>CAUJRU010000042.1:0-1452067 GCA_963277665.1 Viscum album | reverse complement strand
TCAGTGTGAGAAACAAGGAGCAGTAAGGGTTCCTTTTATAATATAAAGGCGATCCAAGTGAGAAATAGGGGTGTTAAATTTCCATGCAGTTTAAAGTCATGCAGTAAGGATGAGAATGAACCAATATGAAAGAAAAGACACATTGTAACTAGATTATGGGATAAAATCTAAATGTCATTATGTGTCTTGCTGGATGAAGAATCAATTCATGAATAATTCTTAAAACATTTCCTATGTAGATTTGATTCTTATACCAGAAATAAAGGGTGTTTTGTTGTTGTTATTTTTATCACGACTGGGCCCAAAATTGAAGATTTAGGCATCTCTACGTATCTCATTGGAAATAAAAAATGAGAATCAAGCCATACATAGTTATTTAAACAATAATTCCTCATGTTAATCAAATTTGGCTTGAAAAATGGGGGCTTTTAACACATTATAAGAGAATGGTAATTCTTAAGACAAAAAATGGTATACGGACCAAATCATAAATCTTAAGGGAACACTCCGTTTAGATCTAATTCCTATACAGGAGAAGAAACGAAAATAAGAAAATTTTGTGATTGTGGCTGGGTCCCGAATTGGAGATTCAGGCGCCTCTACGTATCTCATTGGAAAAAATGAGAATCAAGCCATACATAGTTCTTGAAACATGGTCTTTATGCAGATATGACTCTGACACAGGAAGGAGAGGGACTCATATACTACTAAGAAGTAGTGATGATGTCAATAAAATTTACTTATGGAATCTTCTAATATCATATAGATAAAATGTTAGTTGTACAAATGATGTCGTGTTGTTTAACATCATGCGACAAGGATGAAAATGCTATGTAATTTAACGTCATGTAGCATGGACGCTTATGGTTGTTATATAGTTTAATGTCTTGCAACTAGGAGATGGGGGTTGTGCAGTTTTATTTCTTACAGCAAGGATGTGGTGTCGTGCAGTTTAATTTCTTATAGTGAGGACTAATTTTGCAAAACTATACAAAGTATTTCGTCAAAAATCTTTCATTGGTTGGGGTTGTGATGAGCTCTTCATCCATTGAGATTAAAGAATATTCTCCATTTCAATAACCCTTATGTATAGAATATGGTCCTTCCTACTTTGGCTCATGTTTTGGAGGTTACGTTCTTGGTATAATTGGAGTTCTAAGGAACAATACCAATTCTCCTTGAAGGAATGAATGAAGATGAACTTTTTTATTAAAAGCTCACGTAATTCTATTCTGATAGACTTCCTGATGATGAAAAGTATGCAATCTTTTTTCATCTAATCATTCCAAATCATTGAACCATTTTTGGGACCATTCATCTATAGATAATTGATCACAAATTGCAATGCTTAGTGAATGCAATTTCATTTCAATTGGTAAAACCACTTTAGTTCCATATAATAATGAATAAAGAGTTGCTTGCGTGGCAGTATAGATAGTTGTCCGATAATCCCATAAAGCATTCAAAGGTTTATCAGGCCATGATTTCTTATCTTTATCCACCATATTTTAGAGTATATTTGGTAGGGTTTTATTGAAATCCTCTATCTATCCATTGGCCGCTGCATGATAGTGAGATGAATGGTTGGATTTGATATTATATTCCTGATATAACTTTTTTACTTCAGCAGAACAAAATTTGGTACCATTACCCGTCAAAATATTATGAGGGACGCCAAATATGGTAATGAAATTAGTTTTGACAAAACTAATGATGTTTTTATCTCCATGTTCCTTGAGAGGTATTGGCTCAACCCACATAGAGAAGAAATCAGAAATAGTGAGAATATACTTGAACTGCTTAGTCGTGGCTGGAGGTTAAGGCCCTACTACATCCATTCCACATGTGGAAAATGGACAAGAGTATTTAGTTGTATGAAGTAACTCTGGGGGATGATGAATGAATTTGACATTCTCTTGACAGGGATGGGATTTATTTGTGAAGTTTGTAAAATCAGGTCTCATTGAAGGCAAAAAATATCCAAGCCTTCAAATCTGATCGGAGAGTCTGTGCCCAGATTTGTGGGCACCACAAGCTCTGGAATGAACTTCTTTCATGATAGTCATAGTTTCTTCTCCATCAATACATCTGAAGATAATCCCATCAAGCCCGCTTATAAAGGATCTTTCGGTGATTTGGACCATCATAAAGAGTAAAATTAGCTGCTCGTCCCCATATCTGCTCCTTCTCAGCCCTATTTGGTGGAAGTATCCCATTTTAAAGATATTATGTGAGGGATGTTCTCCATCCGGTGGTATGACCATACGGTTCAGAAATAGGGAAAATTTCATTGATTTCCTCCCTCCGGTTTTGAACAAAAAGTGAAACCATGCGGCGATGGGCTATGCTGATAACTGTCTCATCCTGATTTGGAACTTCCAAGGCTGTAGCTACATTAGCCAGTGCATCTTCTTGGGAATTTTGTGATCGTGGGATGTAAGACAATGTTGGATCTGAAGGAAATTCAGCCATTAATTCTCTAACATAATCAAACAAAGGTATTAACTCTTCTTTTTTGATAAACTATTCTCCATTTATTTGTTTGATTACCAATTCTGAATCACCTTTTATCTTTAAATGAATGATTCACACCTGAAGGGACAATTCCAAACCTATGATGCGAGCTTGATATTTAGCCTCATTGTTGGTACCACCTTCCGATAATAGAAAAGAATAAGGTAATGCTGCCTTTTCTGGGGAAATAAGGACTATTCCTAATCCAACCATGTTGAGTTTAGGATTTTCCAGTCTCATCCGTGTTGGACTTATAGAAGCATCATCAAAATACATTTCCTATATCTGGGAATTATATTGAATAGAGAAGACCTCTTCATCAGGAAGTTCAGTATTAAATGATGTATCTTATGTAGATGGGTTCTCAGGAAGGAAATCAGTTAGGGCATGACCCTTTATTGCCTTTTGAGGCACAAACTGGATATCAAACTGCTGCAAAATAACTTCCCACCATGCTAGATGTCTTATAAGCATAGGAAGACTGAGGATAAATCTGAGTGGGTTATTACGAGATACCAATTGGACCTCATGATGTTGTATATAATGCCTCAATTTCTGAACTGCAAAGATTATTTTTAGGCAGCACTTTTCAATATTTGAATACCAAGTTTCCGCATCAAGCATAGTGTGACTGAGATAGTAAAGGTTGTTTTCACTCCCGATATCATTCTTTTGGGCAAGGAAGGCACCTAGTTATCGCTCTAAAGCTGTTATATAGAGAATAAGTGGTATTCCATCAACAGGAGGTGTTAATACCAATGGACTCAAGAGATATTTTTTTATAGCTATAAAATGCCTCTTGGGAATCATTGTTCCATTGGTAGGTAACTCCCTTCTTCATTAGTCTGGTGAAGGGTAAACATTTGCCTGCCAAATTGGTGATAAAGCGTCGAATATTGGACAACTGTCCTTGAAGTCCTCTTAATTCTTTAAAATTTCGAGGATGTGACAAACCAAGCATTTATTTTGTTTTCTCAGGATCAACTTCAATACCATGATGGCGTACAACAAAGCCGAGAAATTTTCTTGAGGTTAACCCGAAAGCACATTTCAAAGGGTTCATCTTCAAATTGTTTTGTCAAAGATTGTTGAATATGATTTCCAGATCGGCCAAGTGATCAGAACGTTGTCTGGATTTAACCACCAGATCATCCACATAACCTTCAACACATTTCCCTAAAAAGGGTTTGAAGATATGGTTCATGGCACGTTGATACGTTGCACCTGCATTTTTCAGGCCAAAGGGAATTACCCGATAGAAAAACACACCTTGAGGGGCTCTAAAGGCTGTAGATTCTTCATCTTCTAGTGCCATTTGGATTTGATTATTCCCAGAATATCCATCCATGAAGGAAAATGTTTCATAGCCAGCTATTGCATCAATTAAGAGTTATGTGATCAGAACTGAAGAATTATCCTTGGGACAATTCCGATTAATATCTTTGAAGTAAATGAAAACTATAATTTGTCCATTATTCTTTTTCACATAGACAATATTAGCCATCCATTTGGGATATTGAACTTCTCTGATGATGTTAGCCCTGATAATCTTATCAAATTATGCTTCAATTTTGGGGGCATAATTTGGTTGTGTTCTTCTTGCTACTTTCTCAAATCCTCGATGTTGTTCTGGAAAACCCAAACGATGAGTGGCAGCATCGGGATCAAGACCCGATATTTATGTATAATTCCAAGCAAATACATCTCGATTTTTCTTTATAAATGAAGCATACATTTCCTGCTCTTCAATAGTCATGGAAGCACTAATTAAAGTGGGGCGTGGATCTTCTTTTATACCTAGATTAATTTCTATGAGTTCATCCACAGTTGTAGTGATACCCAATTCCAATGCTATAGGAGCATCCCTAAGATCTTCCTCTTATTCTTAAATATGTGTTACTTCTTCTGTTTCTACTTGCATAGTATATAACGAAGCAAAATTCACATGGTTAGGGGAGAAGCTAAAATTTTAACATCTTTATGAAAAGGCTTCCATTTCAAACCCTATTTACGATGAAGGGTCTTCCTGGGGTGATAGAGAGGAGATGATGGATTGAGAATTGACATCATTGTTTTCCTCTAGTATTACCATAACTTCTTCTGGTTTGGTTGATGATGAATAGAATTTCTGGATTTCAGTGGATGAAATGAAGACATCTCCACTTAAGATTTCATCACCACTTGGTAAATCAATAATTTCTTTCATGTTGTCTGGCTTGGATTCCGTAATTGTCATTATGGAAATTTCCATAAGAGTGTTTGGATTTAGGTCTATCCTGTCAATTTGACTGATAGGAAACACATAATCGGTACTCACATGTATGTATGGGTTTACTGGAATCTTATCCAAACCACTTTAAGCATTAATTTTGGTGACCATCTTTGCCGTGGATTTATTTTTTCCCTCCTTGTGATAAAACTATGCCTCAATGTATTGAGATTCACACATTTTTATTGGGGCTTTGTCACCATACAATGTCTAAATTTGACCATTGAAACATTATTTGAGACATTGATGGTATGACGAAGGTACAACCGTATGTTTATGTAGCCAAGGTCTTCCAAGAAAAATGTTGAAGGGTGTGTCATGATGAAAAAACATGAAATCTAAATTAGAAACATGGTCTCCAAACTAAATTTTGAGTGTAATCTTGCCCATAGGTTCTTGTTCATTTTTATCATATCCTTGCAACATCAAAGTAGAAGGATATAAATCAAATTCAGTGAGGCCCAGTCGACGAAGTGTATGAATAAGAATGAGGTTGACTCCTGAACCATTGTCAATGAAAAATCGTCAGATGTCCATCTCATTGACTTTTTCAGATAGATACAAAGGTCTGATATGTCCATGTACAACATCATCTTCATCTTCATCTATAAAAGATATCACTGCATGGCATTCTGTAGGATCATTCTCTATATGGTAGACCTCAGCCACAACAATTTTAGTATCAAATTCTTGAGGAGTTGAGATAGCCTCAATAAGCACCACCTGAAGATCTTTTGATAGATTCAAGGCATCCAGAATAGATAACTTCTCTAGTACATGGGGCAAATGTTTTAGGACATCATACTTTTGGTCCAAAGGTCTGTTTTTCCCATCATGAAAATGTGGTTTTTCAGGTGCCTTGGAAGTTTATGCTTTGGCAGTAGATGTATCTCGTATTAGGGTAGGAATTGGAAACACTCCTAGATTTAGTAGATTAAACCGACTAGGTCTATCTATTTTCTAAGAGGAAGAAGGTGTAACCTCTAACTGGTCTTCCAAAATAACTCTGTTAAGACCAAATTTTCCATGTGTGGAAGAACATTCTTGTTCCTGTTGAGCCCACTGAAGGGATTTTCCACGAGTTTCTGCTGCATATACAGTTATGGAAGGGGTAGGATTGAAATAATGGTTTCTGGAATATCCATGTCTTCCCCTATATCCTAGACCTCTGTCTCTTCCTCTAACTCCTCTGTTAGATAAATGGAATTTAGAATCACCATGATTGAAACTGTCATTTCCATAGGGATCTGTTAAATGAATCATGTTAACATAACCAAAGATCAATTCATCATCTGATGAATAATCTTCCTGATGAACCAGTTCAGGCTGTACCATTTGGTGGGACGATGCACGTTCTTTTGAAGAAAATGGCATAAAATCTTCCAGAGTCAATGAAAACTAAGTCTTCGACACGATCTCTCCTTCTTCTGACTACTCTTCTTTTTTCAAATTACATTTCTTCTTTAAGGATTTTCCTTTTAATGAATAGGGTTTTTCTGTGGCAGAAATAGTAGAAGACACAGTTGGTTGAGTCAATTGTGTTTGTAAAATAGCATGAGTTTGGTTGGTCGTTTTCCTGACTATCCAATCATCATATTTTTGTGCATTTTTTACTTTTGACTTCGTGCCACTCGCCTTCTTCATCTGGGTTAGTAGTAGAAACCCATACTACCTAGGATGATGAACCTTTCAGTTTTACCTATCAAGAGTCCCCCATCTTTTGCAGGAGGTCTTTGAAGACAAAACACTCCTAAATGGTATGCCCCAACATCTGATAAAATGGTAAATAGTTGGGGAGGTCTTAATCTCCTTCCATGTTCGGCCTTTTGGGCCTTGGCAACTGAACCTGATTGTTTTCCAAAGCCGAGATGAATTAACTAGGAACTTGTTCATTCTGGAAAGAATTACTTTTGTTCTTTAAATCCTAAAACAGTTTCTGCCTTTGATCTTTTTCATCATCTTGACGAGGTGGCCATTATTGTTGATGCTCAAGAGGTGGAGCCCTTCGATATGATGAAGGTTTTGAAGTGGAAGTAGGTATAGGTGCTTGTTTAAGTGTAACTGTAGTAGTATTTGATTTCCCTATTATTCCTCCTGGAACTGATGGAATTACAAGAGTTTTAGCCTTAGTATTTATAAGAGTGTCTTCTATCTGCTGAGTGGTTGAAGTAAGGTCTCGAAACCCTCATGAGTATTTCCCAAGAATCAATGGTGTGCGTAATTCATCACACAGATTTTCCACATAGATTGGCAATAATTTATCTTAAGGGAGTTATAAACTTATGGAATATGTTAATCCCTTCCATCGAGATATGAAATATGAAAGTCTTTCATTCTCCCTTTGCATACAATTGGTAAGATAAAGAACTGTTGTCTTTGGAAATGTTGAACTAAATTGAAGAAGGAATCTTTGACGGAGATCTTCCCACCAAGTAATAGACTGAGATTGCAAACTTGTAAACTAGAAAAAAGCAGTTCCTTGTAATGACTACACAAAACACCTGATCTTAACTTCTTCTTGTAGTTTGAGATTTCACATCAAAAAATCACAACAAGAAACAAAATGTGTTAAGTGTTGTTCTGAATCTCCCGAACCATTAAAAATTGGGAATTTGGTATTCGCAAAATTTGATGGCGGAGGAATTACATCAACCCATTCCGGGTAATCTCTCTTTTCTGGTTGAACTTGTTCACTTTTTCCTTCCCTATATTCCAACTGAGCTGTTAATGTCTCAATGGTTGTCATTAATTTTTAAGAAACATCTAGTTGAGCTCTGACCTGAGCAAGTTCAATAACTGGGGTTTGGATGGGTGTGGAGACCAGTACTACCACTGATGATAGTATTGCCCTTTGTAATCACGTATGACCCATAGGATTGGACCTGTGAGGGTGTACTTGTAAAGGGGGATATTCTTGATCCATCTCATTAGATGTAACAAATTCCTTTGATTGATTAACTCCAGAATTCTTAGGTGGAAGACTACCTTGATGTAGTTTTTCATTTAACCTCATTAACTCCATCATTTCCTTTTCATATTGTGTGAACCATTCCTCTAATGAGAGTGATTTACCTTCTCTAGAGGTAGGGTGGGATGTAACCTGACATTTACCTTTTTCCTTGGCATGTGCCTTTCTGGAGTATGGAAGAGAATTACCCAAAGGAATGTCTTGCCTCTGGGAAAACCTCTGACTTCTGGTATGCACACCACTTTCATTTGTTTCCATGTGTACAACCTATTGAAAAGGAACTTCTTCATTTTATCCCTCTGAGTAAGCCTCATGTTCTGGGGGATTAGTGACAATGGAATTGATGAAATTTATCGATGCATAATGCATTGATTGCATTCTGTCATATCTTCTGCTAGATTTTCTCCCTTTGTGTCTTATATGATACTCTATTCTTCTATATAAGGAATTCATTAGAACTGTTTGGAGGATATTAATCTGAAGGGAATCATTGGATAATTTAGTTATACGCTTTCTTTGTGGATTCTTCCCTAATCGGGAGAAAACTGACTTCCACTGAGGAGGGGATTGAAAATGCGAAAAAGCCTCTAGCCTTGTATGTTGGGGTTGTTTTTTTTCTTCTTCAAATCATTGAACATTTTTATTAAATTCAAAGATTAATTTAGATGATCCCCTAGCCTCGAAAGCTAGGTAGATTCTTGAACTGCTATAGCTGAAATCCATGCAATTGCACTTATTATTTTGCGGATTTTTGATCAGACATTACCTGGGTGAATTATCAAACCATCATTTACACTACCTATTTCAGAATATTGTTGTGATATTTTATACATTTTCATCCTATGATGTCTGACATCTTCTAAATGAGATGCCTGCTAAAGATTCCTAGAAGCTTGATGTAAAAGTAGCACAATAACTTATTTTCCTTGAGATTGATTCTGATGAGAACTGGTTGATGCTTGTTCTCAAGCATACATTTGATCACATACAAAACCTATTGACTGAGGCCGTTTGTGGGAAATAAAATTGCATGAAACCACTTTTGGCATACATTGTTGATTTTAGATTGCAGTGAAATGCAATGGCCCATATTCACCCCATCCTATGATGTGTATATTAAATGGGGAATTATAAATTAATTGGCATATCCTTTTCAACGCATTGAGACATGTACCCTGAAGGGTTCTTTATTGTTTTTCAACCCTCGGATGTTTGGAAACTGAAAGAGATGCCATGTCAATCTGGCGCTACAACCCTTCTATTACCTTTATATGATTTTGATATTCATAATATTTTTAAAATTTTGGTTTTCAAATGACGAAGAGTTTTCCATAATTTGAAATGAATGTCATGAATACAATCTTCTGTAATCAATTCAGTAATATCAAACTGGGAATTTTCTATAGGCTGAAATGTGACTGGTATTTTTCCTTTAGCTAATTGTTTCCTCATGTTCAATGCATCTTCATCATCTTCTACTAGAGGTTTCTCCACTTGGTCTGACCAAAGTGGATGCTCGGCATTTGAGGACAAATGACCCAAGGGAGGTTCGGAGAATGACCATTCCCTTAAGATGCCTTTTCACTGAGAAAGTGTTTCACCGGTAAATGATAAGGCATCAGACATGACTGGCCTTGTGTTTTCAAGTGCCTCGAGATAGGAGGGATTTCATGTTACTACATTGTCAATTATAGAATTGTTTTGACAATGAGAAATACTACTATGGAGAGGACTTTCGTAGAGAATGTCATCATGGGGATGATCACCATGGTGGATTACAGCAAGGGGTAAATTTTCTTGCACCATAGTCTTCTGGCCACGTTTATGGTTTCCTTGGCTCTCATCCTGAGATAGGCACTCTGGATTGACTGAATTTTCATGAAGAAAGTTTTCATGATGAAGTGTCTGATGAGAAGCTTTAGAATTAAAACTACCACTCCCAAAATATTGTAATGGGATGGTAGGATCTTGAACAGTAACAGATAAATGTCTGAGGGCTTCAAGAACTCCTGTATTAAGTAGAGCTAAATCACAACTTGACTATTTATTTTCCAACGGTATTTGGTGCACTTTCTTCTTGGATATTATCGCATACTTAGTTAGGTCCACTTTCTGGGAAAAGTGGTTATCATGGGAAGGTATATGTGCCTATCTTGGATTGGTTACCTGAACATACCAGTTACCTCTAATTGAAAAGGGTGTATGTTCCCGGTCTTGTTGTCCATATGATATGGGGTAATATGCCCCATGACCCTCCTGGACTGGAACAGAGATGTGAATCTGCTCTGGGATGGCATGTCGTTGTGTTATCCCATGTGTGGGGACAGATTTATGTGTTAGTTCCCCTGATACTGATGAAGTAGTTGTCAAAATATCCAGACATGTTTCTAGAATATGGGTAGGGATATGCGTCTGCCCGTTCACCATTGACAAGATGTGTTTAGTGACATCAGTGTCTAGAATGAGAATATATGTCCATTCCGTATCTGGAGTAGGTGTATGTGCCTGCACCTGTCCTCCTTTTCCAATCAACGAATATTGACAGTACTTATCCATAGGGGAAGAGTGTGGAGTCTTCTCCAAATTTGTCGTAAGAGCTTTCTGACTGACTTCTTTGGGTGCTACCAAACGAGGCTATTGGCAGACTTGATGAACATTTGCAGTTGTATGTGCCTGCTGGATATTCTCAATCATGTATGGTTGATGGGTTTCCTTCAATACTAGAAGATGAGTCTGCTGACATAATTGGTGATTATAAACAGGTGTATGTTGCAGCTTACTAGTTTCCACCATATTAGATTGGCGTGTCTCTTTAAATGCAGTCAGACGAGCCTGCTGACTGGATGATAACATGTAAACAAGTGTATGTGCCTATTCATGATAATCCACTGGGTTTATCTGGTGGTATTGGTAGATTGCAATCAGATAAGATTTCTGAGAAACAAAATTAGGACGAACTGGTGTATGTGCATGCTCGTTGTTTTCCATCAAGTTTGATCGATGGACTTCTCTGGGGGAGGTAGATGTGAGAACCTTCTTCCTGTTAACCGGACAGCATCCATGGCGGTTTGACTTGCGTGCCTGAGTCTGAGAGACCTATGCTAATCTTCCAGATTCAACATCCCCATCTTGTTGGGGATATACTACCACATGATTCGAAAAGTTATGGCTGTTGGGAGTCCTCAATATGGACTCTTATATTATTGAAGTGAGGCCTTCAGTAACCTCTTGATCTACCTCCCTTCAGTATGGGAAAGATTGATTGTTGGGTTTCGGGGATAAAGCTCAAAAACGGTTGGAAACAGTGGTTGGAACCATTTTCTTCTTGATCATTGGTCATTGTTGGACAGATGATCGAGGATTATTGTTGACCTAGATGGCCTGTCGAGCAGCCTCCAAAGATGAAATTGTACCATGTTGGTGATATTCCTTTAGCAGCACATTGGATAACCAATGTTAAAGATGTTGGTTTGGTGATAACTTCCTTACTGTTGAGGGAGATCTAACTTGGGAAGCAGTCGGGAAGTTCACAGATGTTGTCTTTTAGAAAGCCATTCTTTGGAATGAAGGGAATTCTGTAGAAAAACTGAGAACAACAACGAATTATATTAAAGATAAATCTTTTCAGATAGATACATTCATGATTAATTCCTTTTTCTGGCCTTCCTTTATCAATTGATAGGGGCCTAACATGTGGGTAACATTATTAACTTGGTTAAGGATTCACGTCGGGTTCACCATTTCCGTTTTATAGGTCCTTGAAACGTGATATTCTAGATTTAAGAATATTTGTTTACAGGTAGTTTCCATTGGATTTATTCATGGAACAAAAAACTTCCAATAGTTCTTTATCCAAATAGGACCTGCTTTCCAAAGTCAGGCGTCCATTTATGTTTTAAACATTAAGATACTTAAGAACATGAATTGGTTAAGAGGATGGGAGGTTGGACTCATCACACCCTTTTGGGGGGGAAATATTGTCTACCCCGGGACCCTCTTTGAAATAAAAATATTTTCAAGAATCCTTATTAATTCACCAAGTATATCATAAGTATCACTTGGAATTTAAAATCACTTATTTAACATGTATTAATTTTTTAGAATTATCAGTATGTTTTTAAAATTTTCCATCAATGGTATCCTCTAATATACTGATTAGAGATTCTTTTAATCACCATTTATGATGATACTAGTTTTTAATCCACTTAGTGGGGCACTCTAGAGTTTATTGTCATCCAGGGGGATTAAGGTTTGTATTGACCTTGGGATCGTGCTCATAAAATGAGCTAACTACATATCCTTGTGAATGGAATCAGAACCCATGTAGTTCGGTGCCACTTAATGGGAATCATAATACCTTTTAAGGTCATGTGATAAGGATCTCTAAGCGGAAGATTCTTAGTTACAACTTAGTGTGGGACTTATGTTCAAACAAACCAAGGAACTTTGAAAAGGATATGAGTTTCCAAGTAGGATTAGACCCTATTGGGAATGTGGCCCAAAGTGAATAGGGGTGATTTGAAATGTTGGGTTTGAACCTCAAAGAGGCTTCCAAAGTATCCCCTATGGATGGGAATCAAAGCCCACTTATTTCTATGAATCTCATAGGAGAGTATAGTCCTCTGAGAAGGATGAGTTGGGGATTACTTCCTGAAAAAGGATTCTAAATTGGGGGAATTAGGGTTGGATTCCTAAGGAGGATATCCAGTTCACTCGGGCCCTAAAAGGGCGTCCTATGTTTCCTGGTTTGAATAGGAATCATAGTTCTCGTAGTTCCTTGTAAATGAGTGTTTGTGCATATGTTGTAATCATCACGTATCTCTAATCCCACGTGAGTCATGCTCAGTGTGACAAACAAGAGGATGTGAAAGATTCAACAATGAAAATTCACTCTTTTCCTCCTCCGCTGATGGAAGAGGGCGCGTCGACCGTGGAAGAGGGTGAGGTGACGAACCTTCCCTCTCTTCTATTTACATTGGACAAGGGTCCAATGTAAGGAAGAAGGGGTGAAGGTGAGCGGGTTATACCAGGATGGATACCCTAAAATTGGTTCTGGTAGGGAAGGGATACTTCTCCTATACTTGTGCGAAATGGAAGGTTTGAAGTATACCTTCCCTACCAGAGAACTGAGGTCTCGGGTCACCTCTTTGAAAAGAGAGAGGTCGGATGCCCAATATCTTCCAAACTAGGAACTTCCCAACATTGTTTATGGGAAAAAATTCCATGTGAATATGGATATAAAAACCCACAAGAATCCCATGAATCATAACCCCACTGTTAATAAAATGTGGGAAACCTATGACTGTGGAAATAGAAACCCAAATTGGAGACACATTGATGTGCCTTAACCAAAGGTCTGAGAAGTCAGGAGGTTTTGGGGGAGGTTTCAACTTAGCCTATTTTGAAAAAGGGAACCAAAGAAAGAGATATACTGCCATGAAAGGATTCAAAGGGTATTTGACTTTCTTGCATAGGTCCCTCGTGCAGGTATGCTGCACAGGTACCCCGCATTGCTCAATCATGCAGGTATGGCACGCAAATGTACCGCGTAGTTGTACAGCGCATGTATGGTGCGTAGGTACACCACGTAGGTATGAATGGTGACTGAATAATTTGAAGAACTTCAAAAGCATGCCTATTCCATTGAATTATCCCATCTCTCGGAGTTTAGATAACTAACTGACACAATTTTAGAGATCTAGGCGAAAGAGCTACACTATGGGAGCTTTAGAGAGTCTTTCAAAAAAATTTAGTCCGGAAATTGGGAGCCTAAGGGTCCTATTTATAGGCATGGATGTGCCTGGCTAAAGAAACTTGGGTCGCGCAGATGTGCCGCGTAGCTCCACTGTGTAGGTTCTCCATGCACAGGCATCCCAAATCCTCTCGCGCGTAGTTCGGATGCATAGCCGTATCGCGCATCTTGGGAATGCAGCCCTTTCGGGCAGCTCGACCATATAGCCCTATCATGTAGCTTGTCCAAGTATCCCTTTCGCAAAGCTTATGGATATTTGTTGATGTTTCCTTTGAACTTTTTGAATCTCTTTAAGGTGTGTCAACACCTATATACTCCCTTGGGTGTATGTAGACCATGTTATGTTTCACCCAGGGAAATGAAAGGATTTCCATTGTGGTGAAGGTGGATCTGGTTGCTCGTGGATTCTCTTATTTTGGTGTTAGTTGTAGTGGAATGGGGTTTTGAACCACATTCTATATAGAGTTTTTTTATTGGTTAATTATCTCCCCTCCATATTTTCTGCATTTTGGTTTTTGGTTTAAAATATAACCAATTTAACCATTGATAGTTGTATCTATTTTGAATATGTTCATTGATCGTGTGGGAAATATTTATTATTTTTCAGTGTTTATAGTTAATTATCATGGGTAAAATCATTCCCAACATGAGGTTTTATTACATGGTACTGGTATCCAGCCTACGGGGATTGGGAATACACTTTGGGATTTTCCACAAGCTAGGTTGGGTTTTGGGTTGGATGTAATCCATGATCAGTTCATGACACATGTAATTCCTATTTAAAATATATAATGTCCAAATCAAATTATTTTAGGAAAGGTGATATTGTGAAAAGAACCACTAGAGTTGGTTCATATTGATGTATGTGATCCATTTCCAGTAGATGAAATATGTGCTTTTTCAAACCTGATTACTTTTAATAATATGTATAATTGATATGGGTATATCAACATAATTATGTATAAGTAATATTCCTATATCATGTTTAAGGAACATAAAAATTATGTATGGAATAAAATTAGTATTATGATTTTGAAACTATTCTCAGAAAGTGTTATAGAATATCTTAACCAATCATTTATCATTCATTTATTTGAGTGTTGTATATTTTTTCCAATTTCTCATACTTATTGACCTTAGAATAATGGATTAAATGAAAATTGGAATCATACCCTTCATGAAATTGTAAGATTGATCAGTATTCATAAAAATATACCTTTATCCTTTTAGAGATATGAAATGAAGACTATGGAATATAAATAATACTAAAAACTAACCAGAGAAGAAGATAAGATTCATTGTACGTTTTTATGGACAGAAACCCAATAATTCAAATGTACATTCTTGGGGATGTGATTTTTTTTCCAAAATTATACATAGTAAAAAGTTATCATCTCAAAGATCATTTTCATCATTTTTGTTTATCCTATAAAGACTAAATAAACTTTTTAATAAAACCATTATGATATAATTTTCATTGTTGTAAGAAACATTATATTTATCTAAGGAGAATACATTTGCAATGGAAATAGATGTAGAAAGACTTACATAGCTGATGTTAATTCTCCATATGAACAAGATTTGGTATGAGAAAAATATTCATATGAAATAATGGGAGATTAAAATGTTCCCATTATAATAGTATTTCAAAGTCCTACTAGAGAGATTAGAGAACCGAGGAAATATGGTTTTCTTATCACCGAGTCTAGAGATTCATTACTCCTAGATAATAATGAAAATATAACAATAATAGAAGATGTTAATGTAAAGTATAGTTCATCGACCAAATATAAACATAAAACATGTGCTCTAGAATATAGAGAAACTGGGCCCTAGGTGTGCCTTATTATATGCCAATACTTATCGACTAGTATTGAGGGTCTAATTTAGTGATAGTGGGGAGACTATACACTATCATGATGATACTAATAATGGTTATATAATAATAAATCACTAAGGAAGTGTAAATACCAAAATCATTGTAATAACTAATAAAAATGTTAGTGAAAAGAATCCAAATTCATTATATCATTTTTAGACAAGGTAAATTTCAGGAATTTCATACAATATTAGGGTTGAATGATTTTACATGGAAAATAATATAAAAATATTATCAAAAGAATAATACTTTAATCTATCTCAATTAACGGAATCACCATGGTCTATATGTCATCTATCCCATTCACATTTACAACCCTCATCATTATGGTCCAAAGCTCTATCTCAGCCAAAAATTGGATTTCAAAACCATAAATTCTACACACATCCTAATGGGAACTTATAGGGTGTGAGTATGAACTCTCTAGGCCGCCACCAACATATTCATTCCTTATATATATAAATATATAGTCCACACATATATAAGTAAATATAATAAACTCACACATAAAATACATAACCCTCTTCACTAATAATCAATAGCCATGAATCGAATTTTACCTTCTTGGAAAATTTTAAATCATGAAATTATATATACATGTTCAATCATACCAGAAGGGCCTCAGTATCTCATCAAAAACCATTTCACATAACACCTTATTCCATCTTACACCTCACGTGTGACCAATTGAATTACAGCAATCTCAAAAGCATTCTCATCAATTCATTCTAAGTTCATCAAGCCTCCTTTCAAGTAGTCATCATAGGTTCAATAGCGCGACATCCTAAGATACAGAGATATCCATCCTCCCATAAATCATTAATCATCATTAGCTCAACACTCTAAAGCCCTAGGGTAAGGTGATACCCATCCTCTAAAAATATTTTCCAGTCGGTGTCAAATATAAATGTGTATCCTCTTCCCCAACTAATGGTCTCAAACACCAAATCACGTGATTTTTACAATGAGCATGTAAAATCCTAAGATTTTGGGTAATATGTTTATCAATGAAAATTTGAATTTTTGATATTTTGTGTTACATAAAAGACTATGTTTATTTTATGTTAGAAAAAATTGGGTATATCTTACAGTACACATTCCACCAAATTTATTCAAAACATAAAATCCAATTAATATATTATTGTTAAATTTTATAGTATTTACATAGGCTTTGGAATGAAGGGTATGAATAGGATTAACAAAATTATGAAAATATATGGTCAACACATGTAAATAATATTAACTCATCTATTAATAATTAGTTATAAATGAATGGAAAGCTCTGTTTAAATAAAATACATATTCTTCTAAAAAATTATTTTTATAAATAAAAATGTGTTTTACCTTAATAAATTAAAAAATCACTTTGGGTGAATGATTTTAATTTAATATATATATATATATATATATATATTATATTTAATTAAATTTATAAAAAACAATTTAGGCTATATAGTGAAGAGATAATAAAAAAACAAGATTTACTCTTAAAAAATAAATTTACCTAATATGTTTAACTTAATTATGATCAAAATGAATTGTGGAAATAGAAAAAATTAATTATTATTGTAATGGTAAAAATGAATTTACTGGGTGTTAAACTGAAAAGGTGACGATATAAATGAAATAAAAACAATTTAAAAATGTAATTTATGAATATATTTTAAATCAATACATTCCAAAAATCAATAATAATACATAGTTTACCCATTTATTGATAAAAAAACATGGGTTCCCCTTTTTCATTTAATAAAATTACAATTATGTCACTCACCTCATTGATAAAACTCCAACCCCTCTTTTATGTTCTTCACACATTAAAACATATTTTAAACATCCATTACCCTAAAAAATATCTTTCAAGATTCCATAAAATCATCATAGAAAACCTCTTTTTGTCTAAAATCCAACCTTGGAATGCATTATGTTCAAATCTAAGGGGGTTACCCGAGGAAGATGTAGCATTCTTCATCAAGAATTTTATATTTATTCCTCCACATAATTCAATGACAACTAAACCATGTTGATATAATAAATCCCGTTTCTAATGTATAATAATATATTCTTATGTTAATTTAATGACCAAAAACCATCTCCACTTCCATCAAATGGGTAATAAAATAATCATTTGTGTGTACGGCTGACTACCGTCTCATGAACTGATGTAATTCGTTTTTCGATTAACACCTCTTATATCTGGGTATGATGATAGATATCTAGTATATATTATATATTTATAAAATAATTACATCTCTAGAGTAATTATATAATATATACCAATTAAATTTCAATTCTATATGGGATAAAATAACGTCGCTCGTGTGTTCAGAGGTCTACTACCTCACAAAGTGATGTGATTCGTATTTCACTAATGTTTTACATGGAAGATAATAAAGATATATTTTAATGAATATTTTTTGTAATAATAAAATAATTATTATATTAATGACATATTAATCATTATTATAACATTATATATCCTTTTATTTCTTACCTTTTCCTTCACTCAAATAAGATAACATCGTCTGTGTATGTGTTGACTATAACCTTCGCAAAGCGACGTGACTCACTTTTCATCACCACACAACATATATGATATGTATAAGTTTATTTAAAAATATAATATGTTATTTACTATATTATTATAATTATTTAAATATAAAATATAACATACTAATTTTTATAAAGATCTCTGACAAATGGAAATGTTGCTCATGTGTACATACGACCTACCATCTCCAAGATCATAACCTACTTATTTTCTCAAAAAAATTCATCAATGATATAAAAATATAATTTATATATAATTATTATAATTATTTAATTATTATTATTCTAGAGATAGTGGAACCATGATCAATTTAAGATTACCAAAAATTAAAAATCAAAACATATACAAAAAACAAAGTTGTTATTGCACGAAACATGATTTTAACAAAGAACATATAATAAAAAGATAATTAATATTAATAAGTATATTGTATATGGTATGATATAAATAATTATGGGACTATAATATATTTATAATAAAATTATATTTATTACATAAGAGGTTCGAACATGTACAAAGGAAGTAGATACTTGAGATAATGGATTTCTATTTTCTATTTCGTTTTTTGGATTCATAAGAAAGTTTACCACTCATTTCATTTTTATAGTGTATATAATGAACATTTTGACATGAAATATAATTAATATCCTATATCATATGGTATTAATATTTTCATTTTATTTTATTCGTTATTAGGGCTTATGATCTAAAATATTACTAAAGTAGTAAGGGATTTTTGTCTCATTTTTTACATATATGGGACGCATTCCATAATCACCTAGTGTTTATTTATTTTAAAGAATAATTAACATAAATGTATTTTATTATTATGATATATAAAATTATTTGGATTTAATTATCAAATTTTTTTCTTTATTTCATTGATTTCATGGGTTTTATGGTATTGTGGATCTATCTTACTCTATGTGGTTTATATAATTCCAAATTGACATTTTATATCATGAATAACCTTATCTTCACCACATTCTATTTTAAATTTAATTTTATTATTTAATTGGGATTATGAATCAATGTAACTAAAGTGTAAATGGTTTTGTATTACAATCTCATTATTTGTTAGGATTGTTCATTACTTTGCATCCAATTATGATATAATATGATTGAACTCCAAATAAACTCATTAATTTTATTATTATATGGTTATATCATGAGAATTCATGTTTTCACTTCATTTTCCTCTCTTTATGTACTCAAGAGTATAATATAATTATTTTGTGAAAACATTTCACTATTTTGATTTATGATAAAAACATGTTTTTGTTCAAAAAACAAGTTCTATAGAAAAACTTAAATTGTTTTCAAACATTAATAAAATGATTTATTAAATACGTTTTTAGCCATATTTTACATTTTTTACAGTTTTTTGTGGAATGAATTTTCATATGATTTTCCAAACTTTTACAATTTGGGTTTTACCGAAAATGTGAAAGGAATACATTTTAAAAAGTCTATAGATAGTCTATCCGGACCATTATTTTCTTGTAATAATAAATTATTAGTTTTCAAGGTTATTTTTAATGAAAATGATTTTAAAAATGTTAAATGTTTAAAAAAATCATAGTGGAAATGTTATTTTACCCATGAAAAAATTTAAATGATTTTAAAGCATCTTTTATAAGTTTAAATGTTTATTTTAAATGAAAATTATTTACAAAATAATTTATGAATTATTAGTTTTAAAAAGTGAATTTAAAATATATTTTATTTTTCTTAATAAATATTCCTTGTGATTTATCTACCAAAATAATACAACATCTATGGTGAAATTCTATGATGTATCTTCTAATTGGATGGGGATATGAATTAAGGATTCAAATATTATTCTTTCTTTAAATGGTTTATGGTTATGATGGAATTATTTTTATGAAACATGTTCTTCTTCCACATGTTATATGATGAAAAAATTCTAATGTCTCCCACTTTTATTCCCTAGGTTATGCGATAATGAAATGATTAAAAAATTATTGAACCTATCTATTTTCAATACTTAATGATATGATGAAATGTTTTTGAATCCAATTTTATTTCCTGACATATGATTTCTATAATATTTATTGATCTTGTGAAATAAATATGTATGATTTTTATTATGTGACAGGTGTGACCTAAATCTACATCCAAAGTATTGGGTATTGATTTATATCCCATCAGATAGAAAAATTGGGAACACAAAGTGTACCTAATTTAGTAAGGGATATTACCTGCTATGATATTATTGGTTGTAACCTTGACAACTATGAGGGTTTGGGATAAGAACCCATTCCATGATGATAGCCTCAGTGCCTTGACTAACATGGAAAACATTTTCTATTATTATTTGTATTCCACAGTTCCATGTCTTATGATAATTTTATGATCTCTTGGATCAAGTTCATTGATTTCATTAGGATTCGTATAATATAAATTGATAACATTTATGTCATGAACCAAGATTAATATTTTTAAAATGCAGAACATAGTTTTAGTTTATTATTCTCATTTCTCATACTATTATTACCATTCTATGTTTATGTATCACACTGGTTTCCTATTAATGAGAATATGAGTTCAAGATTTGTTATGTTTCCTTTACCAAGGTTCTGAAGAATGGTTTTTTGTAGGGAATTTTTGTGTAAAGTAATAAAGCGGATGATATATATGATATTTGTTTAATATATTTCCCCAATTTAAGAGATTATGTACCTAGTGTCCAAGCACACTAACTATTAATGTCCTAATGAATTTGTTTGTGTAATGTATTGAATATATATATAAAAAGATGCAACAAATATGTATAAAAATCCATGGTTTCTATAGATAACCTCCACCACAACAGATGGTAAATATGATCCCCTATTCCACTATAACTATAGAGGCCTCCACCAAGAATGGGTGGTCAAAACAACCTCAAAAAATACATTTACATATTCACATGAATCCAACGGTGCATCAGCCAACAACAGTGAATGTAAATAACAAGCATTTCTTAGGCCACACCATCAGACAATATCATTGCTAAAAAACATATTCTTAGATCTATATCATGGTCATAACCATCCAACTCATCCCAATGATAACATCACCTCAATTCTAATCGTTATCACCATCTGATGTATCTCAGGCCATTCTGTTATCTTGGAAACCTTCTCATGTTATCATTAGTGATCAACATCACCTAATACATTAGTCCATGACCATCATGTTCCCTCAGAACTCATGAAATCATAACATAATTAATTAATTTAAATAATTTAATCAATCATAGTAATATTCCTAACCAAACAAAATCTCCATGCCTATCTTAGCATAATTAAATATGATAGAGCATGCACATATTTATCTCATAACATCAATTAATCAATTTAATGAAAATAATTAATTTATTAAGGGTCTCACACAAAAAACCCACATGTTAATTTTCAATAATGCACCACATAACTCTAATAAAATTATAGGTAAACCTAGAAACCACCTACCTTGGATTTTTTTGTGCTCTCTTATTGAATACAAAGCTCTAATTTGATTTTTTTTAATAGAAATAAAGATTCAAGAAAAAGTCCTGAAAATAGGGCCCAATATTTCAAATGGAATTATCATTCTGTATGGTGTGATAAAAAAATAATCTATGTTTAATGAATAAAGAAATTACTTGTCCACTTATAATGCACATGATGGTATTAAAATCCAAGTGCAGACAAAGGATGGGGGAAAACATATATGGGAGAAGAATAGAAAAATCCGCACTATTATGAACATGAGAGGGTAGATAAAAGAGAAAAAACAATAAATTATGATGGAGGGGTAGTTTTAAAAATTCACACCGTTAAATAAACAACATGGTTTGGTAGCATAGTTTTGATTATCATGCACCTATCATGTGGAACTATTGTCTAAATGAATCCCCCTTTATAATAGATCATATAGTGTCACCGTATGGTTTTTCCAGATTATGCACCAACCATGTGCACTCATTGCATGTGTGGCACTAAGCGTGCAAGATAGGATATAAGGAATGTATATTCATGAATAGAAACTGAACACCATCTATTAAAAATAGTACACAATTCACACTATAGTGTGCCCCACCACGAATGTTTTTCCTAACTATAATCCAGTACAAAAATGGGTTTCACGTGTCACCAATAATGCTTCACTATTTGAAAAAGGGGGCACTTATTCCTTCACATTTTGAAAAAAAATTCTATGGATGATACTCCCAAAACTTATATGAATCCCTAAGTCACTCATAAATCCTTAAACCCGTATAAAAACACATTGGATCATTCATACACTCAAAAATATATTCCTAAAATTTGGACTATTCACCCAATAAAAAATGAAAATTTATATGAAGAAACAACCCTTTACAAAAAGCATTGATGTTGTAGTTTCCCCACAATAAAGGAGATCATCCTCAAGCTATGAGGTTTTTTTCTAGTAAGGTTACAAATATACCTGTTTCATTAACATTACCACATTCTACCCTTATCACTCAGTCATTGGATAATTCTCCTTCTTGAACTCCCCACCATAGAAATTACCAACCCAGTTACTTGGTATCCCAAAATTCAATACTTTGATCATTCCTTCGACCATCCCTAGATATACACGTCCTCACATGAATTTCCATTTTTCCTAAACCTTATCAAGTGATCAATTCGATACATGTGACATATATGATTTCCAAATTTCCCACATCACAATAGATGCCCACAATTCTTGAATCTTATCATATTCACACCTCATGATTGTGTCAATCGTGACACCAATGATGACCGACATCACAATTGATGCTGAATAAATTCATGATTATCATCTACTGATAAATATTTCCATCATAATCCACTTTTACCATGAGATCTTACATATCATCTGATGCTCAAGTCTTACATCGCACTAATGCTGAAAAACCCTACACCGCGCGCACACACACACACAGACAGACACACACACACACACATACATATATATATATATACATTCCCATAGAAGTATTGAATTCTATGAATCTCATAAAAATAGTACATGATATCTAAGGCCAAAATACTAACCAGTGTCTAGATAGTTAAATTTCAACACATGTAACTCATTCACTAATTTCTATCATTCCTAAAAAGAATTTGACATGACATGATCAATCCATACCCCTTGAAATTGTTGGATCAATAGAATGGTCTTACCCTTCTAGATCAATATCATATACATGGGATGTAGCCCCACTTTCCGAGGATAACCACCCAACAACGTTGGGCCAGATTCCAGCAACTGACCCCATTATTGGGTCTCTCTCTCCCTCTCCTGTGACATGTGCAGGAAGTAGAATCCAGACTACCATCTAATTGTAATACTATTGGTCCAACCTCATATATGTGATTTTAACACAATACCAAACCCACATCTTTTGATGAGTTATCCTACATACCATTTAATACATTCTCCATCTAGAGACATGCCCATCACAACATCAGAGGGCACCGAAACTGTGTCGGAATATGTCCTCGCTATCGACAATGGAGGAACACTACGAATGACCCACTCCTATATAGTATTATTAAATCAAGGGACCAATATACCTATAGAGATTAATCAATAACATGTTTTTGGATACCTGAAGCATCATAACTAGTCTCACATAACACTATCACAAGGTTCGAATAGGTACAATCTATTTGATTCCATTCAAAAACCAAACCCTGAATTATTTTTTCATAGAAATTGGTAAACCTAATGGTGTTCACATGCACCTTGATTCCATGAATCAATCCATACATGAACTCTCCCATCCATGATTTTTCATCACCTATAATAAAAAGAAAAATTACGGAGATATTTATGAAATTCACTGCATAATCCATAATTGATGTATCACCTTATTTTAGGTTCATCAACATACATGCTAGATTAAACACAAAAGTGTATGAGAAAATGTTCTTGAACAACCTATAGTCAAAATCCAAGCATTCAAGTCCCTCATATCTACTATCGTGCACCAATTGATCCCACTAGTGATTTTCCATTCATCTAATCATATATGTAGCTAGATTCACACTCCGACCAATGGGGTATCTCTAGGTAGTTGAAATTTATCTTCACAGAATCGATCAATTTATTTACACATGTGGTCCACCCTCACCCTGAAATAATTGTGGGTGCTGATACTAGAAGTCACAAGTAAAATATGCAATGGATGGATCAAATCCCTAATCTCCCCTATCAATACACTATATTCCATCTAGGTGGAATCACACTGTATATAAAATTCCATACATAATACCACCATGACATTAATATATTTTAAAAATAGACAAATGTACAAAATGGAGTGCATCTCAACCCCATTACTCTCCTAACTCATCCATGTCATTAGACATCTAGCATTATGGCCCCTTACCTACCCATAAAAGATTAAGGTATCACATATCATATTCACTCTTGCCCTTTTCTAAGACATAACATCCATGAAGCACATGTTATGTATATCAAATATCATCAATCCAGGTGGTTGGGTATAATTCTACCAAAAGGCTATACAGTAATACACCATTTCCCTTTTTTTTGTGATTTTAAATTGCATTACACATTTCAATATTAAATCCTACCTACAATAGATTCAATACCATATTTGATATATACATAGGTTTAAATATCGATCTCATTTAGAACAACATACCTAGGCTGTTTGAGTAGAATTCCATGAAAAAGGATTTACAAGAAAACACATTTTATATTTTCAATGAAATATAAAAAAAGTCAACCCATCTTAGTTTATTCTAGGTACCCAATGACAATAATAAGAGTAATCACAGATTATACAAATCTATGTGACTTTAATGATGAAAAAATATTCCACCCTTTTGTACCGGGCCAAGGGTCGAAATACCATAATTAAATAACATAACCTCAAAGTGTTCTACTCGAGTTAGAAATAAATCATCTATAAAACCAAAAAAAATTAACATTAATTTCCCACCCATAGAAACAAGGTATTCCCCCTGTGTATAGGGTGGAAGAAAAAAACAGAATCTATTTACCAAGTTCCAACAATACCGAAGTCTTTGGTATACAATAACCAAAATATTAATACCAAAAAGGAACAGAAAAATCTTTGATATCGTTTACAGTACCCCAACTTGAGATCCACTTAAAATCCATACTCCGAGTTGGAGGACCACATTTCCTTAGACATGCATCCCTATGTGGAAAATTCTACTGACTAGAAGTGAGGGTCCCATTAGGTGATAGTGGGTAGACTATACCCTCTAGAAATGATGAAAATAATTTTAATATAATAATTATTCCCTTTGGAAGTAGAAATAAAAAACATATTGGAAGTAATAATTAAAAACAGTATTGAAAACAATCCCATGGAATTATACCATTCTTATGGAAGATAGAAGTAATGAAAGTTATTAAACAATTGACGTGCAATATCACTTGCGGATATCATATAAAAATATTCTCAAAATCCCCAAAACTAACTCCAACATGATGAAAAGAACCACCATGGTTTATATTCCATTAATCCCATTCACTATTTCATCCTTGGTTACTATGGTATAGATCTTGATCCTAGTCACAAATCTGATCCTAAATCCATATATCCTACATGTATCTTCAGGGGGCTATTTAGGGTGTGAGTTTGAACTTAGTTGGCCACCACTAACATGTTCATTTATTACATCCATAATTATAAAATTCATGCATATGTAAATAAATAGAATAAACTCACACATAAAATATTATAACCTCTTTAATCATTCTCAATAGCCATGAGTAAGAATTTACCAGCTTTAACTAGTGCTCGAAAATGGAATGATGTATCCCTGTTCAGTCTTACTGGAAAGACATGTGTATTTCATCCACAACAATGTCACTGAAACCTTGTTCTATTTAAATCCTCATATTACACCAATGGAATTACCAACACCTTATCATCATGGACTTCAATAATTCCTAGATCCCTCGTCTAATGACCGAATGTTGATGAAAATAGAAATTACATTTATTTTCTGAAAAAATTAATAAATTACACAAATTGACGCCAAAAGACCAGAATAGTTTAGTGTCATTGGTATGTTGTAACAAAATCATCAAACTTGGTGAAATATATTCAAAATATCCCATAAAAATCTTACCCTTTAGTTTTTCTACCTAAAACCATTCTTTATATCCTGGGGAAATAAAAAAAATAATAATAGTAAGCTTAAATTCTCAGTAAGGGTAAAAATGCTAAACATCAAAAAAACGTAAACATATGAATGTAAAAACATGAACATAGATTTTTATTATCAAAATATTTATTCATGAAATAAATCGTTTTAGTTTGTAAGGAATAAATAATAAATAATATTGAACTGTGAGAAAATATCATTAGCATTAAAAAAGAATTGGTGAAATCATATAATCATAGAAAATAATTTTATATTAGACAATGATCATTTCCAAGACCATCATAGTAGAAAAGTTCCATTACTAAACTGAGTTCACTGCTCATTCCAACCCTGTATTACTCAACTGGATTTATTTTCTTTTCAAGACATAAATTTCTAAATTATATTTACATTCCATTCTAGTCATATCTATCTCATGAGATATAAATCTTTACCCAATTAATTAGATGGAGATATTGGTCCCAACCATCACAAAATGAAAACCGTACATATCTGTACTAAAAAAAATTAAATCATGCATCATAACATAACTGAAGGAATACAATGGGTTTCTTAAACATCCATACATCATAACATAATCCAGGTAAAACAAATTGTTTTCATAAATAGTATTCCATAATAAACATAATCAACCATAAGAATAAAATGGTTATTATAATTGAAAAATATCCTTAATATTAGATTAAAAATAATTTTTATAAAACACTTGAAATTAATTCCTATGGAAAATATCCTTTCTTCTTCTAAAACATTTTCATTTCTCAAAATTCCAGAAAATTTTTAAATGAAAATAATTTCTTTTAAAATAACCTTGATATCTTGTAAAGGAATCTACATGGAAATAAGGAATTATAAAATCTTAAAAATTTATCCATGCTATATAATTCAAAAAACATTATCCTCGTACTTTTTCTAAAAAATTAAAAAAGTACATCGTACAAAAAAACATCAAAAGATTTCTTTCATTAAATTTAATACAAATTCAAAAATGGTTAAAATTTACTTTAAACAATTGTAGAATAATAGAAATAATATTATATATTTAGGAATCGTGGTTGTGGATGAAAAATATACCCTAGTAAAAACTTATGTATAATGAACCTCAGATAATAATGATATTGGGAAATTATCCCTTACCTTAAATCTGATATCCGTTGTAAGTATTCAAACCTCCACTTATTCGATGTGTTCCCTATACATAATCTCACAATGGCACTAGAGTTAGTCTTTTGAGAAGAAAAAATCCTCTAGAATGTGACTAATTATGTTGAGAGGGTAAATGGTTAGGGGATGGATGAGTGTGAAGGGTCAATATTAACTGAAATTGTGATGGATGATGTGACCTTTTATAATTGAGGGGAAGGGAACATTTTGAATCTTTGAATATATAAATTTATAATAAAACAAAAGCACGTAAAAATTCCAAAATATAATATTTTTTAAATATTAAAATAGATAAGGTTTTAATATCTTCCACCAATAATATTTGTACATGTTTTTTTTTAAATTAAAATTTTATCTTTTTAATTTAACACTTAGTTATTCTATTTCATTTTAACTCGGGTAACAATTATTTCAATATAAAAAGGGTGAAATGTTTAGTTATTTGATGTAAATTAAATCATAAATAAATAATTTAGATCATTTTCTACTATATGATAATAATTATATTTTTATAAATTTAAAATAATTTTAAATAATTTAACAAAACATTATTCTGAAAATACAACATTAGTGTCAATTTTGAAACTATTAAATTTCTAGTTTTTTAAAAATACTAAGATTAGATGTTATCCTTGAAAAAAAATATTTTATTATATACCTAATTAGTATGGGGCATCTAAAAAATTCATTTTACATATTAATTAGCTCAATTTATATTTATTTGAATATTTTTAATTACATTATTTTGATATTTTCTTTAATAAAATAATTACTATATTAGTATAGTGTAATTATTTAGTAGACATTTATGTTGGGTAAAAATTAAAATTAAAATTATATGATGAAGATAAATATACTATATTTCAGTAGAATACTTTTAGTCAAAAATATCTTCTAGAAAATCAATCTTTAAAATGTTATACTTATTAAAATATGAATTTGAGAAGTTTAACCTTGTGTTAACAAAAATAATATAAGTTTCAAAATCCTCTATATATGACTCCAATTGCCCAATAACTAGAAACTTAGGTTATTATAGTCGATATATACTCAAAAATTAATATTGGGGATAACTTTATAATTTCTTGTGTTTATTATATTTTTAATAAAATAATTTTATTGATTTTTCACCAATTAAATAATTTTTGTATCCTCAATTTTTAAGACTTCAATGTAATTATTTATTTCAAAAAAAATAAAAAAAAATTATCATTATATATAGAAATATTTTAACTTTCAAATGAGTATTTATAGTTGAATATAGAATTTGTATTACCTTATTTAAAAAATGATATATTATTTAAAACATGCATGTGACATCTTTAAATTTTCATTGAATAACATATTATAAATACTATAACATAACTCGAATGGCCCAAAAAATTCGAAATTAAATTTATATAATTGAACTATGTTTATTACGTTAAAAGGTTTATTAAGTTAAAAGGTACCATTTATATTTGTTGATTCCACCCTTTTGTTCATATGTAGACACCGAATAGTTATTAAAGACAAAAAATTGACACTTTTTTCATTCTTTGATTTAAATATTATTTAAGTAATTTTCATGGACAATTGTCCATTAAATGACATAATGTCGATCCTTATGAGTTAATAGTAGAATTAAATTAATAAAATAATTTTTTTCAATTTTGTTTTGTCATTTTATAGTCATTGTAATTTTTTTAACCCAAATTACCCTTTACCTTGGTAAATTTTTTACCATGGTTATTATTCATATTGGTCAAAAATAAAACAGACCAACTTATAAAATTTGGAACTCCTAAATAAAAATTTGACATTAATTTATAAAAATTCAAAATAAATAATTTTCACACATAAATTTAAAATACAACTGAAAAAATGTCACAAAAAATATTTTTTATGGAAAAAATGACCCTTTTTAAATAAAATATGTTTTTATAATAAATTCATATATATAATAATTTTAAAAACCCCATAACTAGATAAAAATTAACTACTTAAAATATGAAACTAAACCAAAACATAATTTTACTATATAATGACTTTAAAATAAAATAATGTTTTCAATAAAATTCAGTATTTTTGGTTTTCATCAAAAAATAAAACTTGTCAATAAATACCAAAAAATCACCCAAAGTAAATTTTTATACTCCAAATGAAAATGAAAATTTTATTTTGTAAAATTTTATATTAAAAAGTGTCAAAATAGATTTAAAATTGATGCACCATCCAAAGGTAACGAGAGTGCATTTTTTTAAAAATAATTTTTCTTATCCAAAAAAATTAATTTGTTTATATAATGTCATGAAAAAATATAAGATGAATTTTAAACATTATGTTGATTCCATCATGGGTGATTTTTTTTATTTTATAGACTAACTTATTTTAATTTATATAGTCTTTTTTGGAAGGAATTTAAGACTATTAATACCCGTTGTTATAAGGACTTGTTTATAATATTCTGTTGTTCACTTTTACTCAGTATTTTAGGAAATAAAATCAATCAAACTTACTTGAAATTGTGTGTAACACAAAAAAAATCATAGTTATGTATATACCAAAATCTAATATGATGTTCTATATAGATAAATCTTTTCTTGGTGTAGCATAGAACATAATATATTCAAATTAATTAAAAATACTATATCATAAAATTCTAATGGTGTTACATTCTCCAACCCTTAAAATGAATTTTCCCCTAAAAATTTATCTAGTTTATATAAGGATTAATACAAGGGAGTTTATTTCATAGAAACCCACATCAAAAAAATGAAGTCTTATATTCCATTTTAAAAAGGAATAGTTTGAATATAACATTTACCAAAAGTAAATCATAACTAGGTTTCTACATCGGAGAACATAGGTGATGATTTGGGATGGAGAAGAAGTGTAAATATTCAAAGATATTGATAAAGATCAATGATCATAAGGTATTTCATAATTTAGAGAATGTTATCAGTCACCAAACCATAAACTAAAGGGGCATTAATGATTTCACTGATATCATCATAAATGATGATAATAGCATAATATTTTACAACACGATCCATTTTCATAATGTTGAATAATTTTGATGAAAAGATATACTTACATTATTTTACCACAATCTTATAGTTGGTCATTCCAGGATCAATTTCCACATCAACTCATATTCAAATAAATTATACTTAATTTTTCATTCCAGAAGTGTCAGCAGATCATGTGATCCATATATAGATTTATTGGCCATTTCATCTATTTTTATCACAAAAAATGGTTAGAATAATTAATGAAATATGTATAATTCCACCTATAGAGTGATAATACTTTAATCTAACAAGACCTACCTGGAGTTTAACATAAAATTCCAATAAATTTATAACCTTATAATCCTTAGGAAAGTTGAAAATATTAAACATTAGAAAGAGGTTCACTAAATCAGATTTACATTTATCCCCCATATATCATAATGTATCTCTTGTTGGTCACATTCCAAACACGTGAACAAATTCATCATGTATTCTATTAAGTCACGGTAATATCATGAATTACCATATATCCATATTGAAAACATGCATGTTTCCTTATTCTTATGTCCAAAATTCTATAAACATCACCCATAATAGAATAAAATAGTTTTCCACAAATCATTAATCAGTATTATGGAAATCATTATAGACTAATTTATTTATTCTTATACAACATAGATTTATAAAAATATTTTTATCTCATAATCATGCATATACTAAGGGTTATGCCTCCCTTAATGTGTTTTCCAAAAATATTTGAATAACTTTTTTGGGGTTACTAGTACCATTCCACATATACTTCCAATTACTTAAGGAAAAACAATTGTGTAAAAATCCATAGATTTTTGTGTGTTCCAAAATACCATAAAATTAATTATATGACATTGTTCTTGATAAAAACAAAATCATTCTCCTATATTCTTAAACCATTGACCATGATTCATCATTTTATTCCATAACACTTATTTCATCTCATATATCATTCAAAGTCACTTCATCACCAGTAACATAAATATTACCAATACCACCATGTTAATTCTCATCATGAGATTTTCCCCTAGGGAATCAATTTTCATAATGCCCATACATTAAACATTTAAAATATTAAAACATCATTGATGCCTTTGAAATACCATAATCATTTTCAATTGTATTAACTGATCCTTTTCCTCAGCAATTACTAGATTTATGTCCTTGTCTTCCACACCCAAATAATCTTCTAGTTCCTTTGAAACATTCCCCTTTATAACTCTTCTCACATGATTAACATTTGGGAAATTAAAATTTCTTTCCTTTTTTGTCACCATGAAAATCTGTATTTCTATTATTAGGTGGGCTGGGAAACTCAGAAAAATTGATATTATTGATCATATTCGGAGAATGGTTATTTGAAATAATAACGATGTTTCACCTTCCAACTGCCATTAAATTTTGTTGGTCATGGGGAATATTATAACATTTTCCATCATATTCTTCATTAAGATGAATCATTATGTTTCCATCCATTTTATAAAACCCCAAAAAACTATGAGAGTAAAAATAATTCTAGGAAAACAACACAATCAAGGGGGAGTACATTCAATCTCTAACATCTTAGGATTAATCCTAGGTTATTCATTATTATAACAAAAACTCATTGAATGTAACCCATACTGATACAATTCCTTGGTACATCCTATGAAAAATCCCAATTCATATCACTAGGTATCTCACTAATGTTTTCATATCCTTATTTACAATGGTTGAATAAAAAATTACTATGATACATATTCTAACAACTAAATCTTAACATGCATGGACATTACGTTTATTTTGCAGAAAAATCAATACATTCCAAAAATTATCACTTAACTATCACATTATTTTAGTGTCATTGGAAACATGGAACACAATATTCTTACTTTGTGAAATATATTCAATATCTCTGATAAAGAACTTCCCCTTTAGTTATCCTACCTAAAACCTTTCATTATATCATATGGAAATGAATACATAAAACATGTAAGCTCAAACATTCAATAAGGGTAAACATCGAAAACATAAAAAAAAACATAAAAAATAATGTAAAAAATGAATATAAATTTTTTATATCAAATTATTGAGTCATGAAATAAATATATATAGTACATAAGAAATAAATACAATTAGAATCTTAAACCATGAGAAAATAGTGTTGGCCTAAAACATGGAATTATCAAAAACACATAGGAATAGAAAATAATTTCCATATTAGAAAAAGATCATTTCTAGGACCATCATAGTGGACCGAGTCCATTACTGAACTGAGTTCACTCATCATTATATCCATGTATTACTGAGCCAGATTTACTTTTCGTTCTAGTTCAGTTTTAATAAACTGAATTTTCTTTCCATTATACTCATGTCAATATCATTAGATATAAATCATTATCCAATTCATTGGGGGAATATACAGGTCCCACCTATCACGTAATGAAAATAATACATATGTGTGCCATAAAAAACATAAATCATGCATCATAACATCACTGTAGAATTAAAATCGGTTTCTTAAACATCATTCCATCATAGCATCATCCAGGTAAAATAAATAGATTTGATAAATAACATTCCATAAAAAAAATCAATCATAAGAATAATTTGTATATTATACTTGAATAAGATCCTTAATATTATATGGAAAATAATTTTCTTAAAACACTTGACATTAATTGTTGGGGAAAATATCCTTTTTCTTTCTAAAACATTTTTTTTTCTCAAAATGTTGTGAAATATTTAAAAGAAAATCATTTCTTTGAAAATAACATTGAAATCCTATAATGAAATAATCAAGGAAATTAGGAATTATAAAATAATAAAAATACATTTATGTCAAATAAGTAAAAAAACATTCTCCTCATACTTTGTCTAGAAAAGTAAAAAATAACCTCATATCAAATAAGACAAAAGATTCATTTCATACTATTTAATATAAAATGACCAATCGATAATATTAACTTTGAACAATTACTGATGAATAGATATATTATTATATATTTAGGATACATGGATATGGATGAAAACTATACCCTAGTAAATACTTACGTATAAACAGTATCTGATGATAATGAGATTGTGACAGTATCCCTTACTTTTGGTCTGTTATCCGTTGTATGTATCCAAACCTACATTTCTTTGACGATCTCCCTCTAGATCTTCACATAAAAACACTAGAATTGGTCTTTTGGGAAGAAGAGAACCTCTAATATGTGACTAAGAAAGATAATAAGGTAAATATCTAGGGGTTGGATGAGCATTAAGGGTCAAAGTGAATTGAAATTGTTAGGGGGGATGTGTCCTTTTATAATTCAGGTGAGGGGCACATTTGGAATCTCCAAAAATATTAATTTATAATAAAATAAATCCAAATCCAAAATACCTATAAAATGTTATATATTATAATATGAGACGTTATAAGGTTTTAATATCATCAACTAAATAAATTTGAACAACGTTTTTACATCAATTGAAACCTTATCATTATAAATTGACACTTAGTTATTCTATTTCATTTTAACTAGGGAAAAAATTATTTCAATATTAAAAGGGTAAAATATTTACATATTTGATGTAAATTAACTTATAATTAAATATTCTAGAAAATTTTAGACCATATAATAATAATTATAAATTTTTAAAATTTTCTTTGTTTTTAAATAATTTAATTAATCATTATTTTGACAAAACAACATTAGTGTCAATTTTGACACTATTCTATTTCTGTATTTCTAAAAATATCAAGATAAGATATTATTCTCGAATAAATATTTTATTATATCCCCAATTGGTCTAGGTCACCTTTAAAAATAATTTTACAAATTAATTAACTGAAATTGTAATTTCTTAATATTTTAAAAAAATCAATTTGATATTTCAGAAAATAAAATATTTACAACATTAATGTAGTGTAATTATTTAATATACTTATATTTGGCATAAAAATTAAAAATAAATTATATGATGAAAAAAAATCCACCATATTTCAGTATAATATTTGTAGTCAAATATATCTTCTATAAAATCAGTTATTAATAATGCTATACTTAATAAAATTTGAATGCGAAGAATTTAATATCCCTTTAAATAAATTAATATAAGTGTCATAATTTATAATATAAATATTTAAAAGAACAATGACTATACCCTTGGATGATTATGGTTGATATATAATCAAAAAATTATATTTTTTCGAGTTTTTTAATATTTTAATATTTATTATCATTCTTATAAATTATTTTACTGAATTATCATCTATTAAATTATTTCTACATCATAAATATTTATGACATTAAGGTAAGTATTTATTTACTAAAAATTAAAAATAAATTACCATGATAAAGAAAAAAAAATTTAGCTTTCAAATAATTGTTTATAGACAGATACATCTTCTATATAAAATTATCTTGAAAATGATATATTATTTAAAACATGAATGTGACATCTTTAAATTTTAAATAAATAGAATATTATAAATAACATAATTTCATTCCAATGGCCCCAAAACATCGGAAATAAATTTATATTAGGTAAATATGATTATTAACTTAAAAATTCATTTTATATCACTTTATCCCCCATATTTCTTCAAATGTGGACACATAATAGATATTAAAGACGAAGAAAATGACACTTTGTGACTTTCATTGGTATTAATATTATTTAAGTCGTTTTCATGGACAAGTGTCCATTAAATGAAATAATTTTGATGCTTAAGTATTAAGGGTATTGTTTCATTAATCCAATATATTTTTTATTTGTTTTGTTCATTTTATAGTCATTATAATTTTATTTTTAAACTAAATTACATAATTTACCCTTTACTATGGTAACAAAATTTACAGTGGTTACTATTCATATTGGTCAGAAAATAAAATGTATATTTTTACTAAATTTGAAACTCATTAATCATAATTTGATATTCATTTTTCAGAATTTAAAACATATAATTTTTAAAATTAAATTTAATATATAACTTGAAAAATGTCACAAAAAACAGTTTTTTTGGAAAAAATGTCCCTTTTTAATGGAAATAATTTTATGATAAATTCATGTAAATAATAATTTTTAAAAAATAATTAATAGATAAAAATTAAATATATAAATTTTAAAACTAACCCATAACATATTTTTAACATGTAATAACTTTTAATGAAAATAATATTTTCAATAAAAATCAATACTTTCATTCTTCATCAAAAAATTAAAATTATCAAAAAAATAAAAAATATTCAACCAAATTAAATTTTTATATACTTAATTAAAATAAGAATTATATTTCGAAAATTTGAATATAAAAAAATGTCAAAAATAGATTTAAAATGGGTGCGCTATCAAAAGGTGGAAAAACTGCATTTTTTAAATAAGTATTTTATCCAAAATAAATGAATTTTTTTATAAACTTTCTGGAATACTTATAATATAGCACTGAAATATTGGATTGAATCCATCAAGAGTGATATTATTATATTATAAACTCACTTATTTTCATTTAAATAGTTTTTTAAGGAAATTAACACTATTCATAACCACCATTATAATATCTAGGTTATAAAATTTAGTTGTTCACCAATATTCGGTCATTCGAGAAATGAAATCTACCAAATTTACTAGAAATGTTTTTCACCTAAACAAAGCATATTGTTGAGTATACCATAAGATAAGATAATGTTTCATATAGAGTATGTTTATCTTGGTGTGGTGTATAATAGAATACATCATAGAAACTAAAACATTCAACCTCATAAAAATCCATGGGTGGAAATTTATAACCTTTTTAAAATGAATTTCTCCCACAAAATTCATCTATGTTATTGAAGAATTAATATAATGCATTTTATTTCATAGAAACCCACATCATAAAAATGATGTCTAAAATTCCATTTTAAGAAGAAATAGTTGGAAAATAATAGTTACCCAATTTAAATAATAACTAGGTATTTACATAAGAGAACATAGATGATTATTTGGGCTTGGAGGAAAAGGCAAATAATCATAGAGATTGATAAATATAACTGATCAAAATAAAGTGGGACATCTAGAGAAATTTATCAATAACAAAACCATAAAATAATGAGGCATGAGAGAGGTCATTAATATCATAAAAAATGATGATAATAAGAAAATATTTTATTTTAAGATCACTTTTCCTAATCTTGAATAATTTTCACGAGAAGATATAACAACATGATTTTGGTAAAATCTCACAGTTGGTCATTCCTTGAACAATTTCAAATTCATCTATTATTCAATCAAATGATGCTGAATTTCACATTACTAAAGTGTTAGTAGGTCATACGATCCATAAATATAATGATAGGTTATTCCATTTGTCATAATCACAAAAAAATGTTAGAAAAAGTAATCAAATATGCATAATTCCACGTATAGTGAGATAATATTCTAATCTGACGAAAATCATTTGGAGTTGAACACAATCTTTCCATAAATTGATAAAATTAAAATCCTTCAAAAATGTGGAAATCCAAAACATTAAAAAGAGGTTAACTAAATTGGATTAGAATTTTTCCATCGTATATCATAAGATATCTCATTTTGGTCACATTCCAAAAAAGTGAACACCTTCATCCTGTATTATTTTAATTCATGGTAATAGCATGGATTACCATATATATTTATAGAAAAAATCATGTTTCCTTATTATTATGTCCAAAAAGCTATAAACATCTCACATAATAGCATAATACACATTTCAACAAATCCTTAATCAGTTTTACGGAAATAATTACTGACCAATTTACTTATTCATATCTAACATATCTTTTTCCAAATATCATTATCTCATCATCATTCTTATACTAAGAGTTATCCTTCCATTAATGTTTTTTTCTAAAAATATCTAAATAACATTTCATGGATACTGGTTCCATTACACATGTACTTTAAAATACTTATGGTAAAACAATAGTATAACAATTATTAAATGTTTATTTATTATGTAATACCATAAAATTACTTATACAAAATTATTTTAGATGAACATGAAATCATTCCACTATCTTATTAACCCATTGACCTTGTTTCATCATTTTCTTCCATTACACTTCTTTCATCTCATATATCATTCATAGTCTCTTCATTACCAGCAACATAAATTCTACCCATATGACCATATTGATTCTCTCCATGTGATTTTTCCCTAGGGAATAGATTTTTATAATGCCCATACATTCCAAATTTAAAACAGTTAACCATTATTGATGCCATAGAAATACCATCATCCTTTTCCATTGTGTTAACTGAACCTTTTACTTTGGAATTACTATATTTGTGTCCCTTTCTGAACCAAAATAATCTTATAGTTCATTTGAGATATTATCCTTGATGCCACTTAAAACATGATTTACATTAGGAAAATTTTACTTTCTATCCTTTGTGGTTACCATGAAAATCCATTTGTCTCTTATTATGTGGGTCAGGAAACACACCAAAGTTGAGATTGTTGATTATATTATGAGATTGCTAAATAGCCATAATAACGATTTTTTTCTTCCAAATCCCATTTCATTTGGTCACTCATGAGAAATATCATTCCCTTGTCCATCATATTCTCCATTAACATGAATCCTGTAATTTCTAGCCATTTTCTAGAACCCAAAAAGAAAAGTGTGAGAGTAAAAAATCATTCTAGGAAAACAACTTAATCAAGGGGGAATACATTCAGTCTCTAACATCATAGGTTTAATCCAAGGTTCTTAATGATTACAAAAAAACTATAGTATTGTAACTTATACTTGTATATATCCTTAAGATATACCAAGACATATCCTTAGAAATATCTCTAGGGATCCCACTAAGGTTTTTGCATCCTATTTTCTAAATTTTGATTAAACGTTCACTTTGATACCACCTCTAATGACCCAAGATTGACATATATAGACATTAAATTTAATTTGTGGAGAAATTAATACATTACACCAATAGACGCACACATACTATATTAGTTTATTGTCATTAGAGACATGGAACACAATATTATAACTTTGTGAAAGATATTTTACATCTCTTATAATTATCTTCCCCTTTAGTTTTTATACCTAAAAGGTATTTTTATATCCTTGGGAATAGAAAAATGGTGATCTCAAATTCAAAGTAAGTTTATACATGGTTAACACCAAACAAAACATAAAAATAAGAATTTAAAATAAATGAACATAAATTTAAAATATCAAAATCATTAGCCATGAAATAAATCTCGGAAGTTCATAAGGCATAAATCCTAATGGAATCATGAATCATGATAAAATAACATTGGCATAAAATAGGGAATTTTGGAAAACACATAATCATTGAGAATAATTTCCATTCTAGCCAAAGCTTATTTCCAAGACCATCATAGAAGAAAAATTCCACTATTGAAATAATTTCACTCCTCATTCCAGCCCTGTATTACTGAACCAGATTTACTTTCCGTTCCAAAACAGTATTACTGAACATGATTTACTTTTCATTCTTGTCTTGACTATCTCATGAGATATAATTCTTTAACTAATGCATTATAGGTAAATATAGGCATTTCTTGTCACATAATGAAAACCATATATATGTTTTCCAAAAAAAACATAAATCATTCATCATAACATATCCTAAGTAATAAAATGGGTTTCTTAAAAATCATTTTGTCATAAAATAATCTATGTAAAAAAATAGATTTCTTAAATATTATTCCATCATATACATAATCAACCATAAGAATAATATGAATAGTATACATGAAAATATATCCGTGTTATTAGATGGAAATGTTTTTTGATAAAACTGTTGAAATTAATTCTTGAGTAAAATATATTATCTTCTTCTAAAACATTTTCTTTTTCAAAAATACAATGCAATTTTAAAAAAATATTTTATTTTAAAATTTCCCGGAAAACTTATTAGGAAATATTCTGGGAAATAAGGCATTATGAAAGAGTAAAAATCCAATAATGAAATATATGTTAAAAAACATTATCCTTGTACTTTTTCTAAAATTATCTAAAAATACCTCATACCAAATATGACAAAATATTTCATTCGTACTATTTAATAAGAATTCAATAATGGGTAAAATTTTGTTCAAAAAATTTTATATGAATATAAATAATATTATATATTTAGGAAATATGGATGGGGACGACATATATAAAATAGTAAATACTTAGAAATAAATAATCTTGGATAATAATGATTTTTCAAATTTATCCCTTACTTTAGTTCTGCAATCTATTGTATGTATATGAACCTCCTCCTCTTCGATGAGCTCCCTCTAGATATCCTATTAAAGGCTCTAGATTTTGTCATTCAAGAAGGCCAAAACATCTAGACTGTAACTAAAGATGTTGAGAAGGTACATGGTTAGGGGATTTCCAATATTTAAGGCTCACAGTGAATTAAAATTTTGATGGAGGATGTTCCTTTTTATAGTTGAGGTGAAGGGATCATTTGGAATCTCCAAAAATATTATTTTATAATAAAATAAAACCAAAAAAATAAACCTAAAAACTGTCATAGTTTTGAAGATGAGATGAGATAAGGTTTTAATGTCATAAAATAATAAAATTTGGAAATGTTATTATTATAATTTAAACCTTATCATTTTAATTTAACTCTCAGTTATTCTATTTCATTTTGATTAGGGGAAAAAATACTTAAATATTAAAAGGGTAATCATATTTATTTTTTTGATGTAAATTAAATCACAAATAAACTATTTAGATCATTTTATACTATATAATAATTGTTATATATTTTTTAAAATGTTTTATGTTTTTTAAATAATTAAATTAAACATTGTTTTGATAAAACGACATTAGTGTGAATTTTGAAACGATTCAATTTATGGATATTTAAAAATGTCATGATATGATGTTATCCTCAAAAAATATATTATTATATCTTTAATTGGTCTTGGTCATCTATAAACATCATTCTACATAATTATTAGAAATTATATTTATTTTAATATTTTTAATAACATTAATTTGATATTTCAAATAATAAATAATTACTACATCTGTATTGTGTAATTATTTATTATTCTTATTTTTTGACTCAAAATTAAAAATAAAATTCTAAGATGAAGATAAATATACTATCAATCGATATAATTCTTTTAGTAAAGTATATATTCTCAAAAATCAATCATTAAAAATGTAATACCTATTAAAATGTGAGTGTGATAAGTTTAACATCACTTTAAATAAAATAAATTAAGAGTCAAAATATCTTCAATAAGTCTCTAAATTTTCAATAACTCGACCCATAGATAATTATGGTTGATATATACTCAACTGAAAAGAGCGAGGCATGTATTTTATTCTATTAATATTTTTTATTATTTTAATAAAATTATTTTATTGATTTTCCAACAATTAAATAATTTATGCATCATCATTTTTTAAGCCATTATGGTAATTATTTATTTCATAAATATTAAAAATAAATAACCATCTTAAAAAAAAATTAGCTTTAAAATAATAATTTATAGATGAATATGGCTGCTTTATAACCTTATTGTAAAAATTATTTATTATTTAAAATATGGATGTGACATCTTTAAATTTTCATTAAATAAAATATTATAAATAGCATAATATCTTTTAAACGGCCCCAAAAAGTCCAAAATAAATTTATATTAGGTATATATGTTTATAATGATAAAAATAATTATTTATATTCATTGATACCACCCATTTTTTCATATGTGGACACAAAATAGATATAAAAGACAAAGAAAATGACACTTTGTGTCTTTCATTTATTAAAATATTATTTAAGTCATTTTAATGGAAAAGTGTCCATTAAATGAAATAATTTAGATCATTATGTGTTAAGAGTAGAATTAAATTAATCAATTTTTTTTATTTTTTAATGATTTTATATTAATTATAAATTTAATTTTAACCTAAATTAGTTAATTAACTCTTTACCGTGGTAACAAAATTTATTGTGGTTACTATTCATCTTAGCAAAAAAAATTAAAAGGGATCTACATACCAAATTTGGACCTAATAAATAATAATTTCACATAAATTTTTTAAAATTCAAATCACAGATGTTTCATAATTAAAATTAAAAAAAATTGGTAAAATGTCATGAAAAGAAGTTATTTAAGAAAAAAACCCCCCATTTTAAATGGAAAATGTTTTCATAATAAATTCATATATAAAATAATTTTCAAAAACTATTTTTAGATAAAAATAAACTAATTATAATTTAATCCTAAACCAAAATATAATTTTACTATGTAATGGCTTTAAAAGATGATAAGGATTTAGAAAAATCTATATTTTCACTATTCATCAAAAAATGAAACTTATCCGAAAAATTCCAAAAAATCAAACACAGAAATTTTTTAAAGTTATAATTAAATTAAAAGGTTTGTTGTGTTCAATTGAGTATAAAAATTGTCAAAACTAGTTTTAAAAAGGGGATTTCCATCAAAAGGCGGCAATAATACATTTTCTAAAAAATACACCTTTAGTCCAAAAAATTAAATTTTTTTATATCCTGTCAGGAAAAAATATGAGATGAATTTTAAATATTGGATTGAATCTATTAAAAGGGATTTAGATATTTTATATACTCACTTATATTAATTTAAATAATAGTTTTAGAATGATGATAATATTATTCATACTCACCATTATAATGACAAGGTTATAATATATAATTGTTTACTTATACTCAGTCTTGCGTGAAATGAAATCTGTCAAAAGATCTTCAAATTGTGTGTAACTCTAACCAAACATATATTTTTGTGTGCCATAAGCTAATACAGTGTTGAGAATTCCCAAAGCTTAGCTTTGTGTATTGTACAACATATGACATCAAAGAAATAAAAAAATCTATCTCATAAAAATGTCATGGTGTCACACCTCGTACTTACTTAAAAATAGTCAAAATTGGCTTAAAATCCTACCATCTCATGGTACGATGATATCAATCCTCCTGTATATAATAAATATTTTTCGGCTCAATAGTCGAATTCCATAAGGTATGGTGATATATGTCCTCTAATAATCCCATCCCACAAGCCTCATATCATAATGGTGTGCCTCAGCACCCAAACGACGGTCTGAGATACCATCTCACTTAGTGTTTTACTTTTAGAACCTCTTACATAACAATTAGTCAACACCATTTCCTATGTTTCACTACCTTTGGAGGACTCTATCCACAATGAGTATTCAACACGACCTCAACAAATTCATATCTTTATACACATGACTCCAATGGTGTGTCGGCCAACAATATTGAGGGTAAATAAAAAACATCTCCAAATATACACCATTTTTTAAGATTTTTTCCACATAAAAACCTCATCTCCCTTCCTCAACATGGTCACCGTTGTCTTCAGCATCCTGAAAATCACATCGACTCAATTCAAATGGTGAAATACATCCCATAATTCTTGGTCCATGTCCTCATCCTGTTGGACATCTTCATCTCAGTCTCGGTGATCAAAATCACCTCAATATCTTAGTACATGCTCATCATGTACCCTTAGAACTCATAAAGTCTTATTAAATATAATTTATTTAAATAATTTAATCAATCAGCCTAACTATCCAAACCAAATAAAATATCCTTACCTAAAATAACATAATTAAATATGTTTTAGAATTCTCATAAACATATCAAAATATAAATTAAACAATTTAATGGAACAATTTATTTTATTAATTGTCTCACCTAGAAATTGAAAATGTTATTATTTAATAATGAACCCCATAACATATGAACATTTAAATAGAAAGATATGAACCACCTATAATAGCCTCGTAGGTGATTTCTCGTTGAATACCAACATCTCAATGGAGCCTTATAAAAAAAATATAGATCCTAAAAAAACACCCTGAAGAAAGGAAAAAAGTGCATGAATGGATTTATCATTCCATATGGTGAAGTGAACATAAAATATAAGCAGGTGGATTCATGGACTTCCTTATATTCTTCTAACACACCCAATGATGTTCAAATGATACCCTAGATAAAAGAAGGAGTACAATGACGTAGTGGGACAAGAAAAGAGATCTATACACTATTGTGCACATGAAAGGGGGGGAGAAATGAGAAGAAATATGAAATAAATAGGGTGTGGAAGTATAAAAAATTTACCCTAATAAATGTACTACATAGTTTCGATAAACTATTTGGCTGATAGTTTTCCAATAGTGTGGTTAAATTTTCTAAAGGGAACCCCATTTTTAATAGGTCAGATGTTGTTGATGCCAGTTTGGCAAGAAAATGAGCCAACCATGTGCATAAAATTACTAGGTGGCACTAGTTGTGTGGTCTAGGCTATATATTTTTTCAAAATAGGGAAAGTTTGCGTTCACCCTCTGTTAAAAACTACATATTTTTCATATAACCATGCACTCAACCTCGAAAGTTTTTCTTAGATATGCTTCAGTAAAAAAATATTTCACATGGTAAAAATATAAATTCAGTATTTTTTTGAATAAAATGGGTTCCTCTATATAATAATTTTAAAAAATATATTTTTAGGTCTGAAACATCGAAAATTCTTTTGATCTCTAAATAAACTAACATGTAATTATTACATATATAAAACAACACATTGTAGTGCTTATAAACTTGGATATAAGTACCAAAACTCAAAATCAATATTGTTTCATTCAAAAAACATAAAATTTAAATTTACCAGGATAAATGACCCATTCCAGAAACCCTTGAAATTATTGAAAGGATACCGATAAATGGAATGAATCTATGTATTCTGGCATAAAGATAATGCACCAAAATAATTTTTGGATATTGGTTGACCCAACATTTGATAAAAAACCTATTTTTTGTAAATGTATGTTTAAGAAAAATATGGGAAATGGATTTTTGATTGAGTACCTGCAAATCTCAATTCAATGTGAAGTGTTTTTGGAAAATTCATGGAAATATCTATAATGAAACCCTCATAGAAGTCACTTTGGAAAACCCAATCAGAATATTAATTTTAATAGAAACCTTCCCTGACTATGAAAATTGTAAAATTGATGTAAAAATTTATTTTCTAAATAATAATTTGGTTGAAGTTGTCTATATTGAACAACCTAAAGGGTTTATTATACTAAAGAGTGAAAATAAAGAATTTATGATATAGAGATCAATTTATGGATTAAAGTAAAAATCATAATCATTGAATGATCATTTTGATGATGACATTAGATATCTTGGTTCCATTATGAATGAAATTGATCAACATGTCTATAATGATGATTTTTTTAGTGAAATTATATCTCTAGTTTCATATGATCATGAAATAGTGTTAATTAGAAATGAAGTTGAAGTATAATAGTCAGTGAGGACATGACTAAATAAATTATTATTAAAAAAAGACATAGTTTAATAAAACTATATTTAATTGATCAAGATCAATTGAGAGATATCTTGGAGGATACATGCTCTATGTCAAAGTATATATATTGACAAGGTACTGAGAATGTAATATATGAAACGATACAAGAGATAAATGTTTCTAATTTCACATGAAATTAATCTCTCTATGTAGATTGCTAAATATAAATAAGACGATCTAGGTATGAGGGGATTCATTAATGAAAGATTCCGTGGAGATCAATATGATCTACAACAATAGTCAAGCTAGGTCTTTTTCCAGAATAATGTTATTATAGCATGGATAATTGTGATTATATTTTTGGTTTTTCATTCTATAGAAAAATCCATGTGTATAGTGGATTTTGATGTAGCTACAGAATCCATTCAGATACGTAGATTTATTTCTAATATTGTAATTATATCTAACAGTTCAGACCTTGTTATATTATATTATTATAATACTTTAAAAGTGGGTTTTCCAAGAATCACAAGTCACACGAGAGTAAAAATAATATAATTTTGATATTTTATCTCTTGAAGGATTTTACTCAAAAATGAGAGGACATGGTTTCTAGAGTATACATAGAGGATAATGTGGTATATCCCTTGAATAAATCCATGTATAAATAGAATAATAATAATCATGTGATATCTAAGAAGTTTTGAATTGTTAGAAGTTGGATTCAGTGCATGTAGGGATGTTCTGAGTGTGCTCCCTAGACCCAACTTCTTTATGTGATTTCATTATAATTACATGTGTATAGCTACATATATACATGTGTTTTGTCATATAATTATAGGTTTTATACTTATACAAACATTGTTCACATATTTATGTCTTTAAACTATGTGTCATATTAAATGTTTATAGTAGTTCTCAACTACAATGAGTACCCTAAGAAAAATGAATATAATGATAGATATATTTCATATATCCTAGATAAATCATACTAATGATAAATATATGATGTTTGAAAAGCATGTTTTGGGTGAACATAACCACTGATACTTCATCTCATGATGTCCTCACTTGATGATATGGAGTAGATTAGAACACGAGGACTTACCTACCAATAGGAACACCACATGTTTCATGTGTCATTTTTTATTCTTATCTATGAGGAGGTGTTATAGTATCTATAATCAATATGATTATCATTGAGTACCATTTGATCCCATATATTTATGTAATAAAAAATTGTGAAATTTATGTTATAGAGAGGTAGCTTGTGTTGGGTGCGACATTGGTGGTATGTCATTGCTAAAATTATCAGGATAGTATTTTTCACTTAAGAGTTGAGGAAGAGAGATCTCGTATGCCTAGTATGGCCCTCATAGTAGTACTTTCATTTAAATCTTATGGCATGATATAATAAGTTATGTCTATCCAGTATAGTCATGAAATAGATAAAGCATCAAAATTATGATGATAGAAGTGGGAATCCTACTTTATGAGATATCTTGAGATAGGGATATTATATTAAATATAGATTTTTTTCTGGAGTTAGATGTGTATATGGAATTCATTATATCCTTAGGGGAAATGATGGGTTTCTATACTCTTCTCTTTTTTGGAGTTTGAATCTCTACTATCGAGATAGGGACATAGAGGGCCACACATTTTGTATATCGACATGTTCCACCAATTCAGATGAACAAGAGTTTAAGAAAAAGTGGTCCACATATATCTGGGTTAGTGAACATCCGAGTATAATCAATCATAAGTATAATTAATTCAATTACATAATTCGGGTATAGAACAATTATGATTGTAATTTATTTCTCAAGGTTTTCAGATGTTGGTGACCATAAAAGTGAATATGAAAAAATATTATGTTTTGTATTAAAAAAATGAATTCAATATTCATTAAATAAATGAGAAAGTTATGAGTTAATAGTTCTTATTTTATCCCATAATATGTTAAAATTTTAAAATAGTGTGTTAAAATTCCCGTCAAATTTTACGAAATGTTTAATTATGTCATAATTTTACACATTGTTCTAAAATTATTGTTATAACTTTCACAGGACCCGAGTGAAATTATGGAAAGTATATCCTAAGTACATAATAGAATTGTAAACTCAAAAATAGTGTACTATCGCATTTTAATTAATTTTAATGAATTATTTGATATATCTTATGCTTTATAATATGAATCCGCTGAAATAATAAAGATGGATTGATTTTTTCATCGTGATCATGTTCATGTTATTCACAAAATTTAAGGGATTTGGTAATGCTCTTAGATATCCCATTCTAGAACCTTTGAATCGTAGATCACTGTTCCAGGATATTTGGTGCACATTTAGATAATTTAGATAATGCTTAGAATAATATAATTGATCAATGATATTTTGAATGTGTGTGAATAAAATTTTTGATCTTAAAAATAAAACAAAGTACTGCTTAAGGTTTATTTCTTATGGACTATATTTAATTGCATGAAATCCATTGATAATTCCAAAAAATATGTTTTTGATTCATTGAATTAAATAAGAATCTAAAAACAAAATTTTAAATTTTCTTTTTTTCATGCTTCCTCTATGCCTCAGGTTCCTTCACTCCAACATTTATGGAAACTAGAAATTGATTACGAAATATATAAATGAAAAATATTATCACCCTTGATAACTACTTCATCAAAACTTTATATGAACAAGGCATTAAACAAACAATATTTTTTATAACTCTTCTCCATTCAATACACCATAACTATTTTCACTAATTTATTTCTCTATAAAAATAAAATTTTCTGAGACCTAAACTTCCATATCTGATGCTAAAACATGTTGTATAAATATATTTTTTATAAAAAGTAACTAAAAATATATAGTCATTTATATACCCAAATATATTTTGCAGTCATGGTTTTAGAGGACTCGGAATATTCCATACAATATTTATTAGTTTATAAAATTTATAAACAAAATAACAATGTGGAATCATTCGATCTAACTCCTTAAATTGAAAACAAACACCTTGGAACTTCTAAATATCCTATGTAAAACATTTTAAAACATGGGATGAGAAAAACAAATCATGTAAGTTGTTCTTAAACTAGGGGTAAAATCCTTTTTTAATACTATTTAAAAATATATCATAAAACAATTCATTTCATTATATAATAAAAAAATATGTTTTCATAAACATTTTCACCAAATAAAAACCTATGGTTTTCAATGAAATCATTAGGAAAATAATTTTCTAAAACCATTAATGATATAATATTTTTAAAACCAATTTAATTTTATAATTGGTAAACTATTAAATAAACATGTATTTCTCATTCAAAATATTTTTTAAAAAATAATTTTTCTTAATTAAAATGATACATGGGAAAAACATTATTGTGGCCAATAGTAGTATCACCTTTAGGAAAATGTCCCCTTGGGGCCATGGGTTCTTTCCACATTCCTCATCATGATATTTGATAACCTAATGCTAATTTTTATTTTATGATAACATTTTTTAGGCCTACCTTTATAATTTCAAATACATTAAAAAATATTCAATAAAGTTACGTTTGAATATTTATTTTTTATATTGAAAGGAAATTTTATTTACCATAATCTTCCTTGAAGAAAATAACATTATCGAATTTTAAATATTTATAGAATGAATTTATAATCTCTTCTTGAAAACTCAAACCAAGAAATAAATAATCACAGAAGGAATATTAATAAAAACTATAGTAAATAGCCATTCCTATAATTATAAATAATATCTAAATGTTTTAAGTGACATTTTTTAAATTAAATGAAAAATTTAAATATAACTTTTAATTTAGAAATAAATTATCAAAATGGACACTTTGGGTGTAAAAGGTAATTGAATATTTATGTAAAACAATCTTCCCCATAATTAAGGGGTTTTAGGATTGATACTGTCAAAAGCTATTTAATGTGTAAAATATGAGAAAACTTCCTTTATAATATAGTTTTTAAAAAAATATTTGGAAATAAAATATGATAAAATTATTTCCCTTAAATAAAATAATATTTTTGAAATTGCGTCTCACTTTATATAATTTGATTTTTAAAATAAATATATAGATGTTTGAGAAACAAATTCCCTTAAAGAAAATATTAATTTTCAAATTAAAACTCCATTAAAATAATTTAATTCTAACAATATATACATATATAGTTGAAAATAAAATTATCCCTTACATTAGTTAATAAGATCTTCTTTTTTAAGGAATACTCATATTTTCAATCTCTCTCTCTCTTCTTCACCTATTTTCTCACTTTATATCTCAAAACTCAGAATAGATAACTGGGTTTCTAGTTAAGAAACTCTTAAGGAAGACCCAATATATAATTCAATATCCCACTATTTAGTTATATATATCATTAAATGAGGATTTCAAATTATAATATATATATATAGCTGTATATAGCTGTTGGGATAACCATAAAAGATCGAGTGAGGATCCTAATGAAAATAATAATAAATTCATGTTCCTGGCCTATAGATCTCACAAGGAGTTATAAATTACAATGTTTTAATATATAATGTTACAGATATATAAAAAATGAAAACAATTTTTAATGTATCATGATATTAATTACGTCTTTTTAACTTGTATTAGATTTTGAATTGGGTTAATCTAAATAAATTATAAATGAAAATTTTGATTGATTGGAATCCAAATAATATAAATAATGATTGGGAATATATATAAATATAATTCATAACACTATTGGGTTACCTAAAAATTAAAAATTTCAACCCAAGAATCTTTAGTCTTACTGTAGGAAATCCTATGGGAATTATTAACAATATATTGATGTCGAATTGCAAGCTTAATGCAAAAAATGAGATGATGAAAACACCTATAGGATTTTGATATAGATAGTTACGAATTATTCATATATATATATATATATATCTGTGTGTGTGTGTGTGTGTCTGTCTGTTTTCTACAACACATTTCAATCATCTTTATTGATCATTTTCATTTGAACGTAGTTGTTGACAACATGAAATGTGTTCCATGAACTTCTCCATAGAGTGAAGATATGATTCCCTCATAGACCAAAAATGTCAAGTATGAGTATAAATGTTTTCAACCTGGATTAAGAAGATGTGATATGTATTTTGATGTGCCAAAATACAACTCCATACCTATGGATAAGTGGAATGATTTCCCAATTCAAGAGCATGTATAGAATTTTCAAGATCAATGATGAAAAGAGGTCGACACATTAAATACAATTTCTGGGTTTTATCAGAGAAGACATGGTGTATTTAACATATCAAGAAGTGTAGATCTTCTCAAGACCATTGATTTGACTGGTCACTAAGCCCAAATAGACTTACAGATCAGAAGTTATGGCACTAAAAAGATGGATGAAATCTACCAAAGGGACCTGGGCGGAAGACATACGCAAAGAACTGAAACGGACGACCTATGTGAAGGACCTATGCATAGAACCTACGCTGAAAATGAATTTTGACACCCCTATGTGGAATACCTACATGGAGGACCTACACTGAGGACCTGTACTAAAAACATCCCTTTGACCAGGTCCCCTTCATGCCTATAAATAGGACCCTTGGTCTCCCCATTTAAAAGAGGGAAAAGTTGGAAGAAGTCCTGAAGCTCCCATTGCATATATCATAAACCAAAATCCCCAAAATTTTCTTAGGTAGATCTCTAGAACCTGATATAAGAGAGAGTCAAATGGGGAAACATAGTTCAAAGTCCCATCAACTTCTAGAACACTTGGAGAAGCATGGAGATCCTGCATGGAGCACCTGTGCAGAGCACCTGCGCGGAGAACCTACACGACGCACCTTTGTGATGCACCTTCAAGACACACCTTTGCGATGCACCTGTTAGAAGTAACTACATAGATCACCTGCGAGACACACCAAGGCGGAGATCCTAGGTAGCCCTGCTAGTCTATACCACTTCTTTCACTGACCCCCATGAAAATGGTGAGTCGCAAATCGATCTTTCCTAGTCCAGTTGATGACATCTTCCATTGCAACCTTTATGTCTCCCCTCATTCAGCCTTGGAATGACATGCTTTAAGACACTCTATCAAACTCAATGAAGTTCCTAGAGTCTACATAATCCCCTTGGTTCTGTTCACATGTTATGAGTTTCGACTATCCTTATGGATTCCACAAGTACCTTGAGATGATGCACTCCTCAAGAAACCTTTCAAACTTCATCACCTGACTCCTATGCCAGATTAATTCCCAAATGGGCATCCTATTTATGAGTAATGCCCAACCAATTCCCAAATGGGCTTCCTCCTTAAGAGTAAGCCCCAACCAATCTCAAACAGGCATCCATCCTATTGGAAGCCCCTAACCTTCATCCCTTCCTCCTTTCATTGAACCCTTGTCCAATGTAATGTGAACAGAGGTAAGGATCATCACCTTTCCCTTTTCCCGGGTCTCCTCTACCTCATCCAGCCTCACCACCATAGGTTCACCCTCTTCCACTAGCGGAGGTGGAAAAGATCATGTGTCATTGTTGAGATCTTTCACATCCTCTTGTTTCTCACATCAAGGATGACTCGGGTGGGCTTAGACATTCATGATGAATAAAACATGTGCACAAACACTGATAATGGAATGAAATAGGATAAATATAATTCCCACCATAATCAGGATATGTAGGAAGCCTTCTCAGGGCCCGAGCTCACTAAATGTCCCATTCCTGAATCCATCACTAATTCCCTTAATTTAGGCATCATCTTTAGAAATAACCCCCAAATTATATCCTCAAATCACCATGGAATCCTTTTCCAGATGTAATCCCAAACTCATTTCTCTCAAAGGACTATACACTCCTATGATACTTATCGAACTACATGGGCTTTGATTCCTATCTATATGGGATAAAAAGGAATCCTCTTTGAGGTTCAAAACCAATACATTAAATCAACCCTATTCTCCTAGGGCTATATTCCCAGTAGGTTACAATCCTACTTGGAAACCCATATCATATCCAAGTTCCTTGGGCTGCTTCAACATAAGTCCCACACTATGTTTTGACTAGGAACCTTTAACATAGATGTCCATACCACATGACATTAAACTGTACCACTTGGCCCTTATCACATGACCTTAAAATGTATGATGTGTCCCATTTCGTGGCACCGAACAACAAGGGTTCTAATTACTTTTACAGGGATACGTAGGTAGCCCATTTTATGTGCACGATGCCAAGATCAAACCAAACCTTTGTCTCCCTAGATGACAATAAATTTTAGAGTGCCCCACTAAGTGCCTTAAAAAACCAGTATCATCATAACAATGATTAAAAGAAACTATATGTAGTATATGAGAGGATACCATTGATGGAGAACCTAGAATACAAATGGATGATTTTAAACATTTCACATGCAAAATAAGTGATTGAAAATTACAAGGGATACTTATGATATACTTGGTGAATTAATAAGGATTCATGAAAATATCTTAAATTTTCAAAGAGAGGCCCAGAGTTGACAATAATCCCCCCCAAAATGGCTTGATGAGTACCACCTCCCATCCTCTTGACCAATGTACGTTAACAAGTATCATGATGTTCAAACATAGCAAACTCTTGCATTTTTAAAGCAAGTCCTCTTTAGATAATGAACTGTTGGATGTTTCTAGTTCCATAAATAAATCCAATGAAACATCCTAGAAGCATTTATTCTTAAAACTAGAATACACATTTCAAGGACCTACAAAACAAAAATGATGAACCCGAAGTGAATAACTAACCATGATAATGATGTTACCCTGCTATTAGGCCACTATAAATTGATAAAGGAAGGCCAGAAAAAGGAATGAATCATGCATGTATCAATATAAAAAGATTTTTCTTTAATGGAGTTTGATGTTGTTTCTCAGTTTATTCTAAGAATTACATTCACTCCAAAATGGATTTCTTTAAGACAACATCTATGAAATTTCTGACTGCTACTCAAGATGGATCCTCATGCATGGGAAGGACATCATCCCCATCACTGTTTCTTCAACGCTGGGTCTTTAATATGCTAGTAAAATAATATCACTGGCATAGTACAATCCCAACATTGGAGGCTACTCAATATGCCCTCTAGGTAAATAAAAATCCTCGATCATTTGGTCAATGACAACCGATGATCAAGAAGTAGACGTTGCCAACCACCATCTTCATCCATTTTGGGTCCTTATCTCCGAAACGAAATAATCAATACCTTCTATACTACATGGAGGTGGATCAAGAGGTTACTCAGGGCCTCAATTCCTGAATGAAAGAGTCCTTCTTGAGGACTCCCACTAGCAATCACCACCAGTATAATCACATGGTAGTGAACCCCCAACATAATGGGGGTCTTGCCTTTAGACATTCATCCCGGGTCTCTTAAACCTGGGCATACAAGACAAACTTTTGGGGACAATGTCTGGTCAACAGGGAGTCGGTTCTCACCTCTTCCTCATCCAGAAAAGTCCATCAACTTATCATGATGGAAAACAATGGGTGGGCACAAACACTCGTCCATCCTAATTTTGCTGCTCAGCAGACTAATATGGCAGCAACCCACCAATCCCACCAGAGAAATCTAGAAGAGTACTATGAACAGGCACATACACCTGCTTACATGTAATCAACCAGTTAGTTGGATCATCTGACGTCATTTAAATAATACCTCCAATATAATGTGGTGGCATCTCTTAAATAAGAACATACACCTGTTTAAAATCATGAATTCTATCACCAGTCACATCTGCCAGTATTGATGGAATTCTGTCAACCATACATGACGGGAAATATCCAGCTTGCACATACACCTACGAATGTTCATCAAGTCTACCAACAGCCTCATTGGTAGCACCTGTAGAAGTTATTCAGAAAGATCTGACGACAAATCTGGGGCTGAATCAACACTCTACCGTATGAATGAGTACTGTCAATACCCATTGATAGGAATTGGAGGATAGGAGTATGAACATAAACATACTCCAGATACAGGAAGGAAGTATATTCTTGTTACAACCACTAAATTCACCAAACACATCTTATCAATGGTGAAAGGGAAACCACAAATCCATGCCCATATTATGGAATCATTCTAGGATATTATAACAACCCCTTCAGTATTACTGTGGAAACATACACATAAATCTATCCCCACACATGGGATAACACAACAACATTCCATCCCAGAACATATACACACCTCTGTTCCAGTCTAGGAGGTTCAAGGGGCATACTCCCCCATATCATACAGACACCAAGATCAGGAACATACACCCTTTCCAATTGATGGTAATCAGTCCATTCAGGTAACAAATCATAGGTAGATACATACACCTACACATGACAACCACTTTTCTCAGCAAGTGGCTTAAACTAATTATTTGAGACCATCCATGAAGCAGTCTCACCACGCACTATTTGAAAATCAAGCGTCAAGATTTGATTTCGATCCTCTTAATGCTGGAGTTATTGAATTCCTCAGACGTTTATCTGTTGCATCTTAAGATCCTATCCTCTCATTAACAAATTATGGGAGTGGTAGTAGTAATTCTGAAGTTCCTCATCGGACACTTCATCCTGACGGCTTGATTCATGAAAATTCAGTCAATTCGGAGTGCCTACTTCTAGATGAGAGCCACAACAACCCTCCATCCGGCCAGAAGACCAAGGAGTAAGAAGATTTATCCCTTGATGTAATCCACTATGGTGATCCTCCCCATGATGGAATTTTTATTGAAATTACTCTCCACATTAGTATTTTGTATTGCCAAGATGATCCTATAATTGAAAATGTTGCGATGAGAACTCCCCCCTATCTCAAGGAACTTGCAAGCACATGGGCATTCATGTCTGATGCTTTGTCCTTAACAGGTGAATCACATTATCAACCAGAAAACATCTCAAGGGAACACTCATTCTCTGAACCTCCCTTGGGTCATTTTTCTTTTAATATAGAGCATCCACTCTTGTCAGACCAAGTGGAGAAACCACTATTGAAAGACGATGAAGATGTGTTAAACATGGGGAAACAATTGGCTAAGGGAGAAATACCAGTCATGTTCTGGACTTTGGAAAATTATCAGGGTAACATTCCATAATTGATGGTAGAAGATTGTATTAATGATATCTACCTAAATTATCTTGAAGACACTTCATCATTTGAAAACTAAAATATTACCATATGATGAACATCAAAATCATGTAAAGGTAATAGAATGGTTGCAACACCAAATAGAATTGGCCACTCACTCAGTTTCCCAACATCCAAAGCATCAAAAACATTAGAGAATATTTTAGAGTGCATGCCCCAATTCTATAATAAGGCTAAGATAGTTAATTTATGATTCCCCATATAGTGTTCATATTAGAGGATGGGGTGCACATGGAGAATTTCATATGGCTGCACTCCAAAATCAAAGAAGTCTACCATAAATGGTATCATGTAATGTTTTTACCCATGGTTGGATACAATCAATAGATTCTGTATGTAATAGAATATATGCTCAATAACAGACCTAAACTAGCTCTCATCAGTGTCATGCCTAATGAAAATAAGTTGTTGAGATACTTTTACATCAAGAATCTGAGAATATTGAGCAGGCATCCCATTTAGAGGATGTCAGGTGTCAGAGAATGCAAATTTCAGAAATAGAAAAGCGATCGTCCGAAACAGGTGATTTGAGTGGTTCTCGGAGAATGCATCTAGTGAATGACTAAACCACTATTTGGAAAATCAGAAGAGCTATTGCAAAAATTTCATCCATAGAAATCCAGGAATCACCCCAGCCTTTAAGGCTGGGGGTTCATTTAATTCATCCTTCAAATTCATTAAACAATGTTCAGAGATTTGAAGAAGAAGAAGAATGGGAATAGGCACACCCTTTAGGGTTGGGGGACTTTTCACATATGCAATCTCCTACTCAATGGAAGTTAGTTTTCTCCTAATTAAGGAAGAAACCACAAGGAAAGCGTACAATTAAACTATATGAGGATTCCCTTTGGGTTACTTTCCACCAAAAAATTCCCAGAAATTCATCATATAAGAGAATAGAGCCACGTGGAAGATACAGAGGGAGAAGATATCACAAAAATACTAATAGAATACCATCAATGCATTATGCATCAGTGAATGTCATTAATACCACTACAAATGATCTTCTAGAAAATGTGTCCTGTTTAGGGGGATCTGGAAGATGATGTTCTTCTCAACAATAAAGTACACAATGAGGAAAATGAAGAAGGTGTGCATATCCAAAATCAGAGGCTAACCCATAATCTAAGTATGCCTTCAAATAACCAACTCCCACCCCTCTAGAAGGAATATAACAAGGGGAAAGACAAAAGTTATATTGCATTTCAATTTTCCACTGGAGAAGGTCAACCTATTTTGCTTGAAAAGATATTTTCACAGCAAGAAGTGGAAATGAAGGAGTTGAAAAGACTCAATAGAGAGTTACTTTGAAACCACATTTTTGTTAGATGTACTCCCCATGAAGGTCCTCAACATGCACATCATGTAGGATTTACTCAACAAATATAATTTTTAGTAACTATATTTGTGGATAATTAATTACCTCTATAGGGTACACAATCAAGGCAGGATCAGATACATCCTGATTGTCTTATTCATGTGGGTTATCCAATGCAAATATCAGCACCACCATTAGTGGTTTTCCGAGTCATTGCACTAACTCAAGCTTCATTTTCTATATCTTCAATGGTTCCATCTCATCTAGATGTTCACCAAATTCTTATGAACACAATTGAGGCATTAAATACTCAATTATAAGCTATGGAGGAACGATGTGCACCTGTTCAGCTAGAAAAGAGAGATTACCCTGAATGGGTGGTTGTGATTCCTCCCCCACCAAATTTAGTGAATAACACATTCCCAATATTCAATGGTTCGGGAGATCTAGAGAAACACTTAACACATTTTGTTTCTCGTTGTGATCCCATGATGGGAACTCCTCAACAAGAAGAATTTGTAAAGCTTAGGTGTTTTTTATAGTCTATATAGTGACCAGATTTTGTCTGACATAAAAGTTCACAATATCGATCAATAACTAGATGGTAAGATCTCTGTTAGAAATTCCTTCTTCAATTTAGCTCAACGTTACCAAAGACAAAAAAATTTGATCTTACAAATTTAAAAAAAAGAGAGAATGAAAGAGTTTCATATTTCATTACGCAATGGAAAGGATTAATATTTTGCTTATGTCTAGAACTCCCCCAAGAAGAATTGCTGCCAATTTGTGTGGAAAATCTAAGTGATGATTTACACACACCATTTATCCCTGTGAAATACACAAGAGGGTTTCAAGACCTTACTTCAATCACTCAACTGATAGAAGACTCTATTATAGAAACTAAGGCTAAAACTCATGTAATTCAATCAGCTCCTAGGACAAGGATAAGAAAGGAAGAAGCTATGACAGTTACACTCAAGGTGGCACATGTACCTACTTCTACTTCAAGACCTTCATCATACCAAAGGGATCTGCCTCCTGAGCATCAACATCAGCAACATTATCATCAAGATGATAAAAGATATCAAATCCATAAATAGTTTGAGGAATTAAAGAATAAATTTTATTCTTTCCGGAATGAACAATTTACTGGTTTCTTCATCGCAGCCCTGGATAAAAATTTGGTTCAGTTTCCAAGGCTGAATAATCCAAATAAATTATGAGATAAACATCTTCCGAATTATTTTTCCTTTAACCAAATGTTATGGAATCACATCCAAGAATGTTTTGTTTTCAAGGACCACTTGCAAATAATAGTATACTAAGGACAACTGAAATTGGAAAATTTCATCAACTTAAGTAGTATGTTTTACTTCCACTAATTCAGAGGAAGAGGGTGAGTGGAAGGATATCAAAAATGAAAATGTGAAGAAATATGATGATTAGATGATCAATAAAATGATCAAACAGACACATTTCATTTTACGAACACATTCGAAACAACCGACTATGTCTTATGGAACTCCTACAATAGAAAACCCTTCTTCATAAAAAGGCCATTCCTCAAAGAACCGAAGTGATTATAAGGACAAAGAGTATTCAGAAGAATATGAGCTCACATTAAGGCCAATGTTGTCCTTGACCCTAGAAGATTTACAGCCTTATATTTTAAAAGTACATGCACCACCCTTCCAAATGGAAAGTCTAGAATTATCCCGTCAAGAAAAATCCTCATTAGAGGAAGAGTTTATCTTTGGTTCTTTCAATGTTATCCACTAAAGGAATACTTATACTAATGGTTATTCTGATTATAATTAGAAGGAATTACTTGTATCTAATTTGGATACATGATTAAGAGTCCAAAGTCGAGGATATTGGGGAAGATATGGGAATTCTAGAAACAACAATTTTAACTCTATAGCTTCTCGAACCATATATAGGGTAGAAACTAATTGAAGATCCATTCAATGGGATAAACAAGAACATGGGGTTTATTCTAGGAAATACAGGTTTAGTTCTGACACAATTATTTTGGAGGATCGATTAGAAGTCACACTGTCTTCCTCTCACCAAATGAATAGACCTAGTCAGTCTAATCTACCAAAGCCAGGAGTATTTCCAACTTTTGCTCCGACACAGGATACGTCTAAATCATAAGAATAAACTTCCAAAGCACCTTCAAAACCACATCTCCATGATGGGAAAAAAAGTCCTTTGGACCAAAAGTATGATGTCTGGAAACAATTATTCCAAGTACCGGGCAAGTTATTAATTCTGGATGCTTTGAATCTGTCAAAAGGTCTTCCGGAAGCACTTATTGAGGCTTTTTAAAGCCCTCAAGTGTTTGAAACTGAAGTTGTTGTTTTGGAGGTTTACCGTATAGATAATGATATTGTATAATGTAATGGAGTCATATATTTTATAGATGAAGATGAAGATAATTTTGTACATGGACATATTAGACCATTGTATTTTTCAGGAAAAGTCAATGATGTAGACATCTGAAGACCCTTCATTGATAATGGATCCAGAGTCAACCTTATTCCTATTTGTACACATCATTGATTGGGCATTATTGAATCTTACTTATCTCCTTAAACTTTAATTTTGCAATCTTATGATAAGAATGAGCAAGAACCTCTGGGACACAACCTTCAATATTCTACATGGAAGGCCTTGGCTACATCAACATGCTGCCATACCTTCGTCATGTAACCAATGTCTTATATACTATTTCAATTTTCTAATTATGACATTTTGTGGTGACAAGGCTCCATTGAAAACATGTTTATCTCAATACATTGAGGTAGAGTTTTATCACACAAAAGGAATGAAGTCCATGACAAAATAAATAACCAAGATTAATGCTCCGAATGGACTAGAAAAGATCCCTTTTAATCCATTCATACATCTGAGTAAAGATTATGTGCTACCCATCAATCAAAGTGAAAGAGTAAAATAAATTTCAAACACTCATATAATAACTTAAAAATGTCAAATGCAGCAATTGAGCCAGAAAACATGGTATAAGTTGTTGATCAACCAAGCAGTGATGGAAATTTAAATGGATATGTCTTCAATTCATCCACTGAACTAAAACAAGCATCTACATCGTCAACTAGAGTAGAAGAGATTGTACCAATGATATAGGAAGACAAATATATTGATTCTCAATCCATCATTTCCTCTTTATTACCATAGGATGACCCTTCATCATCTGAAGGGTCAGATTTGGTGGCCTTTTCGTCAGGATATTCAAATACTGACTTCCTCTCTAACATTGGGAGTTTTGCCTCGTCATATACTATGAAATTGGAAACAGAAGAGGTAACCCATAATGAAGAAGAAGAGGAAGATCTTGGGGATGCTCCTATTTTATTTGAGGAAGGGGTCTCTACCACCGTGGATGAGCTCCGAGAAATAAATCTAGGTACATATGAATATCCATGCCCACTCTAATTAGTGTGTTCATGACCTCTGAAGATCAGGAGGTGTATAATTAATTTCTAAATAAACCTTGAGATAAATTTTCTTAGAATTATTCATAAATTACTGGACTTGATCATTATGTAGCCACCCATCATTTGGGTTTGCCCGAAGAACATCCTGGATTCATGCAAGCAACAAGAAGAACACACCAACTCATGCCTATAAAATTCATTTTGAAGTTGATAAGATTATAAAGGATAACATTTTTAGGGAATTTCAATACCCCAAATGGATGGACAATATTGTTCCAGGGAAGAAGAAGAATGGGAAAATTATTGTTTTCATTGATTTCAGAGATCTTAATCGGCATTGTCCTAAAAATGATTTTCCAGTTCTGATTACAATGCTTTTAATTGATGAAACAGCTGGATATGAATCTCTTTACTTCATGGATGAATATATTGGGTATAATCAAATATGTATGGCCTTTAAGGATGAGGAATCTAAGCCTTAAAATCCCCTTAAGGTGTGTTTTTCTATCGGGTAATTCCCTTGGGTTTAAAGAATTTAGGAACAACATACCAACTTTCCAAGAACCATAACATTAAACCCATATTAAGGAAATTTTTTTAATGTTGGGTGGATGATTTGGTTGTAAAATCCAGACAAATTTCCAATCAATTGGATTATTTGGAGACCATACATCATAATCTTCAGCAACTGAGTTTCAAAATGATCCCCTATAAATGTTCTTTTTGGGTAATCTTAAGAAAGATTCTTGGCTTCATTGTACACCATCGTGGTATAGAATTTTGTCCTGATAATATAAAATCAATCCTTGTAATGTCACCTCCTTGAAGTTTGAACTAATTAAGAGGACTCTGAGGACACTTGGCCTATATTCAGTGCATTATCACCAATTTAGCAACAAATTTTTTACCCTTCACTAGATTAATGAAGAAGGGAGTCACCTACCAATGGATTGAATATTTCCAAGAAGAATTTGATAACCTCAAAAAATATCACTTGAGTCCACTATTATTAATGCCACTTACAGAAGAAATAAAACTTATCCACTATGTGACACCTTTAGAGTGATCAATGACTACCTTCCTTACTCAAAATAATGATGCTGGGAATGAAAACAAACATTAATATCTTAGTTGAGCTATTCTTGATGCAGAAATTCGGTATTCAAGTATTAAAAAGTGCTGCCTTTAAATAATATTTGCTTTTCAGAAATTGAATAATTACCAGAAACATCATGACGCCCAATTGGTATCTCACAATAACCCTCTCAAATTTATCCTCATTTTCCCAATGCTTACAGGGTGTCATGCACGGTGGGTAGTTATTTTTCAACAGTTTGATATCTAGTATGTGGTTCAAAAGGAAATTAAAGGCCACGCTTCGGTCGACTTCATTGTTGAGAATCCATCTGCATAATATACATCATTAAATACTGAAATTCTTTATGAAGAAGTCATATTTATTCAGGATAATTCCCAAACAAGGGAAATTTACTTTGATGGTGCTTGCAGAAGTCCAACAGGGAAGAAAATGTAAAACCCTAAACTAAAGAATGTTGGGTTAGGAATTGTCCTTATTTTCCTAGAAAAGGAAGTGTTGCCTTATTCCATCCTATTTTCAGAAGGTGGAACCAACAATGATGTAGAATATCAAGCTCTCATTGCAGCTTTTGAATTGGCACTTTAGGTACAAATGAATCACTTAAAGGTAAAAGGTGATTCATAATTGGTAATCAAGAAAATAAATGAAGAATATTCTATCATAAAACAAGATTCAATCCCTTGGTGTGATTACATCAGAGGGTTAATGTCAGAATTTCCCTCAGATCTGACATTGTCTTATGTCCCACGATCACAAAATGCCCAAGTAGATTCACTGGCTAATGTAGCTACAGCTTTGGCAGACCTAGATTGGGATGAGACAGTCATCATCATAGCCCATCATCATGTGGTATTACATTTTGTTGAAATTATAATTGAGGAAATTAATGAAATTAGCCCAATTTCTGATCCATATGGGCATACCACAAGATAGAGAACAACCATCATGGAATATCTTCAGAATGGAGTACTTCCACCAAATATGACTAAAAATAATAGATCCAGTGATGAGAAACTAACTTTACTTTTTTATGATGGTCCAGACCACCAAACGATCCCCTAAAAGTAAGGCTTTGACAGAATCCTATTCATATGTATTGATGGAGAAGAGACAACATTTGTCATTGAAGAAGTACATTCAGGAGATTGTGGTTCCCAACAGTCTGGGCACAAAATCTCTAATCATATCCAAAGGCTTGGATACTTTTGGCCTTCATTGATTCATGATTGCACATATTTCACTAAGAAATGTTATCCCTTCCAAGTGCATTCCAACTTCATTCATCAACCCCTAAAGTTTCTACATACAGCTAAATACTCTTGGCCATTTTCCACATGGGTAATGGATGTAGTAGGGCCTTATCCACCAGCCACAACTAAGCAGTTCATGTATATTCTTACTGCTACTGAATTCTTCTCTAAATGGGTTGAGGCAATACCTCTCAAAGAATTTAGAGGAAAAAGAATTTATAGTTTTTTCAAAACTATCATCTTCACCAGATTTGGTTTCCCTCGTACTATATTGATAGACAATGGAATGAATTTTTTTTATTGATGTAAAGAAGTTATATCATGAGAATAATAACAAATCCTACCATTCATCTCACTATCATGCGGTGACCAATGGATAAATAGAGTCTTTCAACATGTCCCTATCAAATATACTCTAAATTGTGGTGGATAAAGAAAGGAAATCATGCCCTGATAAATTTTTGACTTCTTTATGGGCTTATTGGACCACTACACATACTACCACCCCTGAAACTCCTTATTCATTGGTATATGGAACTGAAGCACTTTTTCCAATTGAAATGCAATTTACTTCACTCAGAGTTTCAATTTGTGATTAGTTGTCTACATATGAGAGGTCTCAAATACGGTTCAATGAGCTGGAAGAATTAGAAAAAAATGATTGAATAAATTGCATCACTTGGAAGCCTATCAGAATAGAATAGAACGTTCTTTTAACAAGAAAGTTCACCTTCATTAATTTCGTCAAGGATAATTGGTATTGGTCCTTGGGACTCCAATGATACTAGGGAGTAAACCTCCAAACCTTGAGCTAAAGTAAGAAGAACCTTTTTCTATACATAAGTTCTATTTAAATAGAGCTTATTCCTTAATCTCAATGGACAGGGAGCTTATTACTACTCCAACCAATATGAGATTATTAAAGAAATAATTTGTGTAGATTTATATCATGTGTCCTTGCTACAAGACTAAAAACTACATAGCCCCCATGGTCCTAGCTACAAGAATAAAAACTGCATAGTATAACATCCTAGTTGCAAGACATTAAACTTCATAACAACCACAAGTGTCCACGCTGCATGATGTAAAAATGCGTAGTATCTTCATCCTTGTTTCATGATGTTAAACTGCGTAACAAAATTTTTCCTTGTTGCATGACATTAAATTGTACGGCTGAAGTTTTTTCTATTAGACATTAGAAAATTTCATTATAAAACATCATTGACATCATCACTACTCTTTAATAGCATATGAGCCCCTCTATTTCTAATTTCTGAGTCAGATCTGCTTATATACCCTATTTTAAGAACTATGTATGACTTGATTCTCGTCTATTTGAGATACATAAGATGCCGATATCACCAATATTGGGAAGAGCCATGATAAAAAAAACTGTTTATTCCTTGTATAAGTACCAAACCTGCATTGGTAATGTTGAAAGAACTATCTATGAATTGATTCGTGACTTCTGAAAGATGCATAATGACACATGGGTCTTATCCCTAGTCTATGTAAAATATATATTTCATTTCCACATCGGTTCATCTTTGTCCTTACCACATGATGTTAAATGGCATGGATTTCTAACACAGTCATTCTTCACATGTGTTACCATTGTATTATAGAAGAAATACTTACTACTCCATGTTTCTCACACCCAACATAGCTCAAGTGGTCATAAGAATTTGATAAAAGGCTTCTTTATATAAATTAGGTGTCTCAATTTATTATGGGTTCATTAATATCCTCATTGCATGACTTAAAACAGCACATCATAATATTGATTCAAAAGGAAACAAATAATGTCCCCATTTTACATACGAATGTGATCTATGAAAGGGATTCCAAACTCATGGCCAATATTGGATCAAATATTTCTCTTATGCATTGGCAATAACCCCCTTCCATATTTCTCAATCTTAATTTTTAATGTTTACAAATCATCATAATCATTCTTACGGTTTCTGGTGACAATGTTTCTAATACCTGAGAACTCATTTTCCTTAATATATAGAACATTCCCTTAAGTGTCCCTGCATAAGTTTCCTAAATAATGGGGTTGTTAGTTAGAAGATTCCACTTTTTGACTATTTAGCATTTTCCCCATTTGGCCGCACATAACCCAACCTCCATAACAGGTTTTTCAAATAATTGTAACTTCCTTCTTGGTTATAGTATTTTCTTCCCCTTAAAATATTGATGACAATATATAAAAATCTGTATTTTTAAAATAATCATTCAAGTATAGTTGTCCCATTATCTTTCTCTGAGTCTGAAAGTCTTCAAGACAATATTTTACACATTTCCCTTATGAGGTGTTATATGAAAAATGAAATAACCTTGTAATTACTTGACTATATATCATATACTGTTTCCATTTCTAGTCCCAGTTGTATGACCTAAAACTACACACACCATAACTCATACGTTTGCGTTAGACCTTCATAGGATTCCTATTCCTTCGATTCAATAAAAATATTGGTTGGATATACCCTCTACATATTCTGGTACCTTTCCCCATAAACCAAACTCCATGTTTTGGAAAATTTAAATCTCCATAAGCTTTATTCTTCTTTTATCAATAGAATGTCAAACTTCGAAGATCTCTTTTGCTTGACTATGCAGCACATGCCCTTAGGTTTCCTTGCATAAGTTGCCTACATAAAAGGCCATTCATCCAATAGATGCCACTAATGGATATGGAGAATATGCCCTAGTTGGCCATGCACAACACAACCTCCATAACGGGTTTGTCAAATAAAAGAAACTTCATTCTTGGAAAAGACATCCTTTAATGCTTTAAACCCTTTTACCATATCATCGTTTGGATTCCGAAATTCATAAATTACAGTTTAAATTTTTTCCATTTCATTCTTGGATATGGTAGTATATTTCTAAACAAATTATCAATAAATTAAGAGTGTCTCATACCTTTGGCCAGGGCTAAAGACCTTAAATTAAAGCCACACAATGTCCTCACTACATGACATAAAATTGCACAGTTCTAATGTCCACACTGCATGACATAAAACTGCACATTACTAATGTCCTCAATACATGACATAAAACTTCATTGTACAAATTTTCTAACTACATGACATAAAAATTCATAGTACCAATGTCCTCACTGCATGACTTAAATAGCACAATACCAATGTCTTCACTGTATGACTTAAAACATCACAATACCAATGGCCTTACTGCATGATTTAAAACTGCATAGTACCAATTTCCTCACTGCATTACATAAAACTACACATTACTCATACACCAACTTTTTATAGAGATAGTTCTCTTATTCATAACATATGTCGGAATAAACTCCTTCTTTTATTCTTAAAATTAATTTCCTAGGAAAAACCACACACTATGGAATTAAGTCTCCCAAATCTTATTTTCCCAAGTCTATCTATAGTAAAATGATAAATTTCTAAGAGCTATTTTTCTTGACTATGTAGCATGTTCCCTTAGGTTTCCTTGTACTAGTTGCCTACACAACGGACCTGTCAGCCAAATGATGCCACTATTTGGCTATGTAGAGTATTCCCCAGTTGACCCTATATAACACAACCCCCATAATTGGTTTGTAAAATAATGGTAACTTTACTCTTGGAAGAGACTCCCCTTATGTTGATAAGGGTTTTAAATATGGTGGCCATAAAAATCATGGCCCAAGATTCCGTTTGGAAATATTTAAAGAATATTAAAGCAATCCTTAGCTACAGAGACTTATTTTGGAACTAATATCAACATTTATGGTCAAAGATATTTGATGCTAAATATTAACCCTTTATAGTCCGACATACATGACTATAAACTTCCATCAAAAATAGAATTGGTACTCATTAAATTATGAACTCGCAAAGGGAAATTTAAACAAAAGTTGAGTCCTAGCTCACTAATCATTCATTTTTTATGATTTAGGTAATATTGAGTAATTAAAAGTGAAAAGATATGAATTTTTCTGGTTTTTTCTTATAACCCTAGCAATGATCGATATATTCTCACTAGGTCCAATAGCATAGGAAAAAAATTCACATCCTTCCAAACTTAACATAACTCCAAATCTAACCAAATGATGTTTGGAATACATCAAAGTGCCCTATTTTACCTTACGAAAAGATTCTTTTCATTCTGAACAAATCAAATTCTAAGGGGGGGGGGGCTTTTGTTGACACCATGAAATGTGTTCTATGCACATTTCCGTAGAGTGAACATATGATTCTCACATTGACAACAAATTCCAAGTATGGGTAAAGATGTTTTCACCATTAAGGAAGAAGATGTGGGATATATTTCAATGTGCCAATATACTACTCCATTCCAATGGATTAGTGGAATGATTTTCCAATCTAAAAGTAGGAAGTTGATTTCCAAGATCAATGATGAAAAGGTGTCGAAAATTTTAATTCAATTTTTGAATTTCATTTCAGAAGATATGGTGTATTTACCATCTCTAGAAGTATAGATCTTTTCAAGACCTTTGATTTGACAGGTCACAAATCCCAAACAGACATACATATCAAAATTTATGGAAGTCAAAAGATGGATGAAATATACCGAAGGGACCTATGCAGAGGACCTACATAGAAGACCTATGCAGAAGACCTACACGGAAGTCCTACATGGTCTACCTACACAGAGAACCTACACAGAAAAGGAATTTTGACACCCCTATGGAGAAGAACTACATGGATGACCTTCACGGAGGAACTGCATAGAAAACATTCCTTCGACCAGGTCCCATCCATGCCTATAAATAGGACCCTTCGGCTCCCCATTTAAAAGACTAAAAAATTTAGAAGATTTCCCAATGCTCTAATTTCGTAGCTTTTTCACCAAGATCCCCTAATTGTTCTCAGGTAGCTCTCTAAAACATGAAATAAGAGATAATTAAATGGGGGAACATGTTTCAAAGTCCCATAAAATTCTAAAATACATGGAGCTTCACAGAGCAACTGTGCGGCGCACATATATGACGCACCTCTCCGATGCACCTGCGTGACACACCTATGAGATGCACCTATGCGACACACCTACGTGGGGGTCTATGCGGATCAACAAGGTGAGGAACCTTTATGGATCACCTGAGTGACCCTAAAAGTCTATACTGCGGGGGCTACACCCTCACACCCCTTCTCGGACTCACTACCGGGCTGTGGTCCCGACCCTTCGGCCTGATCCCTTCACTTCAATCGCTGACCCCCATGAAAAATGTAGAGTCAAACCGCAAACGTTTCCGATCCGGTCGATGAAATTTTCCATTACACTATTTATGTCTCCCTACTTCAAGCCCAGGAATACCATGATTTGAGACCTAAGTCACACTCAATGAAATTACTTGATTCGGCTTTTTCCTCATGGTTAATTTCACATGTTACGAGTTTAGACTATCCTTCTGGATTCGTCATGTACCTTCAGTCAATACACTCCTCAAGAAACTCCTCAATCCTCTTCACCTACCTTATAAGCCAGGTTAAATATTAAATGGGCATCCTCATTAGGAGTAAGCTGTGAACAATTCAGAAATGGGCACCCTCTTTTGGAGTAAGCCCCACCCATTTTCATATAGGCATCCTACTTAGGAATAACTCCCAACCAAAACCTCAAAAGGGAAACCATCCTAGAATAATCCCCAAGCTTTTCTTTTAGGAGGTAGCATCAGCGCTCCTCCTTTCTTCTTCGGTGCAAAAGACTAGAGGGGAGATGGGAATATGGACTCTTGTTACCCTTTCCCTCTCTTGTTTTGCTTTCTCACCATGAGAATCCATCCTGGTGTAGGCCCCTAATATTCATTCTATCTTCCATCCATTTGGACCCTTTTCCAATGTGAAGAGAAGAAAGGGAGGGGTTGTTGCCTCACCCTCTTCCAGGGTTTCCTCACACTCTTCCTCAATCGACACGTCCTCTTCTACCTGTGGAGGAGGAAAAATTGAAAGTTTGAATACCTTTCATGAGTCATTGAAATACTCTTGTTTCTCACAACGATCATGACTCACATGGGATTATATATTTGTCATGGGCACAACTTGTGAACAAATGAATAAACTATGAGAACTTTGATTCCCACCATAATTGGGATATATAGGAAGCCTTCTCAGGGCCCGAGTTCATTGGATATACTCCTCAAAAATCCAAACTTAATACCCTTAATTTGGGTATCCACCTTTGGAATAAGCACAAAATTATACCCTCAAATAACCAAGGCATCCTTTTCAGGAAGTAATCCAATACTCATTTCTCCCAAAGGACTATACTCTCCTATGAGACGTATCCAACTACGTTGTATTTGATTCCCATCTAGATGGGATACGTAGGATGCCTCGTTAAGGATTAAACCCAATACCTTAAATCAACTATGTTCTCTTTGGGCCATATTCCCTATAGGGTTTCATCTTACTTGGAAACCCATATCATTTCCATGTTCCATGGGCAGCATTAGCATATGTCCCACACTATGTTTTGAGTAAGAACCTTTCACTTAAATTTCCACACCACATGACATTAAATTTTATGTCTAGGTCCTTATCACATGACCTTAAAAGGTATTATGTGTCCCATTCAGTGGCACTAAACTATGAGGGTTTAGATTCCATTTACAAGGATAAGTAGGTAGCCCATTTTATGGGCACGATCCCAAGATCAAACCAATCCTTTGTCTCCCTGGATGACAATAAATTTCAGAGTGCCCCCACAGAGTGGCTTAAAAACCAGTATCATCAAAATGATGATTAAAAGGACTTATAATAATTATATTAGAGGATACCATTGATGTAAAACCTTGAATATATACGAATATTTCCATTAATGCCGAACCTTGAATGTATGATGATGATTAAAAATTTTACACATGATAATAAGTGATTGTAAGGGAAATTTATTTCACGCTTGGTGAATTAATAAGGATTCATGAAAATATCTTATATTTAAAAAGAGAGTCTCAAAGTAGACAATAATTCCCCCCAGAAGGGGGTGACGAGTTAAACCTCCCATTCAATCAACCAATGTACATTCCTAAGTACTGGGAAGGTCAAACATAAAAAAAATCCTACCTTTGTAAAGATGGACCTCTATGGATAAAGAACTTTTGGATGTTTCCATTTCCATTAATAAATCTAATGGAAACCTCCTGGAAGTAGTTATTCTAAAAACTGGAATATAGGTTTCAAGGTCCTACGAAACAATAGTATAATTTAACATTGTGTTTTGTTGTATTTAATTTTTTCAATATAGTATTAGTAGAAGAGGAAAAAAGATGATTTCGAATGTTTATCTTGTTGGGTATTGACATTAATGAAGAACCATGGGGAGATTATGTAACATAATGAAATTAAAATGTAATAAAAACGTATCAAACATCATGTATAACCCCTAACACCAAGAATAGAATGGAATATAACATCCCAAGAATTTACGATGTATTTATTATTTTAAATAAATATATTCTATAGTCTGTAATGAATACAACACTGAGTTATCTTTCATTACATGTAAGAAAAAAAATTCAATAGTTTTTGTTACATGAAAGACCATGTTTTACCAAACAACAACAAATTATTAAAATATTATTATATAATAAGATATAACCTAGCCATTAAATTTTTAATAATGAATATAACTAACTAACTTATGAAAATATATAACTTAATTCATTGGTTACCAATTAATTATAAATTAACATAGAACCCAAATTTTATATAAACTGGAAAATTTAAAAAAAATGTATTTTTTTCCTTAAAAAATTTGTTTATCCTTCTAAATTAAATTAATTATAATATTTAAGTGATATAACTGTCTTATATATATTATATATTAAATTAATTACCACATTTTAATGGACACAATATTTTAAATAAAATTTTTGACAATTTTATATTATATATTTCAGAAAAGTAAAATTACTCTTTTGAATATGAATAAAAAAATTACTTTTATTAAATTGTTATTTGTTTCATTTTTTCATTAATAGTGATAAAATATTGAATTTTAATTGAAAACAACCAATTCATCTAAATAATTAATAGTGTTAAATTATGTCCATAATTGGTAAAAAGGTACAATTAGATCAATTTATTATTATTTAATATAATTTAGTTCATTTGAATCAATTTCACATTGATTAATTATATAAGAACATTTTACTCTTTTGAATGATTTCATTTTAAAAACCTATTTTCTCTTTATTTCAACAGAATTAATTTTAAATTATTGTTTTTCCATTTTTATGTTTTTAATTTTAAAAAATGGATTCCATATTTGGAATATGTAGACTCAAATATAATAATTAGATACCTTTTATTTTTGGAGAACATACTAACAATAAACATTGGTACTTTTTATTACCATGGTTAAGGGTAAATCTTGTCATTAAGGGTAAAAATAATTTTAGAAAATTACCCTAACACTTTTACTATTTTCATTTTATGATTTATTATAAACAAAAATAAGAATTGGGACAATTTTTTGATATCATAGAACCACTTTTATGACTTTAATCCATTTATGAAATTTTATTCAATGAATAGTCAATTTTTCATTCTTTTGTATTTAACAAGATAAATATTTTTAATATGGGTTTATATTGGGTATTTGTTTGGGTAAAAATAGTCATTGTAAAGATATAATTTTTATCTTCATCATTATAATTTATATTTTATTTTTAGGGAATAAATAATTAAATTAATTTCCTGAACAATGATTATGCAGTTATTGTTTAATTAATGGGTATACACGAAAAATGTTTTACAAAAATTTAAATAAATATAATTTTTTAGATTTAATGTTCTCCATGAATTTTTTAGTTTCCCTAGAGATGTTAGGGATATATTAATGGTTTTTTATATGTTATTAATTATAGTTATATTTTTTGAAAATTCAATAAATTAATAGTATCAATATTAGAATTAATGATATTTTACATTAAATAATATTTATTAAATGATATAAAAATCATTAAAATATAAAAAACAATTTATTCGTATAAGGATGAAAAATTCATACATTAAATTTTTATAGACCTTTTTTCATCTTAAAGTATATATATTAACTCTTAATGAATAAAAATTCAAGTTGTCATGGTAAGAGTAAAATTCTTTAACTAAGGGTTAATGAAAAACGATAAGGGTAATAATGTGACCTTAATTTGTCTACAAATTACTTTTTTATAGTATTTATACCCAACCTCATATTTTCTTTAAAATAACTCAATTTGGATACATTTGGATTTAAATTATAATTTATATTAATTTTATATTTCGAGAGTTTCAGAAATTGCCCCTTACCTCAATTATAAAAGGGAACCGAATACCTCACATCCTCACACCATATTGAGAATTCAATATCATCTAAGATCTAATAAAATAAGATCCAAAATTCCCTAACCTAATATTATAAGCCTCCATTAGGGTATAAATTAGATCAAGATTTTATTTTTGTATAATGGATAAGGATTTACCCAAAAAAATGAGGTAACATTCTTCAACGATCACTTTCATTTTATTTATTTATTAAACCATTTATTATAATTATTCAATTATTATATAATAAAACATGTATCCTAAATAAATTGGGATTTTATTATATTATGTTTTTGACCTACACCTACACACACATATATCAAATGGGTAATAAATTTACTGTTCGTTCATGACGAACTACCGCCTCATGAAACAATGTTGTTCATTTTTTCCTCGACCACCTCTCATGGTTTTTCATTATGATGTAAAAAATATGTTTATATTATATATATGATATTTATGTTTTCTTAATTCTTATTCAATTTATATATAACACAATTCTTCATGCTTTCCATTCCGTGTATATACGATAACTTATTTTATGGAAGTGTGGACTACCACCTCCTCAAAGTGTTGTGATTCATTAAAAATATAACTTAAGTGTATAAAGAATGGTTTTAATAAAAATATGTTTTATAAATGAAATATATATAATAATATTATTATTATATTCATATATATCATTTACTTCTCATTTTTTAATATGGAAAAGAACAGAATGTAGTGTTTATGCGTACATAAAGCCTATCGTCTCCATGAATGGCGCTTTTCATTTTCTATCTACAAATTTTATGGATTGTTATAAATACATATATAAATAATATATAAGATCTTTAAATCATGGGTTACATTTTGGAGATTATTAAATCATGGTATAATTAATAGTAACAACATGTAATAATTTATAACAAACCTGAAACATTAGGTAAGTAACACCAAAAATAATGAAAATAATGAAATATTACTATCAAATGGGTTATAAGTAATTATAAGAAGATAATATGTAAAATTTTAAATATTATTATAACTATTTTTTAAGTAAATAAAATTCTTAAAACTATTATATAGGAGGTTATAGGACATAAACCCAAAAGTAAATGCAAGGTAAGAGATTTTTTCTCAATTTTATTTATATAGGACAGATGATTTATACAAAACATGTATCTTTTTTGTGGTGTATATACTTAACATGAATATATTTTAAGAATATTATTAAATATTTTGTGATGTATTTATATAAATATAATTTTATTTCTTTCATTGGTAATATGATTCTACAAATTAAAAGTGGTAATTTGTAATTTTACAATCTAATATTTTTTCATGGTTGCTTTTGTTTAAGTATCCACAAGGGAATATTTCACTACAATGTTATAATATTATAAAAAAAATAAAAAATGGTTTTTATTATTAACTGAGGATTTGTAAAATTATTTTAACTCATTTTTTTTACTTTTAAAAAATTATTTATAGGGAATATTCCTATTGTTTTCCGAAATAAGGTACTTTATGACTGATCTTACAAAAGTAAAAGGAATGAATTTTGTCATATATGGAATGAATGGGATTTCCCACCATCATGAAACCATAATTTGTTTAAGATTAAATACCATGTTTTAAAGGATATTTTCAGTGAAATTATTTTCTTTTATTTATGTGTGACCTAATAAATGATTACAAAGTAGTAAGGATTTTCTCATGTCACTTTTACTTCTGTGAGAAATAATCCATATCCTTCACTTATTTCTTGTGAGTTCTGTATTTGTACCACCATTTGATATATCATATCATAGATATCATTTTAATCATGGTATTAAAATTTTTCAAATTGATATAGGACACTTTGATTCAGATTTGTTTTTTTAATCAATTATTTGATATCTAAAAATGCATTGGATAGATCTTGGAAGTTTAGAGAGATTACAAGCAGCAGTCAGGAGTGAAATGGTTGAAGGTAGGGGATCGCAACAACAGTTTTTTTCATACGTGTTTAAGAGAAAGGAGAAACATGAAACTAAATATTAATCTGGGTAATGGATTCTTTTCTTTAGAGGTGTATGTAGTGGTGCAGTTGGCGTTGGAGAACATTGAAGACCTTTTTGTGGGAGGGGTCTCTTCTAGATATGAGGATGTGGAGGATGACTCAGCTTAGCTGGGTTTCTAGAGGTGCATATCTCATATGGTGGAGGGTCCTGAGAATGAGTCTTTGATGGATACCCTAAGTGAGGAGGAAATCAAGAGGACTATTTTAGTGGTCTCCCCTGATAGTTATCTAGGTCTGGATGGTTTTCTGGGTGCTTTCTATGTGGCTACATGGGGTATAGTTACTCCTCAGGTGGCGATAGCGATTCAAGACCTCTTTTTTGATGGTTCTCTTAATTAGGGGGTTGTTGCATCAAGGGTGGTGTTGATTCTGAAGGTCAAAGAGCCCACTAATATCAACCATTAAAGACCCATTTTCCTATGTAACATGTCTTATAAAATACTGTAGAACTTGAATAGAGGTAGGTTGAATCGGATCATTCCATAGATGGTGTTTAGGGATCAACACAGGTTTGTTCAATGCCATAGAATTCAAGGGGTGGTGGCGATTTCTATTGAACTGGTATATGATCATAATAGGAAAGCAGTTGGCTCAAATGTCGTTTTTCAATATGATATATACAAGGCTTATGAAAAAGTGGAGTGGAGTTTTCTGATTCATGTGATGAGACACTTTGGATTTCATGAATGGTTTAGTGATCTTTGCTTTAGGTAATATTCTTCTCCATGGATTACTATCTCTCTCAATGGAAAATGTTTTGACTTCTTCAAATCAGTCCGTGGAGTTAGGCAGGGTGATCCAATTTCTCCAAGAGTTTTTATATTGGCATAGGAATCCTTATCCCAGAATCATCATAGCGGAATGGAGAGTGTAAGGTTGTCCCCTTATATCATCAGGAATGGTAGGGAAGAATTGTCCCATTGGATGTTCACCGACAATATTTTGATCTTCACTAATGGCAGGTGACGATCATTGAGGGACCTCAAGGCTATTTTTTGAATGTATGAGCACTTTAGTGGGAAATGAAATAATTCCAGTAAGATCCATGTTTTTATCTCTAATAAGTTCCCAAGTAATTGATGTAGGAATATTCAAGACATCGGTGGTTCCCGAAGTAACATATTCATATTATATATCTTTTTGTTCCTCTTTCATATGGGCATATCCAAAATTATTTATTTTATGAGGCTATTTATCGGGTGATGGGACAAATTTTTAATTGGAATAATAAGTTGTTAACATTTAGAGGAAGGGTGACCTTGATTAACAGTGTGCTATCCGCCATCCCTATGCACGTATTCTAGGTCCTTAGACCTTCGAAAGGAACCATTGCACGAATGTAGAGGGTTTTTAATGCATTTCTCTGGGATTCCAATCATACAGGTCGTTGCCATTGGTCTGCTTGGTCCTGTCTGGCCAAACTGGTTGAGGAGGGTGGTGTTGGGTTACATGATATTAATGATACCATGTAGGGCATTAAAGTGAGGCTTGTGCGGGACATTATTGTAGGGAATTATCTTTGGGCATCTTCTTCAGAGCCCGCTATGGGGAGTATAGGGTGGGTGTCGGTTCCCACAGGCCACTGGTGACTGGCCTTTCAAGGAATATGTTCTCGTATATGGAAGTACTTCAGGGTTCAACTTGGTGCATCATTGGGAAAGGTGAAATTAGTTTCTGAAAAAACTACTAGGTAGGTGAGCATCTGTTCTTCCCAGGGTGTCAAACCCTAGACATTTCATTTAAAGAAGAAAGAGAACACCCGACTCTACTTCCAGAAGTTCTCAACCATGAGAAGAAAAATATTTATGAGGATATTATCATGAACTCGGATGTTTATAGATACTCCTTCACTTTCTCGATCTCATGTAAGTTCACTGGTCGGGATTATAGGAGGTTGTCTCTGGTGGAGCCGCTGCTGGACGAATAGGCTTCAAAGAGATGGTTCAAATTAGTCCCCATAAAAATGAATCTTCTGGTTTGGCGGATTCAAAATAGATCCTTTCCAACATAGGATATCATCTAGGGGAAAGGTGTTCAATTGTATGTATGCTACTTTTGCTATATGAATCCTCAGAACAGGTCTGCGCTATATCTATTTTTGTAAAGTGAATGGGTGGTGTTCCTTTAGTCACAGTTCAATCCCCACCCATGGGGTTTTAATGATCATATCTCTTTCCAAGACTTTCTGGTGGTTTGGTATCAAGGATTGGAGTAAAGGACTATGTAAGGCAAGGCGAGGTGTATTATTATGTCTTCTATTTGTTGGGTTATTTAGGAGGCATAGAATCTTTCCTGGTTGGCGACTAGAGATCTCTCTGTTTCTTGTCGATCCAGTTGAAAGCACTCATCTCCGAACTGGGTTCTTTGTTTAAAGGGCCCCAGCAGTTTCTAGGTTCTTGTGGTTTTTTGGTATCACTCATGCCTGGCGGACATGTAGGCCGATGGATCATATGGTTTCTTTAACTTTGAGGGGTTAAACCTAATGTCGACGACTCTTTGATAAATTGGATCATGAGAGGCGATGGGGTCCTACATGATACATATGGATCAGTGCTTCTGGATCTCAGCACGTTCTTTGGTCCTAAAAACTCTTTAGGTGCAGAGGCAAGGGCACTTCTCAAAAGAATCAACATTTTTCAGAGGGCTAGTTTTCTTATGGATGTGGTGGAATAAGATTCTGATGTCCTGGTTAGATCGGTGTGTGGTGCTTATGAATCTTCCCAGGACTTGGTGTATGTGATCTGAAGAAGTGCGCTAGAAACTGATCTTGGGAAGAATATAAAGCACTATTAAAGGGAGGCTAACTTTGCGGCTGATGCACATTCATAGGTTGGAAGTTAGAAGGATGAGCTAGTTATTTATAATAGCTTAGGATCCCTTCGCTTGGTGTGTTTGTCTTTTTTTTAGAGGGATTACCTTGGATTACATCATTTTCGCCCTCCATGAAGGCTCTTGGAAGGGTGGTTCTTTATAACCACCATTTTTCACAACAATAAAAAACAATTTTTAGTCGAAAATTCATTGGATTTGTATGACATGAGTTATGGAAGATTTAAATTAATACACTTGACACATCAATAGTCTCATGAGATGAAATAATTTATAAAAAATAACATCGAGTTTGTTTCCAGGGAGAATATATCTGTTTCTACCCATATATTTAATTTTTATTGGGATTAGGTCTTGAAATAAAAGTTTTCATGTTCCTTGGAAACATGAAATCTATTAATTAAGAATTTCTTTTTCTTCATTTGTTATTATCCATGATATTTTTACTATGGCATTATCTATGGATTCATTTCATTCTGATTTTATTGATTAAATGGTATGAATTTTTAGATTCTTAGCTTTCCATATCGATTATTACTTATCTTGTTATTTTAAGGGAATGTGTTCCATGTTACTTACCTTTCCACATTTTTTACTATCTTAAATCTTAGTTTATTGATTACATAACATGTATCCTTAGTCATTACATTTCAATACAGACTATTAACATTGATTCATTATAGTTTCTACTATACTCGACCCTTAGTAAGAATTTCAGATCACCCTTATTGTGTTTCCTTTCCCTAGATATCCATGAATTCTACTAAGAAAGATAATAAAGGATATGCTAATTTTGAATAAATTGTTTCTCAAAAGAAAAAAATTATGTTGTAATTAGTGTATTCATTGTTATAAAAAACTCCTATATATATATTGTTTACCAAGACTATTAAACTCTGGCCCTTCTAGATTTTATTCCTTTTCATCATGATAATGTAGTTAAATAATATACCAGCCCTGGGTTTCTAGGGTTGGGGTGTTACAGATTGGATGTCTAGAATATGATGGATCAGATGGCTGTGATATAAACAGATGTTTTATAGTATGGATAAAGTACTTCTGTGTGTTTTTTCTAAAATCAATGTTTTATTTATTCTGAGAGCACTTAATAAGTTAACTCATACAACTGATTAGTCATGCTATAAGTGGGGTCTGTCACCCACAATACCACAAACACTTTCCCTATGGGCCACACCTTCACACGCTGGCCCACCGGCATACCTATGGAAATTATGCGCCCACATGAGCGCACTATATGGGCTCTATGTTAGCCCAAAGAAATTTCTATCAACTGCTATACATGACAATACCCAAAAATATACAACCCATGGTGGGACAGGTTGTCAAACTCCCACACATTGTTGACTGATAAGGTCTCAAAAGTGTTTCTGAAGGGGTTCTTGGTTTTTTTTATGTTGGAAAATTTTTTTGTGTATGTATGTTTACAATTGTGTACTCTTATAATTTTCATGTTATGGATGTGTACAATTTCAATATAGATTTATATTTATTTTATCCTCATAGCAGTTTTACTAGGATTCTCAAATAATTCTTATAATTCCAACTATATTAAACTTAATTAATATTTTATAACTTATAATGTCAGAATAGTATCACTACAATTTAAATTTGGGCTTTTGAAAACAGTAAATTTAAAATAATAAGTTGTTCAAGAGTTATAATTCTATAAACATTATTTGTTTAAAACTATACATTTTTATACAAAAAAGTATTACTAATAATCACATGTATTATAATTTATTTATTTAAAGTAGGTTTTAAATATCTATAATGAATATATCTAACCATACATATTAAATTTTTTATTAATATTTACCTAGGGTAAATTAATACAAGTTTAATATAATAAATAATTTGGAATTAATATTTTAGTAACTATATATTTATTATTTTAGAAAAAATTTCATATAAATTAATATATATTTGTTACAAAAGTAATGTTAAATACTTATGTATAAAAATTCATTAATAATAATAATATAATTTTATCATAATAAAAAATTGTTGTTTAAATAGAAAATTTTATTTAAATAATATATACATATTAAAAAAATTTCATAAAAATATAATTTATATATTTCAATAAATTTAGTATTTCTTAAACAATAAAAAAATAAAATTTCATTAAAATTTTATTATTTTAAATACATTATTTTCAAAAAAAATATAATAATTAATGAAATCATTTTGTTTCACTAAAATAAAATATACATTAATTTGTGTAAAATATAAAACCTACCATTTTATTATCAACTATTTAAAATCGAATTAGGATTAAATTCATTAGATGTCACCCCCCTTAAATGAACTTCACATTCATAAATATTTTTACATCAACATCTTATTTCACATAGTCTTTCATGTCCCGACATTTTACATTTTATCTTCCCATGGTTATGTTTTAAATAAAACTATGCCAATAAAAAAATAAATTTTGGTAGATATGTTTATCGTTGAATCCACATAATTTCATTGTCATTTTGATCACATGGATATAAGGTACAGACATCACAACAATGATTTAGAGCTTCATCAAAGTTATTTTCATCTATTGATCAAAATAACCCCATAATATTTGGGTTGTATAGATGTTGGATGAGATATAGTTTTGAAAAATATTTTTTTGACAAATAATTTCAAAATATATGATAATGATTTTTTTACAAAAAAACATGGATCATTTTTGTTTTTGAATATTTCAATCAAGATTCATTTTAATATACCAAATTTATGACCCAAAATATTATAAGATAAAACCAAATAGATATGGTTAGGGTTAAAATATTTGTTATCTGTAGCAGTACTATATTAATAGTATGCTTCAAATTCCTATGATAGAGTATAAAATTTGTAAAATATTTGATGATATTTACTTTGATGGAAACAATGAGAATGTTGGGAATTCAAGATTTTATTTAAAAAAATCCATGAAGAATAATGTTATCTGGCTACAAATTTTTACCAGAGAGTTTTATTTTAGAAAAAGTATCAATATTATAAAATTTCAATAATAATTGCAAATAGATTATCAATAAGAGATAGAAGTGTTGTTTGTAATCCTCAACATTCCATTTTGTTACTAATTTCCTTGATCTAAGAAAGTTATTCATATGGATCTGACTAAAATAATTTATGTAGAAACTTATCCTATTTTTTATCCAAACATCTTAATATATAATTTTTTCTAAGTCATTCCTCTAATACTAACTATAAAATCCTGAGACCAGCACTCTCGGATCCAATACTATAACATGTTATTTATATATATGAATTAAGTGAATAATATAAACTCTTCTACTTATGAATGGAACTATTCCATTTTATTTTTTTGGAGGATTATGAATATTCTATATAATATATCACTGTATACATAATATCTATGTAATATAGATATTTAGATTCATTCACTCTATCAAATTAAAATGATACCAAACATCTTTGAACTTCTAATGATCCAATGAAAGAATGTTTAAAACATAGGGTGAGCATAACATTTCCCTGTAATGGGTTTTAAAACTAGGTGTGAATCCTTTTTTAAATACTATTAAATAACTTTATAAAATAATTCATTTCATATCAATATAATGAATTAAATTCAAAATTAAATTTTCCAAAATAATTACACAAGGGTTTCATACAAATATATCCAATAATAATTTTTAAAAACCATTAAATGATATGATATTTTCAAAATCCATTTCTTTTCAAAATAAGTATCCTTTTAAATAAGAATGTATTTCTTCATTAAAATATTTTTAATATAATAAATTTTTATGGACTAAAATGATACCTGTATAAACATAAGATATTCATGATGCCACGAGAAATATCAACTTTAGTACAATATCCCCTTGAAGTCATGGGTTGTCTCCCAATTTCTCATCATCTCATTTCATACCCATATGGAATGTCTTATTTTATGAAAATATTTTTTTTCAAGAATTCCATTTTTTTTATAACCCATTAATACCCCTTAAAAAACATTACTTATATATCTTAATTTTCAATATAGAAAATAAATAGGATTTTTTATAATTTACCATGATGTAAAATACATTCAATAAATTCCATAAATTTAGAGGCAATACTAATAAAATATTCTACAAATTTTTTAAAAAATGATTCAATAATAATCCATTTAATTTTAATAAAAACTATAGTAAATATTAATTCCTATAATTATAATATAACTCAATATGTTTTAAAAAACATTTTATGCATGAAATGATAACTTCACAACTAAATTGTGATTTATAAATTAATTCTATTAATTAATACTTCTAGTAGAAAGAATTTTTCAATATTAAATTAAAATATCTCCCCTATAATAATAATTTTTTAAAATATAATCAATGTTACTTTAATAATAGATTTTGAATAAAATTCTATTGTGGAAGGGTTTTAAAAATAAATTTACCCGTGTATTTGATATAATAATTGTCCTTAAATAAAATATTAACATTAAAAATAAAACTCACATACTATAATAGAATTTTGGAAATAAATACATATATTTTTGAAAATAAAATTTCCTTAATTTGAAATAATAACATTAAAACTATAACCCCCTTACTAAAATAGAATTTTGTAATATATACATACAAGTTTGAAAATAAAAGTTACACATACCTTAATTTTGAAGAACACATTATTCACGGTATACTTTTATTTTATATCTATTTATCAATTCCTATCTTATTCTCTCAATTTCACTCTCATAATTCCAATCTTTGATCAGGGTTTCTCATTGAGAAACTTCAAATGGAAGATCCAAACATATACGCTCATGAATTTTTGAAACCATTTCCATTATTTTTTAGGCATGGTGGAGTAGAGAGAGTGTTATAAATATTTTCCTTTGGTATATATAATTTTGGTTTTTATAATCACTTCTTTAGTTTTATAGTTAGTTTTCATGATAATTTGTTTGTTTGTGTGGTATTTAGGTCGGCCATATTATCGTTTTGTGTAGTGAGTTGTTTTTCTCACGAGGTAGGTAGCTTAGTTGTCTGATTGGTGGGCACTATTAGTTGTTTCTTCTCAAGGATATTTTAATTACCTATGTGGTAGGGTAGACTACTGGAATTGGCTACATGGATAAATTTTCTACATGAATCAAATACATTGAGAATTATACTATGAAAAGCAACTATGGGGTGAATCATGCACATGGTGGAATCAGTGATGTGAATTGGCTATGCAAATGAATAGGATATAAGAATTGATTTGTTATGTGAAAATGGTAACATGTACATTTTTTCTATATGGGGAATTTAGCTATGTGGAATTGACCACATAATGTTTCCTATATGGGACATAAAAATAGAAATGTGAGCATTTTGGTGGCATGAATCAAATGTATATATAACATATTTTCTATGGATAATAATTTCATTGATTTTCTATGATGAACATGGATGAAAATCAGTCCTTCTACATTGAGTTTAATGAGTTCTCAAATAATTAAATATATGAAAATTGAATTCCAAATTTTTCATTCTATATTATTAATTATTTCATAAATATAAATTTTATTAATTAATTTAATTCATAGAAACATCCATGTAATGCAGTGAAAAAACGAAATAATTAATTTCTAGAGATAGCATTCCTCACATAACATGATTGATATTTTCATTTACTGATAGATTCGTGGGAGAAATATAATGGTTGCCTTGAAAAAAAAATAAAATTTATGTATACTAATGATACTAATTTCCTTTTTTGTATAGTTATAATTTTTTTAGAGGATGGGGGATGATAATGAGGGAAAATATAAGTCTAGGGAGTTAATAATAATCACATTGAGGATTTGAATATTCTCATCAAGTACATCTTCAAAATTTAGGACATGGGGCCCTTTCTTGTAACAATGGTCTACTAAAAATTAATGAGGGATATAGGGGTAGTAAATTATAATGATATTAAATATAATTTTTATGGATATTTGTGGATAGGGTGGGAGGAACTGAGACCCTTATATAGGTTAAAAATAGGGATATTTTTCTAGAAACTAAAGTTTTGTGAACTGTCAAAATGGAATTATTGTGAATACCTTTGTATTTTAATTATGATAAAAAATTGTAATAAGTAGTTCTAAAATCACTTAGTAAAAATAAATTCTAGAAGTAACCCTCTAATTATTCATGAAATTATGATATATTATGATCTGACTAAAAATAAAATCATTTATTTTCTTATTCTTTAGTTATTTTAAGAGAATAAAAATTTTCCACTCACTTTACCCTTTTATGTACTTGAGAGTTCAATATAATGTTTTTATGAAAAATTATCTTTATTTATCTTTTCGGTCGAAGACCCCTTTTCTTGTTAAACCTTGTTTTATAAAAATCATTTCATATATTTTTACATTATTCTAATAAACTGTTAAATACATATTTAATGATGTTTGATACTTTTTAAATTTTTAAAGGAATCTTCATGTCATTTTAACAATAATGCTCATTTAGATTTTACCAAAATTTTTAAAGGAATCAATATTTTATCTTGTTCAACATAACTTAAGATAATGATCTTTGAAATGAATATTTATATATTTTCCACATGACATAAAAACCAATATTATGTTCATGAAAAAATATTATGTTCTTTGATATGTCGGGTATAGTTTAAAAAGGTTGTTATCATATTCTTATACAATTATATTCATGTTATTATAATGAATCTCCTTTTTTACCCATTCTAATAATATGTGCCCACCCTTTCTTATGATTCCATTTCCTAGGTTAAGATTAATTTATTTAAGTTGGGAACTTTTTTGGAGATTGATAAAGAAGAATATAATTATGAGAGGTGTTGAAGATAGTTCACTAAAATAAGAGATTGTGTACCATGCCCCCAAAGACACAACACTATTTTAGTCCTTAGGCACACGTTTGTGTAATGTACTTAATATTCATATTAAATGATGTAATATAGTTGTATGAAAATCATGGGTCACTAAAGAGACCCTCATATATAACTAATAGTCAACACCATCCCAAAGAGACTATATCTACGAAGGAATTCTCCCACAATGACTGGTCAACACCACCTCAACTGAGTCCTATATCAGTAAACATGACTCCAATAGTCTGTCAGCCAACAATGTTGACTAGAAATCACCATAATTTCCTAACCCACACTATCTGAAAACCTCTTTTCCACATGAAAACAATTTTTACTAAATATTAAATTTTCAACACCATCAATATCATTCCTATGATCACATCACATCAATTATTATGCTCAACATCATCAAATATATCTTGATCCATCCCCTTAGCCAGAAAAACCTCATCATCTCATTCCTAATGATAAAATTTACAACAATACCTTGGGAAATACATTTCACATTCCCTCATGACACATGAAGTCAAATCAACATTAATTAATTTAAAAAATTTAATCAATCGACATAACCATACCAACCAAAAAAATCCCCATACATGTATAAAATAATTAAATTAGTAGAGCAAGCCCATCAGAATCCCACAACATCAATTAAACAATTTTCAGAGAATAATTAAATTTTTACACCTCCTACCTGGACAACCCGCATGTGTATATATAGTAATTCATCCCATAACACCTGTATATTTAAAGTGAAATCTAAGAATAAACTACCATAGAATCATGGGAACTTACTCATCGAGTACCAGCCTCTAATTTGATCCATATTGTATGAAATACTAGTTATAGATAAACAACTAAAATAGGAAAAGGGAGATCTCACAAATTTATCTTGTTGTTTGTAGATATAATTGGAGAATATAATTTAGATTAATCATGGGATCAGTACAATAATTTCAACACACTTGAAGACGTTCTAATAGAATTGTGGACAATGGAAGGAGGACAAAGCCAATGTGGGAGAGGAATAGATATCTACCCACTACTATGAACACGAAATGGAGGAGAAGGATTAAAAAAGGAGAAATGTGTATGGAGGGGATGTTTAGTAAATTCACACTATTAAATGAACCACTTTGTTAGGATGTATGGTATGTCTAACCATGGGACAACCATGAGGTTCCATAGTCTAAAGGGAAATCATATTATAAAAGTTCACATGGTGTGGGCACACGGTGGTTCAAAATGGTCACCAATCATGTGAAATCATTGCCTAAGTGGTACTAAGCATGTGGCCAAGGATACAAGGATTATTCGACCATGAGTAACATATGTGCACCCTCTATTAAAACTTTTAGAACATTTTCATGGTTGTTCACCCCACCTCACATGGTTTTCCTAGATTTTCATTATTATAAAAACAGGCCGCATGGTTTAATTTTAAAGATCACACTATTTTTTAAAATCAAACATCCCGACCTTTACATTTTGAAAATGAATTTGAAAGCTCAACACTCCAAAAAATCATCCAAACCCTATAGGAACAAACTAGGCCTTAAATACCACCTTAAACAACACCTTATAAAATTCATAAACACAGATTTATGTTCTAAAACCCAAAATTATAGTTGGATAATCCTCCTAACATAAAATAAAAATTTTGGTGAAGAAATGACCCTTTCCAAAATGCTAAAGACATTACTGTCTCCTCACATTACAATAGCTTATTCCCAAGCTACATGGTTTCACACTAAGATGGTAACAAAAATAAAAATCTCATATGAATTACCTTAGTCTACCCCAATCATCGAGTCACATGATAATTCCCCTTGCAGTGCTCTCCATTTTAGTAATTACCTAACAGGTCACTTCACAAAAAACAATTCAACACTCTGGGGGTTCCACCATCCAACCCAGATGTACATGTCACCACTTAACATACCATCATTCATTAAGTTCATCTAGTGTTCAATTCCATACATGTGTCATTTTTGATACCAATATTTCCCATATCACAACTGATTCCCACAAGTCATGGAACTCCTTAATTTCCCACTTCATCCTCAAATGACACATGACACAAATGTGGTCCCAGATCACAACATATGCTCTAGAAATTGATTGTAACTCATTTCATCATCCTCCATAATTTACACAAGATCCATCATCACAACAGATTCTCAAGTAATCCATCATACTGATGATAAAAAACCATTCATCATATATCTATATAAATTCGGACCAAATTCCCTATGACTATACTTCTCATACAAGTCACACGTCATATTTGATTACCACATATTAACTAGGGCTCAGTTAGTTCAATTAAACCATGATCACCGCATGCAACCATTTTCATCATGCTCAAAAACAAAAGAAAATATCATAATCAAGGAATAACTCAAACAATAAATGTATCCATATCATATTTTAACCCTACTAGATCAATAAAATTACATATCCCAAAGCGTGACTACTCATGGCATGACCTCCCAAAAGAGATGCACTAGCTACTAGTCTTTACCCCCACAAAACGGTATCCCCCTCTCTATTCCACAATGTTAACAAATGGTATAACCTTGGATACCATCAATAGGAATCAAAAAACGTCATACCTTAGATACATTTGATTTTCCTAGTACCAAACTACCATCTTCCTTAGAAGTCTTTCAATAGAACCTCTCAAAATTTCCCATCTAGCCACATGCTCATCCCTCCTTCATAGGTCTCTGACACTATGTGTGAACATGTCCAATCTTTCAACACTAGATTGAAACTGTTGATGTCATAATCCTTGGTGATATTCCCAATTACCTGTCCCGAATTCATTATTGTGAGACCTCATGACCCTACTTTCTTCTACACGAAGTATCACAACTTGTCTCACCTAGTTCTATCACACAACTTGGATAGGTCTAGTACTTCATATTCACTCTTGTAATAAAATCACAGTTTACTAACTTTGAGAAAACCTTCAACCTGATTATTTTCACATGCACTCTGATGTCATCCCCTAATACATCCTCAAACCATCTCAACAAGGAAATGTTATTATATTCCAATGAAGGCTCAAATTATTACATGTCTTATAAAACCACCGGAAAATCTGTAATTAATGTATCTCCATGTTGTAGTTCCCTGAACTCATGAGATTGATCCACCGTAAAAATAAAAAAAATGGATTGATGTTCCTAGCCTCGAAATACATCCATTATTGTCCCTCATGTTTACCAACCTACACATATATATCGCACCTACACTTTTTTTGTCCTCTAAGAATATAAGTAGACTAATTCAACCTCTAACTCTAGGTTGTCTTGAGCTGGTCAAAAATCATCTATTCATACTCGATCCTGTTCTCTACTTCCTACGGTCTACCATCACCCTATATTAATGGTTTTTTTAGAGTGGAACTCATTATTAAAATAATAAATTGACTACTCACCTCCCTAATCTCCCTTGTCAATAATATATATGATTTATACCAAGATCACCATAGTTCTCTCATCTAACAATGGAAAAAAATATTCCAAATGATATAGATAAACCACCTTCTTCATATCATCTACCTATGTATCATGATCAAATCAACCCCTAGTGTCCTCACCCAGAATATCATAGCTCTCATACAATAAATTCAATATTGGAAAAAAATATCTGACATTTTGATGCTCTATTAGAATCTGTAATTTTGGAATCATGATGAAGACCAAATACCATGGTAAATACATCCATTATTGGCATGTAACACCCCAAGCTTACATTTTACGTTTCCCTTGGAATAATTTAATAGCTTCCATTGTACTCAACTTCGAGATTCTAATGCACAATGACCAATCAAACCAGCCGTTATGAATAGTAATACCCAATTTTTGAAATTTTATAAATTTCATATTTCAAAATGGACTTCATTTATGGATTTGGAATATCGAAATTATCTTAGGGTGAGTATTTGGTATTTTTCTGAAACTTTAAATTTTGGATGAATAGTGAAAAACACTGAGTTATAGTTTAAAATCGAATTTTTATTTAAATAATTATTTATTTTATTTTAATTTATTTTAGGTAAAAATAGATAAATAATAATTATATATGTTCTATGTAATTCATTGGAGTTAGTTTATAATAATTTGAGATATATAGAAATTTTATTGAGCTTTTTAACCGTCTTTTACCCACCTCCTAAGAGCGTTTGAAAATTTGAATAAAAAATAATTCTACTGCTTCTCTGAATTGAATTTCAAAAATCTGAGAGAAATGGTTGATATTAGTAATTAAAATGTGTTCCAATAAGATAAAAATAATTATTTTTGTGAATATTAACTTTCGACTTTTATTTACCACGGTTAAAAGTAAATAGGGTAATTAATGGTAAAAATTAGATTATTATTACCCTAAAACATGTCCTAATTCTATTGGATAAGTTTAATTTGACCAAAACAACCTTAGGAATAAAATATGATCCTTTAGGTCCGCCTGGATTAGATTAGGACATTTATTATTATTTAATTCGAAGAAGAGCTACAATTGTTAAATTTAGAGCTTAATAACTAAACCATTTTTAATATAGTGTAATAAATTAGATAAATTAGATTATAAATATTCATTAGAAATATAAAAATATTTCCTACATTATGGTATTTTATTTATATTTTTTAGACATTAAATAATTTAATTTATTCAAGACACAATGATGATACAATAATTACCTAATTAATGAAATATTAAACTATTTGATATTATAAATATCCAAATAAATGTAATTTGAGACTTTTTATGAATTAAACTAATTTTATAGGTTAATATGACATTATAGGGTTGGTTAGATTAATTTTTTTGAAATTAATAATTATGTTATGAATTTAGAAAAAACAAAAACCAAATTGTGTCAAAATTTACATAAATGAGATTTTAAAACAAATATTATATTAATCATATATATTTTATTCCTAAAAATATAGGATTCAGTGCAAAGACTTATATAATTATAGGTGTATCATTAATTAACCACATGGGGTTCTCTTGGATGTATATAGTATGTTAATTAACCATAAAATATAAAATTACAAAGAGACATGGTAAATGTCAAACTATTTAACAAAGAGTTAAATCTAAAAGATAAGGTTAATATCGTGACAAAAACCTGTCAAAAACCTATTGGTTGAATGGTTTTCTACCCATACCTACTGTATCCTTTAAATTATTCATTTTGGAGCCATTATAAACCGAATATTATTTTATTATAAAACAATATTTTTAACATTTCCTAAGGTGCCCCTCACCCCTCTTATAAAAGGTCACTCCCCCTTCCCTCAAATTCACACCTTAAATTCCATTTTTCTCATCAATCCTCTTCCCAAATACCCTCTCAAATGTCCTCCCTTAATCCTAGAGGCCTTATTTTTGCCAGAAATCCAACTTAAGGAGCCCTTTTGATCAAATCAAAAGGAAGAACCCGAAGAAGAGGTAAATATTTCATCACCTCTTTCAAGTTCCTTTCTTCTTCCACTTCCTCTTTATTTGTTGCTTCCATTATAAAATAATAAATCCAGTATCTTCTATACAACATGATGTTATTATAAATATTGTACAACCGTATTAATTATTTTATCCATCCTTTGAATGACATGTCACCAGACGTGCGTACGTACGGCTTACTGTCTCCACATCGTGGTGTAATTGTTATTCAAAACATTATTATTTTTATGGGTATAATAATGATGTGTAATTGATTTAAATAATATATATAACATGATAATTATTATTTATATATGATATACCATCCAGTTATATATTATTTTAATATCAAAATAATGATATTGTCGCTCGTGCCTACGTACGGACTACCGTCTCCACGAACACGATGAGATTAATTCACCATTTTAATCCATTCAAGAATATTTTTCATTATATGAATAAAAATAATGTTTAAATACTTAATATAATTTTAAATATTAATAAGATACATCCTATTCATAACAAACACTACTTACGAAACAAAGCATATAATGGAAAACAAATCAGTTAACACCTGAAATGACGATAATACTAAAATATTATTAACAAATTAATTTTTAAAGAACATATATGATATCATATTAATGTATATGATTCTATGATAATTTAATAACAATCATTTCACCATTATAAAAGAGGTTAAACTACCATAGACCAAGGAAAAGTAAAAATTAAGGGGTTTCTTATCTCACTTTTAATTCCGTGAGATTTTCATTGTTCTCCACTTATTTATTAAATGTGGTGAATTGTGTACTTTCATTTGATATATATATTATCTTTATTATCTTTATATTTACAGTATTCTATGATTCATTTGGTTGTTATTAAATTTTTTCTATATGACTTGATTGATTACAACGATGTAAGGGTTTTCATCTCACTTCCTATTTTTGTGAGATTCATTCCATATTACAACTATTTTCTTTTGTTTGGTGTATGAACTGCACAATTATTGTATTCTTTGTGTAATATATATTAATTTATGAGTAATTAAATCTTCATTTTATGATCCATATTTCACGGGATGTATGTTTTTTAAGTTTCCAAATTGGTAAGGGAATTTCAAATTTCAATTTCCACTCATTCGGCTTTACGCATACTTCAATGATTATTTTACTCCATGATTATGCGTGGAATCAATATTTATTATTTGTGTAGTAATTTTCACTCCCCTTTTTATGTGTATACTTTTGATACACAGTATCACTCCATTGATAAATTCTCAAGTCATCTATATGAACTTTATAAGAGTAATTTTAACTCAATCTCCATTTATTGTGTTAAACATCCAATCCATTGGTGTTGTTTTTACAAGAATATGTGTGAATGTAATCTGATTGATTTACACTGAATATATAATAATATTGAGTGTATTAATATTTTTCACACATAATTATGTCGTTGATTTATCCTTAACTGAAGGATATAGTCTTTATAAAAGATTTCATCTCAATTTACATTCTATTGAGATGTCTTTGTTGTTATATGACAATTCACTTTTATATGGTGAATATAATGTACTTTGACATAGTATATCATTAATTCCATTATTTTCATGATATTATAAAGTTTTTATTACCTTAAATATTTGTATTCAAGTGTCTCTCTTTTGGTTAGGAACTCTAACTAAAATATCATTTTAAAATGTTTTAAATATTTATTATTTTAAATGGTTCTCATTAAGGTACATGTTTTAAAAATGGTTTTATGGATTTATTTATATGGAAATTAAAGTTTTAAAATTAAAATTCATTTTAAAAGTTTCAAAGTGGTATGGGACACTTTGATTCAAAAATCTATTTTAAATGGCTTCCTGATAAATAGTGAGACTTTTAAATGTTTTCAAGAAAAAGGGGGATATTTCTCTCAAATAGTTTTGATGATTATTTTCATCTATGTAAATATCATTCATTGTTATCTATTAAGGTTTATATATTATAATAGAATCTTCTATATTGTATTGAATGAGTTATGTTTGACTGTGGATGTGCTATTTTTATACCATTCATGGTTTGTGGTTAAAATATTGACATTTCCTATGGTAGTTTTAATACAAATGTTCAGATTATGTTTCAACCTTTTAATATAAGGAATGAAATTGACTTATTAAGTGATGGGTGGATCCCGATATATCTCCTCGATGCATTGGTAGGTCACATGATACAAACCACTGTCTTGGCACAAGGCCTTGACAAAATCGTATTTGTAGTCTTGACACAAGGCCTTGACTATGTGGTTATTAAAGTCTGTCATTATGCATTTCATCATTATGAAAGTGGCTATTGATATTTCATGTTATTATTCAACTAGTTAAATATCCATGTGATAAATTTAATGGAATTATTTGATTTTAGCTTTCCCATATTATGTTGAAGTTCGTGTTTAAAAGGATTTTTTTAGTCTTATACATTGCCTTAAATGTTTATGGTTATTTATGAATGATTCAGAAATATTGTTATCCTTACTGAGCATATGACCTCACCCCTTTCTATGTTTAATTTTTCCCATGATTCGAGGAAGTATATTATGACTGACCTGCAGGGATAGTCTATGGGATCTTAGTGTTTTCTATGGAAACAATGTCGATATAGTTTTCCATTTTATGATGTAATGTAAAACTTATGAATGTATCTAGTACTTCTAAGGCCAATAAACTAATCTGTCTTTAGAAACATCATCTTTTATGATCATTCCAATGATACGTAATAATGCATCGAATCTGGGATTTTGGGGTTCGGGTGTTACAAGGCATATATTTCACAGATAGGGAAATATGTAATAGGCATTGCATCTTACCACCCCTAAAGTCCCCTATTGCACCCATGTCATAAGTCATCCATCCTCTTGGAACCTTTAACTACATATATCATAAATAGGTATCACATATCATCCATCCTAAAGGCCCCTTTCATACACATAACAATGTTAGGTATCACATATCATGCATATAAGTGGTCATTAATCTGGTTGGTTAAGTTGAATGTCACCAATTGTCTATACATGAAAACAATTATATTTTTGTTTAAATTTTAAATGGGTCACCCCTTTAACTATTCCATCCTACCCATAAATGATTAAATCTATCTTACCATATATACATAGAATCATATACTGATCTCGTGATGAACCACATACATGGTCTAGTTGAGTAGAAGCCACCAAAAATGATATATAGGAAAACAAAGTTTATATTATTGTTGAAATTTTAAACAGATCAACCCCTCTTTGCACATTTCATGTTCCCAATGGAAATCATAAGCATAATCAGACTACATATGAGCCTAAGTTCCCCACATGATGCCTAAATATCCCTACCATTCCTTACCAATTCAAGGGATAAAATCTTATAATCTGATTACACCACACCCAAGTGCACCAATCAAGGTGGATATCAATAAAATATAAAATATAAAAAGCTTAATTTCAATTTTCCACCATTGGAAACATAGACTGTCCCCCATGTATAGGGCAGTAGGAACACAAAAATGAGCTCATTAACCAGTTACAACTAGACTCTAGTGTTCAGAATACCATAGTCCAAATAGTAAGACCCAAATGGAAATGAAATGTCTATGATACCTTTTGTAGTGCCTTGAATCGGGATCAACTTAAAACCTATGCTCCAGATGGGAGGACCACCAAGCCTTAGACCCACCTCCACATACACCAAAGTCTACAAACTAGTAGCGAGGGTTTTATTAGGTTCAATTGGGGATATTATACTCTCTGGTGATGAGACTAATAATGGTCATATAATAAGAAAACACTTTGGAAGAATACATACAAAAAAATGGATGAAATAATAAAAAATAATAGTTAAAACATGCCCATGAAATTATACCATTTATAGAAAAGAAACATTCCATAACAGACATACCAAAATAGAAATGCACGATCACATGTGAAAAATCATATAAGAATATACCCAAAATCTTCAAAAATAACTCCATATCAGTGCCAAGAACCACAAAGGTCACTAGTACAAGAATGACCTTTAGGGGCCGCCAAAAGTCGTCACTAAAGGCCTATAGCGGCCGCCAAACAATGGCCGCTTTTGCCCCGTCGATGTTACTATCCGCGACCGCCATTTGGCAGACACTGTAGGCAAGCCGGGATGGGCTTTAGCGGCCGCCAATTGGCGGCCGCTATAGCCCGGACATATTGCGGCCGCTATAAGTCTCCTTGAAAAACCTATAGCGGCCGCCATATGGCGGCCGCTATAAGATTTTAATTTTTTTTTAAAAAAAATCAATTATACATTAATATAAAAAATAAATCCCAGCTGTCATCTTCCAAGCTCCGCATCCATCATCACATATAACTGTATAACAAAATTTAATAACAAACATAGTACTGAATAAAACCTAGGAAACAAATATTTAACTTCAAAATTACTGTAACAGATCTAAAGTATTTGATTTTCAAAATAATATTCATAAATTTTATTACCATTTTATAAATTTAAAATCATTAATTCTATTGTTCTAATTGGATTGTTGTCATGTGATTTCAGGTTAATCCGATGTTGCCGCTAAGAGTTTGGCCGTTTATGACACCAGAACGGCGTTCCCGGTCATCGCGGGCACACGGAACGTCCGATTGACGTGCCCTCTGCTAGACCGCATCACAATTCACTCACCCTTTTATGTCGTCCGATTTCAGGCCATTCAGACATCGTTCGGCCAGTTTGAACCCCCCCCCCCCACGCGCGTTTATCAAGAGCGCGCAACTCTTAAAGAACGCATAATGAGCCCTACCGCGCAGACCGCACGTCTGATTGACGTTCCGTCTATGCGTGCACATCGTGAATAATAATTTTATTGTGGTCCTGTGATTTCAGGTCAATCCGATGTCGTCCTCTATGAGTTTGACCGTTAGACGCCCGTTTTGGCCGTTTGTGACACCAGAACGGCGTTCTCGGTCACCGCGGGCACACGGCACGTCTGATTGATGTGTCGTCTACTCAACCACATCACAATTCACTCACCCTTTTATTTCGTCCGATTTCAGGCCATTCGGACATCGTTCGTTTAGTTTGGACCCCCCCCCCCCCCACGCGCGTTTATCAAGCGCGCACAACGCTTAAAGAACGCATAATGAGCCCTACCGCGTAGACCGCACGTCCGATTGATGTTTCGTCTATACATGCATGTCAAGAATAATAATTTTATTGTTTTCCTGTGATTTCAGTTCAATCTGATGTCGTCCGCTATGAGTTTGACCGTTAGACGCCAGTTTTGGCCGTTTATGACACCAGAACTGCGTTCCCGGTCACCGCGGGCACACGGCACGTCCGATTGATGTTTCGTCTACTCGACCACATCCCAATTCACTCACCCTTTGATGTCATCCGATTTCAGGCCATTCGAACATCGTTCGGCCAGTTTGGACCCCCCCCCCCCCCCCCACGGACGTTTATCAAGCGCGCGCAACGCTTAAAGAACGCATAATGAGCCCTACCGCGCAGACTGCACGTCTGATTGACGTGCCGTCTGCGCGTGCACGTCGCGAATAATAATTGTATTCTTGTCCTATTATTTCAGGTCAATCTGATGTCATCCTCTATGAGTTTGACCGTTAGATGCCAGTTTTGGCCGTTTATGACACCAGAACGGCATTCCCGGTCACCGCGGGCACACGGCACGTCCGATTGATGTGTCGTCTGCTCGACCACATCAAAATTCACTCAGCCTTTGATGTCATCCGATTTTAGGCCATTCAGACATCGCTCGGCCAGTTTGGACCCCCCACGCGCGTTTATCAAGCGCACGCAATGCTTAAAGAACGCATAATGAGCCCTACCGCGCAGACCGCACGTCCGATTGATGTACCGTCTACGCGTGCACGTCGCGAATAATAATTGGATTGTTGTCCTATGATTTCATGACAATCCGATGTCGTCCGCTATGAGTTTGACCGTTAGACGCCAGTTTTGGCCGTTTTTGACACCAGAACGGCGTTCCCGGTAACCGTGGGCACACAACACGTCTGATTGACGTTCCATATGCTCGACCACATCACAATTCACTCACCCTTTGATGTCGTCCAATTTCAGGTAGTTCGGACATCGTTTGGCCAGTTTGGACCCCCCCCCCACACGCATTTATCAAGGGCGCGCAACTCTTAAAGAACACATAATGAGCCCTACTGTGCAGACCGCAAGTCCGATTAACGTGTCGTCTATGCGTGCACGTCGTGAATAATAATCGGATTTTTTTCCTGTGATTTCAGGTCAATCCGTTGTCGTCCGCTATGAGTTTGACCGTTAGACGCCCGTTTTGGCCGTTTATGACACCAGAACTGCGTTTCCGGTCACCGCGGGCGCACGACACATCTGATTGACGTTCCGTCTGCTCGAACACATCACAATTCTTTCACCCTTTGACGTCGTCCGATTTCAGGACATTCGGACATCGTCCGGCCAGTTTGGACCCCCCCCCTCCCCCCTCGCGCGTTTATCAAGCGTGCGCAACGCTTGAAGAATGCATAATAAGACCTACCACGCAGACCGCACGTCCGATTGACGTGCCGTCTATGCGTGCACATCGCGAATAATAATTGAATTGTTGTCCTGTGATTTCAGGTCAATCCGATGTCGTCCGCTATGAGTTTGACCATTAGACGCCAGTTTTGGCCGTTTATGACACCAGAACGGCGTTCCTGGTCACCGCGGGCACACAGCACATTCGATTGACGTGTCGTCTGCTCGAACACATCACAATTCACTCACCCTTTCATGTCGTCTGATTTCAGGCCATTCGGACATCGTTCGGCCAGTTTGGACCCCCCCCCCCCCCACGCGCGTTTATCAAGCGCACGCAATGCTTAAAAAATGCATAATGAGCCCTACCGCGCAGACCACACGTCTGATTGACGTTCCGTCTGCGCTTTCACGTTGCGAATAATAATTGGATTGTTTTCCTATGATTTCAGGTCAATACGATGTCGTTCGCTTTGATTTTGACCGTTAGACGCCCGTTTTGGCCGTTTGTGACACCAGAACGGTATTCCCGGTCACCGTGGGCACACGGCACGTCCGATTGACATGTCGTCTGCTTGACCACATCACAGTTCACTCACCCTTTGATGTAGTCCGATTTCAGGCCATTCGGAAATCGTTCGGCTAGTTTGGACCCCCACACGCGTTTATCAAGCGCGCGCAACGCTTAAAGAACGCATAATGAGCCCTATCGCGCAGACCGCACGTACGATTGACGTGTTGTATACGCGTGCACGTCGCGAATAATAATTGGATTGTTTTCCTGTTATTTCAGGTCAATCAGATGTCGTCCGCTATGAGTTTCACCGTTAGACGCCAGTTTTGGCCGTTTATGACACCCGAACAGCGTTCCCGGTCACCGCGGGCACACGGCACGTCCGATTGACGTGTCTTCTGCTCGACCACATCAAAATTCACTCACCCTTTGATGTCGTCCGATTTCAGGCCATTCGGACATCGTTCGGCCAGTTTGGACCCCCCCCCCCCCCACGCGCGTTTATCAAGCGCGCCCAACTCTTAAAAAACGCATAATGAGCCCTACCGCGCAGACCGCACGTCCGATTGATGTGTCGTCTACGCGTGCACATCGCGAATAATAATTGGATTGTTGTCATATGATTTCAGGTCAATCCGATGTCGTCCGCTATGAGTTTGACCATTAGACGCCCGTTTTGGCCGTTTGTGACACCAGAACGGCGTTCCCGGTCACCGCGGGCACACGACACGTCCGATTGCCGTGTCGTCTGCTCGACCACATCGCAATTCACTCACCCTTTGATGTTGTCCGATTTCAGGCCATTCGGACATCGTTCAGCCAGTTTGGACCCCCCCCTCTCACGCGCGTTTATCAAGCGCGCGCAACGCTTAAAGAACGCATAATGAGCCCTACCGCGTAGACCGCACGTCCGATTAACATGCCGTCTGCGCATGCATGTCGCGAATAATAATTGGATTTTTTCCTGTGATTTCAGGTCAATACGATGTCTTCCGCTAAGAGTTTGACTGTTAGACGCCAGTTTTGGCCGTTTATGACACCAGAACGGCGTTCCCGGTCACCGCGGGCACACGGCAGGTCCGATTGATGTGCCGTCTGCTCAACCACATCACAATTCACTCACCCTTTGATGTCGTCCGTTTTCAGGCCATTCGGACATCGTTCGGCCAGATTGGACCCCCCCCCCCCCCCCCATGCGCGTTTATCAAGAGCGTGCAACGCTTAAAGAACGTATAATGAGCCCTACCACGTAGACCGCACGTCCGATTGACGTGCCGTCTATGCGTTCACATCGCGAATAATAATTGGATTGTTGTCCTGTGATTTCAGGTCAATCCGATGTCGTCTGCTATTAGTTTGACCGTAAGACGCCCGTTTTGGCCGTTTGTGACACCAGAACGGCGTTCCTGGTCACCGCGGGCACACGGCACTTCCGATTGACGTGCCTTCTGCTCGAACACATCACAATTCACTCTCCCTTTGATGTCGTCCAATTTCAGGCCATTTGGACATCATGCGGCCAGTTTGGACCCCCCACGCGCGTTTATCAAGCGCCCGCAACGCTTAAAGAACGCATAATGATCCCTACCACACAGACCGCATGTCCGATTGACATGCCGTCTAGGCGTGCACGTCGTGAATAATAATTGGATTGTTGTCCTGTGATTTCATGTCAATCCGATGTCGTCTGCTAAGATTTTGACCGTTAGACGCCAGTTTTGGCCTTTTGTGACACCAGAACAGCGTTCCCGGTCACCGCGGGCACACGGCACGTCCGATTGACGTGATGTTTGCTCGAACACATCATAATTCACTCACCCTTTGATGTCGTCCGATTTCAGGCCATTTAGACATCATTTGGCCAGTTTGGACCCCCCCCCCCCCCCCCCACGCGCGTTTATCAAGCTCGCGCATCACTTAAAGAACGGATAATGAGCCCTACCGCGCAGACCGCACGTCCGATTGACGTGTCGTCTACGCATGAACGTCGCGAATAATAATTGTATTGTTGTCCTATGATTTTAGCTCAATCTGATGTCATCCGCTGTGGGTTTGACCATTAGACGCCAATTTTGGCCGTTTATGACACCAGAACGGCGTTCCTGATCACCGCGGCCACACGACACGTCCGATTAATGTTCCGTCTTCTCAACCACATCAAAATTCACTCACCCTTTGATTTTGTCCGATTTCAGGCCATTCGTACATCGTTCGGCCAGTTTGGACCCCCCCCCCCCCACGCGCGTTTATCAAGCGCGTGCAACGCTTAAAGAACGCATAATGAGCCCTACCGCACAGACTGCACGTCCGATTGACGTTCCGTCTACGCGTGCACGTCGCGAATAATAATTAGATTGTTGTCCTGTGATTTCAAATCAATCCGATGTCGTCCGCTATGAGTTTGACCGTTAGACGCCAGTTTTGGCCGTTTGTGACACCAGAACGGCGTTCCAGGTCACCGCGGGCACACGACACGTCCGATTAATGTGCCGTCTACTCTACCACATCACAATTCACTCACCCTTTGATGTCGTCCGATTTTAGGCCATTCAAACATCGTTTGGCCAGTTTGGACCGCCCCACGGACGTTTATCAAGTGCGCACAATGCTTAAAGAACGCATAATGAGCCCTACCACGCAGACCGCACGTTCGATTGACATGTCGGCTACGCGTTCACGTCGAGAATAATAATTGGATTGTTTTCCTATGATTTCAGGTCAATCCGATGTCATGCACTATGAGTTTGACTGTTAGACGCCAGTTTTGGCCATTTGTGACACCAGAACGGTGTTCTCGGTCACCGCAGGCACACGACACGTCCGATTGACGTGACGTCTGCTCGACCACATCACAATTCAGTCACCCGTTGATGTCATCCTATTTCAGGCCATTCGGACATCGTTCGACCCATTTGGACCCCCCCCCCCCCCCCACGCGTGTTTATCAAGCGCACGCAACCCTTAAAGAACGCATAATGAGCCCTACGACGTAGACCGCATGTCCGATTGACATGCCGTCTGCGCGTGCATGTCGCAAATAATAATTGGATTGTTTTCCTGTGATTTCAGGTCAATCCAATGTCGTCTGCTAAGAGTTTGACCGTTAGATGCCAGTTTTGGCCGTTAGTGACACCAGAATGGCGTTCCCGGTCACCGCGGGCACATGGCACTTCCGATTGACGTGCTGTCTGCTCGACCACATCACAATTCACTCACCTTTTGATGTCGTCGGATTTCAGGCCATTCGTACATCGTTCGACCAGTTTGGACCCCCCCCCCCCCCCCACGCGTGTTTATCAAGCGTGTGCAACGCTTAAAGAACGCATAACGAGCCCTACCATGCAGATTGCAGGTCTGATTCACGTGCCGTCTCCGCGTCTAGGTCGAAAATAATAATTTTATTGTTGTCCTGTGATTTCAGGTCAATCCGATGTCATCCGCTATGATTTTGACCGTTAGATGCCAGTTTTGGCCGTTTATGACACTAGAACGGCGTTCCCGATCACCATGGGCACACGACAGATCCGATTAACGTGTCGTCTACTCTACCACATCACAATTCACTCACCCTTTGATGTCGTCCGATTTCAGGCCATTCGGACAACGTTCGGCCAGTTTGGACCCCCCCACGCGCGTTTATCAAGCGCGCGCAACGCTTAAAGAACGCATAATGAGCCCTACCGCGCAGACCGCACGTCCGATTGACATGCCGTCTACGCGTGCACGTCGCGAATAATAATTGGATTGTTTTCCTGTGATTTTAGATCAATCCGACGTCGTCCGCTATGAGTTTGACTGTTAGACGCCAGTTTTGGCCGTTTGTGACACCAGAACAGCGTTCCCGGTCACTGCAGGCACACGAGACATCTGATTGATGTTTTGTCTGCTCTAACACATCACAATTCACTCACCCTTTGATCTCGTCTGATTTCAGGCCATTCATATATCGTTCGGCCAGTTTGGACCCCCAACGCGCGTTTTTCAAGCGCGCACAACGCTTAAAGAACGCATAATGAGCCCTACCGCACAGACCGAACGTCCGATTGACATGCCGTCTGCGCGTGCACGTCGAAAATAATAATTGGATTGTTGTCCTGTGATATCAGGTCAATCAGATGTCTTTCGCTATGAGTTTGACCATTAGACGCCAGTTTTGGCCGTTTATGACACCCAAACAGCGTTCCCGGTAACCGTGGGAACACGGCACGTCCGATTGATGTGTTTTCTGCTAGACCACATCACAATTCACTCACCCTTTGATTTTGTCCGATTTCAGGCCATTCGGACATCGTTCGGCCAGTTTGGACCCCCCCCCCCCCCCACGCGCATTTATCAAGCGCGCGCAACTCTTAAAGAACACATAATGAGCCCTACTGCGCAGACCGCATGTCCAATTGATGTTCCGTCTACACGTGCACGTCGCGAATAATAATTGGATTATTGTCCTGTGATTTCAGGTCAATCCGATGTCGTCCTCTATGAGTTTGACCATTAGACGCCCGTTTTGGCCGTTTGTGACACCAGAACGGCGTTCCCGGTCACTGCGCGCACACGGCATGGCCGATGGACGTGTCGTCTGCTCGGCCACATCACAATTCACTCACCCTTTTATGTCGTCTGATTTCAGGCCATTCGGACATCTTTCGGCCAGTTTGGACCCCCCACGCGCGTTTATCAAGCGCGCGCAATGCTTAAAGAACACATAATGAGCCCTACCGCGCAGATCGCACGTCTGATTGACGTGTCGTCTGCGTGTGCATGTCACGAATAATAACTGGATTGTTTTCCCGTGATTTCAGGTCAATCTGATTTCATCCGCTATGATTTTGACCATTAGACGCCAGTTTTAGCCGTTTATGACACCAGAACGGCATTCTCGGTCACCGCGGGAACATGGCACGTCTGATTAACGTTCCGTCTGCTCGACCACATCACAATTCACTCAACCTTTGATGTCGTCCGATTTCAAGCCATTCAGACATCGTTCGGCCAATTTGGACCCCCCCACGCGCGTTTATCAAGCGCGCGCAGTGCTTAAAGAACGCATAATGAGCCCTACCACGCAGACCGCACGTCCTATTGACATGCCGTCTTTGCGTGCACGTCGCGAATAATAATTGGATTGTTGTCCTGTGATTTCAGATCAATCCGATGTCGTCCGCTATGAGTTTGACCATTAGACGCCAGTTTTGGCCGTTTCTGACACCCGAACAGCATTCCCGGTCACCGCGGGCACACGGCACGGCCGATTGACGTGTCGTCTTCTCGAACACATCACAATTCAGTCACCCTTTGATTTCGTCCGATTTCAGGTCATTCGGACTTCATTCGGCCAGTTTGGACCCCCCCCCCCACGCGCATTTATCAAGCGCGTGCAACTCATAAAGAGCGCATAATGAGCTCTACCGCGCAGAACGCACGTCCGATTGATGTGTCGTCTGCGCGTGAACGTCGCAAATAATAATTGTATTGTTTTCCTATTATTTCAGGTCAATACGATGTCGTCCGCTATGAGTTTGACCATTAGACGCCCGTTTTGGCCGTTTGTCACACCAGAACGGCGTTCCCGGTCACCGCGGGCACACGGCATGTCCGATTGACGTGTCGTCTACTCGACCACATCAAAATTCACCCACCCTTTGATTTCATCCGATTTCAGGCCATTCGGACATCGTTTGGCCAGTTTGGACCCCCCCCCCCCCCACGCGTGTTTATCAAGTGCGCACAACGCTTAAAGAACGCATAATGAGCCCTACCGCGCAGACCGCACGTCCGATTGACGTGTCGTCTGCTCCTGCACGTCGCGAATAATAATTGGATTTTTTTCCTGTGATTTGAGGTCAATCCAATGTAGTCCACTAAGAGTTTAACCGTTAGATGCCAGTTTTGGCCGTTTATGACACCATAACGGCGTTCCCGGACACCGCGGTTACACGGCACGTCCGATTGATGTGTCGTCTACTCTACCACATCAAAATTCACTCACACTTTGATGTTGTCCGATTTTAGGCCATTCGGACATCGTTTGGACCCCCCCACGTGCGTTTATCAAGCTCGCGCAACGCTTAAAGAACGCATAATGAGCCCTACCACACAGACCGCACATCCGATTGACGTTCCGTCTACGCGTGCACGTCACGAATAATAATTGGATTGTTGTCCTGTGATTTCAGGTCAATCTGATGTCGTCTGCAATGAGTTTGACTGTAAGACGCCAGTTTTGGCCGTTTATGACACCAGAACGGCGTTCCCGATCACCGCGGGCACACGGCACGTCCGATTGACGTTTTGTCTACTCGACCACATCAATATTCACTCACCCTTTGATGTCGTCCGATTTCAGGTCATTCGTACATCGTTTGACCAGTTTGGACCCCCCCACGCGCGTTTATCAAGCGCGCGCAACGCTTAAAGAACGCATAATGAGCCCTACCGCGCAGACCGCACGTCCGATTGACGTGATATCTACGCGTGCATGTCGCGAATAATAATTGGATTGTTTTCCTGTGATTTCAGGTCAATCCGATGTCGTTTCCTAAGAGTTTGACCGTTAGACGCCAGTTTTGGCCGTTTGTGACACCAAAACGGCGTTCCCGGTCACCGCGGGCACACGGCACGTCCGATTGACGTCTCGTCTGCTCGACCACATCAAAATTCAATTACCCTTTTATATCGTCCGATTTCAGGCCATTCAGACATCGTTCGGCCAGTTTGGACCCCCCCACACACGTTTATCAAGCGCGCGTATCGCTTAAAGAACGAATAATGAGCCCTACCGCGCAGACCGCACATTCGATTGACATTCCGTCTACGCGTGAACATCGAGAATAATAATTGGATTGTTGTCCTATGATTTCAGGTCAATCCGATGTCGTCCTCTATGAGTTTGACCGTTAGACGCCAGTTTTGGCCGTTTGTGACACCAGAACGGCGTTCCCGCTCACCTCGGGCACACGGAACGTCCGATTAACGTTTCGTCTGCTCGACCACCTCAAAATTTACTCACCCTTTGTTGTCGTCCAATTTTAGGCCATTCGGACATCGTTCGGCCAGTTTGCACCCCCCAACGCGCGTTTATCAAGCGCGCACAACGCTTAAAGAACGCATAATGAGACATACCGCGCAGACCGCACATTCGATTGACTTGTCGTATGCGCGTGCATGTCGCAAATAATAATTGGATTGTTGTCCTATGATTTCAGATCAATCCAATGTCATCCGCTATGAGTTTGACCGTTAGACGCCAGTTTTGGCCGTTCCGGACACCAGAACGGCGTTCCCGGTCACCGTGGGCACACGGCACGTCCGATTGACGTGCCGTCTGCTCGACCACATCATAATTCACTCACCCTTTTATGTCGTGCTATTTCAGTCCATTCGGACATCGTTCGTCCAGTTTGGACCCCCCACGCGAGTTTATCAAGAGTAGGCAACGCTTAAAAACACATAATGAGCCCTACCGCGCAGACCGCACGTCCGATTGACGTGACGTCTTCGCGTGCACGTCGTGAATAATAATTGGATTGTTGTCCTGTGATTTGAGGTCAATCTGATATCGTCCGCTATGAGTTTGACCGTTAGATGCCCGTTTTGACCGTTTGTGACACCAGAACGGCGTTCCTGGTCACCGCGGGCACACGACACGTCCGATTGACGTGCCCTCTCCTCGACCACATCACAATTCACTCACCCTTTGATGTCTTCCGATTTCAGGCCATTCAAACATCGTTCGGCTAGTTTGGACCCCCCACGCGCGTTTATCAAGCGCGCGCAACGCTTAAAGAACGCATAATGAGACCTACCGCACAGACCGCATGTCCGATTGACGTGTCGTCTATGCGTGCATGTCGAAAATAATAATTGGATTGTTTTCCTGTGATTTCAGATCAATCCGATGTCGTCCGCTTTGAGTTTGACTGTTAGATGCCAGTTTTGGCCGTTTCTGACACCAGAACGGCGTTCCCGGTCACCGTGGGCACACGGCACGTCCGATTGACGTGTCGTCTGCTCGACCACATCATAATTCACTCACCCTTTTATGTCACCCTATTTTAGGCCATTCGGACATCGTTCGTCCAGTTTGGACCCCCCCCCCCACGCGCGTTTATCAAGAGTAGGCAACGCTTAAAAAACGCATAATGTGCCCTACCGTGCAGACCGCACGTCCGATTAACATACCGTCTGTGCGTGCACGTCGTGAATAATAATTGGATTGTTGTCCTGTGATTTGAGGTCAATCCGATGTCGTCTGCTATGAGTTTGACCGTTAGATGCCCGTTTTGGCCGTTTGTGACACCAGAACGGCGTTCCCGGTCACCGCGGGCACACGACACGTCCAATTGACGTGTCGTCTTCTCGACCACATCACAATTCACTCACCCTTTTATGTCGTCCGATTTCAGGCCATTCGGACATCGTTCGGCCAGCTTGGACCCCCCACGCGTGTTTATCAAGCGCGCGCAACGCTTAAAGAACGCATAATGAGCCCTACCGGGCAGACCGCACTTCCAATTGACGTGCCTTTTGTGTTTTCACGTTGCGAATAATAATTGGATTGTTGTCCTGTAATTTTAGGTCAATCCGATGTCGTCCGCTATGAGTTTGACCGTTAGACACCAGTTTTGGCCGTTTGTGACACCAGAACGGCGTTCCCGGTCACCGCGGGCACACGGCTCGTCCGATTGATGTGTTGTCTGCTCGACCACATCACAATTCACTCAACCTTTGATGTCGTCCGATTTTAGGCCATTTGGACATCGTTCGGCCAGTTTGGACCCCCCCCCCCCCCCCACGCGCGTTTATCAAGCGCACGCAACGCTTAAAGAATGCATAATGAGCCCTACCGCGCAGACCGCACGTCCGATTTAAGTACCGTCTGCGCGTGCACGTCACGAATAATAATTGGATTGTTGTCCTGTAATTTCAGGTCAATCCGATGTCGTCCTCTATGAGTTTGACCGTTAGACGCCAGTTTTGGCCGTTTATGACACCAGAACGGCGTTCCTGGTCACCGCGGGCACACGGCACGTCCGATTGACGTGCCGTCTACTCTACCACATCATAATTCACTCACTCTTTGATGTCGTACGATTTCAGGACATTCGGACATCGTTCGTCCAGTTTGGACCCCCCCCAAACGCGTTTATCAAGCGCATGCAACGCTTAGAGAATGCATAATGAGCCCTACCGCGCAGACCGCACGTCTGATTGACGTGTCGTCTGCGCGTGCACGTGACGGATAATAATTGGATTGTTGTTCTGTGATTTCAGGTCAATCCGATGTCGTCCGCTAAGAGTTTGACCGTTAGACGCCAGTTTTGGCCGTTTGTGACACCAGAACGTCGTTCCCGGTCACCGCGGGCACACGACACGTCCGATTGACGTGCCATCTGCTCGACCACATCACAATTCACTCACCCTTTGATGTCATCCTAGTTCAGGCCATTCGGACATCATTCAGCCCGTTTGGACCCCCCCCCCCACGTGTGTTTATCAAGCGTGCGCAACCCTTAAAGAACGCATAATGAGCCCTACGGCGCAGAACGCACGTCCGGTTGACGTGCCGTCTGCGCGTGCATGTCGATAATAATAATTGAATTGTTTTCATGTGATTTAAGGTCAATCCGTTGTCTTCCGCTAAGAGTTTGATCGTTAGACTCCAGTTTTGGCCGTTTGTGACACTAAAACGGCGTTCTTGGTCACCGCGGGCACATGGCATGTCTGATTGACGTTCCGTCTGCTCGACCACATCAAAATTCACTCACCCTTTGATGTCGTCCGATTTCAGGCCATTCAGACATCGTTCGGCCAGTTTGGACCCCCTCACGCGCGTTTATCAAGCGCGCACAACGCTTAAAGAACACAAAATGAGCCCTACCGTGCAGACCGCACGTCTGATTGACGTTCCGTTTACGCGTGCACGTCAAAAATAATAATTGGATTGTTGTCCTGTGATTTTAGGTCAATACGATGTCATCCGCTATGATTTTGACCGTTAGACGCCAGTTTTGGCCGTTTATGACACCAGAACGGCGTTCCCATTCACCGCGGGCACACAGTACGTCCGATTGACGTTCCGTCTACTCGACCACATCACAATTCACTCACCCTTTGATGTCGTCCGATTTCAGGCCATTCGGACATCGTTCGGCCAGTTTGGACCCCCCACGCGCGTTTATCAAGCGCGCGCAACGCTTAAAGAACGCATAATGAGCCCTACCATGCAGAACACACGTCCGATTGATGTGCCGTCTACACATGCACATTGCGAATAATAATTGGATTGTTTTCATGTGATTTCAGGTCAATCCAATGTCATCCTCTATGAGTTTGACCGTTAGACGCCAATTTTTGCCGTTTATGACACCAGAACGGCATTCCAGGTCGCCGCGGGCACACGGCACGTCCGATTAATGTAACGTCTACTCTACCACATAACAATTCACTCACTCTTTGATGTCGTCCGATTTCAGGCCATTCGGACATCGTTCGGCCAGTTTGGACCCCCCCCCCCCCCCCCACACACGCGCGTTTATCAAGCGCGCACAACGCTTAAAGAACGCATAATGAGCCCTACCGTGCAGAACACATGTCCGATTGATGTGCCGTCTGTGTGTGAACGTCGAGAATAATAATTGGATTGTTTTCCTGTGATTTCAGGTCAATCCGATGTCGTCCGCTATGAGTTTGACCGTTAGACGCCAGTTTTGGCCGTTTGTGACACCAGAACGGCGTTCCCGCTTACCGCGGGCACACGGCACGTCCGATTGAGGTGCCTTCTGCTCGAACACATAAAAATTCACTCACCCTTTGATGTCGTCGTAGTTCAGGCCATTCAGACATCGTTCGGCCCGTTTGGACCCCCCCACGCGTGTTTATCAAGCGCGCGCAACCCTTAAAGAACGCATAATGAGCCCTACGGCGCAGACCGCACGTCCGATTGATGTGACATCTGCGCGTGCATGTCGAGAATAATAATTTTATTGTTTTCATGTGATTTCAGGTCAATCTGATGTCATCCTCTAAGAGTTTTACCGTTAGACGCCAGTTTTGGCCGTTTGTGACACCAGAACGGCGTTCCCGGTCACCGCGGGCACAGGGCACGTTCGATAGACGTGCCGTCTACTCGACCACATCACAATTCACTCACTCTTTTATGTCGTCCGATTTCAGGCCATTCAGACATCGTTCGGCCAGTTTGGACCCCCCCCCCCCCAGGCGCGTTTATCAAGCGCGCGCAACGCTTAAAGAACGCATAATGAGCCCTACCGCGCAGACCGCACGTCTGATTGACGTGTCGTCTGCGAGTGCACGTCGCGAATAATAATTGGATTTTTTTACTATGATTTCAGGTCAATCAAATGTCATCCGCTATGATTTTGACCGTTAGACGCCAGTTTTGGCCGTTTATGACACCAGAACGGCGTTCCCGGTCACCGCGGGCACACGGCACGTCCGATTGACGTGTCGTCTGCTCGACCACATCACAATTCACTCACCCTTTGATTTCGTCCGATTTCAGGCTATTTGGACATCGTTCGGCCAGTTTGGACCCCCCCCCCCCCCCATGCGTTTATCAAGCGTGCACAACGCTTAAAGAACGCATAATGAGCCCTACTGCACAGACCACACGTCCGATTGATGTGACGTCTACGCGTGCACGTCACGAATAATAATTGAATTGTTTTCCTAGGATTTCAGGTCAATCCGATGTCTTCCTCTATGAGTTTGACCGTTAGACGCTAGTTTTGGCCGTTTGTGACACTAGAACGGCGTTCCCTGTCACCGCGGGCACACAACACATCCGATTGACGTGTCGTCTGCTCGACCACATCACAATTCACTCACCCTTTGATGTCGTCCGATTTCAGGCCATTCGGACATCGTTCGGCCCATTTGGACCCCCCCCCCCCCACGCACGTTTATCAAGCGCACACAACCCTTAAAGAAAGCATAATTAGCCCTACAGTGCAGACCGCACGTCCGATTGATGTGTCGTCTACATGTGCATGTCGCGAATAATAATTGGATTGTTGTACTGTGATTTCAGGTCAATCTGATGTCATCCGCTATGAGTTTGACCGTTAGACGCCCGTTTTGGCCGTTTGTGACACCAGAACGGCGTTCCCGCTCACCGCGGGCACACGGCACGTCTGATTGACGTGCCTTCTGCTCGACCACATCACAATTCACTCACCCTTTGATGTCGTCCGATTTCAGATCATTCGAACTTCGTTTGGCCAGTTTGGACCCCCCCCCCCCCACGCGCGTTTATCAAGAGCGTGCAACCCTTAAAGAACGCATAATGAGCCCTACCGCGCAGACCGCATGTCTGATTGACGTGTTGTCTGCGCGTGCACGTCACAATTCACTCACCCTAAAAAGATACAAATATTGAAAGAGTTATTGGGCTTCTCCCAAGAAACAACTGTCTGGAGTTTCTCTCCATCCACTGACACACCTTCCTCTGAAATTATTTGACCCAATAACTATACCTATATAATCAATACAAAACTGACATATATATAGCTTGATGTATAGTCAATAAGTGTAATCTGTATGATGTCAAGATGTTGGGTATGATCATAATCACTCTTGGAGTGCACGAAGATTTCATCCACAAATATTAAAACAAACTAATCTAGGTAAAAAGGAAAATTATATTCATCAAGGATATAAAAAATTCTAAAGAATTCATCAAGACAAATGAAATTACCTCATGCATGGGGTTCATTCTCATCTGGATCACCAATATCACTGTGATGTCCACCAGATGTATTCGGAGCCTACAATATATATCAATATTATGTATCTTAAACATACCAATAAAATTTAATCCTAGTATGGTTTGTTTTATTGTTTACCTATGGCGCCACTTGTTGCGTCGTCATTTCATCGATACGTGATGACATTTGTGACAACCTCTCCTCATACTCTACACGTAACTGCTGAAACTATGAATCAAAATTGCGTTGCATATCCTGCATGGAAACATCTATCTCAGCCTGTGTGCGCATCCCTGACTGTCTGCATGCACTCATCACATCTGCTCTAACAACTGCATGTCGTGGGACACCGCCGCCATAAGTCATAGAATAACCATGACCATCACGCCCCACGACACGGTGAAATATTTCATCTCTACGCACAATACTACGACGTTTCTCCTCTGGAAACTCTGCTAACTGAGCGTCAAACTGAGCCTGTAGCATATAATGAATCAATAAACAAATATGCATAATTTATATAAAATAAAAAATACATTTATTAATTAGTAAATAATTTTCTTACTATAACACCGGCAACATCGGGATCACCCGCCCTACGAGTCCTCGTCCATATGGGCATCCGATCGATTGGCTCACCGCATTGGTGTAACTATAATAAAGGGCTTCACCATGTTATACTACAATATTTTTAAAATATGAATGAAATAGTGAATTCTGAACTTACATCATGTCTGAGCTGTGACACATGTCGAGTGCCAAGTTTGGAAGGCGTGTCCTGCATCTCCCGATTATGTGAATGACGAGCAGACTCGGTCTACATTCAACGTATTTACTTAATAGACATTTGAAAAATTAGTTATTTATAGATTAAAAGTAATAAATCTTACCATCGCTGCCTCACTCAACCAAAACACAACCAAATCCTGCCACTGCGCAGGAAGAATGCCCGGAGGGACTCGCTGTAGAATGTTTGGCACACCTAAAAATGGTGTCTAGTGATCTCTCTTCACCCTTGACTTGTAATCCTTCCATAATTTTCTGCATTTCAACATAGAAACAGCCCGAAACTCATCTGGACAGGATGTCAAATTATCCTGTTAAAAATATTGTCAGTAGATGGGACAATAATAATAACAATATCATGAAAAATTAAACATTGAATTTACCTGAACCTCCCTCCATAATCTGTCCATCGTTTCCTAAGGGAAAGAACTCCAGTCACGAGTCGTCAGAGGGAATCTGTGTGAGTCTCGTATCATATGCCCAAACTGACGACTCAATGCAGTAGCACCATCTCCAATTGGATGAAATGTGTCGTCAAATAACACATCCAATCGGGCACCAGAGTTCCAGGATCGAACCCCTCTACCAGGACCCCTGCGTCTTCTGGAAGAAGCAGTAGATCCTAATAAACATAAATTCATAATTCAATTACAATATAAATTAATTATTAGAAACAGTTCGGGAAATATAAACAGAAAATTGCAATCAATTATTTTAGAAAAATGAAAACATACATACCAACAACATCAGGTGAACCACTGTGACCACCCTGTGACATACCTGTATTAAAAGAAATTATAGTTAAATCAAACAATTTTTATACATATATAACTGATAAATATTCTTACAAATAATAACTAGGAATATAATTACAATTTACACTAATCATGCAAGTCTATCGTATCTCCTTCAACCATCTCTCTGGTCCATTATATATCTTCATCTCATACAACTACTATTGTTTGGTCAAGTGTTTGATCAAGAAATGAGACAACTTCATGTTCCTCTTGGTCAATCAGAAAAACCCCTCTTCTAGACATTTTCACCACAACTTTCCAATCAGAATCAATGCCGACAAAGTAAACATGTTCTGCCTGCGATGTCAGTATGAATGGATCATTGCTAACCCGGTCATCTTTATATAGCATATTGTTAAAGTTTACTAATGTAAATTGGAAGTTATCAACTTTCGTTCCACGAACTGGATCAACCCAATCACACCTCAACAATATGTGTTTTAAGCCACAATCATAAATAACCTCAATAATATCTCTCAACAATCCATAATAATAACCCGAACCAAAAAAAGAACAACCAACGCCACTATTTTGTGTGGCTCGGTTCATGTCAACATCACTAATATGAAATCGGAATCCGTTAGCATCCAAAGACTTGTAGCGACAAGCTGTAATAAATGGACCATCAGCTAGTTGGTTGAGTTCTTCACTCACATGCTGGGTTAAATCATGTAACTTTTGAATCTGCAAATTTCACATATATAGTTTAATGGATAAAGGATTGTGAAAATACAACTTAGTTGCGCTATAAAAAATATTAAATCAATTATACGTACATGAGTCTTGAACCACTCATGAAATGTGTTGAAATGATGTTTTGGGATTTGATACTCAGTTGCACGGGGCCTTTCACGTTTCAACTCAGCGATATGCATCCTAAATCACAACACAATATAATGTAAGCAATAAAATAAATATAGAAACAAAATACACATCAACTATGAAACATACTGTATCAATGGCATTACTGATGGAGTGTTGAACAACACATATCGATGAGCTTGAACCCACTCGTCATTCCGCATATCAAATGTTATTCCTTATCCAATTAGACCCTCGTCAGTCTGGGACGGTTTATCTATCTTTGTTTCAACCTCATCAATATATGAAGCACATAAATTAGTACAGTCATCCATTAAATATCCCTTGGTAATTGATGCTTCTGGATGAGCTTTGTTGCGCACATAGCGTTTCAATGTATTTAAGTATCGCTCTATTGGATACATCCACCTGAATTGCATGGGACCGCCAGCAATGACTTAACCAGTTAAATGCACGGTCAAGTGAACCATGACATCAAAAAAAGACGGAGGAAAGAGTTTTTCTAGGTGACATAGTGCAAGTACAATCTTATCCTGTTGCTTTTTCAAATCACTCATGCGATGATTCCTAGAACAGAGCTGTCTGAAAAAATTAGAAACTCCAATCAACAGATCAACAACCTGGGAAGGTAAGCAATCAAGAATTCCTATAGGAATTAACTGTTAAAGAAGAATATGATTATCGTGACTTTTAAAACCCTGTAATGTCATGCTCGTCATATTCATGCACTTCGAAATATTAGAGCAATAACCATCTGGCACCTTAACAGTCTTCAAAAATGATAGAAATGTTTGTTTCTCTTTTTTACTCATTATATACTGTGCAGCAGGCATGTATGCCCGATTACCTTCACCCAGCTGTAAATGTAATGGTTTTCTCAATCCCATTTCTTGCAAATCACGTTGAGCATTAGTACTATCCTTTGATTTCCCCTTGACGCCTAAAATGGTGCACAAAATATTATCACATACATTTTTTTCAATGTGCATCACATCTAAATTATTCCTTAAAATATTATATTTCCAATAAGGCAATTCAAAAAAAAATACATAGTTTCTTCCAATTATGACTTCGCTGTCTATTTGCAGCAGGAATAGAAGGCAATGCAGGAACCAATAAATCTGGAAAATCATACATTGTATGGATGTTTTCTTCATCAAGTTGTGCACAAATTTCAACCCCAGACAGTATTTGTGGTGATGGGTCAAACTCTCTATTCCCATCAAACGATACACGGTCTTTTCTGAACCTGTGCAATGGAGGAAGAAAGCGTCTGTGACCAAGATATACCCACTTTCTACAGTGCTTAAGCCATATAGATTTCTTACTCTTATTACAAAAGGGCAAGCAAATTCTCCTTTTGTACTCCAACCTGATAAGTTAGCATACGCTGGGAAATCATTAATTGTCCATAACAAAGCGGCCCGAAGTCTAAACATTTCATTTGCTGCCAAGTAAAAAGTCATTACACCATCAGCCCAAAATTCTTGTAGCTCATCAATAAAAGGTTGCATATAAACATCGATTTTATCACCAGGTCCTCTTGGTCCATCAATTAGAATTGACAGTAACAAAAAAGGTTGCTTCATACATACCCATGAGCAATGTTTTATGGAACCAACACCACTGGCCATGTACTATGTGTCACACCAACCATGGACCTAAATGGGTTAAAACCATCTTCTTCCAAACCCAGTCGAATATTACGATCATCTCGGGAAAAGTCTGGGTGTCTCTGATCAAACTCTTTCCATGCCAAAGAATCTGCCGGGTGAGTTAATTTATCAACCTCTTTCTTTCTCTCTAAATTCCAAGTCATCAATTTAGCAATTTTAGCGGACAAGAAGAATCTCTTCAGTCTCGGTTTCAGTGGGAAATAACGCATCTGTTTAGCGGCAACTTGTTTCCCTTGATTCAAGACTCTCCCAGGAAGAATCTGACTACCTTGATTAATCTCATTGGTCTTCCACCTGGATGTATAGAAAAAAGTACAATTATTTAATTGCGCATTCTCTTTTCTGAACAACATACAATTATTGTGACATGCATCAATTGTATCATATGTAAAACCAAGATCATCGATTAACTTGCGAGCTTGATAGAATGACTCCGGAATCTTCACTCCAGCAGGGAGTACCTTCTTCAATAATACCAACAACATGTCGAATGAGGTGTCTGACCACTGGTTCAAGGCCTTCAGGTGTAACAATTCAACGATGAAAGACAGTTTACTAAATTTAGTGCATCCAGGATATAATTCAGTACGCGCATCATCAAGAATTTCAATGAATTTCAATGCTTCTCCATCTGCAGAAGAACGAGGATTACTAAATCCAACGTCGTCATTTTAGACATTAATGTCTTCAGATTGAAACTGACGCATCATATCATTCAGCATTATGTTCATCGGATCAACTGTTCCCGAATCAACATTCATATGAATATTTTCTAAACGATGACATGAAACAGAATCTTCTCCATGACGCGTCCATGCCATATAGTTTTTCAAAAACCCATTCAAAAAAAATGTTCTCTAACACTATCTCGTTTGAAGAGATATCTATTTTCACATTTTCTACATGGACAACTAATCATGTCGCTTGGAAATTTGTTGGTGAAATCCATAAATCACTTAATCCCTTTATAATATTCAGCTGAAAATCTATCTTGCATATCAATCCAACTCCTATCCATATCTGTATTTAATAGAAATCAAAAGTGAAATATCTTATTTAAATTCTAAAAAAAACACATATCATTAGAATTTAAAAACCAAAATTGGATAAAAAACATTACATGTGGAGGACTCGACCACGGGTAACGGGGTCTGACTCGATCGCAGATCCATGACGGCGCAGTGAATTGACGACAGAGGTTCGACGGCCGGACTCGAAAGGAGCGGAACCGTTGGACCGCGTGGAGGGTTCTACATGGCGGGGCACAATGGACCTGAAGGGTCCAACAGAGGCAAGAGGACTTGCCGGAGGGATGCAATGGGGCCGCGAGGGGACAATGGTGGCGGGGCTGTCCAAAGGTGCAGCGCGGGCATGGGTGGGGGTTGCCGGGTTGCGGGGGTGTCGGGGTCATGGGGGCACAGCGCGGAGGCAAGGCGGTGGGGGTCGCCGGGGTGTAGCGCGGGCAGGCGGTGTCGGGGTCATGGGGGCGCACCGTGGAGGCAAGGCATTGGGGGTTGCTGGTAGCGCAGCATAGAGGCAAGGGGGTGGGGATCGCCGGGGGTCGGGGTCGACGGGGGTCGGGGTCGCCGGCGGGGTCGGGGTCGCCGGGGGTCGGGGAGGGTCACTGGGGGTCGGGGAGGGTCGTCGGGGGTCGGGGAGGGTCGCTGGGGGTCGGGGTAGGGGTCGCGGTGTCGGGGAAGGGGGGGTCGCGGGGTCGGGGAGCGGAGGGAGGGGAGGGAGGGGAAATTAAGGGGTTTTTTAGGAAAAATTGCAGCGGCCGCCAAATGGCGGCCGCTGTTGATGGTATTAGCGGCCGCCAAATGGCAGTCGCTATAGATGCCCCACCTCCAAAACCATATTTTCTAGTAGTGGGTTCATATTTCATCCATCCCATTCACATGTGCATTCTTGATCACTATTTTCTAGAACTCGATCCCAATCCCTAACCCAAACTCAATACCATAATGTCTACATACCTAGTAAGGGGATCATATAGGGATTGAGTATAAACTCAGTAGTACACCACCAACAATTAAATGTATTACATATATAATTAAAAAGTGTATTCAAATATAATTAAATTGCAGTGACTCAAACAAAAAACATGTAATCATATTTACTCATTATTTCCATACCCAAGTAAGAATTCAAAAGCTTTAGATAGTGATTAAAAACCCAATGATATATCACTGGTCATTCATAGTAGAAGAACCTTAGTATCTCAACCACATCTCTTTCACATAGAACCTTGTTCCTCCTGGAACCTCTTGTTCCACCAATATAACAACCATCATCATAGCAATATGACTATCGATATATCCTAGGTCCCTCAAACCTCCCTTAAAATATTAACTATCTTCCCAATATCTCGATATCTCGAGGTACGGTGATATCAATCCTCCCATATATGATAAATCTTTATCATCTCAATTGTCTAATGCCCAAAGGCATGGTAATATCCATCCTTCATCCCATCAGCCTCATATATAAATGGTGATCCACAATCCCCAACTAAGATGGTGTTCATGTATCAAAATAAATTTTGGATCTTATACACACACCATCTGATGTAAAACTTAATTTTTGTATATGGGTATTCGAGAAAAATCCTACCATGGTTGGATGAGTGATGAATTGTACTGTACAATTGGTTGTGATTGGTTTCAAGTAACATTATGGAATCAACTATGATGAATCCATCATCCAATTCGTTGTGGTAAAATCTAAAAAAAATCTTGTAATAGAAACCTTGAAGGATTTTTAAATTATGAAAATTGATGTTAAAAATGATTTTCTAAATAGTATGTTAGTTAAAAATGTTTGTATGAAATAACTCGAAAGGTTTATTATGAAAAATAGTTATAATAATGTATTTATATTATAGAGATCTATTTATGGATTAATGGATGAATTGGGATCTTAGAATGTTCATTTTGATGAGTCCATAAAAAAATTTGGTTCCATTAAGAATGAAATCGATCCATGTGTCTACATGGTTGTTAGTGTTAGTAGCATTGTTTTCCATGTTTTATATAAACATCGCATAATGTTAATTAGAAATAAAGTGTAAGTCTTACAATAATTGGTGACTTGGGTAATTAATTAATCTCTATTGAAGATCCAGAAGAATAAACATATGTTAAAGGGATCAAGATACATCTAGATAGATAATAGAAGATACATGGGATAAGATAAAGTTTATATATTGACAAGGTACTCAAAAGGGACATTATGAAACAGTCCAAGGTATTATTTTGGAATTTTTAATTTGGAAATAATATCAATAATAAAATTTATCCAAATAAAAATTGGATCTATTCATGAAAGGATTCATTAATTATAGCTTCTGGGGTTATCAATAAGATTAGAAATCACATTTAGACATTGTCTTTTTCTTGAATTGAGGATTAGTGAGATGCAGATTCTCTATGCATCTTGTGGTTGGATATTTAATATTAGAATCTGAGTATATAATAGATTTTGATGAAGATAATTATGAATTTTGTCAATATATAATTCTTTTTTATATATAAATTACACCTTGAATTTCATACACGGTTACAATATATTGTGATAATACTTTTACAATGGTTCATTCAGGTAATCTCAAATCACACTAGAAGAAAAATAATATAATTTGGATGTTTTATCAATTGAGGGATTTTACATAGAGAGGTTATTTTTTGGTTTACATAGTATCCACGTCGTAGAACCCCTATCTAAATCAATATCTCAATTTTATCATAATACACATGTGAGGGCTAACATGTATAAACTTGTTAGTAGTTTAAACTAGTGCATGTCAGAGTGTTGTGAGTGCATTCCATAGACCCACTCATTCATATAATTTTCCTTACATTACATGTATGTAGTTTAATATATACATAAATTTATTTTACTATTATATCATTGATACTTCTAAATACATTATTCACATGGTAATGTGTTTAGATTATGTGTTCTATCAAGAGGTTATAGCAGTTCCCAACTATAATGATAACCTCGAGAAATTATGATAGTGATCATTTATATATGTCTTATACCCTCGATACTTTATTCTAAGAAGACATGGATGATGTTTGAATATTAGGTGTTAGGGGAACATAACCCTTGGGTCTTCATCTCATGAAGATCACACTTTATGTTATTGATTAGATAAGCTTACGAGGACTTTCCCACCAGCATAAACAGCACATATTTCTAGTGCCATTAGATATTCCAATCAATTAACATGTGTATTGGTCTCATGGAATAATTTAATTATCAATTTGTTCCATTTGATCACATACATTGCTATAATAAAAAATTCATGACATTGAATTCATGGAAAAGTAGTTTGTATTGGGTGAGACATTAGTGGTATGACAGTATTTGAATGATCATGATGGTATTTGAAACCTTTGGGTGGATGAAGAGTTATATTGTGGGCCTAAGATGATCCAGAGAGTAGTGTCTTCATTAATTATGTGGGAAATGTACATGAATTTATGTCTATCCTTCAGGGTCATGAAATATACGAAGCATCAAAATCATGATGACTCAATCATGCATCTAGTTTTATGATCAATATTGATACACATAGATTATATTACATAGAGTGTGTTAATTGGAGTTAGTTATATATATGAAATACCTTATATCATTAAGGGACATGATGGGTTCCTAGACTATAGTATTGTTCTGTTAGTTGGAATCACTGCTCTTAGGATAACAGAAGAGGATCACAAACTGTCTCTATCTACATGGTCAACATATTCTAATGATGATGAGTTAAGGAAAAAGTGTTCCCCTTATGTGAGAGCCTGCAAGACTTAAATTTTGATAAGTATCATGTATAATTAATTCCATTACATTACTAATGTTTAAAATAATAATGATTGAATTTATTTCTCATGATATTTACATGTTGTTTGATAATAAAAGTGAATATGAGTAAATATAAATTTTTAAATTAAAATAATAAATTCATGTTTCGTTAAATTATTGAGGTATATTAAATGATTATTTAATTGTTTGTATTTTGTCATGTAACATGTTAAAGTGTTACAAGGTAGTGTTAAAATATTCCTCACATTTATAAAATGTTTAATTATTTCATAACTATGTAGATTGATCTAAAATTATGGGTATAAATTTCATGGAACAAAACTAAACCTAAGTATATAATTGAATTTTTGACCAAATAATACTATATTATATAATTTAACAAATGTTGAGCTATCCTATAATTTATTTCATGTTTAGTAGTGAGAAACCAATGAATAAACATGGATGGATCGATCTCGTCTTCTCAATTGAGTTCATGTTCATCACACTATCGAAGGGACATCCCAATTATATTATATATCCCAAGATAGCGCCTAGGTGTTAGAGGTTTATCATAATATCTATGTTTTACATTTGGATGAGAAAGACGATTCATAGATTTATATCTTTTATTTATGACATTTCAATGACTTTCAAGTCAAATTAGTGATTTCATACAAATAAGGCACCATTAGAGTTTCATTAGATTTTTTTCTTCATTCTTAAATTGAATTTACCACAATCAATTACAAATTATGTAAAATAGATTTTTTGGATTAATTTTATTTAACATGAATCAAAATACAAAATTTTATATTGGGTGATTTTCATAATTCCACTAGGCCCTATGATATTTCACTCTAACATTCATATAAAATTGGAAATTTATTTACATAATATATTAATTAAATATATTATCAGCCTTAAAATATACTTCATCTATAATTTATATACACAATTCATTAAACATATAAGATTAGTTATAATTCTTCTTCATTCACTACACCACAAAAAATTTCTCTGATATATATCTATAATAAACATGAAAGAGCCTGATACTTGCACTCATATATCTAGTGAAAAACATGATATATATATACATAAAGTAACATAAAAACATGTAATTTTACATAAAAATGAATCTTTTCTACTCTAGTTTTTGAGTATTTGGATAATTCATTACAATATTAAATTATTTAAATAATTTATATATAAAAAAGCTACTTGGATCCACTTGTTCTAGCTCATTAAAATGAATTGAAACACCTTCAAACATATAATGATCCTTTGAAAAAAATTTAAAACATAAGGAGAGATTACAATTTCCCAGTAAGGGGTTTTAAAACTATAGTTAGAATACTTTTTAAAATACTATATTAAAACACTTTATAAAACAAAACATTTCATTTCAAAATACAATATTTTTTATTTTTATTACAAAATTCTTAAATAATATCTTATCATTTTCAAGGAAATCAATCATAAAATACATTTAAAAATCCACTAGAATATATAATATTTTTAAAACTTATTTAATTTCTAAATAATTAACCATTTCAAAGTATATGGATTTATTCTTTATAATATTATAAAAATAATAACTTTTTATAGATTAAAATACTACATTGAAAACCATACGAAATCCATGAGACCACTAGAAATAACACTTTTAAGAAAATGTCCCATTTAGGATATGGGTTCTCTACACATTACCCATCATATCATTTGATAACCAAGTTACATTTATTATTTTAAGAAAAAAATTCATTCCTTCCTTTCTCAATTATTGTCCATTAATAAAATTCAGAAACATTACTTATATGAATTTATTTTCATGATTGGGAATATATATGGTTTATCATATTTTTTATTTAGGGAAAATTATTTCAAATAATTTCATACATTCATAGGAAGAATTTATATACTCTTCTTTAAAATTTAAACCAATTACTCAATAATCATGCATGGAATGTTGATAACATCTATATAAAATAGCCATTACCATAATTATAAATAACATCCTTATGTTTTAAATAACATTTTATACACAAAAGTATATCCTTCAAATCAACTTGTAAAATATAAATAAATTAAAAAATATGAAATATTATTATAAAAAGGAATTCAAGATTTAAATAAAATAATCTCACCCATAATTAGGGTTTCTATAAAAATATTAACAAAATATTTTTTCTTTGTAAAATAGGAAAGAAATTACCAAATATAAAGGTTTTAAAAATCTATTTTTCCAATTAATTTTATAACATAAATTACCTTACATAAGAAAATAGTTTTAAAAATATATATCCCTTTGAGTAATTGAATTTTAAAAATAAATACATAATGTATCATAATAAAATTTTCGGTTACATAATATAATAATTAAAAAATGATTTAGAATAATAAAATTTTTAAAAATTGCATAGAAGGTTGAAAATATAATTTTAACTTAATTTTGTTTATAAAATATTCAGAGTAAATGAAAACAGTTATTTTCAATCTCTCTCTATTCCTCACATATTCTTTCACATTCTGTCTCACAATTCCAAATTTGGAACTGTATTTATAGTTGAGAAAATTCTAATGGATGCTCCATATATAAATCAATACCACACTATTTATTTATATATAATATTAATATATGATTATTTTTAATATATATATATAAATATATATATATCCAAATACATCAATTGGTATAAACATCCAAGATCGAGTGAGATTCATGATGACAACAATAATAAATTTTATTTCTTGGTATGCTGATAAATTTGGGAATTGAAAAGAAAATTTCATCAATAAAGAAAGGTAGAGATATATTTAAAAAATGAAAAATGTTTCTAAAGATTCATAATATTAATTACATCATTGAAAATTGTATTACCTATAGAATTTGGGTGATCAAAATTGGAATATAAATGATCTTTTTGATAGTTTGAATACTGAAGAAAATAAAAATAGGTTGGGAATATATTTATATAAATATATTTAATCCTCATAATAGTTTACCTAAAAAATAAATTAAAGAACCCAAGAATATTTAGACAAAATTTAATTAATCCTTTGTTTATTAATTATAATATGTTGATAATGACTAGCAATCTTACCAATAAAAATGAAAATTAAAGAAACCCCTTAATGATTTTAATGATGATAATCACATATTAGGCACACACACACACACACAGATATATATATATATATATATATATATATACTGTAACCCATTTTAATCAGCTTTAATGATCCATTTCATGTGCGTGTTGTTTAATTTTACAATGAGTTGGGGCGTATGCTCGTTGTTGTTGAAGATAGTTTCGAAATAAGAGGAAACAATATGACATTAAAGGTTTATCATGGTGGGGATTAAGGTTGATGAGGACCCATGAGGAGATATGATGGGTGGAACATGATGGATTATATGTCTGTGATATACATTAGTGTTTTAAGGTGGGATTAGAGTGATTTTATATGTTCTTCCCCACATTAATTATTCACTTATTCTATTAGAGATTAAAAGAATATTTTTTCCACTAATTACTTGATCCAAATGTGGGGTTTGGATCCTGAAAAACCACACACACTCACCTCATGGGCCACAACACGACATGTTGGCCCACCGTCAAACAAGTGGGTGTTATAAGCCCACCAAAGAACACTATATGAGCTCTATTATATCCCAAGTACATTCTTTACAAGAACAATGCATTCCCATTCCCTCACATATACCACCCATGGCTAGACATGTTGACTGCCTACCACAGGTTGTTGAATCATTGGGTCCCAAAAGTGCGGTGGATGTTGTTTTTGATTGGTTATGATGTTGGATAATTTTTAGTATAAGTATGATAAAAGTTCTTTACTAAAATGAATTCTAAATTATTTTTGGGGTATAATTTCAACATATGATTAAATTTATTTTAACGGCTAAATAGATGTACTAGTTTTCTTATATATTGAATTTAATGCCAAATATAAAAATTTTAATTAATCTTTTACTACATATAATGTAAAAATATTGCCACTACTAATATAATTTGGACCTCTATATAATTTAAATTTAAAATAATAAGTTTTTGAAAAGTTAAAATATCATAAAAATAATATTTTTAAAATTATAAATTTTCATATCCAAATTAAAAAGTAATTTTAATAATCAGTTGTATAATTATTACTTTTTTATAAAGTAGGGTTTAAATAACTAAAAAGAATATATATAAACATACATGTACAATATTTTATTAATTATTAAATCGATTATATTACTAATATGTTAATACAATTAATAATTAAGTAATACTATTTTTCTAACAATATATTTATTATTTTAAAACAAATTTCATAAAAATTATTATAAATTTGTTTAAAAAATAATGTCAAATACATATTTATGAAAAATAATTTTTAATAATATTATAAATATAGAATAAAGAATAAAGAATTTTTAAATCATAATTTTCATTTAATGAATATATAGATGTTAAAATATTTTCATTAAAAATAATTTATATATTTCAATAGAAATAGTATTTCTGAAAACCAATATAACAATATTAATTTTTTTAATTCTAATATTTTAGGTTAATTTATTTGAAAAAAAAATTCATTAAAAAAAATAATTTTTTCAGAAAAAATAATAAATATTCAAATTTGATTAAAATATAAAACTACTAATAATAGAAACATTTTTAAAAAATTAATTAATGGTAAAATTCATAAGAGGTAACAATATCCCACTTAAATACAAAGCATATTCTTAATTCTTTTTAACATGACATCTTAATTCCAAAATTATTTCATATCTCACAATTTTAAATTTCAATATTGTATTTCTATGTTTTAAATAAAGATGTGGAAAAAATAGAGGATGGATATTTATTTAGGGATCTAAGATATTTTATTGTTATTTTTTACACATAGATATAAGATCATTGCATCAAAACAATGATTTATAGATCCTTCAATATCCCTTGCTTCCACTGTCTAAAATCACTACATACAATTTGGTTCATATTGATTTTAGTAGAGAAATATTCTTGAATATTCTTAAGACATATAATTTCAAAATATCCAATGAAAATTGATTTTTATAAAACACTCAGACCACCATTGTTCTGATTCATTAAATCAATGTTCCTTTTAAACTACCAAAATTATGACCCAAAATATTATAAGTCATCACTATATATAAGTTGTATGTACGATTGTAACCTTCATTTATAGCTATACTGAAATCATAGTATGCTTTGAAATCTTGTGAATGGGTATAATATTTTAATATTCTTTAATGATATTTACCTTAATGGGAAATATGAGAAAGTTGGGAATTCTGGATTTGATTTAAAATAATCTATGAACCCTGGTTTTATCGGGAGATAACTATTTAAAATTATTTTATGTTTTCTACTATTTTAAAATTATTTGATCTTGACTTTTAAATAATAATTACAAATTGGTCATCAGGGAGAGATAGAAGTATTTTTTTGTGATCCCCCACCTTTCACTTTGTATCTCATGTTCATGATCCAATGAAATTTTATAACATGTATTTTAATAAAAGAATTTAATTAGAAATTTACCAAATTTCTTAACCAAATATCATAATCTTTAATGGTATATAAAACATTTCTATGCAACCAACTATTGAATCTGGAGACCCACACTCCTGGATCCAGTGATAAACATGTTATATATATATAAGTAATAAAAAATAAACAGTCATATATAATCATTAATATGTTCCAATATTGGTTTTGGAGGATTAAGAAAATTATATATAATATATCTTTGTGCACATAAACTTTATGTAAAATAGATATTTTGATTTACTCACTCTATCTATTTAAAATGAAACCAAAAACCATAGAACTACTGAAGATAATATAAAATACATTTTAAAACATAAGGTGATCATAAAATTTCACTGTAAGTGGTTATAAACCTAAAATAAATTACTATTTAAAATACTGTTTAAAACAATTCAGAAAATAATACATTTAATTTCAAATTAATAACAAAATATATTCATAAAAAAATTTCCCAAATACATAACCTAATTTTTTCGTAGAAAAATATAGGAAGATACTTTTTAAAACACGTTAAATGATATCAAATTTTGAAAAAATATTTAATTTAAAATAATTACCCTTTAAAATAAACAATAATTTATCATTTAATTTTTTTTCAAAAATGTTAACTTTTATATATTATAATTATACAGGAAAATCATGAAGATATCCATGAGTCCATTATTGGTATCCAATTTTGGAAAAAACCACATTGAGGTTGTGGGTTCTCTACACATTCCTCATCATCACATTTGATACGTAATTACCAAGATTTATTTTATAAAAATACTATTAAGATTGACATTCTCATTTATAAACCTTTACAAAACATTCAAATAATTTACCAATATTAATTAATTTTCATGATATAAAATAATTATGTATTTTAATAAGTTTAATTAATAGAAAACAACTTCAATTAATTCCATACATTTATTGGTGGAATTTAAAAACTGTTCATGAAAATATGATAAAATTCATCAATAATCATTCATGTAATGTTAATAAAACTATAGTAATTGGCCATTCATTATTTTTTTTAAAAAATAATTATGTTTTGAACAAAATTTTATTGAAAAAATGATAAAATTTAAACTCACTTATGATTTATAAATAAATTCTCTAACCAGATTATTTTAGTAAAAATGGGCTTTTAATATTTTAATAAACCAATTTCACCCACAATTAGGTTTTATAAAAATATAAAAAAAATCAATCATAAGATTGGAATAAAAATACAAATTTTTTAAAAGTTAAATTTTAAATAATATTTTGAAAAAATAATTTCGATTATAGAAAATAATGACCCTAAAAATAAAATCCCTTTACTGTAATTTAATAATAAAAATAAATACACAGACTTTTGTAAATAAGATTTTTCCCTTAAATAAAATAATAATTTTAAAAATATAACTCACATACCATAAATTTTTATTGAAAATATATACCTGGAAGTATGAAAATTAAATCTTCTCTTACCATAATTAAGAAGATATTCTTATTGAAGGTGTGATTTTATTCAGTCTCTCTACCTTTCTCAATTTTTCTCCCAGTTTCTCTCCCACATTTCCTAATAATGAAATGGGTTTCTATTTGAGAAAATCCTAAAGGAAGAACCATATATATACATTCTGGTATTTCTAAAATCTTTTCCTTTATGTTTTCCTAGGAATGGTGGAGTCGAGTGTGTTTGGAAACCTTTCATATGGTTCTTATAAGTTACCTTCTTGTGGCCACTTGTTTGTCCATGTGGCTGATTGGTGTTATCCATTGTATGTTTATTCAGTATGTAGGGGTCACATGGCTAGTTACCATGGTCAGATATTTGTTTATTCTTTATGTAGGTTAGTAATGTGGTGAGGTAGCTTGGTCATCTATTTATTCTACAAACCAGTTGAATCAACTATATGGTTGTTTCAGCTATGTTAATTGGATACATAGGTGGATCAACAAAATTAATTAGTTATACGAAGTGATCAACTATGTGAATTAGCTACAAGGATGAACAATTTATGTTGTGGTATCGGCTATTTGAACCATTTACTTAAATGAATCATCAATATAGTTTTATTGTATACATGAAAATAGTTTTTTGTAGATTTTGTATATGTGGGACATTCAGCAATATGGAATCGACCTTGTGGAGTTTCCAAAAAGTTATGTAAAAATTATCATACATTTATTTTGGTGGTGTGAATCAAAGTTATTTACATGACATTCCACATAATATAATTATGTACTTGATTATATTTTATGACCATGGTACTAAATGAGTCCTTCCACATGGATTTTAATACTGTTATAAATTATTGTTCTATTAAATATATTTTGATCTGAAATCATGATCACTTCATATGTTTTGAAACCAAGAACAAGGAAACTTAACAACATTTCTTACTAAATTATTTCTATTAGGACAGTATCTACTGAATCCATTTATTTGGAGTCATGAAACCATTTTTTTTAATTGGTCTTCACTTCATCCAATTGTGATTCCATCTTGTATGAAATCCCAGTTTTCTACAACAAATCTAGTAAATATTTATTCTTATATGCATGGATCCCTCATTACTCTTTATTGTGAAATGTATGGAGGGATTATTATTTTGTTATATTTTCAGAAGAATATTGTATCAGACTTTTTCAAGATATGTTAATTTATTTAATTTAATCAATGGTGAATGTAAATTATTTACATTCTTTTTTGAATTTTTTTGATATAGTAACGATAGAGGCTAAACATCACAATGAAAATAATTGAAACTAGAGGATTTATTTTTTTAGTTTTTCTGTGAATATGATAAATTTTTTTCATTATTTTTCATCACGCTAAGATATGGAAACAATTTATCCCCTTATATATAGTTAATAAAATGGTTTTACACTGATTTATTGTCATATATGAGAATTCCATTAAAATAAAGAAATGTAAATGATAAAACCCCCATGAGAAATCTGAAAATTGTTTTGTTGTGTGTACTAATATGGACATGATATGGGATGATGATGTGTGTCTTTGGAATGAGGTCGATACATGATATGTGGCTGTTTTGAGTGTGGTAATGATGGGTACATTTTTCTATACTATGAAGTCATAATAGAGACATGTGGTTTTTATAAGGCCATGTTGTGGGTGGATATTTGTGATTTTGTTGTGTGGTTCTTTTTTAGGATATATGGGATGAGGATGGATATGTTGTTATAGTTTCCAAGATGTGATGGAATAATTGTTAATAAATTTTCAAACAAAATGGGCTAGTTTGGTTAATCACATGGAAACAACCATGGATGAAAAAATATTAGTGGCGATAGGTAGTGGGACTTGGCTTGAGGCTTGAGTTTTTATGTGGTGTTCTACATTTAGAGGAGGTAAACAATGTTGGGAAGATATGAGTTGATTAGTTCATGGTATTGAACACATATGTTGGGATTTTGTGTTGATTTATATGTATATATAAACAAGTATATTCCTTTTTATTTATATACCAACCCCATACACATTGAGCACTATATACCAATAATCATATATTTACATGTGTTATTTTTTACCCACATCTTAGATATGAGGATTGATTTATGGTTATCAACACTTTCTTACTCTCTCATATGTGTGAGTATATATGAAAATATGTGATGGAAAGTGTTTTTTATGCACCAGGTTATGGTACATATGTATTCAGGTGAGATTAGATGTGACTTTGCTATAGTGAGCCTTATGGTGGGGGTATTTTATGAAATTAGGGGGCGTGATGTTGATGTCCTTCATTTTCACACGCCCTACTACTCTGGTTATGGTTTTGATGTGATATCCCAATTTTATATGGTTATGATGTCATGTGACCATGTTATGGGATGGTGTTATATGTTATACAGAAGAGGTGGGTGTTCCAACATGTATGATGTTAGGGTGTGAGAGTGGAAAATTAGTGGGAAAGTGTCGTGTTATTACCTTTATTGATATGATTCAAATTTTGTTATTATACATGGATTGTGTTGTTTGGTGAGCATGCCATGGTGAGTATGGTCTTGATTAGTTGACATGTTTAGGTGATGTTTGGCCTGATGTTTTCTCATGGGTTCATTAGTATGGTTTCTCACATGTCCACGATGGTCTTTTTCTTTCCTATTGAATATACATCTATGCAAACCCTATAGTAATAAACTATTTTCGAAATTTCCAGAGGATTAGGTTGACCGTGATTGAAATTACTAGAAAGCAATTATCTATCACTTCTTCTTATCACTTCTTTCTTTTTCCTTTTATGTATATACTTTTTGAGACACTTATATGTTTCTATTTTATTTAAACATGAATTGAGGTGTGATTTGGGGTTCATTAATACTATTTCATGTATTAGATTCGGTTTGATTCATCCTATCTCCCAATATTGATTTCTTATATAGGGTAATGTCTTATATTTACGACATTTTTATAGCCTTGATGCTAGTCACCATCCAAGGGCCTACTAAATGAGGGACTTAGTGTTGATTATCTTTGTTCCTTTATTTTTGTATTTTTTAAAGTATTAGAACATTAAATAGTGGAATTAGATATAGATAGTTGAGATAAAGGATTGATGTTGGAGTTAGGTAACCAAAGTGTCTCATGGGTTTTTATTGAAATAGTTCTATTTGACAATTGTGAATTTCATAGGCCTGATATACCGGTTAGGACATGAGATTTTAGACTCCCCCTATGATCTAGTGAATGAGTTATAATCTTATTCAATAACTAATTTATATCGACCTACTAGTGGGGTATAGACCTAAGAGACGTACACACATCATTATTAACATGTGATTTTATTTTAATTGAGTTTTTTAGTGAATGTTAAAAGTATTGAATCGAATTAAATTGAATTGTAATAAATTTATATATTATCATGATTAGGAAATATTCTTTCCTTTTATAGTGATGGATTTTGGGCATTTTCTATGTGTGGTTTAGGAAGAATTGATTTATAATACCAATAATATTGATTTTAAATGTGTGGATTTGGTAGAGGAGAAGGATTATATGGAGAGGTGTTCGAGTTATTTTCATAAGAAATATTTAGGGAAGAATGAGGGATGATTTTCCTATATAGAGATAGAGTAATATTTAGGGTATCTTGGGACCATATTCAGTTCGATCCAAGCCCTGGTGGAGTACTCAGTAACCTTGTTAGTGAATTAGATTTGAGGAGTTGTACAGGAGCGGTGGATGTCGTTTTTGGGAATGTGTAATGATGAAAATGTCATTTGGATTTAATCTTAGAAATATATCCAGGTAGGGTTTCATTCTTCAGTAAAGAATGTAGTGAAGTGATAGGAGATAATATCCCTTCCACAGGGGAGTATGTCACTGCGAGAGAAATGGATCAAGTTTATTGAACAAATTCATTACTCACAAGATCATTTTAATAATTATGAATTTCTAGAGAGACATCATAAGGAGGATGTTCATCCTTGTATCTGGTATTTTGATACTCCTTTTACGTCTATAATGCATCTTGTGGTTCATAAAAAGGAAAAGGTGATCAAGAAAATTCACTCAAAAGGAGGTTTACTGCAATAGGGGGGCCAATATTGTTTCTCAAGGAGATTAATTTTTTGGGCTAGGTATTTTTCACTAGGATCTTAATGGTTTCGATTGGAAAGGAATCAGCCTCAATAGATTCCTTTCTATTATTCAATATATAAATGTTTTATTGATATTTCTAGGATTTCGTGGCCATTATGCTATGTCTTTGGGGTGTTTCCATCAGTATAAATAGCTCCATGTGGTTCCTTATGCTCGGTTTTGGGAAGGTAGCTTGTTTTAGTGCTATCTTAAATAGTAGTTTCTAGTATGTCCATTTAAAAAATTGAGGTAGTAGGGTTACACCTAATCAATTTTCAATTGATTAGGTAGATTTACAACTCTATATTTTACTCCTATTCATGGAACATTACCTGACCATGTTCATGGATTTTCCCATCAACAGGGAGGTCTCAGAGCCTCTAATGGTCAGTTTCCTTTAGTAGAGGTAGTAACACCATAATGTTTAGGGATTTTTATGATGTAAGATCAGTTTTTCTTCCCTTATGTTTTGTTAATTATTTTATCTAGTATCATTAAAATCTTTTGTTGCACGCTTTCTAGTCCATGATCTAGGACTACACATAGAGAGCATTTCTATTCCCCTGATGTTGACTGCTCCATTCATAGGCCAAACCAATTTTGTTTACATGTGCTGAGGTTTTAGACTAATGGTGGTGACACATCAATTTAATGGGGATATATTTTTTTATTCATATTTAGGGGTACAAAGGAATCCATGACAACAAATGGTTTTATTCTATTTATGATATTTTCAATAACTTTTGGGTGAGATTCATGTTATCATATGTGTATGGCCGACATGTTCTTTTCATAGGTGAGTGGAGGTTTTTTGTAAGGTAGTAGATGTGTGGATCCACTTATTTACTTGATGATTATTTTTTCCTATGTAATCAATAAATGTTTGGATGGTAGAGGTTTCGAAGGGCACTGGGGAGTATGTTGTTGTTTTTCTCAATTAGTTTGTGATACTACCCTCTCAAAGTAATGTTTATTTAGAGATTGGATTACAGCCCGTTGCTTCAATGATTTTAAAGGATCATTATCGAATGACACCCTCTGAGTTCTTAGAGATAAGGATTTAGATATATGACATTGTACAAGAAGGTTTCCTATGGTTTTTTTGTCACTATGTGGTTCTCCTGTGTTATTCACTATGGAGGATGGTAGTCTAAGGTTGTGTATAAAACTATAGGTTTAATTAGATATAAGTAAATATTAATAACATTATTCCAATGATATATTATCATTTCAACTAGTTGAGTAAGGTGAGTTAGTTTTTTGTGGTTCATATGTGATCTGGGTATCACCATTTGATGGTGAAGAAGGATGATATCATGAAGAATAAATTCAAATTCATGTATAAGAAATTCAATTTTGTGGTTATTTCATTCAGTATCATGAAAATGTTTTCTATGTTCATGGGAATCATGAATTCCATGTTCTATGAATTATTGGAAAAATTTGTAGTCGTATTCATTAATTCCAGATTGATCAATTAATAGTCAGGGGAGGAACATGTTGATCATCTCAAAGTCATCTTGCAAGTTCATTGATTCCACATGTTATATGAAAACAAGTATAAGTATTGTTATTTTAAATGAGAGGTGTATTTAATTTTTCATTTTGTGTATTAATAGGGCGTGCAAGTGGACCCATCAAAGGTAGATGTAGTATTTTCTTGGGAAGTACCCAAATCTGTTATTGAGGTACATAGTTTCTTGGGTTTTGTAGGCATTTATCTGAGTTTTTATTATTATTTATTTTTAGTTTAATATTAATTGAAAACATTGAAAATTAATTACTAGGGGTTTATCTAGATTGATCAATGCTAGAAAACATCTTACATGATGAAGGGGGGATTGTTCAATGCTATAGTGCTCCGGTTTCTAGAGGATGGGGTGTTATTCGAGGTGTTTATGATGCTTCCTGACTAGTCATGGGATGGTAGGTGATATAAAAGAGCGTAGTGATATATTATAGGTCTAAGAAGTAACATCCCCATTAGTTTAATTATGACAGTCCTGATCTAGAGATAGTAGTGGTTGTGTTTTCGCTTAATATATAGATACATTAGCACATTGGGGAGAACATTGTGATCTTCACATATTATAAGAGCATTAGGTATTTCATTTATTAATGTGATGTGATTATATGAAAGTGGTTGTATATGGATTTTATTCAATATAATGATTTATGTATCTTCTAAAACACAGGAAAGGGGAATTTTGTGGCTTAATCATTGAGGAAAAAATCATTGAAGGATTTTTATGGGAGGCTGGTGATATTTGGAAAGGAATAGAGCTGGTATAAACATAGATGCATGGGTGGATGATTATAGAATTTTTTGTTTCAGATTATAGTATAATATTCTCTGATATAGAAGGTAAAGGACTCTCAATAGGGAGACTTAGAGTTGGGGGTGATGCACAATCGTATCTTCCTAGGTGATGGTCTAGATGGATGATTTGAGGATGGTTGGAATTGAATTTTTTTCCAAGGAGGTTGTTTTTTCCAACAGTAATGCATGAGGGGTTACTTCATGAGTTTCATCTATGGTGGTTCACTTGGGAATTTTGAGGATGTATCCTAGTTTGATAACATATTTTTGGTGACTTTTGATGAAATTAGTGGTGAAAGGATTTTCAGGATCATGTATGGTTTTCCAGTTTGTATGGTGGAGCATCATGTTCCTGGTGGGGTTTGGCATACCTTGTATGTTCTTGAGGGGAAATTGGTGAAAATATCAATGTATTTCGTCACATTTTTACCCCAGTTTTATATTTTCTATGATTTTATTTGGGTAATGATGCATTGGTTGATGAAATTGGCTAACATCATAGTGGTAAATGACTCATGATCTAGAGATGTTTTGGTGATGAGGTATACAGATGATGTGGTGTAGTGACATGGTGCATGAAGGTCCAGAATCTCAAATCAAAATTATATTTTTTACATTATGATTTTAGAGGGGATCGAATCTTTGTTTTTGGCCCTTAGTTTCCCCTCTGTACAAATTTACACACTAAAATAAATGGACAAGCATAGTAGACTATCTACACACTGAAGGATATGTTGTGATCTTCCCTCATGGACTTCGGAGAATCTTGGTAAAATAAAATGACTATGGTTGAGTTCCCATATAATTAAAAATATAACCATCCATTGAAATATAACCATTTAAAAAATTTTACAAATAGAAAAAAATTTCAATGTTGTGATTGATTGAGGTTGGGGAGTCAATGGTTGTTTGTCCTGATGTGGGGCAGAGCATGATAGATAATGTTAACCATTTTCATGAGATTATGAAAGAAATGAAGGAAAAGAAAATGTATTATGCTAATTTGAGGCATATGCTCTTGTATTTTGAGTTTAGAGACCTAGTTTTGTTAAAGTATTCCTCTCAACATGGGTAGTAGAGGTTTTTAGGGAGTAATCTTTCTCCTAGTTTTTTGGGGCCCTCTATGCTATTGGGGAAAATTGATTCGGTGGCTTATCGATAAGAATTTCAACACCAAATGTAGTTGATCCAGAGTATCTTCTATCTGTCAAAACATCCTTGGTGTCTCCATGATGAATCCCACTTCATAAAATAAGAAGAGTTTGATATTGAGGATTCTATGATCACCAAGGAGTGACTGGTAGAGAACATGGACCATCAAGAGAAGGAGTTTCATAGGAAAATCAACCATTTAGTTCATGTGTTTGGTTTTTATGGGAAACTCTATTTCAATTAGAGAGTAATTTTTTAAAAATATTATGACATATAAGAGGTTTAGTACATGAATCCTAGTCAGGGTGTGTTACACATTGAAATGTTTGAGACTATGTAGGTGAGTTAGTTCCACCCATATAAGATAGAATCATTACATGAAGTATGGAATTCCATGATTCCAATGTTTAGGGAACTTTGGTTTGTTGGTTTCAATGGTCTTTGTATTGTATTGTGTGGATGATAATATTTATGTACAAGTGTTTATGAGGACTAAAGGTGGATTATTGTTAGAGTTATTGATTGGTGGTAATGTTTCTGTTATAATGAGATCTAGGAGATTTATCTCATGAGACGGTTTTTTGGAACATTCTTTTCATTCATATTCAATAAAAGTGATTCTGGAAGATTAGAATTGTTGGTGAGGTATATTATGTACGGTCCAAAATTCAAAAAACACTTTTATTTCTAGTTCCTAGGGCATTGTTTAGTTTAGAGGGTGTTTATAGTATTATACTATGGTTCTTCTAGGTTCTCATGCTTGGTTAACTTGTTCAGTATTGTAGTTTTTTGGAATGGTCAGTTGTTTTTTTGTGTGATAGGTAGGTTGGTGGTGTAGTCAATTAGTAGGGTTCACTGTTTGTTCACGCATTAGGGATATTGGTTATTTAGTTGTTTGGTACATACATTTGTTTCTTCCCATGACCAATTGCATTGGCAATGCACTTGTGTCTACTATTTGAATTGGCTACATTGATGGATTAGAAATGTGAATCTGCTATGCATATCTATTAGATATGTGAATCAACTACATGGATGAAATGACTATTTGGCTATATTTTCTACATCTATCAGCTACATTAACGAATCAACTATGTGGATGGACCGACTATGTGAAAATGGGTACATGGAACTTTTTCTTTGTAGGGCATTCAGCTATAGGGAATCTACCTCAAGGAATTTTCTATCAGTTATCTCAAAATTGGAATGTGGGTCTTTTGGCAGCGTGAATTATGGGCACTTAATGATTTATTTTTCAAGGATATTTTGTCCATGATTTTGTATAATTTCCAAGGGCTTAAATGTGACCTTCATAGTTTATTCTAATGATAACTTACTTAATTGGACAATAATATCTTTTACAATCTCACATCTCAATCATTTAAAATCTATAAACTCTAAAAACAAATAAAATTCATTCTTTTTGTCCTTCTTTCATTTTCTTAAGAATAGATTTCATGAATCCCTTCCCTTTGGAGTCATGGAATCCAACTATTTTTTCTAGGAGTTTTTTTATAGTGGTGATTCAATTTTTTGGGAAACACAAATTTTAGTGCATAAAATCATATGAAGGTTATTTGTTCTATGTATGGGATCCCATGTTTTTATTCATTTTCTATCATTGGGGGGTATTCTTTTTTTATCTTATCAGGAGATGGTTTTATTTTTTAAATGAATAAAATTTAATCATTTTATTTTAATTAATGTGGAATGGGAATGATTCACATGCATTTATACCTTTTTTATTTTTTGATATTGTGACCACACAGGATAAATTTCCGGGTAAAAATCATAGTATTTTAGGGATTTTTTTTCATAGTGTTTGTCATAAATATGGAACATTGTTTTTATTATTTATCATCACCCAAAATATTGAAACTGTATAAACACTAATATATGTTCAAATAACTAATCTCTTATGTATTTATTTTTTTGGGTAATAATACCATTAAATTAATGAAATGGTATTGATAAAAATACACTTGTTAAATATATTAAATTTATTGTGTTGTCCTATGGTGTGGTCATGCTATGTGAAGATAATTTCTGTTTCTTTCTTGTGTGGAGATATGATGTGTTGTTAATGATAATGTGTTGATGATGGGTTTGATTGATCATGTTGTGTGGTGTTGATAGATATTTTTGATGGGTATAGGGTCGTGTTTTGGGGTAGAAATGTGTCTATGTCTTGTTTGATTATGTTATATTATGCATGAGATGGGGATGGATGTGTTTATATAATTTATATTATAATGATGGAGTAATTGGTAAATAATGTTTTTAATAGTAATGGATTGTTTTTTAATGGGATATAAACAATCAATTGATGAATAAAAATTAATGGGTCTGGATAGTGACACATCACTTTTGGTTTGTGTTAGTTTTATTATATTCCTCTTTTATAGGTGGTAGTGAAAGTGGCGATGTTTTTAGTTGACCAGGGCTTTGTTTTGAACCCATTTGTTACGAATTTGTGTGGATATATATATATATATACTTTTATATTCGATTTGATTTCTATGAGCATCCCACCCACATCAAGCATTATATATAAAACTCATATATTCACATGCAAGGTGTTATTCCAAATTTACCAGTGATAATGATGGATGGTTGGATTCATGGTATTTCCCAAACTCTCTTATATGAGAGTAGATAATCCTATGTTTTGATGGATGTATGTCTTTTAATTCACTTGGTGATGTACACGGTTTGTTCAAGTGAGATAAGATCTGACTATGTCATGGGGTAGCATATGGATGGGGTTAGGCATGTTAGGATGAGGGCACGAGGTTGATTTCCATTATGGTAACAATAATTTATAACTATGGTTATGCTTGTTATTTATTTCCCATGTGTCTTTGTGAGTGATGTTAAATGACTATTCTATAGGGTAGTGGTTTATGTTATATGGGAGATATGTGAATGTCGATACATATCACATTGGGGTATAAGAGAATAATATTTATGGGAATGTCATGTGGGGTACCCATTATCAACATGATCAATATCCTATTATTAAATATTGATTTCTTTTTTTGGTTAGAATAACATAGTGGGGATGTTCTTGGTTAGTTGACCTGTGTTGGTGTTGTTTGGTTTTATTTTTTTCACATAAATGCATTAGTATGATTACTTCACATGTGTTCGATAGAATTTGGTTTTCTTATTGAGTATAACATTATGGTAAACCAATAAATATAAAAAAAATTGGTTTCTACAGGGATTATGTGGACCATCATAGAAATTACTGGATCAGAATTTTAAACATTTTTTTTTGTTGCTTTAGATTTTCTTTTTGGTATTTACTTTTTGAGACTTTTATATGTATCTTATTATTTATACATGCATTGTGGGATAATGTTTTGATTGATTATAATATTTCATGGAGTCTCTTGTAGTTGATTCATCATATATCATTATATTTTTCCTTATATAGGGTAATGCCTCCAATTTATGAGATACTCATACCCTCGATGTTAGTCACCATCCTGGGGCCTACAGCTGGTGGGAATTGGGTGTAAATATATCTCTTCCTTTATTGAGGTATATTCAGATTTGAAGGGTCCGGAAAATATATTCACCCACCACCAACTATTTGGGTATATATCATATTAAAAGAATTTTATAGTTTAATATATATATATATATACATCCATGTGGATAAATATCCCCGATGAAGTGATATTCCTGATGACAACAATAAGAATTTCAAGTTCATGGATTATCGAGAAAGTTGGGAGTTATAGAAAATAGTGTTTTAATATATTAATATATATATATACATGTATATATATATATATAATTAAAACCATTTTTGAAGGCTCACGATATTAATTACATCATTTGAGCTTATATTACAATGGGTAATCTAATCTTTTTTACAATAAATCTTAATGATGGTTTAAAAACCAATTTTTTTACACATATATAGGTAATATATATATATATATACATATATATATATATATATCTTCCATCGTGATACTGGGTTAACTGAAATAGAAAATGATGAACTTGAGGATGTTTAGTGAAATTGTAGGTAAACCTCAGTGTATTATTTATAATCATTTGATAATGACGTAAGAAATTGGATCCAAAAATTAAAATATGATCACCATTGTAATATTTTAATGTTGATAGTTATACATAATGTATATATATATATTGTAACTAATTTAAATCATCTTTAATGATAGTTTTCATGTTCATAATGTTTAATACTACATCTATTTGGGTTGTATAATTACTATGGTTGATGAAAATTTCAGATGAAGAAGAAAGAGTCAACGATTAGAATTTGGATAGGTTGGGGGAAAGGATGAATATGATCTATGGCGTAATTGGATGACTAGAATACGATGGATCAGATGGACTTGACATAAACATATGCTTTTAGGAGAAGATATAGAAACCATTTATGTTCTTTCCCTCATCAAATTTTAAGTTATTATGTAATCACATAATAATTTAACCCCTGACACTGATTATGTAACCCTACAACATGGTTCAACACTCGTGATACGACATCCACTCACCACATGGGATGCACCTCCACACTCTTCCCCACAAGAAAACCTATGGGTGCTATGAGTCCACTCTAGTGTGCTATGTAGAATCTATAAAATTTCATGTATAGAATTTTAGGTTCTATGACTTTCTAATACCTCACACATACTACCCTTGGAATTCCAGGTTTAATGAATCCCACATGTGATTAACCCATATGGTCCTGCAAGAGTGGTTGTGGTGGTTCTTGGTTGGCTACAAGGTTTACCAATTATTTATTATAAATAGATTTAAAATAATTTACTCAAAAGAATTAAATATTATAGTAGTGTTATGTTTAGATATAGGTATATATTTAATTTAACTTCTTGATAGTTTTATAGGATCCTTATAAATTGTTTTTAATTATAACTTTATTAATTTTAAATAATATTCTACTACTTATAATGTAAAAATAATATCACTACAGATTAAATTATGATTAAAAATTACATTAAATTGACAGTAATATGTTCATCAAAAGTTATAATACTATAAATGCAATATTTTAAAATTTTCAAATCATCATATCAAAATAACGGTAATTTTAATAACCACTTGCACTATTTTTTTATGCAATGTTGGTTCTAAAAGTATAAAAATTATATCTAAATATACATGAACTGATTTTTATTTATACTTACATAGATAATAATACTATTATATTAATTTAGTAATAATATTTTTTGACCAACTTTATATTGTTTTAAAATAATTTTCATACAAATTAATATAATTTTTTTATTCAAATAATGTTGGACATAATTTATGAAAAATTCCTATTAATAGTAATGAAATTTTATCATAATGAATTATGATTTTTAAATCATGACTTTTATTTTAATAATATATATAAATTTATATACTTTCCGTAAAATATAAATTCTATTTTTCATTAAAAATAGTATTTATTGAAAATAAAAATATTGAACTAATTATTTTCATAATTTGAGTTTATTGACATAATTTATATTCCAAACTCATTTGGATTAAATAAAATCATTTTGTATCATAAATGTGAAATAGAACTTATTTTTTAAAAATATAAAACAATCCATTTTAATAACATTTATTTAAGAGGGATTTATGCTTAAATTCTTCGGATATTCTAAAATGACACACTATTATTATCCTTATTAAAAAATACCAATTATTAAATGGAAATAAAAACTAAGCTTATAGAAGTTATATCTACTCTATTCTAAATATTTAATCTTATTTTTTCTCATTTAAAACAAGGTAATGTCCCACTTTACATGGTCACAGCCTATCAGGTATTCAACTCCATCGACCACCTCAAAAATCCTTAAATAATCTCCAATATGAGTAAATAAATCAGGGTTTTTATTAATCCACTTTAAGGTAAAAAATAACTTTTACACTATGTTTGTAGAAATAAACAAATGTGAGACACTAGAATAAAAAATATTTTTGGAAGTTTAAAAAATACACTTCATACCTAGAATTACCTCCACCTCTCCTGAATCATTACCCTTCACTATATAAATTTACCAATGAAATAATATTATCCTTCACTATTAAATCATTCAATCTACTCCCACTTTAAACCATTCCCGTATCCCTGAGGATGTGGATTATTAGGGGGTTGATCTCAACCACTACCACCCTACACTGATGGATTGTCATGTGGCTATTAATACTAATACTAAATGGATTTTGTTGGATACTTTAATTGATGAGGTATCCTATCTACCATAACACTGCACTCAGGTTCATGCATTATTCCTTAATATGAAGGATACATACCCTTTTAATGTCATTAACCATTGAAATAACAACCTATCACAATACTAATGAAACCTACAGGGTATAAACTAAATAATATAAATAATCTTATATGAGGGGTCTTGTATTGATAAAAATTATTCACAATAACGTAAATGATATTCATTCTAACTCCACCAAACATCATATTCGGGCATCCTATATCACATGAAATGCCACACTTCACTATGGTCCAATCTGTTACTTCTTCCTTCTTTAACATGTTAGTATAATTCTGTAGGAAAAAGTTTTAGACCTATTGATTGATGATAGGATATATAAGTATTTGAATATGGTGATCTATCCACTAATAATTACATAGAAATCATGGGAATACTATCAAGAAAGTCATTGACATCACTTAATACTCCCATACAATAGAGCTCCCTTATTTTATTGAAAATATATCCTACTATCACTTTCACATAACAATGGAATTTAATAAATCCCCCCAAAACTAATCAAAATGATGATTCCACATAATCATTTAACTTTTATGGTCACCAAGGAATAAATTAATCTACATTAAAATTACCCAATACAAAAAAACTCACTATAAATAAAATAAAGTGATCTTATAGTACATGGATAAATTGATACTGAATCTCTAATTCCAATACCCATTTATTAATTTACATTTTAGAAATGGATACTTTCTAAATTGGTATGTTTTTTTTTTACAATAACTCTCATTAGTTAATTGTCTATTCTTTGACCACTATTGGATACATGATCCAGTGTACATCCACCAGGTTCCCTATGGCCTATACTCCTCGGCAATTTTTCAATATCCCTAATGATGGTATATCTGACCACCACCAAAATATTTTACTATAGTAAGGAACATAATGTTTTAACAACAATAATTGTATAATAAAGTAGTCATATTTGTGGTATGTATTTCTATATCCATTAAAATATTATTTTTGAGTACTAGAGGTGTCAGATGCAAGTTTAGAACTAAACGGTGGAAGAGGATTTGAGTTGAGATGAAATTTATGCTCATAAAAAATCACACTAAAACATTTTTGTGTAGTTCCATGATTTTTTATGAGTAGTTTGGATTAAATGGTGTTTGTTTTAAACATTATGAACTAATAATTATTTCATTGCTTAAACAATTATGACAGAAATATTTATATGATGTTTTAACCCCTTCGTATATGATGGTTTTATATTTATGGTAGTGGTTTTTGGAAATATGTTATTCCATGATCCTTTATCATTTACGAATGATGTGCATTGAGAGATTTAGAATTTTAGTGGGAATCTAGTTGTGAGATTATTGAAGTGTTGAAATTTTTATTTGAGTTTTTGTAGTATATCATTTGTGAACATTCATAGATCATTATATAATATTTTTTTGTAGTCTCTAAATTTAAATTATTGTTGATCATGATTTATATGGATGTGATAAGGAAATTTACAAAATGTTTTATACAGTTCCATTGGACCGACCATCATATCCTCGTAATGCTAATGCGTTGCACAGTGATTATTATGGTCACATAATTATTATTAATTAAATTACATTATCTAATTATGTTGGGTCTATTTAAATATTTGATGATAATTTGAAGCACTAGGGGTTTTGCAAATGCATTATAATGTCATTTCTTTAGTATCTATCCTCACCATTGAAAATTTCATCTTTTCATCGACCAATATAATTTATATTTTGTTATTTAGATTATTCTTTTTCAAATTCTTATCGTATTAACTAGAGGTTATTTGGTCATAATTGGGGTTTTAAGATGATGGTTGATTGATGTTTTCTTGGTTATGTGGAGGATTTTTGTTATTCTTTGTATTTGATCTCAGTTTCCATGACTTGACATTGTACTAAAATGAATAAAAAATTTTATTGAGGTAGGAAATTTGGATTCACTATATTAAATATAGTTTTAAATATATAATTATAAAGATTTGTTTTTTGGGGTGATCATATGAAATTGACATAATGAAATTGAAAATAATAATTTGGAATGAAGGTGCATCAATTATAATTGACATGAATTATTTGTTATTATTATGTTAATTTGGAAAATAGTTTGGTAGATGTTTTTGTTATGATTTAATTATTTAATTTATTTATGAAATCATGTATTAAATTGATTTAATGATATAACATTGGTAATATTGTAAATAAATAAGAAAGGTGAAAATTTTTATTTGATTTTTAGACTATTATTGAGTTTTGTACGAATCAGTAATTAGTTAAATAATATATGAAAACATTGGATTATTACAGATTTATATTGTTAATGAAATACATTTGATAATTTTTGAGGTTTTGGTATGGTTATTCATTATTATACAAATAAATAGGTTCACGTGGTTTCTTATTATGGTAGTTCCATGTGCTCATTATTGATAGTGTGAATAGTGTATAGAAGGGAACATATAAATGGATTTATTCTCGAATATTTAAATTAATTTAATAATTGTCATGGGTAATTGGTTATTTGGATTAAATATTAATGATTATATTGGAATATAATGTAGTAATTTAAATATAAATCTATAAGTGGAAGTGGCTATATAAATTTTTTTTGAAGTACTTAATATTGACATTCAATAAAATGGGTAAATGAAGAATTAATTAGAAACAATTAATGAAATATAAATAGAATATTTTTTTAGTTGTTACATGGTATTTTTCTAGTTTAGTTGTCTATTGGTTGTGTAATGATAAGTGGTTCGATTTTTTGTGTGACAGTGCTATCGTGGATATGATATTAGATTATAGAGGTTAAAAGTAAATAGTTGACCCTTGTTGGGTTTTTTGTATTCTCGTATATCCATTATAATTTTTATTATTTATTAAACAACACCACTAGATTTGGGAAACATTTACAACACTCATATTATGTTCTGGGTTCTGGGTACACAGGTAAAATTAAAGATGTGGGTAATATGAATGGTTGAATACTCCCATTTTACATGCCTCTCCATCTTCTATATATAATGTCGATATTTACTGTAACACCATGTACTTTTAAATTTTTGAATACAGTTTATATTAAACTTAAGATCGTTTATTTTAGTCTATTCAAGGTAGTAGAGGATAATAGAAGTCCAGAGATTAGGTTCCAAGGAAGTGAGTATGATAATGATATCTAAAATTTATATATTTTACATTGGAAGACCAGTGAGTGTTCACTGATATTCTAATGGGTAGGTCGGGACTACTGTCATTGTCCACATGAATCTTCAAGGACTATAGTAGAACCCTGCAAGGCTAGTAGACAATTTTTTAGATACGCAATAGAGTTTTATAGGGCCTTTTTCTTCTACTATTTTAGATGAATTACATTAAATAATTTTAAAATGTAATAAAATTAATTTTCACCCAAGAGAAGTATTTTACCCCTCTCTATACTCTCTCTCTCACTTTTCTTCCTTGAGGACTATATCATAATAATTCATTATCATTTTAGGGCTATGATTAGAGTCTAGTGTATCAAAGGGGAGTGTTATGGATGATTTTGACCACTTATTCACTCTCTTCTGTATTTTACATGATGCATTGCTAGTATTCATTGATGATGACCTAATCTGGGAGTGTTTGTATGGTTTTCTATTTTCTTCTTTTTTAGGTGAAATATTTTGAGGATCTTTGATGTGGATGACCTTACAAGTTCTATGATGGTTTCCCTTTCCTTCCCATGGGTCTTTAATCATCATGAATGAATTATATGAAATTTAGAAATTATAAATTGTTTTAAAATCACTAAACTAAATTAATTTAGTTTATTTAAAATCATATTGATCGAGTATGGTGAAGAAACAATACATGTGGTATATAAGAGGTGTTTTTTGACACTGTTGGTTACTAATGACCATTTTACGATTGGTATATGTTATAAAACCTTGATTTTGGACTCAAAACATTCATTGTGATTTGAAATTGACCATCGGAGCCTTATTTAGTGTCTAAGTGTATTTTTTATAATGATTTTCATCATAATGTTTTCTGATATGGGTGAGTGGGCACTTAACTTGGAAATCAATAAGGATAGTGCCTTTAGACTGTATCCCTTCATGTTTTATATAAATAAAATTTCATTATATTTCTCTTAAATGGTTAATTGTTCATTTTGAATGGTTTTTTGGTGGGAGGTTGTGCCTCATCCACCAATATATGATTAGTGGTGGCATCTCATCCACTCATGCTTTGTTTTTGTATCTCATCCACCAGAAGTGGTTGAGTAATCCAGCATTCAACCTAAAGTTGATGAACTGATGAAACCTCATGCACTTTGATTTTATAAATAGTGGTGCATAAATAACCTAAGGCTTCATGATGGGGGTATTACATATTCTGATGGGATTTATTGTAGTTATTCACTTTTTACTTGGGGATTGCTTCTAGTGGCATATAATCCACAAATGGTTTCATGTTAGTGGTGCCACATCCACCTAGATATTGGTATGTTTCGTATACCAACAACCTATATATTGATACACGTGGTATAAATTCCATCAATATAGTGAAACCAATGGTTCCTCCCCAACATTCAGTTAGATTGTGGTTGTGTATTATCCACCCAAGGATTTGCTTCTAGTAGTTCATTTTTAAATCACGAAATGTTATATTAGTGGCACATTATCTTACTAAAATTTTTATTAATGGTATATCATCCAAGTAAGATGATAATTGGTAGTTTATCATCTACCTAGGGTTATTGATTATTTTTTCACCCAATGATGCATCATTTATAATTAATATTGGATTAGTGAGGGATAGTTCACATAAATGGGTTGTGATTATGATGCATTACTCACCTAGTATATATGATATAGATAAATCATTCACTCTGCAGATGTTATAATGATAGATATGTAATTAATAATTAAGGTCTGTTCAACCTATTGGCCTTTCATCACATTATAGTACTAGCTGATATAGTTATAGTCACACGTTGTTTGGTAATATAGAACTCCATGGGCTGGAAGTTTACCATCAATTTTCATTATTATCATTACATATTAATCATTATTTTTATTTACTAGACTTATTATAGGATCCATTGGGTGTGTCATGCTATATTTTACTAAATTCCCTACAAAGACACTCAGGTAACTGAGAAAACATCATTTTTTTGACCCATGGGGAAGAGACCTAATGCAATGTATGACTGTGAATGTAGAGTTGTTTAGAGTTGGGATTTAGGGACGATCCATGACATGGAAATTGTTTGTGGATGTATCAATTGGTTTTTTTGGACACTATTAAATATGATTAACACAAGATGGTTATTTTTTATGATGTATGATGAATATCACATGTATGATACCTTATTTTTATATAGCCTGTTATTCATTCTTACCATTGTATTAAATTTATCTTTGATATTTTTTTTATGATACACTAATTTTTCTGATACTTCATTCCGTATTTTTCATCATTATTTTGATGGCTATATTTGCAAGAGAGTATTGTCCTCATGATGATGTTGATGGTGATTTAACGAAGAAGACAATGGATTCTGGAAATCCATCCCAACTGGAGATATGGTGTGATGATGGATCCAAATTGTGTTAGGTCACACTACAAGAGGTGGGACATGGCCCGAGGCGGTGATGAATATTGCAGTTTGAATTATGAATTTTATATGTGAAATTACAATTTTGAACCATGACTATGTTAGTTGTATATGTGATAGCGGAGGGTTTTATAGGTTCCCTCTAAACGAAAAAGTGTATTTTAAAAATAATAAAAAAATATTGCTTGATGGTGTAGTCCTCACACCTATTTACATTCACCCTTAACATAATTTAATATTCTCTTTTATATGTGGAGGAGTTCCAGAGGTTCATGACACCTGGTTTGGTAATGGATGTGGTGAATTGGATTACTAATATTACATGTATTGATGTTGTACTTATATAATGATGTTTAAATGATGTGGTTCTATGGTATTGACTTAGTTATATGTTGGTTGGAATATATTATTGGATATAAGGATATATTAGTTGTGTGGTATATGATTTTTTAGGTGATATCATATGACTATGTGGTATAAGGATTTTAAAGGGTTTTGAGTTCTAGGAAATTTATCATTAGAATGAGAGCATTTATATAACCATGGAAGTGGGTGTGGGGTACCTTCACATAATATTTTCTTTATTATTATATTATTATACTTATATAAAGTTTTTGTGAGAGATCACAGGTGATGTGACTCCATGTGTCCTCACATATTGTTATTGTCCGGAGAAATTTCTACCTTTTGAAATGCGATCTATTTAAATTTTTAGGGAATAATTAATAAATAATTAATTTAATATTTCTATTTGTCAATTCATTTAGTTATATATTTTAAATACAGAATAATATTCTAATTTTTTCTTGAAATTTGATTCAAAAATGGTGGGGCGATTTCTAGGAGAGGCATAAACCCATCATAGGAACTATGGATTAACATAGGACCCTTTTCTTTTCTTTTTTCTTTATGTTTTTTTTTCCTTTTTCATTTTTCAGTTTATATTTTGTATATTTTCCATTGAGATTAATATGAACATACCATTTGGGATTTGGATTATTTTGGCTGAAAGATAGAGGGGGAGAGAAGGGAGTGATGGAGGTGGTGGCTCCACCTAAAGAGATCTTCTTATAGTATATTGAGGATCAACAGGTGTGTGTCGTGAATCTAGTGAAAATATTTCTAAGTTTCCACCCAAAGGATTTATTATTTTAATTAGTATCCATCAATCCTTTTACATTAGTAGTTTTAAGTTTTTAAGGTCTTTTTTTTTTGTTTTTAGGGACCCCTTGTGGGTTTATCTATGCCTAATCAAGGAGAAACTGAGGATTCAAGCTATATTTTATATTTTTGTTAGAGAAAACCCATGTACATAGTGCATAGATCATAGAACACACCTTCTGTGTTCTTAATATTCATTTAATATGATATTTGGGACTACACACCATGTTCTATGGATACACACTGTGTAATGGGGACATGAGGTGTGTCATGGGAAGATAACCATGCTGGATACACCACTACGACCTCAAAGAGGTACATGGCTAGTTTCAATGTATTGTTCTTGTCCAAAATACAAGTGGTTGTATATGTTTGTGCACATGTATGAGGTCATGGTGTGGGGTACCGGATGTGTATGGAAAAATATATCATTTAGTCATGTGTTTTTCACACCAAGTGGTGTGAGGTAAATGGGAAGGAACTCGACATGTACATGGTGAATACATCATGTACATTGGGATAGTGAACAACGAGTGGCATGTGGAACATATCTAGTAAATAAATTCTCATTACACACTATGTATAATAAATACACATCATATACTTTTCAGTCCATTGTTTTTCTGACCTGTATTGACCATGGATTCATAATTGTACTTGTGAGTATTCAATTCTAATAATTTTATATATATCAGTATGGTGGAATCATTTCTTCAATTAGAGGATATCTAGATGGTGTTCTGGGCTGCAAGCATTTATTAGGGGACCTATTCATTGTTTTGTTTTTAAATCCTCAAATGGGTTGGATTTTGATCCCTAATTCCCATGTATGGGTTTTGAATTCGTTATTTGTCTAGGGATTATGGATGTTAGGATAGTTTTATTTGATATTATTTCAAATAAATATTTGATATTGTGGTTTATTAGTATATTGGAAGAGACCTAGGGTTTTACATTGGTGATGGGACTGGTTGATTGAGGTTAGAGTAGTTGAGATTTATCTCATGGGTTTGAGGACCAAAGTTGTTGGATCCTTTGTGGTGAGTTCATTCCATTGAATGGAATTTATAGATGGGATCTATTGTGCTATTAAGATGAGTATGAGGGACACTTTTGGACTCCCCGTTGGTTGATTTTCTACCCTTCTATGGGTTTTTAGGGAGGCCAATTTATTTTATATTTCTTTGGGATTCTCCAATAGGTTTTTTGGATGATGGTCTTTTATTGGGTCATACATTTTAGGTGTTCATGAGGACTATTGTGAATGCCCCTGAATTAATGATTTTGTTTTGGATTCCCATTGGGAACTTTTTTGATCAAGTATCCTTTAGAGGCCACTGAGGGATTTTTTGGATGACTTTATACCATCATTTTCTTGTCTATTGGATGAGCTTGAAGAACCCCACAAAGTGTCTACTACTCTTGATCTGGACATTGAATGATTTTTTTAAATTTTTTTAGGGCTAACCTAGAATCTTTATTTGAATAGAGGATTCCCTAGTATCTATTCACTTTCTTTTGTGACCCTAGAGACTATTTGAGCCTAGAGTTTTGGTTTTTCCATGAGGTGGGTTATGGAGATCTGATAGTGAATTTTTTTTGGACGTTGAGATTTTGGGGACTGATAGAGGCCCTATTTTTGTTTTTTGAATGTTGGTCAGTTTGATTACATTATATATATGATCATGGGACTGAGAGTTGGATTATCCCACACTTAGTTGGCCTGAGTTCATATTGTTTGAGGTAGTTTCTACCACACATATTGGTTTGAGGATGATACACTTTGGATATCTTATATTGAGAATTGGACATTATTTTAGATATGGTCTCACATCCACCATCATGTTATTATTTGAAAATATTAGGGATCTAATTGGTGATCAATATTAGTGAACCCCCACCCACTCTATCTGAGTGTTGGCCCTTGGTATAGTGGATTTATTCCCATGCGGTACTGAGGAACTAATTGAATGGGATTTGTCTATGGTGGATTGATGTGGTTCTGTAATACCTATGAATTTTGGGTTCTCCTAGGAATATTTATGGATCCTACCTATTTCTGGGTACGAATTTGGGGTTCAATTTGTTATACAAGACTATCTGGATAAACTAGTTCTTTGGTTATGCTGACCAAGATGTTTTGATCACCTATTTATACTATCTTACTAGATTCTTAGATCCTGGTAGATGTGTGTTTTCATTTGGATACCAATTTTTATAGACCATGGTCTATAATTAATGAATTATCATTTTTTTGTCTTTCACATCAAGTGTAGATTTGGAGTAGACTCAAAATTCTATGTGGATGGATGAGGCACATGCAATAAATCCACTATCTTAGGCCAGTGTGGGGTAAGATTTACTTCGAGTGTTAAAATGGTACATTTTCTTGGTTGTGTTAATTTTTTCTTATTTTAACCATTTTATTTTTATGTAGGTCATTTGTTGACCTCACCTATTTTGATAATCTCAATTATGTTTCAGTATGATTTGACAATCCCAAATAATGTTTATCTTTATATTAATTATTCTTTCAATCTATGACATCATATTATTATGTTGATAAAATATCAAAATGATCATTGGAATTTTTTAATCGATGGTTATCTATGTTTATACTTGTTTAGAAATTCTACTGACTCAATGTGAATATGATTTTCATAGAACAGATAAGTATTAAGAGTTGAGTCACTCATACAGACTTACCGATACGTAGTCTACCAATATGGATAAAGTCACCAGTATACAGATAGTTAACATTACACATGAGCTACTGAGAGAAAAAGTCTACTAGTATGAACAAGTCGACTAATACAAAATAACCACTACTTATATGAATTCCACCGATACAAATAGGTACTCATACAAAGGTCTTAGGTACACAACTACATATAAGGCTACGTTCACCAATACAGAAAGGTCCGCGATATGCATAACAGCTACCGATAGAATGAGACGTCGATACATAGAGCTACTGTTATAAAGATTAACATCTATTGATAGGAGAAGCTACTGATTCATGCGAGCTATCGTTATAAAGGATAAAAGTTACCGATACAGAAGATTTACCGATACAAGCTCACATATACTACGAGCTACCGATGGAAATCAGTCACAGTTTCTATAAACTCAATTTCAATTTTTTTATTTAGCAATGGTCATGTTAGATGTTTTTAATGCAGCTGATATTAATTAATGATAGTGGTTTTCATTTTAGGAACTGTACCACATACTCGTAAAAAGGTAATCATTTCTATTTCAGGATCTAAAGCTATATAAGGGAACATCAAACTACTAAATATGTGGTGGTAGTGGTGGTCGGTCAGTCTTTCCATGCACATACGAGACAATCTTCTGAAAATACTCAAGTACACACATGCATATAAGAAGAAGGAAGAATTCATACTTAATCCACAAAAAACCTGAACATTAAAGGAGAAAAGAGCTTCAATGATTTTACTTGCACTCAAGCTAATTAGACTGATCAACCTGGACCTGGAAGTCAAATACAAAAACAACACTCTGTTTCTTGACAAAAACCAAAGAAGGACTCAAAGCCTCATCTACATATATTCAAGGTGTCCAGAGCTTCAATCAAAACACATAGATCCTTCCAAACTCATCTCTATCTATTTAGCTTTATTGTGTTTCATTTATTTACATTTTTAGCAGTGTGTGTGCTCTGTATTTTTAGACACACATTGTCTCTTATGATGAATTAGAGGATATCTAATATCCTCACTCAATATTTCTAAATATTTTTGATTCCCACTCTTGATAGTGGTAGAGGTCAAGTGTGACCTGGATAGCATGTGCACTATTGTTTTGTTTTCCCCATGAAGAACTGTGGTAGAGGTCATTGGACCTGGACAGTCTGAGTACTGTTTTAAACCCTGAACTAGGGTGTGGATCATTGTTTATTTAAAACTGTTTGAGAGGACTAAGTCTCAGCTTGAGACTGAACCTCTGGTTTAAAACTATTGTGCTTGTTTATTTTTCTTAAAACTATATTGAATATTTCGCTACTAAGTACCTTAAATATAAATTTGTTTTAAAGTTACTCTGATAGTTAAAATAGAAAGTGTATATAACTTTTGTTAGCCAGTAAGTTACTTTCAAAAGTTAATTAATCTTCATATTTAGTTAACTGAGAAATAATCAATCTCTTGAGAAACTAATTGAAAACATACAATCTTTATAAATTCACTAAAGTTTAATTTTTATTTAATTTGGGTTTCTTTAATCCTAATGTTTTTAACAAAAATTTTAATTGGAACTCAATTCACCCACTCTTGAGTTTCCACTATGACCAATATTTTTTTATCAAAGGTTTGTTATTAATAAAGGATTTCCAAATACTCTGTTTTTCAACTGTGATTTTAGTTTTATCTTAAAGATCTGAGAATTTCTATTAGTTCTAAATTGTACCTCTTTAAATAGATTTTCTAAAATCTAATTATAGATAATAGACTAGAAGGTGATTCTACTAACAAACCACATTTCTTTAATGGTGTTAATTAGGCCTAATGGAAACTGAAAATCAAAATTCATTTAGAAATTATGGGATTTGACATCTGGACTGCTATAGAGACTCAGTATAAGATTCCAGAAAAAGAATGAACTATTTGGTATTAACCTACGATAACTGATTACAACAATAATTGTAAAGCAATGAATGCCATGTACTGTGATTTAGGAAATGTTGAATTTAATCGAATATCTTCTTGTAAAACTGCTTATGAAATCTGGGACAGTTTGGCGATTTCCCATGAGGGAAAAACCAATGTTAAGGAAATGATATTGGATACCTAAACTATTAAGTATGATAATTTTAAAATGAAGCTTGATGAACCAATTTCTGACATGTATCCCAGGTTCAAAAAAATTGTAAATACAATGAGTTCACATGGAAAGGTTGTTCCTGCAAAAGAGCAGATCATGAGGATACTAAGATGTCTTCCAGAAAGATGGAGAGGCACATCAGTTTCAATAAGAAAATCATGTGACATAAGTTCACTACCTGTTAAAGAGATAATTGGTAAGTTGATGATGTATGAAGAAGATCTAAAGGTAAACAAAGTGGAAGATGATGAACCAAAAAGAAAGTTACTGGCATTTAAGTCTACTGCCTCAAAGAGCAAGGACAAGGAGAAAGTTCACATACCTTCTGAAATATCAACAATTGAATATTCTGATAGTGATAAAGAGATGTCTCAAATATCCAGGTGATTCAAAAAATTCTTTTGGAAGAAGAAATTTTTTAGAAAACCAAAATATATGGGTAAATATGACCAATGAGGTGATTGGAAGAAAGATTGGAAAAAGCTAATAAGGATGATGAGATAGTGTGTTATGATTGCAAAAGGAAAGGACACATTAAGGATGACTGCCCAAAATTGATTTTTAAGAAGAAATATTATTATAAGGAAAAAAATATAAGAAATCTATGAATGCAACATGGAGTGCTTCAGAAGACAACGCAAGTGAGTCTGAGGTTTCTGATTCTGAAAAGAATCATGCCAACATGTGTTTCAGGACTAATAATTCTGAGGTACCTGTTTCTCCTATAATGAATGATTATTATTCATGGAATGAAAGTAGTGATGATAATATGTCTAAAGATAAATTATTTTAATACTATAATATTTTAGAAGATACTTGCATTGAGTTGAAGGATAAGTATAAATCATTAAAGAAATAGTATGACGTGTCCAGTACTGTTAAATCTGCATTAGAAGTAGAAAAGGAAAATAATTCTCAACTGTTAAAGGAGAATACTAAGCATAAATTTTCCAATGAGAAACTTAGAATAGATTTAGAGAAGTTAACTAATGGAAAGAACACTCTTACACAAATGCTAGGAAAACAAGTAGCACCAAAATGTATTGCTGGTTTAGGCTACCAACCTGGATAGAGACAGATTACAAAGAATAAATTTATTCTTAAATCTGGACAGTATGCTGCTAGTTCTAGCTTTGGAAATTCGTATGCCTCAACTAGATATTAACATAGTTATAGATCAAAAAAAGTTTATCTTTCAAAATATTTTGAATCTATTGATTGTATGAAACCCAGTAGAAAAATCTGGGTACCAAAAGTTTTTCTTGCTAACCTATCTAGACCCAATAATATTTGGGTACCAAAATAATTTTTTGTTTAAACCTATTTTGTAGGAGACTTTCTTGATGAGTTCCTATAAGATGATATGGTACTTGGACAGTGAATATTCATGGAATATGACTGGAGATTACTCATGTTTCAAAAGTTTAATCAAGGTTGATGGAGGGTATGTCACCTTTGGTGATAATTTAAAATGAAAAATAGTCGGCTTAGGCCAAATTGGTAACACTGATTCAGTTTTAATTTCTAAAGTATTATTTGTAGATGGATTAAAATACAACCTATTAAGCATTTATCATTTGTGTGATGATGTTTTCAATGTTAAATATGAAAATGATGCTTGTCATGTTTTTAATTCTAAATTTTTTTTGGTATTTACTGCCTTGAGAAATGAAAATGTATATACTATAGATTTAAATTCTTTAGCCAAACAAAAGGTTACCTATTTAAATGCTTTTCATAAAGATTCTTGGCTATGGAATAGAAGATTATGGCATTTCAATGTTCATTCACTTACAAAACAGACAGAGTAAAATTTTGTTAGAGACCTACCTCAACTAAAATTCCCATCACACAAAGTTTGTACTCCCTTTCATAAGGGAAAGAAACATAAAGTTTCATAAAAATTAAAGATAGAATATTCAACTTGGGTATGTTTTCAAGCTCACAAAAGTGAATCTTTCTTTGACTTTATTAAATACTCCAATTATATAGAGAATCTTAGTGGACTTAAGATTAAAACCTTGAGAAGTGATCATGTTTGTGAGTTTAAAAATCATGAATTTGAATCATACTTCTCACACAATGGCTACAATCATAATTTATCTGCCCCTATGACACCTCAACAGAATGGTGTTGTAGAAAGACGGAATAGAACCCTTCAGGAAATTGAAATAACTATGCTTAATGAGTATGACCTACCTAATTACTTTTGGGAAGAAACTATGAATACAACTTGTTATATTATAAATAGATCCTTGATTGGACATGTTCTTAAGAAGACCCCTTATGAGTTGTGGAATAATAGGAATCCTAAAGTTCGTTAGTTCAGAGTTTTTGGTTGCAAAGTATTTATTCTTAATACTAAGGATAATCTTGAAAATTTTGATTTTAAAAGTGATTAGAGATTATTTATAGGTTACTCTATAACCAGTAAGTCCTATAGAGTCTTTAACAAAAGAATCAATTTTGTGGAAGATTCAGTACATGTCAAATTTGATGAAACTGATTCGTATGAACCTAAGTCTTCTCTCGAAAATCTTGAAGAAGATCTATCTATTCTGGATCACAATGGTAAAAACAGTGAACCTGTTGTAAAACCAAGCAATTCTAGAAATTTCCCAGAATCTACTTCTGGAGAACCTGAACCTAGAGAGGAACCTGAATTTTCTAGTCCTACCTTTACCAGATCAAATAGGATTCTAAAGAACCATACTTTAGATGCTGTTGTAGGTAATATTGATAGAGGGACACAAATTAGATATTATCTAAGAAACCAGGTTGAACATTAAGCCTTTCATTCACAGTTAGAACCTAAAAATATCAATGATGAAATCAATGATGAATTTTGCGTAATGGCTATGAAAGAAGAACTAAATCAATTTGAAAGAAACAAAGTCTGGGAATTAGTTGACAGACCAAAGGACACATTGACCATAGGCACTAAATGGGTCTTTAGAAATAAAGTTGATGAATCAGGAAATATATTTATAAAAAAAGAAAGGCTAGTTTCACAAGGGTATAGTCAAGAGGAAGGATTTGACTATGAGGAAACCTTTTCATCTGTATATAGATTAGAAGCTATTAGGATTTTACATGCCTATGCTGCTCATCTGAATTTCAAGTTATATAAAATGGATGTTAAAAGTGATTTTCTAAATGGTTTTATAATTGAAGTTGTTTTTGTTGAACATCCACCTGGATTTACTAATCCTACTTTTCCAAATCAATTTTTAAGCTTTATAAAGCTTTATATGGTTTAAAACAAGCTCTATGAGCGTGGTATGATAGACTTAGTAGTTTTCTTATTTCAAAAGGTTTTTCTAAAGGAATTTCTTATCCAAATCTCTTTATAAAAAGAATTTCCAAAATGTTTTGATAGTACAAATCTATGTTAATGATATTATTTTTGGATCTTCTAAAAATAATTTGGGTATTTATTTTTCAAAGAGTATGAAAAATGAATTTGAAATGAGTTTGATGGGAGAACTCAAATATTTTCTTGGATTTCAAGTTTTTCAAAATGAAATTGGTATTATTTTAAATCAATGTAAATATACAAAGTATCTTTTAAAAGTTTTTGGTTTGGATAGTATTAAGGAAAGTGATACACCTATGAGTACTATTTTTTAGTTGGTTGTTGATGAAACTGGAAAACCAGTGAATCAAACCAACTACTGAGGTATGATTAGAAGTTTACTTTATCTTACTTCTAGTAGAATAGTTTTCATGTTTTGTGTGTGTATGAGTGCAACATTTCAAGATAATCCAAAAGATTCACACTTTCTTGTTGTTAAAATAATTTTCATGTATTAAACATACTGCTAACTTAAGATTATTTTATCCAAAAGGAAAATAATTTGATTTAATAAGTTATTCAGATGATGACTTTTCTGGTTGCACATTAGATAGAAATAGAACTTCTAGAACATGTCATATTCTAGGTAAGAACTCGGTATCATGGTGTAGTAAAAAGCAGAACTCGGTTGCATTGTCTACTACTGAATCAGAATGCATTGTTGTTGGTAGTTGTTGTGCACAAATTTTGTGGATGAAACATGTTGACCTCACCTGTTTTGATAATCCCAATTATGCTTTCACATACTTTGATAATCCCAATTAATGTTTATCTATATTCTAATTTGATCAATCTATGATATACTATTATCAAGATGATAATAATATTAAAATATTCCTTGAAATGTGTTAATCAATGTTTATACTTGTTTATATAAGTTTTGAAGTATTTTTAATCCAATTGGATATGTTTTGACAAGTGTTAGTCACTGATCTGCATATAGCTACTGATACAGAGCTACCGGTACTTAGTCTACCAATAGACAGAGTCACCGATAAGCTAAGGTCACAGATGCGCAGAGCTACCGATATGTACAAATCTACCAGTAAGCATAGAACAAGCTACTGATACAGAGTTACCAAGATAACGAGTCTTACGATTGTATAGAATGGAGCTACCGATGTGCATAAGTATACCGATACACATAATCACTAGAACTAACCAAGAGCGACTGATACAAAGTAGAGCTACCGACAGCCCATAGCTACCAATAGAACAAGTCTACCGAGCTACCAATAGAGTAAGTCTACCAATAGACCAAGAGATACCAATACTAGAGCTACCGATAGACCAAGAGCTACCAATGCATAGAGCTTCTGATACATGTTCAAAGAGCTACCAATGGAAGGTCACTGCTACACAACGTCCACCATACACATATACCAACAGAATGGTACTAATGATTGACCAACCAGTCAAACTCTATACTCTCAATATTATTTATTTTTTAAGATAACAGTTACATTTGATGTTTTTAATGAATTTAATGTTATTTAATGATATCTGTTTGTATGTCAGGGAACCCATACCTAGTACCCATGCAAAAAAAAATCATTCCCATTTGCCGAAGCTGAATGCTATAAAATAAAAGATAAAGACCTAGCTTAAAGTGTGTAATGAACAAAAATATTGAATGAAAGAGTGAGAATCAAGTAACTAAGAAGGAACACGAAGGATGAAAAAGAAAAAGGCTCAACATCATTCAAATGAGGTGCATTCACACAAGGCTACATCCATACTCCAAGTACATTGGACATACACGAAGCAATTCATTTCGAGAAGAGAACACAAGCTGCATCTGGAGTGAAGAACTGCAACAAACACTTCATGCACTCAGGCTGATAAGCTAATCTTGGAACCAAGGAAGAAAATGACACTCTGTTTTTCAGACAGAAACCAGATAAGGACTCTGAAGCTTTTCTGACCAATCAAACGAGTCCACAGCTTCACTGCTAATCACTAAAGCTTTTTTAAACTCATTCATACTTTTTTTTTTTGTGATTATTTCATTTGCATTTTCGAGCAGTGTGTGTACCCTATTTATTTTACACACACACTGTCTCCTGAGTTAAGCTGGAGGATTATTAAATCCTCATTCATACTCTATAACACCTTCAATCCCACCGTGGATAGTGGTAGAGGTCGAACAGACCTGGACACCAATGAGCTGTTGTTTGTTTTCCCACATAGAACTGTGGTAGAGGTCTTTGTACCTGGACAGTGTGTTCACTATTGTTTACCCCGATCCAGGGTGTGGATCAATTTATATAAATTGTTTGAGAGGACTAAGCCTCAACTTGAGACTGAACCTCTTGGTTACATCTGCTGTGTATTTTAGTTTAAGTCATAGGTATACAATATATTTTTCATTTTTCACTGCTAACTACTTTGAAATATAATTTGTTTTAATGTTACTTTGATAGTTAAATTAGCAAGTGTTTATACTTATTGTAAACTAGTGAGTTAGTTTCAAAAGTAAATTTAATCTTCAGATTAAATTAACTGAGGCCTAATTAGTCTTTGTGAAACTACTTGAACATTTACACTCTGTATAAATTCACTACAGTTTAACTTTCTTTTTAAATAGGGGGTTTTAAGAGAAATATTTTAAGAGAAATTTTTATCGAAACTCAATTAACCCCCCCCCCCCCCCCCCCCTGAGTGTCCACTCTGACCAAAATATGGTGTCAGAGGTTTTTTTTATTAATATGAGTTTTCAAAACATTCTTTTTGTCAACTGTGATTTTAGTTTCATCTTTAAAGATCATAAATTTCTGTTAGTTCTAAATTTTATCTCTTTAAAATTATTTGCTAAAATCTAGTTATGGAAAATAGACTAGATGGTGCTACTACTAACATGCCACCTTTCTTTATTGGTACAAATTATGCCCAGTGGAAACTTAATATGAAAATTCATTTTGAAAGTATGAGTTTTTATATCTGGACTTCTATAGATTCACAATATAAAATTCCAGAAACTGAAAGAACTACTTGGGATGAACCTACAAAGACTGCTTACAATAATAATTGTAAATCTATGAATTACCTGTATTTTGCTTTAGGAGATGAGGAATTCAATAGAATTTCTTCTTGAAAAACTTCTTATGAAATATGGGACACTTTGGCTATTTCTCAGGAAGGAACAACAAATGTTAAAGAAATGAGATTAAATACTTATACTATTAAATACGATAATTTTAAAATGAAGATTGATGAACCTATTTCTGACATGTATCTCAGGTTCAATTAGATTTTCAATACTATGAGCTCTCTTAGAAAAGTTGTTCCAGCAAAGGAACAAATCATGAGAATCTTGAGATGTCTACCAGACCGATGGAGGGGAACTTCTGTTTTAATTAGAGAATCATGTGACATTAAAGCTCTGCCTGATAAAGAGCTTATTGGTAAATTAATGATGTAAGAGGAAGAACTCAAGGTGAATAAGGAAGGAGATGATGAACCTAAAAGAAAATCTGTGGCTTTCAAGTCTACTTCTTCAAATAGAAAAGACAAAGATAAAATAGATGTACATGCTTAAAGTTCAACAAGTGATGATTCAGATTCCGTTAGTGATGCTGAAATGGCTCAAATAGCCAATAGATTCAAGAAGTTTTACAGGAAAAAGAAATTCTACAAAAAATCTTATTACAAAAGGTAAGTATGACAATAAAGGTCATTGGAAGAAGGACTGGAAGAAGTCTGATAAAAAAGATGGTATAGTCTGCTATGAGTGAAAAAGGAAAGGACACATCAAGGATGACTGTCCAAAACTAAAATTCAAAAATAAATATGATTATAAGGACAATAAGTACATGAAAGCTATGAAAGCTAATTGTAGTGCTTTAGAAGACCGCACAAGTGAATCTGAAATTTTTTATTCTGAAAAGAATCGTGCCAACATGTGCTTCATGACCGATACCTCTGAGGTACCTATTTCCCCTATGCTGAATGCTTATTATTCTGGAAATAATAGTGATTCAGATAATGATGAAAATATTTCTAAGGTTGAATTGTTTGAATATTGTAACATGCTAGAAGAAACATTTAATAAACTTAAGGACAAATATAAGTCACTAAAGAAACAGTATGCTCTCACTTCCAATGTTAAATCTGCCCTTGATATAGAAAAAGAAAAGAATGCTCAACTGTTAAAGGAAAATACTGAACTAAAAAAGTCTAATATCAACTTAAAAAAGGACATAGAAAAATTCACAAATGGAAAGGATACTCTAACTCAAATGTTAGAAAAATAAGTTGCACCAAAGTATACTACTTGTTTGGGATACCAACATGGACAGAGACAGTTCACTAAAACTCAATTTATTCATAAATCTGGACAAAATTTTTCTTATTCCTGTTCTAGAAATTCGTATGCTTCAACTAGTTATTAATATGGTTATAGATCAAATAGAGTTTATCTATCAAATTCTTTTGATTCTGTAAAATATATGAGACCCATAAGACAAATTTGGGTACCAAAATCATTGATTGCTAACCTTTCTGGACCCAAGAAGATCTGGGTACCAAAGTCATTTCCCATCTAAACCATTTTGTAGGAAACCTATTTGAAGAGTTCCCACAATAAGGTATGGTACTTGGATAGAAGATGATCAAGACATATGTCTAGATATTATAAATTCTTTAAGAGCCTAATCAAGGTTGATGGAGGCCATGTCATCTTTGGTGATAATTATAAAGGATAAATCATCATCTTAGGCCAGATTGGTAACACTGATTCAGTTTTGATTTCTAAAGATTTATTTGTCAATGGACTTACGTATAACATGTTAAGTATATCTTAATTACATGATTATGTCTTTAATGTTAAATTTGAAAATTATTCCTGTAATGTTTTTAACTCTAAGTATGTTTTAATATTTTTTGCCTTAAGAAATGAAAATGTTTATGTTGTTGATATGAATTCTTTAGCTAAGAAAAATGTTACTTGTTTAAATGCTTTTCATAAAGAGTCTTGGTTGTGGCACAAAAGATTAGGACACTGCAACATCCACTCACTTAGAAAATTGACTAGGAATAACCTAGTTAGAGACCTACCCAAACTTGAATTCCCAAATTACAAAGTTTGTAATCCCTGTCAAAATGGAATGCAACATAATGTTTCTTTTAATTCAAAGAAAGAAGTCTCAACTTATCAACCTCTCGAGTTGGTTCACATGGACTTGTTTGGACCTTCTAGAGTTTCTAGTTTAAATGGGAAGCACTATGTATATGTCATAGTAGATGACTTTTCTTGATATACTTGGGTATACTTATTACCTCACAAAAGCGAAGCTTGTTCTTACTTTATTAAATACTCCAAGTCTGTAGAAAACCTTAGTGGAATTATGATTAAAACCCTGAGAAGTGATCATAGATGCGAGTTTGTAAATAAAGAGTTTGATTCTTATTGCTCACACAATGGTTATAGTCACAAATTTTATTCTCCTAGGACACCTCAATATAATAGTGTAGTAGAAAGAAGGAATATAACCCTTCAAGAAATTGCACGAACCATGCTTAATGAGTATGACCTGCCTATTTATTTTTGGGTTGAAGCTGTGAATACAGCTTGGTATATTATTAAGAGATTCTTGATAAGACTTGTTCTCAGGAAGACCCCATATGAACTATGGAATAGTAGAAAAACTAAATTTAGTTACTTTAGAGTCTTTGGCTGCAAAGTTTTTATTCTCAATACAAAGGATAAACTTGACAAGTTTGCTTCTAAGAGTGATGAAGGAATTTTTCTTGGTTATTATTTAACTATAAACGTCTGTAAAGTCTTTAATAAAATAACCAAATGTGTGGAATAATATATTTACATCATGTTTGATGAAACTGATCCACATGAGCCTAAAACCTCTCTTGAAAATATTGAAGAAGATTTGACTGTTCTTGACCTTAATGATAAATCTAAAGAACCTGCTGTAAAAATATTCAGTTCTGGACATATTCCAGAATCTGCTTCTGTTGAACCCGAATATTTAGATGAAACTGAAATTTCTAGTCCTACCTTTACTAAATCAACTAGTATTCTAAAGAATTATCCTTTGGATGCTGTTTTTGGTAATCTTGATAGAGGGACACAGACTAGAGCTTCTCTAAGAAACCAGGTTGAACATCAAACCTTTATTTCATAGCTAGAACCTAAAAATGTCAATGATGCAATCAATGATGAGTTTTGGGTAATGGATATGCCAGAAGTGATAAATCAATTTGAAAGAAACAAAGTCTGGGAATTAGTTGACAGTCCCATGGACACTTTGACAATAGGCACTAAATGGGTTTTTAGAAACAAAGTAGATGAATCTGGAAATATAGTTAGAAATAAAGCTAGGATAGTTGCATAAGGATATAGTCAAGAGGAAGGTATAGAATATGAGGAAACCTTTACCCTTGTAGCTAGATTAGAGGCCATTAGAATCTTACTTTCCTATGCTGGTCATCTGAATTTCAAGTTATATCAAATCGATGTCAAAAGTTCTTTTCTAAATGGTTTTATTGTTGAAGATGTTTTTGTTGAAAAACCACATGGATTTACTAATCCTCATTTTCCAAATCATGTTTTAAACTATCTAATGCTTTATATGGTTTAAAACAAGGTCCAAGAGTTTGGTATGATAGACTTAGTAATTTTCTTATTTCAAAAAGTTTTACTAAAGGTATTTCTGATCCAACTCTTTTTATTAAAATAATTTCTAAATATGTTTTAATAGTACAAATCTATGTTGATGATATTATATTTGGATCTTCTAAACATTCCTTATGTACTGATGTTTCAAAGAGTATGAAAAATGAATTTGAAATGAGTTTAATGGGAGAACTTAAATATTTTCTTGGATTTCTTGTTTTTCAAAATAAAAATAGTATTATTTTGAATCAAAGTAAATATACAAAGGATATTTTAAAACGTTTTGGTTTAGATATTATTAAGGAAACTGATATTCCTATGAGTACAGTCTGTAAATTGGATGCAGATGAAACTGGGAAACCAGTGGATCAAACCAATTACAAAGGTATGATTGGAAGCTTACTTTACCTTACTACTAGTCGACCAGATATTATGTTTAGTGTATATAAGTGTACAAGATTTCATGCTATTCCAAAAGAATCTCATTTACTTTATGTTAAAATAATTTTTAAGTATCTTAAACACACTGTAAACTTAGGTTTGTTTTACCCAAAAGGAAAATCCTTTGAGTTAATGAGTTATTCAGATGATGAATTTTCTGGTTTCAAGTTGGATAAAAAAACCACATATGGAACATGTCATTTATTGGGAAAATCCTTAGTATCTTGGTGTAGTAAGAAATAGAATTATGTAGCTTTGTCCACTGCTGAAGCAGAGTATATAGCTGCTGGTAGTTCCTGTGCACAAATTCTGTGGATGAAACACACTCTTTTGGACTATGGATATGATTTTATGCATGTTTCTATCAACTGTGACAACACTAGTGCAATAAGCATTTTCAAGAACCTTGTATCTCACTCTAGGACCAAACACATTGATGTAAGGCACCATTTCTTGAGAGATCATTACCAAAAAGGTGATATTACTCTTGAATTAATTGGTACAAAACATCAATTAGAAAATATTTTCACGAAACCTTTGAGTTCAGAAAGGTTATGTTACATTAGACATGAGTTGGGAATGTTTAACCTTGATCGGTAGCTACCTCACCGATGTAACCTCACCGATGATACCTCACCGATGTAACCTCACCGATGATACCTCACTGATGTAACCTCATCGATGTAACCTCACTGATGTAACCTCACCGATGTAACCTCACCGATGAAACCTCACCAATGTAACCTCACTGATAAGAATTCTCACCGATAAACTCTACCGATGAGTGCGCTGTTTTAAACTTCTGTCTGCTACCAGAATCTAAATTGTTTTTTTTATTTCGTTTTATTTATATATTTTATGATTCCAAAAATATAAAAACTATGTCCTAGTTACTTCTCAATCCACTGAGCCTCAAACCCTTACCCTCAAACCTTAGCTCCCAAATCTCTCAAAAACCCTAAATCCCTTGAACCAGTGATGGAAAAAACCAAACTTCCTACCATCAGAGATGACACTGATGAGCCGAATGCAAAGAAGCAGAAGTCCGAGCAAGAAGAAAATGGTAGTGTTGGTAGAACTAGGTTGGGTAGGCGACCAGTGAACCCTCATTTGCAGAATAGAGTTATTGTGATAGAAAAAGAGTTGTGCGTGGAATGGTTGTTGCCTAGCAAGTAGTTAGTACTCGAAGTTCTAGAAGATCAAATGTGGGTAGATTGATTTTCGAACAACAATGTTCCCTACTATCCAAAGATAGTGAAATAATTTTATGAGTTTGTAAGCATTGAGAAGTCTGAAGATGGGAACTGAGTGACCTCTTTTGTGAATGGAAAGGAGATGTCTTTTTCATCTGTTGAGTGGGATGAATGCCTGAAGGTTCCACACGAAGGTGTATCTAGATATATCTCTAAATCTATACCACCTACAGGTGATATATTCGATTATGAGACTATCTTGGATAAGCTCACCGGTGATGGAAATCAAGGACAAGTACTGGCTACTGAAATGGATGGAGAGAACCGATTTCTGTTCAAATTTGTTCAGCATGTCTTAATACCAAGAAGAGGAGACTTTGCGAATTTACTATATCAGGATATCTATCTCCTGCATCTCTTGAGACATTGTGTAAAAGTGAATCTGTGTAGATTGTTGATGATCCAAATGGAAGACATGACAAGGCCAAAACCAAAAACTAATGCCCTATTCTTTTCCAAGTTGATCTCAATGATGATCAAAGTGATTGGGGTAGGTGAGTCTCCAGATGAGACAGTTGTAGTAAGGAATAATTTTTGTATCACAACCACAGTTTGCAAATACATGAAGATAAATTGGAAGCCATGGAAAGCAGAGTGGGTTAATGATGACCAGAAGGTATATGATAAATTTAATCATGTGGATCATCCTTCATGAACTAAGGATGTGAGGGATCCAGGTCTAGGACTTGATGAAGAAGAACCTGAGTATAGTGATCAGACTGGAGAAGAAGAGACTTCTATGAATGAAGGATGAGATCCGGACTTGCCTCCAAGTCCTACTGCTGAAATTGTATCTTCAAAAAAGGAAACCATAGTAGAAGAAGTGATTCCTGCTGATGAGGAAGACCAGCAAGCCCCTAAGCATAGATAAGAAAAGGAGAATGAATCTGAAGCCTCTATTTCTATCTATTTAAGTCTGAGTACATTAATTGGAAGCTCAGTTGTGCCTACTGAGGATGTAGTAAGAGAAATGGAAGAAGTTGTACCTAATCCAGAGGACCCTCCAGCTGTTGCAGAGAAAGAATTAATTTTAGAAGATTCTCCTTAGGAAGAAAGACTCGCTGAGAATGCCCTTGTTATAAAAGAGACTGCACCAATTGAGGGGGAGCATCAAACCAAGTTTGGAAGTGTGTCAGTGGATATTGATATTGAGGACTGGGTAGAAGACCCAGGTTTTGTGGTCTGTGGATTAGACAATTCTGGTTCTGATAATGAGGCATCTCTAAATAGTCCAAAGATCATTTATGATGTTGAATCTGAGTTTATACTTGAAGATGTGTTCAGAAATCATGACCTGGATATTTTGAAGAAAAATATTAAGGACAGTTTTGTGGAATAGACAAGGAATATGGAAGCCTCACTAGTGTCATAAATTCAATAAATTATGAATGACTCAGTAGCTAGCATAGCCTCTGAGAGAGCACCTGTTGTAATTACTCCTGCTAATATGATCACCAGAGCTAACCTTGAATCCTTAAAGGATGAGCTGAAAGATTCCTTTAGTGCTTCTGTTGCTAATATGATGCACTGCTTTGTTGAAGAGATGAGTAACTTGGAAAAATCTTTTGAAATCTCTCTCGGCTATAATTTGTCAACCTTTATGGCCGAAATAGTGGAAGAAGTTACAAACTGCCAGACTCAAGTTTCCAGACTGGAAGCAGATGTTGAAGCTCTAAAGAAATCGGTTATCTCTTTAGAATCTTACATGAGCTCAAAATCCCAAGTAGGCAAGGACTTATCTTATGTCAAAATTGTTGTGAGCCAGATGGTTGTAGTATTTGAAGGTTTTAAAACCTCCATGAAAGATCATGTTAAAACCCAAGATTCCCAAGTCCAAAATCTGATGAGTGGGTTTACCAAAAACTTCAAGGAAACAATAACCTTCTCTATTGGTTCGGTTGCTTCTAAACCCTCAGTGGATTTGGATCATATTCGAGCAGTGATGAAGGAGGAGCTTGGTTCAGCTTTAACCAGTGGCTCTGTGGACTCATCCGACCTGAGAAAAGTTGTGCTTTCTACTAGAGATTCAGATAGAGAAATAATGAATGTAGTCCAAGAACATATGAGAGAAGCTTCTGCCTCTCAGAAAGAAGTGAAAGATAAGGTGGACTCCTATTTCCAAAAGATTTACACTAAACATCAACTCAATAATCACTTCAAACTACTGCTTTAAAACCTGAAGTTACCTCCTGTCAATCAAGCCTTCACAGAGCAAGTCAGCAAACTAATGGAATTGACTCCAGCCTTGGACAAATTCATGGAGAACAAGGATGATTTCATATCTGCTATGGAGAGAGGAGGAGGAATAATTATAGATTTCAGAAATCTTTTACTGCCTTCCTTGCATGTTGATGCCAGGCCAGTGATTGTACCTCCATCCTTACCTGCCTCTGCCTCTACTACTTCTCATGTTCAAATGAATCTATCCCAAGCCATTCGAAGCCTTACACCTATGATCACTCAAATGACTCCTCAGTACAGGCCAAACATAGTTTCTGTGGCTCAGCCCCCTGGGATCATCTCTAGACATCCTAAGCCTTCACCAGCATCCACACAGTCTAAATCCTCTTCTGATCCAAAGGGAAAATCTCACATTGAGGATGTGGATTGAACAAGTGGCTATGATTTTTGATAGGAATCCCTTGTATTTTTTTTCTTTCTTTGTACCCTTTTTTAACATATAATACAATTGGATTTTATTTATTTCTCATTGTGTTACTTTTTCTCTTTATTGTTTCCCACTTTTTGATTATCACAAAGGGGGAGAAATACCACAGTATCAAAGAAGGAGAAATATTCTCAAAGGGGGAGCAATATTATCTAAGGATGAGCTACCAGGATTTGCCCATCTAATATCATTGAATTTAATTCTACCTTTGATACATTTTTTTCTATAACATACTAATTTCTCTGAGATAATTGCATTTTCTGGTATATCCTATGATTCAACTACTCATTGTTTTAAAAATATAGTATCATAATTTGTGATTATCAAAAAGTGGGAGATTATTGACCTCACTTGTTTTGATAATCCCAATTATGCTTTCACATACTTTGATAATCCCAATTAATGTTTATCTATATTCTAATTTTCCCAATCTATGATAATCTATTATCAAGATGATAATAATATTAAAATAATCCTTGAAATATGTTAATCAATGGTTATCCTTGTTTATATTAGTTTTGATGTAATTCTAATCCTATCAGATATGTTTTGACAATTTTTAGTCACTGATCTACGTATAGCTACTGATACAGAGTTACCGGTACTTAGTCTACCAATAGATAGAGTCACCGATAAGCTAAGGTCACCAATATGCAGAGCTACCGATATGTACAAATATACCGGTAAGCATTGAACAAGATACTGATAAAGAGTTATCAATAGAAAAAGTCTTTCGATAGTACAAAATGGAGCTACCGATGTGAATAAGTCTACCGATACACATAATCACTAGAACTAAGCAAGAGCGAACGATACAAAGTATAGCTACCAACAGCCCATAACTACCGATAGAACAAGTCTACTGAGCTACCGATAGAGTATGTCTACCGATAGACCAAGAGTTACCAATACCAGAGCTACCGATAGACCGAGAGCTACCGATGTAAAGAGCTACCGATACAAGTTCAAAGAGCTATGGATGGAAGGTCACTGCTACACAAAGTCCACCATACACATCTACCAACAAAAGGCTACTAATGATTGACCAACTAGTCAAACTCTATACTCTCAATATTATTTATTTGTTAAGATAACAGTTACATTTGATGTTTTTAATGCAGTTAATGTTATTTAATGATATCTGTTTGCATGTCATGGAACCGTACCAAGTACCCATGAAAAAAGTAATCATTCCCATTTTCCAGAGCTGAAAGCTATAAAAGAGAAGATAAAGACCTTGCTTAAAGCGTGCAGTGAACAAAAAGATCAAATGAAAGAGAGAGAATCAAGGAACTAAGAAGGAACACGAAGGGTGAAAAAGAAAAAGGATCAACATCATTCAAATGTGGTGCATTCACACAAGGATACATCCATACTTCAAGTACACTGGACATACACAAAGAAATTCATTTATAGAGGAGAACACAAGCTGCATCTTGAGTGAATAACTACAACAAACACTTCGTGCACTCAAGCTGATAAGCTGAACCTAGAACCAAGGAAGAAAACGACACTCTGTTTTTCAGACAAAAACTAGAGAAGGACTCAGAAGCTTTTCTGACCAATCAAATGAGTCCAGAGCTGCACTGCCAATCCCTAAAGGTTTTATAAACTCATTCATACATTCTTTAATGATTCTTTCATTTATATTTTCGAGTAGTGTGTGTACCCTGTTTATTTTACACACACACTGTCTCCTAAGAAAATATGGAGGATTCTTAAATCCTCATTCATACTCTATAGCTCCTTGTATCCCACAGTGGATAGTGGTAGAGGTCGAGCAGACCTAGACAGCTGTGATATGTTGTTTGTTTTCCCACGTAGAACTGTGGTAGAGGTCTTTGTACATGGATAGTGTGTTCACTGGTGTTTACCCCGATCCAGCGTGTGGATCAATTTAAATAAATTGTTTGATAGGACTAATTCTCGGCTTGAGACTGAACCTCTTGGTTACATCTGTTGTGCATTTTAGTTTAAGTCATAGGTATAATATATATATTTTATTTTCGCTACTAACTACTTTGAAATATAATTTGTTTTAAAGTTACTTTGATAGTAAAATTAGCAAGTGTTTATACTTATTTTAAAACAGTATGTTAGTTTCAAAAGTCAATTTAATCTTTAGATTAAATTAACTGAGACCTAATCAATCTTTGGGAAACTAATTGAACATTTACACTCTGTATAAATTAACTACAGTTTAACTTTGTTTTTAAATAGGGGGATTTGAAGAGAAATATTTTAACATAAATTTTTATTGGAACTCAATTCACCCCCCCCCCTTGAGTGTCCACTCCGAACAACAAAACATAGATTATTGGACTACGAATATCATTTTAGAAATGTATATATAAACTGTGATAACACTAGTGTGATTAATATCTCTAAGAATCCTATGTCACACTCTAGGACAAGCACATTGATGTAAGGCACCACTTTCTGAGAGATCATTACCAAAAGGGTGATATTACTCTTGAATTTATAGGTACTGAACAAAAATTAGCTAACATATTCATCAAGTCTTTATGTTTGGATAGGTTAAGTTACATTAGACATGAATTAGGAATGATAGACTTTTTACGTTAGAAACCTCACCATTAGAAACCTCACCGTTAGAAAACTCACCACTAGAAACCTCACCGTTAGAAAACTCACCACTAGAAACCTCACCGTTAGAAAACTCACTGTTAGAAACCTCACTGTTAGAAACCTCACCTTTAGAAACCTCACTTTTATAAGATTCACAATTAGAAACCTCACCGTTAGAAACCTCACCATTAGAAACCTCACCGTTAGAATCCTCACCATTAGAAACCACGATATTAGTAACCTCACAGTTAGAATCCTCATTGTTAGAAACCTCACTGATAGAAACCTCACTGTTAGACAGAACCTCACTGTTATACCTCACTGGTATGAACCTCACCGTTATACCTCACTAGTATGAACCTCACTATTATACCTCACTCGTATGAACCTCACCGATATACCTCACCGTTAGGAATCCTAACCGTATGTATTACCGTTAGGTTGGGCTATTTTTAAATTCTATATATTTAGCCACTATAATCTTTATTGTTTATATTTTACTTATTATGTTTTATTTATTTATTTTATGATTCCTAAATGATAAAACATTATTCTTGACCTCATCTCAATCCACCTCAAACCCTTTACCTTCAAGCCTTAGATCCCAAACCATCGTTTCTTTCGAACCCTAAGCCTCGCGATTTATAGAATGGAAAGAGTGAAGAGACCATTAGTTAGCGAAAAGGATAATGATCCGAATGGAAATATACTAAAAGGAGAGTCTAGTGGTGGAAGTTAAGAGAAGAAACCTACAAATTCGCATTTCATTCAATGGAAAATAGTATTTGTGAAAGAACTATGTGTGGAATGGTTGATGACCAGTAAGTCTTTAGTTTTATAAGTTCTGGAAGATCTGAAATGGGTAGAATGGTTCTTGAATAACAATGGTCCTTATTATCCAAAGAACGTAAAAAAAATTCTATGAGTTTGTTCGTTTTGAGAAATCATAAGTTGAGAAAAGGATGATTTCTGTAGTGAATGGCAGGACAATATCTTTTTCTTCTATTGAGTGGGCTGAATTCCTAAAGGTTCCACTTGAAAGAGAGTTTGGGAATTTCTTGAAATCATTACCTCCTACCAGTGACATCGTTGAGTGTGAAGCTGCTTTGGAAGAATTAACATGAGATGGTACACCAAGAAATGTAGTTGCTATAGAAATGGATAGAGAGAACTGATTACTGTTCGATTTCATCCACATGTGCTATGTCCATGAAGAGGGGGCTTTGAAAATCTGAAATATCAAGATATATATTTTCTGCATCTGTTAATACATGGGGTCAAGGTAAATTTGGGTAGGCTTCTAATGATTCAAATTGAAGATATGACCAGGAAAATGTCAAAAACTAATGCTCTATTCTTTGAAAAACTTATCTCTGTGATGATCAAGGTAATAGGTGTGGCTAAGTCTCAGGATTAGATATTGGTTATGAAAGACAACATTTGTATTACCAAAACTATCTGTAAATACATAAAGATCAATTGGAATCCGAGGAGAAGAGAATGGGTCAGTGATGATGAGAAGATGTATGATATGTTTAATCCAGGGGATCATACTTCTAGGCCTAAGGATGTGAGGGATCCGGGTCTTGGACCTGATGACAAAGATACCCCTATAGCTGATGTATGGGATCCAGACATGCCTCAAAGTCCTGTTGCTGAAGTTGTATCATCTGGAATGGAAATAGTGTTGGGAGTAATTAATGCAGAAGCACATGTTGATGAGGATGACCAAGCTAGTTCAGATCATGAGAAGACTGCCCCATCGAATAAAGAAGAAAGAGAATCTAAAACTGAAGCATCTATTTCTACTTACTTGAGTCTCAGTCCACTGATTGGGCACTCCTCATTACCTACTGAGGAAATTTTTGAAGTAGACAGACCTGCACATATTCCTGAAGAGCCTCCTATTGTTGAATTGGAGATGGTTATAGAAGAATATTCTGAGGATGACCTACCTGCTGAGGCTGCTATTAATGTACATCTATAAAAGAATGCACATATTGAGGGGGATCATCCTACCAGACTTGGAAATGATTCTGTAGCCGTTGAGACTGATGACTAGGAAGAAGACCTAGGTTTTGTAGTGTTTGGGTTGGACTATCCTGATTCAGAAAATAAGATACCCATAAATAGACCTCATGTCACTTATAATCTACTTTTTGAAACGTTACCTTAGGATGTGGTAAGAAAATATGATTTAAACCAATTGAAGTCTGATCTCCAGGCCAGTTTTGTGGATGAAATGAAAATAATGGAAACCTCTTTAATATCTTTTATTCAGTCTCTGATGACTTAATCGATATCTGGTGTTTTGGATGAAGTCAAGACCTGGCAGGATCAACTTTCAAGCTTGGAAGAGGATGTTGTATCTTTAAAGAAATCAATTGTCTCAATGGAGTCTTATATGAGCTCTAAATCTCAAGCATTGAAAGACATGGCTTTTGTGAAGAGTGTAGTTGGCCAAATGGTATCAGTTTTTGAGGAATATAAGACTTCCATGGAATAGCATGTCAGCACCAAAGACTCTCTTGTGAAAAATCTCATATGTGGGATGACTAAATCCTTTACGGAAATAGTTTCTTTTACTATTGCACCTCTATGTACTACTAGGCCTTCTTTGGATATTGATCAGATTAGAGCTGTGATGAGAGAATAGATTGGATAGTCCTCTATCAGTGGATATGTAGACTCTGCTTCTTTGACCCAAGGGGTGACTACCACTAGGGATATAAGGATTTTTTTTTATAATTTTATGAGAGAGGCCACTGCTTCTCAAAAAGAGGTCAAAGACAAAGTGGATTTATATTTCCAAATGATCTACAACAAGAATAAGCTTAATAAACATTTCAATATTTTGTTCGAAATCATGAAACTATCTCCACTCACTCTAGATTTCAGAGAACAAGTGAGCAAGCTTAGAGAGCGGACTATTTCTCTAGACAAGTATATGGAGAACAAGGATGACATTATCTCTGCTATGGATAGTGGAGGAGGAATCATTGTGGACTTTAGGAATTTGTTGATTCCATTTTTTCATGTAGACAGTACTCCAATCATTACACCTCTAGCTCTACCTGCCTCTACTCGGTCTTCCTCCATTCCTCAGATGACACCGGCTCAAGCTATCAGAATCTTAACCCCATTGATTACTCCAAGGAGTACCCACTACAGGCCAGGAACAGTCTCTGTTGCTCAACCTCCAGTGGTGCTTTCTGGAGTTCCCATTCCTAAGTCTACCTCCGAACCCAAATTCAAATCCAAAGTGGAGATTTAGGAGGTGGATTGAATACTGTCTAGGACATTTTATAGGAATCACTTTTATTCATTTTGTATTTCTCTGTATCTCTTTTCCCCACGAAATATATATTATCTTACTTTTTTTATCTTTTGTTACTTCTTTCATTCTTTATTTACTACTTTATGTTAATCACAAAGGGGGAGAAATTTGTGAAATATGAACATAATATAAGAATACTTTATATAAGGGGGAGAAATATATGAGCAAAATCTATTCTACCTCTAATACAGTTGTTTCAAACCATTGGTACACTTATTTTATAATTTTACCTCTGATACATTTTCATGGAATACTCAATTCTATGATACATTACTGCTTATTTTCGAATTATAATATCAAATTTGTGATTATCCAAAATGGGGAGATTGTTGACCTCACATATTTTGATATTCTCAATTATGTTTCAATATGATTTGATAATCCCAAATAATGTTTATCTTTATATTAATTATTCTTTCAATATATGAAATCATATTATTAAGTTGATAAAATATCAAAATGATCATTGTAATTTGTTAATCAATGGTTATCTATGTTTATACTTGTTTACAAATGTTACTAACACAATCGGAATATGATTTCCATAGAACAGATAAGTATTAAGTGTTGAGTCACTCATACAGACCTATCGGTACGTAGTATACCGATATGGATAAGGTCACTGGTATATAGATAGTTACTGTTACACCTGAGCTACCAATAGAATAAGTCTACCGGTATGAACAAGTCGACTGATACAGAATAACTGCTACTTATATGAAGTCCATCGATACAAACAGCTACTGATACAAAGGTCTCAGGTACACAACTACCTATAAGGCTACGTTCACAGGTACAGAAAGGTCACTGATATGCATAACAGCTACCGATAGAAAGAGTTGACGATACATTGAGCTATTGTTATAGAGTAATATCTACTGATAGGAGAAGATACCGATTTATATGAGAAATCATTATAAATGATAACAGCTACTGATACAGAAGAATTACCGATACAAGATCACTGATACTACAATCTACCGATGGGAATCAGTCACAGTTTATCTAATCTCTATTTCTATTTGTTTATTTAGAAACGGTCATATTTTATGTTTTGAATGAACCTGCTATTAATTAATGATAGTCGTTGGAATTTCAAGAATCGTACCTCGTACCTTTAAAAAGGTAATCATTTATATTGTCGGAGCTAAAGATATGTAAGGGAACCTTGAACTAATAAAGATGTGGTGGTAGTGGTGGTCGGTCATTCTTTCCATGCACATACGAGACAATCTTCTGAAGATACTCAAGGATACACATGTATAGAATAAGAAGGAATATTTCATACTAAATCCACAAAAAACTGACCATTCAAGGAGAAAAGAGCTTCAATGGTTTTACTTGCACTCAAGCTGATCAGACTGATCAACCTGGACCAGGAAGTCAAATAAAAAAACAACACTCTATTTCTTGAGAAAAACCAGAGAAGGACTCAAAGCCTAATCTTTATCAATTCAAGGAGTCCATATCTTCACTCAAAACACATAGATAATTCTAAACTGATCTTTATCTTTTTATCTCTATTGTGTTTCATTTAATTACATTTTGAGCAGTGTGTGGGCCTTGTATTTTTAGACAGACACTATCTCATTTTCTAAACTTGAGGATATAAAATATCCTCACTCAATATTTCTAAATATTTTTGATTCCCACTATGGATTGTGGTAGAGGTTAAGTGTGACCTAGATAGTCTATGTGATATTGTCTTGTTATTCCCACGAAGAACTGTGGTAGAGGTTATAGGACGTGGACAGTCTGAGTATTGTTGTAAACCCTAATCCAGAGTGTGGATAATAGTTTATTTAAAACTGTTTGAGAGGACTAAGTCTCAGCTTGAGACTGAACCTCTTGGTTAAAAAAACTATGGTTGTTTATTTTGCTTAAAATTATATTGAATATTCCGCTGCAAAGTACTTTAAGTATAAATATATTTTAAAGTTACTCTAATAGTTAAACTAGCAAGAGTTTATAACTTTTGTTAGCCAGTAAGTTAGTTTCCAAAGTTAATTAATCTTCGGATTGAGATAACTGAGAAATAATCAATCTCTTGAGAAACTAATTGAAAACTTACAATCTTTATAAATTCACTACAGTTTAATTTTTATTTGATTTAGGGGTTTTTAATCATAATGTTTTTAACAGAAATTGTAATTGGAACTCAATTCAACCCCCTCTTGAGTGTCCACTCCGACCAATATCATTTTTTATGTAAACTATTAATAGTGTTAATCTAGGCCGATCATGTCTTGCGTACAACATTTGTTATGATGGTAGATCGTAGGTTCATTGTTAAGGGTGTACTTATATGATATATATCCCGCCCATGTACATGAACATAGGTATTTATGTATATCAGAGGTCATATTTTAGGTTGGAGAACATGTTTAATATTGGATAGGTCTAAGGAACATTGTTTATAGATTGAGTAGAGCAGCTCATGTGGAATATGAAGATCGGGATGATGTAGCTCATGTGTCATAAAGAACAGGTATGTTGATGGGATTTGCAATGGTATTAGGACCTACAATATTTATTTTCATTTTTTATATTGTATATGTTTTCTTCCCACTATGGTGAATAATGGTTCTATGTTTTTAATTTTTTTGATTTGGTATGATTTTATATTATATATCATTTATTATAGTGTGTCATGTCTTAGTTTATTTATTATGTGTACTCTGATGCCTATACTTATAGATGATATAGTAAATACTATTTTTTATTATCTATGAAAATGTTGTATAATATCCCCAATATATATGTTAATCCCTACCAATTACCTAGAAACTTTTGGGGTTTAATTAGTCACTCTTGAGGCCATATAGTGAGCCAGAATGATTGATGTGTAAGATCATCCTAGATTGGTTCATTTCAAGATGGTATCAATGTTATTTGAATATGTGATTTTGGGAGTTGTAAGAGAGATTTTAAAACAACATGTTGGAATTTTTGATCAATATAAAATGTGTGTGTCACAAAAACCATTGATGATAATAATTATATGTTTCAAGAGCATGGTATTTATTTTCTTGGATTTTGTTTTTAAGGTTGTGTAATTTCACATAGAGTGATGCAATTGGGTTTATGGATTTATGGTTTAATCTATTTTTCCTATTGGATCACATTTAATATAATAGTGTTCATGCATCATTATAGACATCTAAGATTCATAAGATATATTTCTATCTATGTTTGTTTTCACAAAAGATGGTGGTTTATTTGTTTATATTTTCTCCAAAAACATATAAAATGTGTCAAATATAGATACTTGGTTGAATTAAACTAATCATAACCCCAAGAATAACATTTTTTATTATGATAGACTATGTGGATCTGAAGGTGATAGGTTTTATATTGATTGAAATATAGTCCCAACATTGAGGAAAACATAGAAACCACATTGGGTTAATGTGGGATCAAAGTGTCATATTGGTTGTTTAATGAGGGAAAGGAAACCTAAGAGATGTTTGGATCAAGCTATAGTATCCTGAAATGGAGGATTTTCTAATGTATTGTGATTTTATTGTTGTATAGGGACCATTTCATGCCACATGTAGTTTGTTAGGTCTTATTGTGGGGCCTATGATACTTTTCTCACTGATGGCTTGGGTGGGAATGGTTCTTCATCCTTTGTGTGGTTGTTGAGTTATTTTAATTGTAGATTCTGATTAGTCATTTTGATTTCTACTAGAAGAAATGTGATATGTTGGGTGTTCTCCCTACCTCATGGATGGAATGAGAGGGAATGTTAGGTTGGTTTCCATGCCCAATCAATTTTTGGGTTTTTCCTTGGGTAATGCAGCAGGTGTATCATTGGGAACCCATTTCCATATATCAATGCCCTAGTGGAATGTGGGTATGTTCTTGATTGCGGAATGGGGTATATTTTATGTTTTTAATAGGAGTATTGATGGTGCCCTGATTTATTGGAACTAACCATTGCATGGTGGATGTTCAGTGGTTTTAGGTACGTTAGCCAAATTTCAATAGGACTTGGAGTACTTGATTAAGTGTTTAATTTGTTTATTTAGAATGGATTAAGAAATTCCTTATATCATGGAGTTAATAATAAGATTTTTGAGGTCATAATCCTTATTTAAGTTGTTTTCATTGAGCAGTGGTAGTTATTCCTAGTGGCCTAGGAATTAGTGTGAATTGTTGTGGGTTTGTGTGCAACCATACTACTAAGAGTGGTATATTCATATTTATTGGTTCCATTCTATGATGAATTTAGTTTTGGTTGTATAGGTTATCATTTGAAAATTTGGTGATTATGATGAAACTTATATGATAGTGAACATCAGATTAGTCATGGATTAATGTCTTCCTTACTGGGATATCATTTTTGGTGTTGTAAGAATGGTCATTGGATTGTAAGGAAAAAATTTGTTGTGCTTGTTCCTAGGTGAGGTAATGTCTTCTTTTTTACCATAAAGGATTTTTAGGAGTCATAAGTGACTTAATTTGGGGGTTTTTTATGCGTCATGTCATCACGAGTTGTGAAAATTATGGGAAATTTAAATTTTTTTCTCAAACGTGATTTAGGAAAAAATGGTATATTCTCCATAAATATGATCTCTTATAATTTTTTTAAACACTTTTTTGGTTATGATATAGTGTGTTTCCCATAGGAAAATAGTTTTGTGGAAATCTAATTCATTAAAATTTTCATGGAATATTTAATATTAAAAAAATTAAATATTATATTATTCTATTTTTTTCATGAGGTGGTATATTTTAAATGGAGAGTTGAATTAAGATTATGACTCATATGTTGAATTCATAATGGGTGGTCTTTCATAGGTGAGGCATAAGAACTTGGTGATTATTGGGCCATGCCCGATCCCCATATCTTTTATTTTCATTTCATTATTTCTTATATTTTATTTTTTTACCTTTTCTTTACAATCATTTCCATTTGTATTAACATGTATTCCATTGTGTGATTTTTCTTCATGCTTCTGAGAAATAGGGTGGGAGAGAAAAGGAATAAATATAAGGAGGCATAAAAAATGATCATTTACTCAGGCAGATCATGGATCATCTTGTGTGTTGAAAAACTTTAATAGGAACCTTTGGTGGATTCTATCCAGAGGTAGGAATATTTTTTTGAGTTTCAGAATAATTTCATGTTTCTTATATGTTTTTATGTTTCTAAAATATATTTTGTCTTTTGGGGACCTATTAAGGTTTTATCTAGGCATACTCAGGGAGAAATAGGGGGTTCAACCCATTTTGGTTGTTTTCCATTTGGGAAAACTATGTACGTGACCCGTAGTCCAGATAACACACATAATATGTACTTCATTTTTGGGGAAATTTATTTTTTGGGACTACATGCCATGTACAAGGGGTAGACGATGTGTAGTAGTGACTTGGGGTGTTCCAGTTGCATATGGACGTGAAGGTTACATGGAGAAGACCTATTCATGGTTGACACATATTGGTGATGTGATATTATTATCCAGATTCCATGTTGGGGTATATTTCCTAGTACATTGATGGGGACGTGTATGGGGTACACACCATGTAGTTTTTAATTATACATGTAGAGTGAGAATATATACATGGGAAGGTACCCCGAAATAGGTACATGTTAAGTACTAGGTGCACACACCATTTACATTAATATTGTATAAGAATAGTGGACTATAGAACATGGACAGTAAGGTCTTTTATTGTGTTTTGTAAAATTAAAGTATATTTCATGTACCTTTACATGGTGCATTTTACTAGTTTTAACCATGGAGTTAAAATTGAACTTATAATTATTCTATTATGAAATATGTTCTATATAGATCATGATGGTGGAATCCTTTCATAATTTATAGGCTATATAGATTGGTGTTTTGGACTAAGAGTGTTTAATATCAGGATTTATTTGAGTTTTGGTTTGAGAATCCTCCATCAGTTTATGTTATGAGTTGTGAGGCCAAGGCAAGGAATTTGAGGTAGTTATTTGACTTGGGATTGTGAATGTTAGACTTGTTTTGTTTGAGGATCTCTCATAAGGATTATGAAAGGTGGGATAATGTTTTATCTCTAAGGAGATCCTAATATTTCCCCTTGTTCAATACTAGTTAGTCAAGGTTAGAGTAGTTGTGTATTAGATATTCTGTTTCAAGACCTGAGATATTAGATATTTTAGTATGACCTAGAAATATAGGATGGATGTTATGTATGAGATCCCTAGATCTACTGAGATGAGTTTTAGGGACTATTGTGGATTACCTAATTGTCTTGTTGGTACCCATAGATGAATTATTTTTTAAGAAGGTTTAATAAGGTTCCCTTTATATGGGATTTTCCCTATTATTTTTACTAGATGAGGAACCCTTCTTAGTCCCTCTATTCAAATGGTCATGATGACCATTGAGAATTACCTTATAGGATTTATTTTATTTTGGATTCCCTTTCGATGAATTATTGATCCAGGATCAGTTGAAGGCTACAAAGTGTCATTTGGGATACTATCATCATGGGTTAGTCCTATGCATTTGATGAGAAAAAGTAACCCCTCATATGGTTTACATCCCTTTTAGGTCCATTGGGATTTTTTTTAGATTATTGGATAGGTGTGGCCTGAGAGAATGGGTCTGATTGGGTAGTCCCTAGTGGGACATCACATGATCCATGTACTATAAATCATCTAACATGGACTAGATCAAAAGTAGATTTACCATGGGTGTTTGGATAGAACTTGTGGTTAGATATTATCCTTGATTTTGAATTCCCCCCATTATTTTTATTTAGTTACTATTTTCTTCCATTTATTATTAGTGTTTTCCTAGTATGGTAATATCACCTATTCATGTTCTTATTATGAAAATAGATTATAGTTTCATAGTTGGGGTGGCCTGTAGAGATATAATTCTCACCCCCAGTATATGAAACTTTATGTTCATAGCGATATGATGTATACATTTAGGTTGGAGAATATGTTTCATAGTTAATGGGGCCTAGGATGAGTGTTTCTTGATCAATTGGATCCCCAACTATAGAGTCTTAGGATCAAGAAGTTGTAGCTCGAGCATTATGAAAACTGGGTATCTGTTTTGGATCAGTGTTTGATGCAGATCCTGGAGTATTTATTTTTAGTTGTTTTATTTTATATATAAGGTTAGATGAGTTCCTTACTATTAGTTTTATATTTATAATATGTTGAGTCTATATGAAAGTATATTTTATTTCATTATTTATATCACCACATATTCCTATTTATTTATTATGAGTACTCTTACTTTTATCTTTGTGGAGGTTTTGGTTATTTCCACTCTTATTTATCTCTGACTAGAGGGTATAATCTCCCCCACTTTATTGGTTAAATACATTCCTCTATTATTATCCTCTAGTGTTCAGGGAGGTTCACTTTTGTCTTTATGTTGAGTCAGATCGGGTTACATGTTAGGTCAACCCGAGATAGTTCATTACAGGTGATGTTATAATTGTTGATGACCAAGGATAGGTAATGAGTTTGGTAACCTATTTTTTCACTAAGTAATTAGTATATTTAATTCATATTTCCATGAGAGTTTCTATGGAGGGACAAAAAAATTGTAAATATATTTCATATCTTTATTATTTATACTGTTTTTATACTTATATGTCTACTTTGACATTTGTACAGTATTTATTAGTTTATTCAATTTTAAATATTATAATCATCCATGGCTTGTAACCTGTAACGACCCGAAATTTTTTAAATAAATTTTGTTTCCTAATTTTATGTGTTATTGTTATACTCAACAAAAATGTTTTATTTGATAAACATGATTATAATTAAAATAAGATCAGTGGGTTTTGACTATTATATAACCATCGGTCAACATGACCGCTGTGAACAAAATGTTTTGATTATTGTCTCTAAATATAAGTAATCTTGGTTAATTTTATAGAAAAAAGATTCGATGGCCTCACCTAGTAGTCTTGGACCGATCGAAGCCCATCTAACAGAGCTTGGGAAGGAGGTAGCACCACTGGGCTTTGCTCTGGATCAAATCCAAGCCGAACTTCATCATGTGAAGCTGGAACGAAATCGCCTTCGTGAGAAGTTCAAACTGATAGAAATTACTACTCGGGCAATGTTGACTGAGCCGCCCCAAGCTTCTATCACCCTAGCACACCTTACTCTTAGGTCCTATGCTGGTATTATAAGGGGTTATGTAACGAGACCGTAACTACCTTGTGTAATCCTTGTTTTAAATAAAAATTGGGATTTCTTCTTATGATGAAGTTTATAAATTTTGAAATGACCGGATAAATATAGTATGCATATTTTTGATGAATTTTAGAAAAAGGATATTTTAAATATGTTTATGTAAACCCTAAATAATTAAAAATGTGTAATGATTTTCAAAAAATGGTCTTCTGCAATTATGTTCAGTACTAAATTTAGAGTCTAATAAGATCAACTTGATTTTTGATGAATAGTAAATTATGAATAGTAATTTTATGATTAGGATTAGTAATATGACCAAATGGATTAGTAATCTCACTTAAAGAAAGTTTTAAAATAATCTAGGCACCTTGATTAAGTAATGTAATTCAATAAAATAGTTAAATAACGGTTTCATTAATTATTATTCAAGTATTAGTTTTTTTTCGGGTGAATAGTGTTTTTTAATTAAAAATTTAATTAAAAATAATTAGAAAATTATTTTTATAAAAATGACTTTATTTTTGAACTCAGAGCATCGATATTATGTTATGGTAATTTTTGGGGTTTTTTCTGAAAAAAATGAATTTTCGATGAATAGTGTTTTTATTTAAAAATTAAATTAAAAATATTTAGAAAATTATTTTTATAAAATGGATTTCATTTTTGAAATCAGAGCATTTATATTTGGTTAATGTGAAATTTTGGGATTTTTCTGAGAAAGTTGAATTTTCAGTGAATAGTAAAAATACAGTTTTAGGGTTTCGGTATGTTTAATGACATCATAACGGTGTCATGATGATATCATGAGATATTTTGAGGGTTGGACGGCCAAGGGTGATGAATTATTGTTTTGGGGGCCCCATGTGGCCTAACTCCATGATAAATGACAAGGGAGAGCACATGGGTTTGAGAAAAGCACATGTGAGGTGTCCCTTGGCCATTAATGCCTTGTCCCCTCACTTTCCCTATATATACCAAGCCCTCCTCTCATACATTCAACTCCCCACTCATTCCCAACGAATTTCTGGTCTCATTACCTCCCAAGGAGTCCTCCCAAGGTTCCCCCAAGCCCTTAAGGTCCCAACCTTTGAGGTTTAATAGTTACATTTTAAGGTAAGGGATCTGACCTCTCTCTTTCTTTTCAAGTAATCTCTTTTATGTCTTTTATTTTATACTCCATGTTCTTATGTTGGAGGATGTTCTTTTATATTCATCCTACTGCCTATTTCATGTTCATATGATGAGAGACCCCCCCTTGCTCTCATCAATTCGTTTTAAGAATGTTTAAGTGGCGCCGTTAGGCTGCCGAATTTTTAAGGGATTCTTTCACCTTCCTCGTTTTCAAGTTCTATTTTCATTCAAGTCTTTCAAGTTCCTTTTTGTTATATTGGGGTATTATCTCTATATAAATCATACTGGAATCTTATTTTCATATGATGAGAGACCCCATTTGATCTCTTCAATTCAGTATTTTGATGTTTTAAGTGGCGCCGTTAGGCTGCCGAATTTTTACGTGGTTCTTCACCCTTCTCGTTTTGAAGTTATACTTTCATGTCAATTATTTCAAGTTCCTTTTTGTTATGTTGGGTATGATCTCTATATCTATCATACTGGACTCTTATGTTCATATTATGAGATACCCCATTTGATCTCTTCAATTCAGTATTTTGTTGAAGTTTAAGTGGCGCCGTTAGGCTGCCGAATTTTTAAGTGGTTCTTCACCATTCTCGTTTTGAAGTTCTACTTTCATGTCAATTCTTTCACGTTCCTTTCTATTATGTTGGGGTATGATCTCTATATCTATCATAATGATCTCTTATGATCATATGATGAGAGACCCTATTTGATTTGTTCAATTCATTTTTATTGAATCTTAAGTGACGCCGATAGGCTGCCGAATTGTCATAAGAGAAATCAAATTTTTGTCTTCCTTCCATGTTTTTCATTTCAAATGGCATGTCCTTAAAATTGCATCACCATGTCCATATATACTTCTTATTCTGTCCCTCTACTATTTTATGGGTCAATTATGATTGTTCGACCCATGTTCCCTCTCTTTTCAAAGCTTTCTAAAACCTTGTAACATAGCCGTTATGCTACAGAATTTTCGTCTCAAAATGCCTCTCTTTTATCAAAATTATTTTATGTTATAAAGTGAATACTCAAATATCCTATTTCTACAGGTGTATTCACATATATATTAAAATGTTCTATTTTAAATTCTGGGATCTACATACATGATACCCACTTTCCCTTTCCGTGGGTTTAAAGTAATGTAAAGATCGCGTCTTTAAAGCAGTTTTTAAAACGCTATGATTATGAAATGAAACCCATTTATTTTATGCTATATGGGTTATTTATGAAATGTTTGATGATGATATATGTGGCTCACATGATAATAAAAGCAAATTTAAGGGTGCGCCCTGATAGCGCTCCAATGCATTGGGTAAAGACTTAATCTCTAGAGATGACCATTTTAACGACGCCTTGGTGAATAACCTTGGTAATTTTTAACGACACCTTGGGGATGGACCTTGGTGAAATAAAACGATTGTCAATATTAAATGTTGCATCCACATCTTCAAGTTATGAAAAATGTTATTTTTATTATGATGTGTCTCATGATTTCTTTCTCATGCCTTAAAGTTCTTTTCATGTCCTTATTGATGTATCTCAAGTTCATATGTAAAATGTTTCACTTGTTTCCCTTGCTGGGCCTTCTGCTCACCCTTCCTTTTGATGTATATCCCCAGGTTATGAGATGCAGTAATGAGCCTAGGGTGAACATGAGGAGAATCCTTTCAAGTGTTTAAGAAGAATGTTTTTTTTTGTTTCATGTTTTATGTTCCTTGTTTCCAAGACACTAAACCTTAAAGATCCTCAGTTCCGTGTAATGGAATGAAAAGTTATGTTATAAAAAGACGGGATGCTATAGTTGGTATCAAAGGATGGTTTAGTTATTTGTGGAAATTAGGATATGAAAACTCTAGGAGGAACCCTATAGAAAAGTTTAATATAGGAAATCTTCCTGGTATTTTGGTGAGTATTGAGTAAGGGGTTGCCAAGCAAATACATCCCTGTCTGGATACGAGCAGGTAGAGGTGGCTCTGGCACAGATGTACATAGGGGTAAAACCCGAAAACACCGCTTTGAGCTAGACTCGAACGGGAACTGGTACACGACAACGGGCCTTGCTGCACTCTTGGTTACGACACTCCCGGGGGATATGCTTTGGTAAATTCATAAGCATGGTATGAACCATTGTTAAAGGAACAAAGATAAAATAAAATAAAGGTTCACATAAGAATATATGATCATTCATAACCTAGATGGGAACCTAAGAGATCACAAGTTAGGGTATAACTTTCATATACAAGTTATCCTTATATGCTTTCAGTTCCTTTTCATGATTATTAGCTAAGTACTTAAGGCCCTAATTATGCTTTCTCTTCTTAGTTAATGGTGGGAAATGGAAGAACATGTTCCGACAACCAATGTGATAGGAAATGCGACGATTTTCATATTAATATGACAGGGATGATTAGGGGATTAAAATATGATTATTATTTTGGAAGACGTTCATTATTTTGAGAACCATATTTGATCGAGGTAAATAGATTACTACGGTATTTTCATTGAAGAGTAAGGTTGACTTATATTTTGAAGAATCGATGAATTTAAGGTGAACTTATAGTAATTTAGGTTACTTATGGGAATGACTAACCTATCTTGGGTAAAATATGTTTAGGTTAGATACTTTTTATAAGATGTTAGGAGTGGTTGATGTTATCTGGAGATGAACAATGAAGTTGTTTTGGAAGACTATGTTATCAAATCCTTATTGTATTTGGGTTTCAATCTTAGTTTTGTTTGTTTTGAGGAATTTTAAGGACCGTTATTTATGGAATGGTCTATGATGAACTTTGGGTAGTACCATGGAACTTTGATGATTTAAAAGTAGTTTCCATTCCTATGGGATTCTTTCTTTTTGAAGAGTTTTTCTACCTTAACCTTTCTGTTTTTGGGATAATGTTTAAAGATAGAAGAAATAGATAGTTAATCCTTTGTAGATTTTGTGATTCTATAGAAGATTATTCTTGTGCTTTTATGAGACCAAGTGTCTTTGAATTCTCATCATTTGGAGAAAAGATTAGTGTTGGTAGGGACTTGTTAAAGGATGAAACTCTACTTGAAGGTAGGTATATTTTCTTATGTTTTTGTTCTATGTAGTAAATGAAATCCTCAAAATTATGAAAAGAAACGTAAAACAAAAATGTTGTTGGTTTACGTTTCCTACTAGGTAATCAAAGACCGTTAACACACATCATAAGTTTGGGATTTTCTCATGGTTAACTTTCTCCTAATCATGTTCTCTATCACTCTCCCTCAGAACTTGACCCTTTGTTTTTTCCTCCATGTCCATGTTTTCCTACATGGAACCTTAGTGTGGGTTAACTCGGGTGACCATTGTACTTCCCTTTCTTTATTTTAAAGTAATAGTTTTACTGACTCCTTTTCCGATGTGGGACTTTCAATGAAATTTCAAAACCCAATTTTAAAATTGCGAGGACGCAATTTCTTAAGGGGGGAAGATTGTAACGACCCGAAATTTTTTAAATAAATTTTGTTTCCTAATTTTATGTGTTATTGTTATACTCAACAAAAATGTTTTATTTGATAAACATGATTATAATTAAAATAAGATCAGTGGGTTTTGACTATTATATAACCATCGGTCAACATGACTGCTGTGAACAAAATGTTTTGATTATTGTCTCTAAATATAAGTAATCTTGGTTAATTTTATAGAAAAAAGATTCGATGGCCTCACCTAGTAGTCTTGGACCGATCGAAGCCCATCTAATAGAGCTTGGGAAGGAGGTAGCACCACTGGGCTTTGCTCTGGATCAAATCCAAGCCGAACTTCATCATGTGAAGCTGGAACGAAATCGCCTTTGTGAGAAGTTCAAACTGATAGAAATTACTACTCGGGCAATGTTGACTGAGCCGCCCCAAGCTTCTATCACCCTAGCACACCTTACTCTTAGGTCCTATGCTGGTATTATAAGGGGTTATGTAACGAGACCGTAACTACCTTGTGTAATCCTTGTTTTAAATAAAAATTGGGATTTCTTCTTATGATGAAGTTTATGAATTTTGAAATGACCGGATAAATATAGTATGCATATTTTTGATGAATTTTAGAAAAAGGATATTTTAAATATGTTTATGTAAACCCTAAATAATTAAAAATGTGTAATGATTTTCAAAAAATGGTCTTCTGCAATTATGTTCAGTACTAAATTTAGAGTCTAATAAGATCAACTTGATTTTTGATGAATAGTAAATTATGAATAGTAATTTTATGATTAGGATTAGTAATATGACCAAATGGATTAGTAATCTCACTTAAAGAAAGTTTTAAAATAATCTAGGCACCTTGATTAAGTAATGTGATTCAATAAAATAGTTAAATAACGGTTTCATTAATTATTATTCAAGTATTAGTTTTTTTCGGGTGAATAGTGTTTTTTAATTAAAAATTTAATTAAAAATAATTAGAAAATTATTTTTATAAAAATGACTTTATTTTTGAACTCAGAGCATCGATATTATGTTATGGTAATTTTTGGGGTTTTTTCTGAAAAAAATGAATTTTCGATGAATAGTGTTTTTATTTAAAAATTAAATTAAAAATATTTAGAAAATTATTTTTATAAAATGGATTTCATTTTTGAAATCAGAGCATTGATATTTGGTTAATGTGAAATTTTGGGATTTTTCTGAGAAAGTTGAATTTTCAGTGAATAGTAAAAATACAGTTTTAGGGTTTCGGTATGTTTAATGACATCATAACGGTGTCATGATGATATCATGAGATATTTTGAGGGTTGGCCGGCCAAGGGTGATGGATTATTGTTTTGGGGGCCCCATGTGGCCTAACTCCATGATAAATGACAAGGGAGAGCACATGGGTTTGAGAAAAGCACATGTGAGGTGTCCCTTGGCCATTAATGCCTTGTCCCCTCATTTTCCCTATAAATACCAAGCCCTCCTCTCATCCATTCGACTCCCCACTCATTCCCAACGAATTTCGGGTCTCATTACCTCCCAAGGAGTCCTCCCAAGGTGCCCCCAAGCCCTCAAGGTCCCAACCTTTGAGGTTTAAGAGTTACATTTTAAGGTAAGGGATCCGACCTCTCTCTTTCTTTTCAAGTAATCTCTTTTATGTCTTTTCTTTTATACTCCATGTTATTAAGTTGGAGGATGTTCTTTTATATTCATCCTACTGCCTATTTCGTGTTCATATGATGAGAGACCCCCCCTTGCTCTCATCAATTCGTTTTAAGAATGTTTAAGTGGCGCCGTTAGGCTGCCGAATTTTTAAGGGATTCTTTCACCTTCCTCGTTTTCAAGTTCTATTTTCATTCAAGTCTTTCAAGTTCCTTTTTTTTATATTGGGGTATTATCTCTATATAAATCATACTAGAATATTATGTTCATATGATGAGAGACCCCATTTGATCTCTTCAATTCAGTATTTTGATGTTTTAAGTGGCGCCGTTAGGCTGCCGAATTTTTAAGTGGTTCTTCACCCTTCTCGTTTTGAAGTTATACTTTCATGTCAATTCTTTCAAGTTCCTTTTTGTTATGTTGGGGTATGATCTCTATATCTATCATACTAGACTCTTATGTTCATATTATGAGAGACCTAATTTGATCTCTTCAATTCAGTATTTTGTTGAAGTTTAAGTGGCGCCGTTAGGCTGCCGAATTTTTAAGTGGTTCTTCACCATTCTCGTTTTGAAGTTCTACTTTCATGTCAATTCTTTCAAGTTCCTTTCTATTATGTTGGGGTATGATCTCTATATCTATCATAATGATCTCTTATGATCATATTATGAGAGACCCTATTTGATTCGTTCAATTCATTTTTATTGAAGCTTAAGTGACGCCGATAGGCTGCCGAATTGTCATAAGAGAAATCAAATGTTTGTCTTCCTTCCATGTTTTTCATTTCAAATGGCATGTCCTTAAAATTGCATCACCATGTCCATATATACTTCTTATTCTGTCCCTCTACTATTTTATGGGTCAATTATGATTGTTCGACCCATGTTCCCTCTCTTTTCAAAGCTTTCTAAAACCTTGTAACATAGCCGTTATGCTACAGAATTTTCGTCTCAAAATGCCTCTCTTTTCTCAAAATTATTTTATGTTATAAAGTGAATACTCAAATCTCCTATTTCTACAGGGGTATTCACATATATATTAAAATGTTCTATTTTAAATTCTGGGATCTACATACATGATACCCACTTTCCCTTTCTGTGGGTTTAAAGTAATGTAAAGATCGCGTCTTTAAAGCAGTTTTTAAAACGCTATGATTATGAAATGAAACCCATTTATTTTATGCTATATGGGTTATTTATGAAATGTTTGATGATGATATATGTGGCTCACATGATAATAAAGGCAAATTTAAGGGTGCGCTCTGATAGCGCTCCAATGCATTGGGTAAAGACTTAATCTCTAGAGATGACCATTTTAACGACGCCTTGGTGAATAACCTTGGTAATTTTTAACGACACCTTGGGGATGGACCTTGGTGAAATGAAACGATTGTCAATATTAAATGTTGCAGCCACATCTTCAAGTTATGAAAAATGTTATTTTTATTATGATGTGTCTCATGATTTCTTTCTCAGGCCTTAAAGTTCTTTTCATGTCCTTATTGATGTATCTCAAGTTCATATGTAAAATGTTTCACTTGTTTCCCTTGCTGGGCCTTCTGCTCACCCTTCCTTTTGATGTATATCCCCAGGTTATGAGATGCAGTAATGAGCCTAGGGTGAACATGAGGAGAATCCTTTCAAGTGTTTAAGAAGAATGTTTTTTTTTGTTTCATGTTTTATGTTCCTTGTTTCCAAGACACTAAACCTTAAAGATCCTCAGTTCCGTGTAATGGAATGAAAAGTTATGTTATAAAAAGACGGGATGCTATATAACCATACAAGGATTATTATACATATTTTCATGTAAACTTATTTTAATATTCTATTATGATTGAATAAAGTGTTATTAGTTAGAATATTATCATGTATCCATCATTTTCTAATCAATTTAAATTCCATTGAAAGAATTTAATAACATTAATTATAATTATAGATATATAATTTATGGAAGGGAAATGTTTTCTAGAAAAAATGTTGTTACATTATCCATCCAATAAATTAATTGTGTCATTGGTATTTTAATTAATACGCACCAATTAAAAATATCATAGGGTATGATTCAATATATAATTTCAAACTCACTATTGATTGTAAGACTATAAAACTTATATTTTTCTATATTATTTTCATATATTGATATTCTCATCCATTTGATCCAAATATGACCAATTATATATCTATAATTCTTCTTTTTTTTCTAATATATTCCATTCACTACATTGTTTTCATGATCCAATTTCCAACATGCTTAAACCAAAAATAACGAACCCATACTTCGATACAGTTTGAGACCTCAAATGTACAACATTCTGTATTGTGTCAAAAAAAGGATACTTAACTTATAAAATTTCAATCCAATTTAGACTAAAAAAGAAAATATATAATATTTCTATTATTATAGACGTTCTATCTCATATATAATCTCACAAACCTAGAATCCAAAGGTTTAGAGACTGTGGATATTAGCAACATAAAATTTTATTGTGAAAAATTATCCATATTCTAACTATACTAGACCTCATTATATATATATATATATATATCATATGTTATAATCTTCTTTATAACCTAAGGAATGGACAACCTAAAAATGGGGTTAACTCAAATTCACAATAAGTTAAATTTTATAAATAAGTAATGGAGGTATAGATCATTTGAATATGTGGAAGATTAGTAATATATGGTAAATGATCATTTTAGAAAATATAATTAAAAGGAACATGGAAAATATGTGTCATACATGATTCTTGATAAAAATAAATATAACAAGAAAATATCAAACATAAACCATGGAATAATGGTGCAAATACATGAGATAATAAACATAACCCATGTTGTGTATCTCCAGTATATAACATATAAATACGGAATAAGAAAAAGAATATGAAATCATAACATTGTGAACATAGATAGTTATAATCTTGTCCACTATCAATAATTTGAACATAAAAAACCAAAATCAATTCCATGAAAAATAATATGAACCAATATAAATGAAATCAGGCCCATGCTCAAGCTTTTGAACATAACTAACTATAATTAGGCATGTACTCAATTTTGTGAACATAGAAACATACAATCAAGTCAATGACCATCATCACTATCTCATGTGATATAAATATTTAATGAATACCTTAAAAGGTTATATAGGACCTGACCCACCTTCATAACGATAATCTATATGCCTATCTTCAACAAAAAATCAATCATATACCACATCATGAAAAATAATTGAAATGAAAATGTTTTATGTAACATTTCCAAATCGTATCACATAAAATGAATAAAAAGTGTGATTGGTTATTACCAAAAATTTAATCACCCAAAATGAGTATCACATAATTGAATTTAGAGGATTATACGTGAATCATAACTCAATAAGAGATATATAATTTATTGAAAATATAAAAATTGTATAAAATTCCTAAAAAATTTGTTCATTAAATATTAAGAGTTTTATCATAAAAAATATTATTTTATGAGTCACTTTCATTATTATTTTTGATAAATTTACTTTAGGAATTTATAATTTATTTTAAACTATAATCCCTAAAGAGGGATCCTTTTGAAGAATTAATTAGGTTTTTCACCATTGGGAATTAGAAGATAAATGATATAATTTTTAAAAGAAAAAACATTTTCAATATTTTAATAAACCATTATTAATACTCACATTATAAAAAGAATAATAAAATTTCATTTTCAAAGGGTTAATGTTAAAAATTAATAACACATGAGATAATAAATATTAGTTATTAATAGAAAGAAATTATAATATTTAATGAATAAAATAATATATACATGGAAGAGAAAGTGGTTATTGGAGTAGATGAGAATTCTTCACAACAACAACATTTTTTACTAAACAAAGAAGCGTATAAAAATGATATTTCATTGAGAACATATAAATTATTTATATAGAAAAAATAAATAACTATATAAATTACATAAATTGAGTGATATAATGAAATATTAAGACTATATTTAATGGATAGATATTGTGACTCAACGAATAGGATGTTGAGTCAACAAAAAAGAATAACTATGCTAAATTTTTGGGTCAAATATTTTATTGGATAGAAATTGAAATGAATTTTTAAAAAACTAAAATTTTAAGAGAATATGATAAAATACATCATTATGAAAGAATATACATGATAAAAAATAAAACATGTGTTGAAATTTGAATATGTATCAAGGATATAAAATTGAGTTGAGAAAACACTAATGAATTTCATAATATTTGAAGTGAAATTCCATCAGAAATGATTTTATGAGAATTAATTATTATTCCCAAAAAATAATGTTGAAATAAAATATAATATATTCATAGTGTGGGAAAAACAAAAATTAGAAGAATAAATATTAATAAGAACCATTATATCTTAAATATCATAATTTTTTTTTCATAAAATACATTACCATGCATTCCTTCTTGGGGGGACACACTATTATCTCTATATGGTAATCATAAAAATATTATTTAATTATTTTAAAAGATACTCAAAACTATTATATTTTCACCCTTTAATTATGACAATTCATTTTACATTTATTAGTTTTTTATTGTATATTCTTATCATCAGATGTTAGTGATTTGGATGGTTTCATACACTCTTTGTAATGTAAATGAAAATCATCATAAATTGATACATATTTCATCATTGAAAAATGCTTTAATGTATTTTAATATTTTATCAAAAAAAATTATTCTTCTAATTTCATTATTTGAGGGTTTTGGTTGTAATTGATGAATATGAAATTAGTAATGAGCTTGTTGCTATAATTTTTAATGAATAAAATTTGTTGTATTAATAAGGGTTTATATGTTAATATAATGATTAATTTATCATTCTAGATTCATAATAAGTTCATAATTATTGTATTTATTCATTAATTTTAATCATAGGACCAACTACATAAGGGAGTATTTAAAAATGACATACATCATTCGTGGAGAAAATAATCCGTACATCACACATGTGAAATTTTTTACATTCCAATGGATTGGTGGGAGATAGATAATTGATCTTACAAAAAATAATAATAAAATTTAAATTTAATAATGATAACAATTTCATATTATTTGTCTTTAGAACATTTCTGGAATATGTGGGATGAGAATGTTAAAGAAGAAATGGTTATGGAGTGGATAATCGTCACATTGAGGACTTGAATCATCTCTTCAAGGACCTCTTCGAAATTGGGGGCTTGGGAAACTTTCTTGTAACAAAGGTTCACGACACATCGAAGTGGTATGTAAGGGTATTCAAATTAGATTACTTTTAAAAGTTTCCATAGGATAAGTGCCGACGGAATTGGGTGGATGTTAGACCATTTTATAAGTTAAAAGAGGGTAGATTAATATAGAATTAAAAGCAAGGTGAATGGTAAATATAAAATTACTGAGAATGCATTGATATTTTCCTTTTGATAACCAATTAGAAGATATAGTTATGCAATCATCTGGTAAAAATAGATTCTAGATATAACTTCGTGAACCAAATTTCAAATAACATATAAGAAATATAGTTTGTTCAAATAACAACACTAAGTTGAAACAATATCATCACTATGCACCGAAAAATTAAAAAAAATTGTTGGGACAAAGTTGGATGATAATGTTTTTTAATGAATGGTTTATTGACTTTTTTTCAATGAATATTGAGAAGAAAGTAAATCACTTCACTTTGTATATGTGGCTAAGAAAAGACATGAAAATTACAACACATTCCATGTTAAATTTGATGATGATTTAATGGTCTATAGTTCCCAAATATAATATGTTGGTTAGAGAACTTATGATGCAAGCATTATGAAGGAAAGGGGGAGAAAAGTTGTAGTCAATTAGCATGGTTGGTATTTCATAAGCATGAGTCTAATGTGGCGTAGTTTCACTATGTTTGACAAATTTTTGGGGTCCAAAATTTGGAGTTGGGCTAGCATAACAAAAAGTGGATTTCCTTGAATATCACATCAGAATTTGTCAAAGGAATGAATTTAAAAAATATGGGCTTTATGAAATAGATTTATCAAATACATGAAGAATGTTGATGGTGTTATTTGCAATTATGATGGGCTTTATGAATGGTTGAGGTGAAAAGCTTTAAAGTAAGCTTTGTGGTGCGAAGGAAGAATGCGCATCGCGGTGGTGCAAAGGAAGAAGTAGCATCAAGGGGACACAAAGGAAGAGAGAGCATCCCGATGGAATGAATTATTTGATGGAATGATACATGATTATGAAGAGCATTGGGAATCTGGAAATCGCTAATGTGCTTCACAAAATAGAGTGAAATTTGGAGGAAATTTGAAATATCTACAATTTGGTGCTAATGTGGCACTTAGGAGGATATAAGGTTCTAGAGTTAGTGGAAAAAACATATAAGTAGTCTCCTACCATGTCAAGAAAAGTAGAGAGTTTTAATGATAATTTTAGAGCTCTCGAATAGAGAAGAAGGTTCGCAGAGAAAGAATGCTCTGCCAAAGCAGTGAGCTCCATAAAGGAAATGAGCTTTGCGGCATGCCATTGAGTTTTGATAAATAATTGAACTTCACAAAGAACTATCTATTCTTTGTTAAATAGTGAGATCTACAATTTAATATGATTTGTGACCTAGAGAGCTTTGAGAACTAGAGTGCTCTACGATTTTGAGAGCTTCGTGAAAGAGCTCTGTGAAGTAGCTCTGTGAGATGAAGATTTGAGTACCCAAATTAAGTGATAAGTGCTTTCATGTGGATCAATATATGACTGGGGTGTAGGAAAAAGTATTATTACAATTTCCAAGTATTTCCTATCAGCAACTGTATAGGAAAAAGAAGATTTGTTTTCAACATCATATTTTTTATTGTTTGTCAAGATGCACCGAGATAATGCATTACCCTATTTATGCTAGGAGGGTGCACACATTCTTGAGGATTAACTCTCAAGTTCTACACAAGTGTAAGGAAATATCCTAATAATTTTATTCCACATAAAATTATAGTTTTCTAGTTTATTTTGTGGTAATGGATTATATCCATACCATACCAAGGACGTAGATAATATAGTTGAGTTGTGAACCTTTTAAATCTTGTGTTCATGTGGTTGTGTGTGTTATGTTGGGAAAGAACACTTTAACATGTGGTAGAGGTTGTTTCAAAAATGGGAAATATAAAATAAAAATATATCATTGATTCACCCCCTCATCCTCTCAGTGATACTTGGATCCTGACTTGGTAACTTTATATCTTGACATGAAATTAAATGTAATAAAGAGGAGCACACTTTTTAATTTTTTTTAGTCTGAAATTCATAAATCCATTATAGAAACATTACAGTATTTATTCTTCCTTGAAAATAAATATTTATAACATTGTGACTAATGAGTCTTTCTAGATTACTATATCAACTAATATCCACTTTTAAACAGTTCTAGTTTACCACTACAAATAATGGTGGACACACCCTCTATTTATATTGCGTTACTTTATGTTATTTGGTACCACCATATGATAATAAAATAATGATACCATTTATTCAAATCTTCCTTCTTTTGATCTTCTAAATATACCTCAATGTTAATTCTTCCTCATGTACATCATGAAATAAAAACAACAAAAATAATCAATCCGAACATATAGAAGTCCTAGTATAACTTATGAATCCAGACAACCTTGTGGTAGGAACCATTTGAGGAAATATCTTCTGAAACATATTATTTTGAAAAACTCATTTTAGAATACTTAAGGAGAAAATTATCATGACCACTACTTCAAAAAACTAAATATCTTCAAAAAACACACCTTCCAGTCGATAAACATGATTCAACTAATGTAGTATTCATAAATTCACAATAATCAAACATTTAAAGATATATTTAGAGAAAAAATGATAAAACAACCATGAACATCCATTAAATATCCTTCAATTTTCAATAAATACAATGATTCTCCACCATATTTAATTTTCCTCAGCCTGACCGAGGATTTATGTTTCCTTAATATTTTCAGACCCAAACATTGATTAAATATATGTTCCAGATTTTGTTTCATATCTATCATCCATAACTCCAAATTACTATATTCCATAATCTTATAAATATAATGGTACTTTATATCAATGTGATTTGATATTTAATGGAACACTTCATTTATATCTAAATGAATTACATTTTGGTTATCATAGTATAGAATCCCTTTCTCCTATCTACAACCATGTTATTCAACTAAAATTCTTAACTATACTATATCTTCTTAATATTTATTAATACCAAAATAGTGTAGTTTTATTGAAAAAAGTGATATTATCAATTGTTTCCTGGATATCAAACTGATTTTGGTTATACAGAAATTGTATACATATCACATCATTCTCTACCATTAATTGAAATCACACCCAAATTCTACTTATAAACACCTATGTAATGGGTAATAATTTCTAAAAAATTGGATACGATGTATTCCTTTGAAACACAATATTATACAATTAATATTTTCCCAATGAATATTCCCTAGATTTTATAAGAACTGGATGACCACTCCCATTACTTGAGAAATGCCTGGAAGTTTACACACTGAAGAATATATCAAACATAAAGTTGTTGAGGCATGACAAACATTAGTGATGTTTCTATTTTTTATTCCATTCATGGTGCATGATACTTTGAAATTTTAATTTGACCATAAAGAGGAGTTTAAATCATTTACATCCAATCATTATGAATCTCATAATGATCTTTGGAAAGTAATCCCTATATGAAAAAACATAGATTCTTTTTCTTATTATGTTCAATCCTCATTCCAAATATATTGTTCTCACTACCATGATCATTAAATTCAAATTTTCCATAAAATTCATCCTTTAACATCATAATTAGATGAATATTCATACCTATCCAAAACAAACAAACCATCTAAGTAAAAAATTAAAATGATGAAATCATTTCCATTGAACTCCTTCTGATAATATCGTTGTTTATAGTTACTCTATAAGAAAGATTTCTACACTATGATAGAAAAAACATTTGGTTATAATATTTTGGGATTTATTTCAAACCACATAGACTTATTTTTTCTTCATCCACCAAGAAAAAATTCCAATTTCCCTTGAATCCAAAAGGTTCCTTCATTTAAATTTCTACCTCAAAGTTCCCATTAATAATTTTTTTTCTCACGTTCATTTATTCAAAGAACAAAATTATAGAAATAACTAAACATAATACAGTTTGATGGTATGTTATTTTACTACCGAAGATAATATTTTAGATATGTGAATACCATCCTTATACTAAACACACTCACACTTATTGTTTCATTATATCTTTTATTCATAAATTATTTTTATTTCAATTAATATACCATGTTATTTTCAAATTATTTCTTCCCAAGTTATAATTTCATTACATTATAGTTGTAATTCACCCTTTATGAATCCAAAACCTCTTGTATTTCTAACTCTATGTTTTTAAAATAACCCATAGTATTTTCTTCATTTGGACTCAATATTTATCATGTATCCATTAAAATTATGAACATCATAAAATCTCTATACCTATATAGTATCTATATGATCATTGATGATATTAATAAAATAACCTATGATTCTTCTTTTTATGGAACTATAAATTATTTTCCATAATCTTAAAACTCTAATTCGATCATCACCAGATCATAAGCATTCAAATATATGTTTTCCAAGAAGATTTTCCATTCATTCTACACTAATATATGAAATTACTTCCAGGATATGAGACCACCTGATCCATTCAGAAACATATTAACTTCTTATAACATGTAATAATCCATAAGAAATATTCAGATCAACATTAATTGATGTTAATTAATTACCCAAAATCTCTATTTCATTCATGTTCTAATCATTCTATAAGATTTTTTTATTAAAGAGAACATTCTGACTTAGGAAAATTTTCTTCTCTTCATGATCCCAAATCCAAAAACCAATGTCTTAATTATCATATCCTATGAAGGAACATTATCTAGATTTATCTATAATTTTACCTATGTATTTATCATCCAAATCATTATAGGATAAACTTTAAAAGACTCTATAGTGAGTCACTTAAAAAAATCATACAAATTTTCTATTGGTAAATATTTTCTAATTGGTTTCTGTGGACTTCAATTAATAAAATAGGTTTTTATACCCACTTATTTTCCAAAAACATGGTAGCTATCCTCAAATGTATCTACATACTTCTTTTCCTCTTAATAGACATCTAATATATTCTCTTAGCCACACAATTTTGTTTTGGTGTTCCTAAAATAATATTCTCATTCTAGATTCCACTTTTTTGCTGTAATTCTAGAAAAACCTTCTTGCAAAATAACCCCTATTGGTTGATCTCAAATATATCAACTTGATTAATTGTTTTTTTAAATATACCTCCATTGAAAAAATATTATAAACATTCCACTCTTATGTATCAAAAATTATATCCATACATTTCCTGTAGAATCATCAATAAAATTAATAATGTGCCTAGATCATATATAAGAATGAACTTTTGAATGTTCCAAAACATATATATAAAATAATTTTATCTTTTGAAATATATATTTTCTTCTTAAAAATTTTAAGGACACCTTTCACTGCATCTCAAGTATGAAACTCTAAAAAATTATAATGATTAAATAATATAGCTTTAGTATGCCTCTATCTTCGATGATCTTCATACATTTCTCACTAAGGATAAAGAAATTCTTCCAAATTTATAAACATCCATAATATTTAAATCCAAATATTTTATCTCCCAATTTCTTTTTGGTAAGATACACAAACCTATATTTTACACTTCTTGCTATTAAATGAGAACCCTATGTAATCATACATTTTCATTTTGAAACAACATTTTGAAACCTGCTTCATCCAGCTAAACCACTAAAATCAAGTTCTTTAATAGACCTAGTACTTGATTTATATCCAAAAAAATAATAAAACTCTCATTATTCAAAATAAAATTTGATTCTCCCTTTACAACAATATTTAGAGCTTAATCTTTATTTAGATGCACTATACTAAATTTTTCAGACACATAATTACATATATATATATACTTTTTCCCCGTGGAATGGAACGAAGCTACGAAATATATTATTTATAATTTCATTTGTATAGAAACATTAATAAGTATATTTAAACTACATTTTAATGTGACACTCATCTTTAAAAATGAATCCATTCATGTTGTTTTCTTCCTTTCATGTAATTCATTCCTTTAAAAAAACTTCTATTTTTATAATGCCAACCAATAATTATACTTCCAAAAAACATCACACATTACCCCTTCCATGATATCATATATGATTTTTTTAGATTTATTTAATGAAGTGAGTTTCACTTTACTTTTATACTCAATAAATCAAAGGAATATACTTCACAATCTAACCATTTGATCTCAACATTGAGAATCAAGTTCAAAAAATTACTAAACACTAAATAATTGTTTCCACTAGAACTATTCACAACTATAACCATGGCCACCTAAGACATCGGTACGAATGATGGAAATAAAATCATCTATATTCCATATATATATATATATGTAAAATTCACAGAATCCATATGGCTCTAGAAGAAGTTAAAATCATTAAATATATCTGATGTAAAACATCCTTTTTATAACATCATGGGTAATAAACAATACATTTATAAAACCTTATTTATTATTTTAGTCTTCTCATATATATATCCTATGGATTTCATCAACTTTAATGTGTTTTTATACTATATAGATTTTAGGGACACATTTAAGACTAATGAAATTTTATCTTACCAAGTTTCGTAGAATCCATATATTCTGATTCACTATTTTACATTGCTTATATTTTTAAACCCTTCATTATATTCTCAATATCATTATAAATGAGATAACATTCATTGTGAGTTTTCTATAAATCTAAATATATTCAGTGATATTTTTTTAAAGAAAATCATGCCTTTTTTTACTATATCTACCAAAAAATAGTGACTCAAACATAAATTCAGAGAACATGTGAGGAAAAAGGATGTTCTCTAAACATAAAATAGAATCGTAGATCCTCCTATGATGAAATCCCTTTGATTCCACATATTGAGAATAAAGTCACACTTTTCACTCAGTAATAAATTAGAAGTGATCAATCAATAATCTCCTGGAAGAAATGGATTCCAAATTGATATACCTAAACATAATATTCTGAGACATGGAAGATTTATATTTCACTCAAATCATTCCACTAAGACAAAAAAACTCATCCATAATCACATCAACAAATAAAACAACATCCATGAAATGAAAGAAAATGTAAAAATGGGAGTAACGCTATAGTTTTACATGGTATGAAAAAAAATTTCTACATCCATAGGACAAATATTATGTCATTTCAACTCTCTACAATGAAAATTTTACTACATAGAGACTAATTAGAGAAATATTGTTACTATAAAATTTAATCACAATTTTCAAAAACTTCAATTTTCAAACTACAAACAATGGCAGTACCACACTATATTTATATAGAGTATCTTTGGGTCATATAATTAAACCAACCAAAATGAAAAGTGAGAATACATCTGTTATATTCTTCCCACTATGGAACTACTATAGAATACTTCAATATGGTAACTTCCTCTCGAAAAATAGTAACTGAAATATAGTAAAACTAAACACTATCTACTTACAGTAGTCCCATATAAAATCACTGATAAAGACCACCATACACTGAGAACAATCAAATGAATCCCTTTATGAACCACCTATTTCAATAAAACACCTTACAGAATGCTGAATAAAATACTTCCATTGCCACAACATCAACAAGTCGATGATCTTCCGGAACCACCCCTTCCCGTCAAAGGACTTCCTTCAACTTAAGTATCCTTCATACATTCATTATATGAATTATCTATGAGTTAGGCGAGTTAAGTGAGGAAAGTTTCATGAGTCATGTGGTGTCATTTAACCCCTAAAAAAGTCTTTTGAAATATTGATATTTCATGTTAGTTTAGCATAATTCAATTCATCAGGGATAAAAAAATTTCTATTTTTTAATTGTATAATTATATACAATGGTAGTTATTTATTCATAAAAAATATAAGACATTCCCTCATAAAAAATTTTGATGTGATTAATATGAATTTTGACTCCATTTTATCGAATTATATTTTTAATACTATAAAATTAATTTTTAAAATAAACAATTAAATATACAGAAGATATTTTTTATAAAAAATAACTTTTTATATATTTAGTGATTTAATTCTTATTTCTTATCAATAAATAATTAAATGTGTGCAAGGATATTTTCTATATTTATAAAAATGGTATCCCCGTAAGAAAAAAATTGATTTTGATTATTAATATAATAATTGAACAACATTTCTAAACAAAATTATTAAAAAAAATATTTTTCATGATGGAAACTAATATTTAATTTGTTAACATTTTTTTGTTGTTGAAATGAAAAATGAACTTATTACAAAAATCTGATATTTTAATTAAAAATATTATAACCATTTTATTATACTAAATTTTAGGAGTTGATATTAGTTTATTTTAATATATACATACATAACACATAAAATCAATTTCATGAAAAATAAATATTTTCCGAATAATGTGAATTTATTCTTATTAATTTTCTAGAAAAAACAATTTGGCGGATGAAAACATTTTATAGTATATATTTCAATTTACTTTCATTAAATTCAATATTTATTAGATAAACAACTATCTATAAAAGATTTCATTGAAAAATATCAGTTATTTATTAGATATTATTCATCAAATTCCATTTAAATTAATTATTTATATTCTATAAATATAATTATATCAATCAATATTTATTTAATTCTCTCTATTAAATTTCTAAGTACATTGAATCATAATATATAAATAATTACATGTAAATAATTTAATATTTTTATAAATATATAATAATTTTAATTAAATATTGTATTTCTATTTCATTATTTGTTATTTTTTCATTATATTAATTTAATTTTTTTAATAATAATACAAAAATTCAGTATACCAATGGGATATATGTAGATCAAATGACCATATTTCCAACGACCATGTTTTCAATGAACATATCTAAAATTACCCTATTTCTATATATAAAGGTTATATTACCCCTATTAATCATTATAAATCATTTCCACTATTACCTATTAAATTAATCTTCCCATTTCATTAAATTTCTTTTTAAACTCACAATAATAATTTCCCTTTGATATTTTTAATTCCCAATGTATATTTAGTAATACTAGTCTTGATCCTCAAGGGGAAGGGGGTCCAGTGGATTTTCTAGTTGTAAAGATTTTAATCTTCAAGATTTCATTTCACATTTCAGTATATACAATTTTAATGGATGTAAACATCTATGTTATGTAACCATCCATGGAATTTTACACATATTTTAATGAATTTTCTAATGGTATATAATTATTTAATGAAGTGTTGATAGTCCGAAACATATCATATATGTATTGTTTCATAATCAAGTTATCTCACTTGATTGAATAGAAAAAAATTATTGAAAATTATATTAATTTAATTTAATAAATGAAAATTTGTCCTAAAACCATTGGTGTTGTCATTGATAGTTCTTAGAGTGAGTTTGAGGGTGATTAGTGGAATAATTATTGATTTGAACTAAATATTTAGCTATTGAAAAAGAAAATTGAAACATGTTGTCATTACACGATGATTTTTTAATGAGTGGTTTAGGGGAAGTGGTATTTACTCTATAAAATATGGCATTATAGTTGTGTCATGTTTAATGTAATTTTGACGTGATATTTTTTAAATCATCAAAATTCCTTAGTCCTTGACGTTTTCATTTTTCTTCTGGAGGTTTTTTGAGATTGGTTATGTCATGATCCTTTATCATCGTACAATAATTTATTATGGGAGATTTCAAATTTTAGCAACAATTTGGTTTTTGAGGATGAAGATTGATAGGATTTATAAATGTATTTTGAGAGTCCAAATATTAAAAAATAAAAAATATCATTATTTAATATTGTACATTGGTCTAATAAAATTTAAATGGTTAATTATACATAATTATTATAGAGTCATATGGAGATTTTCACCATGGTTTCTTATGGTATTAGTGACCTCCCATCACTGAATCATAATGTTGAGATGTTTTTCAATGAATTTTTAAGCCCTTTAAATATTAAAAATTTAATTCCATTATCAAATTTTATTTATTTACTTTCCTAAATCTCAATTATTAAAATACCTAGTGGTTACCTTAATGAACTAAAATTCATTTCCATTAGTTTTTGATCCAATCTTTTCTAGGTGGCCAAATTCACATTGATAAAGGTTTTTTTCATTATTTTTTTCTCTATATTCTATTATTATAATTCTCATTATTCTAGAGGTTCCTAGATCCTTCTTGAGATTTTTATATTATGGGGGTCATTGAGTTATTGGGTTAATGAAGTATTACAACATTTTTAGTAGTGATTAATATTGATTTTGAAGTCAAATATTGGAATTTCAATAATTTATCTTTAGTATGAGGTAGTTGACCAAGGTTCTCTATTTTATATACTATTAGTAATTTTTATATTTAATTATTTTGCTTTCTTTGGGTATGTATATTAAATTATCCAAATGATGATAAAAGTGAATTGGGGTGGGTGGTTCCTCAATTATGCTTTACAATATTTCTTCACTATTTTTATTTTATGTATCATAGTTTTGTTGTTGATTGTATCCTTTTGATTCCATATTTCTTATTATTGATACATGGAGTCATGTTTTATTTTATTAAATGATTGTAATATGGTTATGTGGTAATGAAAGTGGAAAGATATATTTTTTTATTGATTATTATATCATTTTGTCTTTATGAATGAACCAATAATTTGGTAATGAATATATATTGGGATTAAAATGTTGTTGATTCCAATTATTAATAAAATTAATGTTTTAGTGGATTAATTTTAATAGTTTTTTCATTTTGTAATATAAATTGGTGTTTATGTGTTTTATTATTATATATTTATAGTAAAGTTAATGTTTATATCAAGGATAGTGCAAAGTATTAGCCTTGTATTTTTAATGAATTATTGATTGATTTAATGAATTTTAAACTACATAATTGAAATTGGTTTTTTTATTTAAATATCATTTATTAAATTAAAAAAAATGAAACTAAAATATAAATTTAAACTTAGAAGGGGTTATAAGAAATGGGAGTCATTGTAATTAATATATATAATGAATAAATTATTAACATGGAATTATTATTGAAATATTAATGGAAAAAAGTTATGTGGCTATTTTTTGATTGATGGGTTGTTGTTTTATTGGTTAGTTATGTTTTTATAATTGCAAGATGTTGTTTTTTTGGTGAAGTTGTCTAGGAAATGGGTTATCACTATAGAGGAGGTGTTTTAGGGAGTTGATCCTAAATTGAGGATGCATTATTATTATAAATCCATTATTTTTTTTTAGTTTTTCATACACACCACCACTGAAGCAGAGTTACCAAACAAAAACCCATTTATGATTCTTGATTTTTTTAGTCCCCAAACATCTTTGATCTGGGTTATATGAGTGGCTAACTACACCCCTTATCTTAATCTATCTTCTAGATATAATAAAGTTATCTAGTGATATTTCAATTATTTTATTATGTGGAAGTGATGGAGGGATATGGTATGGATGTATATTTTTTATATAGATGTATTATGTAGTATTTAGTATGTGAAAATGGTTATATGTTTGTGATTATGATGTGTTATGAAATTATGGATGTGATGTTGTATGATGATGCAATATGTGGATATAAAATGGATGCAAGTTATATAATTATAGTGATTTGGATGTGAGGGTGAATTTATCCATATAGAAACTAGAATTGGGAATATTCATAAAATATTTTATTGATTATTACATTATTCTACTTGGATATGGATATGGTGGGAGATACATAGTGTGGTTGGGATTGTTAAGACCTTTGAGAGTTAACGAGTTTGATTCATTTTCTATTCACTTAGAAAATACTTTGATTCTTCGATAGTGGAAATATTTTTTTGAGGAATAACCTACAGATGAAAATTGTATGTTCAATAATAATTAAATATATATTCTTTTATATGTTTATACGATGGATTCGGTAAAAGGATAGACATTACTAGATCATGACATACAGATTAATTGTTGTTAGAGTTGTTTACATCAAATATATTTTTTGACATTATTATTAATGATGTTTTCCATTATTTTTGTATTAAATTCCTTGAATTATAATTAGATAATAGAATATTGTATTTATTTTTTTGAGTTAGATTCTATTAATGGGGTATTATTATCAATATGAAGTTTTTAAGTTAATTCCACCCATGTTTTTTGTTTCTTCCCATGGTACTATACATCAACTCCTATTGGTGGTTGGTTTTGAGGGTAACTACTAACATAAATACTATCCCATGATGGTTCTAAGGGATTCAATATGAATTCTATGATAATAATATTGTTTTCTATGTCGGGAATATCAAATCCCAACTCTTCATCATCATTAGGAAAAAAACATCCCTCACACCACTTAAATATAATGTAATACCACATCATTAAAATGAAGTCATTAAAACATTAAAAATAAAGTAACAATAATTAACATATATTAATGACAATTTGATATAATTTTCCTTATCTATGATCTATAGAATCAACCATAACAGAAATTAATAGTACATATTGTATCCAAAAAAATACCACGAAAACTTGGATAAATTCAATTTTCCCATAACCCTCCCAATATAACCTCTATATTGACATCCACATATACTGTTTTTATACTTATAAATTATATAAATCCAAACCTTGTTACCCTATAGTACATTACCACCCTAAAACACATAATTTCCACATTATGAATAAATTTTCCATATACGAGCACAATTTCCCTTGTACATTTTCACTACTTCATAACAACTCAATATCATTCACCAATAAATATTTTTAACACTTCATCTAACTATATAATTTTTTCCATGATAATCACATAAAATAACAAACAAATTTATAGTCACATAACCAGACCTTTTTTAATTGAGAACAAAATTTCAACCTCTATTATTTTCTCAATTTATCAACCCCCACATATTTCCATTAACATTTTTAATACACTATAATTTTTTCCACTCTAATTACCATTATTACCATACTCTAAATTAGTTCATTATTTGATGTTTATTTAACATAATCATGTAGATATATCATATCAAAAGAATTAAAATACCATTATTTCATTTGATATAAAGCAATTTTCCGTCAACATGTCAACTGTACCATAAAAATCACTTAATATACAAAATAAAAATATTATAATCTCATACATTACCAAATTTTTATCATTTTGGTAATATTTCAATAATATTATTAATTGAAACTAAAAATACATATATAAGATATAAATTAAATGATTTATCAATCCTTTAATCAATTACCAAGATATATAATGGTTATATAGATTCCTTTATCTGGCACATGAATAGTCATCATGAATCTCACTATGTAATTACCCAAGATTTGATTGGTCTATTCTATAAGAAATCTATGAAGAGACACCATGGATCTTTAAAAAAGTTACTAAAATTTACCACTCTAATACCTCAGGGTGTTATATTTGTATTCAGTGGAAATAATATGTTTTTGATGGTTCCAAAATATTTTAATTTTTTCTACCAAACCCCATTTTATGAAAATATAATCCATGTACTTATTCTTTTGTTTACATTCCCAATCTAAAATATATATTATAATATTCCATTCTGCGTAAATGAAACTAATTACCTCTATTTAAAATCATTTATACCTAAATTTCAACAAGAAAATGTTTATTGAAACACATATTGTATTATAAATTAATCAAATAACCCATGGAATGATATCATGACATATTAACCTTTCTCATATTAACTACTCAAAATAAATATAATCCCTCATAGGCTATCAATGATTTGGTTTAAATAACCATGATATAATTTACAAAACCATGGTGTAAATTATATGTTAGGTGGGTCAGCAACTTCAACAGTAATCATCTCTTCTATTATGTTCATTCTTGATCTAAACCAACCTCTCCTTAAACTAGTTGGGTTGTATTATTTTAAATAAGATATAATTTTATTTTGGGACTTAATTTATTCCCAATTTCAACTCTTTTCTTTTCTAGGATTCTCTAACTCCTACAATGAACCTAATAGAAAATAAAATAAAAATAAATTCTTCTACATTCAATGCCTCTTAAATTAGTTTCTTCATTGAAAATTTAAAAAAAGGAGACACCTCAAACCTCATTATAATTATATAATTTGAATTATATGTACATCAATATATATATATATATATTGGTAAGTGACATATGATATACATAACATCAGGGGTGAATAACTTGAAATGTATTCATATAATTTATTCAATATTTATTTATAAAATCTAGAATGTATGAGTTGTGTTATATAGTACTTACATCTTCCTTATTTCATGGTTGAACTTATCATTTTGTTTAAGGATATTTCATGATTATGAATAATGTAAGTGATAAAATTGGTGGAAATAGGTATGGGGATACATGTCTTTTATATATATAATAGTAGAAACTTTTTTAATTTATTTTAACTGATAAATTTCTCAAGGAAATTCTTTATTTAAATAATAGATTTTGATTTCATATTTACTATCAATGATATAAATTTATATGATTTTACAAAAAAAATGTTATATGAATGACGATTTATTTCCTCATATTTATTTGTACTAATCTATTATAATTATTGATATATTCTCTAAATGGTGTTTCACATGATATTAACAAATAACATTATCTAATAATATATAAGATCTTACTTTTTAAGTGATATTATGTTAAATTTTCATGATGTATAGTATTATTTAGTTAAATACGGGATTAAATGATATTTTACACTATAGGGACATAAAACATGATGTATTTTAATCCTAACACCATATGTGATATGATTCTTGACATAAGAAGATATAAAAGTATATCATTATCAGTTTTATACATGTGATATATGGATATCATCTTCAATATCTCAATTCAACTACAATAAAATATATAAAATTTTCAATAAATAATATATAATTATATTTATGGTATTCTACATAAACCACAATAAATTTAAAAATATTAAATATTCTAAATATATTGATATAGTGGGAATCAAAATAAATCATTATAAGGGAGTTTAAACTAGTGGTGATGGAATGCTTGAATTTCTATTTTCTCTATTCAACATTAAGAGGGATTTTAATGGTATGTTAAAATTTATAAGAGTCCCACCACAAAATGGCTCTAGGTTATTCATATTTCTTATGGATATATTAGTAGGAGGGGATAAAATTATAAAATCTTGGAGATATATCAACCACATGGGAAGATAGGGATCAACTTATTTAATTTATCATAGATAGATATATTAGAACAAATTTAGGTTTTTTTAGACATGTTTTGTCTTCAATAAAATTAAATAGTACAATCATTTAATGTGTAAATTTATATTATGAAAAAAACAAATTTTGAATTTTTTAAGACTTGTAATGAATTCCAAATAATGACATAAATGTTCTAAAGATAAGAAATGAGAAAAATAAAAAATTAAGAATTCATAAAAATAATATGCTTCTAAAAAATTTGATTCTTATAACAGGAATAAAATAGATGGAGAATTATATTAAATGTTAAAAATTTAAAATTTTGAATAATTATAAGAATATTTATTTTTAAAATAAGAAAATAAAACTTTAGATACTAGAAATTTAACTCTTATACATAAACTAAGAAATATAATAATTAAGAACTAGAAGAAACATTTTTTGATCTAGATGAAATGATAAATATTCCATAGATACTTACAACAAATATAAAAACTGCTGAAGGATGAAACTAATTTTCATTAAATAAATAATCTTAAAAAAATGATTTTTAAACAAAATTATAGAACATATTGAATAAACCATCAAATAAAAATTATAAAACATATCTATACTAATAATTACATTGAAATAATAAATAAGATAAATCAAAATGTAAAAAACCATAGGTTTAGAAAATCAAAGAGATAATGCATAGCTATCATCAATGGTGAGGGAAAATCGGGAGAAGTTCAAGGAAAAAATTGAAAATTGCATAATATATTTTAGAGTATGGTAATCCAAAAAATGGATCAATTTCAAAGTAATGCCAAAAAAGAATCCAAAACATGGTATAATAACAAACAACCCAAATATTTTAAGGATCTTATCAATTTAACAAATAATTCAAAACAACATAATTTCCAAAAAATCCCACAAAAAATGGTTTCATTATAAAATTTGATTTAATTCACTATATATAAAAGTCAAACCTAGAAAGAAATGAAAACAATAAACAAAAAATTGAAACTATTATTAACATATTTAATTTTTAACTATTATAAAAGTTTAATATCATTCATTTACACTCAAATATAATGGAATATAAAAATTAATAAAGGATGAACAATGCCATAATTAAGAATATCAAATACTATTTAAAAATAGATCAATTATAATATAAAGTATCATTTAAATAATATTAATTAATATATTATAAATTTATTTATTTGAAAAAAATATCGTAATCTCTAATTTTTTATTGAGGTAAAGAGAAACACACTCTAGAGTAATGCATTATTGTTATTCTATATAAGAGAATATATATTATATTTCGTCAATCTAGATGTCTGGTAAAATCACTAAAACATTATATACAATAATTTATTATTTATATATAGTTACTATATAATAATAAAAAATGTGTTCCAACTTTATATATTTAAAAAATAACTACAATCATAAACAATATTTTTGGAAAAACAAGATAAGACGTAACTTAATGGATTCTCCATCCCTAAAAAACATATTAATTGATAAATAAAATATTATTGATTTAAAAAAAATATCATTGTAAAATAAATTATATATTTTAAAATATTGAAATTATAAAAAATTAATAGAGAATTAAAAAAATAATTTGGTTGTATATGTAATATTTATATTAAATTATTTACAATATTTTATATTCTCTAAACATGAATTATGTTTTGATCATTTATAAAATGTTTTTTCAATATACATATAATATTTATGTTATTTTCTTTACTATTATGATATATCCCAACTTGAAATCCACTCTAGGAAATCATGATACTAGTAATAATACCCCATACCCTGGAGTAGCAATGGGGTTGACATCTAATTTAAAGCATACACATACTAACAGCTAATTATTTATCATTTTTATGATAAAAATAAAAACAAAAATATATAGAATCTCATTATTGTAATTTTTTGTACATAAAACCCTAAATAGTTTGTAATAAGTGTTGTATTTTTTCTTATTGAATGGATATTATTCCAATGTTTTCTAGATAATAAGAATTTTTCATGCAAATAACTCATCATATAATCAATAAAAAGTAAGTAAATCATGTTGACATGATCATTATACTTTTTTGATCTAAATGAGAGACATCCTGACAAGATTCCTCGGATAGTGTCTTGGTGCGTGTATAATCTCTAAACTCACTACATGTTATTGTAATGTCTTTTGATCAGATTAATACAAAATCCTAGGATCACCACCTCTTTTTATCACTTGATGTACTTCCTTAATAAAATATTAAAAATAAATTGTCTCAAAATTCATTATAATTAAATAATAAAAATATGGTTAATATAAAAAATAGTGTATTTATTCCTCTTTATATCTACAAATATTGTCTACATATCCATATTTTTCATCAGATATTATGTATAAAATATTCCCTCTGGAAGTACTGTAGTAATCTCTTATCTATTTCCCTATTATATTCCAATACATTATTACATCATATATTTCTTAAATTTATATATGATATCCAATATTTATACTTTTCTAATAATCCATCATATCTTTTCAATATGACATTATACCTTTCCTCTATGTATGACCTGTTAAGTTATTATTAAAATTTCCCATGTTGATCAAGTAAAATAACTTATAAACCAGCTATAAGTTATAATATTTAAAAGGATCTAAATTCTATAAATCATGTAAATATCTTAACATTTCTGATGTATGGGTTAATACCCTGGAACGTCTATCTTTTTTTGACTACTCCAAAAAAAACTAAACAATCTATAAACATGTCATATCCTAAAAATAATGTTTTTATATTTTACGAATATGACAGATTTAGTCAGATTTGAATGTTTTTATATACCATGGACTCTTCATCCATTTTATAAAAAACTATGGTATGACTTTATAGAGTGTCTCTATTCACATGATGTAAGTGTCTATTTATACACTATCGTTTCATCAATGAACCCCATCATCAAAAAACAACATGTTGAGTAAATTGTGTCATATTATAACTTCAAAACTACACAATTTCCTCTAAATTATGATTTTTTGATATGTACTAGGATGTTTTATTCAATTTACAGAGAGTTTTATATAACCCATATCAACTAGTATCAACATTAATGCACCTTTTTTATTTGGTATTCTTCATCAATTTTGTGTTGATATTTTCCTTATGAATAGTTTTAGTAATCCTATATAAAACTAATTTTATCCTCTTCAAATTTTTCCAAAACTATATTATCTTATTTAATAAGTTAATAGAAATTAAAAATTAATTCAAAATATTTTATGTTTGGTTATCCTTTAGAAACCCTTATTTTTATCCTCTAAGTAAATGTGTTTTAATTATATAAATATTCTCATATTTTCTATAAAAATCACCATAAGTGTTTTTATTCTTGAAGTAGTAAATAAAAAATATGTGTCAAAAGGATAAATAACACAATAGTAGAAGTGGATAAATTTTTATGTATCCATATTCATGATATAACTACAAGTGGAAATTGTTAAATAAAAGGATATTGTAATATAAAAAAAATTTACAATGATATTAAATATCCTCTTATTTATAATTTGTAAATATATTGTGAAAAAAATTAATTATCAGTGAAATAAAAAAATAAATTTTTTTCTAGTTGTGCATAAGATAAAAATCAGAGTTTACACATTAAAAAATTCATTGAAATATTTTCAAATTCATAAACTAAGAAAGTGTGACATTTCTATACCTATAAAAACTCAATGAGGAATGAGTAAAAATACTAAATATATTATATTAAGTGTATGAACCTAGTTTTTCACTTATGTATGGATCCATTAAATTTAAGTCAAAATCTAATATTTGTACTTAATATAGATTCCTAAGGTGTTGTAAAATGTCTATGGGGTTTCTGAGGAATTTTTGAAGCCAAGAATCCCTCTTCGAGGGAAAAATAGGCTTGGTGCACGGTTTAGAGGAAACCATTCAAGAATTCAGCACGGTTTGGAAAACCTGAAAATTGTATTTTCAGAATAAATCCACATTGCACAGTTGACAAACAACTATGTGGCCTGACCATTCTGGTGCTCCATCTACCTAGGTAAATGTGCATACAATCCATTCAAAAGATAAATTTATTGGTAAATTTATATTTTTTTCATAATGAATCTTTAATCCTCATCCTTCCTCCTAATATGAGAACTAGCGGGATTATGCACTTTTTCTATCATTTTGGAGATTTTTGAAGGAAAATATAAGGATTCAAAGATACACTTTGTCTGGAAATCGATCGAGCTTCCATTCGTCACATTGGATATTCAATAGTAAGTACTTGAGTCCCCTTGAGTCGTTCTCCTTCTTTTTCTCTCTTGACCAAGATATTTGAGTATGATCGTTTTTCATTTTTCTTAGATATACTATGATTTTATCCAAATAAAGGACAAATACTAGTGGAGATGGATCATAAAACCCTATGGTGGGTGGTATGTAACTCATACTTGATGTTTATTAATTTTTTATTTATCATGTGGGGCCCATCGATTTGATCGGGTTCCATTTATGGAATATATTTTTCATGATTATATTGATTAGAATAGTAAGGATATGATCTCTCTATATATCTGATTAATTTTTGCTGGTTATGACCACAACTCCATCCCATCCATGTCGAACTTTATTCAATAATTGGGTTTTTAGTGTTTTGAAATGTTTGAGCGACCGTTCGGGTGTTCCTTAGCTTGAACGCTATAACTATACTCTTTTCTATATTAAATTGAATGTTTACATTGTGAATGGAATAATATAAATTATGATGTATTCTTACCAAATGACCCACCTAATTTTATTGATTCAATGGATTATTATACATGAAATTAAAATTGGAATGTATATTGAGTATATTTCTTGACCATATTGAATGTGATTGAATAGTAGGTTGTATATTCATGGAACTTCTTACCAAAATAATGTAAGGTAGTGGAATGAACCTTGAATATAAAATATTTCTTAAATGGATTAAATGGATTCATGATAAATGGACTTGTCACACTAATGAAAGGAAAGTATTAAAGAGACTGAAATATTACATTACTTCAAAGTTAAATAGAAATGGCCTGACTAAAGCTCATTTAGGATTTTGATCAGTGAATTCCACGAGCACTCGGGAACCCCATTTCGAATCAAGGATACAAATTTCATAGGTTGATTCCCACCTAGATCATGATCCTTGTATTTTCATGGATTCCCAGTATAACAGTATAGGATCCCTTCATATCATCTTAGGATTCCTTGGATGCACTCCTTGGATACATAATTGACATGTAAGTGCCATGGTTAAATCCGAATGGGACTTATCTCTACATAGGCCAGTTTTACCATGGTCAATAATCAGGGACTCTATAGGCATCTCATTCAAAAATTCCTTTAATTACACTCCTTTTATTACACTCTCAACCCTTTTCACGCTATAATTATAACGGATTTGGCAACCCATAAGGTCAATATCTCCTTGGTTATTACCTTGGGACCTCATTAGTAAATATCATAAATAATGGTTTCCTTGTTACATCTTGGAAGATTCAGTATTTATACTATCCTTAGGTGATGTATTTGTTATATATGCCTCACAAGACCTATCAGTATACATTTAGTAATTACTTAATTAAATGAACATGTTGCAGGTTCAGGTATCAGCTAAGGGCTGAAGTAGGTACTTGGGTATTTAGTTACACTTTACTTATTTTCTTTATATATTCATGAATTCACACTATTAAATTTCCATTACAAGGGCCTGATGTTAAAGACACCATTAATAGTGCCCCCTGGGATTTATCGCACACCCTATCTTGGATCAGTTTGGTTATTGGGGTAGATAACATGGTTGGAGGTGTTGAAAAAGGGATACATACTGCTTTAAACAATTTATTTCTTGTTGTTTAGTATGGAACATGATATAAAATGACCAAGATAGAGCTTGGGATGCTTGGGATAGTCTTTAGATTCCTTTATACTTTTCTGCAACATGTTATGTCTACTATTTTGTATCCATGTTTTCCAGTTTTTTAGTGATATGACAAACCACCAGTTGTTGAATGCTCTTCCAGTTGATTCAATTATTATTACCATTGACTTTATTTTCCATTGTGACCTTTATTCTCCCCACTAACACACCCAAAGACCTAACTACTAGTTAGAAGCCTCTGGAGTTTGGGGAGATGTGCTTGAGGCCATATGGCCCACCAGGCTCAAGGCACCTGTTGAGTGGAATATGGGTCTGTGACGTCACAAAGTGGTATCATAGGTTGTTATTTTCATTTCTTGATTTAATTTTTGGAGACAATATGTTGGAGATTTTTAATTCTTGAGACTTGGTTATAAGTCATGCTTGGGCATCAAAAATCCAATTTTTGGGTAAAAACAATGTTTCCTAAATTATAATTGTCGTTCTATTTTTTCCTATTATAGTTGATATAATTTTTCCATTGGGTGATGCACTTGTTGTGTGGACTTATTGATTATTAACTTGTTTAAGGATTTTTTTTCTTCATTGGATCGATGATATTAGGTCAAAAATACTTATTACAAGCATCATTAAAGGTACCTAGAATTCACATGGCATGCATATTGACATGCCATATAGGTGAATTTCACTTATTTTCATTGCTTGATATGCTTTTAATTGTTGATTGATGTTTTTTTGTTATCTTATGATTGTATAACTCTTGGTTGTAGTTGAGTGATTTCATGTCTCAATTCATGAGGTGTGTGGGACCTCATGGGTTTTTATGAGTAATTTATCAAGTCGAGAAATTATGTTGTAAATAAATGGATGTAGTTTCTTGTGATCGGTGTATGGGAATTGATTCACAAGAGGTGAAAATCCATTATAAATTGAATAATGACATCTAAAATGAAATGGTTACACATCCTTGTCCCTCCTTTTCATGTTTATGAATGTTAATGGAGTAAACATGGAAATTAATTTTAAAACAAAATGAAACATATACTTGAGAACTTACTGATTCCTGGCCATCTAAGTAGGTAGTTTGGGTAGTATACCTTGGGTAGAGAGTTTTCTTATGTTTATTTTTCTCTAGTTATGATATTTTTTTTTCTTATGTTTGTTTTGAGTAACGTTCTTGGATATTATTGACCAATCCTGCCACGAAATCATCCTATAGTACACCAGGAGGGTGTTAATGGCCATTCTCCAGATGTGGTGGGAATTGATCTTCCAGTCTTACCTCTAATAGTTCCACTTGGGGAACTGTCTATAATATCTATTTATCTATTGTGGAAACATTCGGACTATAAATATAGTGTCACAATGGTGTAATGAACCTAGATATGATTTTAAGGGTACAGACATAGGGAATACGCCAATGTTGGTATTGTACCATTGAGTTAGGGAGTTTCCCTTTCTTATGGAACTTATTCATTCTCGAGATGATAGGCTTCTATGTCATTCTAGGAATGGACTAGTTAGTTCACTACCACACTTTTGTAGACATTAATCACTATAGAGTATCTTTTACATTACTAGAAAGAAGAATTTATCTGTATAAACGTGATTGGGACATCCAAGCTGGGTGAGCTAGACCAAAGAATCATGGGCTAGGTGGGGTGACCACTCATATTTCTAATCTCTTCATAGAGGATCAGGGTTTTCTTTAAATTGATTTCCCTCTAGTAGTGGATCATTTCATAGTTGTCTTCCCTAATAATTTATCTAGCTTACCTCTTAAAAGAGCGGTTCTATTTATGGTCAATATTGTTCTAGGAGAAGCTCCAATGTGCATTCCTCTATATAGTATGGAACCTATTGTGATTAAGGAGATCAAGTTGAAGGTAGAGGATTTAGGGTCCAATGGTTTTATACTACCTAATACAAACATTTGAGGTTAACCCAAGCTTTTTGCAAAGAATAAAGATGAAACTGTACATCTATGCCTGGATTGCAGAAGATTAAACTAGCCTAAGGTTAAGAATCGATGTCCACTTCCTCAAATAGATGATCTCATTGACCAGCTCTGAGGAGAAATGGTCATCTACAAGATTGACCTGAGATCAGGCTATCATCAGGTATGATTCAAATTATCAGATATACATTATACATCATTACATATTAGGTATGGTGTTTATTAGTACTTTTTTATGACATTCTATCTTACAAATGATCCTGCCATTTTTCATGGCTCTGAGGAATAGGTTGTTCTACCTCTATTAGAATTTTTTTTCATGGTCTTTGTGGACGACATCTTGGTGTATTCTTTCTCTCATAGTGACCATTACAAACATCTTGAGATCATTCTGAGTACACTGAGAGAGAATAAGCTTTAGATAATGCTTCCCAAGTGCCACTTTAGAATCAACACCATCCACTTCTAGGTTTATGTAATATAAGAATCACGAGTATCAATTGACCAAAAAAGGCTAGTTCTATAGATACCTGGGAGTCCCCCATGAACGTGTATGATATATGGGTTTTCATAGGGTTGTATGGATATTACAGGTGTTTCATAAAAGAATTATCATTCCTTGCTTCACCCCTTACTACTCTTATAGAGATGGGTGTCATGTTCGTGTGGTCAGAAGCATGTGGGAATGCCTTATAGGAGTTGAATGGGAGGCCTGTATCTACACCCATTATGATTTTTCCTGATCCAGGTATAGGTTATACAATCTTCTACGATGCATTAGGAATTTTCCTTGGAGTAGTGTGGATGTAGGAGGTAAAATTTGTTATGTATGTATATTGGCATTTAAGGCCTCATGAAAGAAACTACCCAACACACAACATTGAGCTCGCAATAGTTGTCCATGCCTTACTTTGATGGAGACATTACCTGATAGGGGAGTGATTTGTGGTGTACACAGACCACAAGAGGCTCAAATATATTTTTTCACAGCATGACATGAACTTCATACAACAAATATGAGTCAAATGTCTAAAATCTTTTTATTTTGAGTTTTCTTATATGTCTAGAATGAGAAATATAGTTTCAGATACATTGAGTTGGAGAAATCTAACTTAGAATGTATGAGAAGCCTATGATGAATGGAAATTTATGGCCCACTTTTCTTAAAAAAATCTAGAGTTTCACAAAAATCATGAGAAGTCTTAACTCTTATCCGTGAAAGTTACCTATTACCTTATAGTGAAGGTAAAGTGCAGGTACTTTTCACATCTTGTCGGTTTGTTATACATGATAGTATATCAAGAGATAACCCACCACCAGATTAGTTTGTGGATAGAGATGATATCCTACATCTACATGAATGTATCTGGGATCCTACAGACATTTGAGAAGAGTTGATGAAAGAGATTCATGCCCCACAAAGAATGGTTCATCTAGGCATATTGAAGATGTATCGAGACATGTGGTGTCCATATTGGTGGCTTGGGATGAAATGTCATATAGCAGGATTTATCACTAGGTATTCCACCTGTCTGCAAGTGAAGGCAGAGAACCAGAGATCTATAGGATTGTTACAGCTACCTCCATTCCAATAATTGAAATGGGAAGATGTTTCCATGGATTTTGTGGATTTCATACCTAGGTCGTCGAGGGGTAGTGCTGTTATCTGGGTATTCATTGGCTAACTAACAAAATCAGTGCACTTCATTCATATACAGGAGACATTCTCACCCAATTAGGTGGAAGAATGTTTATTTGTGAGATCATATGACTACAAGGGGTCCCCTATACTATCGTTAAAGATAGGGATACTCGTTTCAATTCATTGTTCTTGAAGATTCTGCTGGAACCTATGGGAACATTGGTTCTTATATGAATATCTTTTCACTCTATGGTCAATGGACAATCAGAATGTATGATACTTGTTCATAAGGAAATGCTATGAGCATGTGTCCTCGATTTCAAAGGCTCATGGGAGAAAAAAATCCCTCTAATCGAGTTCTATTATTATTACAGCTTTTAGGTGACAATCTAGATGGATCATTTTGAGGAATTATATGGAAGACCATTCTAGTCAACCCTATGATGGCTATAGACAGGTGCGGTATCCCTACAGGGTCCTCATATCGTTTAGGATTATTTAGAGAAATTCCAGTTGATTATAAAGCGTATGACTACAACTTAGTCTAGAAAATTTTTTATGTCTATCACCATCGATGACCACTTGAGTTCGATGTCAGATATCATGTTTTTCTTCGGTTATCAAGCAATCTTGGGAATACATAGTTACAAAATACGTTAAAGATATTGCGTCATTTTTATGGCCTTTTTTGTTTCAAGAGAGAGTCGAGTTGACAACCTATTAGTTACTTTTACATCAGAGGTTCCATGCCAGGCACAATGTCTCTCTAGTTTCCAAACCTCTCTAATATCATGATGACCTCTCTCATACATTGAATTATGAGGAAGTTGAGTTAGATGATGATTCTACCTTTGAGGAGTATCCAGTATGCATCGTTGATCGGAGCACAAAGGCTCTCTAAGGCCTGTATGTCCCTTTAGTATAGGTAATATGGTTGCAAGACCATGTGCAGGATGAGACTTGGGAGAGGGAAGTAGACGTACATTCCCAATGTCCATATCAGTTCTCCGAAAATGTTTATCCACCATTGGAAGGTGAACTTTGGTACATGTTATTTTAAGGGGGGAAGATTGTAATAACCATATTTTTCATTCAAGTATGGATTATTTAAATATCTATTTAAATATTTACATTAGACCTAATATGGATGAGTAAGGGGTTAGAAAAGGTATCAGGGGATAATGAAGAATGTTCGGAACCCGAAACACATATTTTTGGGAAAAAGTAGCTTGGTGCATAGTTTAGAGTAAACCATATAGGAATTCCGCACGGTATAGAAAACCATGAGGATGGTGTTTTTTCCAAACAGAGCCACCTCACAGTGTTGGTGCACAAACATGCGACCTAACCATGATTGTGCCCCGTTTTCCTAGGTAACTATGCACAATTTTTACATTGTTTGTCAAACCATGCAGACAAACTATTCATAGACTAATTTAGGTGTAAATTTCCATTTTCACCCTTAATGATCGATTAATCCTCCTTCTTCTTCCAAATATGAGATCAACAGGGATTAAAACTTTTTTCTCTAAATTTTTCTATATTTGTAGGAAAAAGTTATGTATTGAAAGATCACATTCATATGAAAAATAATTGAGCTTTTGTTCATCTTGTGAAGTGTTCCACGAAAACTACTCAATTCCTCTTAAGTCATTCTCCTTCTCTTTTACTCCAAAACAAGATATCAAGGTATGTGATTTTTTTCTCTTTTCATTGGATGTACTCCAATTATAAACGAATCAAGGGACAATACCAAAGGAGAAGAATAATAAAACCCTAATTTGGGTGGTATATATATCATCCCTAATGTTATTTGATTTTGGATATGTCGTGTGGATCCCAAAGATTTCATCAGCTGCCATTTATTGAATTTATAATCCATGATTATAATCATCAGAATTGTATGCACATTCTCCTTCCATATATGTGATTATTTTATTGTTGTTATGACCACAAATCCATCCCTTCTATGTCGTAGGTTATCTCATTATTGGGGTTTTAGTGTTTTGACACATTTGAGCCACCGTTCAGGAGATCCTTGGAACAACTACTCTAAGGGTAAGATTTTCTATTTTAAATTTCTTGTTTATATTGTGAATTTCATAATAGAAAGTACCATATATGCTTTCCACTTTAACCACCTAAGATAAGTTCTTCAATTGATAATTAAATGTGAAATAGAAATTCAAAATTATATTGAGTATATGTCTTGACCGTATTGAATGTGAATGAATAATGGGTTTCATATCCGTAGAAACCTATTCCACATTAATGAAAGGTATAAAAATAAAACATGAATATAGAAATTCTATAAATATATTAAATGATTGCATGCTACATGGAATTATCACACTAATTAAAGGCAAGGCTTGAACCCAATAACTTTATTAAAAGGTTTCATGCTACTTGACATTATCACACTAATAATAGGAATGGATTGAAACAAATGAAATATTACATGACATAAAAATTAAACAAAAATGGCATGAGATGAGGTTACCTTGGATTCTGATTAGATAATGCCATTAGTACTCGTGAACCACTTTTCAATTCAAGGATACAAATTTCATTAATTGATACACACCTAGATCAAGATCTGCGTCTATTCTAGGATGCCCGGTATAACCCTGTAAGATCCCTTCATATTATCATTGGATTCATACAATATTCTCCTTGGATCTATCATTAACTAGTATGTTCTATGGTTAATGCCTATTGGTTCATGTCTCCCCTTAGACCCATTTTACATTGGTGGATCACCTTGGACTCGGTAGGCACCTCATTTTGGAATGAAATGGATTACAGTCCCTGGATTACACTCTTAACCCATTCCAGGCTATAGTTATTACAGAGTAGGAGACCCTTGAGTTCTACGTCACCTTGGTTATAACATTTGTACTTCATTATTAAATATCATAAATCATGGTTTTCTTGTTACATATTATAACCTTTACTATGTATACTATCACGAGGTGATGTTAGTTTTGGTTATCCCTCACTAAACCTATAAATATAAAATTGGAAATAAATTATTTAAATGAACTGGTTATATGTTTAGAAACCAGATAAGGGATAAAGTAGGTACATGGGTATTTAGTTAAATTATACTGGTTTAATTTATATATGCATCCTTCACATTGTTACATTTCCATTACATGGGCCAAATGTTATCGACACCATTTGTGGTGGACCACTAAGATTTACCTCACACCCTTTTAGTATTTCATTTGGTACCCATGGAGGATTTCATGGTTGATGGTGATGATCAAGGGAATCATACATCTTCAAACACATGATTGCCTTCTGTTTAGTATGAAGATTGATAGAAGATGACTAAGCCAGAGCTCAAGATTATTATCATAGTCTTCTGAATCCCCTATAGTTTTTTTGAACATGTTATACCAATTGTTTTTTATCCATGTTTTTACATTTTCTAGTGGCACAACATACCATCAGTTGTTGAATTCTATTCCAGTAATTTCAGTTATTATTAATATTGTCTCTATTTTCTATTGTTCATTCTGTTTACTTATATAGATTCCACTATTTACCTATGTTCAATCTCATTGACTGAACTACACTTTGGTAATGAGGGAATAATATCCCATTAGACACACACTAGGCCCTAACTGCTAGTTGGAAGCCTTTGGTTTTAGGAGATATGCGCTTGAGGCCATGTGTACCACCAAGATTGGGACACCCATTGAGTGGCATCCGGGTCCGGGATGTCACATTAAGGTTGAGAAAATAATTTAAAATAATTTAATAACTCATAAATGGTGTGTCATATAAGATATTTGAGATCTCCAATAGTTTTAGGATGTGCTTTTTACCCATGGTAGGGTATAAAATTTGTAAGAGTTAGATGTTTGGATGTCTTGCTCATGGAAATAATGTATTTAATATTTCTTGTAATATTATTTTTTAAAATAATTTAATGATTCCAAAATGTTGCGATTTATGATAAATATGAGTCCACTGTTAGGTTTGGGGCCTCGTGTTTACAATATGTGGGGTGTAACATTTTTATTATTTAGAGTTTTGGATAGCTTGATCATTATAAAAAATAGTATTCATCTTTAATTAATTATTTATTCCATTTTTTATTTAACAAATATTCAATATCCCTCAGATGATATGTCATATGAAAATTATGAGGCTGAATTTGGGTTTGGAATGGGGGAGTTAACCTCGCGAATGCTTCACATTTATTCCAACGTGGGTTTTGTGTTATTTAATATTTTATACAAAATAAGTTAATAATTTAATAATTAATATAGTTTTTAATTAAATAAAATTATGTTTGGGCCTTCTTCTTCCCTCAACAAACATCCCAGTCCACCATTAAAGCTCACTATGGTTTTTGATCCATCAATTTAAGATAATTATGACTATAAATAAATTTGTAATGAATTATTAAATGAATATTAATGACTCCGTAATAATTTTTCTATTGAATAGTGGGTTGAATCTAATGCTATAATGTTTTTTGAGGGTTGTGTTTTATAGGGTTCTTGTAATCCCCAATGCCTTGGTATTCTCTATTGGTCGACGATTTGGAGTTAAAGATACCAAGATCTTCCTTATGTGTGATCACAAGGCCTCTGTTCTAGGTGCCTAAATTCTTTATTCATCAATAAGGCTCTCGATCTTCCTACTTGTATGTGGTAATAATCCATGTGAGTTTGTTTTCGTTATTTAACATTTTTTCCATTTTCTTTTTTATCCTTATATATATATATATATTCTAACATAGAAAATAAATATTTTTTGCTATATTGATCAAAATTAAGCGATGTTAATGTCGATTGATTCATATCAATATGAAGAAACTAAATCCTGTAATTTACTTTGAGGGTAGTGAAGTATTTTTTCAATCTAGTATTTTTAATTTTAACTATATAATTTATGATAATTTATCAAATTATATTTTTTTTAAACTATTATAATGGATAACAACACACAGTTTATCAAAGGATTACTATTTAAACATTCGAATGATAATTATATCAAATTATAAAAGAAAATTACAAAATAATATCAAATGATATTTAAAAAATGATAAATGGATGAATTTTTATAATTGCTAAATGATAAATGGATTATTGAAGGATAATAATGATGAACTATCAAGTGATAATTACAGTGAATTATCCAAGAATAATTTCATGCGTTTATCAAAGATAATAGTATTCAATTTATTAATGGATAATTATAGGGTAATAATCACACAGAAAAGTTATCATTTTTTATCAAGAGATAATTTCTATATTATCGAGGGATAATTTATGGAATAAAAATTATCAAAGAATAATCACAAGGATTTATAAATGGAAAATTAATGTGGAATTACCCAAATATAATTATAAAATTATAATTTATGAGAAATTATAAAAATATAATTATAAAGTGTTAATTTAAGAAACACTTTCAAAATATCATTATATAATGTTCATTTATGAGAAATTATCTAAAGATAATTATAAAATAATAATTTAGAAATTATTGAGGAGGGAGAGAGTATGATATCCGGAGTTATTTTATTTCTTTTTGAAATAAAATAGTTGGTTTTATTTCTAAGAAACACTTGAAGAATTCCGAACATTGATGTGTTGATTATTATAATGATAAGGTCATGAGGGGGTGTATAGAACCTCATGGGGGTGTTTATCCATACTAATGATGATGATGACTTTGAGGTAGGAAGTTCCTTACCTACTTGTGATTGTGTTTACACTTGTTTCATTGGTAATTATTTGTTAGAATATGAATTAGTCATGCTTGATTGTGATTTCAAGTGAGTGTGTGTGTGTTTCCCAAAAAACTATTGTGACTCCTTTAGTGAATGAAATGTATCTTTTATTAATATTTGATTTTGATCACATGTTGTCATGTATTATATTATATACTCATGTTGATATACATTTCCAACTTGTGATCTCACCCTTTATATATATTTACATTCTTTTTTAGTTGTTATTGGTATTTTAGATAGGTGGATTATATTTAAATATTTATTCCGTAGAGGGGGAGAGTGATTTATTGTTACCATAATGAAATGGGTCCTGAGCATGTGGTGGAGGTATGAAGAATACACATCATTATGTCGATGGTGTTCTTGAAGATGCATTGATTCCAAGTACTATTCAACATGAGATAGCATAGTTGATGTGATTACTAGTTATTATCATCTCATGTATCAGGGTGACATGGTCCAATTGAGGGATATATGATGTCGGGTATCATCTCCATGACATCATGAGGACATCGTACTATGGGGGGTTTGTTTCTTTCAACTAATTAAATTATCTTTCAGCATGGATCCAAAGATGGTGTGGTCGGGGGTTATGGTAGCTTGGTCAGTGCACCATAAATCAGTTTTTTATTGTATGTTTATGCACATGACGCATTTATTATTATTATGGAATACAATTGTATACTTGAATGCATTAGGTTAAGGACACATTGGTGGCATCCTAATGAGTCATGTACTCACACCATACTTCGGAATTTTGATTCCCATGTAGATTTCAGGAAAGGAATGATGAAGGGATATGGACCTATAGTGGATGGCTAAGAAGGTGGTGCATGGAGCTGGGGAGGACACAGATTGAGAATAGAGGACCCTATAGTTCTTTTATATAACATTTTTTTCTTCATTATGGAAAGGATTACTGCACTAGAAGCTGTAGTTATTTGCATGAAATGTATTTCATTTATTTTCATCATGAATACAATTATTATTTATTGTATTTCCATTATTTATTATTGATCATATGACACGATACTAATGTTATAGTCTCCCCAATGATGGAAAAAGGCCCTCACTGCTAGTCGGAATCCTCTTGCATATATGAGGTCTTATGGAATTTCGATTCAGATCTAGTGGTTAGGGTTGATATGTTATTAATTGGTATTAGTGGATAAGGACACACTAACTTGTTTCTTCTCTAGTCTTGGTTGGGAGAGCATAGAAAATAAAAAGGAAGGTAAGAAATTGAGAAGGGGAACTATATTATTTTATGGTCTATACCGTGTTGCAGACTTCTAAGTTTCCATAAATGGATAATTATTTTATTGTTTTTAATATTCATTAAATTCACCATGGGTGATGGACATGATGTTATATGTGATTTATGACTTTTCAGATATGTTCATACATCATGACTAGGATCATAGGATCAAATTCCTTAAATATAATCATTTCTGTGCTACATAATAGTTCATTAATTTAATTCCTTGACTTATGATATCAATTCAGGATATTTTTTATTAGTGTTATATATATATATATATATATGTTTCCATAATATGTGATATATTTTTACTAGCATTAATTAGTTGAAATGAGAATGTTGTTTTGTTAGTATATATATGATGACTGTGACTAATGTGAATTGATGGAAACAAGGGTTATTGATAAGAGGGGTATACCTTGAGTTTATAGTAGACTCCTACGAAAATGTTGTTTGATCCCATAGTATAGTTAAGATAATCTTTGTGTGATCCCATTTTCTAATTAGGGTTTATCCTAATGAGTTTGTTTCTTATATTCAATGAATTACTTCACATTATAGAAGATGTCATCTCAATTTAGTCTTATAGATCTTCTTGGGAAGTAGGCCAAAATAATTCCATAAGGAAGGAGGCTTCAGCATTACCACTAGAATATTTGGAGAATTTTTTTGAGCTTATCCATGAATTCTTGGTGGTATTAGTAATTGGGACACTTCAACCAGAAGATGTTTTCTTAGTGTATTTCCTAGGCATATGAGTTCAGTACTATGGTAAAATATTCCCTTACCTCCAATCAGAAATTAATTATCCTTCTAGGTAACTGAGGGCCTCAAGATATTGAAAAACTGAAGGATCATTGGGATACATTAACGAGAGATCATGTCTTCTTAACAATAATTTTGATACCGTGTATCGTATGGTGATAATAGATTTGAAGGAGATAAAGGTTCTACTAATTACTATGCAGAAGAAGGGATTCATAAATCCATGTATTCCACCATAGGGTTCACCTATGTTGTTATCCAAGAAGGTATATAATATTCTTAATCAATGCATTGTTTTTTTAGAAGTCGAACCAGGTGATAGTCTCGAACTGAATTTGATTTCCCATGATGGATAGACTTTTCGATCAAATGTCGATATCCCAGTGGTTCTCTATGATTAATTTTAGAAAGATCTATCATCAATTATTAATTAGAGAGGAATATAATCAAAAGATAGAATTTTATAGTACATATGGACTGAATGTGTATTTGGTGATGTTGTTCGGGCTAGAGGATGCACAAATGGTGTTCAGAGAGCTCAGAAACAATACCTTTCACCCGTACATACACTCATTTGTTATGGTGTTAATCAAAATAAATCCCCATTTACTCACCAAAAATTGAGTAACATGTTGGGATCTAGAGATAGTCTTGAGTACGCTTTGAGCAGACTTAATTTATGCCAAACTATCAAATTATTTCAACTAGATTAAAGAGGTGAAGTTCCTAAGACATGTGGTGTTTGAGACCAATATATCTATGGATAAAAAAAAGTTTAGGCAGTCATGTCATTGACATCTCCTCATGTTTTTTATATTATGATATTTCTAGGTTTCACAGTAGATTACCGAGAGTTTATCTGGGTCTTCTTCTAATTATTATCACCCATGATAACACTGATAGAGATGGGAGTGAAGTTACAGTGGTCCGACTAGTATGAAGTGGATTTCTTTGAGTTATAGATAAGGATGATGACATCTCTTATACTAACACTCACTAAACCTAGGGTTTAGTTATACTGTGTACTATAATCTATCAGGCATTGGTTTTCGATTAGTACTAATGCAATGAGTATAGATAGTAACATATGGATATCGGTATCTACACAACTATGAGAAGAACATCCTTAAACATGTTTTGGAGATAGAATCAATGGTCCATCCTCTGGACTATAAGATACACTATATCTTTGCTGATATATTTTTTTAAATGAACTATAAGATCCTTTTCAACATCTTTACACAGTATGACCTGGATATGAGGTAGAGTGGCTAGGTTGAATATTAGAAAATTTTCTTTTTTGTGGTGTCATTGTAGTCTACAGTTTAATGTTCTTTGGAAAATAGTAGTGTTAGGATGGGTGACCACCTGAGAATTACTCATGTAAAACCCATGGGTTCTTTCACAGTGACATTATTACACCTAATCACATTAGAAATATGATACTTTTTTCTCTCTGTGTTATAATTGTTAGAGGGTGAATATCGATCACCATCATCTTGGTAGGTTGTTTTATCTAGTCTTAATACCAATGTTGAAGTTGGAGGAGGTCCCAATGGACACTATGACAGGGTTTCCTAGGACACGGACAAATGATGATGCATCCTGGGTGATATTTGACCGACTAATGAAGTATGATCACTTCATACCAATCAAAGAGACTCACTCTGTAGAAAATCTAGGAAATATCTATGTATGAGATATTGTAAACCTTCATGGAATCCATTTAACCATTGTTTCAAATTGAGATGCATGTTTTATATAATTTTGTTTTCATGGATTATAGATATCCCTATGTAATCAATTGAGATTGATCACGAAATACCATTCTTAAAATGAAGGATAGTCTGAGTAGAAAATAAGAATATTGGACGATATTCTTCTAGCTTGTGTTCTAGAATTTAATAGAGCATTTAATGATAAAGTATCCTTAATTGAGTTTAAATAAAATAATGGTAAATATGCATAAATTCATATGGAACATAATGAGGATCTCTATGAAAGGTTATGTCGCTCACCGCCACGATGGAATGAGGTGGGTGAGGGAATGTTTTCTGGCCTATTTATGGTTTAGGAGACCTCCATGAGAGTGTAGTGGATATAAAAGAGATTCATCATTGCTAATAGAAGAAATATATCTTATGTTTACCATTGGATGAGACCCTTTGTGTATGATGTGGGAGATTGGTTTTTCTTGATAGTGACTCATCAGTGGAGGAACATATGTCTGGGGAAACAGGGTAAGCTAGAACAATGTTTTTTGTACCCTTTTTGATCATCGAGTGTATAGGGGCAATGAAAGGTCATATATATCTCTATTATATCTATTTTTGAATGCACGACGTGTTTCAAGTATCAGATCATCAGAGTTATATACTAGACCTTATAAATGTTATTTATTGTGAGGATGTTGAGTTGGAGATCAACACATATTATATGGACCATTTGGTGCAGATCATTGATTAATGTAGGAAGGCATTATGAGGTAGGATGATACCACTTATACAGATTTGGTGGTAGCATGGGTGGATCTAAGAAGAGATGTGGGAGCATGATCCTAATGTTTGAGCTCCGTTGATGAGTTTTTCGAGCAAGACCGCTAGATATAGTTAAACTGGATGACAATCCTATATCGTGGGAAAATTGTTATATTCCAATTTTTAAAATTATAATAAACCCACTTATTGATAATTTATAATTGTATTATGAAATAATGATTTATCAGCAAAATACCATAATAAATTGGTTAAAGGGTATTCATAAGATAAAAATCCTAGTTAACACATTGGAATATAGAAGGAAATAGTTTAGGAGTTAAACACTGAGTTAGTGTGAGATTCTGAGTCCCCTAAATCCTTGGGGAAGAAAAAGTAAAAAAATTAACTGTATTATATTAAGTATGAGAAATTTATTCAATGTAATGGAATAAATCCAAAATTATGCATCATATGAGAAATATGATACCGCCAATAGGTTTGGGACATGGTGTTTACACAAGGTAGGGTATAAATTTTTTAATTTTTAGACATTTTGATGTCTCACTCGTAAAAATAATCTATCTAATAATTGTTATGATATTATTTGGAAAATAATTTAATAACTTGAAAACTGTTTATCATATGATAAATATTATAACACCGTTAGGTCTAGGACAAGGAAATTACCCTAGGTGTGGTATAACATTTGTATGAATTGTAATTTTGGAATGCTCACTTATGAGAAAAGACTTTATTGTTTTTAATTAATTAATTATTCGGTTAGTTAATTAATAAATAATTATTATCTATCAAACTGTATGTTTTAAGAGAATTATGAGACAACAATTGGGTACAGAATGTGGGTTTTACCCTATATGATGCATAAAAATTATGACGATGGGCGTATGGTGTTATGTAAAATTTTTGTATTAAATAAGTAATTAAATTAAATATTAATCTGGTTTTTAATTAAATATAATTAATTTTGTCCCTTATTCATCCCTCAACACATGAACAAGAACACCATTAAATCTCCCTATGGTTTAAAAACCATTTATTTATCACTTTTTTTGACTACCAATAAATTATTAATGTCTTATTAAATGGATATAATTCATATCATAATAGTTTTTCGGTTGAATAGTGGGTTGATTCAGGTATTATAATTGAGATTTTTAGAGTTTCAATATTTGGGTTCTTATAATTTTCAAATGCATTGGTCTTCTCTAATGATGAATCTCATGGAGTTAATTCCACTCAGATCTTCCTTGAGTGATATAACAAGTCTTCAGTTCTAGGCTTGCGACCTAAATATTCAGTGTCAAGGAGCTTGATCGTCCACTTTTTGCATGGTGATCATCTAGGTGAGTATATTTTTAATTATTTAATTGGGTTTTCTTTTTCTTTTACATATTTATATATATATATATATATATATTAAAACTTATAAAATAAATATCTTTTGGGACATTGAAGATAATTTGGAATTGTTAATTTTGTTGGATTCATATTGATAAGAAGAACCAAAATCCTATAATTATTTTTGATGGTAGTGAGCTATATTTTTAATCCTATATTTGTAATTTTAAATTGATAATTTAGGACAAATTATGAATGGAATCGCATTTAAAATTTATCCTGGAAAATACTACACAATTTTTCAATAGATAATTATTATAATTATCGAATGATAATTGTATCTAATTATGTATGATAATTACATTAGAATATAAAATGATATTTTTAAATAAAATTTATCAAAGGATGAATTATTATAATTTACAAAAGATAAAGGGGTTATTGAAGGATAATAATGAAGAATTATCAAGAGATAATTATAATGAATTATCAAAGACTAATTGTATGTGTTTATTGAAGATAATACTATTCATTTTATTAAAGGATGATTCCAAGGTAATTACAACATGGAAAAATTATGGGTTTTTACCAAATGATAATTTCTCGATTATCAAAGGACAAATTATGGAATAACATTTATCAAAGGATAATCACATGGATTTATAAATGGATAATTTATGATAAATTAATAGATGATATGTTATGAGAAATTATAAATATATAATTATAAAACGTTATTTTAACATAAATTATCAAAATATTTTAATTAAAGTATAATATATGAGAAACTATCAAAAGACAACTATACTTTGATAATCTATAAATTATCCAGGAGAGAGAAGGTACCTTTACATGTAATATTTTTTTTGAAATAAAATAGTTGGTTTTTGTGTTAGGAGACCCTTGATCAACGTCTTACATGTATGTGTTGATAATTATGATGATATGGCCATGATGAGGTGTAGTGGACCACGTGGGGTGGTTTATCCTTACCATCGATGTTGATGACTATGAGGTAAGAAGTTTCTTACCTTCGTAGGACTATGTTTACACTAGTTTATTTGACGAATAAATTTTTTGGAATTTAAATTGAATTTTCATGATTTTATTTCAAATATTAGTGTTTGTAGGACATAAAAACAATTATAAATTCATGATTGATATTTGTAAATATTTCATGCATATTTTATTATTATCACATATTGTCGTGTATGTTGTTATATACTCATGTTGATATAATATATGTACTTCTATGATCGACCTGTATATGTATTTCCATGCCTAGTCAGTTGTTAGTGGTATTTGAGACAATTGGGCTGTCATGTCACATTTTTCCCTAGTGGGGGAGAATTCTGGAATGAAACCATAATGACGAGAGACCTAAGAATAATGTAGAGGTATGAGGATGTCGTGGCATCCTGTTGAGGGTGTTCTTGAGGATTCATTGATGCCATGTTTCATTCGCAAAAAGATATCCTAGTCGATGTGAGTACTAGTTATTGTCGTCTAGATGATCCAGGTGACATAGTACACTTGAGGGATAGATGATGTTGGGCATCACCTCCATGACACCATGAGGACGCCATACAAGGGTTGGTTTGTTTCTCACCACTCATTCAATTGTCATCCATCAAGGCGTCGAAGTAAGTACAATCGGGGGTTGTGGAAGCTTGGTTAGCTCACTACCACTATGTTTTGGATTGTATGTTTATGCTCTTAATTCATTTATTGTTATTATATAATACACTAGTATAATTGATAATATCAGGTTATGGACATAGTGGTGGTGTCCTACTGAGTCATATAGTCACACCCTACTCGAGAAATTTGATGCACTTGTAGAATTCCTGAATGACCCACTAAAGGGGTATGGCCCTGTGGTGGATGGATTAGAATGTGGAGAATAGAGCTGTAGAGGACTAGGAAGGACAGTGGAGGACCCTATAATTATTTTATTTATCATCTATTTTTGGTATTTTGGAATGTTTTTCCACAATATATGTTGTTTTTATTTTCATGACATGTAGGTGATTACTTTTTACAGATGATTAATATTATTAATTATCATATTTTAATTAGTAATTATGGATCCTATGAGGTGACAATGAGGGTATATTCTACCCAATGACAGAATTATACCCCCACCGCTAGACGGAACCTCTTTCATATAAGGATGCATGCATAAGGTCATGTGGAATTACAGTTTGGTGCTAGTGGTATGGATTGGGATGTTTTAGGTATACTAGAACTAGATAACATATTGGTGGATCGTAAACGAATCAAATAAAGTAAATTATTACAAACTATTCATAATAAAAACAATGTATTATCGAATAAGATGATATAATTAATAGAAATAGAAGCTAAGTGATGATCCATATGTAGAGTGAATAGATTTTCATAAAAAACATTAGCATATTCTCTTCAGTTAATGAAATCGTAATAAATGTATTTTATATTATATATTTGGAGAATAAGATTTATGAATACTTTTTTATAACTAACCAAATAAACTAAACTATTGGAATCCAATTTAATAATGTTGTTAGATGGTGTTGTAATTTTTTTCAACAGTTTGTGAATTATTGTTGGTACCATTGTAAGTAATCAAGAAGTTGAGTTGTGGAAGTATGGAAGATAAAAATATTTTTTTTGGAACATAAAAGGAAACATATAAATACATGAGCGGTATATGTTGAATGATGGTGGTGTATTGAATGTATTCTTTTAGAATTATAGATAATTAAATTTTTTATGACATTTATGTTAATTTAGAGAAGTTCCAAATAGAAGAGAAAAAAGAGAAGTTGAACTGAAAATGTTGAAAAAGATAGAGAACTATCCCTGAAACTGTATGAATAATTTTTTGGGATAGTATCTATAATGTTAAAAAGTCCCAAAAATGTTTCATGACATTTAATGAGTAACTTTCACTGATCATAAAAATGTATGAAATGTCCTAGACTCTTTATAAAATAAACTTGATGAAAAATGTAATGTCATCATATTTAAAGATAAAAATAAATGAGTACGTCCTGAAATTATAAGGGGACATCATATGATTCATAAGACTCATGATTATTGGGATGGAAAATACTTTAAAAGGCCATTGAAGTTTCCGTATGGGTATAAGATCCATATAAACTCATATTATATTGGTAATTATATTCAACATAAATATTAACAAAAATTATTGGATCAAGCATAACTCTACCTTGGATAGAGTATAAGATTCAATTTGAAAAAATTTAAAAGTTAATTAAGCAATGTGTAAGTATTATCTATGAGTGAGAAGGTAAATTGAGAAAGAAGGAATTTGTACGGGTAACAAGTGCACATTCATAAGAGTCCTCAAGAAAATCATAAGGGATTTTACCTTGGAGTTCTAGGGGGTTATATTCATAACACTAGCAAGACATAATGACCATTTACTTATATATTATTCAATTAATTATTATCTCTCCTAAAATTAAAATATTTTTTATTAATAAAAATTATGATAAATAAATTATTCTACTATGATTGGAGAAAGTCTTACCAGAATTAATGGGGGATTATTTGATAATTATTTTGGGGATTTAAAAAAAGTATTTGTATATATTTAATGGATCTATTATTTGACCAACCAGTACACTATAGTGAATAATTTCACAGTATGAATGAAATATAAGAAAATGTAATTGAATATTTATAATTCCAAAAATACATGAGAAATAATGTCCTTATCTTTTTCAATAAATCACATATGTAATATTGATAATACTACTAGGGATACTAGAATGATATTTTTTGAAAGTTAAATGTGGTATAAATGTGTAATAAATATTAATGTAGGTTTCAAGGAGTTTCCATGCATAGATAAATAAAATAAATTATGTCATATTTCAATGGAAGGTAGCAAAGTTACAAGATCATCGATTATGGCATGGAAATAATATATTTTCATATCCCTATGATGCTCAATGATTTAGTTAAATTAAATAATATAAATAGAATGAATATTCCCATCATACTAATGAAGATAAGACGATATTCGTGATGGGAAATGTTGAAAATCTATATATTTTTTAGAGATTGAAACATATTAAGTAATAATTGTTGAATATATATATCAATAAATATTTGTGAATATGATGATTCAATCATGTGGAATTATTGAAATATCTGATTGTCTAACGAAAATATGAAAGAAGTCTTTAATATATTATGAATCAAAGTTAAGTACCATTTATTGTATGATTAAGTAATTATAAGAAATCATATAACATTTTTGTAATGAAAAATAAAAATATAATTACTACAATGTGGAAAATTGAGAGTATTTTATTTTTATGCTGGAAGGGAGATCAAAGATAGATTTTTTCACTTCCTGAATAACTAATAAATGAGGAATAATTAGTTTCTATAACATATCATGAAAATATGAAAAATCAATACATATACAAGTTTAAAGACAATCTATAAATAAGTATCTTATAGGGATAAAACACACACAAAAATCTTTTTCAATTAAAAAAATATGATTTCAATTTTCTTAGATTTTATGCTGAAGTATTAATTCTTTCATATAGTAGTGTGAAAAGAGAGAGGGAGTGATGTGATAAATCCTAGGAAATCCATGAGTTATAAAAGAATATTATAGGTGGAGTAACCCAATATTAGAGTGTTACCTCACTTAAACCCGTCAACAAATAGAGAGTTTAGTATATTATAGTGAATCTACACATTTTTTATTATAGGATCCTTAGACTAGCCTATTGTGGGTGAACCAAGTAAAAATAATTGAGTACAATGTGCTTGTTTTTTAATATTCCAACTGATTTAAATTCATGAATATGGGTTAAATTAATCATTGATAATATATTGTAAATATATGTACAAATTGGATAACAATTAGACCATTATAATCAAGAGGAAAACAAAACTATTTCAAAAATATACTTTTCACTAAAAAATGGTTTTATTTCTTTTTATGAGAAAATAAAATATTTATTTTTTTACCAATTTTTGGAAATTTATTTAAAATAATGAACATTATTTTTGAAACAAACACATCAAAATTATGATGGATTTATTTTTTCAAATTTTCTAAAAAGTTTAATTTTTCCATTGTTAGCAAAAAACCCGATCACTTTTTAAAAATATCATTCCATTTAAAAATTTAAAAAGTTATATTTTAATTAAAAAATATATTAAAAAATAAATTTAGTTCAATTATAATATTATTAATCGAATTTAGGTACTTTGAATCAATTTTAGGTCGAATTGTGATAAAAAACATTTTATACTTAAGAAATCATTTTCATTGGAAAACAATTTTTGTCATGTATGAGGGATTATTGTTAAAAAAACTTTTTCCAATTATATGAATTTAATTTGATAAAATTTATTCATTATAAATATTCATCTTAATTAAAATGAGATAATAATAATATATTTATTTTTTGGTCATAAATAATAGTTAAATATTATAAATATGTTTACCCAGATATGGTAAAAACTGTCTTACCAAGGGTTAAAATAGATAAATTATGGTTAAAATAACCTGAAAACGTGTCTAAAATCTATTGAATAGATATATATTTGACCCTATATCATATAATATTCCATAATGGTCCACTATGGATCCATTTGTCTTGAATAAGACAATAATATATTTTATTCGTTTCTCTAATTCTATATCTATTCTTCCACCCCCACCCCCCATAAAACGACTCCAATATCTTTTCCTCCCCACACATCATGAGGTTTTTGGATCAGCCATGTTCTACCCAAATCTATTCCTTAAATACATCTCCAAAACATGGAGTCTCTATTTTGACCATAAAACAATCCTTGGAAGGCATTATGTGTATACCTAAAATTTTTCCCGAATAAGATGTATAGTTCTTAACCACGAGCTATAATTTTATTTTTTTCTAAACCTCTTTAAAATATTATTTAAGAATTATTAAAAAATAAAACTAATATATTCCATACACTAATATTTTATTATGTAAATATAATTATCTATATTGATCTCTTATTCCATGAAATGGGAAATGAACCTATTGATCACGTATATGATGTATTAGTACCTCACGAAATGATGTAATTTGATTTCCATCACCACCTATCTAGGATATATAATGATTGATTTAATTTTTATAAATTAAAATATTGACATAATTAAAAATCTATAATTATAATATCACATCAAAATTATTTCATTTCAATCTCTTAGAAAATGAGAATGTTGCTCATGTGCACATGTGGACTACCACCTATGTGAAGTGGTGTGAGGCATTATTAATTTTATTTAAAAATATGTGGTAATGATGATAGATTAAATAAATATATAAGATCAAAAAATTGTTATCAAAATATGAATTACTATTTACCTTTATTTTTTCCTTTCTTTGGAAAATAAATACATCGTTCTTGTGTATATAAGACCTACCATCTCCATGAGTGGTGTAACCCATTTTTCAATCTCAACATGTTATGGATGAATATAAATATGAATATATAGTATATATATTATATTTATATCATGATTAAAATTCAGAAGGCAATGGAACCATGATGAATCTATAAGTAAAAAAAATGAACCCAAACATATATAAAAAATGATTAATTTATTACCCAAAATAGTTATTGTTGCAACGATTTGTTAACAAACAGATGAAAAAATAAAATAATAAAATAATATATGCCTTTACAACCTACATTTTATAATTTATATTAGAAATTATTATGTGTTATATTATATTATATAGTACTATACATATACAACACATAAACAAAATGATAAAAAATTATTTCATTAACAAATATCATTATATTTATTAGTAGCTAAACCCATTAAAATAAAAAAAAATTAATTTGACATAAAATATAAATTAATAAAAGTATAATGAAAAAATATAGATCCTTCAAGTCTTCCAGAATCACCACCCCTTTGACCAACACTATAAAAATGAAACAAAAAATTAGTAAACCAATCTAAATTTTAGAAAAATAAAATATAAAACATTGGGTTTAATTTTCAGTTAATTTCGAATAAATGAACTATGTAGTATTTATATGAGTTTACATAGACATTATAATTTTAATTTGATCATTAAAATTGTAACATGACCATATGGAAAAGTGTCCTGGTCATTGAGAATAGTAACATAACTAATAGAATAGTAATTTTACCATAAAAAAATAAAATATAACATAAATAATTGTTATAAGGATTTATTTATGTAAATATAATTATTATAATTCTGAAAAATAACATTCAAGATTACAAACTCTATGAAAATGTAAGAACATTTTTAGTAAACTTTATTTTATAGTGTTTCATAAAAATCATATATTTTATATGAAATATTTAATAAAATTATTGATAATTATTTTGATAAAATGAATTTCATTTTTGAAATATAAATTTTGAAATTTTCCATGTCTTAATCTTTGGTAATTTTCTTAATATTTTAGGTTGTATGTGAGTAACCAAAATACATTTTTTACGCAACCTGTTAATTTTAAATTACATCATTAATGAAAAATAAACTATACAAAGTTTTTTTCCATGAAAACATATTAAATTATATTAATGAGTCATTAAAATATATCATACAAGTTTTTGAAACCCAAAAGTTTCTTTAAAACATCTAATGTCAGAAGTATTCCATTAAAAATACGGTTTTTCATTTTTTTCAATGTTTGTTTTAATAAATTAGTGAAATCGATTTATATAGAGTATTAATGGTTGAAAAACATTTTATTATATTTATACATGATTAATTATGACAAAATTATCACTATTATAATTTTTAACTTTGATATAATATTTAATCCAATAATTTAATTAAAAAACATTTCTCTCTACAAGTGTAAATAACCCCTCTACCCCTCCTTTGGGAACCACATAACATCCACTTTTCAAATCCAAAAATCATCCCCAACACCCTATCATAAAAATATTATAATCCATTGGACCATTCTTGATTAACCGACTCCAAGTATCAAGGGAGTTCAGTGTTATACCAGAGAAGAAAAATCAATAAGATGTTATGTTTTCATCAACTCCTATTTATATTTTTATATTCTCTTCCTATTTTTCTCTATCTCATAAAAAGTAAAATATTTTTATATTAATTATGAATAATGTTAAAATTATTTTAATGATTTTATCCTACTTAAATAATCAAATATACTAGGTAATTAAATTTCATAATTTATATACCTCCACCTTGGACAATATCTCGTTATTAGTTGGTTAACTGCCAATGAGGGTGTTTCCAATTACTTTCTAAAACCCAAACACAAGGATGGTAATAATAAGTTATTTGTGTTATATAAGTTAATAAATATAAGTAATTTAAGGTTTTTTGATGAATTCCACTAATTTATAAATGTCCTTGAATAAAAAAGTGAAATTGAAGACAAATGAGAAATGTTTAACGGAAACGTGATATGAAAATATTATCCCATTAAACAAGGAAATTTAGAAATAAAATAAAATTATAATATTTCATTAATAGTGATAAAATGTAAATAATTAAATTCTATTTAAATTTTTAAATAAAAATAAGATTATTATTCATATGGCAGAAACACTAAGAAATAATGTGGGATTTAATGTAAGGGAATTCTCTAAACCAAACTCTTTCATTTGGGTTATCTCCAATTTCAAATTGATTTTGGGATGAATTTTCCTCTTATATCCATAAAATTTTATTTAAATATTTTTTATCCTTAATTTCGTGTGTATACTTGTTTCATTAATTATAAACTGATTTTTAATAAATTTATAATTATTTTTCAAAAGTAATTCAATTTTTAAAGCTACTCATGAATCCTCTCGAGTTATTATTCTTTCAAAGAGAATATGATCATTTATGATAAATAATAATGTCATTTATTCATTTGGAAATCCAAATTTACTCTCACGAAGTATAATATGTGAAATATTTTTTGAACTACCTTCATTTTTAGGGGTTATCTTATCACTATGATTGTTATCCTTCCATACTGCATGCACGGTTATGCATATTTTATGATTAGATGGGTGGGACCAGAATTATATATCACTATAATTCATTGGGAAATAAGATGAATTTCCTGAGATAATTATTTTTATTTATGAACTTAATTCTAGATTTATTTATTATGATGGTGTTATTATTTTTTCCCATATGTTATCAGTGATAATGATACTAGATTTGTTCATATATTTGTGTAATATTTGACCATTATGTTATAATTTTTAATTATTATGAATATAACACATTCCATGACATTATTAAATGTTTCTTGTTTGATATTTTTGATGATACTATGCTTATTATTTAATGATGAAAATTATTCTGACTCATATAATTTTGATTCATTCCAATTATTCCTCTACTTACAAGTATTTTTATCCCCCCTTTGGACATAATATCCTCATGTGACTACATGTACTAAGGATATCGTAATAAGGATAATGAAGAAAAATGTAAAAAAAATTATATTTTATTATGTACAATTGACGTATGAGAGTACATAACCCTGAAACTAAATAATTGGATCCTAGATTGTATCGTTATTGCATGTTTATCTTAAAAGTGGTGTAATAGTCATATAAGAATAAGTTGGGTCACTATAGTTTTTATCATATAATTTTTATTAGATAAAGTTATTATAACCTCTTAAGATAAGTTAAAATATAGGTAAACATCCATGAAGAACTATTTTAAAAGAATTTTAAATAATGGGATCCCATAATATATGACATTAGATATGATTTACACATATAAATAAATGGTTTATTCATGATTTGTGGACATATGTTTTATTATAAGCTATTATATTTTAGAAAATGGTGGGAACATTGAGACACCGGTCCAACAACCAATGTAAGGGATAATGCTACGTGTCTGAATGACATTCTTAATGTGATTGGAGATAGGGTTCAAAAATTCATGGTGATGATCACCAATTTATGTTAGGATATGAACAATAACATAAATCATATTTAATGTTTAACATTACCCATGTTGGAGAAACAAGCTATTGAGTCCTTTAGGGGGAAATAAAATCCAAAATTTAGTTGATATTCTCATTAACTTGTCATTGAATAGTAGGTTAACATAATAGAGATTATATGTTCTATCATCAATTGGTTTGATAAAGATAATGTTACAATATTTGTCTAACATTTTGGTTGAGAGACCAATAAATGAGTGGAATGGATAAATAACACCAATATTAAGGATTAAATAGAAGACATAGTGTATGATGAATTTAAGAAAAAATATTTATAAATAATTATTTCCCTCATACTATTTAAAAAAATACTGAGCGAGAAATCATATAGCTAAAGAAAAAGGATGGTCAATATTTCACATATTATAAAGAAAAAACATCGTTCATTCATGATACTCCTAATATTTTTTATAAAAATGATATAAAATTAAATATATTCTTTAGTGGTTTATAACCACACCAATAAAAGGCTATACTTATCCTATTATTTTTTAGTTACAAATAAGTAATTTAATTCTCTCTCAAAGAAGAGATGGTGTTTGGTGATTGGGAACATGATTATGAAGATAAGAAGAGAATAATGGAGTTTCAATTTGGTTGGTCAAATGAAAAATGATGAAATAGGATGCAATCACCCATATATAAACCATTTGGGAAAAATCATGCAGATTTACTCAAATGGATGGGGAAGTGATTCAAGATTAATAAATAAAACCACCAAGCTCTTGAATGACAAAGATACAAAAAGAATAAAGAAAACATGTTGGAGGATAGGAAGGAAACTCTTTATAAACCACTAATGGTTCAATTATTCTAATTTTTGGATCAAGGGAACCATGCAATCTACAGTATTAGACCTCAGTTTTTTGAGGTAATTAATTTGAGTAAAAAGAAGAGACAAAGTATTAAAGAACCTATTATTCATTCACTAAAATTTTAGTGGAGAAGGAAAATTAAGTCATACAAGTTACACTTATTATTCACTCAGTAATGAAAAGTAATTATTTTTTTTCTAGTCCTACACATTCATTTATATTCTGCAAGTTTTCTTTAGTTGTTGAAGAGAATCCACGATACCTTGAAGAATAGGTATCAATAAAAACACCTAGTGGTGTAATTATTTCATCCCAAGTGTTAGATTATTATCATGTTAGCTTATATATTAAGATTCTCCAATTGAGTATTGTGATCCTTACATTTGAGTAATTTGAAACTATAATGTTCATTGATTGGATCTAATTATATATATCATGCATAAACCATCCGGAAAAGGGAATCAATTTCTATATTCTAAACCATTCAATGATCCCCTAAAAATACATTGAAGATCATGAATATCCCATAAATAATCACTAAATGGTGTCAATGATGATAGCATATGGATAGTCATACCTTACCCGAATGGTTGAGTTGTAGAAAACAATAATCCTTCTGGGGATGACCTTTTTAATAGAATACCCTGCTATATTTCCTTAATAGTTGGACAACATTTCACTAGATTTTGAGGTATATTTCTTAATATAGATTATACCAGAGACACCATTATCTCTAAATTCTCTTACAGGATAGCCCCCATTGAATAGGAGTTAATGAAAAAGAAACAATATCATTTTCCAAAAGGGATCATATGCCCCAGTTTATTGACCTAGGATGAACCACTATTCTTTCTGAAGAAAAAATGATGGTTCAATGCGAATATTTATAGACTATCAAGAGTTTCAAAAGTTCACTATAAGGAAAATTATCCCATGGTAAGTATTAATGACTTCCTTGATCAACTACAAGGAGAAAATTACTTCTCTAAGGTGGATATTTTTTCTAAATATCATCTGCTGAAGGTGAAGGGGGATGATATTTAAAAGACAACCTTTTGTAAAAGGTACAGTCACTAAGAGTTCATAATGATTCCCTTAAGTCATAATAATTCCCTTTAAATATTCATGGTTAATATGAATAGAGTCTCTGGGGGCTACCACAAAGAATTAATACACTCTTTAGCAATGATATTATCATACACTCCGGGATTAAGTAAGAACAAGAAGAGAATATATGGATTGTACAAGAAACAGTTAGGGAAGATAAAATAAACACAAATTCATTAAGTGTGACTTTTTGGAGGTGGAAAGTCACATTCATGGGAAATTTTAACACAAGTTACTAAATTTTTGTAGTCCCTTCAAAGAAAAATTCCATTGTGGAATGGCTCAGACCCACTAGTGTAATGGAAATCCATTATTTTGTTGGATCAGTACTAATGACATTTTTTGAGAAATTTAAAAAGGATATATATCTCTCTAATTATGTTAACTTGGAAAGGGGTGATGTATTTATGGATAGACTAATATAAGGAAATCAGGAAATAACCCAAGAAAATGCTAAAAATTCTACCTATACTCACACTACCATAAAGTGGAAGAGGGTTTTTTTAAATAAAATAATGATTCAATAAATGTCTTGGAATGTGTAATCATGTAGAATTAAAAAGGAATAACATGTTCCACCTAAGAGTGAAATATCCACGAAATGAATTACCCAAAACATTGTATGGAGTTAAGATATTTTATCTACACCTTAATGATTTGGTGGCATGACCTCTATAGAGTTAGTGTGATATATATACATACAGAAAGATTATAAATTATATATTGAGCTCAGCATGCATAACTAAATATGGTTATAGTTGATAATGTACTAATATTTCACTATTAACATCAATCCAAGAAATATGATCCGCATAGCTAATTCTCTTAATAGAAAATAACCAGTCAATCCATCCAGGATGTGGATTGATAAAGCCTATATATTTATGGATATCCAAAGTAATGATCTAGAAATCATAAGGGTAGGTAATACATCCCACCTTTCCACAATTATTTTCTAACAATCTATCCAAGAAAAGAACAAGGCGGTATAAAGGGATGATTTATAGTTTTTAAATATTGTGAAAGGATTAAAGTAATGGATTATTCATTAGAAAAAAATTAATAAATGTGGATTCATTAAATTTCAAACTAGGAATTTTGTGTCTTCGTCACCCATGATATAGAATTAGGTATTTCATAATAAACATAAATCAGTATTCCCCTTCCATCCTAAAATTACCAGGATGTAAAATGATCTCCAAGAACACTTCTAGGGGATAACATTATGAATGAGAGTTTTGAGAATATCACATGGTCCTTCATATGTCAAAAAGTTATAGAAGAAATAAAAAACTCCATGAGTATGATGTTACGATATCCCATACCAACATTAAAATGGGAGAAAATAACCATTTACATAATCACTAGTCTCTCAAATATATCTATTGGAAACAATGTGACCTAGTTTGTGGTATATAGACTCACCAGGACTTCCTACTTCATCACCATTTAGGAATATTAATCACTTTAAAAAATTGATACGATATGTTGAGTCATAAGTTTTATATTCTACACTTTCCATCTATACTCTTGAAAATCACAACAGAAGCATAAAAACTATGACTTACTAAATTTATATTTATAATTTATTTTGTGTGTTTTTTAGACAACAGTTTATTCTACCAAATGTAGAGATATTTATAAACTAAAAACATAGACATTCCATGTTAGTCTGATCTGTTAGAATGACTATAGTATCTTCAATATAACTGAATTAAATACAATCCATTGGATTGAAAAAATTCTATTCCATAGGATTGATCAAATTATAGTCCATTATAATGACCTAAGACAGTTAGTCATAATGAAATAATCTAGTTTATCGGAGTGAAAAAATATTGTCCATCGATATGACTGAATCCATTCTATCAAAGAAAAAAAATCTAGTCTATTAGTATGAATGAATCTACTCTATAAGAGAAAAAAATATATATTATCATTATGATTGAATGTGATCTATCATAGTGAATAAATCTATTATATTGGTTTGATGGAGTGAATTATATCCGTGTGATTTAGTTTAGTCTATTGGTGTGATTATGTTTAGTCCATAAAATTGACATGTTTTATTCCATCATAATTTTAATGTTCATAATCAAATAACTACAACAAATATGGCTTTATCTTATACAAGAGATTATCTATGATATCTAAAAAAGATAATAAATACCCTCTTTATTATTGAAAGTAAGAGGACTGATAAAGGAGGGTCTTTCTTAGTGATTAAAAATAACTGATATAGGGGGTCTTTATGAGTTATAAAAAATATTAATAATGGGATCCCATTATTCATACTAATAAAAAACGAACAAATAATTGGGATCCCATTGTCAGTTCTAATAAACATGGAATGATAAAGGGGGGATTTATCTGTGCTTTTTTACTAGCACTAGTAAAGGATCCCTATATCTGTGTTTTTTTCTAGCACTGATAAATGAAATATTACACCAGATAAAATATATTTCATTAAAAATAACATATTAATATATAAATATATTTATATAGATATAGATATAAAATATTTTTTGAAATAAGATCTATAAAAGGGAAAATATGAATTTACACATAGTATATAAAATATTTCATGAAAATGGAATATTAAATAATTAAAAAACATTATTAATTAATACATTTCAATTATTATTGAGTAGTAGTCATTTAATAACAATTTGATGACATAAAAAATTAAATGAATTAATGAACAGTCTCTGTTAAGTTGAAAATAATACATTAATTTCAAACGAATATAACATTTGATTTAGATGTCTTTTTTGACTCTACTACATATGAAATTGAAACCTATGCAAAGATCTATGTTGTGTTGAAAAGGGAGATCTTTTTTATATTTTTAATGTAAAAGGCCCAGAAGTCCTCTAAAACTGGTTTTATTTAGGATTCCATAACCTTTTTATATTCAATGGTATTTCATCATTATTTAATATATTTTTCTTGTCCCTTTTTAGGGGGACTAACTTTATTTCCAGGACATACATTAATATTGAAATTATTGTTTTGGAATTTCTTCTTTTTCATAATTAAGTTTATTAATATTTAAATATATGCATATTTCCTAATATTTATTTAAAATTAATCAATACTATAAATATATATTTATATAAAAATGTATTTTTAAATATGTTAACCATATATAAATAAATATTTATTATTAATTTCATTTGAAAAAATAATAATACATTTTATTTACCTTATGAAAATGAAATAATATTTATATATGAATATATACAAGAAAATCTTAATATATAAACATGTCTGTGGAAGTAAACAAATATATATTTATGTGCATACACTAATATATTTTAATATATGTAAATATTTTTCTATGTATGTGAGAAATATAAATTTGTATATGTGTGTGTAAATATGTCTGTATGGGTTTGTATGTATCAATATTGTGTGTATACATCATATATAAATTTATTTTTATATAAATATTCCATTATCATTAAATATAATATATAAATAAATTTACAATAATAAAATATTATTATATATATATAAAATTTATATAATGTTTATATATACTTGTGTGTGTATTGATAAACATATATATATTAATATTAATATTCTAATATATGCAAATAAATTTTATAATATAATATATTAATATATATATATCATACACACACGAACACTCAAACAGAAAAGTATTTTTGAAATTTTATTTAAAAATAATTATAGATATACAAATAATAATGATGTATATCAATATGTATAATTAATTATTAATGTCTTGATATACAATAAAATTATATAGGGTAGTGCGAAAGAGTTTCTCTTGGAAGAAGGAGGTTATGTGATCAAATCTAGACATGTGTGTGTGGGTGAGCAGTTGTCTAGAACTAAGGAAGGGAGGTCATTAGTGTTAATGATGGGGTTACGTGTTGGGTGGTCTATTGGAGATCTAATAAAGGATTTCTGGATTATTGTGAAAGGCAATAAAATTTTATTTATCTATTTCAATTTTTATCAAATCTAGAAAACAAAACTGATAATGGAACCCTTTATCAGTGCTAAATAAAATTTCTAATAAAGGAACCATTTATCATCATTTTTTCTAGAACTCATAATGATCAGATTTTATCATCACTTTCATATTATCCAACTTTTATGCACTGATATATCCTTTTAAAATATTTATTATAAGTGTAACTTTTTATCATAATAATAATAATTTCTATCACATAGAATACATTTTTAGAGAATTTTAATGGCAGTGCTGAAACAACATTGGATGGAGTTGTATTTATTGAGATGTAGAGCTGGATCTCATCGGAGACCATTGAAACCAAATTAAAGAATCGTGGAAATATGACCATTAGAGAAGTACCTGTAAATAGAAGACAAATAGAGGATCTAGAAGATGATTCATTTTCAAACATATCCAGTGTGAATATTTATTTTATGAAACCTATCATTACATGATTATTTTTAATATTTTAGAGAGTTTTCTATTTTAAAAATTCCATGCGAGGATTGTAAAATCCATAGACCATTTTTTATTTTGTATTTTAAATCTGATCTCAGTATTAGTTTTAGGGATTTTAGGGATTGGAATATGAATGAATCTGATTAGTTTGATCGAGGGCTTATAGGGATAATAAGAATGATTTTTTTAAGACCTTTATGATTGAGGGATTTCTGCTGAAAAAATATTGATATGATAGTTTGTTTCAAACTATGGATACCTTAAGACAAGGATATAAACTTCCTTTATATTGACGGTTAATGTGTATTTGTTCCTTTTATAAATTTTCAAATAGTTTTAAAAATGACAATTTTATAGATTTATTTTACATTTTTTATAATTTATATTTATATGCTTTGTAATTATTAAGAAAGTTTATTTTGGTACCCATTTTTACTCTGATTTATCAACCACAGTGTGAGACCGATAATTGTTAATGTAATCATCAGATGAAAAATTAGTATGATAACTATTATAATGAGATTTTTGTTTTAATCAGATAAAATTTTTTAAACAAAAATTTACCCCATCCTCATGTATCCATTAAAACTCTTTGGATCTAATAATTGGTATCAGATCTTGTTCTACTACATGTAATGTTGGTTTTTAAATTTTTTATTTTAAGAAGGATTTTAATGTTGTGTAAATTTTATTATAAACTATTATTTATAAATTATCATTACACTAACATGTATATTCTATATTGTCTTTTTCTCTGTATGATGAATGTTTTAAATGATTGTACACATGAAATTCTAAATCTATGCAGGCCACCAATATTTGATGGTGTTGACTATGAGTTCTAGGGAGACATAGTGAAGTATTTTTTTATTAAAACAAATGTTGATAATTTTTATATAATGACTATTAATGACTATATAACTGAGAAGGATGTTACTTCTGTCAAATTTCAAAAGAAGAAAAAGTTTCAGTTGAATTAATGTGAAAAAATTCACTGTATATTCTATGAAAAAGAACATATACAGTCAAATATCAGATTTTTATATAGGTAATAAATTTTTTTATAAGTTTTAAATAAAAAAATTTGTAACTTCAATGGTGATTGAGACTAGAAGATAAATGATTGATGCTCAATATCAAGAAATTCATTTCCAACCGGATGAATATGTTACAAATATCTACTAGAGAATAATGAAAATTGAAAAAAGTTTAAAATAACTTGGAGATAAGGATATTACATATGATATTTTAGTTGAAAATATTCTAGAAATATTTCTTGAAGAATGGGAGTCTATGAGGGCTTCCTTAGTTCATAAAAAAATAATGACACATTTAACTATGGGTGATTCGATTGGTAATCTAATTCAATATGAGGGTATACTAAAAAGAGATTTATGAAATTTGAAGAAAAATAATTGATATGCTCATTTTTCTATTGAATCTAATGATTCTACCATATATAATTCAATGGATAAGGTTTTAAAGTCTGCCAAAAGGAATAAATTTATATTTTAAATAGTATGTAGTTCATTAGATTAATCAGAGAATGAATTAACTAATCTTGATAATAGGTTGAACAATATTGTTTTAAAATAAGGAATTATCCTATAATTATATGAAGAGTCACAAAAATATAATTGGTAATAGGTATTATTGAAATTATTTCTATTATTAATGCATGAAAGATAGACATATACGACCAAAATAACCGAATAATAAAAGAAAACCAAAGAGTGATAGGAATTTTGAAAGGAATTCCATGAAATAATACAAGAACTAGAATAAGAAAAGTATGAAATCTTCAAAAATATAGACTGAAAGTGGTGGAGATATTTTATTAAATAATTATACTAGTACTGAAAGTGATAATAAAAAATATACCGATTTCTATTATGAGATTCCAAAGATGAAAAAAATTTTATGAAAAAGGTACCAACTGAATCTCAAACTAATATTACATTAAATAAAACTTATCAAGATAGTGATGATAATAAAAATTATAAAATTTTTATGATTAATCATCTTCATAAAAAGAAAATATCACATTACCTTTTCTTGAATAGGGTTCTTTATTTTCATAATAATTATGAAGTCTATATTTTAAAATGATATAGAAATTTTTTATTTCTGATGCAAAACATTTGATACAAAACACTAAAATTTATAATCTTACAACTGAGATTTCAAATCCTCAAGATAATTACATAATTTCTTTTGAGAAAAATGATCTTTCCTAAGATATTGATATGATTAATTCCGAAATATCTAGTTTATTAAATGATGCTGAAAAACATAATTTGGTTACAACTTCTAGTGATGATAAAAATATAGTTGTTATAATAAATAATGAGATATATAATTTGAAAAAGATATTATAAAATTTTACCACCAATAAAGGAAATATTTATAATTTTTATAAAAAAATTAGTCCCTATATTCATATATTTAGAATTAGTTTTAAAAAAAGAAACCTATTTTTCAAAAATAAACAATTTACACTGAAAGGTTATATATTTTTATCATAATGTAAAATTGGTGGACACTAGAAAATTAGATTTTTGTGAAACAATGATCAATCCTTATTTTTTCATAAGAATTTATTTTCAAAAGAATTAACATATTCTCAAAATATAAAATTTGGGAAAATGTTGATTCCAATATTTTAATTTTCTAAAAATACCATACCCAAGAAGGATTGGGTTCCGAAATGATAATTTTTTTTGTTCATAATAATAAATATTCCAAAAACAAAATGTTACATAAAATGTGTTTGATCTAGACATATAAATAGATAAATTATTTTTTTCATGAATAATATAAAAATTAACAATTTAATGTTTACATTTGATGAAAATGATCAAGGTGAAATCATAATAATAGAAAATGTAGTTCTTATTGGAAAATATCTAGCTTCAAATGTTTTATTTGTTTTATGTATTAATCACAACCATATTAACATAATTTTGTTATCTTATGAGGTATATCTTGTGAACTTCAAGAATGATAAATGTAAAATTCACTATTGAAATGATAATTTCATTCATTCTTCTAATCAATGTGAGACTGTTTATACACTAAACTTAAATGACCTCATGATCCAATATCTAAATTGTTATAGTGAAATATAAGTCCAATCATGGTTATGATATGGAATTTTAGTGCATTTTAATGATATATATTTTACAAAACTATCTAAGAAAGGACTAGTTAATTATCTACCCGAACATAGGTTTGATAGTTCAAAAGTAGTTGATCCTTGTTAATTTGGAATGCAACATAAGTCAAGTTGAAAATATACTAGTGAACTCTCAACTTATAAATCATTATATTTATTTTACATAGACATATTTGGTCCTAAAAAATTGTATGTATTCGTATAAAATAATTTATACATGTTTTAGTTTTTGATTTCACTAGAAATACTTGGTTATATTTTCAAGATAATAAGCCTAAAAAAGTTTTATATTTTACTTTTTTTCGTAAGTTAAAATACATAGAAATATCTCCTTGATAATTATTCATAGTGAACAAGAGAAAGAATTTGTAAATTCAATTTTTTAATATATTTTTTTGTAAAACCGGTATAATACATAATATTTTAGCACATAGAACTCCATAGGAAAATGGTGTAGTTAAAAGGAGAAATTAAATTCATAGAGGTATTATTATAACCATGTTGAGTGAAGACTCATTTTCTAATTTTTTTGGTTTAAAGTAATTAGTAATACTTTCTATATTTAAAATAGTGTTTTAATCATAACTCTTATTAATAAAATTCTTTATGCGTTTTCGACCAGAAGATTACAAAAACATTCTTACTGAAGACTTTTTGGATTAAAAGTATTAATTTTGAAGAATAAAGATACCTTTTTTAAATTTTATCCAAAATAAAATGAAGGGAGATTTTTAGTTTATACAAAAAAATTTAAGGATTATAATTTCATTAAAAGAAACACCAGAACTAATAATGAAATAATGCATGATAAATTTGATAAAAAATCCATTTATTTAGAACAACCTCAACCCACATATTTGGAATTTATTTAAAAAACTAATTTTCAACCAATGTTGGAAGGTTATTATAATTAGAGAAAACCTAATGAATATATTTTTATTTTTCCAACTTCTAAAGAATAACATCTTTTTTAAGGGAATTTTTTTAAACCAAAAAATTAGTTGATCATCAAGAATCATCATGGTGGTAACATGGTTTCTGATGTAGATCAACCAGTTAGAAATATTTTTTCTTGAAAAAAGAAGTTTAAAATTATGAATTTTATAATATTTTAACCTACCAATTCTAATCAAGAATTAAAGGATTATGATTGAATAAAATCAAGGCAATATTAACTCAATGAATTTATTGTGACTTCTGTTGGGAAATTGGTTGAATGACGTAAGGATACTTCATCAATAAGGGTGATATGGGCTTTTTTGAATAACTGTGATATAAATGGAATTATATTATGAAAAAAACCATGAATTATTGATAAAGGATATAATCAACAAGAGGGCATAGATTTTTAGAAACTAGTGATGTTTTAAAAATACTGGAATTTATATATATTCTTCTATAATATAATTTATTTCATAATTTCAAAAAAATTCAAATGGTTGTGTAGTGTTAATTTCATAAAAGATTTGAAGAGAAGGATGTTTTTATAGAACAAACCCATTTTTTAAAAAATAAAAAATTTCCAAAAGATGTTTTCAATTTTACTAAGAAACTGTAAAAACATGAAAAATTCCATGGATCTTGGTATAATAGATTAGTTGAGTTTTTATAAAACAACATTGTTAAGGTAGATGTGGATCCAACACTTTTTTAAATAGATGTTTGTAAAAAATCATAATTTTCCAATATATCTATCTGAAATTATAATTTTTTCAAGTAAAAAATATTTAATAGATTCCATTACAGTTATTTTGAAATCTGATTTTGAAATGATCATTATAGATGACCAAACATATTTACCTGTATTTGAAATTTCACAAAACTATGTTGACCATTTATATCTCAATGTGAGTATATAAAATATATTCTCAGGAAATCTGGAAATGAAAATACTGAAATTATAAGTACTTAGAAAAATATAAAATACATTATATATTTATGAATAAGGGAAACATGTTGATCTAACGAACTTTAAAGGAATGACTGCAACATTAATATACTTAACAACTAGTCATACAAATTTAATTTTCCATATAATCTTGTTTGAAATATATCAATATAATTCAAATGGGTCTAATCATACATCTATAAAATAAATTAATCATTATCTAAAGGGGGCTATGAATTTATTTTGTTTTAATCTTATGTAAATTATTTTGCACTAATTTTTTTTCACATCATTACATTGGTTGGTGTAAAATGTATAGAAAATTTACTTCTAGAATATTTTATTTCTTATGAAAAGATTTAGTGTATTGGTTATGTAAGATACAAAAATCAATAGAAATTGCAACTTTAGAAGGAAAATATATGGCATTTGGAAGATGTTGTACTCAAGAGTTATCAATTCATCACTCACTCCCTGAATAATTTAATGAGTTTTAGTAAAAATAAAATTTTTTGGTAACATTAGTACTATTATTTTATGTAAAATACCAATACATCGCACACAAGAAAAGAAAATAGATATATGAAACCATTTTAATTGGTATCAAAAAATAGATAATGTATTACAATTCATTAGGACATAAGAACAAATTACTCGTATTTTTAATAAAACCCTTAGTTTCGAAATATTTGAATATATAAACCCCGAGATAGGAATGACCAATACTAATTGATCTATCATATCTACTTCTTTTTATAAATATCTTAATATTAATGTATTAATTTTCAAAAAGGGTCTATATATGTATTGGTAAATCTTCAATTTTATGTCTTTCAAAAAAATAATTTTTTTTAAAATTATGTTTCCCATAAAAAAATTATCATTTATGAAAATATGATTCACTAGTAAAATTAATTTTCCAAAAAAATATTTATTCACTAAATACATTTTTTTCCAAAAAAAATGAATTCATTAAAAAAATTATTATTACTAAATTCATAGGGTTTTAAAAAAATATTGGATTTACTAAATTTTTATCTATTCTAAATACTAATAATAATATTTTACAAACTATTTTAAAATATAAAGTTATATCTTATACTCAAATAATGTATTATTCAATCATTAATTTATACTATATTATGTTTTAGTTGTTTCTTTATTGAATAAAAATTTATTTTTTATAAATAGTTTGTAAAAAGCTTCTAGAAAATCTATTTTCCGAAAATGTTTATTTTAAAAACATTATATTTGGAAAAAAAATTAAAAACCTTCTGGATGGATGTCAATTATCCGATGAGTTAATGGAATGAATCTGAGTCATTGAATCTTTGTATGTTAATCAATTTCTCTAGGACTTTTAATATGTGAGTGGGTTACCTTCTACCACATTGGTTTATAACACATAAGATGTCATTGGGCTCCTAAATTCTTCTCTTGTTATATTTTTTACCATTCATTTGATCAGATTTTTCTTCATTTGATTGACATTATGAGTTGGTTCGTGTTATTGAAATATATTTACTCTTGGTTTTATATAAAACATAGAAGATATCAAATGATTGTTTATTAATAATAAGTTGTATGATAATGTCGAATCCTTTTTAATAGAAATTGTAATATTTTAGGGTTGGGATATAGTTTGTATTGAGAAGTATGATTTAGATCCTCATTACCCAAATATTGTAATATCATTTTGTTATTGTAATAAAACTTGTATAGAAGAAAAATTAAAAATTATAACTTTTAATATTCTTTCTGAAATGAGAATGGTTATATAGATTATGAGACATTTGGAGGCATGTAGAGTGATATAGGTTTTCATGATGTAAAAATAAAAGTGTTCTTGAAGAATTCAAGGGATATTTTTGACTCCTTCAAGAAATTTTATTTCAATATCAATGAGAAGAATAGATTAGTTGAGTATTTTAAATGTTTATTATAATATCAAGATGAAAAAAATTCTAAACTAAATTAGAATAACTAATTTCTCAAAACAATTATGAAGATGAAATATGTGATAACAGAGAATGAAAATTTCAAGGAAGAATTTAAAAGTCACGATAAATAATTTTTAATATTTTATGTTATTAAAGGAATTCTTGAGAATTTGGATATAATGAAACCAGATTTGGAGATGAACTAGGAGGAGTTAAAACATATGAAATACATTTGGAAGAATAAATTAAATAAAGAATGTTTTTTCTGAAATATTGATGTATACACATATCTTTTGAATAAATGGATGTTCTAATTTTTTTTCACATATAAATTGTATTGAATGTTTTAAATTTTTTATTGGATTAATGTTCATTCTATAATTTATTGTTGAAGAATATTTATCATTAATAAATTATTTTTTAGTATTATTATCAATAACATTTCCAGTACTTTCTACATCCTATATTCCTTTTTTTAAAAACACAATGGGGGGAAGTATTTTGAGAAGTAATTGTGGGAGAATGTTTTTGAGAAATAATTATTTTAGGGATAAATATTTATGCAATTATTTCACTGAGAATACAAGTTATTAAAGGAGATGTTATTGAGAATTTATAGTATCTTAATCTTCAAAAAAAAAATTCAAAAGGGTAGAAAAAAAATAATGGGGGATATGAGAGGTAAGGTATGAAGAATTCCTAAATAAACATAGGGGTTAATTGTTTTCAAAGTTGTTATTTTTTATGTTTTAAGTATTGTGTTTTGTGATTTTCATATAGGGGAGATTTTTAAGTTGAATTTTTTACATATAAATATTCTTTATCCTTAGATCAGAAAATCAAAACACACTATTAAAAGATATGTTTTATAGAAATTATATTTACCAATTCTTTTTTACGTTTTTCTATATAAAAATTGTATTCTACCAAACATTGAGATCCTTCTAAAATGATAATATAGACATTCCATATTAGTCTAATTCATCCGACATTATAATCTTTGTTCCATGAAAATGACTAATATTAAATCCATTGGATTGATAAATGTACAATCCATCGTATTAACCAATGTCTAGTCCATCAGATTGACCTATATTCTGAAAATTGGTATGAAAAAATCTAGTCATTCATTATGACTAAATAAAGTCTATCTGATTGAAAAAATATATACTATCATTATGAATGAATATAATCTTACAAAGTGAAAAAAAATTATCTATATAGCTGAATTAATCTAGTCTATCATAGTAAATAAATATTGCCTTTTAGTATGACTAAATCTAGTCTATTAGAGTGAAAATATATGTTATATAAGTATTAATAAGTTTTCTATAAAAGAGTGACTATGTTTAGGCAATCGATGTGAATGAGTTTAGTCTATCATACTATCCTATATTCTTCCATTAGGATATTAAAGTGTATAATTAGACTCATAATTTTGTATATTAGATGAAATACAATTTTATAGCATTGTAATGGTGCTATTGAAATGAAATCGGATAGAGATGTATTGGTTGATATGTCTTGCTAGATCTCATCAGAGGATACTCGAACCAACATTGAGAATCAAGAAAATATGACCATTGGAGGAGTACTAATAAAAAAAGGTGAATTAAGGGATCCTTGAGCTGATTTTTTTAACTAAAAAATTATGAATATTTCATTACATTAACATATCCTTATGTTTTTAATAGCAATATTTAAGGGAGTTTTCTCATCTGAGGATTATGTTTGAGGATTGTAGAATTGTTAGAACATTTTCTCATTTGTATTGAACGTACAATCTAGGTATTAGATCAATGGATTCTAGGGATATGAATATATGTTGATCCCATCAGTCTAATCAAGGGATTATATAGTTAATACGATATATTTTATTCTAAATTTTTGATTGAGGATTTTCTTTTGAAGAAAGATAGACATGAATGTATTGTCTCTATTGTGTATACCTTAATTCCATGCTATTGACTTCCTTTGTATTCAAGGTTAAATTGTAATCATTACTTTTATAATGATTCACCTAGTTTTACTTAATAGATATTCAATTATATATTTTATGTGTGTCTACAAGTTTTATTTTTCTACTCTACAATTTATTTAAAAGTTCATTTTTAAAATCATTCTTTACATTGATTTAACTAACACACTATTTGTCTGATACATGTTAATTTTATCATAGGATGCAATATTAGACCGATAAAAATAATAATAATGTTTGGTATTTAATCACTTATATGTTTTAAACAAAAATTCACCATGTTTTAGAAATTATAACACTTACGATCCAACACGATATATATAAATAATTATGGAGGATTCCTGAGGTACCACATTTGACTATCTCTGATCATGATCAAATGTTCACTAATAAATTTTAAAAAATTCATAAGCATTCTATAAATAGTGAAAAGAATATTTTTTTAGTTTATCACCCCCAACTGAAATCTAATATGAATATACTATTAATATTCTCAAGAAAATTCCCAAACCCTACTCAATGGAATTTAATGGAGGATGGAATCAACATATCTAATTATTTGAGTTCTTTTACAAAAAAATATATTTTTCTCAAGTACTCAAACGGATACCTATAGAGCATTATATGGGAAGCAATGTCAAACTCCAACTTGATGTGATGATGTTAGTGGATGAAAGCGACATGGTATTCTCTTGTGCAATAGATTTCAGATAAGGTTTAATACATCCAACATCATATAAAAGCTTCTTATAGTAAGGAAGAAATCTATACCAACTACTCTCGAAGTGACATGTAGTTTGGAATTGCATATACATTTTTCATTCAGATATCACTATGGAAGAGAGTCTTTTTTTTCAAAAATAAATGGATGATTAACCCAATGTACATTGGACCATTTTAGATCCTAAATCGCAAAAGAGTAGTGTATTATCAACTTTTACTTCCTCTAAATATGGTTCATGTTCATGATATAATTCATATATCTCTCATATGGAATTACATACTTGATATGTTACATTTACTAAATGCATAGTTTTTAAAACTATATAATGACCACTCAAATGAGGATTAACCGGTGAAGATCATGAACACTAGAAGGAAATTTTTATGCAACAAGATAACTCACCTTGTCCCTGTTTTATGGTGGAACCATAAATATGAAGCAATGATGTGGGAACTTAGGGAAATTGTGATATAGAAGTGACCTCACATATTAACAACTTAGAATATATGTTGAAAATTTAGGGATAAAATTTCTAGAATGGGTAATAATGTAACAAACAAGATTTTATATATGATATTCAAAGTAAATTTGTATTGCATTATATTATATAGTATTATTCACAGAAAACATATAAAGAAACTAACAACAATTTAATTCCTTAATAATGATCATTAAATCAATTAGTTTCTAATAATATTAATGTTCTATTACATTATAATTGGATACAAGATATAAATTATGTAAAGTTGAAATAGAAAATTTATATCCTTCCAAACTACTACAATCACCACCCCCACTACCAACACTGTGGAAATGAAACAATTTTTTTTAAACTAATAAAACATCATTGAAAAAGAAAAATTGAACCATTGAAGGAATTATAGAGAATGTTAAATAAATTGATGATATATTATTTATATGATTTAATGCGACAAATGGAATTGTATTTTGATCATTGAAATAGTAACCTGTAACCCGAAGGTTGAAAGTATTAACCTAACTATTGGGAATAGAAACGTAACTGTTATTATAGTAATTTGACCAAGAAATTATAAAATTTAATATATATAATGTTTTAAATGAATAAATTTGCTTAATTTTAATATTATAAATACTTTAAAATAAATATTACAAAGATAATGAAAATATTATAATATTTTTAATAAAATGAATTTTAATTTATTTTGTAAAAAACATAATTTTTATATAAAAAATAAAATAACCAATGTTAGAAAATTTTGATGATAAAATTATTTCCATTTATGAAATCATAACATAAAAATTCTTCTCAAGGGATTTTTTTAATTTTCATAAATATTTCAATTTTTTAGGTTAATAGTAAAAATATAGTTTTTCATATCCATTGTATTATATATTTAATAATTGATGATATAATAAATTATAGAAATTTTGGCTCGACCTATGAATATTTAATTTTATAAAAAATTAAATAAAATATATTAAACCTATTTTTTCCAAACCTATAAATTAAATTCAAAAATCGATGTTAAAAACTATTCTTTAAAAAATACATTATTTTCATTTTTTCATTTCCTTTTTTAATTGACCAGTGATTTAGAAATATAAATAGGTATAAAGTAATAAAATAAAACTATTATATTTTTATATGATTCATTATTTCCAAAATATCCCTATTAAAAGGTTTTCCTCAGATATGTTTTATTACTCAATAATTTTACTCAAAAACAGATCTCTCCTCCAGTGAAAATAACCCATGTCACTCCCTTGGAAAACCACTTCACTACCACTTTCCAAATATAAATATAAAAAAATACTACATCATAATCCTCTTATATTCCTTGTGGACTTTCTTGAGTAACCTTATCCAAGAATAAATGGATTTTATTATTATACAAGAGAAACAACACCAAGAAGAAGGTATGTTTTCATCAACTCTTTTTCATATCTACTATGTAATTATTTTTTATAATTTTCATAAATTCTCTATAAATAATGTCCCATTCATGGGCTGTTAACTACCCATGAGGATGTTTCGAATTAATTTATTATCACTAAAATTATGTCTATTATATGTGAATTATTATTGATATATATATATATATATTATTTTTTTTTAATTTATTCTACTAATATGTATATTACTTTGAATAAAAAGTGTGAAATTGACATAAAATATGAAATTTCTAAAGATAAGCTGATATGAAAATGTTTCCCTTTAAAAAAGGTAATTAAGAAATATAATCTAATTATTATTATTAATAAATATGAAATTATTAAAAATAATTTACTTATGGTTTAATTTTTTTATAAATATATGTTTATAATTCTGGTAACTAAAAATCGATGAAATAATGTGGAATTTATGGTAAGGGGGTTCTCAAACCCAAACACTTTTTTTGTGTACATTCTATATAAAATTAATTTTAGTATTATTTTTTCCCTAATATTCAAAACATGACATTTAAATACTATTTATTTTTTATTTTGGGGATATAAATGTTTCTACCATACTAATTTTTTTTAGCAAATTATAATGCTTTTTAAAAAAGACATCAATTACAAAAACATCTACAGATTCCTCTAAAGTGGTTATCATTTTAGAAAAGTAAATGATCTTTTATACCCAATATTTATATTAAATATTAATTTTAGAATCCTAATCCTCATTTCATGAAGCATGATATGTGAAATGTGAAATGAACCCCATTTCTTTCCATGGGTTATTTTATGGCTACGATTTTTATTCTTTTATATGGTATACATGATTATGGAATTTAATGATAAGATGGATTGGACCAAAATTATATATCCCTATAATTCATTATTTTATGTTATGTATCTCATGAGATAACATTTATTATTTATGAACATGATGTTATATTTGGTCCTAAGGATGATGTTATGATTTATGCACATAAGTTTTGCGTGATAATGATTCTATCATTATACACAACAATTTGTGTAATTTTACTATTATATTACAATATATCATTATTATGAATATTATGCATTAGATTAAATTTTAAATTATTTCCCTCATGATTTTATGATGATCTTATGCTAATGATGTGATGATGTTGACTGTTCTCAACCATGTTCTATTGATTCATGTCACTTATTCCTCCCGCAACTAGGCTTTTAGATCACCCATTTCTATTTTTTATAACTGCATGTGAGTAAAAATAAAAATGATGTAATGATAAGGACAATGATGATTAATTTAAATAGTTTTTATGTTTTATTACGTATAATTGATGCATGGGCCACATTTTTCCAAGTCACTAAACCTTTGTATCTTGGATTGTATTGCTACTATACAGTTTATTATAAAAGTGATGTAAATGTCTTGTAAGGAAAATATGGGTCACTATATATGGTATGATATATATGATTCTAAAACTAGAATTTATGTTTAAATAATCTATATTTATTATGTTTCAGGTTTATACATATACAAAGGAATTAGAATTTTTGGTAAGGGTATATTGCACAATCTCATCATTTTTAGGACTGTTTATCTTTAAGTATCTACTTGGAGTATTAATTAGTCATTGAATATTAAAACCAATTTATTTTCTTATCCTGTTTTTATTTCTATAATTTACATGTTTTAATTTCATGTTCTTCTACTTAATTACTAATTTTCCTGAGATAAATTTTTTAAGGATTGTTGACCTTTTATTTTATACTCGGTCATGAATCATTCTCTTTGATATCTAAAATTTCATTTAAATGTTCAAAATAATGTTTTTAACATTCCCTATTTAATTATTAAACACATTTTTAAAAAATTTTACTTTTTATAAAATACATTAAAAGGTTTTTTCTTCTATTTTTCCAAACAAGGTTGTTCTTATTCTTTTAATAAATTCTTTAAAATATTTTTCAAAAATATATCGCATGGAATAATATTTTCTCCATCATAAAAACTCATTACATTGAAAATTGAATTAATAATTTAAAATTTTTAATTCAAATAAAATGTTTTCAATTATATTTTAGAAATATATAATACTTTAAATAGGTGATTTCATTGAAAAAGATTATATTTTCCTCAAGATGATTTATAGAGACCTTTTTAAAGTATTTTCACCTCTAAATATTTCCTTTATTGTATCTTATACTAAGTATATAATCTAATGATACCATACACCATATTACCCTAGATGGTTTATGATTAGTTTTCGTGTAAATAATTGATATTATGTATGCTAGTTCTTACAGTATAGATAGTTGTGGAAGGAATTTTGATTATGTTGTATTGTTTACTCATATAATGAATGCATTTGACATATTTTGTGTTATGCAGGGTACAAAAATTACATATCCCCTCAATGAATCAGTAGGTATCATGAGTTAATGTAGATTTTGTATTTGGTCGAGGCCATACCTTTTTATGTAAGATGTCATGGAATGAGGCATCAATGGTAAGTTATATATGTATGACATTATGAACTCTATCCGTATGAAATAATTTATTTACGTACGTGTTATTATTTGGTTAGTTATAATATCCAAGATTAATTTTTATGCTGATGGGTTTATTTATATGGAATTATTTGATTATAATTTATTTCTTATATATTTTTCATACCTTATTTTCATCTATTGTACGCATACACTTAGTGTGAATTTAGTCCAACTTAATTCTTATGTTTCCTTTTCAAATTATTTCATATGTGTATACTTACTAATATATTTGGATATAATAAAGAGAATAATGGTTTTCTCAATTAAAATATAATTTTGTGTTTTATATTTTCAAATGCAATGGGAAATTCAAGTATATACCTACCTTTCCAGGACTAATAAATTATCCAGTCCTTCGGGATATTTTCTTGTATCTAGTTATAATTTATCAATTAACCACTATATCTAGCATATTAGGATTTGGGTATTTTCCATCAATATTATATTATGTTTTGATGTAACCATGGGAACTAGATTATGGAAAACAATGATTATAGATATATACAAATGACTAACTTCAAAGGTAAATCTTAATATATGATTACATCCTATAGTTTTGGTAAGAATGTTGTTGTGTTTTTTATAGAAATAGATACATGTTTACATACTACATGTGGTTTTGGTTTAAGCATACATGCAACCTGGTGTAATAACATAGAAAAGAGTTTTTGAGTATATCTTGGCCATCATCCTGGTGAATATGGAGTGTTCTCATACCAGACAACTGATATAACACTCCTGGCTGGTATACTTCATTTAATTTGAATTTTATTTACAAATAATTATGATGGATTTAAAAATATTTTTATGATAAGAGAATATTCTAAAAGAAACCATGATTACAATTCTTATATTAACTTTTTATACATTTTTTAATTATGTTAACTCTATCAATTTTTTGGAAATTATAAATTCTGATTAATAATGTTATGGTCTAATCTAGAGTATTCAATTGTTTATAAATTCTTCATATTAAAAGGAATACAACCCATATCAATCCATGTTATCCATGTATTGTTTGATCTCCTCGAAAAAATAATGAAGTTGGAGATGGAGTTCTCTTTAGAGATGAATAAATTATAACTATATTTGGGTAGCTGGATAAAGTTATAACCAATAAAATTACCCATATGGATCATCCTTCTGATCCACAATTTAGATTAATGATGTTAGAATACTTCATGCACCAACAACCTCCATCACTCATTGGTACCAAAAAACAATTTTGTAGTTGAGTAATAGATAAGTTCCCTAAAGAATATATTTCTCAAATTGGGAAGTAATTAAAGGGAGAAGTATGTCATGATAGATTATAATAAATTAGGTGATTTTGAATAATAGTGGTTATTTATTTGAAATACAAAGGATGGTTAGGAAATGTAACGCACATATTATATATATTTTTAGTATCATTTCATGGTAAAATACTTTTTTGATGAAAAATGATCATATTTGGAGGGGAAAATCTTAAAACTAATACAAAAGGAAGATGATAATTTTTATATGTATTAATCTAACATTATAAGGTTTCCAATTCATTTTGAAGACAATATACATAATACAATGAGAAAGATTGGATGTTTATTTAATGGTCTTAAGATTACCCTTCAATGAAAAATAGTCTCACAAATATTCCCATAATATGAGGACATATTTTCCAATGTTTTCAAGATATAATGAAAATTCATCACGTCTTATGGAATTGAAGGAAAGTATGAAAATAATAGTAAGGTGGGAAAAATTAAAAAAAATGGAATAAGTTAAAGGGATTTTCTCTAACATGAAATACTTGGGGAAAGAAACGTCGGGGTATATGATTAAATAGACTCAGGGCATGATATAAGTGTGGATAAGAAGTATATAATTCTCAAGAATGAAGGGTCAAGGGGAAATATTTAGATTATATTTCTTTAAGTATAAGGGGTTTGGGAACAATTCCAACCAATACCCATATTATTAGTGAAACATAACATAAAATAATAACAATGGAGTAGGTCATGTATATGAAATTCTAATAGCTAATGTGGAAGATACTAGACATGTGGTGAAAGGTATGCATATCATCCACTCAAATATTGAAAAAATTTATTTGATTATGGTTAAAAATAATAATTTTATATGAATAATATTCATTACGTTTCACATCCCCACCTCAATGACTAGATTTTGAGATGGAAGATAAAACTCTTAATGAATGGATGATCAAATATCAATTTTATAACTCATACCTAAATATTGTTTGTGAGAATGTTCTTCCTATGATTGTTTTTTATCATTCATATAGTCAGATTCGATGTAATTTTTAGTATATGTTGGCTCTCATAGTTTAACCCCCGTATAAATGTTTGAGGATGGGAAGTTACATTTGATATCTCAAATAATCGTTCAATCATCTATCTATGCTTGGATGAACCTGACCCCCAATGAAAATTATTTCTATCATATGGATTTTTCTACCTATTCATGAGGTATATTTATATAAATTCGTTATGGAGAAACACAACATTGAAAATGTGCCTGTTTTTCATGAATATATATTTTTATTTCTTTTGGAAATTCCTTTTCTTCCCATTAATTTCAATGTAGATTTTTCGATAGAACTCATATCTTGTACTATTATTATTTCATATACTCTATAGAATGTCCTCGATTGAGTTATATAGATTAAAGAATAAAACAAATGAGAATCCAGATAAGGGATTCATTCAGTCTAATTCTCCTCCATGGAGTGCACCCATACTTTTTTAAGAAGAATGACGGGTTATTGAATATTTTTAATTATTATCAATAAATTAACAATATAACTATTAAAAACTATCATTTACCCTATATTTATTATCTATTTTATCATTTACAAGGAGAAATATATTTTTTAAATACTGGACATTGATCTGGATATCATCAGGTAAGGATTGTGAAGGAATATATACATAGGACGACAATTAAAATGAGGTATGATCATTATGAATTTCTAGTAAAGTTAATTGGACAACTAATGTTATTGAAATATTTTTTTATTTGATGAATAGATTCTTTAGAAATTTTCAACATTAGTTTTTAGTTTTTTATATAATATATTCTTATATATTAAAAGGGAGGGGAATAACATGAATGATAGTTAAACATTTTATTAAAGATATTGATTATTGAGAAATTTTATTATAAATTTACCAAGTGTAAATTTTGGATTTATAATGTTTCATTATTGGTTCATGTAATCTAATTTGATGGTATGTTAGGGGATCATTTAAGGATACACATTTCTGAGAAATACAGTCAACAAACCATAGCAATTGAAATCCATTTTTTTCATAGGTTGGATAGATACTACTGACACATGGTTATAATTTAATCTTGACTCTCTAATATACTTCCCATGTTTAATTGGAAGGAGGTTATATTATTAGGGAATATGAATGTGAAAATAGTTTCAAATAGTTAAATAGATTGCGTTTCAAAGTTCTATTCATACATTACCCTATAGTGGAGAATTGTTTATGATCTTTAGTGATGCATCAAATAGTTGTCTGGGATGTATACTCATATAAAATGACATGTGGATATCTTATTCCTCTCCCAAATTAGGAAAAATAAAATAAAATAATATGCTTATGATTTAGAGTAGGAAATAATAATTTTGACATTGAAGAAATGGAGGAATTATTTGTATGGTGAAATGTGTGATATATATATATATAAATAATTATTAAAGTTTATATTTACATAGAAATATACGAATATTCACCAATGAAGGTGGTTGGATATGATCAATTATTATGACTTCTCAATAAATTATATTCTAAGGATGGTAAAAAGGTGGTTGAATCTCTATATCAAACAGACCATGATAGTTTTTTTATGATGGGAATTTAAATTTATCTAATATTTATGGATTTCTAGAAGATGAATTTTGAAATCCTAAGGAAAACGGAATGGTATTATCTTTCACAGATTAATTTTAAACCATCCATCCATCATAGGATTAAGAAGGAAAAAGGGGAATCTGTATAATTATATAAGAAGATGAGAATGTTCTTTATTTAAACAAGGATAATATTGTAATAATAGTGTTCAAAAATATAGTTTGTATTCCATCTACACAAAACATGAATAAGAAACTATTGGATGATGCTCATATTTAATAATTCCCTTTCTATCCTGGAGACACAAAGATATATATATATATATATATATATGAAAAAGTATTTCAAGTGGGACAACATGAAGAGTGATATTACAAAATATGTTTCTCAATTCCAAGTATGTAATCATGTTAATTATAATGTTCTAAATCTTAATATGATTTTACGACCATACTTTATACCAGAATTGAAATAGAAAAAACATCACCATGTATTGTTTCATTTGGCACCCCAAATTGTAAAAAGTAGATAATTATATTTGGGTTTTAGTAGATATTAATTTGATGTTATGAAACTTCATTTATATAACATATAATTTATTTATTTATTTAATTTATAGAATACACATTAAATAAGTGTAACGTTTATATGGTGTACCACATTCTATTGTATATGATCAAGATCTAAGGTCTAACTTAATGTTCTGGAAAATTATTCTGTCAGATCTAGATATAGGGTTGACTTTCAATACCACTTAGAAATCATGGAAATATAGCTAGTCTGATTGGACCATTAAAAATATAAAATACATGTTGAGAGCTTGTATATTATGTTTCAATTGTGATTTGGATCAACAGCTTTATTGGTTAGAATTTTCTTATAACAATAGATTCCTATAATGAATTTAGACATCTCTATGTCAATACTTCTATAAAAATTTGTTTGTAACTCCAATGTGTTGTGGTGTGGTTGGGGACGAATCATATTGGGACATAATCTAAAAGAGTAAATGGGAGATAAGGTTTGATTTATTTAACAATATATAATGGTATCTCAATGTTCAAAAAAAATATACTGAAAATATTCGACAAGATCTTGAGTTTTAAGTTGGGGATAAATTACTTCTTGGAATACTAACCTATATGAAGGTAATGGGGTTTAGAAAAAATTGAAATTTGATCCCTAATTATATTGGATCCTTTGAGATTTGTGTTTGTGTCGGGACGGTAACTTATCAGTCAAAACATCCACTAAATATCGATCTCATGTTCACGATGTGTTCCAAGTACATCTTCTAAGGACGTACGTACCATCTCATTCACAAGTACCAAATTTTGAATTTGTTCTACTGGAGTAAGATATATCTTATTAGGAACAAATGGTGAAGATTTTTGGATTATAGGAATAAAGTGACATGAAACATGGCCACTAACATGGTTAATGTTTTGTGGAGAAACTATAAATTTGAAGAACCTATATGAGAGCCCAAGGATGTGATGAGGTAGATGCATCCTCACATTTTTTGTATCATTGAAATTTTATTTTTAGATGAAATTCATTTTAAGGGGTATAGAATGTTTTAAAATATTATTTCATTGGTGATTTTTGTAAGATGTTATTTCTTGTTTTTGATCCTCTTTTACATTTCTACTGGATTAATGTATTCTGGATGGGTATGTTATTTCATTTGTTAGCCTTTTTGGATGATGGATTTTGGTCATGGTTTTCGAAAGCTGTTATTTTTTTTAGTCTTGATGTGGTTTTAGCTATTTGCAGCTGGATTTGGATCATGATCTCTATGGTTGGAGATACAATGATTCAGCAGAAACAGAAAACTTTAGATAAGTGTCCATTGATATAACATTCTAATCTGATGTTGAGCATGTGAAATCTGATGTAGTCAATGTTATAATGCTATAGAAGAATTTGGTGGATGGTTATTTGTGATAAAATACATCTTACATGCATGATTTCATAGATATTATTGGATGTTTTCTATCATGGATTTTACATAATCTTTGCTTCTTAGATGCTTGATTTTTTCATAGTAAGTCGACTTTTTTCCCATTCAATTCCTGATGGTGTAATATATTTACACCTGATTCTTGTACTACTACTTTTTTTTGAATAAATTTTTTTGCAAGAATTGGGTGACCAGTTTGTGTCACCGTTTATATAATAAAATAATGAAAATTTATTTTTAGTAAAGTAATTATATGTTACAAAAATATACTTTTCTTTATAATGATTTTTATTTTTTCATGATAAAATTAAATAATTAATTATTTACACTATTAGAAAATTTATTTCAAAAATGAATTTTTTTTAAATCAACATGTCAAAACAATCCTAGAGTGATTTTTTTGTAATTGTTTGAGAAAATTGGTTTCTCATAAATAGAGAAAATTCCGATTTTTATATAATTTTTTTTAATTTAAGACATTTAAAAAGTTATATTTCGTATTAAAATGGTTTTAGAATAAAAAATTTCTCAATAATATTATTATTACTCCAATTTAGGTCATTGGAAACATTTTTATGAGTATTTATGATATAAATAATAAACTTAACAAAAAGTTTTCTATGGAAAAACTCTTTTTGTTGCATCAATGTTTTTAATTTAAAATTAAATTCCTCCATTTAGATTAATTTTTGTTAATAAAATTTAATCCATAGTATTAATTATTATAATTAATACTAGTTAATAATTTCAACTAACATTGTCGTAATTAATTATAAAAATATTAGAAAACTCATATCATAATTAATGATTAAATTGGTTTTTTGGGGGTTTAAATTGTATGGATAAATTATAAAATAACCAAAAAACGTCTACATATTCATCATTCTACACCTAATGGATCCTATATCATCTAATATTCAATAATTGTTAATTTTGGGAACTTTGGTTTGAATAATACATTAATATAATTTATTCTATTCAAAAATTCTATGTATGTCCTCTCACCCACTTATAAAGGAAACCCTATATCCTATCCTCTCCATACATAAAGAACCTTTTGGATAAGTCAAGAACTACCCAAATAATTTCTTTAAATCCCTCCAAATGAACTGTATTCCCTTTTTTCCATAAAATAATCCTAGGAAGGCTTCCAATAGAAACCTAAATAGGTTGTTCGAAGAAGAGGTTTAGTTGTCAGCAATGTGTTTATGTTTTTTTATTATTCTAAAACCATAAAATGTTATTCAAAAATGATGGAAGATTATCAAAATTATATTACATATACTTATATTTTAATATGTTAAAATAATAACCTATATCTATCTCATCTTCCAACAAATGGGAAACTATGTCATCAATCGTGTGTACGGTGGAATACCGCCTCATGAACCCATGTAAATCATTTTCCATCACTCTCACTCACAGCAAAATATAGTTATTGATTTCATGTATATATATGATATTTTTTAAAGAATAATAATTCTTGAATTGTAGTATCATGTCTAACTTTTTACATTCTAATATTTTGGGAAATCAAAATGTCGCTCATAAAAATGTGTGGACTACAACTTCTATGAAGCGATATGATACATTTTTCATTTTTATTTTGATATTGATGGTATTAAGGATAGATTTAATTAATATATATGATATATATTATATAATTATGATTCTATGATGGTGAATTATTATTTACCTTTCCTTTGTTTCATCCTTCAAAAAATTAAAAACTCATTTATGTGTATATATGGACTACTATCTCTATGAATGGTGTAGTTCATTTTTCTATCTCTATAATTTTTTCATATCACTAAATATGTTTATAATTTTTATATATTATATTTATATAATGGTTGACATTATTTTAGTGATGTAACCATGATCAAAGTACAAGTACCAAAACTACCGAACAAAAACATACATGAAAAAAGAAACATTTATTCCATAAAATTGTTATTTTAATATATACTTGTTATAAAAAGGTGATAAAAGATTATAAGTAAATAATATATGATATTATATATATATATATATATATGAGTATGTTTTTTAATATATTTTTATTAAGTGTATATTTATTATACAAGAGGATCTGACACTTATGGTAGATGTCTAACCACATGTAAGGTTTTATTTCATAATCTCAACATTATTCAAGATTGTTTATATTTAAGTCATTACTATGAGTATTATTTGATATTTCAATATTAATCCCAATTAATTTTATTATGCTCAATTAATTTCAGTAAGATATAGTTTTTCATTTCATTTTCCTTCATATATGTATTAAAAATACCAAAATCATGTTTTTAAGGGAAATTGACATTTTATTTTATAATTTATGAAGAATATTTCACTTACAGGTCCATATTTTACATATAGTTTATAATAAATTGTTTTTAAAATTCCAAAACAATTTATTAAGGATATTTTTACTGAAATCTTATTTTTTATGAAAATGGTTTAAAAGGAATATTTTTGACATTTTCTAAATGATGTACTTTTTATACTTTTTAAAAATGTCGGAATAGAATCTGTTTTTTTACTTATATGACATTAAAAAAATTACTACCATTATGAACAGTCATTTATTTTTAGTTTACCTTATAATTTAATGTTGATAAATTGATATAAAATGATTTTCATAATATTTTTTAAATATTTTATTTTTTAAAATTGTGATTTGAAAATGAAAAGGGTAATATCCTCATGAAATTTTCCAATGATAATGTTAATGTGTTTTCATATATTTAAATAACCTTAATTAAATACTTTAATAAGTATATAATTAAATGATACCATCCAACTTATTTCCTTATACATGTTTGGATCAACTTAATAAGGGAAACAACTGATATTCGCTATGGAAGTTCTTCCAATACAGGCAGATGTTGATTTCTAAGGCATATTTATTAAGTTGTATTAGTTATTCATAGTATGAATTCATTAAACATGTTATGTGGAGGGAAATTTATATAATTTTATGTCCCATTTATGCATTGTATGACTCATGTAAAAACAAAATTATCTATTTTTCTAAGGCCTTACTGATATATGTAATATTTTTTGGAATGAATCTTTGATGATAAGTTTTTGAAGAATTACATTATTAATTACTTAATTATGAAATAAATTATTAAGGTTTAGACACCATGAAATTTGTTACATGCACGTTTCAGCAATTGAATATGTATTTCCATGTGTTGCAACTCAAAATTTCTTTAACTAGGCTCCAAAAATTCGCGGTTCAACATTGCATTTTTCATTAGCATCAGTGAAGGTAGAGAAGGCACCAACATGCCACCATGATAGATTAGAATGAAGAAATAATTTTGGTAATGTCCACAAAGTGGTGCCCTAGTCTACCCAAAATACTATTGGTGTGCAAGGTACTTGCACGCCCAATTCTGACACGCAACCCACTTGTGCACCCAAATTCCTTTCACCTAAGGTCCCATATTAGCCTATAAATAGACCCTTGGGGTCCCCATTGGGATAGATGAATTTACCTGAAGCCAATAGCTACTCTGGTCACCCTATTACTTCTCTCCAGTCTTCCAAATCATTCAAGGTAGTTTTTCAACACCTTGAGCAGAAGATTTAATGGAGGATCATTGTACTTAAGTCCTTTTTGTGTTTGAAAACCATAAAACCTGTGCTCTTAAAGCACCCAACCTCGCAAAGTCAGAAATATTTGCGCGCATCCCATTCCTTTGATAGGAACATGAGCGCCCTACTTCTGGGATCACCTTTGAATACTCCTGAAGGCTTGAGCCAAGTCTTGCCCAAGTATTACCGTAGAGGTTGTTCATCGCTTAAGTGAACATTTGGTCGCCAAAGCTTAATTGCGCACTCATACTGGTGCTCCATTATCTACTTGGGTGCCCCTCTGTGATTCACTTACTCTCTTCAGTGAGAAATCCATCAATCCTTCCTCAAATCCATTCATGGTAAGGCTTATTCTTCCTTGGCTCCCTTTTCTGAAAGGGATTCTGTTGAGACCTCCGCTAGATTCACCTGACTTATCAAACCTTTTGGAAGGTCACATCAATGTGTCTCTTATTTGGGTTTGTATTTACATAGTCAGTGGTTTACCACATATTTTTATAAAGGAGTTAGTATACATGGAAGGTCAGGGGATTTTTATATCCATAGTCACATGGACCTTTCTCCCAGAAATAGTGTTAGAAAGTTTCTAGTTTGGAGGAGGGTTGGGTCCTGTCCTCTCCCTTCTCGAAGAGGTGACCCAAAACCTCATGTATTTTGGTAGGGAAGGTACGATTCACACCAACTACATTCTTTTAAAAAATGGAGAAGTCACCCTTCCATACCTGGATAAATTTTTGGGAAACCATCCCTGCATATTCCCCTAGATTTTGTTGAAGGAGGTAGAATCATTGCTCCTCCTCTCTTATTCGGTGCCAAATAACAAATGAGAGATTGGCACTAGTACTTTTGTTACCCTTTCCCTATCATGTTGGGATTTGTCACTATGGGAAGCCATCCTGTTGTAAGCCCCTATCCTTCATCCCTTCTTCCTTTCATTGGACCCTTGTCCAATGTAATGTGAATAGATGGAGGACTCATCACCTCACCCTCTTCCCAGGTCACCTCGACATCATTTACCTTGGCCACCATATGTGCGCCCTCTTCCATGGGTAGAGGAGAAAAAATTTGAAAGTTCCTTTGTTGAATCTTCCACATCCTCTTGTTTCTCACACTGAGCACGACTCCTATGGGATTAGAGATTTATATTTATTACAACATATGCACAAACACCCATGGTGAATGAACTATGAGAAATCTTATTCACACCATAATTAGGATACGTTGGAAGCCTTTTCAGGGCCCGAGCTCACTAGATATCCTCTTCAAGAATCTAAACGAAATTCCTTTAATCTGGGAATCCTCTTTAGGAATAAGCACAAAATTAAACCCTAAAATCACCATGGTATCCTTTTTAGGATGTAATACTGAACTCATTTCTCTCAAAGGACTATACTCTCTTATAAGGATTATTGAACTATGTGTTCTTTTATTCCCATTAATATGGGATATGTAGGAGGCCTCCATGAGGTTCAATCCCGATACCTTAAATGAAACATGTTCTCCTTGAGCCAAATTCCATACATGGTCTAATCTAACTTGTAAATCCATATCCTTTCCATGTTCATTGGGATTCTTTGGCATAATTCCCTCACTAAACATTGACTAATCATTTTTTCCATAGATTTCCATACCACATTACATTAAACATTATGGTTAGGTCCTTATCACATGACCTTAAAAGTTTTGATATGTCCCATTCAATGTCACCAAATTACGAGGGTTATGATTCCTTTTACCAGGATACATTGGTATACCATTTTATGGGCATGATCCCAATATCAAACCAAACCTTTGTCCCCCTAGATGACAATAAATTTCAGAGTGCCCCACCGAGGGGCTTCAAAACATGTATCATTATAATGATGATTAAAAGAATCTCAATATAGTATATGAGAGGATACCATTGATGGAGAACCTTAAATACATATGGATATCTCCATTAATGAATAACCACTAATACATACGGATTATTTTAAACTTTTCATGAGATAAATAAGTGATTGAAAATCCAAAGGGATACTTATGATATTCTTTGTGAATTAATAAGGATTCATGAAAATATATTAAATAACAAAGAGAGTCCTGGAGTAGACATTAATTCCCCCTAAAAAGGGTATGATGAGTCTGACCTCCCATCCTCTCTACCAATGCATGTTCTCATGTATCATGATGTTCAAACATATCAAAATCCTGAATTTGGAAAGTAGGTCCCCTTTAGATAAAGAACAGTTGGATGTTTCCGGTTCCATAAATAAATCCAATGGAAACTTCTTAGAAATAGTGATTCTTAAAACTATAATACACGTTTCAAGGAACTACGAAACAAAAATGGTGAACTCAACCTAAATCATTAACCAATTTAATAATGTTACCCACCTGTTAGGCCCATATCAATTGATAAAATAAGGCTAGAAAATGGAATCAATCACGCATGTATCAATCTAAAAATATGTTTCTTTAATAGAGTTTTTTGTTTTAACCAAGTTTTTCTTATAATTATATTCATTAGAAAATTACTTTCTTAAAGAAAACAACTGTGAAAATCTCAATCGCTACACAAGATAGATCCCCATATACAGGATGAACGTCATCACCAATACAACATCTTCAAAGCAAGGTCGTTAATGTGCTGCTAATGGAATATCAATGGCAAGGTATAATCCTGACATTAGAGGATGTACAGCAGGCTCTCCAAGTTAATAACAATCCTCTATCATCTAGCCAACAATGACTAATGATTAATAAGAAGATAGTGCCAACAAATGTATTCAACCATTTCAGGTCCTTATTCCTGGAATAAAACAATCATTATCTTTCGTAATATGGGGAGGTGGATCAAGAGGCCACTCAATGCCTAAATTTAAGAATGCAGGTGTCCTTCTTGAGGAATCCCACCTGTAATCACGACAAGTAGAATTGTGCCTTAGTGGACCCCCAACATGATGCTGTTATTTCCTCTAGACATTCGTCCCAAGTTTCATAGACTTGGTAACACAAGAAGAAACGCTGGGGACAACTTACTATCTACAAGGAGTAGGTTCTTACCTATACCCCTTCTATAGAAGCCTATAAAACGAACTTGATTGAAAACAATGAATGGGCACATAAACTCCTCCGTCCTAATTTTTCTGTCTAGAAGGATCATCTGGCAGCAACCCACCTATCCCCCTAGAGGAATATGGTGGAGTACCGTGAACAGGCGCACACACTTGTTTAAAAATTATCAGCCATTCAGGAGGATCGTCTGACTGCATTTAAAGAAGTTTGCTTATCTAATGTCGTGACAACTTGTAAATGGGAATATACACATGTTTACAATCACCAATTCTGTCAGCAATCTTGTCTACCAGCATTGAAGGAAGTCCATAAACCATACGTGATGGGGAACAGCTAGCAGGCACATACACCTACCAATTTTCATTAAGTCTGCCAACAGTCTCATTTGGTAGCACCCAGAGAAGTCAGTCGGAAAGCTCCATTGAAAATCCATGGAAGACTGAACTCTCTACCCTCATTCATTAGTACTTCCAATACCCATTGACTAGAAAAGGAGGACAGGAGTCGAAACATAAACCAACTCTATATACAGAATGGACGTATATTCTCATTTCGGCTGCTGAAGTCACCAATCATATCTTATCAATGGTGAAAGGGGTGACGCAAATCCCTATCAATATTTTTGAAGCATGCTAGGATATTATAGCAACCACTTTAGCAGAACCTGGGAAACAGACAAAAAAAACTTTCCCCACACATGGGATGACCCATCGGCATGCCATCCAGGAATAGATACACACCTCTGTTTCAGTCCATGAGGGTCATGGGGTATACTCCCCCATATAATACGTACAAAAATATCAGGAATACACCCTTTCCAATTAAAGGTAATCGGTCTGTTCCAGAAAACAATCCTAGGAAGGCACATAAACCTACCCCTAATAACCACTTTTCCTAAAAAGTTTCCCCATATACGTATAATAGAACATCAAAAAATAAATCCCGCCACGAACTATTATAAAATCCTAAGTCAAGCTATGATTTGGATCCTCTTAATGCGGGAGTTCAAATGAGTGCCACAAAAACCCTTCATTTGGCCCGAAGACTAAGGAGAAAAATAATTTATCCCTTTCTGTAATCCACCATAGTGATCTTACCCATGATTAAATTCACTATCATAGTCCTCTCTATAGTTGTATTTCACATTGCCAAGACAATTCAATAACTGACAATATAGAGATGAGAAAGCCCTCCTTTCTAAAGGTACATTCAAATATGAGGCCAGTCATGTCTGATGCCTTATCATTGACAGGTGAAACACTTTCTTAACCAGAAGACATCATAATGGAACAATCATTCTCCAAACCTCCCTTGGGTCATTTTTATTCTAATATAGAGCATCCACCTCGGTCAGAACAAGTGGAGAAACCTCTAGTAAAAGATAATGAAAATTTGTTAAACATGAGGAATAAATTGGCTAAGGGTGAAGTACCAGTCATGTTCTAGAATTTGTAAAATTCTTAGTACAACATTATAGAATTTATTGTAGAAGATTCCATCTCGGACATCTGCCTCAACCTATAGAAGACTCTTATTCATTTGAAAACCAAATTATTCCCTATATGATGAATATAAAAATCATTTAATGATAATAAAAGGGTTGAAATTTCAAATTGACTTGGCAACTCTCTCAGTTTCCCAACATCCAAATATTGAAAAATAGAAAAGAATCTTTTAGCATTCATTCCTCAATGCTCAAAGATGCTAAACCAATTAAATTATGATTCCCCATAGAGTGTTTGTATCAGAGGATTGGGTGCACATGGAGAATTGCATTTCAATGCACCTCAAAATCAGTGATCTCTGCCAAAAGTGGTCTCATTCAATTTTATTTCCCACAGTCGGCTATAGTCAATATATTTTGTATGTAATCGAATGTATGCTCAAGAACATACCTCAACCAGCTCTCATTAGATTCAGGCCCAAAGAAAATAATTTGTTGAGTTACTTTTACTTCCAGCATCTAAGAATCTAGAGTTGGCATCCTTCTTAGATGATGTTAGGAATCAGTGAATGAAAATTTCTGAAATAGAAAAGCGATATTCTAAAATAGGTGATTTGAGTGGTGGTTAGATAATGCACCCAACTAATGTCTGGATCAAAATTCGCAATATTATAAGAGCAGTTGCATGAATTTCATCCATAGTAGTTCAAGAATCATCCCAGTTTTCAAGACTGGGGTTCATTTAATTCACCCATTAAATTTATTAAACAATAATCAATGATTTGAAGAAGAATAATAGGAACAATTATAGCATGCAGGACTATGGGATTTTTCACATCTTCAATACCTTCCTCAACAGAAGATAGTTTTCTCCTAATTAGAGAAGAAGCCACACTGAGAGCATACAACTGAACTATCTGAGGATTACCTTCATGTAACTGTCTTCCAAAAAATTCCCAAGAATTCATCATATACGAGAACAATATCTCATTCAAGATACAGAGGGAGACTATCATACAAAAATATTGACAGAATGATAGTGATGTATTATGCATTAGTTAATGTCATTTCCACTACTATGGAAGATCCTCCTAAAAATGAGTCCAGTTCAGGGGAATTAGAAAAGGAATTTCTTGTCCATAATATGGTAGACACTGATGAAAATGAAAGAGATGTACGTACCCAAAATAAGAGGCTTAAATATAATCTCGGTATGCTATCAAATAACCAACTCCCACCCCTCTGAAAGGCATCTAATAAAGGGAAAAGTAAAAGTCAGATTTCATCTCACTTTTCCACTGGAGAAGGTCAATCTCTGTTTCTTGAGGAAATATTTTCATAGCTAGAAGAGTAAATGAAACAGTTAAAAACACTCAATATAGAGTTACTTTGTAGCATAATTTCTACTAGACATACTCACCAAGCAGGTCCGCAACTTTCACATCCTGTAAGATCTCCTCAACAAAGAGGATTTGTAGTAACTACAGATGTGGATAATTAATTCCCTCTACTAGGCACAAAATCAAAGAAATATTAGACACATCCTGATAGGCATGTTCCCATGGGTTATCCAAGGAAAATATCAACACCACCATCTGTGGTTTTTCTAGTCATTGAACCAGCTCAAGCTCGATTTTTTTACCATCATAGGTTCCATCTCATCTAGATATTCCCAAAATTCGTATGAACACTATTAAGGCATTAACGACGTGATTGGAAGCTATGGATAAATTATGTGCACCATTTCAGTTGGAAAACAGAGCATACCCTTAATGGGTGGATGCAATTCCTCCCCCCCCCCCAAATTTGTTGAATACCACATTCCCATTCTTTAATGGTCTGTGAGATATAGAACTACACATAACAAATTTGGTTTCTTGTTGTGATCCCATGATGGGAACTCCTCAAAAACATGAATCAGTAATGCTTCGGTGTTTTGTGTAGTCATTTCAGGGACCAAATTTTTTCTTGTATACAATTTTACAATCTCTATAAATTACAGGATGGGAATATCTCCATCAGAAATTCATTCTTTAATTTATCTTAACGCTACCAAAGATGAATGTTTTTTATCTTACCAATTGTAAAAAAAATGGGAGAATGAATGAGTTTCAGATTTCATTGCGCGACGGAAAGGATTAACATATTCTTTATGTTTACCACTCCCTCAAGAAGAATTGTGGCCAATTTGTGTTGCAAATCAATGTGATGAGTTATGCACATCATTGAGCCCTGTTAAATAAACATGATAGTTTCGAGACCTTACATCAATCACTAAATATATAGAAGACTCTAATATATAAACTAAGGCTAAAACTAATTTAATTCCATCAACTCTGGGGAGGAAGATAGGAAAGACTAAAGCTGCTATAGTAACACTCAAGCAGCCACCTACACCTACTTCAACATCAAGAACATCATCGTACCTACAGGATCCACCTCTAAAGCATTAGCAATAATGAATGTATTGTCCGGATGATAAAAAATATCAAATGAGGAAACAATTTTGGGAATTAAAGCAAAAAGATTATTCTTTCTGGAATGAACAATTTCTTGGTTGCTTCATCTCAGCTCTGGAAAACAATTTGGTTCAGTTTCCATGGTCGAAGAAACCAAATGAAGTAGGAGATGAGTATCTTCTGAATTATTGTCCCTTTTATCAGATGTTAGGGAATCCCATCCATGATTGTTTTATTTTCAAGTATCTATTTCAAAAGATGGTAGATTCTGCAGAAGTAAAACTAAATAGTTTGTTAGATCAAGTAGAATGTGTTAATACTACAGATCCAGAGGAATAAGGTGAATGACATGAAGTAAAAAGTAAAAAATGTGTAGAAATATGATGTTTGGATGACAAGGAAAATGATCAACCAGACCCAAGGAATTTTAAAAAAAAATGAAACAACCGATTGTGTCTTTCTGCACTCCTGCCAAAACAAAACCATCTTAATCAGAAGATCATTACTTAATGAAGTGATATGGTCAGAAGGACAAAGATAGTCAGAAGAAGATGAGCTCACATTAAATCCAAAGTTTTCCTTGGACCTTTCATATTTCAGGCCATATGTTTCAAAAGCACGTGCCCCACCCTGCAAAATGGCACAATCAAAATCAACTTGTCTGGAAGAATCGCTATTAGATGAAGAAATGATCTTTTGTTTTGTCAATGTTATCCATTTAACGGATCCTTATGATGTCTCTAATTATAATGAGCCAAAATTCCTTATACCTAATTGGGGAACTATAGGAAGAGGCCATGGTGGAGTATATAGGGGAGGATGTGGGAATTCTAGAAACCACCATTTTAGCTCTACCCCTTCTCGAACCGTGTATGCAAAAAAACCTCATGGAAGAGACCCTCTGTGGGATCAAAAATAATAAGGAGATTCATCCATGAAATATATGTTTGGTTCTGACACAATTATTTTGGAGGACTAATTATAAGTTACACTGTTTTTCTCTCAACAAATGAATAGACATAGTCAGTATAATTTACCAAATCTAGGAGTATTTTTGGTTTCTAATCTGACACAGGGTACATCTATATCAGAAACACCAACTTCTAAGAATCCTTCATAACTGCATTTCCATATAGGGAAATGGAGACCACTGAATCAAAAGTATGCTTTCTTGAAGTAATTGACCCATATATCGACCATGTTATCAATTTTGGTTTCCATAAATCTATCAAAAGTTCTTCGAGAAGTGCTTATTGATTATTTGTCAAGTCCTCAAGAGTTTCAAATCGAAGTTGTTGCTGCTAAGGTTTACCATATATAGAATGATCATGCAGATTGTCATGCCATCATATTTTTTAGAGAATAAGATGAAGATGATGATGTAAAGGGACATCTTAGACCCTTGTATTTGTTTGGTAAAGTCGATGATGTAGACATCTGATGCGCCTTCCTTGATAATGGATCTGGTGTCAACCTTATTCCTATTCATACACTTCATCAATTGGGCCTGACTAAATCTAACGTATCTCCTATGACTTTAATATTGCAAGGATATGACAAGAATGAACAAGAACCGCTGGGTGAGATTACACATAGAACATTGTTTGGAGATCTTGTGTATAATTCATATTTCATGGTTGTTCATCAGAACATAGCCTTCCATATTCTTCATGTAAGGCCTTGGATGCATCAATATGTAGCCACACCTTTTTTATACCACCAATGTATTTCATACTCCTTCAATGGTAAAATTGGGACATTGTATGGTAAAAAATCATTGTTGAATACTTTTGAATCTTGAAATATTGAGGTAGACTTTTTTCACACAAAAGGAACGATGTCCATGAAAAAAGAAAAAACTAGAGTTAATGCTCCAAATGGACTAGAAAAGATCCCCAAAAATCCATTCATACATTTGAGTATATATTATGTGATACTCATCAATCAAATTGAAATGGTAAAACAAAATCCAGGCACTCATCCAATAACTTCCATTAAGTCAATTATGGTAACTGAGCTTAACAACATGGGATAAACTGATGATCCACCAAGAAATAATGGAATCCCAAATGGAGATGTTTTCATTTCATCTACTGAACTACCACACGCCACTACTTAAACAATCAGAGTAGAATAAATGGTATCAAAACTATAGGAATACATAGATTTTTATTCTCAATCCATTATCTATTATTTATTACCACATAAAGACCCTTCATCATCATTAGGGTCGAATATGGTGGCATCTTCTTCAGGATATTCAAATACCGACTTCCCATCTAACTCATGTAGTTTTACCTCTTCATCTACTATGAAAGTGGAAAAAAGAGGGAACATGTAATAAAGAAGAAGAGGAAGATCTTGGGGATGCTTCTCCATCATTTGAGGAAGGTGTCTCTACCATCGTGGATGAGCTAAGAGAAATAAATTTGGGTACAGAAGAAGATCCATGCCACACTCAAATTAGTGAGGTCATGACCACAGAAGGGATAGATGTGTATACTTCATTTCTAAAGTAACATTGAGATATATTATCTTGTAATTATATTGAAATGATAGGTCTTAATCCTGATATATCCAACTATAATTTTGGTCTACCAGAATAGAATCATGGTTTAATGAAAGTAGTAAGAAGAACACACACAAATCATGCCTCAAAAATTGATACTGAAGTTGATAAGCTTATAATGTCTAACTTTGTCAAAGAATTTCAATATCCCAAATGCCTGGCCAAGATTGTCCTAGTGAAAAAGAATAATGGGAAAATGAGAGTTTGGATTGATTTCAGAGTTCTTAACTAGCATTTTCCAAAAAATTATCTTCTAGTTCTGATTACCGAGATTTTAATTGATGCAACTACTGGATATGAAGCTCTTTCCTTCAAGGATGGAAACTTTGGGTATAATAAACTCCATATGGCCCAAAAAGATGAATAATCTATTGTATTTAGAGCCCATCAAGGTGTTTTTTTCTATCTGGTAATTCCCTTTGGCTTATATAATACAGGTGCAACATATCAACATGCCATGCAACATATATTCAATACCTTTTTAGAGAAATTTTTTGAATGTTTGGTGAATGATTTAGTGGTCAAATCCAGACAATGTTCCAATCACTTGGATGATTTGGAGACTATATTCCATAAACATCGGCAACACAGTTTGAAGATGAATATAGAGTTAACCTCAAGAAAGTTCCTTGTCTTCATTGTTCACCATCATGGTATCAATGTTGATCCTGAGAAAACAAAATAAATCCTTTGTATGTCACCTCCTCAAAATTTTAAAGAATTACGAGGACTCCAAGGAAACTTGGCCTATATTTGGTGCTATATCGGAAATATGGATGGAAAGTGTTTACCCTTCACCAGATTAATGGAGAAGGGAGTTACCTACCAATGGACTGAAGACATTCAAGATGAATTTGATACACTTAAGAAATATCTCTTGAGTCCACCAGTATTAATGCCACATGTTGAAGGAAGGTTTCTTATTCTTTATGTGACAAATTTTGAGTGACCACTTGGTGCCTTCATCAATCAAAATAATGATTCTAGGAATGAAGAAAACCTTTAATATCTCAGTAAAACAATGCATGATAAAGAAAACCCATATTAATGTATTGAAAAGTGCTGCCACACATTAATCTTTACTGTACATAAATTGAGACACTACCCACAACATCATGAGGTCAAATTGGTATCTCGCAATAACCCGCTCAAATTTATCTTCAATCGTCATATGCTTACATGGAGTCCAGCCCAGTGGGATGTTATTTTGCAGTATTTTGATATCTAGTTAGTTCATCAAACAAAAATAAATGGCCATGCTCTGGATGACTTCCTTGCTAAGCATCAATCTTCAGAATATATATCAATAAATACTGGACTTCCTGATGAAGAAGTCTTCTATGTTCAAGATAATTCCCAAACATGGGAAAATTTATTTTGATGGTGCTCTTAGATGTCCAAAAGTGAAGATAATGGTAAACCATAAACTCAATAATGTTGGGTTAGGAATTGTCCTTATTTCCCCTGAAAAAGCAGCATTTCTTTATTCCTTCCAATTATCGGAAGGCATAACCCACAATGAGGTGGAGTATCAAGATTTCAATACAGGTATAGAATTGGGACTTTATATTCCAGTGAATCATTTAAAGGTAAAAGGTGATTCATAATTGGTATTCAAGAAAATCAATGGGGAATATTCTATCAGAAAAGAAGATTTAATCCCTTTGTCTATTACATTAGAAGGTTAAAGATTTAATTTCACTTATAGCTGATATTATCTTATGTCCCATGCTCACAAAAATCCAAAGCTGATGCACTAGATAATGCAGTTATAGCCTTTTCAGATCCAAATTGAGATGATGCAACCATTAGCATAGCTCCTAATTATGTGGTCTTAACTTTTTTTCAAACCATAATGGAGGAAATTAATGAAATTAGCCCTATTTCTGAGCCATATGGTCATACCACGGGATGGTGAACACCCATCATGGAATATCATCAATATCGAGTACTTCCACCAAATTGGGATGAGAAAGACTATATCCTACGACTTGTTGAAAATTTTACACTTTATGATAGTCAAGACTATCAGAAGATCCTTTATAAATGAGGGTTCGATGGAATCCTCTTCAGATGAATTGATGGAGAAGAGAATGCGTATATCACGAAAATTGTACATTAAAGAGCTTGTGGTGCCCTCCAGTCTGGGCACAGACTATCTAATTATATATGAAGGCATGGATACTTTTATCCTTCAATGACATAGGATTGCACAGATTTCACTAAGAAATGCCATCCCAACAAAGTCCATTCCAACTTCATTCATCAACCCCCTGAGTTTCTACATATAGCTAAATACTATTATCTATTTTCCACATTGGGAATGGATGTAGCTAGGCCTTATCCTCCAACCATTTTTAAGAAGTTCAAATATATTATCACTGCTACTAACTTCTTCTCTAAGTGGAACTAGGAAATACATCTTAAAGAAGTCGGAGCCAAAAGCATTGTTAGTTTTTTTTTTAAACAAATATCATCACCAGATTTTGTGTCACTCAAACTATTTTGCTGGAAAATGGGTCCATTTTTTGTTCTGTTGAGGTAAAAAAGTTATATCAAGAACATAATATCAAATCCAACTATTTATCTTGCTATCATGCAGTGGCCAATGGAAAAATGGAGGCATTTAACAAGACCCAATCAAATATTCTCTATATGATAGTGGAAAAAGATAAGAAATCATGGCCTAATAAACATTTGAATGCTTTATTGGCTTATCGGACAACTACTCATACTGCCACCCAAGAAACTCCATATTCATTAGTATATGGAACCAAAGCAGTTTTTCCAATTGAAATGCAATTGCCTTCACTCAGAGTTGCAATCTCTGATCAGTTGTCTACATATGAGAGGTCTCATAAATGGTTCAATGAGATGGAACGATATGATGAGAAAACATTGCATACATTGCATCATTTAGAAGTCTATTAGAACAGAATAACACGAGATTTTAACAAGAAATTTCACCTCAGTTCATTTCTTCAAGAAGAATTGGTATTGGTCCTTAGGATTCCAATGATACAAGGGAAGAGAAATCCAATGATTGAGAAAAATTTGGAAGGACCATATTCCATACATAAGGTCTATTCAAATATAGCTTATAACTTAGTCTCAATGGATGAGGAGCTTATTACAAATCCAACCAATGAAATATTCTTAAAGAAATGCTTTGTGTAGTTGTACATATCGTACTCACTGCAAGACTTAAAACAATACAGTACAATGTCCTTTCAGTAAGACTAAGAACAACACAGCCCCCATGTCCTTATTGCGAGACTAAAAACTGCACAACCCTCAGGTCCCAGCTGCATGACTTAAAACTGCATAGTACAAAGTTTTATTTTCAAGACATTAAACTGCATAACAACCATTTGCTTCTATTCTATATGGCGTTAAAATGCATAGCATCTTTTTCCTTGTCACACAATGTTAAAATGCGTGAAACCATTTTGTCCTTGTAACATGACATTTAACTGCATGCCTAAAATTTTCTCTATTAGATGATAGAAGATTTCATATGAAAAAATCATTGACATCATCACCACTCTTTAGTAGAACATGATTCCCACTCTTTCCAATGTCTGAGTTTGATTTTCATAGAGACCTTATTTTAAAAACCACATATGGATTGATTCTCATTTTCGATGAGATATGTAGAGATGCATAAATATTCAATTTTGGGCCCAGTCCTAATAAAAAAATATTCTTATTTTCTTTTCTCTTCATGTATATAAGTTTGATCTATACAGATTGTTTCTTTAATATATATGATTTGGTCCATATGCCATTTTATGACTTAATATTTACCATTCTCTTCGACGCGTCAAAAACTCCCATTTATCATGTTAAACACGATTGGCATGGGGAATGATTGTTTCAAAAACTACATGTGGCTTGATTCTCATTTTCAAGGAGATACAAAGAGACACATAGATCACCAATCTTGGGCCCATCCTTGATAAAAAAAACCCTTTATTCATTGTATAAGAATCAATCCTGTATAGGTAATGTATAAAGGACTATCTTTGGCTTGATTCTTACCCTTAGAAATACACATAGTGAGACTAGGTTTTTATCCCTTAGTCCAGCTACAATAAGTTTTTCTTTTTTACATCGGATCATCTTTGTCCTTACCACATGACCTTAAAATTTCATGAAATTTAACACCCCCATTCTTCATTTATGTCACCTTTGTATTAATAAAGAAGTCATTATAGCTCTTTGTTTCTCACAACAAGAATAGCTCACGTGGGATTAGTAATTTGGTAAAAGGATTATTTATATAAATAAGGTTTCTCAATTTCTTATGGGGATATTAATGTCCTCACTACATGACATAAAACCGCATAGTACAATGTCATTGTTCTATGACATTAAATTGTGTGTAAAAATATTAATTCAAAAGGAAACAAATAAAGTCTCAATTTCACATGTTATTCAGATCTGTGTAAAGGATGTAAAACTCATGGCCAATATTGATTCAAATATTTCCCATGTGCATTGAAAAAATACTCCTTCCATATTTCACACTCTTAATGCAGAATATTTCTAGATCTTCATAATATTTCATACGATGTCTGCTGACAGAGTTTCTAATATTTACGAACTCTTTTGTCTGACTATGCAGTGCGTTCCCTTAGGTGGCCTTACATAAGTTGCCTACATAACGGGTCTGTCAATCCAAAGATGCCATTATTTGGCTATGCAGCATATTCCCAAATTGGCCCTCCATATAACAGCCCCCATAACGGGGTTTTCAAATGATAGTAACTTCGTTCTTGGTTATAGTGTATGTGTTCCCTTCAAACATTGATGACAATATACAAGAATCTGTATTTTAAAATAGGCATTCAGATATATTTGTCCCATTATATTTCTCTCAATCTAAAACTCTTCAAGCCCATAGTATACACATTTCCCTCTCCATGTGTTTAAAGCAATATGAAATAAACTTGGAACCATTTGGCCACATATCACATACTGTTTCCATTTCTAGTCCTAGTTTATGACCTAAAACTATAGACATCATAATACCTACCTTTGGGTTAGACCCTAATAGGAGTCATATTACACCGATTCTTTGGAAATCATGGTTGAAATACCCTTTCCATATTAAGTTTCCTTTTTCCATAAATCAAACTTTGTTCTTCGGAAAATATGAATCTCCATAAACATTCTTCGGCTTTTTGAAGTTGAATGTAAAATTTTTTATATCTCTTTTTCCTGAATATGAAACACGCGTCCTGAGGAGGCCTTGCATAAGTTACCTACATAACATGTCTGTCAATAAAAAGATGTTACTATTTGGCTATGCAGCACTTCCCCAGTTGGCCTTGTATAACACAACCCCTATAACGAGTTTGTCAAATAATGGCAACTTGGTTCTTGGAAAAAAGAACTTCCTCTCATTCCTTTTCCTCTCTTTCAATATCATTCTTCAGATTTAAAATTTCCAAAATCATAATTTATCATTTTCCCTTTCGCACATGAATATGATAATATGTTTCCGGAAAAATTATATAGAAATTAGGAGATTCCCATACCTTTGGTCAGAGATAAACGACTATAAATTAAAGCTACACATTGTCCTTACTGCATGACATAAAACTGCATAGTACCAATGTTTTCACTACATGACTTAAAACTACACAGTACTAATGTCCTCCCTGCATGACTTAAAATAGCACAGTACCAATGTCCTCACTGCATGACTTAAAATTTCACAATATAATATTATAAATTCAAATTTTTAATAAAATTTAACCATTCCTCATACATAAAATTTTTTATAGAAATAGTTTTCATATTCACGACATTTGTTGGTATAAAATGTCCCTTTCATTCTTAAAATTATTTTCCAAGGAAAAACCACCCACTGTGATCTTAATTCACCCATATATTATTTTTCACTATCTATCAGCAGCAAAATGTTTCATTCCTAAAGAGCTATTTTGATTGACTATGCAGTACATGCCCTTAGCTGACCTTGCATAAGTTGCCTACATAATAAGACTGTCTGCCAAAAGATCCCACTAATTGGCTATTCATCATATGACCTAGTTGGCCCTGCATAATAAAACCCCCATAACGGGTTTGTCATATAATGGTAACTTCATTATTAGAAGAGACTCCCCTTATGTTGATACTAGTTTTAAAATTGGTGACCATAAAAATCATGGCTCAAGATTCCCCTTGAAAAAATTTACAGAATATTTTAGAAATTCTTATCCACAGAGTCTTGTTTGGGATCTAATTTCAAAATTTACAGTGAAAGCTATTCAACCTTAAATACTATCCCTTTATTGTTCAACATGCATGACTCTAAACTTCCAACAACAAGAGACATGGTACTCACTAGATTGAGACCCCATAAAGGGAAATCTGAACAAAAGTTAAGTCCCAGCTCACTAAATTCACATTTTAGTGTAATTTAGGTAATATTCAAAAACAAAAAGTCAAAAGATAAAAATTCTGTGGGGTTTTCCATATAACCCTAGAAAAAATAAAACTATTCTCTCTAGGACCCATGAGTTAGGAAAAAATTAGAGCATCCTTTAAAACGTGATGTAGCTCCAAATCTTACAAAATGATGTTGGAATGCATCAAAGTGCCCAACTTTTAACTTCAAAAATATTCTTTTCAATTAGATCGAATCAAATTCTATGGGTGTGGTTTTTTAGACACCATGAAATGTGTTGCATACACTTCTATGAAATTGATGATGTATTTCCTGGTGTCCTGACTCAAAATGTACTCAACTGGGCTCAAAAAATTCACTATGCAACTTTGCATTTCTTTTAGGGATCAGTGACGGTAGAAAAGGCACCTGCACGCCACCATGTTGGATATTATTGAATAAATAATTTTGGAAAAGACCTCAAAGTAGTGCCATAGTCTATCTGAAACACTGATTACACGCAAGGTACTTGTGTCCCCAATTATAGCACACAAGCCACCTGCGCACCCAAATTCCTTTCGCCCAAGGTCCCATATTCATCTATAAATGGACCCTAGGGTCCTCATTATGATGGACAAATTTTAATGAAGCCCAATTGCTGCTTTGTTCACCCTAGTACTTCACCCCAGTCTTCCAAACCATTCAAGGTAGTTTTCAACACCTTGAGTGGAGAATTTAAGAGAGGTTCATTAGACAGAAGTCTTTTTATTGATTGAAATCCATAAAAATTGTGTGCCTAAAGTACCCAACCTACCAAAGTCCAAAATAAATGCACGCCACCTATTCCATTAATTGGAACATGAGCACCCTACTTATGGGATCACCAGTGAATACTCTTGATGGATTGAGCCAAGTCTCGTCCATGTATTTCCAAACAGTTTGTTCATCACATAAGTGAACATCAGGTCTCCCAACCCTACTTGTGCACCCATTTATTCCCTCCCTTATCTATATGGGTTCCCCTCTTTGATTCATATACTATATTCTGTCAAAAACCTATAAATCCTTCCTCAAATCCATTCATGGAAAGGCCTCTTCATCCATGGATTCCTTGTCTGAAAGGGATTCTATTGTGACATCCACCAAAACTTCCTGACTTATCAAACATTTTGAAAGGGCACATCAGTGTGTCTTCTATTTGGGTTTGTATTTCCACAGTCATAGGTTTCCCAAAAAAAATTTATAATGGAGTTAAGAATCATGTAATGTCTAGGGGTTTTTGTATCCACATTCACATGAAACATTCTCCAAGAAATAGTATTAGTAAGTTCCCAGTTTGGAGGAGGTTTGGGTCTTGGCAACTCCATTCTCATAGAGATGACTTGGAACCTCATCTCTCTTAGTAGGGGAGGTAGGTTCACAACTACTTCATACTTTCAAAAAAATGAGAAGTCTCCCTCCCCTACCATAATCAATTTTAGGGATACCATCCTAGAATAAGCCCCTATATTTTCTCGTAGGAGGTAGAATCATTTCTCATCCTCTCTTCTTCGGTGCCAAAGACCGGAGGAGAGATGGGAACAAGGACTTTGAATACCCTTTCCCTCTCTTGATGTGCTTTGTCACCATGGGTAGCCATCCTAGTGTAATCCCCTAAACTTCAAACGTTATTCCATTCATTGAACCCTTGTCCAATGTAAAGTGAATAGATGGATGGCTCATCGCCTCACCATCTTCCTGGGTCACCTCAACCTCATTCACCTTGGCCACCATAGGTGCTTCCGCTTCCACCAGCGGAGGTGGAAAATTTGGAAAGTTCCTTTGTGGAATATTCCACATCCTCTTGATTCTCACACTGAGCAATAATCACATGGGATTAGATATTGGTAGTGATTTAAACATGTGCACAAACACCCATGGTGAATGAACTACAATAACTCTGATTCCCACCTAATTGGGATATATAGGAAGGCTTCTCAGGGGTCGGGCACAGTGGATATCCTCTTCAGTAATCTAACCCTAATTCCCTTAATCTTGGAATAATTCATAGGAATAATCACCAAATTATACCCTCAAATCACAAAGGCATCCTTTTTAGAAAGTAAGCCAAAAATCATTTCTCTCAAAGGACTATACTCTCCAATGAGACTTATCGAACTACATGGGTTTTGATTCCCATTCACATGGAATGCGTATGAAGACTCCTTGAGGTTCAAATGCGATACCTTAAATCAACCTTGTTGTACTTGATCCATATTCCCAAAAAGTTCTAATCTAACTTGGAAATCCATATCCATTCCATGTTCATTGGGATACTTCGAAATAAGTCCCATACTAAACCTTTACTAAGAATATCCCTCTTAGATGTCCATACCACATGTCATTAAGCTTTATGGTTAGGTCCTTATCACATGACCATAAAAGGTATGATGTGCCCCATTTAGTGGCACCAAAATACGAGGGTTCTGATTCCTTTTACAAGTATATGTAGGTATCCAATTTTATGTGCACGATCCAAAGATCAAACCAAACCATCATCTCCCTATATGACAGTATATTCCAGAGTGCCCCACCTAAGTGGATTAAAAACAAATATCATCATAATGATGATTAAAAGAATCTCTAAGTTGTATATGAGAGGATACCATTGATAGAGAACCCCAAATACAAACTGATATCTCCATTAATGATAATCCTCTAATACATATTGATAATTTTAAACTTTTAACATGCTAAATAATTTATTGAAAATTCCAATGGACACTTATGATATATATGGTGAATTAATAAGGATTCATGAAAATATAGTAAATTACCAAGAGAGTTTTGGAGTAGACAATAATTCCCCCCAAAAGGGTGTGTAGAGTCCGCCCTCCCATCCTATCAAACAATTCACGTTCTCAAGTATCGTGATGTTCAAACATAACGAAATCCTGCCTTTGGAAAGAAGGTCCCCTTTTGATAAATAACTTTTGGAAGTTTCTTATTCCATAAATAAATACAATGGAAATATCCTAGAAATAGTGATTATTAAAACTAGAATACATGTTTCAAGGAACTGCAAAAAATAAGGTCCATGAGATTCTCTTATTAATAATAATATACATGGATAAATTTAGAGTTCATTTGGTTAGTTGACGGAATTATGTGATTATCATTTATTTTTTTCATACTATTTATTACTTATTCTCTTATGTAGTATGAATATTATTACTGAGCATTTGATAAAACATATTTATTTTGATTCATTTCCCTATCTTTTTATAATGTGTTTTAAGATTCATATCAATGGATATGATAAATGGAATAATGGAGTTCTCAATGCAAATACTATGTAATATTTTATGTTTCCTAATGTAATTTATGAATAAAGTGTGTATCTAGTTTTCCAAAACTATTAAACTATTTTTTCTATTAGGATATAATTCCTTGTATGTACTTCCAATTTAAAATAGTAATAACTAGCTCTAGATAATATGGGTTGGGGTATTTACAAGACTAACTAATTTTGTTATTTTTCAAATGGAAGATGAATTATTTTTAGGGTGAAGAGTTGCAGGGGATTTTCAAATATTGAAGAAAAATAAAATAGATTACATGGTAATGGGATTATACATAAATGAAGTTAAAAAAATGAAGGTCAAAAATGATGATATTTTTTCAAGAATTATATAATTTTTCGGGGAGAAAATATGTATGAAACAAGAAAATCCAATCCATAAGTTTTCCATTTCTGATATGTACACCAAAATAATGGAAAAAATATATTTGTAGAATATAATTTAATATACATTGGATGATTATATGAATAATTTAGGGGAAATCATGGGATAAAGGAATTATTATGTTGAGAATGAAAATTAGAATAATCCAGAAACTGGAGAAAAAGTTTGTCTTAGTTAATAAGATAGAAAAAAAATTATATTCCAAGGGTAGGATATTTATAAAATATTTTTTACACTTGTTATATTATTATCCATCAATAGGTGATAATGATATGATGAAAGAGTATAATATATAAAGTAAGAATAAATAAAGAATTATTATTTCACAAAGATTATGTTCTATAAGAAAATATAATTTTTTTGAAGAAATAACCTCTTCGAGGAATGAGATAACAAGTGTTATATTTGTTACCAAGAAAATGAAATATATTATAGGTGATATAAACATAATGAAGAAGATCCATTTATGTGGTAAGGATAGATGGATAAGTCTAAGAATAATGTACAGAGATATGTTTTTTTTATTGTGGAGTGCATGGTTATATTTTAAATATATATATATATATGTATTTATAATTTATTACAATATATTAACTTATATGATGTTGATGGAGGTTTAGAAAAAAAAGTTACCAAACCAAGTAGTAGTTATTTCTAGGGCCATTTGGAAAAGATATATATGTTGAAAGTTAAATCAAAAGGGGTATAAAATATTCTACAAAACAAAAAAATTTCTTAAAATGAAATGATGAATTTTTAGAGGCAAGAAAGGAGTGAGAATGTTGATAAAAATTTAAATACACATATGAAATAAATAACCCAAGGAAATGTGTGTGAACAAACCTAATTATTCTTTCTAGGTTATTCATGGTGGAAAGATGGTTCTGAGAAGAAAAGGACAACATTTATAATATATTGCAATGTTGTTGGTAGGACTATACAAGGAATATAATATTATCATTTGTGTTATGGTGGAAAGGGAATTCCCAAATACGTTATAATGATGTTTCATTTTATTTAAAACTATTTTGATCTAAAGATGTGCTCCATGTTAAAGGATAATGTAAAAATTGTTATACATAGTGACTCATCATCTTCCTCAAATTGGGGAAGTTGAAGGTCCCCTTTCACTATGTATTTATATGTTTTTAACTACTTTCTCATTATTTTAGGATTTTCAGGAAATACTATCTATGGGAAAATTTCTTGAAGAGTTGAATAATGATATTAAGAAATGATCGGACCTTCCAATTGATGATTATAGTAGTACTAGTGATTTACAATTAAACCTAAAACATTATATACGTTAGTGTAACAAAAAAATTAGAGTATTAAGAATTATCATAATCGATATCAAATTATTATTGAGTAGTTGGTGTTAAAAGAAAGTATTACAATTGAAAATTGGTATTAGAACTTCAATATAGAAGAAAATACAGAAAATAGAATAGTGTAAAAAAATTAATATTCCTAATTTGTTTATTTTTATCTAACATGCTATATCATGTTACTACTTTTATGATATCAACGGCTTTATTTTGGGTGGAATTCAATCAAAATTTTAATTATATAAAAACTGAAAATGATAAGGATGTATATGGGAGTTTAGATATGATGATCAAACTATTAAATTTTTAGAAACCAATGAATGAATCCAAATTAATAAAGAGAATAAATTTATTCTTAATAGATTGGTATCAATATGTTTTTAACAAAGGGTCTTAGGTAATGATATTAAATTTTATTAGAAACATATTATTTGTTATGACACACATATTACAATTCATTTAAGTTCACTAATATGTTTTTGAATGTGTGTTTGAGTTCTTAGTAGGTGTTTATGGGTAAAACATGAGATTTGTGACTACTCCAGTAGTAGGGAAGTTTGTGAGTGAAATTAATAATAGTGATTCTATTAACATAATCACTTATTTCTTACACTGAGTCCTGATTCATTATGATTAAGTGTTTTTTGATGGGTTCTTTCTAATTTTTAAGGCTATTCAGATATATATTTTTAGCATACACTCATATATATGAGTTTTTTGAATACTAAAAGGAATATTTGGAATTGTGTTTAACTATTGGTTAAATCACCGAATAATGAGTTGGAATTTGGAGGAATATTGAAGTATATTTTAAGAGGGGGATCTTAGAATATGTATATATGATGTATATATATATATTGTAAAATGGTTATATAAATATATACCCAAGAATTTTGGAGAATTTTTTTTCTTGTTAAACTCTCTAACAATTTTTATTTAACAATATGTATCAAACTGGTAAATCTTGTGTAGACTGAAAAAATGAAGATAAGGGGATCATGGTAATAAATATGAATGGTCAAACACTTATCTACCAAGCTAAAATGAATAAATATACTCTATGTTTTACTCTTGAATGAAATATCTACATTGGATTAGTTTTCAAGGAGAGGTAAGAAAGCATCATAATTCCAAAACTCCACCTGTACCTAAAATGAGGTATTTGGATTCATCTTGATGAAATAAATAAGTATTAAATTCTAAATAGTTGATTCATGATACTGTTTCCAAAAAATAAAAAATGGGAATTGGTTGAATCAAATTGAATAATGGTATTGAATGATGTTGTATTTTTTAATAGTGTTTGACATGGTGATAGAATAAATTTAAATATGTCATCTTGAGGTTGAGTTATATAAGTATAGTAGAAAAATAGGTTGTTGAAGGAATATTAAAAAGTCATGGGTAATGTTTCTTAAATTATGGTATTGTTTTTAAGGTATTATAGTGGAATTCTGAACTATTTTTGTTTTGATAAGTTTTATGAAAATTTAACTAAGTCAAAAACCTAAGGAAAACAAGAGATGTAGACCAAAAAATGTGTAAATGTCTACAGTGTACACCCTATGTGTTAAAGAGTTTGTTTCTAGTAAAGTAATAATGATTTTTAATAATCTTTGAAGGACTCCCTTGGTTTATAAGAGTAGCCAATATTGAGAACATCAAAATATAGTAATTACTATAATCCTTGTAAAGGTAACCCAAATTTAATCATAAGTTTCATCATCTTAAGGAATTTAGGAAAACAATTACATCCATGAATTCAAGAATTTAATTTCTAAACTCATAAGATTTATGTTTATTGGAAGGTTAATTATTTGAAAAATGCACGATGATATTTTTCTTTACATAATGGTAATATAAACTCGTTTCAGAAGGTTTATTATAGTAAGAATTTGCCTTGGAAGTATTATATATACTATAGTGGTATGAATGATATATCTAATACTCATTGATGAAAAATTTAAAACTTATTTAATCAAAAATAAATATTCATTTAATAAAAACATAAGATGTATTTATAATTGAGTTGGAAAAACTGTATAGGTAAGGATTCATATGGTGGCCAGTACCAATTCATAAGAGTCATCTTAAATTTTTTTTAATTGTAACCCATTTCAGATTAAGAATTATCATCATAGCACAAAATTTTAAGTTTTGTTTCATAAGATTTTTTGAATCATGGGACTATAAATATATTCAGATATATTTTTTATAATCATAAAATATAATAAAATATATTAGTCATTTATGAGTGGAGAAAGACATTATAAACATAATGTAGTATTATTCTATAATTAGTTTAGTTATTTTAATGTAATATTTATAAAACTTTAATAAATCAGTCATTTAAAAAGCATCATGTTACTGTGAAGGATTTAATGCTATGAAAGAAATATTAGTAAATAGAATTGAAAATTTTGACGTTTGAATATCATGGAGAAATCATGGATGTATCTTGTTCATTCAAACACATATTTAATATTGAATACAATTTTTCGAAGATTGGACGGAGAATTTTGGAAGAATGATTGTGGTATCAATATATTAAGAATCATACTGCATGTTTTATGGAGCTCAAATATTTAAATAAAAATATATATCATGTGGTATTTTTATGGTAGGAAGCCATGTCAGAATACCATGACTGGTGGAATGGAAAAAATATTTTTCTTATTTCCTTTAAATATTTATAGTGAAACATGGAACTAAACAACAAGGGTGGATATATTTTTCCATCATACTCATTAATACAAGATGATATTTTTGATGGGAAATGTGGATAATAGCTCCCAATTGGAGATAATGAATATTGGATGGTAATAATAGTGACGATATCTATATTCTAAAATAATAAATATATTATTTATTAAACAATAAAGAATAGAATAAAATATATGAATATAAACATTAATAAAAAATAATTTTTTTTTCAATTTTGTATGATTTTTTAGTGTTAATGATTATATGATTCAGTAAGAAAGGAAATACATGAACTGTGATGGATCCAAGAATAAGAAGAAGAAAAACAAGAAGATAATTCTTATGGTAATGAAAGTGAGATATTATTATATTTCTATAATGTAAGAAATATTGAGGATGGAATTTTGAACATCCTAAAAAACCACCCAATAAAGATGTATTTTCGATAAAATATAATAAAAATGATAATCTATTTAAATAAATGATCACAACAAGTCAATAAAGGAGAAACTCCTCGAGATAAATTGAATCACTTTAAACCATGTGCATCTAAAATAGTTGTGGTTTCATTTTTATTTTCATTCATGAAAAATTAGTAATCCTTTCTTCTTGTAGTGAGAAAAGAGAGATGATATGAATGGAGAGTTACTAGGGAAGCATTGACCTATTCATAAATATTTCAAGTGGAATAACCCTGCTTCTAGGTGTTTACATGTCTAAAACCATAACCAAATAGTGAGTTAATATAATTTTTGTGGATTAATTAATCATTTATTATAGGCTCTATGGATTACCACTATGTGGGTTAGCAAAATGAAATTATTATTTTCCCTATAAGCATGTTTTTTATATTACAATTGATATATATGGGAAGTGGTGGGTTTGAAAAATCCCTAGAAATATATGGTAAAATAAAGGATAAAATGGATAATAATAAGGTATATCACAATCATTAAGATGATAGACTAACTATGAAACAATATATAATGAGTTCAAGATCATCATTGTTGGTGTGGGATTAAGGAAGAAGTCATTTAATTATAATATTTAATCACCTTGATTCACACCAAGGTATCTGTCACTGAATTATCTTGTGGGACATAACAAGGGTGTAACTAATTGATTTAAAATCTAGGAAAATAGTTTAAATGATCAATGAATGTTGTAAATTCATGTGATTACAATTCTAGAAGAAACATTAACATCTAAAAATAATTTACCAAAAACAAATTCCTATATAAAAAATATAAGATAAGAATCTAAAAGAGTTTATGTATATAATAAAGGTAATTCATGTTTTTTAACATAAATTTCATTTATAAAATACCTAAATTACTGGGATATTTATTAGAATAATACAATGACAAGACTTTGATAATTTGAAAATCATGTGAAGTGAAAATATTTTATTCATCCTATCATAACATGGTCATATTTGAAATAATGGGAGGTTAATAAATGAATATATATATTATATCCAAATAAGTTAAAGACAAATGTCCATAAAGATTAGTCAAATTGGTTTAAATAGTCATATAGACCAACTGTCACAAGATGAACTATGTTTTACATAATGATCATGATGATGTGTTTTTATTGAAGAAGTCACATCTTACATAGTAGTAAAATGATTAATGTTCAAATAACAATCCATATCAAGATATAATGGCTAAATTCCTCAAGGGATTTATTCATATCCCCATATATCCTTATGATATCCCATTCAATGAATAGATGTGAATTGATTAGAAATATGAGGTGTAGATCGATTTAGATTAAATGGTTTACTTATGAGGACATCATGCATCACTAAACCTCTCATTTCTATTAATATTTAAAAATTTCTAATAGAGATCCTTCTTCTACACGGATATTTTTTCATACTATTTATATCCTTTATTTATTGTGTTCTTCTTTTTTAGTATTTATATAAAACTGGTAAGACATCCCCACCAAAATATTCATTCCATTAGAAAATCCTGAAATTTTATGATAAAATATGTTTCTATGGATAAAAACATATCTTTGACCTATATATTTTTCATATAATATTTAGGGATATGTTTTTGATATTCCATTAATCATTTTCAAAGAAGATGTAGGAAAAAAGACAATTACATTTAATTAAATGTGGGTACTTCTTGTCTCAGTGTGTTCTAGATTCATAAATAAGATATTCCATCTACGTGATATCAAATGAGAATAAATTTATAATGATAATTTCTTTATATTATGTAAATTATGATTTTTTTGGTTTTCATACCTCAAAATTATTTATTATTTCATAAAATTGATTCTTCAGAATTTTTATAAGAAATTCCTTTAGAATATTAGTTTGTATTATATCTTTTTAATATTTTAGATTAATATATTTAATAGATCATGAAACAATTTTGAGATTGATACTGAAGTATTCACTTATCATCCTATGAATATTTATTCAACATCCAGTTATTTATTTTAGTATCTTATTTAAAATATTTTTCACTAGTTGATCATATTGAATTCAATGCCATATATTTAAATGTCTAGAAATTCATTTCTAGAATAATAATTATCCTGTTGAATTATGATCTTTATATTAATTATATTTTTATTCATTCATGATTTTAATATTTCAATATGTAAATATATATATATATATATTCATATTTTTTGACTTAATAAAAAAAATTATTAATGGGGTTTTCATGGGAATTCCAATTTACCCCCTCTCCCACCATCTTAATATTTCTAACTATAATTCATCATTTTACAACTCTGTAGAATTAAAAATCAATTTCATTGATTCTTTTAATATTTTATAAAATATATAATCTAAAATCTAAGGAGTTAAATATTCCATTTGACACATAGTGTGTCTCGGATACATAACATGGGGTATCAGATCCTATCTCATTTATTTCACATAGTACTTTTATAATACGTAATATCTAAAGTGAGGATTTTATTTTTTCGTTATTTTATAGAAATCATTAATTTGTATTATGTTCATGGTAATACTTCTTATCTTTTCAGATCTTTTCAAAAATCACTATTTTATATTCGGTACTTTATTTTAAATTTAATTTTTTTACTAATTTTTAGAATTTATTTTTCTTAATGGATAGATGTGGGGGAAATAATTTATTTTTTCTATAAGTATTATATATGGCCTTAAAATATTTAGAGCATATTGAATTCATTTGAAGGGGATCAAATCCTGTATTCCTAATATAATTTTAAATTATGATTTAAAAATTATATTTATAATATATAGCATGAGTTGTGATGTACTCCAACATGTTGCATAACCTTAAACTACTTAGGATATCTATAATATTTTTGAGAATAATTTTAGATGGAATCAATTAGACTGAACGAATTCCTAAAATGTTGAATAAACTCAGAGGAAGGTATATGAGTTATTAGTGAATCATTATTTTATAATACAACATTTAAGTTCACAACAACTTAAAATAATGATGATTATTTAAACTATATGTAAATTATCCAATCAAGTAATTAATTAAGGATATAAATGAAGTAGATTTATTTGTTCAATATTTAGCATCTATTTATCCTTTGTGTGATTCAAGGAAACATAATAAAATAGTGTTAATCTATTAATAAACTCATAAATCTTAATGTAAATGTCATATTCTAATCATTTTAATTTATAATTTTGTGAATATAATACATTTGAAGACTTATAGCTTAAAAAATAAGATTGAAACCTACTTAGAAAATATAATTTAAGAACTAAAATAGTAAAAGATTTGATTACAAAATTAATCTACTGGAAATTAAAATTTATAATAAAATTACATTTATGTCTCCAAGATTAGAAGGATTAACGTTTATCCCCATTTTCTAGAGAAATTACATGCAAAAAGTAAGAAAAATAATATAAAGTTACTTAAAGACATAGAATCGACACACGAGAAAATCAAGGTATTATCTTCTTAATGTATCATAATATCGTTTTTTCAGTCATACTCTCATAAGTTTAAAATTCATCAAAAAATAAATATTTATAAAGTCCTCCCGTGATAAAAAAATTAAAAAATTCAAATGTCATAAATTTAAATTTTGAATAAGCCTAAATTTTTTTAAGAATGGTATGACAAAATAGTGAAATTACTTTCACTATTAAATCCATTGAAGTACATATATATAGACATTACATTGAAAACAAAAACAAATTATACGAGACTATCCTTATCCTATGAAGAAGATTAACATAATCTAATTAGAAAGAAAAATATAAGGAATTTATGAAAATCTAGTTTTTATGGAATTATGTTCTATGACTTCTATACTAAAAAGACATTGATTCAAAAACCAGTCATGTTCAACCCAAATCTTAACAATTCAATACAAATAGAAAATATTTCCTTCCTAAAATATTACCTACATTAGAAATCACATAAAGTAATTTTTATTATATTGTCATTAAATTAAAAACTGATAAGGTAACATCCAGAAACATATATTTAGTAATAATTTTTAACTATATAAAAAAAATTACATTCTAAAAATCTATATATCAAGAAATATTGGTTTTATTCACTATTATAATAGTGATTCATGAATGGAAGATCTGTATCTTATATGTTTTTTGTTATAAGGAATTGTATTCTTTATATGGTTGCTAGACATTCATTTTGAGCCTCTAAATAGGATAATACCACCTTAATTTAAACATATTCCCTGTTATTTTTTATTTCTATATTCATTATCATAATTTTTAAAATCCCAATATATCCATTAATTTTTTTTTCTTAGTTACTCCCTTACAGTGATGATAATTCTTCATATTTATTTTCAACTATAATTTACTACCCATAAGAGTATTTTATTATATCCATTGAAATAATTATGGAATTAATATTGTCCCATAAATTATTTAATAATTATATTGGTTGAAAAATTATAAGAGATTTCATTCCAAATATTTTTCTAAATATTTTTTCATGTCTATTTACTTATAGTATTCTTCTTAAAGATATGAATGTCAAATGATTATTTGGATGATAAATATAGGATGATTGGTGGAATATGAGACACTTAAATAAAATAAGAAGTGGATAAAAATTATAAGTAAATGCAAGATAATATTGGTAGTTAAATAATTTCATGATTATTTATTTTTCATCTTTTATTTCCATAAAAATTTCATACCCTATCATATTTCATTTTTTAACTCAATACAAATATATTTTTACCTCTACCAAAATGCACATGTTATGATTTTTTTATTTCGTTTTATAATCATACCAGATCCTTGAGTTTTGAGACCATAAACTCAAATCATATAGAAATAATGAAAAAATAGTGTAAAATAAAAAATTTAATTATAAATAAACATTTTATGTTCTATAGATTTTATGTATCATGGAAAAAATTGAATAAAAAATCAAAAAGAAATATATAATCACTAAAATTGAAAGATTACTTAAAAAATCAGGGAAAGATAAAATTGACTACATTTATAAAAAAATAAAATGGATATATTTTAATGAAATTTTTGTACCTTGACACTAAGAAAAAATTTAATTTATTTTTAATTTATATTTTTTGAAGAGTCATTCCTTTTAATTTGAAACATATCTCTTCATCTTCATTTAACTCTATAGTTATGGAGTTATTTATTTTCCATTTTTTATGTTTTCATTTTCTATAATTTTATTTATTCTAAAATGGATGACATGAATTTTTATTTCTTCCAATGACATAATTTTTTGAAATGGGAAGGTTTTTACTCTTACGAACCATTTCTCTATTTTTTTCAAATGGATCGGAGTCATCATTTATTATTCATAGGGAGAGACTTTTTCTAAAATATTTATAAATTTAAAAGTGGATAATGAATCATGGAACATATAACCTCTTAAAATGGACAGCGTATGTTCAAATGGGAAGGAGTTCATCTTACCCCTATATTTTTTAATAATCATATAGGAGAAGAGTGTAGTTGAAACCAAATAAAGTAGAAGATTATATAACACCCATCAAAAAGGAAGAACTGAAAATTTTAATTAATTAGATGTTAGAAAAATTTTATATTTTTGGTTTCACAAAATATATAAATTCTCTAATCAAAATCAATAAAACATTTAGGTTATTTGTTTTATGACATAATATACCACATCATCTAATCAGAAAAATGTTGTAATTTTTTTGTCAATCTTTTGATTGTTGGTAATTAATGATCAAAATACACATATGAATTTATTTCAACACTATTATGATACTTTAATATTATAGTTTCTTATATTTATTAAAAACGGTAAGATTTTAAGGTCACCCATTATGTAAAACACATCCAATTAGGAGGTATGAATTCAAGTAAATTTTCACCAAAGAATATGTAATTTGTTGTTATTTATCTATTCAATTTTTTTGATCCTAGGAGTTTGTTTTGGGGAGATAGTACACGAGATAGGAAAAATTTGATAAAAACAATTTCCACTAAGTTACTAGTGGTCTAGTAAACTGTCTAGATAAATCAAGTGTATGGGGTTAATCTACATAGGACATTGAGTGGCTAGTACACATGGGTTGGCTACCCAATACGATACTAGGTATTTGATGAAAAAATGATAATTATTTGGTGGGTTCCTAGGAAATTTATTAATTTAAATTAATTAATTAATTTTTTATAGAAATATTATAAAATGAGATACCCTCTCATATTCTGATTATGTAACATGAAATTCTCGATCATTTATTGTGAGATTTTATTTCCCAAGGCTAGTTCCACTGGTATTGATGTTGCATAATTGTTCCATCTATCTCGTGGATATTTTACTAGTTTGATTAATCATCTTCTTCCCTTTATTCATGGGTATCTTCATTATGTCAATATCTCAATCAAAGTTACCTAATTAAAGATAATTCTTATATTTATGTGAGTCTATAGCTTGGGGATGATTTTTTTAGTGATGTCCAATGATTAGGGTACTACTAATCTAAGGTTAGTAGTGCCTTACTATTAATATTGGTTTATATATGTGTAATGTATTTTGTGATTTACATGATCTACAAGTCATGTGTAGATGTAATTAAAATAAACCACATGAGGTGTCATGGAATATAATAAATTTATTAATAAGTAATAATACCATGTTTTTTCAATGAGTTTTATTTGACATAATGGTCATCGATGAACATGTTTTTGATGAATGTGTTATGTAATAGGGAATTAGGACCCACGAGTTAATCATTGGCTATGTTATTCTATGAGGGACCATGATAGTTACTAATATTATCCTATATTGATATGGACTAAGGTGATAAGGGCTAACATGAAGGTGTATCTGGATGAGATTGGAAAAAATGGAAAATGGTGTGTGAAAAGACCAAACTAAGGTAATGATTACCATGGTGTTGGGTGATTTTAAAACTATATTGACCCTTAATATGAATGTAAATTTATATAGAATTTTTTCTTTATTATCCATCTTCTATTTATTGAAGTTATTTATTCTATATGGTTGTTAGGGTTTGATTTTTATGTGGTTATAAAACATGTATTAGGATGGGTTTAATTCAAACTGATGAATATGTTTAATATGAATCTATGTGTAATGACAACATTGTAATACATTTAAAATAATATTGGGTGTAATTACAACCTTGTAATATGTTTAAGGGGAGGTTGGGTGTAATTCTAATTGAGGAATATTTTTAATAAGGATTTTTTTAATTCCAACTGAGGGGTATTTATTATTAAGTGGTTGAGTGTAATGAAAACCTTGTCCAATATGATTCTATTTATAAGATATTATGTGTAATTTGACCTCATGTTAATATTTTGTAAATAGTTTTGTGTAATTCCGTAAATTCCACTATGTTGATATTTGGGATAAGTTTTATTGTAATTACAACAACATTTATTCATTTTTTAAATAGTTCTCTAATTATTATTTCATATTTTATTCAATGAAATTTTATTTTCTTCCTCAAATACATAATCATCATAATTATTATTAGAAAAAAGTTGATAAAAATTCCCTTTATCAATAAAATTAAAATATCTTATGTGGTGTTTTCTATTCCACATTCATTGGTTTTATCTATTAGAAATAAAAGTGTTTGTAACCCCCTAATATTTTATGAGAATTATTATTTTTAATTTCTTTGATGTATTTTGTTATATGCTTCACAATTATTAGCTTGTTCTATACGCAATATCGTATTAGCTTGTAGTATACACAACACTATTCTTGGCTTGTGATGCACACAATTTCAAGTTCTTTCGAATTAAATTCTTTTTCCACAACACCAAGTACAGATTTTGATAAATCTATAACTGAACTATATTTTGAGTATGTTATAAACAACACCAAAGGAAGCTTTCCCTATACATAACTCTGACTTGGCTTGCATTACACACAAGGGAGACCTTCCACAGTAGTGTGTGTTGTACGCAATACCGAGTTTCACTAAACAACGATATATTATTATAATATTGTTATGAACTAGCCATTATGAATAGTATTAACCTCATTTTGAATTTTATAACATTATAATTCATCTTACACATTTTCTGGAATTAAGTATGAGAACAAAATCAATTTTTCGGATAAAAGAAGTATTTTTCAAAAATGCAGTTTTGCCGCCTTTTGATGGCGCGCCCAATTTAAATCTAATTTTTGAAAAGTTTATAAGTTTAATTTTACAAAATAAACTTCTTAATTTGAATCAGGATATAAAAATTTACATTGGATAAAGTATTGATACTTTTCACACAACCTTCTTATTTCGATGAATAGTAAAAACACGCTAAATTTTACTTAAAAATAACTTTTTCCATCAAGATAATTTATATGGGTAAATAGTAATAGTAAATTGTTTTAAAGTATAAATAGAATATATTTTTACCCTTTAATATAATTTATGTCATTACAATTAATTTTACATTGAATTCGTAGATAAAATCAATTCAATCTTTTGCAATGTTTTAAACAAAAAACCGTTTTTTCGACAATAGGATTAATATTAAATTAATTACAGCAATTTCTATGTTTTTAATTTGGAAAAATGGATTCCATATTTGGAATCATCAGGTCCAAATTATGTTAATAGGCTACTTCTTATTTTTGGGCATTATGAATAGTAACTATGGTTATTTACCACAGTTAAAGGTAAATTAGGTAATTAAGGGTAAAAATAATATTATAATATTATCCTAACACTTGTTTAAATATAATTTGATGATTATATTTCGTCATAAAATATACTTGGGTCGAAATGGAATTTATTAGAACCCACTTGAATGTGATTAAGACCTTTAATTTATTTTATTTAAAAGAAATTGAAATATATCTCACTCAAACATTAATAATTAAATTATTTTTAATAAAAGGTTATAAAGAATATAAATTAGGTTATAAATACTCATTTGAAATCTAAAATGTTTTTATTTATCATCGTAATTTATTTGTAATTTTTTTCAAATATATAATTACCTTAATAGAATATACATTAATGATGCAGAAATTATTAATTTAGTGAAAAATAAATAATATTGTTTTTATTAAACAAATAATACCCCTTAGAGGCTGACAAAACGGACCAAAACTTATTGGTAGTGTACATATACACCATAATCATACAAAGGTCAAATTTTTGACCATTTTATGCCTTATAAAAGCGATTATGACACTTATATTATTTTATTTTAAATAATGTGAAAGTTGTCACCTTCATAATTTAATAAACATAACATTTTAAAAGTATGGTGTTTTGGAAGATACAGTCAAATAATAGTATTCTTATAAAAGTTATTAGATTTATATTCATCATAGTATTTTATTTTTAATTTTTATGCAACAAATAAGTATATTAAATAATTATAAAAAATGTTGAAGTAATTATTTTATTAAGATAAATATCAAATAAAGGGTTTTATAAATATTAAAATTAATATTATGTGAACTAATTAATATGATCCACAAATTTTCTAGATAAATATGACATATTAGGAACCTATTAAATATTTTGGTTTGAATATATTCTATGTGTGTATTTTATTTAAATTCAAATAAATGAATAGTGTCAAAATTTACACTATTGGTACTTTATAAAAGTAACATATTATTAAATTTTTTAAAAATTTAAAAAACATTTAAAATTTAAAAATTGAAAATTATATGGTATAAAATGTTATAAACTATAAAATTATGGGAAATTGAAAACATATAAGTATGTATTTATAATAATTTAAAATTAAGAATATTATTACCACAAATAAAATTAAATAGATTAAATAAGAATAAATCAAAATGATAAGGTTTAAAATAACTTAAAACATGTCTAAATGTTATGGGTTGATGATATTTCAACCCTATCTCATTTCATATTCGAATTGAGTCATTTTTGAGGTTTTTATGTGGGTTTTTAATTTATTATAAATTAATATTTTTTAGGTTTCCAAAGGTGCCCCTCTCCTCCCTTATAAAAGGGCACCTCCCCCTTCTCCATGTCACACCAATTTTGAGATTTAAAATTCGTCCAAACCCTGCCCATTTCACTTATACAATTCCCTAGAAACCTACTAGAGGTCCTGATCTTTTTCAATGACCATATTTAGGGCCCTAAGAGGAGGTTAAGAGGAGGCGCATTGAAGAAGAGGTAATATCCTTTACCGATTAATTCAAACATATTTCTTCCCCTAATTTCTCTATATGAGTTGTTTCATTATTAATTAATTACTACAATATCACATGTATACTGATATGTATTTATGAATATGAAACAACCATATTCTATCTTCTATCCCTCCTATGATAAAATGAAATCACCACACACGGGTACGTACGTCTTACCGTCTCCACGCCGTGGTGTAATCTTTTATTTCAACACTAACATACTTTCCTGGGTGTAAGTATGGAAGAAATAACTATATATGATTATTTTAAAGTGATATTTATTCTGAAATATCATACACCATAGACTTCAATAGAATTCCACAATCATGTAAATGATATCATCGCTCGTGCGTACATATGGCCTACCATCTCCACGATGTGATGCGACTCGTTCTACATGATCTTCATTGAATAATGACTATATAAATAAATTGAATGAATAAATACGATATATATTACACTAATACCATTCTTTATATGATGTATCTATAACATAAATAATAGGAATAAGAATTTATTTGACAAAACACACATAAGAACATAAAGCAATGAACACTCGAATAACAAGTAGCAATGGAATATTACTAATATAAAGATAAGAATATGACCATAACAATGAATATGATTCTGGAATAATTCAATGATATTATTTAAATAATTATAAAAGATATTTGGATACGTACAATGCATGTCGGACCTAAGGTAAGGGATTATTTCGTCTCACTTTTAGTTTTGTGAGACATATGCCTTAATCACCAAATAGTTATTTCGTATGGTGTTTAAGCTTCCCATTAATGTTTTACGATTTTTATTATGAAGTATATGATATTTACCTATTCATGTAATTTTTTTTTATTTTATGACACATATGATTCCACCAATTATAAATGGTAGGGGATAATTATTTGAATCTCGTTCTTATCCGAGATTGTTTATTCATAAATATTTACTAGAGTTATGTTTATCATCCATGTCCATGTTTTCTAAAAAAATTCATAAATTTTTAACTATTATTCCATTATGTTTAAATACATGTTTATCCTTTTTTACTTCTACCACATGGTATGGAAGTAATCTTTCTTTTGTTTACCATACGATGTACTTTTTGACTTTTCGGACAAAACTACGAGGAGAATGTTTTTTTAACATATTCGGCATGAACATATTTTTACAGTTTCATAACGCCTTATTTTCATGAAGCTTAATCTATAATATTTTATTATTATTTTCAACAAAAACCATTTCTTTTAAAATTTCATGGAATTTTGTGAAAAGAAAATGATTTTGAAGAAGAAAGTATATTTTCCTCCAGAATTCATCTCAAGTGTTTTATTAAAACTATTTTCTATCTAAGATGACATTATTTAGTATGTTTTGATTCAAGTATAATGTATATTTTATTTACATGGTTTGATTTTTCTTATGATGAACTGATATCCATTTGTTTTAGATGGATTATCTTATGATCAGAGGATGTTTATGAAACCCATTTTATTCATTGGGTTTTGATAAATGATTTATGTTTATTTTTTGGGACACGTAAGAATGATTTAATTATGAGATGGGTGGGACCTATATATCCCTCCAATGCATTGGGTAATGATTTATATCTCATGAGATAGACATGGCTGGAATGATAAGTAAATCGGGTTCAGTAATACAGGGCTGGAATGGCATGTAAACCTGGTTCAGTAATGGACTTTGTCCACTATGATGGTCTTGGAAGCATTTTCTTGTCTACTATAGAAATCATATAATGTTCTTAATGGTTTGAAATAATTACATGTTTTATTCCCATGATATTTTATCATGATTATTGTTCCTTTATGATCTATGCCTTATGTACTGACATGTTTTATGTCATTATTCAAGATTTTGATGTGTAGATTTTATGCTCAAGTTATTACGTTAAAATGTTTATGTATTGTTTTATGTTCTATTTGTTTACCCTTATTGATCATTTTAGCTCACCCTTTTTGTGTTTTCTTTTCCCCATCATATAAATAATGGTTTTAGGTTACAAAATGGAAGAACTTTATGGGAGATGTTGAAGATCTTTCACCATGATTAGAAGATTTTGTTCCGAGTTTCCAAATACACTAAACTAATACAGTCTTTGGGTGTCTTTATTTGTCATGTATTATGTTCTCCATAAAAGTAATGGAATTTCCATGTACTTCAACATTTGGGTCTCTATAGTTGGTATCAGAGCAATGGTTTAGTCAACCTTTGGAAACTAGGATGTGAAAACTTTTGTGAGATCCCTAGAAATATTTCTAAGGTATGTCTAGGGATGTATCTAATGTTAATTATACATATTGGTTATTGTCCTAGAATTATGGTAATGAACGTAGAATTAAACCTAAGATGTTATATATTAAAGGTACTCCCCATTTATTATGATGTTTTTCTAGCATGATTTTAGCCTCTCACACTATTCTTTTTAGGTTTTAGACGACGGCTGCAACCCGAAGGAACCTTGTTGATCAATGTAATAGACAATTAAATGATTGCCCCCCTGAACAAATCAATGTTATGAGATATGGAGTGAAAAAACTTGTTTCTATACTCACACAAGCTATGAATTATTCTGGGATTCCAAATGATCAGAGAAGGGAACAATATTCTATTGAGTCCTTCATGAGGCAACATCGACCTTCTTTCAGTGGGCCTTCTGATCCACTTGTTTCTGAATAATGGATCATTACCATGGTAAATATATTTTCCATATTTCAATATATAGAACATGAAATATTCATTCTGGCTATTTATCATTTAGAAGGTGAAGCAGACCAGTGGTGGACACTAATTAAAAATACAAGGCCCCAAGATGAAATTGAATCCATGGAATGGGATGAGTTAAAGAACTTATTTTTCAATAAGTACTTCCCTCGTATTCTTCGAACAAAGATGGAAAAGGAGTTCCTTGAGCTTAAGAAAAAGGATGATAAATCTATTGGAATATACGAGGTGAATTTTACAAGTCTTTCAAGGTATGCATCTGGATTTATCATCCAACCTGAAAGTAATGTTGATCGATTCCTCAGTAGCTTAAAACCAATTCTTCGAAGGGAATTAGCTATAATAGACTTTAGTAGCTATGATGAAATTGTGTGTTTTGCTATCAGGTTAGAACTAGAAGTTGGTGTTACCTATCCATCTCATGGTTTTGATAAGAAATGAAAGATGGAGTTCAAGGAAAAATCTCAAAACAATGGTGAAAAGAAGATGAATGTTTCTTTAAACTCAAAGTGTGGAATTAAGCATGGAAGAGATTGTCTTAAAGGGACTAGAAAATTTTTGAAGTGTGTAAAAGAAGGTCATCGAGTGGCTGAGTATCGATGTAATGGGAAAAAGGTAGCTAATGATGTGAATAGAAAAAAGACTATAGAGAACGCACCACCAACACTTCAATGCTACAAGTGTAGGGAAATGGGGCATTATGCTAACCAATGGCCTAATCCAAGGGTTAGTGATGATCGGCATCAACAACCTATTAAGGAAAAGGGCTAAGGGAAGTCACATGTGATCACTATTGGGGATGTTGAGTATGAAAATGATGTGGTGGAATGATTTAGTTTTTATATAACAGGATTCCAAAATAATGTTGTGGAATCTCATTTATAGTATTGTAGAATATTGGAATATCTATGTATTGATTTATTGTGGTTTTCTATAATTATATGGTACCGGTAACCATGAAAAGTGATTGAAATATTTTTGGAAAGCAGATGATATGTTCATAATGAAGGGATAAGGATAAAATAATATGTTTAATAGTATTAATGTTCTCGTTAATGATATAAGGACAAATTGATATCATGGATTGAGTATATAGAAATTGTGGGATTTTGGTATGTGGAAAGAGTTAACTTTTGACAACATTCATGTTTCACTAAGGTTCAATGTGTATTCATTTTTCAAGAGAATAAATGATTAAGATATTCACATGTTTGGAATGTGACCAACAAGATATATCTTATGATATATGGAGGAAAAATGATGGTATTCACAGGCTCAGTATATGACATATCTAGTAATCATTTTCATTATACTATGATATTGGACAGAAGTATAGTTTTAGAAAAAGGACAACCCGTAGGATGGGCGACAACCTGTCACGTCGGATAGGGATGCGGGAATCAGACCCACAACCAAAGTGCCAGAGGCCTATATCGCCTACCACTGGCCTACATGAAGTCCCTGGTTTGTAGAAATTAGTTTTATAGTATGATAGATGCAGTATTTGTCCATTTTGGGAACCATATATTATTATCCGCACCATAGATGGACTTATGTATATTTAATATCTTGTGCTAACTCTTTTGTGATAGGCAGATGGAATGACCTATCATCCTATCGCATGATCTGCTAACACTTCACAAATGAAAAATTCAACATCATTTCATTAAGAGATGAAGTGGAAATTGTTCATGTCACGAACAACGATGAGATTGTATCAAACTCAAATAAGTATTTATTTTAATTCAAAAATTCTTTAACTTTAGGGAAATGATCAGGAAAACCAAAAATGTTCTCCTAGTATACTCATATCCGATGAATTATATAGTACCTTAGATCATCGCTAATTTATGGCTTTGTGATTGTTGGATTTTTCATATCCGTGTTCTCTACCACTCTCCATCAGAACTTGACGGTTGGATTTCTCTTCCATATTCATATTTTCACCTATATTCTCCTATGTGGATACCCAGTGATGAGTTACTTTGGTATCTGTTATTTTTCTAATGTTCCTTTTTAAAATGATGTTTTAGTATTCCTTTTTACTATGTGGGAGTCTATGAAAGAAACATTCAAGTAGAAAACCATTTATATCCCCAACGAATTTCCAGGGTGAAATTCAGTTTAAAGGAGGTAGAATGTTACACCCCCGAGATTTTATGAGAATTATTCCTTTTAATTTCATTGATGTATTTTGTTGTACACTTCACCAAGATTATCTTGCGCTATACACAACACCGTATTAGCTTGTAGTATACGCAACACTATACTTGGCTTGTGATGCACACAATTTCAAGTTCTTTCGAATAAAATTCATTTTACACAACACCAATTATATATTTTGATCAACGTATAACTGAAATATATTTTGAGTATGTTATATGCAACACCAAGAGAATCTTTCCCTACACGCAACTCTAACTTGGCTTGCATTACACGCAAGAGCGACCTTCTTCAATAGCGTGTGTTGCACGCAATACCGAGTTTCACTAAACAACGATATATTCTTATAATAGTATTATGAACTAGCCGTTATGAATAGTATTAACTGCATTTTGAATTTTATAACATTATAATTCATCTTACACATTTTATGGAAAGAGTTATGAGAACAAAATCAATATTTCGTATAAAAGAAGTATTTTTCAAAAATACAGTTTTGCCACCTTTTGATGGCACACCCATTATAAATCTAATTTTTGACAAGTTTATAAGTTCAATTGTACAAAATAATCTTCTTATTTAGAATCAGGATATAAAAATTTACATTGTATATAGTTTTGATATTTTTCTGACAACATTCTTATTTTGATGAATAGTAAAAACATGTTAAATTTTACTTAAAAATAACTATTTTCATCGAGATAATTTATATGATTAAATTATAATATTAAATTGTTTTAAAGTATTAATATAATATATTTTTACTATTTAATATAATTAATATAATTAGAATTAATTTTACATTGAATTCATAGGTAAAATCAATTCAATCTTTTGCAATGTTTTAAACAAAAATAGGTTTTTTTCAACAACGAGATTAATTTTAAATTAATTACTGAAATTTCATTATTTTGAATTTGGAAAAATAGATTCCATATTTGGAATTAGTAGGTCCAAATTATGTCAATAGGCTACTTTTTTATTTTTGGGAATTGTGAATAGTAACTATGGTAAATTTAATTTACCACAATTAATGGTAAATTAGGTAATTAATGGTAAAAATAATATTATAAAATTATCCTAACACTTGTATTAATATAATTGGATGATTATATTTCATTATAAAATATACTTGGGTTGAAATGGTATCTATTAGAACCCACTTGTATGTGATTAAGACCATTAATTTATTTTATTTAAATGAAAGTGAAATATGTCTCAATCAAAATTTAATAATTAAATTATTTTTAATATAAGGTTATACAGAATATAAATTCGGTTATAAATACTCATTTTAAATCAAAAATGTTTTTCTTTATCATGGTAGTTTATTTTTAATTTTTAAAAAATATATAATTAACATAATTGCTTATGTATTAATGATGCATAAATTATTTATTTCGTGAAAAATCAATAATATTGTTTTTATTAAACTAATAATACTCATTAAAAGCGAACAAATCAGACTAGAAATTATTGGTAGTGTAAATATATACCATAAGAATCCAAAGGACGAATTGTTGACCATTTTGAGGCTTATAAAATAAATTATGACACTTATATTATTTTATTTTAAATGATGTCAAAGTTGTCGCCTTCATAATTTAATAAACATAACATTTTTAAAATAGGTTGTTTTGGAAGATTAATTCGACTAAATGTATTATTATGAAAGCTATTAGATTTATATTAATCATAGTATTTTATTTTAAATTTTTATGCAACAAATAATTATATTAATTAATTATACAAAAATGTTGTAGTAATTATTTTATTAATAGAAATATCAAAAAAATGGATTTAAACATATGAAAATTAATAATATATGAACTAATTAATATGATCCCCGAATTTTCTAGACTAATATGACATGTGAGGAACCTATTAAATATTTTTCTTTGAATATATTCTCTGTGTGTATTTTATTTAAATTAAAATAAATGAATAGTTTCAAAATTTATACTATTGGTATTTTATAAAAATAAAATATTAGTAAATTATTTAAAAATCACAAAAATATTTAAAAATTAAAAATTGGAAATTATATGGTATAAAATATTATAAAGTATCCAATTATGGAAAATTGACAACATATAAGTTTTTATTTATAATAATTTAAAATTTAGAATATTATTACCACCAATAAAATTAAATAAATTAAATAAGGATAAATCAAAATGAGAAGGTTTAAAATAAACATAAAACATGTCTAAATGTTATTGGTTGATGATATTACAACCCTATCTCATCTCATATTATAATTGACTCATTTTTGGAGGTTTTTAAGTGGGGTTTGAATTTATTATAAATTAATATGTTTTAGGTTTCCAAAGGTGCCCCTCTCCTCCCTTATAAAAGGGCACCTCCTCCCTCTCCACTTAACACCAGTTTTGAGCTTTAAAATTAGTCCAACACATGCCCATTTCACTTATCCACTTCACTATAAACCTACTTGTGGTCCTGGTATTCTTCAAAGACAAATGTTAGTACCCTAAGAGGAGGTTAAGAGGAGGCGCTTCGACGAAGAGGTAATATCCTTTACCAATTCTTTCAAACTTATTTCTTCTCCTACTTCCTCTATATGAGTTGTTTCATTACTAAGTAATAACTGCAGTATCACTTTTATACTGATATTTTATTATGAATATTAAACAACCATATTCTATCTTCTATACAACCTACGAAAAAAAGAAATCACCACACGTGCGTACGTACGGCTTACTGTCTCCACATCGTGGTGTAATCTTTTATTTTATCACTAACGTACTTGGATGGGTATAAGGATGGAAGAAATTACTATATATGATTACTGTAAAGTGATATTGATTCTGAAATATTATACACCATACACTTTAATACAATTCCACAATCATGGGAAAGATATCATCGCTCGTGCGTACGTACGGCCTACCGTCTCCACGATGTGATGCGACTCGTTCTACATGATCTTCATTGAATAATGATTATATAAATGAATTGAATGAATAAATATGATATATATTACACTAATACCATTCTGTCAATGATGTATCTATAACCTAACAAGAGGAATAAGAATTTATTCGACAAAACATGCATAAGAACATAAAGCAATGAACACCTGAATAACAAGTAGCAATGAAATAATATTAATAAGAAGATAAGAATATGACCATAACATTGATTGTGATTTCATAATAATTCAATGAAATTATTTATATCATTATACAGGAGGTTTGGATACGTACAAAGCATATCAGACCTAAGTTAAGCGATTATTTCATCTCACTTTTATTTTTATGAGACATATGCCTTAATCACCAACTATTTATTTTGTATGTTGTTTAATATTCCCATGAATGTTTTATGATATTTATTATGAAGGACATGACATTTACATATGCAGGTAATTTTCTTTATTTTATGACATGTATGATTCCACTGATTATAAATGGTAAGGTATAATTATTCCAATCTCGTTATTATCCGAGATTGTTTATTCGTAAGTATTTACTGGGGTTAAGTTTATCATCCATGTCCATGTTTTCTAAAAACATTTTCATAAATTTTTTACTATTAATACATTATGTTTAAATACATTTTTACCCTTTCTGACTTATACAACATGTTATGGAATGAATCTTTCTTTTGTTTACCATACGAGGTACTTTTTGACTTTTTCGACAAAAGTAAAGGAGAATGTTCTTTTTAATTTATACGGCATGAATAGATTTTTACGATTTCATAACGCCTTATTTTCAGAAACTTACTCTACATGATTTCATGATTATTTTCAACAAAATCCTTTTATTTTAAAATTTCATTGCATTTTGTGAAAAGAAAATGGTTTTAAAGAAAAAGGATATTTTCCTCATTAATCCATTTCAAGTGTTTTATCGAAACTATTTTCCAGCTAAGATGACATTATTTAGTATGTTTATGTTTCAAGTATAATGTCTTTGTTATTTACATGGTTTGATTTTTATTATGATGAAATTATATCCATTTTTTAGATGTATTATGTTATTATGGGATGATTTTTATGAAACCCATTTTATTCTATGGGTTATGATAAATGATTTATGGTTATTCTGTGGCACACGTAAGAATGATTTCATTATGAGATGGGTGAGACCTATATCTCCCTATTTTTCATTGGGTAAAGATTTATATCTCATGAGATAGACATGGCTAGAATGGAAAGTAAATCTGGTTCAGTAATATAGGGCTCGAATAGAAAGTAGACTTGGTTCATTAATGGGCTTTGTCCACTATAATGGTCTTGGCAGAAATGCCTTAGCTACTATAGAAATCATATCATATGCTTAATAGTTTTCCACAATTACATGTTTTATTCCCATGATATTTTATCATGATTAATGTTCCTTTATGATCTATGTCTTATGTACTTCCATGTTTTATCTCATTTCAGAAGATTTTGATGTTTAGATTTTATACTCATGTTTTTAAGTTCAAATTTTTATGGATTGTTTTATATTCTCAATGTTTACCCTTACTGAGCATTTGAGCTCACTCTTTTTATGTTTTCCTATCCCCAGGATATAAATAATGGTTTTAGGTAAAAAATGAGGAATAACATTATGGGAGATGTTGAAGATCTTTCACCATGATTAGAAGATTTTGTTCTGAGTTTCCAAAGACACTAAACTAATATGGTCTTTGGGCATCTGCTTTTGTCATGTATTAAGTTTTCCATAAAAGTAATGGATTGTCCATGTACGTCAATATTTGGGTCTCTACAGTGTTTATTTTGTTGAAATAAAATTCATTTTAATATTGCTCAGAATTATTTGATCCCCTAAAATCTTATTTATAATTAGGCTTCCCTTTTAACATGGATTCCAAATAAGTTTCTTTTATTTTATTATTCTAAAATACATTTTTTCCACATCTTATAATCTATTAAATATTTTAAATTTCATCCAAGGATATATTTACATGATTTCTTATATCTAACATATTAGCCCCAAATTAATCTAGAAATTGTCTCGTCAGTTTCATTATGATAGTATAATCTTCCATATTCTATCCAAAACATATATCATTTCTAAATATATCATTAACCCTTGTAAATTATTCACCATTAAGTTATTTATCACCAATATTAATATCATCACACCCAATTATCCTGAATTGTAGATTAGCTTTATTAAATTTTCCATTCTCATCATAACAACTTCTAACCTTGTCCCTCTTTTTTAGCCGATAGAAACACCATAATCATTTTATAAACTTTTTTTATAAGATCCATCAACATTGAATTCTGAATTCTTCAATAAAATTCATGATTTTTCTACTCATTCCTTATCACATATACTTAATTAATTGGAGGAAACCCACTATTATTGAATATCTCACTTCAAGGATAGGAGATAGAAAATAAGGTAATATCCTATTCTTCAAACAATAGTAGTTTATTCCATCAAAAATAGGAAAAAATATTCAAATCATTCATTTGAAATTATCTATCCTTATTAGTTGGATATTTCCTAGGGAACCCCCTTTTTACCATTTCAAGTTTCCTTATATCATTGTGGTCTCACATAGTGGGTATGTAATCAGATCAATTTTACTTTTTGTTTGACAAGAATGTATCGTAACATAATAATGAAACATTTACTGGACTTTATAAACATTATTTACTTATGATCCAGTATAATATAAATATAAACCTTCCCTTTAGTATAAAACATTACTCAATAGATTCAACACATAATATTTGAAATATTTTGTATAAAGACCTACTCATTTACATTCATATTATTCCCCACAACATGGATTGTTTTCCTATATACATAGGATTAAAATTTCATAGGTTACAATGGGTTCTACCCCATTATAATAGGTCATTGAGCCAAAATTGGCTCTACTCCCAGCAATAATCCCTCCTAAAATATTTAGTCATATCCCTAAATTATCTTAAACATACTATCTTTATTCCTAGAAAGTTAAAACTTCCAGCCAAAAATCCTTTTCGGTAACAGGATATATCCCCCAACTACATTCTCATTCCATCTTATTTTATTATACACTATAGAAAGATAATATCATCCTTTAAAATAATGTAGGATTACCTAGACCTATGTATAAATATAAATTTATTCAATAACTCTCTTAAGATTATGTTGGCTTTGAATCTTCCTCTTAATCACTATAATAAAAGTATGCACTCAATCACAACTCTTCCAAAATATCATCTTGAAATTTTCCTAAACATAATGTTATCTTATCCACTCTATATGATGTGAATTTTTCTAATGACTCCTTTTGGAGTTATTCCACATAATTATCCTCACTATAATAAATTATTATTATCTATTTTTTATAGATTCATCTAAGTATTAAATTTTATTCTTATTGATATAGTAAAACAAGTTTGGACTGGTGTTCTTCCTACCTCCTCTGTTGAGTTGAAACACAATTCGATCCTCTCATTGTACTTCCTCTTCATATCATTTAATCATTCAATTTAATATTATAATCTTGATGATGAAACATATTCCAATGGAATTATTATTCAATTAGTTAATAATAATTTTTGGGAAATCACTAAACAATATCTTTACAATTTCATCTCCTCCGCACATAAGTTGTAATTCTGAAAACTTATCCATAACTTTTTAACCCCTTTATGTTGGTGTACTTCTAGGTGTTCGGGTGGGAACTAAAAATGATTTTACCACTCACTGAAATGTAGTACATAAATTATTTTACAGAATTTAACTTCATGGGACACTTCTCAACTCTTCTAGAACATTCTTGAATACACTTAAATGCTCCTATAACCTTCCCGTTTCTTCAATATTTAATAAACTTGATTGTTTGGGACTTCTATAAACATCCTTAACATCATAAAGATAAAACACATTGAAGATCATCCAAAAATAATCATGTTAAGTAATTTACATTGATTTTTTCATCTATTTATTTATCCTATATTTTTTGAGTGTTTTTATATTTACTTCACTAGGACTTCCTTATCCATTGTTACACCTTCAACATTATATTTCTAATAGAACTCTTCTTTATTCCACTATATTAAGAAATAACCATCTCTAAAGGTCAATATGTGTGTTTAAAATTATATTTAATCTATTTTTCTAGTGTGTATTTATACTAAATTCTATCTTGCTCACATCATAAGATTGTCCATATGATGTTATTTATATTAATCTAAACATTATTATTCTATTAGTTTCCTAGAGTGACTCAATATTTCATAATCTAGTGTTGGGGGAAAATGTATACCAGTTAGATCTTTCATGTTTCTATCCAACGGACCTTCTTCATTTATAACTATATATACATATTTTTCTAGTGATTTTGTTTTATTTCATATATTTAATTTCTGTCTTTCTACTGAAAAATTAGAAAATCTATCCTTAGTCCACATATATAAGTCAGTTTACTCCTGTGTACTTCTATGATTCTCCATTTTATCTATACTCATACTATCCATTAAACCATTCATAACAGATCCAATTTATCTATTAGATATTTCAACAAAAAAATTTCTAACTGAATACTTTTATAGAAGAAGCAATATTAACCAATATTTATACAACCACTTACTCATGATTTATAATTCAGATCACAACATGATAAGAACTTATCTAGGTCATATATCCTGTAATATTGTGTTTTTCAACCAATTACCATATTCACATTCCTTGAAAATAGTATATCTAATGATTCTATGATGATATTTTTTTGTGACACTTGATCTTGGACTTCACATCCATACTCTTCTTCTATAACACCAACTATGTTCCATACGATGTCTCTATATAGTTTCTTCATCCGTTAGTCTTATAAAAAATATTTTTTCCTTCACATTCTCCTGATAAGCTATATCTGAATCTTTGTGTCTTGTTATCTGTGTCTATTACTTAAAACCTATTACGTTAATATCCTACTTTTAAAAAAATCTTGGATCTTAAAAAATAACATGATATTATATTATAAAGAATATAATGGAATCATCAGAAATTGTAAGAAAATATTCCTTGAATAGTTATGTAAACTTTTACACATATTTTAAGAAATATTCTATAATTCAATTCTCACAAACATCCCCAACATTATTAATTAACACTCATTCCAAACAAATATTGACAAATTGAAAAAAAAGTAAACCAGAATAAATTTTTCACAATAGTAATTAATATAAAGTATTTGTAAAAATTATCAGATAAACATGATCCATGAGATCATTACATTAGACTAAATTATAAATGTGGCATAGAAATTAATATATATATAATTAATTTCATGATCCACACTATCAATGCCCACATATACATGAAACTAAAACATTATTATATAAACAAAATACATGAGATATAACATATTATACAATGAATTTGAGGGAGATATCTGACATCAGTCATTATTCTTCTATATTGAAGTGTTACATATGAAATAAATAATTAAACATATGATAAAATAACCATTGAATAAATTGATTTCATATCCTTTTCATAAGGAATCATAGAAATAAATAATTTATAAATCTATAAATAAAAATAAAATTATAAACCCATGGATAATAAATGGGTATTAAATGATATCTAGTAACTTTATATTTAACTACCATTCAATAATTCATACGGTATTTACACTGTATTAGTTAAAGGTTGTATGTTATTACAATAAAATCCTCAATAAATCAATGTATAGAGTATTAATGGGAAACCACCAACAAAAGATTTAAAAAATTAGGGGCTTACAAAGTAGATTCAATTGAATTAAAGTTGTATCAATTCATAGTGTCTAGTTAGGAAAACAATGGTAGTGATGGATAATTTATTTGATAGAAAATAAGACTAAATAAGTCATATAGATAATTAATTTGGATTATTTTTTAATAATATCCTCCATAAAGAATAATTAATATCAAAATAAAAATGACTTAGTGGAAAATGATTGTTGTTTTTCAAAATTTACTTTGGAAAGAACAAATATCCTTGATATTTAAAAAAAATAGTATATATATTTTATAAAACTAGGAGAAAAAATAATTTATTTCAGAAATTATGAAATCAAAGTGGGATAGTTTCATATAAAATGGAAAATATGGTGAAAATATTTGTTTACCTTGAAAATATTAAAGTGATTATTTTCACACATTGATAAAAATGGCCCACATGGAAAATGTTGAAAATTTACTTATCTTTTAAAAAAATGTTTGAGTAGTATAAAATTACCTTAACTGGTTATTTATTTGTAGATAAAAACTTTCTAAAATTCATTCAATAAATGGAAAGTGGAGGATCTGAGTTGAAAATAAAATATTGGGTTAGTATCATTACAATTGGTAAATAATGAGCCATGGGGAAAAGGAAATATTTATATCTTAAGTAAAACCATAATAATAAATAGAGTAGAATAAATTAAAAGTTAATTTAGAAATAAGAATATATAAATTTCCCATATGGATTATGTTTCAATATGAATCTCTCTTCAAAAATGAGATTAGAAAGTAAACCCTCACAGTATAGGTAAAGTAATAATCAATGGAGCATGAGTCAGAGACTATGAAATAGAAATTAAAATTAAATTAAATATAATATATATTTCAAACTTTAAAGTATTTTGGTATTGAATATACTATATAAATGAAATTGTGGTGAGAAATTATATGTGAAAAAGGACCCCCTTAAACCTTTGAAATTTTTAACTCAAAAACACATCAAGGATATGATTTATAATGAAAACTTGTATACCAAGAATAATGAGACTATATTTATACAAAATATTAAATTGGACACATATACACCCTTCCAAATTAATCATGGTGTGTAATATGAAATATGTTTCAAGGGTTGAAAATTTGAGCCCATAACCCTCACCTTGTCTCCCCGGATATTTCAATTCACTCTAATATCTTATATAATAGACACAAATTACAGAGTAACCTATTATATAACATAATATATATAAAATATTGTAAAAAACATTTATATATAATCCCTACATGTATATTAGTTATTTATTATCTATTTACAATTCTGGGTTTTAGTGATCTTGAACACTTCGAACTCATTGCAATATAATTGTGTTTTTATTCATTATTCCCATAACTTTCATCCTTAAAAGATTATAAAAGTTATTAATATTATTATTTTATAATTATTTATAGCTTAATAATTAAATTCTATCATATTTTGCGTTACTATCCTTAATAATGGAATCACCAATGAGCATGTTTTAGTGATTTTAACGAATTGATGATCATCTATTAATTAATGAGTTTAATATTATTTTGAAATTGAAAAAAACAAAACAAAATATTTATTTACATATATATAAATATATATATATATATTATAATTTATTATGTTCTCATTTTCATCCATGATAATATTTTATAACATTCTTCATGTAGGTCGTTAGACTTCTACAAACATAAACATACCCAAATTAATGGATGATTGTGATTATAAAAATTTTTATTTTAAAAAATTTCTTTATTAAAAAAGACTAATGATATTACTTCTATAATTTTCTGGTGGTGAATCCTATTTTAATATACATTAATAAATAATAATTAATCTTAATGAAAAATGAAATGTGTGATGTTGTACTCATTGTGGCATGCACAACAAATAGTAAATATTTTCATTTATCAATGAATGATAGGTAAAGAAGATTTATTATAACTTTTATATTAATAATCATAATATATTTTCCACATTTTTATCAAATTACATCCATATAACTAGTGAATAGAGGTTGTGGTCAAAATTGGAGGATGTCTCTTCGAGGTGTCAATACTACGCACAATGCACAAATGACAATTTCATTTCTCTTAATTTAAAATGAGAAAGGTGGGAATGGTTATAACCATTTACTAATAAAATTATTTATAAAAGAAACATTTCATATATTATATAGATATTGTTAATATATATTTCTGAAATTATTATAGAAAATTGAAAAAATGTACTCACATTGAGGACTTTGGTTTTCCTTCGGAAGACTCTTTAGAAAAGGAGGTATTAAGAAAATTTTATTTGAAAAAATACAATATGAATGATAATAGGATAATATGGGAATAAAAATGGTATATGTAACGCCCCGACCCCAGCTACCTAGAGTCGGTGCATTACTTCGTAACATTGGCATGATCACAAAAGATCAAGTCTCGAAAGACCGATTAGTTTAGTATCCTTGGAAACACTAGATACATTCATAAGTATTACATTACATCATAAAGTGAAAAACTAAAATAACACAGTATCCATAGTCCACACTCATATCCTCTTCTCACAATCCCTGCAGGTCATTCATAAAATACTTCTTCACATCCTGGAAAATATTAAAACATTGAAAGGGGTGAGCTCAGATGCTCAGTAAGGATAACAATATTGCGGAAGCTTTCATAAATAAACATAAAAATTTAAGGCAATGTATAACTAAAACAAAAGCCTTTTAAACTTGAACATCAACATAATATGGAAAAAGTAAAATGAGATAATTCCATTCACTTCTTCACATGGATATTCTACTGGTCGAATAATCACATGAAATATCAATAACCACTTTCATAATGAGGGAATGTATAATGCCAGACATTCTGAAACATTTTGTCAAGGCCTCGGCCAAGACGTCTAAAATGATTAAGGCCTCGGCCAAAACCATAAATCAAATTGGGAAAGGGCCTCGGCCAATTCCACGTCTAGTTGTCTCATGAGACCTACCGATGCATCGAGGAGCTATAGCGGGCTCCACTCGTCACTTATTAAGTCCAATACATTCCTCATATGAATAGGTTTAAACATATCATAAACCATAACATAATCATATCACATAAAACATGCATAAAGGAAACATAACATTTCCACATTTCAATCACAAGATATCAATACAACACATTGATATAATAAAAACGCTTTCAAAACCATTTTCAATACCAAAATAAAATAAAGTTAAAACTTTGTATTTATTTTTCATTAAAAAAATGATGGCTTTTAGAGGAAGCCGAAACTCAAAATAATGGTCACGGCAGCGGAGAAGTCGTTGTCACCGCATAAGTACGGAAAGAAAAACATTCCCTTTTTTCATTTATCAAAATGATTCGTATAAAAAAGATTCCTCTTGAATAAACGTAAAAGTCAAAGGGGTTTATACACCGTATAAAAGAAAGTTGTGTATAAAACAAAATGTGCCTCAATGAAAGAGGATTGAGACGAAGTCCCTTACAAGGATCATTTTTTAAATAAAATAGATCTATTACGTTTATTCACTATAATTACACATAAAGAAAGTACAAATAAAAGATAGGACATAATAATATCATGACGTAATTTGAAAGTAGGAGATTAACCCAAAGAATGGAAATTGGGTTAAGAAGTTCCCTTACCTTGCGTCTTGTCCTGACTCGACCGTTATTTAACCTCCTGAATAATAAACTAGAGTTAATTTCTATTTACTTAAGAACCGTTTTCATGTTCATTATTCCATTTATATCACTTATTACCATGTTATGAACATTATTTAATTATTTAAGTTAATAACGGTCGTTTTGTCGATCTTTGGTACTTGAGTCAAAAATAAACTTTTTATAATTACAAGTTGTTCATGTGGTGAAATATCCATTATATCTATAATTATATTCATGATGTAGATATCATATATATCATATATATACAGTATATACATTCATTCATAATTTCACGTAACATTTAGAGGTAAGAAATGAAATGCACCGTTCATGGAGACGGTAAGCCGTACGTACGCATGAACGCTACTTTCATTTCTATTTCATATTTAATGGAATTAAATCATAATTATATAAAGGTATAATATAGTTCCAGTATAATATCATATATAATATCATTTACTCCATCCTTTATACATCCCACATATGGCATTAATGATTCACATCATTTTGAGGGGGCGGTAGTCCGCACTTCCTAAAATGAAATTATCTCATTTACCCATAATGGAAATAATAAAGTATGCCATAAATGAGAAATACAGAAGCATAAGTAAAAAATAAACATATTATATATCATATATAAAAATATTGACATCTTAATGGCCACCTTTGAAGGTGTTATATGAGTGTTGAACAATCATCGTTTCGTGAGGCAGAAATTCGCCATCCACAGAAACCGTATGTTCTTTAACCATTAGATGTAGGTGTGTGTAAGTGTAGCTCGAATCCTTCTTATAACAACATCATAGTATATTGAGGATACTGTTTTTGTTACAAAAGATATTAATAAAAAGAGTTTAGGGGGGTTGAGAAGAAAAATAAAACAAAACAACATTAGAGAAGACATTACCTCAAAATCGGGTAACTCTTTTTTGATTTGAGCCAAAGGCTTCCATGGGAAGAGTTATGACCAAATTGAGGCTTCTAGGAGTAAGAGGGGAAGTTGGGAGAGTATTTGGGTAGATGTTGGCCGATCCAAATGGATTGAAAGTGTAAATTAGGTGGGAGTGGTGGGGGCCTTTTATAAGTGGAGAGGAGGGGCTCTTTTGGAAAGATTGAAATGTTACATTATTATACAATGCTTTTCGGATTATAAAGGTCCCACACTTATATAATTCGTGGCTAAGGTGATAAGGGTTCGAAATCAACCCATCCAATAGTCTTTGGACAAGTTTAGGCCTTGGATTTTACATTATCTTTTCCTTTCATTAAAATCGTTAAATAATGAGGTCATCGCTGCATCATAATGATTTCATAAATAATTTAATTTATTTAATGTCTAAAAATTATAAAAAAAAAATACTATGATGTAGGAAATATTTTTATCTTTCTAATGAATATTTATAGTCAAAATGTGGACTTGTGTAACCCCACTTAAAAACTGTTTTAGTAAAACAACTCATGTTTGTGTCAATTTAATTTTAACATTAAATAAATATATATTAATGTCATTTTCCAACCAAAGTGGCTCCATGGGGTCCCCAAGTTGACCCATGGGTTTTCTTGGTCGGCCATGACTCATCCAATAGGATTAGGACAAGTGTCAAGCTCATATCATATTATTAAAACATTATTTTTACCTTAAACTACACTAATTACCTCTAATCGCGATTAAGAACTTAAAAGTTACTATTCACCAAAAAATTATTTTAATCTCATTGAACCACATTTTGCTTCTTAATGACAATCATGTATGTCAGATTTTTGAAAATCAAATCACAGAAGTGGTAATATTTCATTTAAACGAAAAATCAGTTATTTAACTACCACTTAGTGGTTTCACTATTCATCAAAAATTGAAGTTTTTCAGAACAATGCCAAAATTTCACCCTAAGCAATAATTGATATTCCGAATTCAAAAATGATGTCTATTTTACAAAATTCAAAACATATAAGTTGCATTAATTAATTTTATAATTAATTCCCGCTGTCACAACAATAGCGTGTTTTTAAGAAACAATTTATATCAAAAGATTGGCAATTGTTTATGTCCAATTTCAATGTTAAATTAATTCTAATGACCACCATTGGATAAAATGGTAAAAATATATTCTAATTATACTTTAAAACCACTAAATAGTATAATTTATCACTATAAATTATTTTGATTAAAAAAGTTGTTTTTAAGTAATTTTCACTATTCATAAAAAATTGGAAGTTCTCAGAAAATTACCAAAAATTCAACATAGGCTAATTTTGATATTACGAATACAAAAATGAAGTCCATTTTGAAATATAAAATTTATATAATATTAAAAAGTGGTTATTACTATTCATAACGGCTACTTTGATTAGTCGCGGTGTTTTAGAACTCGAAGTTGCGTACAATGCAAGCTATTGCATTATTGAATGAGAAGTGTATCGTGGAAGCTCGAGGTGTTACATTCTACCCTCCTTCAATAAATTGCGTCCTCGCAATTTGAAATTTTTCTTTGAAAATAAAAGTTTGAAAAGAGAAAATACCTTTGAGAAAAACCCACATCGGAAATAAGATTAATAAAATTTTGCCTTAATAAGAGGGAAAGGGAAATGAAAAAGTCACCACCCAATTATGATCTCGATTAGGAGAACATTGGTGGAAATTAGAGACATATAATTGGAGGAAAAACGTTAATATTTGTAGGGAGTGATTGAGGTCATCAATCACAATCAACTGTCAAATTGAGGGCCTCAAAGGCTTCAATCTATGTTGATTTAAAATATCATCAGTTCAACAACACATAAGGTATTAGGATAACACACATTTCTTTTGTTTTAATATCCCTTTAGTAAAGTTTAAGAATTAATTTATTCATTGAATAAGAGATAGGTATATATATATTTATGCTTGAAAATTAGAGTTTCAACCTTCAACTCATCTTTCACTCAAAAAGATAATAGAACTCAAAAATATTATACTTATCCTAATTGTATAAGGTTCCAAATGTTAACACATACCATTTAGATTAGTAAAATTATTTTGTAATAACCAGGGACTTCCTGTAGGATAGTGGTAGGAAATAAAGGCATGTCGCACTATGATTGTGGGTTCGATTCCTACAACTTTGTCCGACGCGACGGTTATGCCCCACCCTGCAGGTTGTCCTTTTCCTAAAACTATAGTATTATAATATTCCAAAAATAATCTTCATAAATTTTTTTAACCTTTAACAATACTATCCAAAGATCAACTTAATCCACTCCAACCTTTATAGTTATCCAAAATACCTCTGTCTAGACTTTCTCTAAAAGGTCTCTTAATTCCAAAATCAATTGTAACATCAGATTCCCCAAACAATGTAAAGTTTCTCTTATTGTCACATACTAAAAATATGATTACCTTTATCATATTAAAACCTTAATGAAAAAAAACAGGTACTGGAGTACAATACTTATATATATCACATTATTATTTTATCAGAATATAATCCTTGAGTCCAAAAACACCAATACATTAATTATTCCACTTCAACTGTAGTCACAGCATAATATTGTCCTTGATCCCTTGGCCTTTTATGAGGTAAGTTTCCCTGGCGCTTAGGAAATTCATTTGCATAATTCCCCATTTCCCTACAATTGTAGCATTCAACATTGATAGCCTCTTTCTTTCCCTTGCAATCACGCGCCTGGTGACCTTTTTCTCCACATTTATAACAAACTCTCATTCCTTTTAGGCAAGTACCAGGGTGATTCTTCCCACAATTATCACATAATGGAAAATCCTTCTTTCCCTTTTTCCCTTTATCTATCTCTTGTTCCACCGTTCTCTTCTTCTCTTGCTTTACTTTGTTGTCATAAGACTTAGAGAATTCCTTTTCTGTCTTGATAGCACATGAGACAATATCTTCGTATGTTGAGAAAGATTGTGATACTAAAGTTCGACGGAGAAATGGTTTTAAACCATCAATGAAACGATCAATCTTACCTCTTGGGTTACGTATATAATCTGCAGCATACCTCGCTAACCTTGTAAAGTTGGCCTCATGCTTTGCGACATTCTCATCCTCCTTTTGTTTCAGACTCAGAAATTGCCTTTCCATATCTGCTCTATGATCATGAGGAAAGTATTTTTCTAAGAAAATATCTTTGAACTCTCTCCATTCCATATTTGATACATCATCATGTTCCTTTGTGTTTTGAATCAATGACCACCATTGATCGGCATCTCCAGTGAGGCGGTAAACTGCCATGATAACCTTCTCCCTTTCGCTACTCCCCAAGGCATGGAATATTTTCTCTAAGGAGTTTATCCATTGCTCAGCTACTAATGGATTTGTACCCCCATTAAATGTTGGTGGTTGTTGCCTCATGAAGCGGTCTAATATTGATCCTCCACGTTGTGGATCAGGGTGCTCCATACGAGTAAGGTTATTATTCATAACCTGAGTGAGTTGTCCCAGTATGGTAGTAAGTTGATCAGCACCAGTTGTATCTCCAGATCCACAATAATTATCTTGAGCAGGAGGGCAATCCCTACACGGAGTGCGTGCATTGATACGGTTTCCATTCCTTCCACTAGGCGCCATTTCTAAACAATGGCATAAACTATATTAGTTTATGAATCAGAATACATAATTCCATACTTGTAAAATACTTAACATAAATTGAACTATTTATGGATATAATCCATAATCATAAAAAGGTTTTATCTGCGGAAGTATATACTCATAACCGTTCATAGTGGTTTGTAAATAAAATGAGAATTATCCTAAGCATATCCCCCGGGAGTGTCGTAACCAAGAGTGCAGCAAGGCCGTTGTCGTGCACCAGTTCCCGTTCGAGTCTAGCTCAAAGCGGTGGTTTCAGGTTTTACCCCTAGGTACATCTATTCCAGAGCCGCCTCTACCTGCTCGTATCCAAACAGGGATGTATTTCTCGGAAAACTCACAACATCTCTACAATACCAAAATTCTAGGAAGTTCTTCTATACTAATCCTCAAAGTCTATCTTTGGGCTATGTTCTCTAATCAGAGTTTGTCTAAATCTAGCTTCCAAGGTTTGTACTAAACTTCCTCTGATACCAACTGTAACGCCCCGACCCCAGCTACCTAGAGTCGGTGCATTACTTCGTAACATTGGCATGATCACAAAAGATCAAGTCTCGAAAGACCGATTAGTTTAGTATCCTTGGAAACACTAGATACATTCATAAGTATTACATTACATCATAAAGTGAAAAACTACAATAACACAGTATCCATAGTCCACACTCATATCCTCTTCTCATAATCCCTGCAGGTCATTCATAAAATACTTCTTCACATCCTGGAAAATATTAAAACATTGAAAGGGGTGAGCTCAGATGCTCAGTAAGGATAACAATATTGCGGAAGCTTTCATAAATAAACATAAAAATTTAAGGCAATGTATAACTAAAACAAAATCCTTTTAAACTTGAACATCAACATAATATGGCAAAAGTAAAATGAGATAATTCCATTCACTTCTTCACATGGATATTATACTGGTCAAATAATCACATGAAATATCAATAACCACTTTCATAATGAGGGAATGTATAATGCCAGACATTCTGAAACATTTTGTCAAGGCCTCGGCCAAGACGTCTAAAATGATTAAGGCCTCGGCCAAAACTATAAATCAAATTGGGAAATGGCCTCGGCCAATTCCACGTCTAGTTGTCTCATGAGACCTACCGATGCATCGAGGAGCTATAGCAGGCTCCACCCATCACTTATTAAGTCCAATACATTCCTCATATGAATAGGTTTAAACATATCATAAACCATAACATAATCATATCACATAAAACATGCATAAAGGAAACATAACATTTCCACATTTCAATCACAAGATATCAATACAACACATTGATATAATAAAAACGCTTTCAAAAAAATTTTCAATACCAAAATAAAAGAAAGTTAAAACTTTGTATTTATTTTTCATTAAAAAAATGATGGATTGTAGAGGAAGCCGAAACTCAAATAATGGTCACGGTAGCGGAGAAGTCGTTGTCGCCGCATAAGTACGGAAAGAAAAACATTCCCTTTTTTCGTTTAGAAAAACGCTTCGTATAAAAAAGATTCCTCTTGAATAAATGTAAAAGTCAAAGGGGTTTATACACCGTATAAAAGAAAGTTGTGTATAAAACAAAATGTGCCTCAATGAAAGGGGATTGAGACGAAGTCCCTTACAAGGATCATTTTTTAAATAAAATAGATCTATTATGTTTATTCACTATAATTACACATAAAGAAAGTACAAATACAAGATAGGACATAATAATATCATGACGTAATTTGAAAGTAGGAGATTAACCCAAAGAATTGAAATTGGGTTAAGAAGTTCCCTTACCTTGCGTCTTGTCCTGACTCGACCGTTCTTTAACCTCCTGAATAATAAACTAGAGTTAATTTCTATTTACTTAAGAACCTTTTTCATGTTCATTATTCCATTTATATCACTCATTACCATGTTATGAACATTATTTAATTATTTAAGTTAATAACGGTCGTTTTGTTGATCTTTGGTACTTGAGTCAAAAATAAACTTCTTATAATTACAAGTTGTTCATGTGGTGAAATATCCATTATATCCATAATTATATTCATCATGTAGATATCATATATATCATATATATACAGTATATACATTCATTCATAATGTCACGTAACATTTAGAGGTAAGAAATGAAATGCACCGTTCATGGAGACGGTAAGTCGTACATGCGCATGAACGCTACTTTCATTTCTATTTCATATTTAATGGAATGAAATCATAATTATATAAAGGTATAATATAGTTCCAGTATAATATCATATATAATATCATTTACTCCATCCTTTATACATCCCACATATGGCATTAACGATTCACATCATTTTGAGGGGGCGGTAGTCCGCACTTCCTAAAATGAAATTATCTCGTTTACCCATAATGGAAATCATAAAGTATGCCATAAATGAGAAATACAGAAGCATAAGTAAAAAAAATAAGCATATTATATATCATATATAAAAATAGTGACATCTTAATGGCCACCTTTGAAGGTGTTATATGAGTGTTGAACAATCATCATTTCGTGAGGCAGAAATTCTCCATCCACAGAAACCGTACGTTCTTTAACCATTAGATGTAGGTGTGTGTAAGTGTAGCTCGAATACTTCTTATAAAAACATCCTAGTATATTGAGGATACTGGTGTTGTTACAAAAGAAATGAATAAAAAGAGTTTAGGGGGTTTGAGAAGAAAAATAAAACAAAACAACATTAGAGAAGACATTACCTCAAAATCGGGTAACTCTTTTTTGATTTGAGACAAATGCTTCCTTGGGAAAAGTTCTGCCCAAAGTGAGGCTTCTAGGAGTAAGAGGGGAAGTTGGGAGAGTATTTGGTCAGATTTTGGCTGAGCCAAATGGCTTGAAAGTGTAAATGAGGTGGGAGAGGTGGGGGCCTTTTATAAGTGGAGAGGAGGGGCTCTTTTGGAAAGATTGAAATGTTACATTATTATACAATGCTTTTCGGATTCTAAAGGTCCCACACTTATATAATTCGTGTCTAAGGTGATAAGGGTTCGCAATCAACCCATCCAATAGTCTTTGGACAAGTGTAGGCCTTGGATTTTACATTATCTTTTCATTATATTAAAATCGTTAAATAATGAGGTCATCGCTGCATCATAATGATGTCATAAATAATTTAATTTATTTAATGTCTAAAAATTATAAAAAAAATACTATGATGTAGGAAATAGTTTTATCTTTCTAATGAATATTTATAGTCAAAATGTGGACTTGTGTAACCCCACTTAAAAACTGTTTTAATAAAACAACTCATGTTTGTGTCAATTTAATTTTAACATTAAATAAATATATATTAATGTCATTTTCCAACCAAAGTGGCTCCATGGGGTCCCCAAGTTGACCCATGGGTTGTCTCATTCGGCCATGACTCATCCAATAGGAGTAGGACAAGTGTCAAGCTCATCTCATATTATTAAAACATTATTTTTATCTTAAACTACACTAATTACCTCTAATCGCGATTAAGAACTTAAAAGTTACTATTCACCAAAAAATTATTTTAATCTCATTGAACCACATTTTGCTTCTTAATGACAATCATGTATGTCGGATTTTTAAAAATCAAATCACAGAAGTGGTAATATTTCATTTAAACAAAAAATCAGTTATTTAACTACCACTTAGTGGTTTCACTATTCATCAAAAATTGAAGTTTTTCAGAACAATGCCAAAATTTCACCCTAAGCAATAATTGATATTCCGAATTCAAAAATGATGTCTATTTTAAAAAATTAAAAACATATAAGTTGCATTAATTAATTTTATAATTAATTCCCGCTGTCACAACAATAGCGTGTTTTTAAGAAACAATTTATATCAAAAGATTGGCAATTGTTTATGTCCAATTTCAATGTTAAATTAATTCTAATGACCACCATTGGATAAAATGGTAAAAATATATTCTAATTATACTTTAAAACCACTAAATAGTATAATTTATCACTATAAATTATTTTGATTAAAAAAGTTATTTTTAAGTAATTTTCACTATTCATAAAAAATTGGAAGTTCTCAGAAAATTACCAAAAATTCAACATAGGCTAATTTCGATATTACGAATACAAAAATGAAGTCCATTTTGAAATATAAAATTTATATAATTTTAAAAAGTGGTTATTACTATTCATAACGGCTACTTTGATTAGTCGCGGTGTTTTAGAACTCGAAGTTGCGTACAATGCAAGCTATTGCATTATTGAATGAGAAGTGTATCGTGGAAGCTCGGGGTGTTACAGTATATTTTTATGAGTAAACAATTTCTTTTGGGTAGGCTTGGGTAGTGTTGATATTCCACATTTACATGTGGTGATAAAGGAATTGTTTTAAATATTTCACCTTAATATAAAGAGAGCACATGTTTCACATGTCATGAAGACTAAAAATGGATAATAATGGAATGTATGATTATATATAGTCTATAATACATTTTAAATTATTTTTAAAACTTTTTCTAAAAATATTTTATATAATTTTCATTTAGAATATTCACTTCAAGCATTTTTGGTTTTACAATGGTAAATGATTTTTACCAAAAAAATTACATTTAATGGATAAAAATAAAATGTAAAATATTATATATTTTGAAACTAAGTCTTCTAATTATTAAATTATTTTTATTTGATAAACATTATTCTTGTATGAAGAATTAATTTTACTATTATAGCATGAAGTGCATAAAAACATATTTTTTTGGAAAAAAGTGTATTTTTAATCTTATAATATATGCATTCGAAAGATTATCAATTTGTTTTATTTTAAGTATATAAATTTTTTTATTATTAAAGAATTAATTTTTTTCTTCTAAATAAATATAAAAATAAATTTTATTGAAATGATATTTATTTAAAATAAAATAATAAAATAGTTTTTATAAGAAAATATTACTTATATTATAAAAAATATGTTTTCTAAAATCATAATATTAAATTGAAACAAATAGTTTTAAAATTTAAATAAATATTTTTCCTTTAAAATTTATTAAATTTTTTTATGCTATACTTACTTATTCATATATCCATAAATGCTGTAATTTTAGTAAACACGTTATTTTTAATTATTCACCTAAAACTGAATTATTTTAGAAAAGTATTGAAATTTAAACCTAATTTAAATTTCACTTGATAAATTCTAAAATTATATTATTATTCTCAAATTAGGTTTATAAAATTTAGTTATTTATTTATTTAAATGAAAATAAAAATGAAAAAATATAAATTAGTTTTGCTTAAAATGATTTTTTAAACATCAATTATCTTCAATCCAATTTAATTTAAATTTATACAAATTTAAATATTTAAATATTAGTTTATAAATATATAATAACTTTTATAAGAATCTTTTAATTATGATCAATTTAATATATTTAGGTAAAATAAAAAACCTTTTAAAAATAGTTCTTGAAAATACATCATTTTTAAAATATAAATCAATGAAAAAAATACAAATATGAAAAAAAAATTAGTTGATTATTATATTTTTATAAACTAATGATTATATAATTATTTTAAATTTAATAAATCATTTTTCATTTTATTCATAATTTTATGTAGGTGTTGTTTTTCATACATGCAATTGAAGTTAATATAAATTCAATGGGTATAAAATCTTATGTCATTACATCCACCAATTTGGAAAAAACAGATACATTAATTAAGATATAAGAATTAAGAAATGATATAATAAAGGATGACAGAAATTATTTTCCCCAAACTTATACAATTTTAAAAAAAATTATTGGTTTTCCAATAATATCTTATCTCTCTAAAATATTTTAGGAATATTAAAATTTCTCACATTTTTACAAAAATCATGTTTATTTTTGAAAAAAGTGGGATAATAAATTAAACATTAAAAAACATTCCTTGGGGTTTATTTAGGTTTAATGTTGTCTCCAAATACTATATTATGAAAAAATTAAAAAAGAGACTCAATTTCACTTGTTAGAAGACCTATTCATATCACTTGATCATTATAATTATTCCATATGTATTGGTCTTCCAAAATATAAAACTTTGATACATATTTAAATTTTTTAATTTTTATGGAATTTATATGAGATGGTAATTAGGATTTAACTAAATAATTTACCATTTCTACAAAATATGTTACTTTTACATTAACCAAATACAATTATTCTATAGGTTGGTGAAAATTTAGTTGGTCATGTTCTGTAATTTCTACAACAATAGTGTTGTGTAAACTACTCCAATGATTAGATACCTGATTTTCAGACTATTTCTTTTCATTAATCTCTAGTTTAAACTCTCATAAGAACAACATATATATTAATAGCCTTGGTTTGGATTCATATTTCATCATCAATTATCTATGTGATGTGTGGTAAGAAAACAAAATGACATTTACATTGCACCCTTGCGCCGCCCTAACATCCTTCCAATACATTTCATGAGTCCAGATACTCCTCATGACTCTCCTATAACCCCATCACCTAGATCCTTTTTCTAGGTTCATCTAGAAAGGGTCGCCCTTGCATAAGTCCCACACCGACCATTGCTAGGTATCTCCTACCTAGTCGTCCTAACCACATGACGTTAAACTGTACGACCCTCATCCTATCCATATGATGTTAAACTATTTGGAAACAGTCCTCTCTAAATGACTATAAACTGTATCATTCCCTATCATTCAATAATTGGATGCCTCTTGTTCCATGAAAGAGATGCCTTATGATCCAAGAATAAGATAACTCATCCCATGTTTGCAGTGGCATAATTTCAGGAGCGCTGGAATCCATTCAAACATTCCATCACTCCACCTCATGCTTTGCATGTCCTTCCTTCGGATCTTTGTTCCCTTGCATGTCTGAAGGGACCCCCAAATGGCTTGGTCCCATGCTGCCTCGGCTCACCTACTGTCCTGGGCCAATGCCCCCGAAAGACTTTGGACAACACTTCGAGGCAGGTCCTGTGTTTTGAACACGGTCAGCAGTCAACCCTTGTTTGTTTATTCCCATTTCAGGCTAACATGGTATGGATGCTGTGTTTCAAACATGGTCAACAGTTATCCTCCATCACCACGCCACCCTCACCGTGTTCCTAATGTTGGTCATGTGATTCACACTTTTCATCTCCCTTTGTTCAGACTGATTTCATCTCCCTTGGCGTTATCCCACTTGTACATTAGCGCATAGGTGTAGAATCGTATACCTCAACCCACCAGTGAGTTGGGATTCCCTCATGGCTAGACGTGAGGAAGATATTAAGGGAAAACATCTTGGTGTAGGCCCCTATCTTTTCTTTCCGTATGTAGCTCCCATGCACCTATGTACTTCCTCAGGGCTAAACGCCAAGGAACAGCGGGATGGGCATCAGCGCCCCTCCATTCTTCGGTCTCAAATCCCTCTCCCATTGGTGTTTGTCACCACTGGGCATCCCCCCTGGAGTAAGCCCCACACCATCCTCACTGGAAGCCAATGACCTTGATCCTTTCAACACAGAGGGTTCATTGCTCCGCTGCGCGACTTCTACCTTCCACGAACATCAGGAAAGAGATTATAGCGGTACCATCCTTTTTCTCCACTCATTGTCTGTCTCCCCTTTCCTCGGAAGGGAGAAAGTGTGAGGTTAGTCAAGCCTATTGCATTATCTTTATTCTCACACCGATCATGTCTCATGTGGTCTTAGAGATTTGTGATGGTTGTGGCGCCGATACAACGACAGTGGATTAACCCATACAACGTGGAATTTGAACCCTGTCTCCTAGACAGGGTACGTAGGAAGCCTCCCTGGGGTTCAATCCCAACACCCGGTCGATCTAACCATCTTCACGTCGGTTCACCACACCAACCCTGGGCATCCCTTCTAGAGTAATCCCCATACCAATTCTAACTACGTGGACTTTGATCCCTGTCTCCTAGGCAGGGTACGTAGGAAGCATCCCCGATGTTCAAACCCACCACTCGGCTGTTCCGACTTCCTTCACGTCAGTTCATCCTTCATCCTGCATAACGTTAAACTGTAATACCGAACTACGTGGATTCTGATTCCTCTTACAAGGATATGTAGGAAGTCTGTATCATGGGTTCGATCCAAATTCTCAAGTCGATATCTGTCCCCCCTGGATGACAATAAACTCCAGAGTTCTTGGTTACGAGGCTTTAATCCAGTGCCCTCTCAATGAGTCCAGACTCCTTAGGGTCATTAATCCAACGAGGGATGGTAAACCTCGGGCCTAAATGATTCCGAACCCCTGCATCCAGTTGACCATTGCCAACCAGGAGTAATCCACAGATACTATTCTTGGGTATAAACCAACGATTCAAGAACATATAAATACATCTTAAATCTATAAGAGATTCCCAAAACAGGAAATAATTCCCCCCAAAAGGGTGTAATGAGCCCGACTTCCCATCCTATCGACCAATGTGAGTTCTTAAGCATCGTTGGTCAAACCACCCAGCGAACTCCTGCCTTTGGAATGCAGGTCCACGTATTACTGGACATGGAGCCGTTGGGAATTTCGAGGTGAAAATGGTGCACCCAATATGAGTGATTAAGAAGAACCCAATCTTCTCTAATCAACCATCGGGTAGCGCACATTTCTACCCCATGATCCCGTCGTGCGCCACGATACAGTGAGGAAGATATTCTAAAGGGTGAATCAAAACTTTAACATGTCATAGGGGTTTTATTGAAAAGGATTAAACCCCCCCCCCCCCCATACACACACACACAAATAATAGAACCATATCTTATCTAGGATCTAGAAATGGTATTAGTGAAATTTTTTCCCCTATTATTATACACTTCTCAGGTGTTTCGTATAGAACCTCAATTTATTTGAATGGAGGAGGTGTTCCCTTTTTCGATGGGATAAACATCCATGGGTGGAAGTATCAAATTATATAAATTCATCTATAAAAATGAATTTAAGTGAGTGATATTGTCACTTTAGACTATCCTCTTACTATAAGGAAAGGTTTTAATACATTTATAGGCAACATGAATTTGAAAATATGGGATAATATGAAACTAAATAGTTTTGACTTTTACATAAAAATATTACAACAATGTGATGGAGTTGTAGATATATAATTAAATCTATGATAATATTGAGAAAATCTATAAAGGAAACATACGTATAAGAGAATAAGAGTAAAAAATCTGGTAAATGCTTTTAAGATATCACAGCTATTAATGATGATTATGTTGATGAATATTTCACTAGGGGGAATGGGGTATATAGTTATATCAAGGGATTCAAAGACAAGCATGATGACTAAACTATGTTAAAAAAATAATGTAGAACATTACCATATATTTGACCCAATGATCTCATCTTTTGAAAAAATACATGATATTTCTTGAGATTAGATGAACAACAATCTATAAAATTATAATATGATAAAATCGGTCATTTTTTGAAAGATAACTAAGAATTGTATCCCCATTAAATCGGTTAATAAATTTAATATCATTGAAAATTATTACAAGTCTTCAATTAACAAATTTTCGGATGACGGGAGTGGTAGAAACCATAATAAAATCATATGACTTATATCTACTATTTTAAAAATGTTCAAAGATAATTATATGTTAAATATTTTACTCAATTGTTTTAAATTTGTAGAATGTAGACATTTTTCAATATTCTCCCTCAAAATATCAAATCCATGGAAATAAATGATGAATAAAAATAATAAAATCCATATATGAAGTCTCTAGGAAAAAATAAGACATCAAAAAAAATAATAGAATCATGTTTGGGAAGAGGAAGAAGACATAACTTCAATGATTTATGAGTTAGTGGAGAAATATTACTGAAAATAAATTATCATTATTACAAATTTTTAAGGGAAAAATATCTCTAGTAGTGCATAATAAGTGGAAGATGATGGATACATGATTTACTAGCTAATGATTGAACATGAAGTCAATCACGAAAAGAACATTATGATTAAATAGATAGCTAAAATATTTCACAAGCAATTTTGTAGGATGTTGAATGGTGAAGATGAGAATTAAAAGAATGAAAATGTGTAAATTGAAGATATTGAGTTTCTCTAGGTGAATATGGCTGAGTAAGAAAGAGTAATATTGTAATCAAGGAATAATATTTTTACTAAAGAAGAGAATGTCAAGGAGGATGATTTGAGGTTTATTTAGGATGCCAATACCCTTGGAAAACTAAAAATTGTATATGAAAATTATTTTAATTTAAATTATGGATCATTGATGTTATTATATTTTCTTCACTTATTATATTCCCTCTTTACTGATTTTATATTAAATGTGCATAATTTGTGTGAAATATTAATGTTTTAATATTAAGTATAATTTTTGAGCATTTTTAGAAGTAGTCCAATTGAGTCAGTTTAATGTTTTAATAATAACTATCACTATACTGATCCAAATTGTGTGATTCTTGTTTTTAGGATTCTCCTTTAAATATAAAACATTTCATTAGAAGGTACCATGAGCCAATTCTGCCATTTGAAGGGTCATATGGTCCTCACAAACAAGACCAAAGAATCTGTGAACAAACTGGACCATCCTTGAAGATTGATTTACTGGGATTAATTCAGAAGTCCAAAAACATTAAATCTCCACCATAATTCTGGAAACACTACATGTCATCTTGGATAAAAATTTCAAGGCCCAAAGCCAAGTACAAGGGGCCCAAATGAAGCTTTCAAGTCCATCCCAACATTATGGCTGATAAATAAAATCAGTATAGTATTCATGACATATCTCATGATGTAATCATCAACTCGAGCTTATATGTTTCAGTGTAAAAGAGGCGATATAGGGGGACAAATTTGTTGAAGAAGTCATTTGGATTTGAAGGAATATTCCTGTTCCAAAATCCATTCACATTTTGGCCATCGAAAAAGCATGGATAAAATGGACAGTTTTCATTTGTTTAATAAAACCAGCATAACTTTGGCTCCACTTGTCCAAATGACTCCAAATTTTGACAGTAGTCGGAAAACTTTCTTATCTACAACTGTGAAGAAGGAGATATTTGGAGATTCGGCTGTCTGAATAGAAAAATTGGCGATTCAATTGGAGGGAAATATTGGGAATGCAAACAGTTCACTCATTGGGCTATAAATACTCTCCCCTTCTCTCCTTGAGAGGGGTTGGCATTTCAGAAGATAGGAGAACATATTGGCACGACCAAAGCCTTGAAAAAGGCTTGGGAGTACCTTCCATACTCAATTTTTCACTTGAGAGACCTTTCCTCCCTCCTTTGTTTTCACTTACTTTTGTGTTCTTTGTTTTTGTAATTTTTTAAGTCCTTTCTTTTGTAATTCTGTTTTAATGAAAGTTTCTTCTTCAATATATCTTATTATCATCCACCTTCTATATTTTAATATTAATGTTCTTAAAATAGTTTAAATTCAGTTAAATCTACTTCCCTTATATTTCTTCCTCATTCAATCAAAAATCTGTTTTTAATTATCATCATTGTTCGTGTGTGTGTGTTCGACGTACCACTCTTTTCTAATCCCTTTCTTTTTCTTCTATTCTTAATTTATCATAATAATTATTATATCCAGAATATTAAACACCCAAATGGATGAGTAAATAACTCATTGGGGTGAGACAAAATTTAGGGATGTTAAGTGATTGAGAGTATTTGCTCGATGAGTATTCGTTAATTTAACATTGTGTATGTTGGACTTAATATGTCATGGACTAATGACATCATTTGTTTAGAATGTGGTTTCCATGGATTATTGGAACCATAAATACACTAACATAAACAAGTACTGATTTATTTTAGAATCCTAGTTAAGTTAAGGCTTGGATTAAAGCTTTAACACTTAGGAATTCTAATCGACGTCAACTTGTGAAGTGGGTGTTAATTTAAATGCAATATAAAGCAAAGCTCAAGAATATCACAAGATTAACTCCCTAATAATGAACTCACCCCAATATTTATCAATTTTTTAAATCTATTATAGTCAATCAATAATTTCAATTAAGATCTGAAACAAACCTCCTTAATCAAAATACAATCAACTAAAAACAATTGACTATTACGAAGTACCATCGCTGAGGATTCGACCCGAGTGCTGCTATACACATTAGCAGAGCACCGGAACCTTGACCGGTCGATAGGAGACAATCGGCCGTGCATTTCAAATGGTTTCGTTGCTGGGGATGGTGCTTTAATTATCCGTTAGTTTCTGGTTATTGTAATAAAAAACAAAAAAAAAAATTTAAAAAGAAATTGAAAAAAAAACACAAAGAAAACCCCGTCTTCTCATAAAAATCATAAACGGAAATAATACAAAGAAAAACCCATCTTCCTCTTTATTCCAAAATCTCTCTAAATGCCCCGTAGCCTTCTAAACAATCCCTCAGATTTGTTTGACCCTGAAATTGAGCGAACACTTCGCCAACTTAGGAGGAACATAAGAGATAATCAAATAATTCAAGAACCAGTCCTTGTCCAACCAGTTGAATTAGAAATGGCCAATCCCAGGGAACAAACCCTTAAAGAACTTGATGCCCCTGATATGAATTACCAACCTCTTGGTATTAAATATCTAAACATATAGGATGACTTTGAACTCAAATTGGGTTTGATTCATCTTCTTCCTCATTTCCACGGGCCAGCTAGTGAGGATCCACATCTCCACCTTGAAGAGTTTCAAGTGGTGTGCTCTACCATGAAGCCTCAAAGGGTTTCTGAGGAACAAATAAAACTCTGATCATTCCATTTCTCCCTAGTTGACACTACTAAGTCATGGCTCTACTACCTTCATCTTGGTTCCATAACCACATGGAATGACATGAAGCGACTCTTCTTAGAGAAATTCTTTCCTGCTTCTTGTACTGCTTCTATCCGAAAGGAAATAAGTGGTATTCGTTAGTTCCCAAGTGAATCACTCCATGAGTACTGGGAGAGGTTCAGAAAGCTTGTTGCAACCTACCCACATCATCAAATCCCTGACCAACTCTTGATCCAATACTTCTATGAGGGGTTTTTAGCTATGGAGATAACTCTCATTGATGCCGCAAGTGGTGGTGCTCTAGTTGATAAAACTCCTGCAGCAGCAAGAGATCTCATAAGTAACATGGATGAAAACACACAAAAATTCCATACTCGAGCACATGATCAAGTCAAACAATCCCAAGATACTCAATCAATTGAGCCGAACAAAATGACTGAGGGGATGAGTGAACTTACAGGTCTTGTGCGACAACTAGTTGTGGCTACCAAATCTCCAACCTCATATATTCCGCAATCAATGTTTCCTGGACCTGTCAAAAATGGTGGAATCTGCAACTGTCCATCTCATCTAACTGACACGTGTCCACAACTTCAAGAGGATCAATCCGATTCATCTGGACCAATGGAGCTTAATGTAGCATATGCTCAGAGGAACACCAATCCTCAACTATCAGGTCAGTTGTTAGAAACTTCCACCAACCTCACTCTGAGCCCTTCTCTTCTTCCTATAACCAAGACCTGAGGTATAGTAATCCCGTCTCTCATCACCCTCAATTCCCTGCTCAAAACCCAAACCAATTCCAATATGGTCAAGGTGGTGGTAACTTCCATCAACCTTATCCTTTTGTTCATCAACCTCAAAGGAACAATCCTCCTCCTCGATTCCATTATCCTAGTGAGCCTTCCCAATTCCAAAACCAATACAATTGATTTCCCAAGAACCAAAATCAAGGCAATACCAATCCGGGACAAGCCTCTTCTTCCAAGAAACCATGGGAAAGTGCAGTGGAATAACTTTCCTCCTTCACCCGTTATAGCCTTAAAAACATTGAAACTCAAATAGGTCAAATTGCATCCCACCTGAGCCAGCAACAACAATCAAATTCTCCCAACTCCCAGCTCAACCATTACCCAACCCCAAGGGTAATATAAGTGCAATTGCACTTAGATCGGGAAAGCACATTGCTATGCCTCAAGATAAGTCCTCTATACCTCCATTGAATATTGAACTAGAAAATGAAGAAAAAAAAAGAAACTTGAAAAGGAACCTGAAACCATTCCCTCACCTACTTCTATTCCACTTAGTAACCCAATTCCTTTTCCTCAAGCCGTTTCTAAACCAAGGAAGTCCTTTGAACCTAATCCTGAAATGCTCAACATGTTTAGACGTGTTGAAGTCAAGATTCCCCTCATAGATGCCATAAAACAAATTCCTAAGTATGAGAAGTTTCTCAAGGAGTTGTGTACCCACAAGAGGCAACTTAGGACCTTTGAAAATATTTCCACCCAACAGTCTATTCCCATAAAGTGCAAAGATCTAGGGACCTTTACGGTTCCATGCCAAATTGGATGTTCGAACATTGATGATGCACTCATAGACCTAGGAGACTCAATTAATGTCATGCCCAAATCCATATTCTACAACCTTGGTCTAGGTCCCTTACATCCAACAGGTGTTGTCATTCAGTTAGCCAATCGAAGCACAGCCTGTCCTGAGGGAATAATTGAGGATGTCCTTGTCTGAGTCAATGATCTTATCTTCCCTGCTGATTTCTATGTCCTTGACATGGAAGGTGAGACAAACTCTTCTCGATCTCCCCTAATTCTAGGAAGACCATTATTCATGACTGCGAGAACCAAGATTGATGTCCATTCAGGCATCTTATCCATGTAATTCGGTGACCAACTGGTCAAGTTCAACATTTTCCAAGCCATGCGATACCCATCTGAGGATCACTCTGCATTCTCAATCCATGCTTCTGAGGACACTTCTAAGATTTAATCGAACCCCAATCCACCATGTTCTTCATGTTCTAATGATAAAGGATCTTGTGAAATCTGCACCATGATTAACAAAGTCATAAATGGTGAAGTTGATGTGGACCTTTCATTCATAGACTCCATCAATTTAGAGGATCTTGAAAACTCTCTTGAATCCCATCTCAACTCTGATCTCTACTTCTCCACCTTGGACAGTATTAAATAAAATGAACCCAAAGAAACTAAAGTCCCTTCTTCCATTCCTCAGTTGTTGAGCCCAAAAATTAATGATGAGACTAATCTGAAACCCCTTCCTACCCACCTGAAATATGCATTCCTCTTCCATGATCACTCATATCCTGTCATTATATCTGCTTCACTTACTGAAACCGAAGAGTCCAAACTTGTTCAGGTGTTAGAGGAAAACAAAAAGGCCTTAGGTTGGACCCTAGATGACATACCAGGAATCAACCCTGCCCTTTGCATGCATCACATCCATCTTGAGGAGTCATCCAAACCAATTAGACAACCACAAAGAAGACTCAATCCACTCATCCTTGAGGTAGTTAGGGAAGATATCACCAAGCTTCTTCAATTTAGTATTATCTACCCAATTTTGGATAGTGAATGGGTTAGTCCAATTCAAGTTGTACCTAGGAAGGGTGGGATAATTGTTTTCACAAATGAACATGAGGAGGTAGTCACAACTCGAGTGAAGAACAAATGTCGTTTATGCATCGATTATCAAAAATTGAATGCTGAAACACGAAAAAATCACTACCCTCTTCCATTCCTTGATCAAATGCTAGAAATATTAGCCATAAAGTCACACTATTGCTTTCTTTATGGATACACCGACTATTTTCAAATCCCAATCTCACCTCAGGACCAAGAAAAGACTACTTTCACATGCCCCTTTGGAACATATGAATATAGAAGAATGCCTTTTGGTCTTTTCAATGCTCCTGCAACATTCCAGAGGTGTATGATGAGTATCTTTTTTGAATTCATTGAACACTACATGGAAGTCTTCATGGATGACTTCACCATTTATGGTGAGTTATTTGAATCTTGTTTGAATTCACTCTCTCTTGTCCTCCAAAAGTGTGTCAAGTGTAACCTTGTGTTAAATTTTGAAAAATGTCACTTCATGGTTGCAAATGGGATTGTTCTAGGGCACATAATTTCAAAATATGGTATTGAAGTCGATCCTGCCAAAATTGAAGTGATCCAATCACTTCCTCCACCAACTTTTGTTCAAGACATCCATTCATTTCTCGGTCATGCTGGTTTCTATCAGAGATTCATCCATAACTTCAGTAAAATTTCCCTCCCACTCACTTTTTTTCTCCAAAATGATGTCACTTTCCATTTTTATGAGGTTTTCAAGAGAGCCTTCATTGAACTCAAAACTGCTCTTACATCTGCCCCGATAATCCAACCCCCAGATTGGTCATTACCCTTTGAGTTAATGTGTGATGCTTCTGATAGAGCCATTGGGGATGTTCTTGGTAAAAGAAGAGAAAAAATCCCTCATGTCATCTATTATGCCTCAAAAACATTGGATGAAACTCAATTTCACTACACTATGACTGAAAAAGAACTTTTAGCAGTGTTTTTTGCCTTATATAAATTCCGGCCCTATCTCTTAGGTGCTAAAATCATAATCTTCACAGACCATTCTACTATAAAGTTCTTACTCAAGAAAAGTGATTCCAAACTGAGGCTAATAAGATGGATCCTAATGCTCCAAAAGTTTGACCTTGAAATCAACAATAGACTGGGAAAATAAAACCTTGTGGCTGATCACTTGAGTAGAATTTATAATTCTTCTCATTCAGAAATCATTGATTCTGAATTCCCCATTGAGAACCTTTCATCTCTCACTCCAAAAATACCATAGTATGCCCCAATTGTAAATTATTTGGTTTCTGGTTTTTTTCCAGAAAAGTTTTCAAAAGAACAAAAAATGAAGTTGAAAAGTGATTCAAAATACTGTTTTTGGGAAGAAAATAAAATTTGGAAAACTGGGGAAAACATGGTAATTAGGAGATGTGTTGATGAAAATGAGCATTATTCCATCTTAGAATTCTGTCGCTCACTTCCCAGAGGTGGCCACTTTAGACCACAAAGGACCTCCCGAAAGGTCTTAGACTCTAGATTCTTATGGCCTTCACTCTTCAAGGACTCACATGAGTTCTGTCAATCATGTTCCACCTGCCAAAAGTTCGACACAATCTCCAAAAGAAATGAAATTCCCCAAAATCCCTTAATATTTTGTGAAATCTTCGATGTTTGGGGAATCGATTTCATGGGACCATTTCCCCCTTCCAATGGATTCTCATACATAATTCTTGCAGTTGATTATGTTTCTAGATGGGTTGAATCCAAACCCACTAGGAAGGATGATGCTCATACTGTTAGTGAGTTCCTAAAGACCCACATCTTCCAAAGATTTGGCACACCACGTGTCTTGATCAGTGACTTAGGAACCCATTTTTGTAATAGAACCATGGAAGCTCTTCTGAAAAAGAATGTGGTTGTACATAAAAATTCAACTGCATATCACCCCCAAACAAATGTCATGGTTGAACTCTCTAATAGATAAGTGAAAAGGGTACTTGAGATAATTGTTAAGCCCACCAGAAAAGACTGGCCTGAGAGACTTGGTGAAGCCCTTTGGGCTTATCGAACTTCCTATAAAACACCCATTGGGATGTCTCCTTTTAGGCTTGTTTTTGGTAAATCATGTCACTTACCAGTTGAAATCCGCCATAATTCATTTTGGGAAGTGAAAACATGTAATTTTGATCTTGAAAAAACTGGTGAAGAAAGATTGTTGCAATTGGATGAACTGGAGGAGCTTCGACTTGAATCCTATGAGAATTCCAATTTGTACAAAGAGAAGGCTAAGGTACTCCATGACAGACACATCCTGAGAAAGGTATTTCATGAAGATGAAAAGGTAATTATCTTCAATTCTGGATTCTGAATTCACCCAGGTAAGCTTAATTCTCGTTGGGAAGGTCCTTTTGTTATTACTAATGTTTACCCATTTGGTGCAATGCAAGTCCAAGACCCCTCTTCCAAAAGGACATTCACGGTTAATGGACGTCGATTAAAGCATCACCATGAGAGGACACACAATCCTGGATCATCATCTAATTCCCCTAGATCTCAAACTTCTCCAATCAACCAACCACTAGATGGAGATGGCGACCCGCCAAATTCAAACAAGGGGGAACCTCTTTACCTTTAACTCTCTATCTATCTCTTCATCTCTCTACATCTTTCTTCTTCTTCTCTCCTTCATTTTTTTAAAACTTTTTTTTTTCAAACCCTTTTTTTTCTTTCTTGTGAGTGTGTGTATTTTAAAAAAAACCTTAAAACCAAAAAAAACCAAAAAACACAATCACTTAAAAAAATAAAAAAAGAGCCATGTTTACTCACCATCGAGTTTTGAAATTTTGTACAACCATTTTGGGGATTTAACAGACATTTTTTCATCTCAAAAATTTTGTATTTTCATCATGACTTTGGATAAGCAATTTTGTGTCAAAATTAACAAATTTTGAATGCTCAATTTTTGGATTTGGAAAATGCTTTTCCCAAACCGTGAGAACAAAAAATTTCTTTCATGATAAGGCCACCTATGGCCATCTTTTCAAAAATTTTGTTTTCACCCCCATTTGTGAGTCTTGAGTTTGTGGACCTTCGAGCTAAATTTCCTACCTTAGTGTATATTAATATGATAGAGGAATTTTATGAACCACATGAGAATCACAATAGCCAAATAGCCTCCCATTTCCCTTACATTAATCCTCCTTTTGAATTCCCCATCAAGCCAATGAAAAACTTTTCTTTTATAGCCACATTAAAATCCCAATACCTTATCCCACCCATTATCAACATGGATTTTCATTGCATAAATTTTTGAAATTTAAGTGTGGGGGGAATGGATTTCATTTTTGGGTATCATTTCCTTACTTTCTGGTGTGTTATCATATGCTTGAGGGAAAGTATCCATTTTAGTGTGGGGGGGGGAGGTTGTCATTCAGTGGGATTTGGGAATGTATTGTACAAATGATATTGAAAGGTGTTCAAAAAAAATTCAAAAAAAATGAAAATAAAAAAAGGAAAAAAATGAAAAAATGGGTTGTGTCTTGGGTAGGTCAAAAAACACTCTTCTTAAACCTTTGATTTTGTTATAACTATTACAATTAGTGTCATGAGTATATCAAACATGGGTTGGTATATGAGTTTGAGATTTGTTTCAAGGTCATCTTTCGAAAAAACAAAGAAAAAAAGGAAAAGAAAAAAAACACTTGTATTATATTCTTATTGGGAGAAGTTTTTTGTTTTGTAAATATTCCATATTCTCATTACCTTCATATTTTATTCCTCTATTGTGTCTTTCTTCACACAATCATTCCCTTTTAAATATGTGTTTAATTTATTTCCATGTTTTATTTCAAAAAAAATGTGCATTGCTTTTTCTATGTTGGTATTTTAACCCTCTTCTTCTCTCTCTTGGAAATTATATTCCTACCATACCATAGCCACAGAAAAACCCATTAAAAAAACCTCTTGATTCTTGTTCACTTTGTATATGGATTTTAAGCTGAGATCAATTTTCAAACTCTAATATTTTCACTTTTGGTTGGTGAAAGAGTGAACCTCCACAAATGAATTTTATCATCTTGAGAGGTGTGAGTTTTGAGTGTCCACATTTTCCATTTATAAATTTGAGCATGAAAAAATGAATTAGTTTTGGAACTTTGTTTCTGTAACAACTTGTGGTGGAATTCAAAATGGATGAGTGAAATAGTCTAAACCTCCCATGATTGGAGAAAACAAAATTTTAAAATCTGTTGGTGAGTAAAAATGATTTTGTCATTTTTTATATTTGTTGCTCATGAGGACATGCACAAAACTAAGTGTGAGGGAGTTGATGTTATTAATATTTTCATGACTTATTATATTCCCTCTTTACTGATTTTATATGAAATGTGCATAATTTGTGTGAAATATTAATGTTTTAATATTAAGTATAATTTTTGAGCATTTTTAGAAGTTGTCCAATTGAGTCAGTTTAATGTTTTAATAATAAATATCACTATACTGATCCAAATTGTGTGGTTCTTGTTTTTTAGGATTCTCCTTTCAATATAAAACATTTAATTAGGAGGTACCATGATCGAATTCTGTCATTTGAAGGGTCATATGGTTCTCACAAACAAGACCAAAGAATCTGTGAACAAACTGGAGCAGCCTTGCAAATTGATTTACTGGGCTCAATCCAGAAGTCCAAAAACATTAAATCTCCCCCATAATTCGTCGGACACTACATGTCATCTTGGATAAAAATTTAAAGGCCCAAATCCAAGTACAAGTGATTCAAATGTAGCTTTCAAGTCCAGCCCACCATTTTGGACGAGAAATAAAATCAGTATGGTATTTATGACATATCTCATGATGTAAGCATCAAATAGAGCTGATATTTTTAATTTTGAAAGAGGATATATAGACGGCTGACTTTGTTGAAGATGTAATTCGGATTTGGAGGCATATTCCTATTCCAAAATCCATTCATATTTTGGCCATCGAAAAAACATGGATAGAAATGGACAGTTTACCTTTGTTTAATAAACCCACCATAACTTTGGCTCCACCTGTCCAAATGCCTCCAAATTTTGACAGTAGTCAGAAAACTTTATTATCTACAACTTTGAAAAAAGAAATATTTTTGGGATTCGGCTGTCTGAATAGCTAAATCGGCGATGCAAGTGGAGGGACATATTGGGAATGGAAACAGTTCACTCCTTGGGCTATAAATACTCTCCCCTTCTCTCCTTGAGAGGGGTTGGCATTTCAGAAGAGAGGAGAAAATATTGGCATGACCAAAGCCTTGAAAAAGTCTTAGGAGGACCTTCCATAATCAAGTTTTCACTTGAGACACTTTCCTCCTCTCTTTGTTTACACTTACTTTTGTGTTCTTCGTTTTTGTAATTTTGTAAGTCATTTCTTTTGTAATTATATTTTAATGCAAGTTTCTTCTTCAATATCTCTTATTATCCTCCACCTTATGTATTTTAATATTAATGCTCTTAAAATAGTTTAAATTCAGTTAAATCTCCTTCCCTTATTTTTCTTCCTCATTCAATCAAAAATCTGTTTTTAATTATCATCATTGTTTGTGTGTGTGTGTTCGACGTACCACTCTTTTCTAATCCCTTTATTTTTCTTCTATTCTTAATTTATCATCATATTTATTATAACCAGAATATTAAAAACCCAAATGTATGAGTAAATATCTCATTGGGGTGAGTAAAAATTTGGGGATGTTAAGTGATTGAGAGTATTTTCTCGATGAGTATTCGTTAATTTAACATTGTGTATGTTGGACTTAATATGTCATGGATTAATGACATCATTTGTTTAGCATGTGGTTTCCATGAATTATTGAAACCATAAATACACTACCATAAACAATTACTAATTGATTTTAGAATCCTAGTTATGTTAAGGCTTGGATTAAAGCTTTAACACTTAGGAATTCTAATCGACGTCAACTTGTGAAGTGGGTGTTAATTTAAATGCAATATAAAGCAAAGCTCAAGGATATCACAAGTTTAACTCCCTAATAATGAACTCACCCCAATATTTATAAATTTGTTAAATAAATTATATTCAATAAATCATTTCAATTATGTTCTGAAACAAACCCCCCTAATCAAAATACAATCAACTAAAAACAATCAACTATTATGAAGTACCATCACCGAGGATTCGACCCGAGTGTTGCTATACACATTAGCAGAGCACCAGAACCTTGACCGGTCGACAAGCGACAATCGGCTGTGCGTTTAAATCATCCTAATAAATGTTTAATGTATAATCAGGTATTTTTTTTACATCTTTTAGATCTAAAAAATCTAAAAACAAATAGGCATAGAAGTCCAGGTTCCTTGACCATTTATACAAAAATATGGGTTTAAATAAACCCTTTGAGAAACTCTACTATAGTTAAGGTGATATATAACAAACAAAGAATAATGGTTCTTAAAAACCTGTGTATAAGTGGTTTGGTATTGTACCAAAATAGTTAGTGGATTTTTAGAGTAATGCACAAAAATTTCCAACAATAATTAGTTTGAATGGAAATTGTTGGTGTTGTGAAGTCTATATACAAAAATCCTATGATTAGAGGAACAATATGACTATCACATGGAATCAAATTTAGTCTATGTTTAATGGGAGGTACTCCAAAAATAGAAAAAACATATCTACCAAAATAATAATAGAATATGATAATTCATATATGATACTTATAAAAAACTCATTTAAATAGATTGAGGAAATGTGTGGATGATGTGACCAGAAAGATCATCATTCTTGAAAATGTATCATAATTATTCTAGGACAAAGAAATATATTTCAAATAGGGACAAGATTGAAATGAAAATATATTCTAAGGAGTTATTAATTTTTGACGTTTCATTAATGCCCTATAAGAGGAAAAACCATGTATTCTTGATAAGGGTTCCTCTTTACATATAAAAGTATGTGCAAAGATCTTAAAATATATTAAAGAGCATGATGGAGTTCTTTTGACCTTTAGTAAATAGATATGATTAAAAATTAGGGAAATTGGTTCTATTGAAATTTATTTATCTTCACTAAACTCACAACATGTCTTTTTTTTTGTCATCCAATATACCATGTTGACTATTAGTCAGTTATTTAATAAAGGTAATGTATTAATATTAATGAATAGCAGTTATCTCATTTTGAGTACTGAAAAAGGAATTATTATTATAATCGGTTAGAGAGACAATGATATTTTTATGTAAACTGGATATCCTTATAATTCCTATTATTTTAGATTTAGAAAAGATAATAATATATTGTATATAATACATGACCACTTTTTTAAAAATAATTTGTGTCAGATATATAATGAAAATATGGAGATTTTCCTTCATGAATTGTTATGAGATAGAGATCATATTTTTAAAACATATAAAATTGTGTAAATAGTTAATGATGTGTATAAAATAGTTAATACATAATAAATAAGAATACATGAATTAATTACCTCATATTTTTTATGACCCATAAACCACAAATCTATAATATGATACTTTTATTTCATCAGATTCATTGATGAAAATATGATAATGAAATGTGTCATATTTTTAAATTACATGTCATAAGATGTGGATGTGTTCAAGAGAAATAGAAAAGATGTTAAAAGAGAGAGTATCATTAACATCAATAAACTGGTAAAAGTTAATGGGAATGTGTACATTAGAACATGATTTGATTCCTACCTTATAAATTGTGGAATTAAATATCAATAAAATTCCTCAACACATCAAAACAAGTTGGGATTATTAATAAAAATAACATGAAAATTGTGGAAATCAAGAGAACAATACATGATTATTTTTAAATATCAGTGTTCTTTTTCAGGGAAAATATTTTCAAATTAGTATACATCCAAAACATAATATTTTAATGATCTAATTCTAGTATGATCTTATATGATATGTTTTATAGAAATTATCCAATAATGAATTATTTTAATTCTTTTGGAATTCATTACATCATAAATATCAATGAATATAATAGTGTAAAATTTGAAAAAAGAGTATAATAGGGTATATTTCATTCATACATATCAAATGGAAATGGATATATATTCTCGAATAGAAAACATCACAAGGTGGTTAATTGTTGTAATGTAAAAATTATTGAAAAACAGCCCTTGATTTTGGATTTGGGTTTAACAAATTTTGGATATTATGATGGAAACTAAATATAGATTTATATATATAACATTGAAATAATAATTTATGTTTTATTAAATTATCTAGGTGTTCACTTTCATCATATAAATGATTAAGATTCGGTTGTTGGTATTTCTATATGGACATTTCTCATCTGAAGAATCCTATAGAGAATAGGATATTTTTTTAAATAAATTAATTAAAGTATAAAGAAAAATAACACTATAGGATGAAGTTAAAATTTATTTAATATCTCATGTTGACCCATATTTAGTGGATAAATACTATTATAAAAAACAATGGATTGAATCTATGAATGATGATAAAACTCATACTAAGAAAAAATCCACTTGGGACTTTTTCCCAAGACATTATAACATAGTCTTCAATGGATCCAAGTGGGTATTCAGAAACAGAAAAAATGATCAAGAAAATGTTTTATGAAAATATCTAGACTTTTTTGAAAATGTTAACACATGATTAAGGGGTTCATTTTTATGAGAACATTTCTCCAAATTTATAATTAGGAACTGGGATATTTTTTCATTCTATTGTCACATATAGAAAATAGAAAATATAAAACTCAATTGGTATTCATCTATATCATTTTTAATGGTGGAATGAAGATAAAGTTTATATAGTGTTTCCTGATGGTTCTTTGATTGAAAATAATGGAACAAAAGTGTGAAAATTAATGAAATCTATATGCAGATTAAGTTAAGCCTTAATGGAATATTATTCAATGTTAAACAGTTATTTAAAGGAATTGAAATTTATTAAAGGTAAAGTAGATAATATCATATATATTAATTAAATGAATATAGTCACACTAAATATATTTATTTATATTTATGATATAGTTTTTCATGGATACAATGAGACTCTTAGTAAATAGTTTTCCAACCAAATTAAGAAACAATTAGAGGTGTCCATAATGGGAGATCTAAGATAAATCTCTAACTTAGAACTTAATTACAAGGTAAATTCTATTTTATTATCCCAAGAAATGTAAAATTGATATTTCTTGAATAATTATGATATGGATGAGTTATATAAAGTATTTTAATATATTCAAGTGGGTCTAAAATCTTTTAATGACTATGAAGGTGTATGTATAAACTAATGATAATTTAGAAGACTCGTTAGAATATTTCATTATCTTATAGTATTTAGTTGTGTAATTATTTATTTTTAAAGTCTATGTGAATGATATTGGAGTGACCAAAATGAGTAATATCTTATATCTACTAAAATATCATTGAGATTTGTCAAAGGAATCGTGAGATATTGGATAATTTACAGAATGGGAATATTTTAAATCTGTATAGATTTATATATTCTGATTTAGAATATGGATATGATGATGGAAGAACCAAATTGGGTGGAATGAGACTCATTTGATACATCTATGTGAGTTGGAATAAAAAGAAATAGATCTTAGTCACACCGATTACTACTTTTTTCAAATATGTTTCATCGAATAGTCCAAAAATCTAATGATTTCTATGAAGAAGCAATTGGATTGTTCGATGGGGAATGTTTAAAAACCTCTTAGAAAATATTATGATTTTAAAAGTGGTTTAGACTTCTCTAAGAATCCTATTAAACATTGAAGTTCATAGAATTTTAAAATCATAATCTATTTTATAATTGATAAATCATCCATTGGAGATATCAGGTTTAAATTATTGCATAAGCAAGACCAATTGGAATATGTTTTCACTATGGTTTTACTGAAGGGATGATTTGAGACATTAAGGATGAAAACGTGTGTTTATCCCCATCAACATTGTTATATGGAATTTATGAAACACCCAATGATCCTTGTATTATGTTCTCAAAGGGTGGGATTAAATTCATTATTAATTACACAAAATCTATTATTTGTGATTTATTATCCTTATATTTTGGGGTATTCTTTGATATGAAAATAGGGATCTATTTTATAGAGTATGTTAGATGTTTTTAGTGGTAAAACACTTTATTATTGTATTTGGTTCCCTAGAACCACGGTATATGAAAATTATGATTAATTATATTCATTTTTTGATTATTAATTAATATTTTTAACATATCAGGATTATTCTTATGTTTGATATAGTTTGATATAAAATATAAACAGTAAAAATATCACTGAAGGGTCATGAGAGTTCTCCAATATGATAGAAATCTAGAACTTCCCAATAGTATTCGTATAAATATGATCTATGAGAAGATGATACCAATTGAAAGGGCATAAATAATATAGGTAATTAGGGGTGGAGACTCATAGGACTCTGACAATATTTCTCATGGTGTATGACCTTGGTAATTTATAGTACAAGACATCATTATTATATAAATAACCAGTAGGAAACCCTCATTTATATGTGCCAATGGATAATCCTATATTTGGACTTCTGTTATGATCCATAAACTTTATGAGTATTATTAATTGATATTATTACACTTGTATTTTGATGTATTCAGGAAAACATTGATCCTACATGTTTATAATGAAGTAGGATATGTTGGGTGTCACTAGTGAAATTGAATTAATGAAAAATAAGATAAATGATATATGGATTATATTATTTAAAAGAATATGATATCTCAATACCTATGATGTGAATCAAATAGCCTACATAGATCCCTGCTCATTGTTTTTTCTTAGCAGGTTTATTTCTGAAAATTCAAATTAATAGTCATCAAGTACAAAGGATGATGAAACCAAAATAAAACATTCTTGATCTTATATTTTAGGATAAATAATTATGTAACAAAGTATGTGTTATTATATCATTACGATGTTAACTTATTTCCCTAGGGGTGACATGGAGTGTTGTTAAATGATAATCATGGTCTTTGGGCAGCTTCACCTGATGCCACTAAGAATGAGTCCTTGATGGTCACACATAATGTATATCGAGAGCCTTGGTAAACTATTAAATATCATTTATTATTTAATAAGAGCCATAATTATTATTTTCACAGGTTGTTTAATAATTATTCATGTTTTAATTATCACATATATTCAGTGAGTAGTCATTCGAGAGAATTTTTTATAATCAAATTTTTTAATAAATATTTATTTTCTATTTAGTTAATATAATAATTTTATATTTATTAGAGAATAAAATTGTGATATTTTTTTATTAAAAAAATTAATCATTCAAGGACTAATAAATATTGTGGGGGAATGGAAATTGAATTTATAGTACTTGTGATAAATATTATATATTAAATATTACTGAAAAAAATTGTAACGATATAATTCATGAATTAATTTGTACATAATTTACTAGTTTCAAACATGTAAATAAATAATAATATTTTTTTAATATTATAGATATTGAGCCTAATTGAATTTATGAAATAATATGGTCGTATATGAAACTATTATCTTCAAACCCTAACACTATTTAACCTCAAATATGTAATTTTCAACCCTAATGCTATAAAAAAAATTTGGTGTGTAGAATGACATGGAAGATTATATCAATCCCTATAGAGACCATTTCCATGATACCACACTATAAATCAGATTTATACTCCACTAAAAGTTCTTTTTATTCTATAAACATTACATAGTGTCCTTTTTGTAAATGATTCTCATGGAAATCAATGACGAACGATGCAAGTTCTATGATTTCTCATTCTAGAACTCAACAATTTTTATGAATATTATTGGAGGAATGGGGTCTACATGTGCATCAATATTCGAGGTAATATAAACTTTATTCATGTTTTTCATTGATTGTAATACATATAAATGATATAAGATTCATCAATAAATAAAAAATTCATTATAATGTTATTCTTCAACTTCTAAAATTAGTTAAAATCGTTAGGTTATGATCATTTAATTGGTTATGATCATTTAATTGGTTATGGAATTATCATTTTAATTAATATTTTATTTAATTCCATTAGTCATGTAATTATTCCTAATAGTATATCTCAATTAATCATATATTACCATAAAAAGACATGTTGTGAATTCCCTACCAATGCTTCCATTATAACTAGAACCTACAGGTCGTATTAATAAATTTGTAGTATAATTATTTAAATTTCATTCAGTAATTTATGAATTTATGATTAGATTTAAATTTGGTTTTAATTAGTTTTTAATCTGTATTATGAGATATTATCTTCTTCTTCTTTTTTATCACAGATATAATCAATTAATGGATAAAGATTGATCGATAAATTTAGATAGAACTCATTCAGATGTGCATAACATTAATCTTGTTTAGTATTAGTTTACTAGGTGTGTATCCCATAGTTACATGTCATATAACCATGTTTAATTCCCCAAGATGACTGAAAAAGTAATTCATTGTGTGTTCATTTATTTTATACAATGTTTATTTAATACAGTATGTGATGATGGGGGCTACCTAGATCATGAATAGAAACATTGTATGGCTTGTAACTGGCTTAGATGATGACTAGTCTCTTAGTAAAATAAGTACCTTGTGTTTTTACATAGAATGTAATACCTGAAACCATATAAGTCTAAGACCACATGAATTATATTCTTGGTGTGTTTTTTTGTACTCCATTAATTTTAATGGAAGGATGACATGCCCAGTCCCTAGACATGTTCCATGGATGGAATCCAAAAAACAATACATGACAAATAGATTTATACTGCACACCATGTTTATTACATAATTACACAAAGTTTACAATTTATTGTTTATACTACATAGAACCTATCAACATGTGTTTTTTTAGTCATTTATATGAATTGTACACACTATGTGGCGAGTTTTATATATTAAATATCTAAGTAATTTCAACATAATATTCAGTGCATCATATCTAGTATATATCATAATAAAATTATTACTCCATATAAATTAAAAAAATATTAAATTTAAATAACATGTGTGATTATATCATTTATCTAGCAATTCACACCCTAAAATTATGTTATGTGATGTCTATGTTATATGCCACATGATGAAATAGTATATCAATATCATACAAATTGGGAAGTTCGGATGGGTACTCACTGTGTTGCCTCAAACGTACATGTTATTTACTTAGTCAAATTTAAATAAAATATTTCATTAATTTAAGAGAATGATAGATTATATTCTCAATAATTTTATAATAGAATTATGTTAAAATAATTTTTTTATTAAAGAATATTGTTAATTTATTAAAGCATTATTTATTTGAAAGAATAACTATTGGGAATGAATATAACGTTGTTAAATTTGTAATTCATCACATGTATATGGATAGTCAAAATAATAGATATGACCTTTGAATGTGGTTGGTTTCTTATAATTTATTGTTAAATTAAATTGACTGTAATTGAGAAATCCCTTCCCACGTTATGTAAGTGAATGTGTTCCCATGATTTCCTTTTATGTAAAACCCCTTTAATCTATCCTTTATATCCACTAACCTAAATGTGATAAAAATATAATGTAATGGATGGAGATCCAATGTTATTAGAGTCATTTCATGTTTCGAACTAAGGTGAATCAAATCCACGTGATATATAAGAGGATATGTGGAAATCTACAACATGAATAACATCTTGGTTTGATTTCATTATACCTATATTAATGTTTAGTTTATCAAATTATAGATAAACTGGCCCTTAAGAAATGAAATTGATCAAAACACACTTATTCCTTTATTTATGCCAACTTTCATGGTTAATTTGATTATGGATGAATTTTCACAATCACATGAATTTTTTAATTAATATGCATGCATGATAAAACTAAAATAAATTGGATAATGATTAATATTTATCTAAGAAATTTCTTGTCTCTTAAGTAATTAAACATAATATCAAAAAAAACATTAATAAAGTAAAAACTATAAATTTAAACATCAATATTAATATAACTCAAAATTATATATTAAATTGGTATAGGATTCCATTACATGGTTAGGAATCAAATCTTATTTCAAAGTTATTGATCAACCTCTGTTTGTTTTATATCAAATATTTTCAAATCTATGACTTGAATTTTTATCTTCTTAACCATGTTTTCATTAAGAACTGATCACCTCTTCAAGACACAATATAACTTGTAGGAATTTTTTTGAGGAAATCCAAATTCATGATTTTAAGATTATGGAATACCCACAACAAAATTAAGATATGTGAGCTAAAGTACATTCCAAGTTATGCCAACCAAAATACATTCAAATATCTTGACAAGCCTCCATCAAGGTTATGATAATGGGAATATTGATATTTTCTTGAAAAATATCCATACATCAGGGTATTTTATAATTAATACATAGAGTTATTAGTATTCAATAAAATATTTAGGGATTAATAAATTTAATATGTATAGTTTAATTTTATAAGATAATATAATAAAATTATTCTCAGAATAATCATATAAATTCCAATCATCATGACGTCGTCCTTATCACCACGGTCTATACTTAATATGGATAACCACATCACTATAAGAGATTTTAAAGAATTGAAAACGTAGTTGTAGGTTTTTTTTCACCATTAAAGAAAATTATATGTGTTGGAAAACATAATTCTTAAAGTACCAGGGAAAAAATCTAGTGAGGATGAGTTCTCTCACTCTGATAAACGTTTAGACAATTCCACATATATCATACATTTCATGCGGTCATCTATAACCAATGATATTCTAATTAAATATGAGGAAATGGATTTCTATAGTATGATTTTTTACAGTCGTGGTCTCAATCATAAGTAAGATATAAATGAGATATATGAGATTTCTATTGCACCGTTCATGTGTAAACATAGAGAATTAGTTTTTGATGTACCACATGTTTAAAATATTATTTTCTATATAGAACAGATAGATATCTTAGTATTTGAATTCCCTAATAAGATAAAAATATATATCTTATGTTCCTAACTTCCTAAAAACATTTTAATATTCTATATAAATTATGACATGAAAAATCACAAGAATAATCTTTCTTAACTTTTTTACCTCTATTCTTAAATTTAATCAAATTAATTTGGTGTGAACAACTCAAAGTCCATATGGTTAACAAGAAAAAGAAAAATACGGAGATTAGGCCCAAGTCCTATTCTAAGTCCAAAACTCATGAGCATCATCCTTTTATGAAGAAAAATATTCCATGTTATGTGAAATAAAAGGAAGAATTGTGTTTTTTATTTGTTAATCTAGGCTACTAGAAGAAGAACTGGACCCATAAGTAGGGGGAACAAAATGTGTGTTCTTTATTGAGTGTAATTTTTATATATGTAAACATTAGGTATTAAAAAATACATTTGGTTATCATATATATTACAAAATATAGGAACCATGTAGATTTCCTAATATTTCTAGAGGATATGTGGATATTCGAGCACTGAATGGAGCATAACTCACTTCATTATCTATAAGAGACTACCATATTCTATTGCTAACTAGTAACATTGGTTTTTGGAAATAACTATTATTTTGTTCCAATTGTTACTTATTGAATCAAATTTATTTCATTCCCTAAAATGTATGGATTTTTTTTAAAATTTATAAATAATTATTTATTTATTTATAGAGAAAAAATTTATAAATGTATGGAAAATCTCAATAATAGAATTTTTATATAGGATTATTGAAACCAAATATTAGAAAAGGATAACGATCATATTTACATGGTAGATATTACACCCAATTGTGGCATCTATTTTTTGGAATACACAAAATTAGTGTCTAAAACATGTCTATTAAGATAGTTATTTTGAGTCTTTTGAGCCAAGACCACTTAAATTATGTCCATTATATTCTCAATGAGAAATGACTTACCCATCATTTAGTGGAAAGGGTTAAAGGGCCATGATGCTTATTGGATTAGTACACAATGTTTTGTGTGTAAATTTACAATATAAATAGAGGTGGATATTCAAATTTCATAAATTTTACTGATAACTTGATTAGATATTGATATTTCTACGTGATGATTTATAAGCTCTTGGAAATTTATAAATTCAATGAACTGAAGAATAAATTATAGAATTAACTATATAAGAATATAATGAAGATTTGATATGATTTAGGGGGTAAATATAATGACCAAGAGTTTATCAACATTCTATATTTATTTCTGATTATATCTAAACTAACCATACTTTAAACACTAGAGTAGAATGTTATTAGTGAAAGGAGGAGTTGTACCTTTCATGACATGGTAAGGTCAATGATGAGTCATATAGGCCATCTATTATACTTTTGGGATATGCATTACATGATTCATCATACACTCTAAATTTAGAACCATCTAAAGAGGAATATAAAATACCACATAAATTAATTCATAGAAATAAATCTATGTTATTCCATAATCATGTATGGGGATGTGAGTTATTTTTTAATACCATATCAGGAAAGAATCAATCACCCTAATAAATGATGTGTATATATATTGGGTGTCCCATGGAAACTAGGGTAAAATATTTATAAAAACCCTCAGTTAAGAAAGTGATTATCATAAGACAAGACATATTTTTTGATAGGGAGAAAATACTCAAAAAATACAGTGTTAGAAATACTAAATTTGATGAAGATGATGCTCAAGATAGAAAGGAGTTTTTATAAGAACATATTCCCAAGGTCTCCATGTAAAATATTGTTCTTCAAACATAAGTACTACATAGGAGTAAAAGATAGGTAATAGAATGAGAAAGATACCGATTTCTAGTCACTAAAGATGTTGACTTGTTATTGTTTTACATGAATGAAACTGTCTCACAAAAAGATGATATAGAGAGATTAGATGATGGAATATGGAATGAATCCATGAATTCTGAGATTTATTCCATATAATTTAACCATGTTTGGGTTCTATCCATCCACTAGTTAAGGTAAATTTTGTTAGGTTTAAATGTGTATTTAAGAGGAAATATGACACAAAGGTAAATAAAAACCTTATAGTTAAGGGTTAGTGGATTAAGGGTTTAAATAGAATCATGGCATTAAGTTTGGAAATCCCATTTTTTCTAGTTTACATTTTTTAAATCCATCATAATTCTATATTACATACTAGTTTTCCAGTATAGTAAAATATGGAAGACGGATGTGAAGAACCATTCCACAATGGGAGCACTCAGGATGGTTTTATATGACCCAACCATAAGGGTTTGTGACTCCATATAATGCTAAAAGGATTTCAAGTTATATAGATCAATCAATGGATTCAAAAAAATCAATTCAAGAAAAACTTAGTTCAGTGATGTCGTCAAAGCATTTAGTTCCATTAATAGTGAGTGTCATTAGTGACTCTAAAATGTGTTTCTTAAGAGTTATCTAATTATTTTATTAGTATATGTCGATGGAATATTACTTATTAGAAATGTAATAGTAGTTTTACAGTCAGTTATGTACTTGTTAAACAATTTCATATTCATGAAGAAATTAGATGAATTAACTTACATTATAGGGTTAATGATCATTTGTGAGAGATCCAAGAGGCTTATATCATTATGTTAAGGTACATGTATTGACCAAATAAAAAAGATATTTATTATAGAATAATCCAAAAGAGGATTGGTTACAGTGTCTTGTGGTATAAATCTTTCCAAAAAATGTATCCTTAGACAAAAGATTCGAAATTTGGAATGTGTAGGACCTCATATGCTTGTACAATATAATCTATTAAGTAAGCCACATTATGTTCAAGGATTGATTTTGTGAACACCAAGATTGTGGTAGGAAGATACCACTATTATACAAGTAAACACATTCGTATGTTGTTGAACAAATCATTAAGTATATATAATTAAAAAATGATATGTTCATGGTGTATGGGGGAGATAAGTATCTAGTAATATGGGTTTACACTGAAACTGGTTTTTAAAAACATCAAAATGATTATATTTCATTGTTATGATACGTCTCTTTAATCAATGTAGGACATGTGAGATGGAAGAGTTCATAATAGCCAGTTTTCATTGATACTATATTAGAGCCTGAGTATATAGAAGCATCTGATATATCCAAATAATACATATAGATAAACTATTTGGTTAAAATCCTGATGTTATTCATAACATTAAAGACCCCATCATATTATATTTTGATAATATTATTGTTGTGTCTCTTGAAAAATATTCATGGTTACACAAACAGATAAAGACCATAATTTGGTTATATCATATATGGAGAGATTTTCCATAGAGGGGTGAAGTTGTAGTAAAAAGTGTTTCTAAGGAAGATAACATTGTGGTGACCTTGACTATTGCCTTATCTCATTATATACATCAGTATCATGTGAGATCTACTTGATAGGAGGTTGTTATTAGTTCGAACCAGTAAAATATGGAGTCTATTAGAGTTCATTCCCTGGAAAAAACTTATATATAATTTATGATTATATATATATATATTTGAATTATAATTAAAATTCGTATCATATCTTCATCATTCTTTTATATAACATAGTATGTGAAAACTTCCTAATAGTAAGCTACCCATTGAAAGGTAATATCAGTTCCCTGCTTTAATGAGACACTTAAGTGACAAAAAATATTATTTAATATTTGTTCAATAGTTGGACGATATCATTTTATAATTCAAAAATGATATAAGATATCAGGGGTGGATACTTATAGTACATTGAGAAAAATTATCATGGTATACACTATTAGTTATTTCTAGTGCCCGAGATTATGTGAACATGAATTTATACTAGGAAATCCAAGTCTTTATGTCTCATTAGATATTATTATCTTCAAATATTTTTATTTATCTTTATTCGTTATGATTTTTATTAATAGATATTTTAATTACAAACATTGATGTATTCATGAAATTCATGATGACATATGTTCGTAGTGAAGTGGGATATATTGGGTGTGTCATGAGTAATATAGTATTAATTAATTATGAGAGAAATAATTTTTTCCATTCTATTATTTAATAGATGATTATATCTCATACCCTTTAATGGGATTGTAATAGATTAAATTAATCCATGGTTATTATGTTCTAGGGAATGTTCATTTCAATAAAGTAAAAGAAATAGATATATCATATAGGTTGATTACATCAGCCAAAAACCTAATTGATTAATGATATTATGATAAAGGAATCAAATAACAATATAATAATTCATATGAGATTTTATTTCATTTTGACATTTAATTATTTCTTTATGGGTGTCTTATAAATTTTCTAAATTCTAACATTTTATTTTCGGTTTCTTGGTCTAATTCCAATGAGAAAGAGGCATAAAGGGTCACACCATAAAAATATCTTATACCTGAGTTAAATATTTCAAATTTTTTATTATTTTATATGTTGACTAAAAATTATTCTCATTTATTGTTTTATAAATATTCATGTTTTCTGAATCATGTATATTTAGTGACAAGATATTCAATAGAATATTTTAGTACTATAATATTTAATAAATATTAATTTTTTAATTAATTAATGTAATATTTATTTATTTTTTGGTGAATAATTCCTTTATATTTATCTCTTAGATAAAAATTCATTTTTTGAGGATAAATAAATATTGTGGTGGATTTTTGGTCTAATTTTATGGAATCAATGAGAAATAATGAATATAAAATATTATTTTAATAATGTTTAAAAAATTTAATTTATAAATAATATTCAATTAATTTCTTATTTCAAGCATGTCTCTAAAAAATGTAATTATTCTAGTCTTTATATAAATTTGGTTCTATGGGTAATAATAAATAATATGGGTGCATGAAAAAATATAATTTCCTTACCCTTTTATTTCCTAGACAACATTTTATTATTTTTGATCTTAATAATCACCTTCGGTTGGGTGTTCACAATGAGAAGAAGAATTCTCTCAAGCTCTAGAGATCCCCTCTAAATGAACAGTCTCAAGCATGGGGATAGATCCTCCTCCACTATCCCTCTTTATTCTAAAGAGATCAAGGAGATCTGTTTTTTAATTAATTCTTTTAGGGATCAAAGGCGAATCATGAAAGTGTTAGGATATTGTGTGCTAGCATCTAGAGAATCTTATGGTTATTCTCAAAGATTCATGGTAAACATGAGAATCAAAATTATATGGAATATATACTTGATTATTAGAAATAAATTATAGTACAACAAAGAAACATTTTTATATTAATTAAGGAATAATAAATTCATTGTAATATAATTCATTAACTAATTAAATTAATTTTAAACCAGTTTTTAATAATCCTACATTTGGTTTCAGTGTTATCATTTCAATTTTTTTTTGATTCAATTCAATTGGTAATCAGTTTGTTCATAAATATTCATCTAGGATTAATCAATTGTTATAATAAAATTATCCATTTTCATTCTCTCTCAGCACTTGTGTTTCTCCTAAAACCAATCTTTATCAGTTGAAGAAAATTTTACATCTCACTAAGATATAAAATTCTCTTAACATAATGTTATAAAAAGTGATGTTCTGTAGATATGATTATATTTTAAAAATTATTGTGATTTTTTTTCTTACAAGAGACGATGATATTTGAGATATTGTTATAAAAGAGTTTCAACAGTTGATTACAAATGCTAATGGGGGTATTTAAGTTCTATTACTTTTTTAGAGAAGTTTTCATTATTTTCAACCTTATTAATGAAATGTGTTTGGTTGATGGGGAACTTTTTTGATGAGTTTGAATGTGTTCTTATGTTTTTTAAACAATTGTAATTCGTTTTGATGAATCATTTCTTTGATGAACTAGAACTAGATAATAGAAAATTCATAATCATAAAAATTAATCACAAATCCTTGTGTAGAATGTAAGCATATAGAATAGACTTATTATAAGTATATGGGAAGAATATAACCCTTTACGATAATATCATTGTATGTGTTTATAGATAATATAATTTTTTTTGGATCATAAATCTTCATCATAATGTTTATTCACCTGAAAAATTTTGAGATCCTATAGAGTGAAAATTTGAGTTACTAGAAATTGAATATTCTAAGGAAATAAAATCATATGATGCTTCATGTGTTCATATTCATTAGTCATATAATAAAAAGGGATTTTGATTCATGAAGAGAAACATAGAGTAAAACCATTGGGGATTCAATTACAAGGGAAGATTTTTATTCAATAATTTTTTGATACAGATAGAAATATTGAATTCTTGTCCTGATATGGTGTTTTTTTAAATAAGTATAAGTACGAGTTTAGTTTTGTAGAAGAAAGTGATATTAATATTTTCATTGGAAGAATAATGTAGTATTAATAGGGATTTCTAACTAAATATTTTAAATCATTCCTTAAACTATTGTTTTGGAATGAAAGTATTATGATATTAACCAAATATATCATTAAACCAAACATCATTGTAATTTCTGTAATAATTTTTGGAAATTGTTTTTCATGTTTTTGCTCAATAATTTTAATGAAATTACCAAATAGAAAAGTTTTTTGAATTTATGAGGGAGGAAATTATATTAATATATTTATATTATTACAATTGAGTATTAATAGAATTAGTTCATGAATTGCTTCTATAAGTAATTGGTACCTCACTCTGAACTATTGAGAGGAAAGTTGATCTATATATATTTCAATCAACCTGTTCAAGAAGTGGAATATCTTTGAGAATAAGATCAAGTATTTGATACCAGAATATAATTAACCCATAATAAATATCTAATTATTTCTAGAGAAAAGTAAGGAAATTTGAAGAACATGTGGTTTTAGTATAAGCAAAACACCCCAAAGAAGTGGATAATTCCTTCTCAAACCATGTTCACCCGTTTTAGGAATTTTTAATCACTAAGATTTTATAGAGATAAAAAATTAATTTACATTAAAAATATTGAACATAATAAGGAGTAGCCTCTTACATCATATTTGAGCCTTGTAAAAATATATTATATTATTTTGGTCTTTCATACTTATATATATGGGTGAGGATGATATTATAAGGAGTCAATCATGCCATTATCTTGCCCCCTGGGTTACATTTGAGGGGAATTATTTTTAAAAATTCAACTAGTACTAAGGATACACTCCCCCCCCCCCCAACACTCGTTAGTTCCCTAAATAATATTAGTTCTGTTAATATTTAGTGAGATAAAACATTTATTGAACCATGTATATCACAAAATACATCAATACATTAAAAAACCAATAGTGAAATGGATAGAAAAATCCCCATGATCATCATATTTTTTGAATAATTATAGGGTTATAAAGGTTGATGAACTTCTTCCTAAGTAAACCAATTAATTCCCATAGAGCCTCACATTTGTTTTTAAGTGTTTCTTAAAAAAATTAGCTTACTTTTGAATCTTATTAAGTCATTCAAGAAGAGGTAATTTGATCTCAATTGTATAGAATGTTTCTAGATATTAATTTTGAAGTGATTCCTCCTATATGATATTTGATTGGATAATTACTGATGGAAAATAGATTGGGAGATAATTTTTCTCCATTTTTCATTTTTATTGGTGTTTCTTGTATCTTATTTATCATTAGTTTGGTCTTCTTCACTTTCTCTCCAATTCTTGTAATGGGGATATTTTTAAAAAATCCACCATGTATACAGACACTAAACTTCATCACTATTGGGATGGTTTTTTTAGGTTATGATGTGTCCAATTTTTCAATATCATTTCCAAATCTTATTAATATCATGATCATATTTTCCTTTGGTTTAGGTATTGTTTCATTTGTTTTTTTCTATAGATAATGGAAAATATGTACACACAATTCTCTTCCAGGTTTTTCAATATATATTCTTTATTTTACATCTCATCAACCTCAAATCCATATTTTGTTTATATTTTAATTTATAAAATAGGCGAGGGATATGAATATGGATTATTTTATTATAAAAAAATAAGTTAGTGGTATGAAATTTGGGTGTATGGTTTCTTAAAATATTTTTCAAAAAGTGTTGGGTGCTGGAATTGGTGGTATAGTTCTTGTCAAGGGGGTTTTAATTTTGGTTGCGGGTTATAGCCTGATTCTATTGACTAAAAAATACATACTAGACATGGTTAGGATCACTCCATCCTTGGTTTTTTAGGAATAACCATGGATAAAACGATATTTCCAAACATTACATGCTTTGTACTTCTGAACATAATTTAGTGAAATGGTTATGTGATGATCATAAACCACAAAACTCAACAAATGTTTGTTGTACAATTTCCCGCTTCTGATTCATTTATCACACCAACCTGTTTATCTCTTAAACATTTTTATAGAAAATAAAATTAATTAGAAGTTATTTAATTATTAATATAACTTGTGACAATACCACATAAACCAAATTGTTATGATATTTGAAAAAATATTCCTTATCGGTACCTTTTCTTCTATTGGTGACTTGTTGTCAAAGATCTTTCAGATAGTGAAACCAAAATATTTCTATCATTATTGAGTAGTACATCATGAATTTATGCATATATGTTTTTTTATTATATATATTATTGTGTAAAACTAGAATAGATATATTTTTAATCACTCCAAGTACTCAATATGAGTTTCTCTTAATTAATACATGAGGGAATAAATCTCTTTTTTTATATCCCTTCATATAGAGGTGGGTAAGAATCTTTTCATGATGTTCCTTTATAGATCATCCCAATCATGGACCTATCATAGTTATAGGTTATTCAAGTGAGAATCCAAATTCATTCAACATAACTGGTTCCTCGGTCACTCTTCATAGTTTTGTGGTTGAGAAAACATATTTGGATGACTGTATGGGTCTGTTGGGGTCATCTCCTCTAAATATCAGGAATATTGAAAAAATAAGAATCAATACAGTTTTTAATTGAAAGTAAATTTTCAATTCATTAAAAACAATATAATTATATTTCTTCATAAATTTTAGTGCCGAAAAAACACTCGGGGTTTGGTTGGGATTTTAATTAATATTTATAGTCTTAATCTAAACACTAGTAGTTTCAGATGAGTCTACATGTGTTATTTCTTGAAAGTAAATTTGTATATTCAAATTTTTGTGTCTCATTTTCAAGGTTCCCTATATTTCCTTGTCAAGAGATATATGTTGGTTAGTATAATATCTCTTTATGAAATAAAAAATATAGTATTTTTCAATGGTTTTTTTGAAAATGTTTGCTTTTGAACACCAAATATAACCTATGTAACATTATTTATAAATATGTTAAAGGTGACTTTATTGGGTACTCCAACTCATGTAAAACATATTGTTTCTATAATAAAAGTAATAAAATGATAAAAGAATAAATATGTGTTGTTTTTTAAGAAAAATTTCCTCAATCCGCTTCCATAATTTTTCAAATTATATTTTAAATTTACCATCCCAATCTAATGAAAATGAGGAAGAACAATAATATCCTTTAATTTTATTTTATAATGTTTTCAAAACAATCTATTATGTAACCCATTAAAAATTTCATAGGTAATTTAGAAGGGGTGGGTAATACTTGTATATTGATCTTAAATGATTTCGAACACATAGAATTTTCCTCTCACCTTGAAACTCAAAACATTAATGGTTCCCTTATTAATAAAAATTGTATACCCACCACAGAAGAGGAACATAATACATTTACTCAAAATGATTTATGGGATCTCATTGAAAGACATAGAAATCAACATAATAAAGACTCTGTATGTGTATTACAAAATAAAATAATGGAATTTGGTAATATTTCTAGAAAAAAAATCATTTCGTTTCCAAAGGATATGTCCAAGAAGAATGAATTTTATTTTTTGAAACCTATTCACCCATATCCCTGATAGAATCCATAAGAATTTTGTCTCTAACTACTTCTCATCTGAAATTTAAACTTTTTCAAATGGTTATCAAAAAATCTTTTATAAATAGTTCTATTTCAGTAAATTTTATTATCGAACCACAATTATTTGAAAATTCACTTCTCCAAAATTATTCTTTCAAACAAACCAATAATAATTATTGTTCAAACCAAGAACATTGATATTTTTATGAACTCTTATCAAAATAACTTATTTCAAATGGACTTACAATTGAAAAAATTGTATTGAGTGCATTTTTAAATCACATTTCAAACAAATTTTTACTTTTTCATATTTATGTTGATGATTTATTTTTTACTATACCAATGAAAAAATTTATTTTAAATTTTTTTATTTATTATGAAATGAAATTGTTATGGGATTTATGGGTGGAATCAGACAATTATTGGTATTAAAATTTATCATAATTCATGTGGAATCTATTTAAACTAGAAAAAATAAAAAAATGAATCATACGATTATTATGAATGAATTTTTTGGATGAAATTTTCACTTGCATGTGTATGAATTTTACATTTACCTTTGATTAAGTAGACAAAACTGTCAAAGACATAGTTAAATTAGTATAATTTTAAGACTACATTAAATTCCTAAAATTTAAAAGGATATCATATTATGTGTTTTTTCACTTGATTTCAATATATTTAAAATTAATCTCATTTCAAATATGTCAAATGAATTATTTTGTTATTAAAAAAGTTTCTAAATACATGTGCTTTCTATCCAGAAGTAACAACTTCAGATTTAATATATTTTACTAATCCAGATTTTGGAGGATTCTAATTTGATATGAAATATACTATTGGAACATTCCATCTACATGAAAAATTCCAAAAATCAAGGATTAGTAAGAATAAGAACTCATTTTCTCATCCGATATAAAATATGTAATATATAGTTGTTGTTAGTTATTGTGATTAAAGTATATAGATTCAAAGAATATCATTGACATTGGGATAACATTTAATTATATACCTATGATGTGTGAAAATACCAGTTTAATAAAAATCTATAAAAACATATTTGGAAATCTCTCATTAAAAACATTAACCTCCATCCGCATTTGTTAAGAGATCACTTCTAAAATGGTGATATCATATTATAATTTTTCCAAAAAGAATATCAACTCACTAATATTTTGACAAAACCATTATCCCTTGATCATTTTGAATTCATTAAGGGTGTATTATGAATGGTTTTCTTTTGAAATTATTCACTTGATCTATGGATATTAAATTTTATTTTTAAATAGAACCTTTTTAAAATATTGTTACTAAAATATTATTTTAAAACATGATCTTATTTTAAAATCATGAATTTATTTTTTCAAAAACTATATTTTCAATGATGGATATAATCCCTTATCTCACATATAATATCATTTGATGGAGAGCCATATATATCTTTAATTACAAAATTATCGTAAATAATTATATTTCATATTTCAATTATATTTAATATTACTTTTCAAGATATTAACTCATATTATTGAATATATCAAATTTTTATTATCAAAATAATAAAAAATTTTGATATCTTATTTTTAAAATATCATTTATACCTTATGTTTACCTTTGAAACTATTCATTTTTTTAGGAATTATTTTTGAAGACTTCTATATGTGTTTATTATTTTAATCTAAAAATGTTTATTTTAACACTTTCAAAGAAGATTAATGATGTGTAAAAATAATTTATGTGTACTAATATTTAGCTTTTCTCTTTAGTTGTGTTTTGATTAAATTAAAAATTGGAGATATTTAGTCAAAGTATGAAATCATTTCAGATTATTTTTTTCTCTTCATGTTTTTTTCAAGATTCTTTTCTATATTTTAATAAACCCCCTTATGTTTTTACATTAAGAATCATTCTTATACATTTAAATCCTTGTGTTTTTTTATGTTTATCTCATTTTAATAATAAGAGAGGGAGATAAATATCATAAAAATTAAGTTGGAGAAATATTATAAATTTAGTTTTATGAAGGGGGATGTAGTTTTAAAAATTATCTAACCTGTTTACCTCTCTCATGGTAATTTTTTTATAAAGGATGGGATTTAAAATATTATAAATTTATTTTGTATAATTATTAATAGAATGCTTCTTATGTTTATATATTGCGGTCATATAATATTGTGATAAAATATTCAATTACGAATCTATCTAATTTTATTTATTCTTTATTCTGAATTTATCATTTTATGTTATGTTTCTAGGATTATCAAAAGGATTGTATTTTTTTGTAAATTTTTCTATCATGGTGTTTTTATTTTCAAAAACAATTACTTTTCTTATTAATTTTTTATTTTAAGTGATTTTTAGTATTTTTTTTAAATAAAAAGTGGTTAAATGTATGGAATTATCAAGTATAATTTCTTACTTAAATTCATTGGAATCAAATAAGAATTTCCATTGAAGGAATTATAGTATATTAGAGTTATAATCAATTGTAGTTGTACTTTTAATGATTTCACCAGTTAGACGGTATACCAATGCAAACAACCCTGAATTATAGAACTACCATCAAATACCTTCTAGAGGAGAATCTACCACCTTTTGGTTCTAGCATGTGTGCATATTTTATTTCTAGAGGAAACCAAGAAGCCACTAGCATGTATTAGCTAGTTATTAGTGATCATCATATTTCACCCATCTCTAAGCATCCCACTGGCTACCCGCTAGAGGCGACCGAGTACCCAATAACATTAAGAATTGTTTAGTAATGTTGGTTATAATATGGTAAAAAAACCACTAAGGATGCATATTCTATGTTCAATTCCCATATTGAATTCCATTTTTTATTACTAATTTTGGAGACTATAAATGACCTCATTTGGATCATTGTATGAATCACCACACATGCGAACAAAATTCATGATATGAATTAACCCCAAGGCTCTATTGTTCAGAATTCCTCTCAAGAGATTTCAATTTTATACTTTCTTCAAATGATCTCCAACCATTCATTGAATAGATCATAATACATTGTATATATTCCATCCAGATATTTTCATTCTATTTTTAAATGATTTTTCCTAAATCAAACTTCTCTTTACTCAACCTCCATTGAGTAAAAGTTCTCGAACTACAAAAGTGTGGGATGTGTTTCTTGATGAATGAAGGAATTGAAGAGGTCTATCATCAGTAATATTTTTGAGGGGGTCATTATTGGTTATTATTGATACTAATAAATATATATCATTGAGCTCTAGACATAATGGGTGGATACATAGTGGCACATATTGAGCTTTAGTAAAATGGTTTATTAATTATTTTGGAATCATATTAACTTATCCACATGGAATAATTCAAAATCCTCTCACATTATTTAATATTATTAATTTTAAAATTTTCATAAATTAATGTCTATAATATAATATTTACAAATATGAACTGAATTTTTCAATTATTACTTATTTTATATATTGTTTTATAATTTTTAAATCATTTGATTTTTAAATTACACGTTTACATGGCTTTAAATTTTTTTAATAGAAAATTCACTCCATCCCCACCCCCTATTTCCATTATCTTCAACGAATATATTATGTTACTATGAATGTAATATATTGATTTTTCATCATTTTTCTTAAAACCACACATTAAATCCTGGTTTTATTTATCATTTAATGTTTATAATTCTACTAAATATAAATTATTACACTCTAGGTGTTCTTTGAAATTACTAAAATTATTTTTCAGTTAAATATTTAGAATATGAATCTTGGATTTCTTAATAATGAATTATAAATACACTAGGACCAAACATGGTAACATGATTAAGGAGAAATACAGGTATTTTCATACTTAAAGTGCTTATAAAAAATAACTTATCCGAATTACAAAGGGAAGTGTTTTTTATTATTTCAATAATCTATAAAGGTTTTATTAGAATAGAAATTAATGTTTATGGTTTATATTAGAATTTTATTTTATTTAATAAAGGTTCACTATTTCAAAAAGTCCTTTTATGAATTCAAATAATGTTTGTATTTATGTGTTAATATCCTTGAAGACAAGCCCCTCGGTTACTATAATTTTATGATGGGATATGGTTTGACATTGAAATGAATCACTATTTGATTTGATATATGTTATTTTAAAGGGAATATCTCATTTAATGATATTATGTATGGTATGAGTTATTATTTCACTATTATTTTATTAGTTCGTTATATTAAATAGATTTCTAAACACTGATCAGAATATCCTAGGAATACATGATACTAAGAGGATGTAAAAGTTATTTTCACTACACTAGTTTTGACTGTAAACTATATTTTATTCCATTAGTGCATATTCAAATCCCTTTGAAATGATTTCTTACAACTCATTATGTCATGGAAGAGTAAATCAAGTCTATGCATAGTGATGATAACCTACAATCCATATGATGATTCACTATATTTTATTATTGTAAAACCATGTCATGTTTATGAAATTTATTTTTAATTAACATAAATTACTTTTTATCATGTGTTACATGAAATTAATGGTTTATCTTGTGTTATAAGTACCAACAATTTTATCTTCTTTTTCACGTAACATCGAATTGCATCGAAAATTTCACATATTGGTAAGGTCGTGTCTTATTAGAAAATAATATTCAATTAATATTATGATAGTAATCACCAAGAAATTATAATGGGGGGAATTAATATGATTAAATAAATTTTGAAATGAATTCTTTGGTTACCAAATAATTATAAATGAAGATAAAAAACTAATTTAGAATAAAATATGTGATTTTATGGAAAACAATTTTTCTTCCTACAATAGAATTTTTTAATACTAAATAAATATTATTTAATTATATGAGTGAATTTTATATGTTTTTAAATTCATAAATAATGTTTTATTGGAAAAAAATAAAATCAAATATGATTATAATCACAAATAGTTATATTCCTCTAAAAGAGAGTTTTTCCTCTTTTTAATGGAATATTTATTTTAAAACAAAATGCTGACACATTTTGAAATTTTATTTTAAAAATAATAATTTTTTAAAGAATAATTTTACAATTATCATAGATTTTATTTTTTGGATTTTATGAAAAGCTTCATCTTTTTAGGAATAGTGAAAATGCTGAATTTTATTGAAAATAGACTTTTCATCTAAATAATTTATAATTTTAAAATATATTTAAACTTTTATTAAAGTAAAATTATTTAAATAATATTTATTTTAATAAAATTTATGTTACTGCTTTCTATTTCTTATTAAAATTGGAAATAAATACTTAGTAACCTTTTGAACATTTTCACTTCATAAACACACCATCTTACTCGATCTAATGAATTAATTTTAAATTAATTTTATCCAGTTATATGTTTTGAATTCATAAAAATTGATTGTATATTTTGAATCATAATTTCCAAATTTAGTGAAGTTTTCCTTTTTATTTTTGGGCGATATGAACAGTACACATAGAGGTTTTGTTTCCACGGTTAATGGTGAATCAGGTAATATTAGATAAAAATAATATTATACATATTATACAATTACCTTAATGCTTGTAAAAAAAATTATGTATGAGTTTGGGTGGACCAAAATCGTCCATGGGTAAAATTTATGACCTCTTGGGGCATATTTTATGACTTCAATCACATTATATCTTTTTAATTAAGGAAATTTCAGAGATGTCATACTAATATTTTTAATAATTATAATGTTTCTAATATAGGGTAATTTATAAGATATATTAAAATATAGTTATCCATTTAAAATATAAAGGATTTATATTCATAATATAAATTTATTACTAATTTTATTTATGAAATCAATGCCTTAAATAATTACACAACGATGATCTGGTAATTATTCAATTAATTAATAAATCAAATAAATGATGTTAAAAATATTAAATAAAATATATATTGAATTAATCACAGTGAAACATGAATTTTATTGAATAGTATGTAATAATAAGGGTGTATGTAAATATTTTTTTTAATATATATTTCTTTCATTTTTTATTTTGAAGTCAATGTAATGAATAGTGTCAAAATTGATAATAATGATATTTTATGGAAATGATATTTCATTAAACTATTGAAAATTTATAAAACAATCAAATAAGGTAGAAATTAACTAAATATGGTCTAATTTATAATAACCTATATATATACATTTTAATTTACACTTGGAAAATAAAAATTACAACTTTTTAATATTAAAAAATGTTTTATAGTAGTTAAAATTAAAATAGTTTAAATAAAGGTTAATAAAAAATATAATTTATATTCTCCAATATAATCCATGTCCATTTGGGGGTATTTGGATATAAAATTAATTTATTATAATTTAATATGTTGAAAAAATTCCAAATGTTCCCCTAAACGCAATTATAAAATGGAACCTCATATTCTTCTTTTTTCCCACATCAAAAACTATTTGGATAACACAAAACATATCCTAATATCCTTAAGACATCCCTAAATTCAGTCTAGAAGAATTCATATTTGTTATAAATCCATCCAAGGTACTCCTTTAGTGAAACCCAAAAGGATATACCTAAAGAAGTGATAATGTTCATGAACGAACTTTTTATATTATATCTTCATTAAACCCCATAAATTATTTTTAAATCCGGTTAGTATAATAAAATCATTATATTAAATATAATTATATTTTTTTATGTTTATTATATGACCTACAACTTCGTTGACTTTCATCCAATGGGGCATGCAATCATTATTCGTGTATATAGAAGACTACCGCCTTGCAAACTGATGCATCGTGTTCATCCATTACCACCCTTAATGGTTAGTAGTAATGAAACATTTATTGTTTATATAGTATATATATTAGTTTTATGATTTTATTATGATCCTGTAATTGTTATATCAGACTTACATTGATGTTTTCCATTTTGTGGGAATATGATAATGTTGTTCATGTGTATGGAAGACTACCTCATTGTGAAGAGATGTGCATTGTTCATTCTTTAAATAGAATGTATTAAGGATTTTTTTTATAAAAATATTTGATATACATGAAAAAATATGATTCTATAATTATAATATATCATATAATTTTATTTCTTTTAATCTTAAAATAAAATGAAAACAACGTTCACGCGTACGTACGACCTACCATCTCCATGAACAGTGTATTATAATTTCTTACATATGCCTTTTATTAATAAATATAATTAATTATATAATGAATATATATGATATTTATTACATGTTTATAATATTGTATATGATGAAATCAAGATCTATGTACGATTACCATGAAAAAAATTCCAAACATCTATGAAAAACAAAGTGGTTACTACTAGAAACATAACTTTAACATGAAATGTTTAATAAAAAATAATAAAAATTTATAAGTAAATCTTATATGGTATTATATTAATTAATATATTAATATTTTATATGTATAATAATATTATATTTACTATACATGAGGATTTAACATGTATTATGGAATTCAAAAATCTAGGTAAGGGATTTTCGTCTTACTTTTAATTTTCATAAGAGAGAATGTAAGAGCACTACCTATTTATACTATGTGGTGAGTATAGAACCCATGTATATATTTTATGATTCTTATAATGATATTTATTGGGTCTTACATATCTATTATATATTACCTCTATTATAGGGATTATGGTTAAAATGTTACCAAGGCGGTAAGGGCATATTTTCTCATTTTTCTTTCTTTGTGACACTTATTTTTTTAGGAACCTATATTCATTTAAAAGGTGTATATAATTCCCATTTGACACGTTTTATAATAAATATAATTACTTTACGTATATCACAAGATTAATTTTATTTTATTATCTCATGGGGATTATGATTAAAAATTACCAATGTGGAATGAGTCTATTGTTATAATCTCATCGTGTATCGAGATTGATTACAAATATGATTATATTGATGAAGTTAAATGATACATCACCCAATAACTCTCATTTGATATCTTATCCTTTGTTTATGCAAGATATTTTCATTGAAGAATATTTTTGAAATTTATTCAACAATAGTTTATTATTTTTTAAATTTATTTTCAATGAAGAAGGTCTTGAAAATATATTTTGTTTTAAAAATTATTTCTTTCAAATCAGAAATGATATTTTCCACAAAAAATGATTTAAAAAAAATTAAATTTTTTTTATTTAATAAAAAATACATTGGAGTTACACATTCATTACTACGGATATTATTAATTGGAATTATCCATTTTATTTACCTGAATGGTTAATGTTTTAATGGAATGATATTTAAGAAACTCATTTCTCTTCCATTGGTTATACTGTAATATAATGCTTACTAAACCCATGTCTTTTTATGGGTTATGATATGATGAATTTAATATTATGTTGTTGAATGGGTATGTATGATTTTATTTCGTAATTGGTGGGACCAATATCTCACTTCAATGCATTAGGTAATGAATTATTTCTCATTAGATAATTATGGGAAACTAGATGATGCGATGGATCTGTTATGGGAAACAAGTTACTAGGATTGATCTAAAATGGGAAACAAGTACATCATAATCCACAATGGGAAACATGTGTCTCTTGATTCACATTGGTAAATATGTGTATCCCTATCCACTATGGGAAATAGGTGTTTCATTTTCCTCTATTTTGATGACTTCGATAGTTAACCTTAACATGTGAAATAGGTTTCTATATTTATTATTGGTGCTATACCATTATGATAATATCATGTGGATCATGATTGATTTGTGATTATTTCTCACCCTTATGTCTCGTGTTTTCTAAAATGATAATGTTTTATTCCATGAATCTTGTTTATGGTCTAGGATAGGTTTAGTATGAGCTTCAAAGGATTGGATTCATTATAACATACCGTTATAAATATATTATGATTTCATATGTTTATAGATTTATATATATTATTATTACTATTAGTGAGATTATATGACCACCTTTTTTTGTTTCCTTCACTAGGTTGTGAACAAATATTTACGTATGATATTTCTAAGATAAATATTAAATGGGAAGATCTTTATGGGAAACATTTAAGATCATTCACCACATTAAAATATTTGATTCCATGTTTCCAAAGACACTAATCAATTATGTTTATATGGAATTTCCTTTTGTAATGTTAAGAATATTTATCTAAAATAATGCAACATCCATGTTGGTTAATCATGAGTCACTATAGTTAATATCATAGGAATGGTTTATTCATACCTTGGAAAGAAGGATGGAAAAAAATTGATGTCCTTATGGATCTAGTGATGGATATTTAGATGGATTTATTCAGGTATAAGTCTTTATATGATTTAGGTAATATAAAAATGTCCTTGAATTTTTTAAATAATACACTGGGTAGTTTCCAGGAAATAAACCATTGTCTGGATACTCTAAATTGATGAAACTTTAGAATCGATGGACCTAGGAGTAAAAACCCTAATACACTATATTGATATAGACTCGATTGGGAACTGGTGCACCAAAATAGGCCATGATACACACCAAGTTTGACACTCTTAAGGAAAAGATTTGGAAATTCCAAAAACACATTACGAACAATTATTAAGGTTCTAAATAGAGGATCACTACTAATAATCATGGATAAACCTACAGTATCATAGATTAAATAAAAAAATGTCATTATTTAGATATCTAATATGTAACTATTAATTATTCTATGGTTTTTCACTATGATTAGTGTTTCCTAGACTATTCATTCTGGTTTTAGTTTCTGGTTGGAACCGGAAGGAACAATTTTAATGCTGAATACAATAGACAATTTCTAGATTGTTCTTTTGAGAAACAAAAAAAAATATGAAAGACAAAATGAAAATTCTTTTTGATACTCTCATAAAAATTTCTCAATATATTATTATTTTTGAAAATCCAAATGAGAAAATGATGCAACAAATTTCAATGGAACTTTCATGACGAAACATCCACCATAATTTTAGTGGTTCCAGTAATCTTCTGGTGTCAGGAATCGGCTAAACCCATGGATGACGGCCTACCGTTTTGTGTTTCGATTATGGAAGAGACAATGAATCTTTTGATGGTGATGGTGATGGCGATGACGGACGCTGGTGAAGCTTTCTGGTAGTCTGGTTTGATGCGTATAGGGTAGACATCGCGTAAGGTATGTTAATCGAGGCAGGGTGTGAGGCTCCAAGTGACGCTTGAATCGAGAGGACTCGTTTATCGATTTGGTCGAGGTTATCTTGATTTTGAATTTAGTATTTTATGTTTTTTGGTAGGACGAAGTGGCGTTTGGGGGTGGCTTTTTGAATTTTGAGTTTTCATGTTATATGGGATCATCTAGGTGGGGTATGTGCGGGTGATAGGTGGTGGTTTTTCTATGGTTCTCACTTTTCTAAAAAATGGACTCATAATAAAAAATGGATTGTGGCCAGTAATCCACTAGTTTTTTAGAAATTTTTAGTGATCAGAGTTTAAAAAAGTCATTTTGGATGCTTATAATTTGAAAGGGGAAGCAGATCAGTGGTGGACTCTTATTAATGACATGAGGGAAGGAGAATAAATTGAATTTTTGGAATGGGAATTGTTTAAAAGAATATTTTTTTCGTAAGTACTTCCCTCATATTATATGATCAAATATGGAGAAGGAATTAAATGATCTTAATAAATAGTATTATGAATCTATTGGTACTTATGAAGATAATTTTACAATACTGGCATGGTATCATTCTAGTTTAATCATTGGCTTTGAAATTAAAATTAACCAGTTATTTGGTGGACTGAAATAATGTATTAAAAAATCCTTGGATATAAGGTAATTTAGTTTCTATGGAGAATTATTTCGATGTGCACTAAATGTAGAAATTGAAATTAGATATTCCCACCATTCCTCCTATTTTGATAGGAAAATGAATTTTGAGTCTCATGAAATCTCAAATGATAGAAAGAAATTCTAGACATCTGTTTGATAGATATCTGGGAAAAAGAAACAAGGTAATTTCTTGATTGTAATTGGGTGTTGCTTTAAATGTGGAATGGTAGGTCATAAAATATTTTAATATCGAAATACGATTAATTAGACCACTAATGTAGTAGGGAAAAGGCAATTCCATCTAATTCACCACCCACACTCTAGTGTTTCACGTGCCAGGATTTTGGGAATTATTGGAAAAAATTCCCTAATCTAGTGGCTAATATGGATGATAATCCAAAACAAATCTCAGAGGATAATGGAAAAAATCAAATCTTAGGAAATTGAAATGGAGAAGGGAATCTTGACAATTATGTAAAATATATACTCCCCTCTTTAGTTTTGGAATTTATTGTTTTATAATGTATGAATAAGACCTATGAAAATATTATTTTTCATCTTTTAGTGTTGTTTCATTTGATTATCTTTCTCTACATGGATTTTGAATTAATAAAATCACATTATATATTCTATCGATATGATGATCAACCCCGGTTTCCAATTAAATTTTTTTATATAACATAAGATCATATTTAAGGACTAAAGGCTAAATTATATTTTGGAAGGGTTATAAGGTTAAACCATAATATAATGGTGTGATTTGAACATTGGATATTTTTTTGGCGATTAATGAATTACTTCAAACATGTAGGATTTGTGCCTAAACTATGCTAACAAGTGTTTTAGGATAACTAATGATAGAATGAATGAATTATAATTCTATTTATGGACCTTATGATCTATTAGTACATTGGATAGAAATATATTAATCTTTACTTCTTGGAGTATGATATTAAGGGAAATGTTATGAAGTTACAACTTATGGATGAGATTGTTCTTATAAAATGAAATAAATTTATGTAAGTATATCTTCTTGTCAAAATTATTCAACATTAAAAAAGTATAAATAATTTTTTTATCCTAGAACCTTAATTTATGATGAATAAAATTTTCCCCTAGATGTTACATCCCAAGATTTCATAGTACATTATCTCATTAAGGTAATTCAATGGCTTGCGCTACACGCAACACCGAGTTCGATGGCACCACAACCTATTAAACTAACCGTTCAAAAAGAGTTTATGAATAGTATTAACTGCATTTTGAATATTATATGCTCTATATAATTTTAAGATCCATATTATGTGTTTTAAAGACATAATATTAGAAAACATTCATATTTTTTGATAAAATAAGTATTTTTCAAAAAATGCAATTTTACCGCCTTTTAATGGTGAAGCCTTTTTAAATCCAATATTTGACAATGTTATATATTCAATTTAATGAAATTAAATTATTCTTTTTAAATTGGGACATAAAAATTTAGTTTGGATAAATTTTATGTACTTTTCTGATAACTTTCATATTTTGATGAATAGTGAAAATTAGTAAATTTTAATTAAAAACAACTTTTTTAATCGAAATAATTAATAGATATAAATTATACATTTGAATGGTTTGGAGGTATAATTATATTATATTATTATCATTTAATACAATTTAGGTCATTATAAGTAATTTCACATTTAAATTTGACATAAACACATTTCAATCTTTTGATAGTTTTTACTTCTTAAAAACCCACTTTTTGGTTTTGAAAACAGGAATTAATTTTAAATTAATAAATTAAACATCTATGATTTGAATTGGTAAAATAGACTTCATTTTTGAATTTGGAATAGCGAAATTATCTTTGGGTGAATTTTTGGTATTTTTCCGAAAACATTCAATTTTTTATTAATAGTGAAAAAAACACTGCGTTATTGGTTAAAACTGACTTTTTATTTAAATAAATAGTTATTTTATTTTAATTTATTTTAGGTAAAAATATATATATAATACCTATATATGTTCAACATAATTCATTGGTTTCATTTTAAAATATGTTTAGATATATAAAAGTATATTGAACTTTTTAGCATTTTTTTACCCGCTTTCTAGGAGCATTTGCAAATTTGCATAAAAATTAATTTTACCGGTTCTATGAGTTGAATTTCAAAAATCTGAGAGAAATTTTTGACATCATTAAGAAAAATGTGGTTCAATAAGATGAAAATAATTTGTGGTGAATAGTGACTTTTGACTTTTATTTACCACGGTTAAAAGTAAATAGGGTAATTAACGGTAAAAATGATTTTATTATTAACCTAACACATGTCATATTTCTATTGGATAAGTATAATTCGACCAAAAAAACCTTATGAATAAAATTTGATTCTATTTTCTCCACTTGGATTAGATTGGGACATTTATTATTATTTAATTTAAAGATGATTAAAAAGAGTTAAATTCAAAGTTTAATGACTAAACCATCATTAATATAGGGTTATACATAATATATATGAATCTATAAATATTCATTAGAAAGATAAAATGATTTAATACATAGTTATAATTTTTTTATAATTTTTTTACATTAAAGAATTTAATTCATTTATGGCACAATGATAACGCAATAATTACCTTAATAATGAAATAATAAAATAATTGATATTATAAATATCCAAATAAATGTAATTTTAGACTTTTGATGAATTCCAATAATTTTATAGGTTAATATGAAATGTTAGGATTTAACATATGAAGTTATTTAGAAGTAATAAATTTTTTAGGACGTTAACAAAAATCATATGATAAATAATGTCAAAATTGACATAATTGAGTTTTTAATACTATATTATTGGTTGATATGATATTCCTAAAAATCTAAGGTTCAGCCAAAGGGAATAAATAATATTACATATGACATTAATGAACCACTTGAGGTTCTATTGGAAGTTTATAGTATTTTTATTAACCATATAGTGTAATAATACTAGAAGACACAGTAAAGGGTAAACTATTCAACTAAGAGTAAAATCTAAAAGATAAGGTTTAAATGGTAAGCTAAACACATCTAAAACATATTGGATGGAAGGGGTTTGACCCATAACCACCTAATTATAGAAAAAAATCATTTTGAACCATTATAAACCAAATACGATTGTATAATAAATTAATATTTTAATCTTTTCCTAAAGTGACACTCAGACCACTTATAAAAGGGAACTTCTACTTCTCTTAATTGCACACATCCAAAGCCTTTTGGATTGTCCAAACCATGAAAAAATAGCATCTAAAATTTCCTCCCATAATCATAGAGTCTTTCCTTTTTTCATAAATCTATCTTAAGGATCGCTATTGATCAAATCAAAAGGAAGAAACAGAAGAAGAGGAAAATATTTCATCACCTCTTTCAAGTTCTTTTCTTCTTCCACTTCCTCTTTATTTATTGTTTCCATTATAAAATAATATCTCTAGTATATTATATATACTGTGATGTTATTATAAAAATGTTACAACCATTTTTATTATTCTATTCATCCTATAAATGACAAGTCACGATACGTCCGTACGTACGGATTACCGTCTCCACGTCGTGGTGTAGTTTGTTATTCAAACACTTTATTATTTGTATGGGTATAATACTGAGTATATCTTATGTAAATATTAAATATAAAATGTTAATTATTTTCTATATATGAGATACCATCCAATTACATACAATTTATCCATCAATATAATAATATTGTCGCTAATGCGTACGTACGAATTACTGTCTCCACGACGCGAAGAGATTCATTTCCACGTTCACCATTCTACGAGGATTATAAAATATATATCATTAATAAGTATTTAATATATGAAATAATAATTATTCTGGAGATATATATACATATATATATACATATCTTATTCCCTTAGTTCAGTTCACTACAACATTAAAATGGAAACAGCGTTTATGCGTACGTACGGCCTACCGTCTCCATAAATAGTGTTTTCCATTTCATATATATATATATATATATGTATATTATACATAGTTATATTCTAAATATATATTATATATAAATCCTTTTTTATATTATGGAAGAATTTAAATCAAGATCTAAGTGATATAATCAAGAGTAACATGTTAAAACACGTACGATAAAGAAAGCAATTATTACCCGAAATGTTAATTTAACATGGAAATTATTATTAAATGGGTAGTATAAAGTCATAACTGAATCATGTATGATATCATAAATATTAATATGATTCTTTTATAATTTTATAACATACTTAGGTCTTTTCACAAGAGGTTAAACATACCCTCGACTAAAGGAAATTGCAAGGTAAGGGTTAATTTCACAATCTCTTTATTATCTAAGGTTGTTTTTACGTAAGTATCTACTAAGACATATATATTATTTAGGTCCATGTTTCATGAAAGTGTTTTCAAAGGGATTATTTTAAGGGAATTTTTTACTATTACATCATTTTAAATGTTTTAAATATTTATTCCTCTAAATCATTCTCATTAATGTCATTGCTTTCAAAATGGTTTTTAAGGATTTATCTATATGAACATGAATGTTTTTAAAATGTTAATTCCTTTAAAAAGTTTCAAATTGGTATGGGACACTTTGACTCAAAAATGTCTTTAAATTTCTTCCTTTCTAAATTGTGTGACTTTTAAATGTTTTTATGAAAAATGGATATTTCTCTCAATGAGTTTTACCAATCATTTTCATCTATGTCAATATACTTTGATTGTTTTTAAACTTATTTGAAATGATTTATTTTGATACAAATCTTCCACTTTGTATTTATGTTTTTTTGATATGTTTTAATGTGGATGTTTTTTATACCATTCATGGTTTATGGATAAATTATTGACATTTCTTATGCCATTTTTAATACGAATGTTTTTGTTATGTTTAAACCTTTTCATATGAGGAATTCATTGGACATAGTAAGTGATGGGTGGAGCCCACTCTAGCTCCTTGATGCATTAGTAGGTATCATGAGACAAACTAGTGTCTTGGAACAAGTCCTTGACAAAATATTATTTGTAGTCTTGGCACAAGGCCATGACTATGTGGTTATGAAGTCAGGCATTATTCATTCCACCATAATGAGAGTTTCTATTGATATTGTCTGTGATTATTAGACTAGTAGAATATCCATGTGAATAAGTAAATAGAATTATATTGTTGTTTCTTTTCCATATTATGTTTAAGTTTAAGTTTAAAATTCTTTTTGTAGTCTTATACATGGCTTAAATTTTTATGCTTATTTATGAAAGTTTTCTCTATATTGTTATCTATATTGAGAATCTGAGCTCGCCCCTTTCTATGTTTTAATTTTCCCAGGATTCCAAGAAGTGTATTATGATTGATAAGAAGGGTTATTCTAGGGGATTAATGGATTTCTCAAAGGATTATTTATGTTGTGTTTTATTTTTTTAATGTGTAATGTAACGTTCATGTATTTAATCTATTTTTCATGACTGCTAAACTGATTGGTCTTTTGGGACATTATTCCTTGTAATCATGTCAATGTATTAAAATAATGAACCTACTCTGGGCTTCTGGGGTCAGGGTGTTATAGTTGGTATCAGAGGAAGTTTAACAATAACCTTAGAAACTAGATATAGAAAAACTATGATTAGAGAACACTACCCAAAGATAGAATTTGAGAATTAGAATAGAAGAACATCCTAGAATTTTGGTACTATAGAGATTTTTTGATTTTTCTATGCAATACATCCCTGTCTAGATACGAACAGGTAGAGGCGGATCAGGAACAGATATACCTAGGGGTAAAACCCGAAAACACCGCATTGAGCTAGACTCAAATGGGAATTGGTGCATGACAACGAGCCTTGCTTCACTCTTGGTTACAACACTCTCGAGGGATACATTTATGATAATTCATGTTTTCTTTACAAACCACTATGAAGGGTTTATGAGTATATACTTCCTCAAAGAAAACATTTTTATGATTATGCATTATATCCATGAACTGTTCAATTTATAAAGAAAGATCACATCTTTCAGGTTATTAATCCAACATTTATAAATAAAATAGTCTTCCACATATTTTCATCATATGAAGAAATAGTATCTTGTGTTAATAAGATAATTAAATAATTTTATGAGTCCTATGGCTTTAAAGGGAAGCCAGAGAAGAAAAGTATTGTAGAGATAAGGATGGATAAAGGGAATATGGGAAATAAGAACTTTCCATTATGTGATAACTTTGGAAATAATCACCTTGGTAAATGCTTGAAGGGAATGTGAGTTTGTTATAAGTGGGGAGAAAAAGGACACCAAGTATGTGATTGAAAGGGTGAGAAAAATGTTTCGAATGTACAATGAGTCATCGGCATGGAGTTGGGACACTATACAAATCAATGTCCAAGTCTTCAAAGTATATCCCAAATGCTGCTATTGGATAATAATCATGTTGTGATACTACTGAAGATGAAGTGGAATGATTAAAAGTTCTGATGTTGTTATTAAAGTATTGTGTCATTCGATTATTGTATTAATTATGTACATGTTATAAGAATTATAGGGTATATAAGGATTGAACTACAGTACTATTTCATTAAAGACTTGAGAATATGTAGATCAATGAAAAGTGACTCAATGGAAAGTTATACTTTTTGGAAAATACATGGTTGAAGGAATGGGAAAACATTAACATGGTCATGATACCGAGGTAATGATTTTTGAATAAGAGATGATTGATTTGGACAAATTATATTTGATATTATTAATATCCTTGGAACTGGTGAATTTTTTTTTATTCCATCATTGATGGAGTTTACAACATTTTTGGATATAAGGAGTATATACAATATTCTATAAAGAGTAAGGGGTCATTAATGTAACCAATATGATTATATGATAATTTAGGGTGTTACCGTGTTTTAAAAGAATATATGATGAAGGTATTCACATGTTATTACGTGAAAAAAAAAGATCTTCATTGTGTTTACCTTATAAATTCCGGACTGTTAGATTGGACAAAAGTATTTTGGATAAGTCAAAATGTTGGAATTGATTAAGTTTGACATTGGATACTATTGTTAATAATAAATCCTTTCTTGAGATTATTTTTGGATTGTCATAAAAAGGACATCCCGGAGGTCGGGCGACAACCTGTCGCCCCTGGCAAGGCCGCGAGACATGAACCCACAACCGAAGGGTGACAAGGTTGGATCACCTACCATTGTCATATGTGATATCTTGGTTTGTATAATGTAGTTTTTTTAAATAGTCTGAAAAATGAATTATAAATTCATTATTTTTAGAACCCTATACTATTAGGATAAACAGAATATTTTTGAATTATATTCTCTTTTGAGTCAAAGATGAGTTTGTGGTAGGAATTAGTTGAAGGATGAAACTCTACTTTTCAAATATAATTTTTTCCTCTTATTATATGAATAAATTAATTCTTCAACTTTAGGGAAGGGATCTTAAAACCAAAAATGTTTTATCCTAATACCTTATGTTTTGTTGAACTAACGATATTTCAAATCATCATATATTGATGGCTTTGAGGCCCTGAATATTACACTTGTTTGTGATTGATGACCTCAATCACTCCCTATAAATATTTATGTTTTCCTCCAATTATGTGTCCCAATTTCCACCATTGATCTTCAAATCAAGATCATAATTTGGTGGTGACTTTTTTATTTCCCTTTCCCTCTTATTAAGAGTAAATTTTATTAAACCAATTTCCGATGTGGGTTTTCCACAAAAGTGTTTTTTCTATTTTTAACCATTTATTTTCGAAGAAAAAATTCAAATTGAGAGGATGAAATTTATTGAATGAGGGGAGAATGTAACATCACAATATTTCATAGTACATTATCTCATATAAGTAATTTAATAGCTTTTTCTACATGCAACACCGAGTTCGAGTGCACCACAACTTATTAAATTAACAGTTCAAAAAGTGGTTATGAATAGTATTAACTGCATTTTGAATATTATATACTCTATTAATTTTAACATCCATATTATTTTTTTCAAAGACATAATATGATAAGAAATTCATTTTTCCAGATAATATATGTATTTTGTCAAAAAATGCAATTTTACCACCTTTTTAAGGGCGAAAGCTTCTTCAACCCAATATTTGACAATGTTATACATTCAATTTAACGAAATTAAATAATTATTTAGAATTACGACATAAAAATCTAGTTTGGATAAATTTTTTGTACTTTTCTGATAAATTTCATATATTGATGAATAGTTAAAATTACTAAATTTTAATTTTAATTTAAATAATTAATAGCGATAAATTATGCATTTGAATTTTTTGGAAGTATAATTAGATTATATTTTTATCATTTAATACAATTTATGTCATTATAAATAATTTCCCATTTAAATTTGACATAAACACATGTCAATATTTTGATAGTTTTTACTTTTTAAAAAACCAATTTTTAGTTTTGACATTGGGAATTAATTTTAAATAAATAAATACAAAATCTATTATTTGAATTTGCTAAAATAGACTTCATTTTTTAATTATGAATAGCGAAATTATCTTAGGGTGAATTCTTGGTATTTTTCTGAAAACTTCAAATTTTTTAATGATTATTGAAAAAAACACTACGTTATTGGTTAAAAATGACTATTTATTTAAATAAATAGTTATTTTATTTTATTTTTATTTTAGGTAAAAATAGATACATAATTTCTATATATGTTCAATTTAATTCATTAGAGTCATTTTATAATATGTTTTGATATATATATTTTTATCGAACTTTTTAACGTTTTTTACCCCCCTTCTAGGAGCATTTTCAAATTTTCATAAAACATAATTTTACCACTTCTGTGAGTTGAACATAAAAAATCCAAGAGACACATTTGACATCAGTTGGTATAATTTGGTTCAATTAGATGAAAATAATTTTTGGTTAATAGTAACTTTTGACTTTTATTTACCACGGTTAAAAGTAAATATGGTAATTAAGGCTAAAAATGATATTATTATTACCCTAAAACATCTTCTAATTCTATTGGATAAGTATAATACTACCCTAAACAAAATTAGTAATAAAATATGATTCTCTTTGGTCCACTTGGATTAGGTTAGGACATATATTATTATTTTATTTAAAGAAGAGTTAAAAGAGATAAATTCAAAGTTGAATAACTAAGCCATTTTAAATATAAGGTAATACATAGTATAATTTAGACTATTAATATTATTTAGAAATCTAAAAATATTCCATACATAATTATATTTTAATTTTAATTTTTAGACATCAAATAATTTAATTTTTTTATGACACAATGATGACGCAGTAATTACCTTAATAATGAAATATTAAAAAATTGATTTTATAAATATCCAAATAAATGTAATTTGAGACTTTTGATGAATTAAAATAATTTTATTTGTTAATATGACATGTTAGGATTGAACATATGAATTTATTTTGACATAATAAAGTTTTTAGGACTTTGAAAAAAATCATTTAATAAATAATGTCAAAATTGACATAATTGATTTTTTAAAACAAATATTATATTATTGGTTGATATAATATTCCTAAAAATATAAGGTTTATAAAAAGGTCATAAATAATTTTATATATTTCAATAATTAACCACTTTATGTTCTCTTGGAATTTTATTGTATATTTAGTAACCATATAGTGTAAGAATACAAGAAGATAGAGTAAAAGTTAAACTATTTAACTAAGAGTTAAATCTAAAAGATAATGTTAAAATGGTAACCTAAAATTGTCTAAAAACTATTGGTTAGGATAATTTCGACCCATAACCACCTTTGTCTCGAAATAAATTCATTTTGAGCCATTATAAACTTAATATGGTTGTATAATACATTAATATTTTAATATTTTCCTAAAGTGACCCTCACCCCTCTTATAAAAGGGCACTTCGTCTTCTCTTAATTTCAGACCTCCAAAGCCTTTTGGCTCAGACAACCCTAACCAAATATCCTCCCAACATTCCTCCCTTCATACTAGAGACATTCAATTTATCTGAAAGCGAACCTAAAGATCCCTTTTGATCAAATCAAAAGGAAGAACCTGAAGAAGAGATAAATATTGCATCACCTCTTTCAAGTTCTTTTCTTCTTCCACTTACTATTTATTTATTTCTTCCATTATAAAATAGTAACTTTATAATATTCTATATATTTTGATGTTATTATAAAAATTTTACAACCATATTAATTATTTTATCCATCCTATAAATGACAAATTCACTATATGTGCGTACGTACGGATTACCGTCTCCATGTCGTGGTGTAGTTTGTTATTCAGACACTTCATTATTTAAATGGGTATAATAATGAGTATAACTACTATAAATAATAAATAAAACATGTTAATGATTATTTATATATGATATACCATCCAATTATATATGAATTCTCCATCAATACAATGATATTTCCACTCGTACGTACGTACGGAATACCGTCTCCATGATGATATGAGAATCATTTCCACGTTCACAATTCAATGAGGATTATAAATTATATATCATTAATAAGTATGTAATATATGAAATAATAATTATACTAGAGATATATATATATATATATCTATGTGTACTTACATATATCTTATTCACTTAGTTATGTTCAATACGATATGAAAGCGGAAGCAGCGTTTAAGTGTATGTACGGACTACCGTCTCCATAAACGGTGTTTTCCATTTAATATATATATACATATATTATAAATATTTATATTCTAAATATATATGATATATAAATTATGTTTTATATTCTGAAAGTATATAAATCATGGTCTACTTGATACAATCAAGAGTAACAAGTTAAAACAATTATGATAAAGAAAGTAATTATTACCCGAAATGTTAATTTAACATGGAAATTATTATTAAATGGGTAGTATAAAGTCATAAATGAATCATGTGTGATATCATAAATATAAATATGGATCTGGTATAATTTAATAACATACTATGGTTTTTATAAAGGAGGTTAAGCATACCATCGACTAAAGGAAAGTGCATGGTAAGGGTTAATTTCACAATCTCTTTATTATCCGAGGTTGTTTTTACGTAAGTATCTACTAGGAAATATATATTATAAATGTCCATGTTTCATGAAAGAGTTTTCAACTGGATTCTTTTAAGGTACTTTTTTATTAAAACATCATTTTAAATATTTTTAATATTTATTCTTCTAAATCATTCTCATTAATGTTCATGTTTTCAAAATGGGTTTTAAGGATTTTGCTATGTGAACATGAATGTTTTTAAAATGTTAATTCCTTTAAAAAGTTTCAAATTGGTATGGGACACACTGATTGAAAAATTTCTTTAAATGTCTTCCTTTCTAAATTGTATGACTTTTAAATGTTTTCATGAAAAAGTGATATTTCTCTCAAAGAGTTTTACAAATAATTTTCATCTATTTCAACATCCTTTGATGGATTATAAAACTTTTTGAAGTTGATTTATTTTTATACAAATATTAAATATTGTATTAACTGTTTTGTGATATGTTTGACTATGGATATTTTATTTTTATACAATTCATGGTTTATGGATAAATTATTGACATTTCGTATGCTAGTTTTAATATGATTTTTTATGTTATATTTAATACTTTTCTATTGAGGAATTCATTGGACTTTGTAAGTGACGGGTGGAGCCCACTATAGCTTCTCGATGCATCAGTCGGTCTCATGAGACAAACTTGTGTATTGGCACAAGGCCCTGACAAAATCTTATTTGTAGTCTTGGAACAAGGCCTTTACTATGTGGTTCTGAAGTCTGGAATTATGCATTCCATCATTAAGAAAATGGCTATTGATGTTGCATGTGATTATTAGACTAGTAGAATATCCATGTGAATAATTTAATGGAATTTTTTATTGTATTGTTGCCATATTATGCTGAATTTTAAGTTTAAAAGGCTTTTGTTTTAATCTTATAAATTTCCTTAAATGTTTATTCTTTTTTATTAATGTTTCCTCTATATTTCTATCCTTACTAAGCTTCTGAGCTCACCCCATTCTATGTTTTAATATTCCTAGGATTCCAAAAAGTTTATTATGATTGATTAGAAGGGTTGGGATAGGGGATTAATGGTGTTCTCAAAGGATCATTTATGTTGCCTTTTATTTTATAATGTGTAATGTAATGTTTATTTATGTAATCTATTTTCCAAGACTGCTAAACTAATCGATCTTTCGGGACTTGATTCCTTGTAATCATTCCAATGTATTAAAATAATGCATCGCCTCTGGGCTTCTGGGGTTGGGGGTTACACTATATCACCAATGCATTGTTGTTTTGGGATGGTTAACTTTATAATAACCATGTTATTTATGCCTCTACATCAGATATCCCTCTCTATCATAACTTGATAGTTAGTTTTCTCTTCAATTTATATTTTTTCATTTTACACCAATGTTATCATAAGTAGAAACATAGTAATGAGTTACATTAGGTAACCTTTAAGTTTCCAAATTTCCCTTTTAATTTTTTTATTATTCATCTTTATGATCTGGGTTTTCATGAGTGAATTATCATATGTCAAACCCATGATGAGTGATATGAATTTTGAGGGTTAAATTAATTTTTAGGGAGGTTGAATGTAACACAAAAATATTTTTTTATGAAAATAAATTTTATATGTTTTAAATTCAAAGATATCTTTAGTTACATATAATTAACAATTTATCATTAATTATATACAATACAATGTTTGTCTTACATTTCACGTAGAATTGTGTTTCTTAGATAACTTATATTATATAGAAAACAGATTCATCGCAGGAAACAATATAACATTAATATAATGATATTCTTCACATATACATAGGAATGGTGGAAATGAATTTGATTAACTTAATTATGAAATTAAATCTTGGGTTACCAATTTATTATAAATAAAAATAAAAACCAACTAAAAATAGATGATGTTTTTTTATGAAAAAATATTTTTATTCCTTCAAAGTAGCTTTATATTAATAAGTAAATTTAATAACTATTTTTTTAAAATAACAATTTATTTTATATATTTCTAAATTCATACAACCTCATTTATAGTTAAAAAATAATAAATAATATAATTTTTAGAATAAAAAGTTTTATTCTTCTAAAAGACAGTTTTGTCACTTTTAATTGAAGACATAGGTAAAAAATAAATTCTAACACATCTAGAAATTTTATATGAAAAAATAAAATTATTTTTTATTTTGTAATATCAAAATTTTCATAGGGTGAATATTAATATTTTTTCTGAAAAGTTTCATCTTTTGATGAACTACAATAATAACAAATTTTAATTGAAAATTTTATTTTCATATAAATAATTAGTAAGGATAAATTATATTATAAATTATTTGAAAAGTTAAAATATATAAATAATATATCTATTAATAAAATGTAGCTCATTGGCATCCATTTTATGTTAAAGTTGTGTAAAAAATTTAGTACACTTTGGAAAATTTTCACTTTAAAAACATACGATCTCACGCTATCTACAAGGATATATAAAATTAATTTTTTCTACTTATGTATATTAAATTTTGAAAAATGGATTAAATTTTTGGAATCATAGTTTCAAAATTTATTAAATAGGTCCCTCAAATTTTTAGGGAATACGAATAGTAATCTTAGTAATTTTATTATCAAGGTTAAGGGTAAATCACATAATTAAAGATAAAAATAATATTATAAATGTTATCCAATTACCAAAATACTTTTCCAAATTTTATTACATGAGTATTTTTTAACAAAATAATCCATGGGTAGAATTTATTACTTCCTTGAACAACTTTAATTACATTAATCCCATTTAATGTTTTATTTGAAGAAATGTCAAAGTTGTCATACACATGTTTTTAATAACTATAAAATTTATAATATAGGGTTATTTATATAATATATTAGCCGATAGAAATTTATTTTAAATATTAAATATTTATATTCAACATAAAAATTTATTTTTAATTTTTATTTATTAATATGTCCAATATATAATTACACAATGATGATGCGATAATTATTTAATTAACGAAACTATAAAATAAATAATATTAAAATTATTAAATAAAATATAATGTGAATCAATTTAGTTGATACATGAATTTTCTATATTAGTATGAAATATTAAGGTTGTATAAAACTATACTTTTGAACATATCTTGTTTTCTTATTTTTGATAATGTAAATGTAATGGATAGTGTCAATATTGATACTAATGTTGTTTTATGGATATAATATTTAATATGTTATTTAAAAACCATAAAACTATAAATTAAGGACCAATGGGATTCTATATGCTTTATACTATAATTAATTGGATATTTAGGGTTCAATTTACATTTTATATGTAAAAAATTATGATCATTTAATATTAAATATGGTTTTGTTATAGTTAAAATTAAAATAGGTTAACTAAGGGTTAATTAAAATGATAAGGTCTAAAAAAACAAAAAACATGCTTAAAATCTTTTTTTAATGATATTATAACCATATCATATCTTAAATTACAATTCATGGAACTATTTTAGTATTTAGAAATAAAACTAATTTATTATAATTTAATAGTTTGAGAAATTACAAAAATTTCCCCTCACCTCAATTATAAACGGGAACCACTTATTCTTATTTCTTCACTATTAAAAAAATATAATTTATAAAAACAATATAAAAATCTCCCCCAAACATCCTTAACATAATCATATAAGACATACTTTGGAATAAATTCCACAAATGAAGTCCTTTAGGGAAAACCAAAAGGATATACTAGAAGAAGAGATAATGTTCATCAATGGATGCTTTTGTTTTTTGTTCTTCTTTAAGACCCTTCAATTAAAATTTTATTATGTTAAAATAATAAAAATAAAATATTAAATATAATTATATGTTGTTTTTTATGGTTATGACCTATAACTTCACACACTTCCCAGAAAAGGGATACACAATCATCATTCGTGTGTATGAAAAACTAACACCTCGCGAACCGATATAACTTTTTCTTTCATTACCACATTTAAAGGTTGGGAGTAATGATGGATTTATAGTTTATATAAAATACATATTATTTTTATGATTTTATTATTATTTTTTAATTATTATATCATAGATACCTTCCCTCTTTACATGTTGTGGGAATAGGATAACTTCGTTCATGTGTACGGTGAACTACCGCCTCACGAAGCTATGTTATTCATTCACGCTTTACATGGAATGTATTAATGATTTTTTTAATAAAAATTTGTGATATATATGAAATGGAAGATATTATAGAATATTATAGATCATATAATTTTCTTTCTTTTTTTCCATAAATAAAATAACGATGGTGGTTGTACATACATAAGGCATACTATCTCCATGAACGGTGTATTTTATTTTCTACCTCTATCTTTTTTGAATCACCAAAAATACATATAGAATAAATATTATATATATGTGTGTGTGATTTTTATCATTATGGAGATGATTAAAACATTATCTATGTATGGTTATAAAGAATAAAAATTCAAATTATGTAGGAAAAACAAAGCGATTATTACTCAAAACCAAACATTAACATGGAATTATTAATAAACAAGTAATATAAAGCCCTATGAAAATAAAATATGGTACTATATATAATAATATGTTTCTTTTGTAGATGCATAATATAAATATATTTTTTATAATTTAGTTTTTAATGTGTATTAAGGATGTCAGAGCATAAGGTAAGAGATTTATATCTACCATTTATTTTTCATAAGACACAATCCTTGTTCACAACCTGATTATTGTATATGGTGTGTATAATAGCCAATGGTGTATTTTAGGATTAATCTTCTAAGAATTATTGGGATTTACATATCTATTTTATGATATCTATTTCATTTGTTTTATGGTTAAAATGTTTAAAATCAGTAAGGAATTTTTGCCTCAATTTTTCTTTCTTTTAGAAACATGTCTTATTATGTAGATAAATTATTTTACAAGGTGTATATAATACCTCTTTGAAATTTTATATCCTAAATATACCTATTTTCATGATATTATAATATTATTTTAAATTTTACTATCTCATGTAGATTATGATTCAATGTTATCAAATTGGCATGATATTATTGCTGCAACATCATGGTTTATCAGGATTGTTTATGAATATGTTTTATTGATGAAATTTTACGATCCATATCTCAAAAACTAACATGAATTTTATTATCCTATAGTTAAGCATGATATTTTTATATAAAACTATTTTCAAAATGTTTCATTCTTCGAATATTATTTTTCAAAATTTATTTAAATTAAAATTGTTTTAAAATTTTATTATGTTTTAAAAGTTTCTTTTTTAAAATAACAAGGGATATTTTCCTAAATTAATTTTTTTAAAAAAAATTAAAATTTATTTTCCATATAATATAACATACATTGGTTTTACTCACACATTACTTAGGATATGACCCAATTTTACAATTCATATTCTTTCTCTAAATGGTTTATGTTTTGATGGCATGATATTTGTGAAACCCATATCTCTTGAACTTGTTATACCCTAAGAAAATGATTATGAAGACTATCTCTTTATTTTTTATGATACAATTGATGTTTTATTATCTCATAGATCACATATGTGTTATTTTTATATATATTGGAACTATATATCCCTCCAATTCATTGGTTAATGTATAATATATCATTAGAAAATTAAGGTAATGAAGTCAATGTGCTTGATATGTTATAGGAAACAAGTCTAAAGGAATGATCCAAAATGGTAAATTGGTGAATTGTGATCCACAATGGGAAACATGTGTTTCTTGATCCACAATGAAAAATATGTGTGTCATGATCCACTATTTTTATTTCCTTGGTAATTATCCTTAACTTGTGAGATGGTTTTCTATATTTATTATTGTTCCATAGCTATATGAGAAGATCTTATGGTTCTTGACTTATTTGAGATGGTTTCTCACCCTTATGGATCCTGTTTTCTATAATGATATAGTTTTATTCTAGGAATCAAGTTTATGATATATAATAGAATGGGTATGAAATTTGAAAGATTTTAATTTTTAACACATATCTGTTTACATATATTATGATTTCATGTTTTCATATATTTATATCATATTATATATACCCTTACAGATTATCTGAGCTCACTGTTTCCTATATTGTTTTCCCCATGTTGTTAGGAATGTTTTATGTAGGATATGGATAAGAGTATAACTTAATAGGAACTTGTTATTGATAAATATTGAATATATTTCACAATGTTTTATGATTATGAGCCACGTTTCCAAACACAAAAAACTATTAGGGAAATTGGGCATGTTATTTTATAATATGTTGAATATTAAGCTACAGGGATGTAATATCCAGGCCTATTAATCCTAGGTTAATATAGTTATCCCTATGAATGTCTCCATAGTTCTTTAATTTCATTCCCATAATAATTTATTTATGATATTTGTATGTAACCATTATTTGTGTAATTGTTTTATTATTTAATTTCATTTATGTTAGGTTATGAGACTGTATACAATGATGTTAGATACATATTCAATATAATCAATTTGTTAACTTTTCATGGTTATTTATATTTTCATTTTGTTTGTACATAATTGAAACAAATGGTTCTTAGATCATCATTTTCATTCATAATATTTATTTTATGGTATAATAATTTGAGACAACTAAAACATAGCGTCATCATCTTTTCTAAAAAACTTGGATGTTCAAACAAGTGTGTGTTAAATTCATAAATGTATAGATTTGTTTTCAAATTTACATGTAAGCTTTTCTTGAAAACTGATTCTCCACATTTTTATTAAAAAAAATTCTTATATGTACTTATGTTTTGACCATTCCATATTTTGAAACAATGTGTCTTTATAATTTGAATATGAATAAGCATCGCATTATTAGTTATCCAAATAAAAATAGGATAATATGGAATATTATATATCACTTTTGTGCTGATTAGAATGGGTAGAGATGACGAATCTTGATGACTAGTTGGATGTTTGTTTCATTTAGTCTTGTAGTAGTTTTTGAACACTTTTTTATTAAGGCGTGTTCCCCTTCTGGTAACCGTTTTCCTCTTTAACATTTGAAAAACAATAACGTCCATTATTTGTTCAATAAAAGAGATCTTGAACCTCAACCCTTTTAATGAAAATATTTTAAATTGGTGTGCATGGAATTATTTTTATATTTAAAAGTATATAATGCATGGTTTGATCATAATGGGTATATTTATCACACATCCTATATATATATTATATGCATGTATATAGTCTTGTATTATTCTAATATAGGTATTTTTATGATATTTGTATATTATGAGTAACGAGATATTAATTGAGTATCATACATGTATCAAGAAACTATTATCTTATTTGGAATATGGAAATGGGTAGTTATATTCATTTTTTATGTCTCATATTTGTATTCTGGTATATTATGGTTGTTCTAAAAATTCGACCTTCATCTTTTTTTCTCATCATTTATTATATAATTTGGTTATTATGTGTTACATGATGTTATATTCATGGTTTTTCTATTTTTATCAATATTATCTCTATGTACCATTATATGTATGCTTGAAATTATATTATTACACTATTGTAAGTTATTTTATATTATAAAATATTCTTATTTACATTGAATGAAATACTGAAAAATAAAATGTCTCTTTTGAACATCTTGGCTGAAGTAATTTTTATTTTATATTTTATTGGGTGAAATCACTCCTAAGATGATTTAGGTTAATGCCCTATAACTAGATTTCAACCTAATTTTATCTTTTGGCCTTGTGTTCTGATAACGTAAAAAACATGATGGGTTGGCCTAGTTTAGTTTGTTATTTTTTATGAAATCTATTTTTGGATTATGTAATTTTGAAAGTGTAAGTAGATTGGAGATAGGATCATAGAATCTTAATAGACTGGTTGTGAGTTAAGCTCTTTCTAACACTTGCATTGAATCACTATAGTAACTAAGTAATGGTTGGAATGTGATTTTTTTTATTTTATTTAACTATCATTTTTTGAGTTTTTATTAAATAATAAAGGTTTAGTGGTTATTTCAGATGTGGAAGGGTTTTCTGGTACATGATAAAAATATTATAAAAACCAAGAAAAATAATTTCTGGGGTCAAGTTAGTTTTTCGTGTATGGTGCATAGTTTGATAAATAAATAATTCAAACTACAAATGGAAAACATGTACAAATAATGCATTTTAATCTGAAAAACCTCTAGTGGATATCACATAGTTAGTGAATGATTTGTTAAAATTTGAATCTAAACCTTACACCATGAAAATCCTATTATTTTTTAACTTTTTCATTTCTTATGCTTCTAATAGGTCCTCAATATTTTTTATTTCTTATTTTAGGTAAACTAGTGTATATTTACCATATACTTAATTACTTGGTGATTTTGATTTGAATCAATTATCATTTATAATATACCTTAAATTAAATCCTCTAGTATATTATGAGACATTTAGTTTTGTGAATGAAATTTCTATGGATCATACCACAATAAAACTTGGATAAGAAAATATGGATTTATGATGAAATTAAATTAGGATAAAAATTGATTTTTGGATTTTCATAAATCTTAAACAATAAATTTTTCTTTTTTTAAATAGATTCTATTTTTTTGATTTTAAATTATAATTGTGAATTAATAAAGGTTAGATTCATGTTTTTAAAAATGGTATTTTAAAGTCTCTTATCAAAGGTTTGTTGCTTAAAATTATATTTTATCTGGAATAGTATTATTTTTGTGTGTATTTTCCGTAATTGTGTCTTGTATAAATAATTATGATTTTGATACATGTTTGTTTGATTTCATTTATTGGAATTTTATTTCTTATTTTTTAAAATTGTGTTTTTGTTGATTTCATTTCATGTTTATATTATTGTATCCTTATTCCACTCTATAGAGTCAAAATGAATGCTTAAGAATTATTAATGGATATATATTCCAAATAAAATTCGATAGTTGAACCATGTTTGATTTCTCATACTTTTTATGGTGTCATTACTAGTATAACATTAGTTAAATATTGGACTAAAAAATTTCATGAACATTGTCTAGTTACATACAGAGGGGACTAGGTTTCTTTATAGGTAAAGGATTTTTTAAAGGATATTGAAGAAATCATCAATCTAGTTGAGATATTATAGTGTTTCAAGGACATATTTCCCATATTAATTCAGGGAAGTTCATGATATAAATATTCAAAGTCTATAATTTGGTACAATATAATTAAGGACCAATCAAGGATAGTTTCATAGTGTCATTCAATCATAATATTTATGTTAGTATCAAAGAACTGATGATGGATTCAGAGTTCTATAATAGTCATCATGATGATAAAACATTATTATAGTACGTATTTAATTCATTTAAGTTAGTATTTTATATTTTTAAATTATTCACATATGATATTCTAATGATTCAATGTTTTGGAAAGGGTCTTTATATGAAAATTCATAAAGAAAATAATATAATATGAGCAACCCTCTAATATATAGATGGTATCTCAGTCCTTAGAGGTACAATTCATTATGTATGTTCTCCATGTCAATGATGTATTCTCTATCATACCATGGAGTGGTCAGGAAGGGTCTTTTTGTTTAAAGGGGATGTAGGTAAGACTCAATAAGTCTATTATATGTTGTATAAAAACACATTCTTAAATTGATTCTTTAGAAACTTCCTAGAGTTATATCCTAGTGTAATGTCATTATAGAAATCCAAGTCACAATAAGATTGTATATAATGTAGTTTCAAATAATTTTAATGGTTATATCCAATTAATCATCTCTAAGGATTCTATAATGGTTTGATAAAAACATTTAAATGATTTAATTTAAAGTGTTCTATGGAACATTTATTTTATTATCTTTCACTCTTCTAATAAGTGACCCTTTTTGTATGATTGTGAGGTATAATTCTTCAAATTTATATTCGTATTTTATGGTAATCAAGGCCTATTTCAGTAATGGTGTTCATAAAACTCTATACACTTGAGAAATATTTGGGATTGGGTAAATTTCTCATTAAGAATAGTATAAGTAGAAGATGATCATTTTATGTTTTGTCATTATAAAATTCAGAAATTGGGAAAGAATCATGATGTTAACCTTTTGTCTTCTTATTTTCAATTTTAGGACATATAATTCTGAGAAGAAAATATGGGAATTATAAATGGTGGGGATAACTTGGTGAATATACTTTTATCCTCATAGTGGGTCCTTATATTATATACCAACCTTTTTATGATCATTATGTAGGTAATTAGTGAGATGTGAGTTGGTGGAAATTCATTTTTACTAATCATTGTCACTTAGAAGAGTGATTGGTAATATATTATTCATTCCCCCAACAAAACTCAAACGAATAACATATGATATATCATTAACTAAGTTATTTCATATAATACGTATTTATTGATGGTTTTGGAAGAGAATGTTTCTAAAAATATTTTAAGGATGAGTTGAATTCTAATATTATTCTCTTGAATAATCAATTCAAAAGGAAATTTTTTCAAAGATAGTAGTATGGTGGGTGGAATTTTGATAGCCACGATGCCACTGCATGGTATTTAATTTATTCATTATTCATTAGGTTACTTTCCTTAGTTTATGAGGTTTCATTTTTATGTTTTTTGGGAAATTTTCATTCGAAGTGGTTTGAAATTGGTTTTCCAAAACATCAAATCACTCATATTAATAATGAAAATATGTTTATAGTATCATGTACATTGTTTCTTCATGTTTTATTATACCCAAAAATAAAACTATATGTCCCACTAAAATCTCAATAAATTTATTTTATAAACATCATAAGATTTATTTTACCTCCCATTTCTCCACCTATTAGTTCTGTATCCTCCAAGAATATACCCTCCACTTTTCATCAACATATCCTATATTTTCTTATACTGATTTCATCAAAAGTAAGATATTATTCATGGATTCATTATTAAAATCTTCTCATGAATCATTATTATTCAGTCTTTACCACTTCTACAGACCAAGAATCATCTTGGTGAACGAGGTTATCAAATTGAATGAAATTTTTCTTAGGTTTTATTATTTTAGGGATTCTCATGGTCTTCTAATGTTATATTCCATTCTATTTTTGTGTAATAAAATGTATTCAAAATGTATTTATGGATTATCAATATGTGTACCTTTATATTTTTTTGGAATAATGGATTTTTTATAATATTAAATGATGTTTTCTTTAATATAATAAATATTTTATGTTACTGTGATACATATTTGTGTTTTTATCATTATTCTTCCCAAAAACCCACATTATATAAATGTAGTATTCCATATTAAATGTGTAATATTCTACACAGGTAAAATGGTTACACATTATGTGTTTGATGAAATTCATAGAATGGGTTTTCAATAAAATATTGAAAATATTACTCATGGGTGACTCTTTAATGAATATTAAAGGCACTAAGACCTCGAATGAAAACATGATTAATGGTATTGAATGATTCTTTTGATATCTTATGTGTTATATAAAAAAATTTGGTCAAATTAAAAATGGAAGTATTATTATATTATCATAGTGTTCTATAAAAGCTTAATAATATTCAAAATGATTTTTATGGTTTACATTAGATTTAAATGTTATTTAATAACATTTTAGTATATAAAATTTCACATTTTGGAATTAAAAAAGGTCTTATTTATGTGCTACTACCTTTTATGATAATCCTCTTGGTCACTGTTATGTTATGATGTGATATAGAATGAAAATAAAAATTAAATTAATATTAGATTTGATATATTTTATTTCAAGGGAGGTTTTTCATTTAAAAGTGATTGGATTTTTGGCATGAGTTATTATTTAATTATTATTTCTTAACTTGTTTTTTGAATTGAATGCTCATATCCAATTATTATTTAATCCCATTATTATTGATAATATAAATAAAATTAAATAATCACAAATTTTATAATATATAGATTTATAAATGACTATTGAAAATACAAAAGATATTTTTTTTAATTTTTTCATAGTGTCTTCATGAAATTTTAAAAAACTTTTTTTTCAAAAAATTAGGTCCCTTTTTTATATATTTTACCATGAAAGGTAATTCTATAAGTGCGGTGTTGTTTGTAAAATTTTTGATATAGGTTTTTTCTTAATTGAATTTCTATAAAGAATGCCTCATCAGAGTTTGAATAAGGAAATTATTAATTATATATAAATGGTTATTTGATAAAAAATAATTTTTTTATTTTGAAAAAATATCATCAGTGGATTTTTCTTTATTTTTTTGGATTATAATTTTTTTATTTTAAAAAATAAAGGATGATTAATAAAGGGTTTGTTTCTATTTTTAAAATTTGTATTTCAAAGTATCTTCTCAATTGTTTCTAGTTTCAAATGATTTTTTATTATCAATATCTGTATTATTTTTTAGGTATCTTTTATATATTATACCTCATAGGTATATTATAGATTTTGTGATATATAGGATTTATATAATTGAATTTAATTTGATTATATATGTTTTGATATTGGGATTTGTGCTTATTTCATTTCATTTTCAAGTTATTAAAGCCTTATATCTCCAATAAAAGTCCAAATGTATCCTTCAAATTTAGTAATAGAGAATTTATTGAGAGATAAACCACTAGTTGGTCAATTTTTGGGGTCCTTTACTATTTAGGTAATTTAGGATATGGGTAGTGGTATCATCCCTATTCAACCTCAAGTTAGATATTGGTAATTAAAATTTCATGAACTCAATACTACTATATTTAGAGTGGAGAAGGTTTCCTCACAAGTAGTGGTGAGGATTAATGTTATTGAATAAATATTCAATCTAATTAAGATAATATAGAGTTTTAGGGTTGTATTTTTGATATTTCTTCATGAAAGTCCCTGTTATAAATTTTAAAAGTCTGTTATCTAAGACATGGCACTAAAAACAAATCATGGGATAGTTTTAAATCTTATTTCATTCAAATGTTTTACCCAAAAACAACAGAAGTTTTGGATGATGTGAAGTTCTATAGTATTAATTAGGTGAATTATATTCTTTTTGGGTGAATTGGATGTTATTATTATTCCTTGGATGAAATTATAAAGGATTGATGTTTTAGAAAGGGTTTTTATCTAAGAATACACCTAAAGTTCTGCATAAATTATCATAACGGTTATATAGAGATAGAATCTCAATACTTTAAGGAACAATCCTACATGTCTAGTAAAGTTTGGAATGATATACCCCTCATTATTTCCTTGGATTATCCATATAGGGTACGATGGTGAAAAGGGGTAAATGGTAGGATTTGTTTATGCCCCTAGAGAAGGTAAAAAAAACGCCATCCAGAATAGATTCTTCAATAATCTCTAGGATTAAACCCATAGTGTTCCATCCTTTGGTAAGTTATTCCATAATAAAATTAATTTTCAAAAATATTTTATGAATTTTCATGATAAGGACTAGTTAATTCAAATCCACTGATTCTGTAATGGTTTTTGAAGGAAACATGGAAATGTATAAAATCAAGGGATTCCCTTACACTATAATTTTTTTGTATTTCACTATTCTAAGAACTGGTCACTTTTGGTTATAGTATGAGGTATTTTGGTTCCATTACCTATGATTATACTATGGTAATCATTGAATATTTTGTTTAATAATGTTCATAAAATATTAAATATATAGGACTTCTTTATGGTTTTAGAAAAATATCATTGTGTATGGTATTAGTCGTACATATACTTCATAAGCATTATCAATGACTAGTTATGATATTAGGAAAGAATTAATATATCCTCTTTGTGGGAACCTATATTCATTAGTTCAATACTTAAGACTCTTATAAGGTGATATAATAATTTTAAATAGTGTGGAAACCAAAATTTTACTTTATCCTCGAATCCTAGGGGTTAATTACATATGAGCCTTCTATTATCTAATAATTCGTGAGGGGGGGTTAGTGGGTGGTATGTTTATAGAAATTAATTTTAACTAGAAAACCACAAATGGGAGATTGATTGGGTTTGTATGGATTTTATTCCATTTAAATTCAAAAGGACATTAACAAATTACATATTTGATTGGATTATTACTAATAATGTGTATTAGTTGTTAATTTTAGAAGATTTTGGGCATATAAATATCATGAGGATAAGAAAAATTATCATTTTAGTCTATAGATTCATCAAATCATAGAGAACTTTTTCTGAAATAATGTGGAATGGTTGGAAGAATTTTCACATTTTTAGTGCCACTACATTGTATGAAATTCATTCGTTGATCATTTTATAGACTCCCTTAGTGTTGGAGGTGTCATTTTTAAGTATTTTCTGGAAATTTTTATCCATTATATTTAATAATGGTTTTTAAAATCCAAGAATCACTCACCTACATGTTTAACATATGTTTCCAAAAGCATCTTGTTGGTTTGTTCATGACTTACTCAACCATGTATCAAAACAGTTTGGACCAAAAAAATATAAATAACATTTATTTTATAAAAATAGTTAATGTTATTCCACCTCCATGTTATAACACTTTGTGTAATTTATTCTACAAGAATATACCCTCCAGGGTTCTTATTCATCTCATACCATTACATTGGTGATTTATATTCAATGGGTATTGATTATTCATGGTTCCTTCATCCTGGTATTCTCCTCTCTCCTTCTTCTCCCTTATCCTCTCCTTCTCGTTCCCTTTAATCATCAGGCTGACCTATGATTTTTTTCACCCATTAAATTTAGCATGGGTTTAACATGATAAGTATTTAAATGGTTTTCTATAATTTCATTCCATTTTCTTTTATTAGAATAAATCCTCTTGAAAATAGATTCATTGATTACCGATAGTTGACACATTCAAATTTCATTTTTAGTGGAACCAAATATGATGACTTTTTAAAATAATGTTTTATAAAATATAAAATGTACATTTAGTTAATAAGATAGTGATGTGTTGATTTTTCATCATGTTTCTTAAAACATAACATGGAATCTAGTTAGTATTCAACATTGTAAAACTAGATTCCTTAATTAATTATAATGGTTTTTTTGAAATAAAGTGGAAACAATTCAATAGGAAATAAGGGTGTTTTCATACATTATGTGATTTATAAAAATACATTCAAACCACAAAGTGAAGTGATTTAATATTATATAATTGTTCCTAATAGGATTTATTAATTATATTTGAAATTATTTTTCATGGATTATATTACATTTATATTTTTTAATAAAGGTATTATATATTAAAATCCCCATTTATGAATTGAAATATACGTTCCTTTTATGAGTCTCCACACTTGAATAAAAAGCCCTTAGTTACTGTTATGTTATGATATTATATAGTATATTATAAGGAATGAATTTTTGTTAGATTTAATATATATTAAAGTCAATGGGATATTTCGTTGAAGGGTTATTAGATGTGTGGTGTGAGTTAATTTTTAAAATTTTATTGCTTTATTTAATTCTCTATAATTGAAATTTGGCCTCCGATTAGAATATCATTTGAAACATTATGTGTCAAAGTGGTATATTTTTTAAAGGTTGGGGCTGAAGCCTCAATTTATTATTAAAGCAAAGACCTCTATAGACTGGGTAGAGGGTGACCCATTACATAGCCTGAAGGCCCAAGGCCAAGTGTCCTGCAACCAAGGCTAGAAAGCCCATTTTTTGGCCCAAATGACCCCTTAGTGAATAGTACTGCTACAGTACACCCGCTGCTACAGTACCACCGCTGCTACAGTACCAGCAACAGTCCCTCCACCACTACAGTGTTGTCGCTGCTACAGTCTGCCACTGTAATAGTACTACTACAGTGACTTGTTATAGTGCTGCCTACAGTAACTCGGGAATTCTCTCCCACCCAGATTTGATCCTGGGTCTTTTGGATGCCAATTAGGAGCCTGAACCACTAGGGTACAGGCTCATTGGCATGTTAAAGTGGTATTTTAAATAATAGTCACTACACCATTTAATATCACAAATTATATAACGTTCCCTTTGTGTGTGATAATATCACTAGATTGGGATTTCATTATGATTAGGTTGTTTAAGGAAATAAAAAATGAGTGTAATAATAGATGAATAATAAAGTCATCATATAAAGATGGCCTATTTTTGTAATGCCAAGGAACATTACCTTAGTTCCATGATTATTTTCCCTGATTAATGTTTTCTGATACATATATATTACCATTACATTTGATCATGTTATGATTACTTCATCTTATTTTTCTTTTGTTAGGACACTTTTTACCATGATGTTAGCAATACATCTATATGTTCCTTCTACAACGTTTTTTATGAAAATTCCCATTTCCTTTTTGGTTATAATAATTTGATTATTATTATATCAACAGAATACATTTCTCATAAAATATGTATTTTATTTTATAATAATTTATGATGTACAAATAACTACTTCATCATGTTTTCTTTAAAAAATTGTATTAAAAAAAGTTTATGTTCCATGACTAAATGTAATGTGTGGTTTCAAAATTAAAATGTTAACTTCTCTTTAAATGTGATTCATCCCCTTTAAATTTATTATTTTACATACACGAACTTATGATTTCAATTTCCCTTTTTTGAAACAACAAAGTTCTATAAATTAAAAGTATCTATGAGTTGTATTATTGTTTTTTTAAAAGGTGTAATTTAGTATATTATATTTCATACTATTGTGTATGGAATTATTTTCAATTTTAAATGTAAAGTGTATAATTTTGGATCCAAATAGAAATTTTTTTTCACACTAAAAAAACACACTATATATATGTATGTAGACTCATATTAATCATATATAGGTATTTTTAGGTTCTATATATATCATGAGTGGATGGAGTATTATTTTAGGTTAAATATATGTTTTTTGAAATGAATTTCTTTTTTTGAAACATGGATTTGGGTAGTTAGTTTATTTTTATATATTTCATAGCTTTGTATTTTTTTAATATAAGTTCATTCAACCAACATGACTTCCCTCTTCATTTCAATTTCACTCTATTATATTTTGGTTATTAAATGTGACATGAGAGTATATTCAATATATGTTAATTATAGTTATGTACTTTTTCAATTATGTTTTACATTGTGATTTATTTATTGAATTATACCTAGTTTCAGAAGTTCGTAGTTAAAAATATAATTATTCATTATTAATGATATCATAATATTTATAATTTCCATAATAAACATATGGATGATGGTACTTTGGAGTGTATGTTTTATCATTTGAATCCACTCTTAAGTTTAGCAATGTTGATTCCATGGAAATAGTTTCTAGTGCATGGAAAATTGGAATGGGCTTTTCTCTTTTGATATATTTCCTTAGTGATATATTGGGTTGACCCAGTCCAGTTTGTTACACCTTTGTCCCACCATTATACAATCATAATGTCTTAATATATTTTAAACACAAAAAATGTTAGTGTAAATATTTTATTAAATAGTCCCATAGAGATGTACAACCAATTAAATTGTTATATAATGAGTTAAAAACTCCTAAAAGTACAGTTAACATATGTCCTCTGTAGTGGTCTATCGTACTGGATAAATGTTTTTGTTTCTTATGTATGGTTTTTGTAATATTCATAAAGTTGTTTAAGAAAATAAAATATATCATTTTACAAAAAAATATAGTCTCTAATTATTTATTACTTCACATTTGTTATATATATATTATGTGATTTTTTTAAGGTTGGGGTCGAAGACTCATTTATTATTAAATCAAAACAAATACCTCTTTAACAGGGTAGAGGGAGACCCATTACATAGCCCAAAGGCATAGTGGCCATTTATCCCATTACATGGCCTGTATGCCCATTTTTTTGACCCAAAGCCCATTCTGTGAATAGTACTGCTACAGTACCCTGCGCTGCAACAGTACTGAACAGTACCCGCCGCTGCTACTGTACTCTACCGCCGCTAAATGTCTTCTACTCCTTTGGGATCAGTCCCTACCTACCATCTTCCTTTTCCACTTTCAAACACTAAACTATCTGTGGTTGGATACCTCCCACTCCCTTCCTCCCCTTTCTCAATTGCCTCACCAGTTCAATGACCTTTTTTCTATGGAGATCCATCAGATAAATTTCTTAATTAAAACCATTCCTAGCTTGACTATCTCTTCTATCTCACATTCCAAAAAATTTATACACACCATTTCAACCAAGTCACCTAGTTTAGTGGACAACAACCATGAGTTTTATTTATCTGATATCAATCTCTATTTGCTATTAAGATACCACTCTTGGTCACTCTATACCATATTTGGACCTTTCTAGCATCATATATCATATTTCAAAATCATTTTCAACTTTTATATCTTATTCACCCTTACTAATCACTCAGTCCTCAATTACCACTCTATCATTGTGAACCTATTCTCCCATGATGAAATTGTTAATTTTTAGTCAATAGAAGGAAGGTCATGTAGTTTCTTTCAGTTACTAATATTTTAATGGTCCAGGGATGTTTGTACAGGTTGGGACTCAATATTTTTATTTTTTTTGGTTTTATCTCCCAAATCTCTGCATTCCATTTCACTACCCATTGGCTCTAAAAAGTATTGGTAACTAATTTAGGAAATTTATACATACAAATGATGATACTATAAGGATTTGGTACAATATGGTGGAAATTATATGGATCAAGATGGATCTTCTATTCCATTTCCCATGGATTATCTTTATTCATTCTATTTTTTGGTTTTTATTTCTAGAAAAAAAACTATTATTTTCCCAATAGATCTTCTCCCAAGGTTTTGGTCTCTAAGTTCATTCCCCAGCCTTCCATGTGAGATGGAATCCATCCCCTCATTACCCAGGTGTATTTCAATGTATTTTTTTTTCCATATCACCTGGCATCAGAATGCCACAGATATGTTCACCCATGTCCAATGTATTCATTATTTCATGATGTTAACCATCTTAGAGAACATGGGCAGAGACCTTTAGTTGATCTGTATCTGGATTACCCATCCATTTCTGATCCTTGGTTTTATGATTAGGGTGTCTCTCCTGTTGAATTTTCATAGGTTGTGGATGCCAAGTCACTTTTTTTAATAGTTCCCTACTCTCAAGTGGGTTTTTAGGACACATCCTCTAATCAATATTTTCCATCATCAAGAATTTATATAGTTGGTAGAGATTTCTTAAACATATTATTAGCCTCAGGATTTGGTTCCCCCAGTAATTTCAATTTTCTATTCATGCATTGAGTGTTAGGTTTCCTACCGAAGATCCTCAAATGGATCTTCCCCACATTCTCCTCGATACCTCACTTTCTGTTAGATTTAAATCAAGATATTATATAAATTTTTTCTACGATTGATATTTTAGATGGATATCCCCAATTACCACTCCATATAAGTCACAAAAGAAATAAAAAATAAATATTTATCCCTTCTACCTCTATGGTATTAACTAAAATAGGGATAAAAACATCTAAAAATGAGTAGCCTCCCATCACCAAATGTTATTCTTCAAGTACTCTAGGTCCCATCCATCCTACTAGATGTCCATATATTCTCAACTATAATTAAAATGGAATAGGATCTCATGTGATATGATAGTAAATCATGAAAGAGATTAATTCCTCTAATATCTTTATAATGGATATCCAAGAGAAAAAATAGAAATTCATCTTCATTTTTTATTCAAATTTAATGTTTAAGAAATTACATTCATGGTATCCCATTTATTTACCATTTATGGATTTTCTCAAGAATTATATCTACTTAGATATCATCAACTCCACTTCCCAGTACATTATAATCAATGCATCTCTTCCCAACATGTCCATCATAGTCACTATTTTCTAAAAGGTTTGGTTGTAGCTATTGTGAATCATGGGGGATGATCTTCTATACTTCAACCTTATCTATATTTTGTGCTTTATTGGAGGGGACTTCAACACAATTATAGATAACTCTAAAAAGATGGATGGTCTATCATAAAATAGGCAATCTATGAATAACATTAGTAAATTTATACCCTTTGGAAGACTACATAGCAAGTAATTTTCATAAGGTAAATACACCAGATGCAACAACTAACAATGTAAATATAGAATACAGAGTTGGATAGATATGTGCATAAGTATTCTTAAAGGTGTTTTGAGCTATCCTAATGTTATTATCTCCCACCATGTAAAATATATTTTTTCCCACTATCCACTAATTATTTTGTTTCTAAGGGATAATGATAAATCGAACAGGTTACACTAATCTAAATATTGGGAATCTAGAGAATACTTCCTTCCTATGGAAAAATTTTCATTGGATAGGCCCATTGGAGAAAAACCCTAGGATATCATGTATATAAATCTCAAGTGCCTCAAAAGTTATCTTAGGGAGAGTTCTATTCCTCATGATAACAATGCCCTAGGTATCAATGACCTAGAAAATGGTATTATAGATTGGGAAAACAAGTTATAAGAATTTTTGAGTGTTGAAGTTTTTAATTAATTCTCATAAAAGTAAAATTCATTATCCAAACAACTTTTGGTTGGTAAAATTTTTCCTAAGAATGATTATGGGTCAATAAGATTAAATTAGTGGATAATAACTCCACATTGTTTCATGAATTCATCAAATCGAAGATGATTTCAAGGAATATAAACCTAATCATATAGGATGGTACTCATAGTAGTGAAATAAATTCCTATGGTCCATAGTCTTATGATAACCTTTGAAATTTTCTCATGTAGATGGATTCATATTACCAGAATAGATTAGCTAGATATTTCATCAATGATCCATTTTTTAGAAATTTAACAACCTTGACCAATGAGTAGAAGAACTATTTTATTTAACCCCAACCTGTCTTAATTGTAATGCCCCAACCTCAGTTACCTAGATTCGGTGCATTATTGTAATACATTGGCATGATTACAAGGAATCAAGTCCAGAAGGACCGAACGGTTTAACAATCTTGGAAGATATATTACATACTTGAATGTTACATTACACTTTATAACATACAAAACAACATAAATAATACTTTATGAATGCCATTATTCCCTTGGATTAACCCTACATATCAATCACAATACACTTCTTGGAATACTGGGAAAAATTAAACATAGAAGGGGGTGAGGTCAAACACTCAGTAATGGTAAGAAATATAGAAAAAACTTTCATAAATAATCATAAACATTTATGGAAATGTATAAAACTAAAACAAAAGCCTTTTAAACATAAAATTCATCATAATATGGCATATATAAATCAAAATAATGTGATTTACTTACTCGCATGGATATTCTACTAGTCGAATAATCACATGCAATATCAATAGCCACTTTCATAATGATGGAATGCCTAATGCCATACTATCATAACCACATAGTCAAGGCCTTGTGCGAAGACTACAAATAAGATTTTTTTCAAGGCCTTGTTCCAAGACATTAGTTTATCTCATTAGACCTACCGATGCATCGAGGAGCTATAACGGGCTCCACCCATCACTTAATAATTCCAATGCATTCCTCATATGAAAAGGATTAAACATAACATAAACATTCATATTAAAACTATAATACGAAATGTCGATACATTATCCATAAACCATGAATGGTGTAAAAATAACACATCCAAAGTCAAACATATCACAAAACCTTCAATAAAATATGGAAGTTTTGTATCATAATAAATCAGCTTCAAATAAGCTTAAAATCCATCAAAGGATGTTGACATGGATTAAAATTTTTGGTAAAAAATCTTTAAGAGAAATATCCATTTTTCATGAAAACATTTAAAAGTTACACAATTTAGAAAGGAAGACATTAAAATAAATTTTTTAATCAATGTTTCCCATTGAACTTTGAAACTTTTGAAAGGAATTATCATTTTTAAAACATTTATGTTCATATAAATAAATCCTTAAAAACCATTTTGAAAACATGGACATTAATGAAAATGATTTAGAATAATAAATATTTAAAAAATATAAGATGATTTTTTAGTAAAAAGTACCTTAAAAAGAATCCCTTTGAAAACTGTTTTATGAAACATGGACATGGGTAATAAATATGTCCCAGTAGATACTTACGTAAAAACCACCTCGAATAATAATGAGATTGTGAGATTAACCCTTACCAATTTGGTAACTTATAAAACATACACCCCATGAAAGAAGTATCATACAAAAAATATGTAAATAAAAATAAATTAAATTGTATTACACAAATAATACAATTATGGTCATTAAATACACCACACAAAAGGTAATAGTGGCAATATGGAATGAATCTCATGGGAATATGGAGTGAGATGAAAACCCCTTACCTTACACTTTCATTTAGTCATGGGTATGTTTAACCTCCTGTATGAAGACCGTAGTATGTTATTTAATTATAACAGAACCATATTAATATTTATGATATCATACATTATTCATTTATGACTTTATACTACCCATTAATAATAATTTCCATGTTAAATTAAAATTTCGGGTAATAATCGCTTTCTTTATCGTACGTGTTTTAACTTGTTACTCGTGATTGTATCACGTAGATCATGATTTAAATAATTCCAGAATATAAAACATGATTTATATATCATATATATTTAAAATATAAATATGTATAATAGACATATATATGAAATTGAAAACACCGTTTATGGAGACGGTAGTCCGTCCATACGCATAAACGTTGTTTCTATTTTCATATCGTATTGAACGAAAGTTAGTGAATAATATATATGTAAGTACATAAATACTTATATAAATATATATATATATCCAGTAGAATTATTATGTCATATATTACATACTTATTAGTAATATATACTTTTATAATTGTCGATGAATGGAGAACATGGAAATGAATCTCATCGCGTCGTGGAGACAGTAATCCGTACGTACGCACGAGCGGCAATATAATTTCTTTAAAGGTGTGTAATTGGATGTTATATCACATATAAATAATAATTATAATTTTATATTTATTATTTAAATCAATTACACATCATTATTATACTCATCCAAATAATAATATATTGAATAACAATTACACCACGACATGGAGACGGTAAGTCGTATGTACGCACGTATGGTGACATGTTATTCAATGGATGGATATAATAATGAATTTGGTTGTAGAATTTTTATAATAACATCATAGTATATAGAAGATACTAGAGTTATTAATTTATAATGGATACAACAAAGAAAAAAGAAGTGGAAGAAGATAGGAACTTGAAAGAGGTGATGGAATATTTACCTCTTCTTCGGGTTATTCCTTTTGATTTGATCAAAAGGGATACTTAGATTGGATTTATGACTAAAAGAAGAGATCTAGGATTAAGGGAGGATATTTTTTAGGGTATTTGGGCAGATTTTGGCCGAGCCAAATGGGTTTGTAGGTTTTAATTAGAGTGAAGGGGGAGTGCTCTTTTATAAGAGGGGTGAGGGGCAGCTCAGGAAAAACATAAAATATTATTTTATAATAAAATCATTTTCGGTTTCTAATGGCTCCAAAATGTATTATGTAAAGGAAAAGGTGTGTATGGGTCTAAAACCACTAAAGCAATAGTTTTTAGATAGGTTTGGGTCACCATATTAACTTTTTATTTTTGATTTAACTCTTAGTTAATTAGTTTGACATTTACCAGGTCTCTTTTTATTTTTATATTATATGGTTAATAAACTTACTATAAACTTCAAAGAGACCCCCAAGTGGTTCATTAATGATACAACTATCATTATATAAGTCATTTTTCCGAACTTTATATTTATAGTAATATTATATCAATTTATAATATAATATTTGTTTTTAAAAACTCCTTCATGTCAATTTTGACACTATTTAATAATTGATTTTTGTTAAAGTCTTAACAACTTTATTAATTTGAAAAAAAAAATTAATTTAAGAAATACTAACATGTATTATTAACCAATAAAATTCGTGTATTTCATAAAAACTTTTAAATTATATTTATTTAACATTTATAATACCAATTATTTTATTTTTTTATTAATAAGGAAAATACTGCATCATTATTGTGTCATAAATAAATTTAAATATTAAAAGTATAAAAATTATAAATAAAATATCATTATGTATGAAATCATTTTATCTTTACAATGAATATTTATAGTCTAAAATATAACATATATAACCCTATTTAAAAAAACATTTTCTAAAAGATATATGCTTATTTTATTTTTGTATTTACTTTAACTTAATTAATATAAAGTGTCATTATCACTTACAAGTTGCTCCATGGGGTCCCAAAATCGACTCAAAAATGCCCATGGTCTGACATGTATCAACCAATAGAGATATTACATGTTTTAGGTAATTCAATATTATTATATTATTATTATTTTTACCCTTATTTACCGGATTTACCCTATAACCATGGTAAATAAAATATTTACCGAAGTAATTATTCAAAATGTCTAAAAATAAAAGTTGCCTATTTACACAATTTGGACCTCATGATTATAAATATGGAATCCATTTTTCTAAATTCAAAACACATAAGTGGCAGAAGTTAATTTAAAATTAATTCTCGTTGTCAAAATAAAAAGCGTGTTTTTAAGAAATAATAACTATCAAAAGATTGGCACTTACTTATGTCCAGTTTAAATGTGAAATTATGTCCAATTACCAACAATGGATTAAATGATAAAACTATAATTTAATTATACTTTAAAATAACTTAAATTCATAACTTATCACTATTAATTATTTCAATTAAAAAAGTGGGTTTTAATTAAAATTTAGTAATTTTCACTATTCATCAAAATATGAAAGTTATCAGAAAAGTACCAAAAATTAACCTCAAGCTAATTTTGATATTAAAAATCCAAAAATGAAGTCCATTTTGAAAGATAAACTGTTTAAAATTTCAACAAGTGGGTATTACTATTCATAATGGCTAGTTTGATTGGTTGTGGTGTGTTGGAACTCGGTGTTGCATACAACAAACGCTACTGTATTATTCAAATAGAAATGTACCATGGAATCTTAGGGTATTACATTAATGGATATATTTCATACTATTAAAAACTCAAACCCAGATAGCACTCCAGACCTAGATGGTTTCCCGAATTATTTTTTGTGGATATTTGGAATTTTTTAATGGAATATCTAATGAGTGATATTCTTGACTTTCACTCCGAAAGTTAGTTGTCTAGATCCACTAATACCAACTCCCTTATAATAATTGATTAATTTAAATATCCCTTAACCATTTATTAGTACCAAATGGTGAGTTTATGAATCTTTTATTTCAAATTTTTGTCCAATATCATTCAATATGGGATTTGTAACCTTATTTACTTGATAGTGTAAAAATAATAACATGTTTTTTTAAATAGAAATATAAAAGATTCAATTTAATTTTCATATATGATTATATATAATATAAAAAGAAAGGTGGATATCTCAAATATCATGTTTATGGTTGAAATCCTGAAGGCTTATGATATTGTTGAATATATTTTTAATATCAAATTCTTTTATCATTAGGGTTTTATTAATAAACCACAAGTTCCTTTTCTCCGTATTTTCTCCGCCACCTTGTTTTTTATTTCAATGGAAGGAATATTGGTTTCTTGAAATCTAATAGAGGGTTATGCCTAAGAGATCCTATCATTCTCTCTATATTGGATCTAGAGGAAGTCTCACCCAACTCAACCATTGATAATAAGAATTCCTCAGGCTCATTCATATATTAAAAATGTATGTATGGATATTTTAGAATAACAGACAGGTTTTTTCTGATGAAGTTATATATTTTTTAAAATATAATAAATTAATAAATAAGAGGATTCAAAAAAACTAATGACAAATTATAAAAATTAGAGTGGTAAAAATTTCAATCCCCTCAAAATCATTTAAAATTTTTATGGATCAATTTATCCAAGAAATGATATTTCCATGGTTGATGTGTCATTAATTTTTCAAGGTGTTTTCCCCATGTAATATATCAGTGTTACCTCTCTTCATAAAGGTTCATGATAAGAATCATTGATAATATCATTCAAAGGATAATAGGTAGTATCATTAACTAGAAGAGAACCATTAATTATTTTGGTGGTAAAATCTATCTCACAATTCTATACTAACCTTTGTTGGTCATAGTAAGCCACTGAATTTGAGGTGAATTGAGTTCCTATAAAAATTTATGTTGAAATTTTTATTTAAATTACTCCCCTAATAAGAAATAAAATAATCCAGTTAACGAAGATAGTAAAATTATACCAGTTTTACTATTCAAATTGTTTCTGAGAAGATTGATTAATTCTCATTTATAATATTATGAGATATTGATAAAACTTTTGAAACTACTCTAATAAGGTCAAATTTTATAACTACTATCAAATAAATACAATCAAATTAAAATTTTTTTTTCGGAAAAATAAGTTAAAAACAAATAATAACTAAATTAAAATACACAGTTGATAAAACAAGTGGTTCAGTCACAAGCTGAGACCTAATCCACTCCCATTGGTGATCAAAATCCACCAAGAAATATATATAAATATTTTATCCACACCCTGTATTGGGGTTAACAATAGTACACAAGTCTGTCCAAGTCACAAGACCTCTTCCACTGTTCTGTGTGGGAAAACTAAAAACCAGGTCACACAAGACCTCTTAAACTATTCTACATGGGTGAAACAAGGTGTAAAAACTATTTGAGTGAGGATATTTTGTATCCTACCATTAGTTATAAGAGACCATGTGTGTTTCAATATTTATACACACACTACTCAAAATTATTTAGAATGCAGTACATAGTAGAGAAAAGATAACGAGAAAGTATTAGAAATGCTCTTACTATTTTTCTATGCATCTCTGGACTTATTGGATGCAACTGATTTGATTTTAGAGTCCTCTTGTATAAAAAGAGTGTCCTGAGTCTTGTGTTCTAGTACTAGTTTTATGAGATGTGATTTCTAGCTCATGTTCCTCTTAGAGTTTCTACTGTGAGGATGTTTCATATTTTGGTCTACATCGGTTTAGCTGTTAGGAATCGAGAGTTTTCCATGTGTTCTTCAATTAATGTGCTATTGTTTTTTTCTCTTTGCATGAAATCCACTACTTTTTCATTTATCTAGTTCCATAGTTTTATTTTTATTTCATATATTGGTGTTGGAGCCAAAAATATGCACAATCTCCACACCACACACTTCGTACTGTATGCTGATAGGACAACAAAATCAAATTAATTATAACAGTGTCATTAAATGACTCAAATATGATTGTTAGAAAAAAAATTTAATATAAATTGAAAAGGATCATAAAATTGTTATGTATAGAACGACATCACAGATTCGGTGAGACAATCATGATGAGATAGTCATAGGTCCATAGTTTCATTGAGATCTGGAACCGCTAACACAGTTACAGTATCTGGTCCTTTGCGAATTCTAGAACCAATAGCTATATTGTGGTGTTTGGAATAGGGAGTATTTGGTTACGATTTCTAAACCTTTTCCAATAATTCTTAACGATGACTTGTTATAGTGTCTTGGAAATGGTATTAAGTAAATGGGGGTAGGTCCTTTGCCAAAATTTGGAACCATTAGCATGCATATGGTGTCATAGGGTTTTCAAAAATCGTAAACCAGAACAAAACATACGGTTTCTTAAAATTATCCAAGTATATGTAAATGATTTTAATAATTAATACACATAGAATGGTTTGTACATAATAAGTATCACCATAAAACATAATAAAATAAAAACTAAACATTGTTTATTAGATTCATACATGATTTGTGATATGTTAAACAATATTTGTGAGAATTAAAACACGAGTAGTCCAACAACCTCCAAACATGATTTGTGAGAATTAAAATGCGAGGAGTTAAGTAACCTCTATTGAAATATGGTAATTACTTCCACATGATATCAAAAATGGTTCTTTATCATATTTAGTATATCATCAACACCACTCTCTAAGACTCGTGGATGGAATTTAAACACCACATGAATAGTCTCAGGAGGCTGGGTAGACCCATTTTTGAAATAGGTCTCAAAATAAGAAACCTTAAAAAAACCATATGTGGTATGTAAAATAATATTGAATTAGATATCATTATAAGAAATTATTTAGGAGTAATCTACATTTTGATAAAATATAGTGTTGGTTTGGAAACTATTAAAAACTTGCAAAGATTCTTGTCACCCCTATGGTGAGGCATGTAAGGCTCCCATTACCTACTCCTTCATCAGTCACACTACGTAATCATGAATGATGATTCATATTTCTCTAAAGACAAAGGGGATGTGAGAGATATTTATAACCCATTGTTTTATTCATATTAACACTTTGAAATATTTTATGGTTGTACTTAGTTTCACTAATTATTTTCTATCATTTGATTAGTGAGTTACCCTTAACATCATTGCATTTGTTGGTGAGCATAATATTTGATATTTCACTTCATCCATCTCAATTTATTTTAATGAAATGGATTTAAATAATAATTTTCACCCTTTGAACAAAGACGATATTATGGGATCTCTATGTTGAGAATAAAACACATTATACAAGATGAATTTTATAATATGAAAACAACATTATTTATTCCTAAATGAAATAGACATATAATGAAAAATAATCCAATAGTCATCTAAATACCACTTCTACATTTCATAGTATTCAAAAATACTGTTCGTTTTTTCAAACTAGTTGACAGGTGAATTATGTTTATAATCTCTTGGGAGTACATTTGAGTTTTATCTTTTTATCAGACTCTTTTAATATGTTCTTTTTGTCATGGTTCGAAGGCGGTCTAGTGAATAATTACCTTAAAATATGATGTAAGGTATCCGTAGAAGCACTCTTTTGTTTTATCTATAATTCCTAGAATAAAATAAGATTCAATAACATGTCATGAAAACCATAATGTATGAAATCAAAGGTGATTTTGAAGATTTTAGATATCTCTACATAGATGAATGGTCTTAAATAATAGACTAGTTTTTTAGTTTCAACAACACCTTGAATCATGTGAACATTTATTATGGATACTAGATTTATTCGACTCATTCTACTTCTGAACTAAACATTAATATAGATTTCTCAATTTCCAAAGAAAAAACAAGAGGCAAAGGCATTATTTATGGCCATATTAGATCAGTATTTTTGGATTTCAACACATTATATTATGAACGTTAAACCCTTATTACAAAATTGAAATATATAATATTCATTTGTAACATTTACCATGATATAGGGATCTCCTTGAAAATTTCCAAATTGAATTCTCCTCTAGCTTTCAAATTAATTAATTTTTTCGGAACCACATTGGTTGTTTTCTTAATTCATCCTAAAATAAAAAAATATATTCTCTATAATATAAGGTTCTATAACAATTTTTATAAAGGAAATGAAGTAGTGGTTATCTTAAATAGTTTTGGAGATGTTTCATTCCAACACACCATCATTTCTTCACATTGATCTATACCACATGATTCCATGACTATTATTTTTGAATAATCCCTTTGTCGTCATCATTATTATCCACCATGATTCCCTTGTTTTCTTATTGGTTATATTTAATAAATATTTATTTTTCATTTATTAAGTATGACTTTCTATAATTCCAAACCGATTTTTATCCTGGATTATTATAGGTTATGAAGAAATGTTATGTTTATTTGGAGTATGATATAATATAGAAATTTATAATATAATAATAAGGAAAAAAGTTGTTTTGTACACTATATGTCCCACCATGTATACAACCTAGATTTCCATATACTTTGTATTTGTTATTTATGGGGTGTATGTTATATATTAAATCCCCATACCTAAGTTTTTGAGGATTCCTAGAATGATAATTTTCATACTTTGATTCCTTTAATACATAACTCAAAAGGCTTAACCAAATATAGTGTGGTTAGTTATATTACTGGTCATGATGTTGGTTGAGGCATAAACATGTTTGTATTGTTCCTCCAGTATGCTGAGTTGATAGGAGGGCCCTCAATTAAGATAGAATCAGGAATTGCATATTAATTTCTAGATAAGGTGAATGTGATTTTTTAATCTATTTGTACGAGGGGTATGTTATGTGGTCATTCTCTTATATGAATGATATGTGATGTATTCCTTGATTTGTTCTATCTATAACCGTAGAGTTTAGAATGTATGAGTATGATATTTTTTATTTACATAACCCATGTTTTGGGGTAACTTGATGACTTTAAAAGAGGTAATATATGATTATTCATACATGTATATGATATATCTGGTGAACACGGGTATAGATAATGATGTGGTTGATGGGGATAATATTATATCCCTTTGTAGATTGAGTATCAATGATGATTTGATTAAGGTATATTTTCTACTTACATTCATAAATTTAGGAGTCTATGTTTATTCTGAATGTTAAAAATTCCAATGAGGTCACACTTTGTGTTTGACTAAATGGGGATCTAGGTTTCAAAATCTAAAAGTGATGTAGTAAAATATTTTTAGAGTTTTCATAATAGTATTTTAGCATGGATATTAACAATGTGTTGCATGTGATGTGATTCATTGTAAAATTGATTATATATTTCAAAATTATTGTTGTAAGATAACCAAAAAGGCTTCTAGATAGGACTTTTCATGTTACTATATGTGAGAAAATGTAAGGTGAGATGGCACAAAGTGTACGATGTTTTAGTGAAAGTGTTAAATTGATGGAGTTATTCACTAATCCCTTTATACATTTGATTTATTTTATATTACATCATAAATTATGACTTAGTAATAACTAATGTTATACCTCACTCATTTGATTAAGGCATATAATTAAGATGATATATGATAATATTTTAATGGATTAACCAAATCATATTGTAAGATATATCTACCCAATAATACCATCATAAATTTAATGATATATTAAATCATATTATATGATTCATATAGTAGTTTACAATCAATTAATTAAGTGTTAACACTAATTTTTATGTTTGGGAATCATCAATGTTTGGGTATCATCGATCGTTTACGTTTAATAATATAAAATTTATAGGATATCAGACACACCTAAATAATAATTCAGTGGTTGAGTATTTATAAATGTTGAAAATGAATATCATTATTCAAACATTGCATAAGGTGTGAGTATATTCTATAAAATGAATTTGAGTTTCAAAAAATAATATGAATAAGAATAAACCATTCATATGATGTTCAAGTTAGTGTTGACCCTCCTATTAATTTTCCCGAAAATTGCCTTCCTCCTTCCTCCATTTCCTTGAGAGATACTAGTATATCATTGTTTTAAATTGGGTCCTACATGAATGTTGGTTGATATAGTCAACCTAGAGATACATGATTGAGGAAGAAACCTTGTGGTTTCTTTAAAGGGATATTAACCAAGCATATATTTGAATACAATTGTTCTAGACATATTTTATGAAAGGTATATGTTCCTCATTTAGTTTATGCATGGTTTTGTTTTTTTATAGTATGGTGATAAATATTGTAAGGTTTATATTATATTATATCTTATTGAATAAGTGTTATCTAATCCTTATAAACCATTTAATTTCCAAAATCATGAAATGGATAAGAGAAAAGGCTCAATAGTGGATGGTTGTAGTGTTGATATTATGTCTGATTTGGGATACATTACCTGGATAGGACTGAGGACTATATATTATAGATATATCTCTATAATTTTATTTATTTTTTTAAAAAATATTATATACAATCAAACTATTGAAGAATTTATTTCAATATATGTGACTCATGTGACACTATAGTAGTTAATTTTGATATATGAAGTGAAATATTATTTACTTATGGTGGGATCACGGTTATAATATCCATATTCTATTATAATATTGGGATTATTGTTTCTTATTTTTCTCTACTTTGATTTTATTTTATAACTATAAGAGTTTGTATAGTCTCCCCAAGATAATTAGAGTCCCTCATTACTAGTTATAATACAATAGAATATGTGGAGTTACACTTATTATTTGGAATAATTTGTTTTAGTCATTGTATAGGTGAATTTGGATGGGATATTTACAGAGTTGTCTAATAGCCTTCCTATGATTTTTTACTATTTACGGTTTATGATTTTAATCTTTTCTCGGGGAGGAAAGAATATGAGAGTTTATAAATTATTTTTAAATATTACGATTCATGTGATTTTTTTGTTTGATTTTTATTTTCATACTAGGATATTATATTATTTTAGGATACATAAAGTTCCTATAAGAAAATATATATTATATTACTATATAACATGATGGTTGAATTACACTTGATTAAACACTTGATCCTGGTTACATTATTATTATCTTAAGAATGATTAGGTGGATCCTATATGAATTATTTACCATGAGAGTGTGAAGATGAGAAAAAAGAGTGAACTATAGTTATGAGAACCATTATATAGTGGTTTGTGTGTTGAGTAGGGTGATGATATACCTAATATTTCTTATATAAATCTGTGATATCAATAATATTATTACATATTTAATATGAGTTATGAATATGAAATTTTCATGATATTCCACCATAACGACCTCCAGTAGAGAACCAAGAGGGTGGGGACAAGCATGAACCATTGACAGTTGAGATGGAACCCCTAGTTGTTATACTATCAAATTTGGGTGTACATCTATAAGAGAATATGAAAAGTGTTGAGTATTTAAAATATAGAGATGATATATGATTTGGGACTTATATGTCTCATTTTAAATGGGATTTCAAAATATAGTATCCACCCACTTAACGGGTGTGGGTGGACCATAAAATATTGACTTCTTATTAGAGTTTATGAATGTGATATTTTAACACGAAGAGACACCCCCAGGAAGAGGGTGAATTTGGTGAAGTATATTTTATGGGGGCCATATGTGAACTAGTGGGATGTATGGGTGTTGATATACAAACTTGTGGGGTTATCCAAGACATATTTATATATTTCATTCTATAATAATTTCATTCTGGAGACATTAAGGGACAAAAATGGTTGAGAGTTTTTGTATCTCACCTAGAGGGATATGTTCAATATTTATTACAAAGAATTTTTAATATAACTTCTATAATTTTATCTAATATTTGATAGTGATGTGGAAAGTAGGGTTAGGGTATTTAAATTTTGGTATATTTTTTTAGTTCATGATCTGGTAAGCATTTTTTTCATTTTCATCATTCTTAGTGGTTATGAATCCGGACCTCATAGATAAGTAGAACTAGAGTGATCATATGAAATCTAAATAGTTTACATTTTCTACAGGGACTGAGTGTATGTCATCAGGTAAAAGGAATAGTATGTTTGAAGTTTCCCCTAAGGGTGGAAATGGTAAGAGTATCCATATTAGTGGTTTATCTCTTCCCCCTCAAGGAATATGTTTTTTATGTTTTGGTGATTTAGAAAGTCTAGTCATGTGTAATATAAATACCATCTGCAGCATATTGAGTGTCGATTATGTGGGTGGATACAGAACCTATAATTTTTTATTAAATGTTCCCCATAGTTTTTTGGTCATTGATGTTCTATAAAACAAAATGATTTAAATCACGGATATGACTACCATATCATAATTGTATTTTTGGATTCATGGATTAGTTTATACATGGTGCCTAGCGGTAGGGGAAACATTATCAGTTGGGATATTCCTTGAAATGGATCGAGCTATTGAAGATTGAGGTCGACGCTTAGGCCAATTTTGTGGTATTAAGGCAACTCATTATGATCCTGATGTCAATCCATCAATATTTTTGTGTATGATTCTAGTTTTATCCATAAATTCTTATATTTTGGTCAACAATTTTTCATCATACTCATTTACATCATCTAATTTTATATGTGATTTGGGGTTGAACATAAAGTGTGGTTATGTAGTGATGTCAATTTATACACTATTGGGAGGAAAATGTGGGATCATTCATAAATTTTAGGAGTGCACCATAATTATTAGTTAACAAGTGATTCTATAGTATTTATATTTGATAAGATAATCAACTTCATTTTGATCCTTAAGGTGGATTGGATTATTGATTATATTACACTGATTAAATTCTATAATAAATGTGTATCATTCACTTTTGTTAAAGTTGACTAATACACTCTTATCAAATAGTGGGATTTTCAGGTAGTTCATTCAATAATTGACAAGTATCATATATAAAATGTTATAGCCTATAATTCTTGTATTTTTTTAGTTATGATGAGACATTTAATTAGGAAATTCCTTCTTTTTTTTTATCAGTTCAAAGTGGTTTTTACTAAGTAATTCCCAAGGTTTTCACATGAGAGTTTGTTCTAATTAATAACTTTCATTATTCTAGTTATTAATTCCATATTAATTCCATCATATAGGATGTCTCATATATATCTCATAGAGTATAAGGTTCAACTATATGGAACTAATGGGAGGTGATTTATTTTATAATGTTTGTCTCCTTTGGGTTCTCCTATGTTATATTCAAAAATATATGATTGTTAGTAAGAATTGTGTTAGGATTACTATAGTTTGAACTAATTTATAGTTATGTACTAGTATCCTCTTCCATGTAAGGAAAACGAATTTATCCTATTGAGGGGGACTAAGTGGTTCTCCATGATTAACTTGATGTCAAGTATCATTAGTTTTGGGTGAAGCATTCAGATATTTTTTATACATCTTTCAGGAGTATAGGTGGCCTATATTAGTATCGTATGATTTTGTTTAGATTAAAAAAATGCATCAGTGGATTTTATGGACCTAAATAATACGGTCTTCTATCTATATCTGGATTATTTCGTCATTTCCATTATCAATGAAATCTTTTTATTCTCCCAAACATTGAAGTACCATGATCATTATATTGGAATTTTTTGGGGAATACAATGATAGAATAAACATTATACCAAAATTTTAATGTTTCATTTCTGGATCATATATGATATCTTCACAATGTATGTGATGTCAGAGGTCGGTATATCAGTAGACCCTAATAATTTCAAGGTTATTTTTTTAGTGACCCATGAATGTATTTAATATTCATATCTTCAAAGGATTGGAAGAATAATTTTATATATTAATTATTTTATTATATTAATTAGAAGAGTTGATGACTTATCTAATCAAATTGGAGAAAATTAATAGTGGTCTAATCATTGTGAGAGAGACTTCAAGGTGTTGTAGGCAATGTTGACTTCAACACTAGTGTTGACCTTACATGATCCAATTAAAACTTCTACCATATATTTTGATATATCGTGTATAGTTCTTATAGTTATTTTAATAAAGGATAGGTGATTATTCACTTGTTGATATTTTTAGTTTATCTTATGAGGTAAATATTATTTAACTTATAATTTATATTTAGTATCGGTAATACAAATTTTGTAATATAGGTATTAGTACCTATTGGGTGATGTTTTTGTGGAATATATAGTCTATAAGATCCTAAATTATATATTTTCACAACTGGACATAATTCTTTAATAGAAATTTCAGGTTGGGTATCATTAATATTTTTCTTAATGATAGAATTTACCCATGGGAAGGTAAATGTTATAGTGGAGTCACTAAGTATAAATACATAATATTAGGTGGTGTAGGAGGAGTGTAGGGAGTGGTGGATAATTAGCCGCTTCATGTATATACATCACAATGTATATGAGTATCAAGGTAGATAAAATATTACTTCTATATCTATTATCTCTTAACTCCTCATAATTGTGAAGGACATTCCGTTTTCTAACATTGATTACAATGTTATGAGGGACAATATATAGGTGGGGAGCTTCCCCCAAATTGGTCCTTGGATGGTGATGGGATCTTATACATTTGAAAAATGATTTATGGTTCGTGAGACCATGTGTGTGGAGAAGAGGTATGATTCATAGTCCATTGTATGGGTTTTTCACATAGGGATTTTCATGATATATCTTGAAATCAATATGCAATATTGGTAGTTTGGGATTAAGAATGATATTGAATGATTTATTTCATAATGTAATACCTATCAATGGGTGAATATAATGAATCAGTGACCCATAAGTCCAATTTAGCCATTTCTTATTCCTGAGGAGAAATTGGATGATATTATGAGGGATTTTTTGATGGTTTTGTTAATTTCACCAATATGTAGTGATGCATTATGGGTTATTGGGTATGGATTAATGTACGTCAAACACTTCTTAAGGTGTAGGGAGAGAAAATATGTCGATGAAATTGGAAATTTTTATATCTAATATATAGTAAAATATTAGGATGTGCCTACATATGTCAAATCTAATTGGAAATCCTAATTTATCCTTCACTTCTAGTAGGTACAATAGGAGGAAATCTATACCCATGTGAATTGAGATGTACATGTTTTACCTAGAAAGGAAGGTAACATTAGCATACCAACTAGATTATAGAGTTCATATTGTAGGTATGCTTCCTAGACTTAAATGGTTTCTGGGCGAGTCATATTTCATTAGTAATGTCTTAACACCATAAAATTTTAAAATTAAAACTATGTTCGATAGAATATACAACACGCAACACTGAGATTAATTGAACCATAAAGTATTATTATTTTATTAACATTAAAACATAGGCCTTGATTTGAAGGGTATGGATAGAAGCAACAGAATTTTGAAATTAATATTATGAATATATTCAAAAAAAATTGATTAATTCTATGAAAGTAAGGGCTCTTCCTTTAGTAAAATCATTTTACTCTTCAAAATAGGTTGTCTTTAAAAATAGATTTTACAAAAAAAATTAAGTGAATATTATAATTAAATTCTGGAAATTGAATAATATGTATTTGATAAAAAAAAATCTTTCTTTCCATAATATTATCAAAATTTTCTTAGGGTGAATTTTTTATATTTATCTAAATATATTGATTTTTCAGTTAACAGTGAAAATATCAATTTTTAGGATTCAATCATTTTTTCATTGGAAAATATCCCATTATACATTAAATTTTATCTTAGAGTAATATAATTCTTAATTATTCATATATACTCCAATAAACTACATTTTAATAACCTTTAATCCTTATTTTTCTATATGTTCATTTTTTTTAAAAACAATTTTTCAACAAAAATGATTTTTATTCAATTTTAAGTGTTAATATTAAATTTAATTTAATAAATTGACAGTAAATAAATTTTATTAAATGGAATAAATTTTTTTATTCATAATAAAAAATTAATCCTTTGATGAATTTATGATATTTTTTTGTAAGAAAATAAATTTTTGGTGAGTCATAAAAAAATACAATTTTTATGAAACACAATATCTTTAATGTTATCCACAAGACATTAATATGATATAATAATCTATAGAAAATATGAAACTACTAATATATGAAAATATAATAAACCCATCCTAAAAAATAATTTAAAATATATAAATTTTATTTAATTTCATTATAAATGTGAAAAACATTTCTAATGGAAACGCAGTGCTTTCCCAGCAATAGAAAAGTCAATTTATTTCCATAATTTATTTTTTGAGCATTAGAAATATTTTTATCTTCATTATTATTAAATATGTGGTATTATTGAATATATATATAAATATATATTAATTTTTATTTTATAAAAATGTTACTTATACAAATTCCTATGCAATTCTTACATAAGGCTGGAAAACTGAAATTAACACAATAAATGATTTTAAATGACATATGAGTGAGTAAATATATATATTGAAGAAATATAAAAATTTATTTTGAACTCAGTTTATTTATTATTAATTTCTTAATTCAATTTTAATTTTTAATGATGAATTAATTAACATTAATTCTTATGTAACACTGACATAATGCTTTTTCAAAAAGCATAAAAATCAATTAAATGGATTTAAATAATCAAAACGCAATTTTTTTCGGTGATTTAATTTTTCACATGACATTTAAAGAGAAATATAACATATTAGAGATTAATTTATATTCTATATACTAATTCCATTACTATCATATTATTTTCCATGTTAAATTATGAAAATAGTTCTCAAAATAATATTAATAGTATTTTATGTAAAAAGATATTTTATTTAATTTTTTAATTTTTTTTAAAAAATAATTAATAATACAATTAGTATTATAAATAGTTTAAATTTTAATTCCTTTTACATTTATGATATAATTTTTATAATATAATGATAATTAAAACCCTTAAATATTGAAATGAAAAATTGCCATAATTAACGTTAAAATTGGTCAACTAAGGGCTTAAACCAATAGATATGGTTTAAAATGATAACTATACTTTAAAAAATTTGTTTTTGTGAATACATTAATACCATATAATCCTTATATTAAAATTAATTTAATTTTTTATCCATTTTAAATTATCTATAATAATTGTATATTACAATATTTCATGAATTTCAAAAAATGATATTAATTATATTTTATAATAAAAAATATTTTTTAATTGATTTAGAGTTATAAGAATCATAAATTTCAAAAAGTATATGAGATATAGTTTAAAATATAATAAATGGTATTTATGAGTCACTTATCATTTTATAGTAACTTACTTGACCCATATATAGAAAAAACATTAATATTACTATCATTGTTCAAACAGTTAACCGAGGGTGGGGTTAAAACTAATAAATAAGGGTTAAAAATCACCTAAACATATACAAATAAAATTTTATTAGAGTATTTAGACTCTTATTAATCGCAATTTTAAAATATATCAATTTGGATCCACTTGAAGCTAAAAGTGAATTTTTATTTATATAGTACTTTATAAAATAAAAAATTACCCATCCCCACACATATAAGAGGGTAATTATTCTCCACTCTTAATCATAAATATTTAGCCTTATATCTCAAAAAAAATGCTACCCAATTCTGGTCTAAACATTTATAGTCATGATATATAGGTGTTGGTAATCTTAAAATACCATTACAAAGGTCCATTAGAAGGATCTAAAGAGACCTACCGAAGAAGATGTAAATAGTCTTACACAACAATTTTCAATTTATTTCTTCTAAAACCTCATATAAATCAAAGGTATCCATTTTATAATAATTAATTAAATATCTCAAATATACATAATTATTATTATAATGATGGAATAACTACAATCAAACTTCTTTTAATCTGTAGGAAAATGATAACATCATTCATGCGTATGTGTGGACTACAACCTAAAGGAAGGGCTATGATTTGTTTTTGGATTCTTGTTAACATGGATGGTAATAATTATTCAATTAATAAATTTGTAATATATATATATATGATATAATAATTATTTTGGAAAGGTTAATTTTTAATTATATTTCCTTCACTCTATCCATCAAAAAGGGAAAAAAATGTTCACATGTACATAAATTATATCATCTCCTTGAATGGTGTAATTAATTTTTCTATATCATCCTTTTATGGATGAATAAAAATATATATGTATAATTAATATATATTAAATTTATATCATTATTAACATTATTTATATAATGTAACCATGATCAAATTGCAAATATAAGGAATGTTGGAAATAAATATGCATGAAGCATGAAATAATTATCACCTAGAATAGTGATTTTAAAAAATAACTGTTAGTAAACTGGTGGAAAGTTTTATAATTAATTATTACAAGATATTATGTATATAATTATTATTCTAGAATAGATATATAATAAATAAATATTTTTTATACAGGATTTTTGAATATTTAAAAAAATAAATGAGATTATAGATAAGGGATTTTCATCTAACTTTTTATTATGTGATTCAAATGCCATATTAACCACTTATTTTTTTCTATAATCTATATACATCCCTTAAATATCTTTTATTATTATCCTTATAAAAAATATTGGGATATCAATATCTTTCTAATTTTCTCTCTTTTATTAGGTTTTTATTTCAATGTTACTAAATTGGTTTGGAATATATGTCTTGATAACATTTAAATTAGGATTATTTATGATTTAATTTCCATTGATGAAATCATATGATACCTATCTAATAAGATACTTTAATTTCTCTTTTTATTTACTTATTTCTAAAAATTTTATGTTTTATCCCCATTTATCTCTCTTTGGAACTCAAAATGGTTTAGAAAATTATTTTATGAAAGGTTGACCATTTTTCTCCTCTTTCGTTCTGGAAACCATTTTCATCTATATACAAATTTTATAAAACATTTTAAATAATTTTTTTGGATATTAGAAATTTAATTTTTAAAAATAGTTTTAATCCATGTTTTAGTCTCTGTGAATATGATTCAAAGTAACCTTCCAATCATTTTCTAAATTAGTTACTTTTGAATTTCGATGGAAAAATTGAAAAGAATAATTTTTTTCACATATATGACATGAATTATCCTACCATCATAACCACAAATTGATATGAATATTTATTAAAACATTTCCTTGATTCATTTAAATGGGATTTTTAACCATAAAATTTCATTGATATTTGGATTTAATGTAAGTAATTTCGAAATAAAATCATTATATTCCTGAAAATGTATTTCAATGATATTTTAATGGAATTATTATGTAAGATAATATGATTTGATTTTTATTATGATTTTCTAGGGATATGATCCAATTATACAATAATTATTCACTCTTTGTATGGTTTATTATTTTTAATATGATAACATTATGAAGCTCATTTATTTTCCATGAGTTATGTATGATGAATTTATGAAATGTTTATGATACACATTTTCATTGCACAAGTTTTTATATGATGTTATGATAAATGTTTTATGATATTGTGGAACATATATATACGTACATATATATATGTATATATATATATATATATGATTTTCATTATTTTATGGGTTTTTGAGGACTGATATATCCATATCATTCTTAGGGTATGGTTTTTTATCTCATTTAATAATTATGGGATGGTACTTGATGTGATCAATCCACTAGGAAATCTGTAGGGATTCCTAATCATTTTGAAGAAATATGTAAGGATTCCTGATCCACATTGTAAAAAAATGTATGGATTCCTTAACCAGTACCGTAAATATATTTTTATTTCTGATACACTATAAGAAATAAGTGATTATTATTGATCCATTATGGTAGGGAAAATAGGTGTTGATTTCTAATCATCTATTATTTAATGGTCTATATAGTTAACCTTGACATATGAAATAGTTTATATACCTATTATAATCCCACCATTTTATGATATTTTTTATACTTATGATTTTAACTCTTGTTTAATTGTTATTTTAGTATTGTATTATCTGTCTTTTGACCCATTTTCTCAAATTATATTGTTTAATTCTATGAATTATGACTATTATCCATGATAAATTATAAATAAATGTTAAAAGATAAAATATAAAATCACATAACCTTACTATTATGTTATGATTTAAAATAATCTTCAATTTATATCTCCCTTGTTTACCCTTTGTGAGGATATAAGATAACCCTTTTCTTATGTTTCCTCTACCTAGGGTATGGATAATTTTTTAAGTATGGTATGTCAAAAAATATTACTTCATGGGAAAATCTTTGTGAGAGATATAGAATTTATTTCAGGAAATAATAAGATTGTGTGTCTCCTCTCAAAATACAAAAAATATTTATTTTCCTAGAGTAAATAATAATGAATTTCATCTAAAATGATTTAATATTTTTGTATGAAAATAATGTGTCAGTATATTTGGTTTAGAAGTGGGGTTTAGTTTTATGATTTGGATTATAGAACTTTGGTGAAAACCTTGCAGATAGTCCTAAGTATTTGATAACATCTTAATGTTATGGTGTCAAATAAATTATGTGGTTTTCCTTTAAATGATTCCCTTCATAGATAGTTCAAGTGGATGTGGTTTTAGAACATATGAATATTTGGTAAATAATATAAAAAAATTTTATTCGAAGTATATATCATCCATTATTCGGGTGGATCAGGAGTGTACCCTTAGTCCACACCTAGTTTGAAACAATTAGAGGATATGTTGGTGTTAACACACATTTTTTTAATCATTATGAAGGATTTAAATATTTTATAAGCAAGGATGTCCTAGGTTAAACCTATGGTTTCCTAGATTGAAAATAAGGATTCATGATTTGGACATCTTATGAATGATTTTTCATGATTAGACATGTCAATTTTTTCTCTCACTATAAATTTGGTGTTTTAGTAAACAACTAAAACTATGAGTATTCAAGTTAATATAGAATGTGATGTAATATGAAATTGTTTACCTCAATAGAAGCTAAATGAAATAAGATACGGAATTAGAAATATTTTGATTATGAATAATCATTTATATCATTATATGAGTCATAATATCAAATTGGATGAATTTCCAAACATACCTAATAAGGGAAAATATATTTTTTAGAAAACATATTGATTGTAAAGATTCATATTCTTGATGTTCAATTATGTGAGAAGAAGCACATAAGGAAATGACTCAATGTAACGATAAGATAATTAATCATCTTAAAATAAGGGAATAGATCATGTAAGTACTGATGAAAAATAAAAAGTTCAATGTAAAAAATAAATTTCATCCTAATGAACCATTTATAGTTCAATGTATTTTGTGTGAGGAATATAAGAATTATCCAAGAAAAGTCCCTAATCCAAGGGTTAAATCTTATACTAAAGAAAAAACTATGATATTCCAATTGTTGAAGTATAAGAATTAAGGTGTTTATGTATTGGGATTTTAGAATTATGTTATATAAGTGTTATATCAATGATATTCTTGATATAAGAATCATAAAGCTTTTGATTATTATTCAATAATATTTTTTCATTTTGAATTTGAAAATATATGTTGAATGGTACCTATAACCCAGAAAACTAATTTACATTTAATTTAACTATTACTAGTTTGGATAAATATATGATTGACATTCAGAAAACAAATGGGATAGTATTCATAACCTAGAAATTGGTTTGTGATTTTATGGAAAAGGGAATTAGGTCATCTTTGTTGATGATTATTTAATTTTAGATTTATGGAATATATTTAATAATTTATGATTTTATTTTTGGAATTAGGATTGTGTTTTATTTGGGGTAAACTTAATATTTAAGGATTCCTTCATGGGTTTATAATTTTTTGGTTTTTATATTTTTAATGGCTTGAATACCCCTTTTAATGTTTTTACTTATGGGATTTTTACGTGATTCGAAAAATTAATTAGGTTTTAGGAATAATGCTAAATCTATGATTAAATAACCCTATATATTATTATATGATTTCATGATAAGATATTTAAGGTTTATGGGGAAATAGGTTATGGAAAATTTTAATGGTTGAAATGATATTCATTAGTAAGGAGATAGTTTCAAATATATTTATAATCAAGCTAAGGATTAAATTTTAGGTTTTAGCAAAATTTTATTGATCATATTTTGGTAAATTTTAATAAATTATAAATATATATATATAATGAGTAATGATGTATTGTGGGACACTTCATCAGGTTGTGGTGTATGTTCCTTTTGGTTTTAACATGTTTCTTGACATGAAAAAATATTTTGGATGATCATAATCAATTTTTTCAGGATGTAAATGGAAAGGTGTAATGTCATCCTTAAGTTTAAAACCTTGTTCTATATTGATTTTATTGAGTTTTTTTAGTCTTATTTATAAAATTATCTATATTGAACCATTATTATTATTTTGGAAATTTAGGAGTTAAATAGGAAGGTTTCGGCATCTTGGATATTATCTAACATTATTTTAACAATATAGTTTTGGTTAATATTAAAGAACCAAATTAATATAATAACATGATTTTGGGGATTATAATGATTTTATTGTGCTTTAGGCCTGATAAATTCATATTGAATACTCGTCATTTAGAGAAAAAGATGATATTTTTGTGGAAATTTATTAATGTATTAGATTTTATATTTCAAGTAATTTATTGAATTATATTATTAGTATATATAAGGAATTAATTCCTCAAATATAAGAAAAAGTTTTTTAAACAAAAAATTTATCCGATTGTGATAATTTTTTATGGATCAATCGTATTTTTTTCAACTCATTGATTTATGCTTTTATGTTTATAAACTTTATCTTAATAATTCAATTTCTTTTTATAAATATTCTACATAACTCTATACCACAATAATTACATTAATTTTTTATATATGTCCATATTTTTTCTTCTAAGTAATATTATACATTTTTTATCCTATTTATTTACAATTCCATATGACTTTCATATTTCAGTTTTGTCCCTTTTAAGAATAAGTTTTGTTAATCTTTTTTATTGTCTGGGTTTTAAAAAAACTAATTTACAAATGAGAAACTAATAATTACCAATAACATGATAAAATTTTAAGGATATGGTATATTAATGGAGGGGGGGAATGTAACACCCTATGATTTTAAATTAATAGTATGTTTGATAGTGTACAGCACAAACAACATCTAGGTTAAACTAACCATAAAATATTAACATTGTATGACCATTGAATCATAGTTATTGAATTGGAATGTCGAGATAGAAATAACCAAGTTATGATATATATATATATATATATAATAATAAAATCATTGATAAAATCCAAGGAAATAATCAAGAAATTTTTAGGAAATTAAGTATATTCATAAAATTAGGTTTTCATCCTAAATGGGTTTTATTTATTTTTTTGAGTCAATATTAAAAATAAATTCTATAAAATTTTAAAATTTTATTTTATTAAAATAATATATCTTTTTAAATCCTCTTATCAAAATAATCTTAGGGTGAGATTTTAGGATTTGGTTTGAAATTATTGAATTTTTAGAAAATAATGAAAAATAAATATTTTTATAAAATTTTAATTTATTTTCAATGAAAAATGTTATTATGCATATAATATTATAATAAATAAAAAATCACTTAGATGAATATGTTCTAATTAATTTCATTTTAATCATCATTTTACACGCTTTTATTATATGTTCATTTTTTGGCATAAAAACGCATTTAAAAAATAATTTTTGTTCAATTTTATGCATTTATATAAAATTTTATTTATGAAAATTATAGGAAAATAATTTTATTAAATAGAATTAATTTTTTTTATTCTAAAAATAGAATTTATCCTTGGATTAATTTTCAACATTTTTTTGAAGTAGTTATCTTTTGGGTGAATAGTAAAAAAATATAGTTTTTTATAAAATATTGTATCATTTATGATATCACCAAAAAATAAATATGACATAAAAATTTATGAATATTATTTAAGAAAAATTTATTATTATATACTAAAAAATAGTACAAAAATAATTTACAAAATATATATTAGGATTATTTACATGACAAATATGAAAATTATTTTCATTATCGAGGAAGTTCCAGTGAAACAACGAAAAAGGCCAATATGGTATCCATGAAAATAATTTTTTATGAGGAGTATTTTGATAGATATGTTTATTATATAAGAGTTATTATTTATCATTTTATTGGATATATAAAAAAAATATGCTATATTACAATGGACATATCCAAATGTGTGTGAAACGCCTATACATTGTGAGAAAAGTCAGAATAACATATTATATGATTTTCATGAGATAGATGTTGGTAAATGTAATATGCCATCCTTTTTTGGAGTCATCTTGTTTGACTTTCCAGGTAATTTTAGTTTTTATAAATATACCTTTGGGTTGGGGTAGGACCTAGGGTGTGTTTTGGTGAGGTCTTTAAGGAATAGAGAAAATAGAGGGATAGGCATGGTTTGCGCAAGGTTTAGATAAACCGTGATCAAGATAATCATTTAGATATTGGAGGTCGGAAGAGTTGTCACATGGTTTTCTTATCCATGCACCATCGAGCTATGTGGGCAGTGGAAGACCGCACAGTTGGTGCATGGTTTGGCCTAACTGTGCAGAAACCGTGCGTGCGGAGCAGTTTATTTCAAAAATTGAATTTCAAACCAACCAAACCCATGAAACATCTTTAATTCGACCTTGTCTTTATAATGATAGTTTCTAGGTGTTCTCGAAGCCTTCTATAGGGCTTCTAAGGTGATCAGACCACTATTCTTTGATATCAGAAGCCCGGATCGAAGATCCGCTCTCCTCCCAGTATGTGGATTTCACCCCGATGGTCCTCCCATTATTTTATTATCTTTTATAGATCTTTTCATAGAATATCTCCCCCATTTTCATGGATATAATCTTATGATTTAAGATATGGATCGTGTATTTTATATCTAGATCTCGATTTTCAAGATCTTTATGCCTTTGATCTTAATTATGGATTAGGTAATTTGATCTGAACCTCAATCGACGACGTTGTTCTGCTCGGATTTTGAGGATTTTCATTGGGATAACTTCTATCCATAAAATGAGGTTAGTGGTTTAAATAAAACTATTATAGTAATGATTTGGATATGTGTATGAGTTTATGATTTTCATGATTCTCTTGATAATTGATTTCCTAAATTGGAGTTATTACGAATGTGGAATTGAATTGTGTTTGTCTCGGTGATTAATTAGGAATTGAATCATGGAAAAAAGGGGGTTTCCCAAATATATATTTTGAAGATTTTTATGGGTTGAGTTATTGTAATTGAGATATTGGATTGATTGTGATAAGATAATTAGTTGTGAGGAATTAATTATGAAATAATGACGTTTGCGATAAAAGATAATTAATTGTGAGAATTAATTATGTGCCATGAAGTTGACCAAAGATAATTAATTGAGAGAATTAATTATATGTCATGATGTGATCAAAGATAATTTATTTAGAGAATTAATTATGATAGGTTAAGATTTGATATACATAATTAATTGTGAATAATATATTATAGAATGATAATTTTGTTGGTTTATTATTTAATTGATTAATTAATTAATGGGATATATGCTTATTTTATTATAGAAATATCTAATGGAATTTGAAATGTTTAACTAATCATTGGATTCGCAAAGGAATAATGTGGAACATTCTTGTGAATTAAAGAATAATTAAATGGATGATATTTTTTTGGTGCTATACATGGCGTTCTAGACTGATAGGAGTTGGGACTTAGATATGGTGTTCCCCCAAAAGTTATCCAATCTTGAGATTATGGAGACCAAGGCATGATTACCTACACTGAACAAGAAATAAGTGTTAGGAATGACGACCTACACTCAACGAGATTGTGGTTCTAATCATGACTACCGACACCAAATTAATTATAATAATGTAGGATGATTTAACAAGGATTTGGGGTGCAATGCATGACAACCTACTCCAAATAATAAATAATATTGAATGATTATTCCATTGTAAAACATGAATTGAAACTGGGTGTAATGTGATTATTAATGACTAAATGACATTGTGATAACTATTTAAATTGTGAATTTTATTTATTGTTTCATAAAGTTTCATGCACTCTCTTTTAACTGGACTCGTTTAGACACCATTTGTGGGGGCCCACTGATTTGTATTCACACCCTATTTAGGACACCTGATCGGCACCTGAGTAGACTATGTTGTTTCATGAATGGATAAGGGAAAGGCCCATGGATAGGTTTTAGTTTTGGATTGAAGCATAGGAGAGGGAACCGAATGTGGTTCGGGGCCTGTTTAGGAGTCTTTGTGTCTTAAATTTTTGTTCTATTATAGACACTTTACATTTTCATTTCCACATCATGTTTTACCTTTATGTTTAATATTTTATTTTCATGTTTTATTTATCATTTGACATTGATTTTTTCTGGTTATTTATATTCTTCCTCACTTGGTTATTGTTATTTTCTTCTATTTGTGTTTTTTTATAATAAAATAGGGTATAGTCTCCCAAAGACTGACTTATCAGACCCTCGATGCTAGTCGGCACCCTCCGGTGTGTGGGAAAGTGCGCTTGAGGGCCCATGGACAACCGTCCTGAGGGCACTATTTATTTGTTCCTGGGTCGGGTTGTCACAAATTGGAATCAAATTTGTCTTTTTTCCATCTTCTTCTTTTTTCTTACTATTTTAGGAAAGGTAGAAATGAGACTAGGGAGAGTCGATTCATGGTAATGAACTCTTTCATGGGTGTTTCAAACCCATGAATGGGGGAAAATCTATGTACTCAGGGTGGGATTGTTGTGATTCATGTTTGTTGTTATTATTGGATATTATTTCACCATGGGTGACACACTTGTTTTGTAAAGTGATATTTGTGTTGAAAATTGTTGAATTTTGATTTGTGGCCTAAAGAGTCATGATACATGAGACTACATGAACCATTCTAGAAACTCAGGTTTGTAGTAACATTCAACATTCTGGGAACTCACCGGAAAACTGTTTATGGGTAAGTGTTGAACTTGAACTGTTTTCCTTGTAGTGAGATAGATGTAATGTTGAAAAATAAAAATAATTTGGAATCTAATAAGAAACTTTATTTATGGAATGGATATGATTAATTAATTTTTTTAATTAATTAATTATATATAATGTGATTAATTAATATTTGAATTAATTAATGAGAATGTGTGTACCCTTTTTAACAAATCCCTTGGAGTAGAATGGTTAAGGGTAGGGGAAAATGTCCTCAGTGTTGGTCATGTGCTGAGAAAATGTTCAAAGGTAATATTGAAACTATTTGTGTTAGTTTCTCCTCTTACATAAATGTTATAAGGATGCATTATGATACCTAAAACGTGTGTTTGGATTTGTATAGATATACCTCCCCAATGCTTATTGAGGAGATATGTAGGGGTATGGCCCAAAAATAACTTCCAAAGATGGAGCTTTCGGAACCATTGGTGTATGATATTGATGAAGGAGAATTTTTTCGAGAGAAATTTTCTCGTTTCACACAATTTATGGAGAAAGACTTAGGGCGGGTTCAGAAAATCATGTATGAGTTGACAAGGTAGTTTCACCTGTATCACCCTCTTACTTTTTCTAGAGAGGGTGTACCCAAAGGATCGGAATTCTAGACTGAATCCATAGAGATGATACTTGACCATTTGGAGATTTCTACTAAGATAAGGGTGAAGTTGGATTCTTATATACCATGGGGTTTAGTGAATCGCTACTTGGTCATTAAGGTACCATTTAGAGAGACTCACGAGATGTTATGGAATAATATTCCATATAAGTTCTTAGAGAACATCTATCTAGACACACTGAAGTAAGAGAAGACATCAGAATTTATGCATATAACAAAAGGAAGAATTTCCATAATGGAATATTCTGGACCATTCACAGATTAAGAGCATTTTGTCCAAATTTGGTGGTAGATGAGGATTCTTTGGTAAAACAATTTTAGGATGGACATATGTGGCATGTTATGTCTCTAGTGAATATCATTAGGCTGATGAAAATCTCAGAAGTGGATAATTAGACTCTAATTTTAGAGGGGAACCTAAAGTAGGCCTCTAGTATTGGATAGGTGCCTGGATGATCTGGGAGTGGGACTTCTGAGACATGGATGTGTCTTCACGTGAATTTTAGTCAGGATAATAGAAAGTAAGGTGGACAGCCAGGAGGGACAGTTTCACCAGATCTTTCTCATGTGATTTTCCACCATTGTCATCAACAAGGACACTATCATACACATTTTCCACGAATACCAATGGATTGCTAGTTTTGTGGCAATATGGGACACTTATAGAATATCTATAGGGGCAGTTCCAAGCTGGTGATGAAGGAGCAGCTGCTCAGAGTCAATGTATGGGAAGGGGGACTTCTACACTATATAGGTTTGGCAGCTAGAGTTCTTCTAGAAGAGGTGATAGTGGTAGTGGACATGGTGCTTCAGGGAATGAGAACCCATATTAGTAGAGTGGTTCTACTTAGGGGACTCAGACGACCCCACAAGGAAGAGGGTAAGGATAATTACTTGCAATGAAACTTACACTTGTGGAGAGTGAGGTTGTTATATCTACATTAAGAGGTACTATTCTAGTTTTATCTACTTTACCTACTCACTTGTTTGATACTAATGCCTCTCATTCCTTTATATCTGAAAATCTAGTTAATGGATTGAGTATGGAGGAGGATTACTTAAGAGGGGTGAGGGATATCGATACACCGTTGGAAACACAGTCTAGTGATATCTGTTTATGCAGGGTATGTTTTCTAGAGATCAGAGATTATCATTTTCTTTAGGATATATATGTCTTTGAAATAATGTTTGTGGAACTGATTATGGGTATGGATAGGCTTGTCACATAATGATCCCACATATATTGTTATCACAAGAGAGTGAACTTTGTATCTCATTAGGGTGAACAATATTTCCTTCGTGGAGAATGGAATATCCATGCATGCCAAGCTGGTCCAATTAATCTCCACCTGGGAGAGATCACATCCAAAGTTGCAAGTCTATAGCTGGAAGATGGGAGTGGTTGGAAAGATTTCCTTCCACCAGTAGTATAACTGTTTCAGGATGTCTTTACTTAATACTTTTTTGGGTATCGACTTGACAGAGATGTGGAATTCATTATTGATCTCATTCCTAGGGCTGAGCGGGTATCTATTCCTCCTTACAGAATTTCACTTATTGAGCTTCAATATCTCAAAACGAATTTGGAGGAGTTGTAGGAAAAAAGGTTTTTTGGTCCATGTACGTCGCCTTGGGGATCATCTTTTTTTCAGATAAGTCCAACGAGATTTTACTCTTATGTTTCGATTACTAGAAGTTGAATAAAGTTATTGTGGAGATCTAATGTCCTCTTCCATGTATTGATTATATGTTTTACTAGTTGAAGTGTGTTTTATGTTCTCAAAGATCAATCTGAGGTTAGGGTATCATCAAGTGATAGTTATGACATTTCATATACCAATAACTACTTTAAAAAGAAGGTATGTCCTTTATGAGTTTGTCATAATTCCATTTGGGTTAAAAAATTCTCTAGAAATGTTTATGGCCCTAATGAATGGGATATTTCCTCTTTATATGGATCAGTTTGTGGTGGTGTTTTTGGATGACATCTTGGTGTAATCTAAGACTCCTGATGATCATGCCCAATATCTTGACATTGTCCTAGGTATACTAAGAGTGAATCAGCTATTTTATTACATATCTGAATGTCATTTTTGGATTAAAAATGTACATTCATTGGGCACGTCATCTCGGAAGATGGTGTGACAGTGGACCTAAAAACATTTCAAGCAGTGATCTATTGCGAGTAGCCCAAGAATGTTTTTTATATCCAAATATTTTTGGGATTATCTGGATATTATAGGAGGTTCATCCAAGACTATTCTTATTTAGAAGCACCACTTACTAGTTTGACAAAGAAAGGGATAAATTTTTATTGGATAGGATCTAGGGATAATGATTCCCAAGAGTTGAAGAAGAGCATGACATCAGCACCAATTTTGATCTTACCTGAGTCATGTTTGGAGTACATAGTGTATTGTGATTCTTCTAGGGCCAGAATCCGAGCTGTGTTGATTCAAGGGTATTGAGTCATGAATGATTTTTTTTAAAGGTTGGGGCCGAAGCCTCATTTTACTATTTAAAGAAAAGACCTCTTTAGACTGGGTAGAGGGATACCCATTACATAGCCCGACAGCCCAAGGCCAAGTGGCCTGAATACAGGGCTTGAAAGCCCATTTTTTATGGCTCAAAGAGCCCCTCGGTGAATAGTACTACTATAGTACCCAGGTTGCTACAGTACCTACTATAGTACCACCGCCGCTACAGTTCCTTCAATATTACCTCCACCACTACAATAACGTCACCGCTATAGTTTTACCGCTGCATCAGTACTGCTACAGTGCCCTGCTACAGTGCTGCTATAGTAACCCGAAAATTAGTCCCTGCACGGATTTAATCCTGGGTCTTTTGGATACCAAGAAGGAGCATATACCACTAGGGTACAGGCAAGGGGATAGAGTCATTGCTTATGGGTCTCAGAAGTTAAGTCCATATGAACTAAATTACCCAATGCATGAACTCGAGTTGGAAACAGTAATTTATTCTCTTCAGTGTTGGAAACACAATTTTTTGGGTGAAAAGTTTACAATTTTTATGGATCACAAAAGATTGAAGTATATATTTTCACTGTGGAACATGAATCTCAACTGTGAAGATGGGTATAGTATATGAATTCCTTTGATTTTAAACTAGCATATACACTCGGGAAGGGGAATAGTGTGGCTGATTCCTAAAGAAGAGAAACTCAGACTCAGTTGGAACATGAGTCAAGTGTAGACTGAAAGATGATGACCGTTCTAGCTGAAATGCATGTGGTAGTACTAGAGAGTCAGGAGGGGATGACTCTAATTTCTATAGCAAGTGGAGTCTACACTATTGATATGGATCAGGGACATGTATTATGAGGATATATAATTTTTATCTTTGAGGGAAATCCATGAAAGTGGGGGAGACACCTTGAGACTAAAAAATATATGAGGATGAGATCATTTTTGTGAATAATCGGATTGTTGAACCCAAAATTATGCAAAAAAACATGTTCTTGAATTTCATGCTTCATGGTGGGTGGTACATCTTGTGGTGAAAAAAAAATTATTGTGGCCTACGATGACAATTTTGGTGTCCAGGCATGAAAAATGAGATAGCAGGGATCACAACAAGATATTTCACCTTTCAATAGGGGAAGGAAGAGCATCAACGACCAAGAGGCCTACTGTAGCCGTTACCTATTCTGGAATGGAAGTTGGATGATGTGACTATAGATTTCATGGTAGGACTTCCAATGACCTTTAGAAGAATGATTTTATTTGGGTCATTGTGGATTGGCTAACGAAGGTACACACTTATTTCTTATCAGTGAATCCTTTATAGTTGAGAATTTGGGAGAACTATATGTGAGATACCTAGTTCGTTTTCATGGGGTGCCATGGACTATAGTTTCAAATCGTGATTAGTGCTTTATATCACTCTTCTGGCATGGAAAACATAAGTCACATGGTACACAGGCTCTGTTATGTACGACCTTCCACCCATAGACAGATGGTAAGTCGTAGTGTACCATACATGTGTTAAATGATATTCTAAGAGCATGTGTGCTTGAATTTGGTGGTTATTTAGAGAGGCACATGTCCTTAATTGAGATCTCCTATAACAACAGCTATCAGAAATCTATAAAGATGGCACTGTATGAGGTAATTTATGGTATACCTTGTAGATCTCTCCTATGTTGGTTAGAAGTGTGCGAGTCAGATCAATTGGGATCGAGTCTTGTTCAAGAGTTATCAGATCAGGTGCATCTGATTCGGGAACATATGGCTATAGCACAGAGTAGAAAGAGGTCATATGATGATAGACGAAGATGAAACCTAGATTTTAAAGAGGTAGATCTTGTATTCATTCAGGTTTCACCTATATTGGATCACCAAAGGATACAGAGGCAGGGAAAGTAGCGCCAAGGTTTGTGGGAAAATTTGAGGTGCTTTAGAGAATTGGGCTAGTGGTGTATCGATTAGCACTTCCAAATAAATTTATTATTATGCATGATTTTTTCTATTTGTTACAAACATGGTGGTATTTCCTGAACCCTTCTCATGTGATTAATGTGGAATAGGTTGACCTAGAGTTAGATTTATCCTTTGTGGAGCTTCTGATTAGTGTGCTAGGTTGCAGTGAGAAAGTTTTATGGGGGAAAACTGTGTCATTAGTTCATGTGTTATAGAAACATGTAATTGTTCAAGAGGATATTTGGGAATGGGAAGAAAACATGATGGTACAATGGCCCAATCTTTTTTCCCCAGAATCATACAGATGTTCGGAAGTGCAGCTTGAGGATGAGTTGTTATAAGGTGGGGATTTTGTAAGATCTCAACCTTTCTTGGAGTCATATCGGGCACATTTCCAGGTAGTTTTTTGTTTTTATTAAAGTACCTATGGGTTGGGGTATGACCTAGGGAGTGTTTGGGGATTTCATTAAAGAATTAAGAAGACCTAGGGCAATGCCTGTTTTGCGAATGGTTTGGAAAAACCGTGCAGATAGTGGAGTTTGGAAGGGTTGGAACATAGTTTTACTAACCATGTTCCATTGAGTTATGTGGGTAGTGGAAGACCGAATAGTTCATTCATAGTTTTTCCTAACCATGAAAAAATTGTGTGTGTGGAGCTGTTTATTTAGAAAATTGGTCTAAAAACCACCTGAACCCATGAAACATCTCTAATTCGACCTAGTCTTGGGCATGAAAGTTTCTATGTGTTCCCAAAGCCATCTCGAGGGATTTCATGGTGATCTGAACACCATTCGTTGAGATCAAAATCCCATATCGAAGATCATCTCTCCTCTCGGTAAGTGGATTTCACCCAGATGATTCTCATGCTCTTTCTCTTATCTTTTCTAGATCTTTTTATGGATATCTCTCCCATTTTCATGGATCTTAACCTATGAGTTCAGATCTATATCTATGATTGAGGATCTAGATCTATATTTTCAAGATCTTGATGCCTTTGATCTTAATTCTGGTTTAGGGAATTATATATGAAGCTCAATTGACAATGTTGTGCTGCTCAGATTTTGTGTATTTCTACTAGGATAACATCTATCAAAAAACTGAGGTATGTGGTCTAAATTGAACTTCCATTTTCATGATTCTTTATATGTGTATGATTTCATGATTTTCTAGATTCTCTTGATAATTGATTTCCTAAATTGAACTAATTATAAATGTGGAATTGAATTGAGTTTTCCTCAATGAAAAATATAGAATTGAATCACAGAAAAAACAAAGGGGTGTTTCCCAAATAGATATTTTGGAGATTTGTTATGGGTTTAGATATTTTAATTGTGATATTGGATTTATTGTGATAATATAATTAATTTAGAGTAAATAATTGTGAAATAATGATGTTTTCTATAAAAGTTAATTAATTGTTAGAATTAATTATGTTCTATGAAGTTTACCAAAGATAATTAATTTTGAGAATTAATTTTATTCCATGAAGTTGACCAAAGATAATTAATTGAGAGAATTAATTATGTGTATGGATATGATCAAAGATAATTGATGTGAGAATTTATTATGAAATGTTGAGATTTGATATGGAAAATTAATTGTGAATAATTAATTATGGAATGAGAATTGTTTTGATTGATTAATTAAATGATTTATTTATTAATGGGATATGTGCTTAGTTAATTAATGAATTTTCAAATGGCCTTTGAAATTTTTAACTAATCATTGGATTAGTAAAGGGAAAATGTGTAAAATTCGTGTGAATTAAAGAATGATTAAAGGGAAAGGATTTTTTGTGGTGTTAGACAAGGCGTTCTAGACCGATTAGAAGTTGGGACTTGGACCTGGCATTCCTCCACAATAGTTATCCATGCTTTAGATTATGGGGTGCTAGAAATAACAGCCTACACCGAAAGAGAATGAAGTGATTGGCATGAAAACCTACACCCAACGAGATTGTGGTGCTAGGGATGATGACCTAAACCAAATGAATGATAATAATGATTGATGACTCAACTAGGATTTGAGGTGCTTTGCATGAAGACCTACACCAAGTAATCAATGATATTTAATAATGATTCAATTGGGAAGATTGAATTGAAATTGGGCCTAATGTGATGATTAAAGACTAAATAAAAATTAGGTAACTATTCAAATTATGAATTTTATTTATTACTTCATAAATCTGAATGGACTATCTTTTGACTAGAATCGTTTAGACGCCATTGGTGGTGGACTACTGAGTTGTACTCACACCCAATTCGGGACTCCTGAGAGGCCCTCAAGCAGAATTTTTTATTGCATGATAGGATAAGGGCATGGTCGTGGGATAGATTGTAGTTTGGGATTGGAGCATGGGAGAGGGAACCAGACGTGGTTTGTGGACCGTTTGGGAGTCGTGGTATCGTTAATTTTAATTTCATTGTAGACAGTTGATATTTTCATTATCATAGGATTTTTTACCATTTATTTAAGTATTGTATTTTCATGTTTTGGTTATCATATGACATGGGTTTTTTTGGTTATTTTTACGCATATGCACTTAGTTATTTCTATTTTCTTCTGTTGGTGTCTTTTTCTGAAAAAAGAGGGTATAGTCTCCCCAAGACTAACTTACTAGACACTCACTTCTAATCTGCACCCTATGGCATACAAGGAAGCACTCTTGAGGACATGTGGCCAACCGGCCTTAGGGAACCGTTCAGTGTCTCCCAGGTCTGGATATCACATTAAATATATATATTGAAATAATATAGAAGTTTATTCTAAACTTAATTCATTTATTTTTATTATGGAAATTAAATTATAAATTTTAGTAATGAAATAATTACTTTAAATTCTTACGCAGCACTGACACTGTGTTTCAGCAACCAGCAAAAAATCGATTAAATGATTTTAGAAACTATAAAATTAATATTTCCAGACATATTTAATGTTTATAATAAATTTTTGAGATACAAACAACATATTATCATGGTTTTAATGGTTTATATTCAAATTATATTTTTATAATGTTGTTTTCAAAGTTATGTTCTGTGAATAGTTCATAAAATGAAAATTTTAGTATTTTTTCTTAAAATATATTTTATTAAAATAATTATAAATTATGAAAATATCGAAAAATGAAAATTTTTTATTTTAAACAGTTGAAAATATCATCACCTATACTTTTATGAGTCATTTTTTATTTGTAATTAAAATTAAAATTGATAAATATTGAAAATTTCATTACAACAGTTAATGTTAAAGTTGGTTAACCAAGGGGTTAAATAAATATATAAGTTAAAAAATTATACCTACACATCTATTAATTTTCTTGGGTGACTATATTATGATGATATTATTCTTATCATTCAATCCATGTAATTTTGGAACAATTTTATATATTTAGAAACATATTATATAATAAAGTTTAATTTATTTCAAATAATGACACTAATGATATTTTATAATAAATAATATATAATTAAATGAAATAAAATTAATAAAAAATATTTCATCTCAGTGAATGGAATATGGTTTCAAATGAAAATAGTGAGCCATTTATTAGTCACTTTTCCAATTATAATAAAGTTCATAAAATAAAAAAATTAATTTTTTTTTGATATCAATGTAACTGTAAAATGGTTAATGGGACTCAAAATAAATATATATAGGTAAAATATTCTCCTAAAAAAGTACCAGTTTTATTTTATTTAATTATTTAGACTCTTCAACGTACGTAATTTTAATTATATCAATTTTTATTGACTTTAACATGAAAATTAATTATATTAATTTAATAGTTTAACTAATTCAAAGGGTGTCCCTCCCCTCACTTATAAAATGTAACATATTTTATACTTTTCCTCATACATTTTGATCCCTCTAGTCCACCTAAACTCTTCCTAATTATCTTTTAAAGAAACATAGTCTATAATTTTAGGTTTGTTAATTCATAAAATTCCAATCCAATTCTCTTTAAGATGAAATCTAAAGAAGACCTACCTAAAAATTGGTAATTAATTACCTCACAACATTCAATTTTTTTATTCTTCTGCCTTCTATAAATACATTGTATTAATTATAACATAATGTATTAATTATTTTAAATATATATTTATTTTTATTATTAACTTAAGACCATAATCCATATTCTTCAAATATGATGTAAAATGATAACGCCACTCATATATATGTCCGGACTACCACCTCCAAGAAGTGAAGTGATGTGTTTTTTAATTTTTATATACATGGATGACAAGAAAGATATATTTAATGAATATATATGATATATATGATATAATAATTACTCTTAAAGGAGATTTTTTTACCTTTATTTTTTCATCCGTCAAAAACTGAAAATAATGTGAATGCATATGTATGACCTAACATCACCATAAATGGTGTAATTCATTTTTATACATATAAATTTTATGGAAAAGAATCATTATATATATAATGAATATATATCAAATATAAATCATTATTGTCATTTTTGAGATAATGGATCCAATATTAATGTATAAATACTAGGACTTTGGAACTAAAATATGCATGAAAAACATTGTAGTAATCACCCTAAACAATGATTTTAATAAATAATTATTAATACATGGGTAATAAAATATTATACATAAATAATATGTTATATTATATATAATTATACTTCTAAAATAGAATTATAATAAATTTATATTTATTACATAAGTGGTTCAAACACGTTTGATGTTCGATGAGACTTAAGGTGAAATATCTTCTTCTAAACTTTATTTCTTGTGAGACACATGCAATATTCACCACTTCTTTATTTTATGTGGTGTAAGTACCAACTTTTTTTTATTATGACTTTATGGAAAATTATGGGTACATAAATATCAATCGATGGTTCACTCTTTTTATTTTTTGATTTAATATTTACAATAGTGGTAAATGATTTATGACTCAGCCAAATTTTAATCCGGATTATTTATACTGGAATTTCATTTGAGGATATTATAAGATATATATATATATAATCATTTAATAATTATTCACCACTAGTTATATTTATAATTTTTAAGTTTTAATACCATTTTCCAATATTTAAAACTCAAAATAATTTATAATTTATTCTAAGAAATATCATCCTTATTTCTCCACATTCAGTCAGAAAGCATTTTTTTCCCTTCCCATGTTTCCTAAAATGTTTTAAATAATTATTTTTTACTAATATGAAATGAAATTTTTTAAAATTTCATTTTTACACATGTTTTATTTTCTATGAAATTATCTCAAAGGAATCTATCTTTTATTTTATGAATGATTAACTTTTACTTTTCCTTTAAAATTTAAAAAGAATATTTGTTTTAATGTACCTGACATGGGAGAATTTTCTCTCCTTCATAAAAAATCAATGATTTGAATCTTTCCTTACAATATTTTATGGTTCTATTAAAATAAAATTCATACTTAATATTTTATAAATATTTTAATTTTAATTATGTTATTACATAATGAAAATTTTATTTTCCTCAAGAAATATTTTAGTGATCATTTCATTTAATTTTCATCCATGGTAACATCTATTGATGTGAATTATGATACTATGGGTTATTATCTAATGATTACATCCTTATTATATCTCTATATAGTTTAGGCTTTTGATGGTAATATGTTTATAAAAAAATTAGTTTCAATGGGTTATGCTATAAATTGTTTATGTTTTGGGGTCAAATCCTATTTTTTATTAAAATAAGGGACCTTTTTTATTGGGTCAAGGAGACCTGTTACATGGAATGTATGTTTGTTTAGAATTATATCCCATTACTTTTCTTATAATGAATAAATTTTTACCCAAAGGACATCCTGTGTGTAGTACTACTATAATACATGGACTGATAAAGTACCTATTACAGTATATCCACTGATATAATTCCTCCTACAGTGCCCACCACCACAATAGTGTCTCCTGTGCTACAGTTCCCCTGCCACTACAACACTGCTACAATTTTTCTATAGTACCATTCTCCCAATGGATTTTTAACCCCCCCCCCCCCCAACATTAATGTATTATTACAGGGTGATTTCCACTAAGACAAAACCCAACTGAGGGGTTGTGCTATGATGAATTTATTAAAAAAAATTAAAATAACTCCCCTTATAAGGGCTATGATATGATGATAGGATGAATGTCTTTTAATCTTTAGCACATAGATATATGGTTTTCATTAGGTAACACATGTAAATATAATTGTATATCCTTCCAATGTGTTTGGTAATGTTTATTATCTCATTATATATTTTGGGGGTGTGAATTGATGTGCTAAATCCGCTATAGGAAAGTGGTTGGGATACAGGATCTACTATTGGAGAAATGTAGGGATACTTGATCCACTATGCGAAATAAGTATGGATTCTGAATTCACTACATGAAATATCTATTTATTCCTAATTCACTATGGAAAATAGTTGATGGTGTTTGATCTATTATTATATGGAAAAGTAATGTTGATTATTGATCCACATTGATTTTAGGGTATTGGTGGTTAACCTTGAAATAAAAAAAGGTTCTATACCTATGATTCATTCACACTTTTATGATAATTTTTTACATATGATTGGAACGACTGGTTTTTAATTGATTTGATGTTTTTTCTCACTTTTATGATTCATTTTCACAAAGCCTAAGGATTTATGATATGAATCATGTATATAATCCATGATAAATTGAGTATGATCATTAAAAGTCATAATACTAATATTATACAATTATTCTTATCTTATGCTTACATATGATAATAGATTTATATCTCCCTTGATTACCCTTACATAGAACATAAACTAACCCATTTCATACGATTATTTTCCCCATATTATCAAGAATTATTTTTGTATGGTGTGACTAAAAATAGTACTATGTGGGAAGATATATTTGGGATATGGTGAATATCATTCAAGAAATAAGAAGATTGTGTATCTTATCTAAACACACACTAAATATTTATGTGTTTGGAGTGTATTTTAATGTTATTAATTTATATTAATATAATATTTAAAAATGAAAATCATGGTTCACTATAAAAGTTATCTAATAAAAGAAGTTATCTTGTATGTATTAAAATATCTCCTTTTGAAACCATTTATATAAGGTAATGATAATCCCCTATATACTAGTTAGAGGCAATTTGTCTTCAAATACTAAGATAATTATTGTGAAATAAAAAATGGAGCATATTTGGATGATAAATAAGATGTTAGTGACCACTTAGATCAGGTTCTGATCATAAAGTGATTGGCGATGTCATCCTCTAAGGTTTAATGTGGGTGACTGGGTTTTATTAAGATTGTCACCATGATTAGAACATGCTGATATTTTGTGGTAGGGGAAATTGGAACCCGGGTATTTTTGGATAATTTAGGTTAGGATATGTATAAAAGATGAGATGTTATGTATTACTCATATATTGTTTTGTAACACATGATTTATACCTTTTATCTCATCCTCATGAATACCATCCCAACCCTTATCACATGATCTACATCAATTATGTCATTCTATATTTATATGAATCATTTGAAAAATGATAAATTTATATAATAGATATGATATGGAAGATTCTTGGGGGGAATACGGTGCCTTTAGTGTACATGTAGTTGCAACAACAACATTTCTAAAAGGATGCACGTGAGTGATAGGTTTGATACGTATGAGTATTAGATGAATTTTTCATCAAAGATCCCTATTAATTAATCTCATGGATGATATATCTTATTATGTGGTGGTTGTAACACCTTTCTTATTAATATGTTTTAATTTGATGATATTTTCACCAAAACTCATGTAGTTTAGTAGTTTTCTGTTATTGGAGCTGTTGGAGGGGACCTAAGGGTAAATATTTGGATTTTTATCCCATTATTGGCACTTTATTCCTTTTTATAGAAGACATTATATACTATGTGGTATGGTATCAGGTATATCCATTCAAGTGTGTTCATGTTGTTATTACATAAGGAAAACCAAGTGGTTGGTGCCCCTAGGGCATGCACTCGGTTGGGTGTTGGGTACCTGGTGGTAAAGGGTTGGAACCTAGTGGGTAACATGTCTATTTTTTAAATCTTAATTAATTTAATAAATTATAAATTAATATTATATTAAATTATACACCTTCCCATATTCCCCTTATAGTTCCTAAGTGACCCTCTACTTATTTGGGAGTTCATCCTTCCCAAGGCTGATTCCTCGGGAATGGATCCACGATCATTTTTACATCTATCTATCGGTGTTTTCGTGGCTATATATGATCATAATTGTAAAGACCCGCAAATTTCAAGGAAATTTTTTTTTCTTAATTTTCTTTGGAATTTTACAAGAGCGCAGCTTCAGACGGCACCTGATTCCGAGGCCCGGTGTGCCCGGAATCAATTTCCGAAGTTTGGCTCGGGTACGTTCAGTGAACGGACGAGCGGGTTTTTCTATCTTTTGAACTGATGCCCGGAATCGAATTCTGAGGGCACCGATGAAATCACAGCGCCGGTATTTGCTTAGAAACGCCTCTTCCGGAGTTGCGTTTGCTCAGACGTGGTTTTTAAATTTTGCGGCTTTAAGTCAGAAATAAAATAAAGTTTGTGCGACAACTTTATTTTATTTCACTTAAGCTGCTTGGAAGCCACTTGAAGCCACTTAAGGGCGGCTTGAACTGAGTTGAACTGGATAGGATGCTATCCAGAAATATCCTACCCCCTTGGTAGGATATTTGTGCGGTGGGGCCCGCACGAGCCCCGCCGTTTCTTTCGCTAAGTAACGCACCCGCGAAAACCCGTCAAAGTAACTGAAAAGTCAACCGACGCGTTTTCTTTAATTCTTAACAGACCATTTAATTGGGCGGTTTATTTCGTGAATTAAATGGGTTGTTTCTTTCATGAATTAAATGGGCTGTTTCGCTTGTTGAATTAATTCAACGAACTGATGGGTCGTTACTTACGCTTTTGCGTTTGTTGGCATGTTTATAAAATAAGACCAACCTAAAAATCCTTTGAAAGGATTTGAGGGGATCTTTGTTTCTTCATCTCCCCGCGAAGAACGTGAAGAACGCGAAGAACGCGAAGAACGCGAAGAACGCCGGCGACCGGAATTCGACGACGCACACCGAGATCTGCGACGTCGACGAGATTTACCCGCGACGTTCTTCGGCGACGCCTCTTCTTCCGCAGCCGATCCTCGTTCGGCAACTAAGGTGAGAATCGGATCGTTTAAATTCTCCCTTTTTAAATTTCATGGCAACGGATTTAATTAATTAAATCTGTTTGTTCTTGATCCGGAGATTGGCGACGCGACGCCGGATATCGCGACGACGCGTCGATCCCCTTCTTCCGCGACGAGCGATTCCGCGACGACCTCTCGTCCGACGACGATGACAAGGTAGGGGTTTATTTTTCTTGATGATTCTTTCCCGTGTTTATTCTTTTGAAATAAAGAACCCGATCCCAGAACAATTTTAAATTATTTTAAAATTGTTGATTGGTTGTTTTTATTCCTCCTGATGTTTATGACTAACGCGGAGGGTGCGGATCTAACAAACAAGACCCGGCAACCCTCCGCCGATCTTCCCTTTTTTGTGCGGATTTGGCAGACGACGACGAACCGTGCGGCAAGGGGGATCCGTTGATCCCGCAGTGAAGATCGGCCCCCGGGAGGAGCAACGGCGCAGACGGGAGGCAAAACGGGCCACCGGAGCAACTCCGGCGGCGCCGGCGACCGGAGGCGGCGGCGCCCGGCGCGCCGCCGGAGGAGTCCGCCGCGGCCGAGCCGCGGCGGCGGCGAACCGCCGGACCGCGTCCGCGGTCCGGCCACCCAGCACGCGGGCCGCGTTTCTGCAAAGCCGCGGGTCAAACCCGCGGCGGCTCATTCGGCCGCTCGGCCGAAGCCGAGCCGGCCGGGCCGCGCCCAGGCCGGACCGGACCCGGCCTAGCCGGGTCAGGCCGGGTCGCCCCGGGCCTAGAACCCCCGTTTCGGGCCCTCTTCGGTCTTTTGCCCATATCTTGGGCTTGAGACCTCCGATTGACGAACCGTCAGCGACTACGCGATCCTTGGATCGATACGGTCGTTTCGGTATATTATACTCAAGGTTTCGGAAGACTTTGGGTTCGGCCGGGTTGGTTCGTACACGAAACCAACCGGGCCCTCGGAGCGGAAACGCTCATAACTTGAGCTACGGACGTCCGATCGACGTACCGTCAGCTGTGGTAGTTTCCTCTAAGTGAGACGGAACTTTTGGCATACTCCGCCCGAGGATCGGATACAGGCGGAGTACGGTCGGGTTGGTTTTGCCCTAAAAACCAACCGGGCCCCTGGGACGAAAATGCCAATAACTCTCAGACCGGGCGTCCGATTGACGCGCCGTCTGTTGCGTTGAGATCCTGTTGTCGATACGGAACTTTTGGATACATCAACTTCGGACTACGTGTCAGTTGATGTATCAGCCTCTCGGCTCGTGGATCGGACCCTCCTAACGAGCTCGCTATGTGCGGGAACCCTAGCGCTGGCTGTGACTTCGACGACAGAGCAGAGATCCTCCGTGGACTGCGACGACGACAGAGCAGAGATCCTCCGTGGACTGCGACGACGGCAGAGCAGAGGTCCTTCGTGGACTGCGGCGACGACTGTGCAGAGATCCTCAGTGGACTGCGTCGACTACTGCACTCAGCGATCCTACGTGGATTAGTGCTACAGGTTCTGTGTGAGCCCGATCCTACGTGGGTCCTTACTACCGGTTCTGTGTGAGCCACTGCCTACAGGTTCTGTGTGAGCCCGATCCTGAGTGGGTCTTTTGCGGGGGTTAGTACCTATCGATCCTTCGTGGGTCCGACGACTTAGATGGATCAGTGATCATCTTTGACGTCATCTGAAAAAGTATACCTGGTTGAGCTGAATCTTATGTTACTCTCCTTTGTGGATTGTGTTGAACTATCCTATGTGGATTTACTGTTTATTCTCCTTTGTGGATTTGAGTCTTGCTTTCCTATGTGGATTGAGTTGTTCTTGAGCTCGTGAGCAGAGCTAGAAGTGGGGACTTAGGTATATGTATGGGCATATACCTAAGTCGAGTCAGATGCTACTTCGTGATTGCATCTTTCTTTTGTGCTATATCCTTTGTGGATTTCGGGAGACCTTCGGGGGTCTCGGGGTCCTTACTGAGTAGCTTATACTCACCCCTGCACGGGCTATGCCCGCACCTTGTTGTGTTGGATGCAGACGACGGACAGCGCTGATCTCGGTTGGGGCGTGGAGCAGGAAGGTACCTGGAGGTGGACCACTGGGCGGGACGTGCTCGGAGCGGACGTGGGACCCGAGGAGCCTGGAGGCTATCTGTACCCACCCTTCAGGTGGGATTTCCAGTGGACGACACGAGGCCACCGTCTTTTCTTCAGTTGCTGTACTTTACTTTTCAGTTGTACTTTACAGTTGGGCTTGTATTCCGGCCCCCTTTACTTTTCTGCACTTTACTTTCCGCTTGCTGACTCTGTGTGGTTGTTACTTATAAAGGCAATGCCTTCCCTGTTTACTGGGATTTTACGCCTTGGTGCTAGTCGCCAGCCCCTGGCCTATGGAAGGCGGGCTTGGGGTAGTCACGGCACGGGCCCCGAGGACGGGTCGTGACAAATTGGTATCAGAGGTGGTTGGTTCTACCGCAGACTCTGATCGTCTTTTCTTTCTATATGAAGCAATAGTGTTTAGTGTATTGAGTGTGGTTATCAGTTCAGGGAGCCCAGTGTTGGTGCGGCGGCCGACGTATCCGTACACCAGGACCCTGACTCCTGATTTCCGACTTAATGCATGAAAACATTGATTGCGTGTGTGTCCCAAGTTTCTTTGTGATTACTTGTGTCAGCTCACCGGGTATACTGATCTGCTTTATTAAAGTCTCAAGTTTTCCTTGTGATTACTTGTGCCAGCTCACCAGGTATACTGTTCTGACTGTGGTGCTCTTGTTCTCCTTTTCAGGATGGCCCCGCGACGACAGCCAGCTAGGGTTCTGAGTGTAGGGCGCGACGGCAGCCCACCGAGCGATGAGGCCTCGGTGCAGGGCCCTTTGCCAGCAGTGGCACCGGCGGTAGCTTTACCCGCCGAGCCACCGATGCTACCAGTACCAGACGCTGACGATGCACGTCTCCTCAGGGCACTGCATGAGTTTCAGAGCCAGCGACCGCCCAGGTTTCGCGGTGAGGCGGACCCCCAGGCCGCCGAGGACTGGCTAGAGGCGGTGGTACGGATCTTTAGGCTAGTGAGGACACCAGCGGATCTCATGGTGATTCTCGCGGCGAGCCTCCTGCAGGCGGCGGAAGGACGATGGTGGATCTTGATACTCCAGGTTCACGATGAGGCATCCTTGCTCTGGACGGACTTCGAGAGTCTCTTCCGCTCTGAGTTCGTCCCGGCCACCCTCCGAGCGGTGCGCATCCAGGAGCTTCTCCAGCTGCGACAGGGCAGCATGGCGGTCGCTCAGTACGCGGCGAGGTTCACTGACCTATCTCGCTACTCGACCGACATGGTACGGGACCCCTTCTTCCGGGCCCGGACCTTCGAGCAGGGCTTGCGACAGGAGATTCGGGCGTCGCTGATCTCCCTCAGCATTTCGACCCAGGCGGGAGTGCTGGAGCGAGCCCTCCTGATCGAGAGCATCCTAGCAGAGCCTTCTTCAGCGGCGAGACCTAGCGCAGGGCGGCAGGTAGCTGAGTCTTCGGTAGCAGGTAGCCGACGGATGACTCTCGGGTCCAGGCAGACCAGACCCCCACGCAGACGGCCTCAGGACACCGGCTCAGCAGTGCGAGGCACACAGCGGAGTGCCAGCCTTCCGAGAGGCAGGCTGTGCTACTCCTGCGGCGGGCAGGGTCACATGGCTCGTGACTGCCCGACTCGCCGACCAGAGGAGCAGCATACGGTGGAGGGGCCACCCAGGCAGAGGCAGAGGGTCGACCGTGGCGGTCCGCAGGGAGGAGGCGGACGAGGCAGAGGAGCTGGCCGAGCAGCGGGTGGTGGGCGATGCTTCCAGGCTCTACCCCCACCACCACCAGGAGGGCCACCTCGACCACAGGGAGCTGGCGGGCAGGGACAGGCCCAGCTCCAGGCAGTGGAGGCCTACGACCCCGACTTGCCAGAGATGATTCGAGGTACGATCTGTGTCTATTCAACCCTTGCTGCAGTACTTATAGACACAGGAGCGAGTCACTCTTTCATAGCCTCTGCCCTTGTTCGGAGCTCGGAGATTCCGACTGAGCCGTTGGCTCGATCCTTACGGCTAGAGACTCCTACGGGAGCAGACTCGACGATTACGCACTGGTGCCGGCAGTGTGAGCTTACTCTAGGAGGCGAGAGCTTCGGCTGGGATCTCCTTGTAGCGGCGTCGAGGCCTTACGACGTCATCTTGGGCATGGATTGGCTATCCACGGTTCATGCCCAGATCGACTGTTTTAGGCGCAAGGTGCGATGTGTTCGCACCGACGGGAGCAGGTTTACCTTCACCGGCGAGAAGGGAACCTTTGCAGCACAGGATGGACTTCCGCGGAGGAGAGTGCAGCCCATCTCTCATCAGTTGGCTAGCCTCATCCTAGGAGCAGTGGACGTGCGGAGTCCAGTTTTTCCTGCAGTGGTGGACCAGTACGTGGACGTCTTTCCCGACGACGTTCCAGGGCTACCTCCTCGTAGGGAGGTAGAATTTTACATCGACTTGTACCACGGGACAGCCCCGATATCTTCTCCAGCATATCGGATGGCCCCCGCCGAGCTTCGGGAGCTGCGGGTACAGTTGGAGGACTTGCAGAGCAAGGGGTTTATCCGACCCAGTGTTTCACCCTGGGCTTCCCCGATTTTGTTCGCCAAGAAGGCGGACGGGAGCTTGCGAATGTGTGTCGACTATCGTCGCCTGAACCAGGTCACAGTGAGGAACAAGTATCCGCTTCCACGGATTGATGACCTCTTCGATCAGCTCAAGGGAGCGCGGTGGTTCTCGAAGATAGACCTCCGGTCAGGCTATCATCAGCTCAGAGTTCGAGATGAGGACGTGCAGAAGACGGCCTTCAGGTGTCGGTATGGCCATTATGAGTTCTTGGTTATGCCGTTCGGCGTAACCAATTCTCCAGCAGTGTTCATGAGCCTCATGAACAGGATCTTCCAGCCATACCTCGACCGATTTGTCGTGGTCTTCATTGACGACATTTTGGTATACTCGACGGCTGAGGAGGAGCATGCCTACCACCTGCGAGTTGTGCTAGACACGCTCCGAGAGCACCAGCTTTATGGAAAGCTCTCTAAGTGCCAGTTCTGGTTACGTGAGGTCCACTTCTTGGGGCACGTCATCTCTGAGGCGGGAGTTGCAGTGGATCCCGCGAAGATCGAGGCAGTACTAGCTTGGGAGCCACCCAAGAGCGTGACGGAGGTGCGGAGCTTCTTGGGCCTAGCCGGATACTATCGTAGATTCGTGCCAGACTTCTCCAGAGTGGCGGCACCACTCTCAGCATTGACGAAGAAGGGGAAACCCTTCGTGTGGTCAGACAGATGTCAGCAGAGCTTCCAGGAGCTGAGACAGAGATTGACCAGCGCACCTATCTTGAGGTTGCCTGAGGAGGGAGTTGGATACGTAGTTTACTGCGATGCATCAGGGACTGGACTCGGGTGCGTCCTGATGCAGGAGCGGGCCGTGATCGCCTACGGATCACGTCAGTTGAGGCCGCATGAGCAGAACTACGCCACTCATGACCTGGAGTTAGCAGCAGTGGTCTTCGCTCTGAAGACTTGGCGGCACTATCTGATGGGTGAGCACTTCACAGTCTTTTCTGACCACCAGAGTCTCAGGTATATCTTCTCTCAGAAGGACCTGAACCTGAGACAGCGGAGATGGCTTGAGTTCCTCCAGGACTATGACTTTGAGATAGTCTATACTCCTGGGAAGGGGAACGTGGTAGCCGATGCCCTCAGCAGGAGGACGGGCATTCAGCTACTTGAGGAGGCGACGGAGCAGCTAGCCTCCTTACAGATATCCTTTGTGGATAGAGACGGAGCAACCTTTCTTCAGTCTCTCACAGTCTCTCCTCCACTTCTACAGCGGGTCAGAGAGGCTCAGCGTGGGGACGCTGACTGTGAGACCCGGCGTGCACTGATATCCTCAGGTCAGGCGCCTGATGGTTTCTCCCTTGGAGCAGAGCACGACATCCTTTACAGAGGACGTACCTTCGTACCAGTCGCTTTACGAGAGGAGGTGCTGAGAGAGTTTCACACTTCTCCCTTGGCGGTACATCCCGGAGTGGCGAAGATGTACCAGGATCTCAGGCGACAGCACTGGTGGCCGGGCATGAAGAAAGCTGTGGCAGAGTTCGTTTCACGATGCCTCACCTGCCAGCAGGTGAAGGCAGAGCACCAGGTACCAGCAGGCTTGGTACAGCCCTTGGAGGTCCCGGAGTGGAAGTGGGACGGTATATCTATGGACTTTGTGACTGGACTTCCACGCACTTCCAGAGGTCATGACTCCATTTGGGTGATTGTCGACCGACTCACCAAGTCGGCACACTTCTTACCCATCAGAGAGCAGGGCTCAGTGGAGAGCTTGGGACGTCTTTACGTCCAGGAGATCATACGGCTTCACGGTGTGCCATCGTCTATCGTCTCCGATCGAGATGCTCGTTTCACTTCCCGGCTTTGGAAGGGGTTGCAGGAGGCGTTCGGGACGCAGCTCCATCTGAGCACAGCCTTCCACCCTCAAACGGATGGTCAGACGGAGAGGACCATACAGACACTCGAGGACATGCTCCGTGCATGTGTTCTCGACTTTGGTCGCAGCTGGGAGGACCACCTACCCTTGGTGGAGTTCGCGTACAACAACAGCTACCACCCCACCATAGGGATGGCACCATACGAGGCGTTGTACGGCAGACCATGCAGATCACCGTTGTGCTGGACAGACCCTGGGGAGTCAGCACTCGTGGGACCAGAGATGGTCCGAGCCACGACAGAGAAGGTCCAGATCATCCAGGAGAGGATGAGGACAGCTCAGAGCCGGCAGAAGTCATATGCTGACAGGAGGCGGAGGCCACTGGAGTTCGAGGATGGCGACCACGTCTTTTTGCGTGTCTCACCTCGACGTGGTTTACGGAGATTTGGCCGAGGCGGCAAGTTGTCTCCACACTTCATCGGGCCTTTCCAGGTCCTCAGCAGGATAGGAGAGGTGGCTTATCGCCTGGCTCTACCACCTCAGTTGCACCGGGTGCACGACGTCTTCCACGTGTCTCAGCTGAGGAGATACGTGCACGACCCGACGCACATCATCGACTTTGGGGAGCTGGACGTGGACGATGGGGCGACTTTTGCAGAGGTCCCAGTGGAGATCGAGGATCGACAGGAGCGGGTCCTACGTGGGCGGTCGATTCCTCTTGTGCGCGTCAGATGGCAGCACGGGAACCTCCAGGAGAGCACTTGGGAGCGGGAGGCTCAGATGCGTGCTCAGTACCCCCATTTGTTCCCCTAGTTTTTGATGTATCTTTACGGGGACGTAAAGCCCTGAGGTGGGAGTAATGTAAAGACCCGCAAATTTCAAGGAAATTTTTTTTTCTTAATTTTCTTTGGAATTTTACAAGAGCGCAGCTTCAGACGGCACCTGATTCCGAGGCCCGGTGTGCCCGGAATCAATTTCCGAAGTTTGGCTCGGGTACGTTCAGTGAACGGACGAGCGGGTTTTTCTATCTTTTGAACCGATGCCCGGAATCGAATTCTGAGGGCACCGATGAAATCGCAGCGTCGGTATTTGCTTAGAAACGCCTCTTCCGGAGTTGCGTTTGCTCAGACGTGGTTTTTAAATTTTGCGGCTTTAAGTCAGAAATAAAATAAAGTTTGTGCGACAACTTTATTTTATTTCACTTAAGCTGCTTGGAAGCCACATGAAGCCACTTAAGGGAGGCTTGAACTGAGTTGAACTGGATAGGATGCTATCCAGAAATATCCTACCCCCTTGGTAGGATATTTGTGCGGTGGGGCCCGCACGAGCCCCGCCGTTTCTTTCGCTAAGTAACGCACCCGCGAAAACCCGTCAAAGTAACTGAAAAGTCAACCGACGCGTTTTCTTTAATTCTTAACAGACCATTTAATTGGGCGGTTTATTTCGTGAATTAAATGGGCTGTTTCTTTCGTGAATTAAATGGGCTGTTTCGCTCGTTGAATTAATTCAACGAACTGATGGGTCGTTACTTACGCTTTTGCGTTTGTTGGCATGTTTATAAAATAAGACCAACCTAAAAATCCTTTGAAAGGATTTGAGAGGATCTTTGTTTCTTCATCTCCCCGCGAAGAACGCGAAGAACGTGAAGAACGCGAAGAACGCGAAGAACGCCGGCGACCGGAATTCGACGACGCACACCGAGATCTGCGACGTCGACGAGCTTTACCCGCGACGTTCTTCGGCGACGCCTCTTCTTCCGCAGCCGATCCTCGTTCGGCAACTAAGGTGAGAATCGGATCGTTTAAATTCTCCCTTTTTAAATTTCATGGCAACGGATTTAATTAATTAAATCCGTTTGTTCTTGATCCGGAGATTGGCGACGTGACGCCGGATACCGCGACGACGCGTCGATCCCCTTCTTCCGCGACGAGCGATTCCGCGACGACCTCTCGTCCGACGACGACGACAAGGTAGGGGTTTATTTTTCTTGATGATTCTTTCCCGTGTTTATTCTTTTGAAATAAAGAACCCGATCCCAGAACAATTTTAAATTATTTTAAAATTGTTGATTGGTTGTTTTTATTCCTCCTGATGTTTATGACTAACGCGGAGGGTGCGGATCTTACAAACAAGACCCGGCAACCCTCCGCCGATCTTCCCTTTTTTGTGCGGATTTGGCGGACGACGACGAACCGTGCGGCAAGGGCGATCCGTTGATCCCGCAGTGAAGATCGGCCCCCGGGAGGAGCAACGGCGCAGACGGGAGGCAAAACGGGCCACCGGAGCAACTCCGGCGGCCCGCGGAAGGCGGCGGCGGCGCGGGTCGCCGGCGCGGCGGCGCCGGCGACCGGAGGCGGCGGCGCCCGGAGCGCCGCCGGAGGAGTCCGCCGCGGCCGAGCCGCGGCGGCGGCGAACCGCCGGACCGCGTCCGCGGTCCGGCCACCCAGCACGCGGCCCGCGCGGGCCGCGTTTCTCCAAAGCCGCGGGTCAAACCCGCGGCGGCTCATTCGGCCGCTCGGCCGAAGCCGAGCCGGCCGGTCCGGTCGGCCGGGCCGCGCCCCGGCCGGACCGGACCCGGCCTAGCCGGGTCGGGCCGACCCAGGGGGGGTTCGGGCCGGGTCGCCCCGGGCCCAGAAACCCCCGTTTCGGGCCCTCTTCTGTCTTTTGCCCATATCTTGGGCCTGAGACCTCCGATTGACGAACCGTCAGCGACTACGCGATCCTTGGATCGATCCGGTCGTTTCGGTATATTATACTCAAGGTTTCGGAAGACTTTGGGTTCGGCCGGGTTGGTTCGTACACGAAACCAACCGGGCCCTCGGAGCGGAAACGCTCATAACTTGAGCTACGAACGTCCGATCGACGTACCGTCAGCTGTGGTAGTTTCCTCTAAGTGAGACGGAACTTTTGGCATACTCCTCCCGAGGATCGGATACAGGCGGAGTACGGTCGGGTTGGTTTTGCCCTAAAAACCAACCGGGCCCCTGGGACGAAAATGCCAATAACTCTCAGACCGGGCGTCCGATTGACGCGCCGTCTGTTGCGTTGAGATCCTGTTGTCGATACGGAACTTTTGGATACATCAACTTCGGACTGCGTGTCAGTTGATGTACCAGCCTCTCGGCTCGTGGAGCGGACCCTCCTAACGAGCTCACTATGTGCGGGAACCCTAGCGCTGGCTGTGACTTCGACGACAGAGCAGAGATCCTCCGTGGACTGCGACGACGACAGAGCAGAGATCCTCCGTGGACTGCGACGACGGCAGAGCAGAGGTCCTTCGTGGACTGCGGCGACGACTGTGCAGAGATCCTCAGTGGACTGCGTCGACTACTGCACTCAGCGATCCTACGTGGATTAGTGCTACAGGTTCTGTGTGAGCCCGATCCTACGTGGGTCCTTACTACCGGTTCTGTGTGAGCCACTGCCTACAGGTTCTGTGTGAGCCCGATCCTGAGTGGGTCTTTTGCGGGGGTTAGTACCTATCGATCCTTCGTGGGTCCGACGACTTAGATGGATCAGTGATCATCTTTGACGTCATCTGAAAAAGTATACCTGGTTGAGCTGAGTCTTATGTTACTCTCCTTTGTGGATTGTGTTGAACTATCCTATGTGGATTTACTGTTTATTCTCCTTTGTGGATTTGAGTCTTGCTTTCCTATGTGGATTGAGTTGTTCTTGAGCTCGTGAGCAGAGCTAGAAGTGGGGACTTAGGTATATGTATGGGCATATACCTAAGTCGAGTCAGATGCTACTTCGTGATTGCATCTTTCTTTTGTGCTATATCCTTTGTGGATTTCGGGAGACCTTCGGGGGTCTCGGGGTCCTTACTGAGTAGCTTATACTCACCCCTGCACGGGCTATGCCCGCACCTTGTTGTGTTGGATACAGACGACGGACAGCGCTGATCTCGGTTGGGGCGTGGAGCAGGACGGTACCTGGAGGTGGACCACTGGGCGGGACGTGCTCGGAGCGGACGTGGGACCCGAGGAGCCTGGAGGCTATCTGTACCCACCCTTCAGGTGGGATTGCCAGTGGACGACACGAGGCCGCCGTCTTTTCTTCAGTTGTTGTACTTTACTTTTCAGTTTTACTTTACAGTTGGGCTTGTATTCCGGCCCCCTTTACTTTTCTGTACTTTACTTTCTGCTTGCTGACTCTGTGTGGTTGTTACTTATAAAGGCAATGCCTTCCCTGTTTACTGGGATTTTACGCCTTGGTGCTAGTCGCCAGCCCCTGGCCTATGGAAGGCGGGCTTGGGGTAGTCACGGCACGAGCCCCGAGGACAGGTCGTGACAATAATCTTCCCTCTATTCTTTTTTTCTTTTTTAATTCATCTTATTCCAAAATAAATCCATAATTATATGTATTTTTTCAAAAAAAATGGAATCCATGAATTACGGTTGAAACATCGTACGATATATGAGGAGTGGGGTCCAACTAAGCTGATGTAGGTGGAACCTATACGTTTTCACTAGTTTATATGTGTGGGGTGTTGTTATATGTGTGATATACATGTCATTTTTTACTATGTCAATATAAAACCATATAAGGATTCATATAATCTAATAAATTAAATAAGATGTAATTAAATAGTTAGTGTTTTTTATGGGTATATTTTATGTTTTTTCACCAATAACCATTCCTTCAAAAAATGTGTAATTTACTTATGAATAAGTACCACAATGGGTGTCCATGGTTGTTATGTTATGTGATAGACCATGATAAGTATCCATATTTCCTCTTAATGAAAGGGAGTGATGTAATAAGGGCCATCATGTGTTGGATTTAGTTCCCTGGAACAATCTACATTATAATTTAGATTACCTATGTATTCTTAGTTTTAAATTTAAATAAATATCTTATCACATCATGATTGTTCATATCGATAAAATTAATGTTAATATGAATTTATAGTATCTATGACATCCAAAGTTCAAAGAAGTTCAACTCTACAATAAGAACCATTATGTGTTATAATGATATTATTAAATTCATGTTCTATGGTTGAATGAAATTGGAGGTGACTGAACAAGTTTTTATTTACGTTTCACATAATATTCAAGGAAAATTCATTATTTCTCATAATAATATATTCTATATAATCAAAAATTATTAGTGTATTTGGATACAAGATACATAATCACATTATATCATAAGTGATCTTTAATATCTCCCTCAATGTTCTTCACATAAACAACACTTCATAAACATACCCTACATAAAACCAATCCTCAAGACCTAGGGAAAGAAAACATATGGAAGGGTGAGATTAGATTCAAAATAAGGGATAATATAAGATATTTCAATTAGTGATCATAATATAGAATAACATTGTAATACCCTGATATTTTATGAGAAGTATATTTTTTATGTGTCTTATGTTATACGCAACATCAAAGGAATCTTTCATTACACACAACACTATCTTGGCTTGCATTATACGCAAGAGAAAACTTCCTCGATAGCGTGTGTTGTACGCAATATCGAGTTTCACTAAACAATGATATGTTATAAAAATATTACATAAACTAGCCATTATGAATAGTAATACACACTTTTTGAAATTTTATAAATTTTATCTTTCAAAATGGACTTCATTTTTGGATTTGGAATATCAAAATTAGCATAGGGTGAATTTTTGGTATTTTTCTGAAAACGATCAATTTTTTATGAATAGTTGAAACACTAGTTTACTATTTATAACCTGAAATTTTATTTAAATAATAATTTATTTTATTTAAATTTATTTTAGGTAAAAATTGATACATAATACCTATATAAGTTCAATTTAATTCATTAGATTCATTTTATAATAATTTTAGATATATAAAAATTTTATTGAACTTTTCACTGTCTTTTACCCACCTCCTTGGAGAATTTGAAAATTTACATAAAACATAATTTTACCACTTCTGTGAGAGGAATTTCGAAAATCCGAGATACACGGTTAATATCAAGGAGTAAAATGTGGTTCAATAAGATAAAAATAATTTTGGTGAATAGTAACTCTTTACTTTTATTTACCATGGTTAAAAGTAAATAGGGTAATTAAGGGTAAAAATGATATTATTATTCCCTTAAAACATGTTATAATTCTATTGGATAAGTGTAATTTGACCAAAAACAACCATAGGAATAAAATATTGTCATTTAGGTCCACTTGGATTAGATTAGGACACTTATAATTATTTTATTTAAAGAAGAATTAAGAGAGTTAAAATCAATGTTTAATAACTAAAACATTTTAAATATAGGGTTATACATAAGATAAATTTGACGATAAATATTAATTAAAAATATAATAAGATTTGATACATAATGGTATTTAATTTATAATTTTTATACATTAAATAATTTAATTTATTTATGACACAATGATGATGTAGTAATTACCATATTTATGAAATATTAACATAATTAATATTATAAATACAAAAATAAATGTAATTTGAGGCTTTTATGGATTAAACTAATTTTATAGGTTAATATGACATGTTAGTATTGATTAAATTAACTTTTTTCTAACAAATCATGCTGTTATTATTTTCACAAAAATCAATTACCAAATAGTGTCAAAATTTACATTAATAGTCTTCAAAACAAATATTATATTATTAGTTGTTATTCTATTCCTAAAAATCTATGGTTCGTCCAAATTACTTAGATAAGGTTATATATATTAATAATGAACCTCATCGGGTTCGTTTGGCTTGTTATAGTATGTTTATTAACCATATAGTGTAAGAAAACAAGAAGACACGGTAAAAGTTAAATTATTTAACTTAGAGTTAAATCTAAATGATAAGGTTAAAATAGTAACCTAAATTTGTCTAAAACCTATTGGTTGAGATTATTTCGACCCATCCCCACATTAGATTCTAAATAAATCAATTTTGAGCTATTATAAACCTAATACGACTTTATTATAAAATAATGTTTTAAGTTTTTCCTAAGGTGCCTCTCTCCTCCCTTATAAAAGGGCACCTCCTCCCTCTCCTCCTCACACAATTTTGAGCCTTAAATCTTGGCCAACCCATGACCATTTCCCTTCTCAAATTCCCTAGAAACATACTAGAGGTCCTGGTTATCTTCAAAGACCAATTTTAGTATCCTAAGAGGAGGTCTCAAAGAGGCGTGTCGAAGAAGAGGTAATATCATTTACCGATTCTTTCAAATTCGTTTCTTCTTCTAATTCCTCTTATTTAGTTGTTTCATTATGAAGTAATAACATCAGTATCACTAATATACTGATATTTTATTAAAAATATGAAAAAACCATATTTCACCTTCTATCCATCCTACGGAAAATGAAATCACCGCGCTTGCGTACGTACGGAATATCGTCTCCACGTCGTGGTGTAATATGTTTTCCACCACCACCTTACTTGGATTGGTATAATGGTGTAAAGAATAACTATTTATGATTATTTGAAAGTGATATTGATTCTGAAATAGTATACATACACTTCAATACAATTCCACGATTATGGGAACAATATCATCGCTCGTGCGTACGTATGGCCTACCGTCTCCACGATGTGATGCGACTCGTTCTACATGATATTCATTGAATAATGATTATATAAATTAATTGAATAAATACATATGATATATATTACACTAATACCATTCTGGAAATGAGTTATATATAACCTAAAAATAATATTAAGAATTTATTCGACAAAACATGCATAAGAACATAAAGCACTGAACACCCGAATTACAAGTTGCAATGAAATATTACTAATAAGAATATAGGAATATGACTATATATGATATCATAACAATGAATATGATTCTATAATAAGTCAATGACATTATTTAAAACATTATACATGAGATTCAGGTATGTACAAAGCATATCAGACCTAAGGTAAGGGAAAATCTCACAATCTCATTTTTATCTGAGATTGTTTATACTTTAGAATTTACTGGGGAATATTTATCATCCACATCCATGTTTCCTTATTATGTAATATTATTTCTATCAACCTACAATTTTTTAAATCCAATTTTAACTATTGGTTAATTTTTAGTAAAAGATATGAAAGGAATCTTTTTCCATTTCCAGTATGATATACTTTTGGACTTTTCCAGCCAAAGTATGAGAAGAATGTTTTTTTTAACTTATAAGGAATGAATGGATTTTTATGATTTCATAGAACATTATTTCCATTAAGCTTACTTTACAATTTTTCAAGTTTATTTTTAAGCAACTACTTTTAGTTTAAAATTGTATGACATGTTAAGAAAGGAAAAATGTTTTTGAAGTAGAAAGGTTATTTTCTTCAAGAATGGAGTTCATGTATTTTATCAAAATTATTTTCAATTTAAGATAATATAGGGTTCTGTTTATATCCCTATTTTTACATTGATTTGATTATGATATGATGGAATCAATTTTATGATGTCCTTTTATCTTATATGGATTATGTTATGATGATATGATGTTTAAGAATCCCATTTTTATTACATGGGTGATGATATGATGTATGATTTATGATTTTGTGGCGCATATAAGAATGGTTTCATTATTATATGGGTGGGACTTATATCTCCCTCCAATGCATTGGGTAAAGACTTATATCTCATGATATAGACATGGCTGGAATGACAGTTTAATCCGATTCAGTGACACAGGACTGGAACGAGGAGCAAACTCAGTTCAGTAATGGATTTTGTCCGCTATGATGGTCTTGGAAAAGATCTTTGACTAATATGAAATGATTTTCTATGATTATGTGTGTATTCCACAAAGTTTCATGTTTTATGTTATGATTATTGGGATTACATCTCACTACTATGATTTATCCCATGTTATGATATTATGATCTCTTTTGCAGGTTATGATTTTCAAAATGTTTTGTTCTTATGAATATGATATGATTGATATTTCTTTTGTTTACCCTTATTGAGCATTTGAGCTCACCCTTTTGTATGTTTTCTTTTCCCTAGGTCAGGAATAATGTTATTATGTAGGATATTCCAAAAGGGACTCTAGATATGATGAAATAAATAGGAGACAATGTAGATGATTTATGAACCAGTTGTTTATGTTTCCCGGTTTCTAAAGACAATATACCTATACGGTCCTTTCATGGTTTTGTTATATGTTGTAATAAGTATGCTTCAATTCTAAAGTAATAACCATGTATGTAAATTATGGGTCGTTATAGTTGGTATCAGAGGAAAGGTATACTCAACCTTTGGAAACTAGGATGTGAAAGCCTTAGTAAGAACCCTAAGGATATGTCTAAGCATAGAACATAATCTTAGTGTTTTAGAAATGGCCATGAATAACCTATTATAAGACCTAAAGTGTGAAATTTTATTCTTGATTATGTGGTTTTCCTGTTATGATTAGTGTTTGTCACACTATTCTTCTTGGTTTTAGTAAATGGCTGGAACCTGAAGGAACCGTGTTAATGCTGAATGCGAACGGCAATGCAATGATTGTCCCCCTGAGCAGCCAAATGTTATGGGAGATGGAATTAAAAATCTTGTAGCCATGCTCACACAACTTTCTCAAGCTATGAATCATGCTGGACTTCCAAACGAGCAAAAGAAGGAGCAACATTCTGTTGAATCCTTCATGAGGTAGTGTCCACCTTCATTCAGCAGGTCTTCTGATCCATTAGTGGCTGAAAAATGGATCAGTACCACTGAAAAGATATTTTCAGTTATACAATGTTATAAACATGACAAAGTCATCTTAGCAGTGTATCGTTTGGAAGGTGAAGCTTATCAATGGTGGAATCATATCAAGAATATGAGGAAAAGGGATGAAATTGAGTCCATGGAATGGGATGAGTTCAAGAACATATTTTTCAATAAGTACTTCCCTCGTAATCTTCTAACAAAGATAGAGAAGGAGTTTCTTGAACTGAAGCAAAAGGATGATGAATCGGTTGGTACCTACAAATAAAATTTTACTAGACTTGCAAGGTATGCTTCTAGAATTATTTTCCAACCTAAGAGTAAGATCGATCGATTCTTTAGTTTCTTAAAACCAAGTCTTCAAAGGGAGTTAGCCATAAGGGACATCAATAGCTACGAGGAAATTTTTCAATGTGCTCTCAAGGTTGATATGGAGATTGGAGTAAGCCATCAGTCATATGGGTTTGATAAGAAGAGGAAAATGAAATTCAAAGGAAAATCTAAAGACCACACTAAAAAGAAGATGAGTTTTCCTTTATGCTCAAATTGTGGAAAGAAACATGGAGGGAATTGTCTTAAAGGGACAAGTAAATGTTTTAAGTGTGGAAAAGAAGTTCATCGAGAAGTTTAATGTCGAAATAATGTGAAGAAGATGTCTAATGATGCGAACAAAGAAATGGATACATAGAATGCACCTCCTACACTTCAATGTTTCACGTGCAAGGAAATGGGGAATTATGCCAATCAATTCCCTAATCCAAGGGTTGTTGATGATGATCGATGTCAACAAACACTTAAGGTCAAAGACAAAGGAAAGCCACATGCAACTCTATCAGTGATGTGGAGTATGATAATGAGGTGGTGAAAGGTACACTTACCATCCACTCTAAAGTATGAAATGTTTTATTTGATTTTGGATCCACCCACTCTTTTATTTATGAAGAATTTTCTAAGGGTATTTCCATATTACCTCAGTAGTTAGATATTTAGTTAGCTGTGACAACCCCTAATGTCACAATAGTTGCATCAAAAGTTTACAATTATTCTCCGATTGAAGTTTGTGGGAAAGTGATTCCTGCAAATCTTATGATCCTTCCTATAGTGGAATTTGATGTGATTCTTGTCATGGATTGGATTTCTTTATACGGATATCATATCAATTTCCAAAGAAGGGAAATCAAATTTAATATTCTAGATCAATCTACTATCATTTATCGATGCAAGGATGAACATAACCTTCCAGTGGAAATTTCTTCCATCTTATGGGTCTTGATTCCAATAAATGAAGGTTATTTATCTCAAATGGTTGGAGAGAAAATCATGATTACGAATATTCACATTGTATGGGAGTATGATGATGTCTTTCCGGAGGAATTTCCAGGTCTTCCACCAAATTGTGAAGTTGAGTTTTCAATAGAACTCATATAGGTTTCTATGCCTATTTCAAAGACACCATATAGAATGGCCCCAATTGAGTTGCAGGAATTGAAGAAGAAACTCCAAGAGAGTCTTTATAAAGGATTCATATGCCCTAGTGCGTCACCTTGGGGAGAACCTATTCTATTTGTTAAGAAGAAAGATAGATCAATGAGACTCTGAATTGATTATCGAGAAATTAATAAGATCACTATCAAGAACAAATATCCTCTCCCGTGCATCGATGACTTATTTGAAAAACTACGCGGAGCCCAATACTTTTCCAAGATTGATCTTCGTTCAGGGTATCATCAATTAAGGGTCAAAAGGGAGGATATACCAAAGATGGCTTTTCGTACAAGGTATGGACACTATGAATTTATAGTGATGCCATTTGGTCTTACTAATGCCCCTACTATCTTCATGGATATACTGAATAGAGTCTTTAGAGACTGTCTTGATCAGATTGTGGTAGTCTTTATAGATTATATTCTTGTCTATTCAAAGAGCATGGAAGAACATGAAGATCACTTGATAATTGTATTAAATACCCTATTAAAGGAGAGGCTTTATGCCAAATTTACCAAGTGTGAATTTTGGATTCAAAAATTTTTATTTCTGGGTCACATAATCTCAAAAGTGGGGATATCTGTGGATCCAGAAAAATGGAGGTTATCAAAAGATGGTCGAGACCAACAACAGTAACTGAGATCCGATGTTTTCTTGGCTTTGCTGGATATTATCGACGTATTGTGAAAGATTTTTCAAGGTTATCTAATCCACTCACCAGGTTGGCTCGAAAAGGAGTTAAGTTCGTGTGGATGGAGGAGTGTGAAGAGAATTTCAAAGTGTTAAAATGAAGGTTATCCAGTTCACCTCTGCTCACACTACAGTGTAGTGGAGAAAGGTTTGTGATCTACAGTGAGGCATCATAGAAGGGACTGGGGTGTGTTCTCATGAAAAATGATATGGTGATAGCTTATGCCTCATGACAGTTAAAAATCCATGAGAAAAATTACCTAACTCATGATTTGGAGTTAGCTGCGGTAATATTTGCATTAAAGATTTGGAGGCATTATCTTTATGGTGAAAGGTGTGATATTTATGCTGATCATAAAATATTAAAGTATATTTTAACACAAAAGGAGATGAATATGTGCCAAAGAAGATGGTTGGAGTTGATTAAGGACTATGACTGCTCAATTCATTATCACCCTGGGAAAGCAAACAAGGTGGCAGATCGATAAGACCATGCTAGCTTATCCATGATGAGGATCTTAAAAGATCCAATATTTATGGATTTACAAAGGATGGATCTTGGAATTATAATGGAAGGGGAAAAATCTTATCTTTTTTAAATGAATGTTCAACCATCTATACATGTGAAGATTAAAAAGGTGCAGAAAGATGATGTAGAGTTACAAAAGAAGGCGAGAAATGTTCTGAAATTCAACCTTGATTGTGATGGGATAATAAGGTTCAGGAATCGGGTTTGTGTTCTGCCCATCCTAGAATTAAAGAAGGAGCTGCTGGATGAGGCTCAAAGTTCTTCATTATCTATTCATCCAGGAAGCACGAAGATGTATAGGGACCTGAAAGAGTACTTCTGGTGGGATGGCATGAAAAGAGATGTTGCTGAATATGTCTCTCGATGCTTGGTTTGTCAGCAAGTTAAAATTGAGAGACAGAAGTCTAAGGGGATGTTACAACCATTACCCATACCCGAATGGAAATGGGAAACATCACTATGGAATTTGTCACTGGACTTCTTAAAACATCAAAAGGCAATAATGTTATCTGGGTCATAGTTGATCGTCTTACGAAGTCGGCACACTTCATTGCTATTAGAGAAGATTTCTCTCTGGATCAGCTTTCCAGGATATATGTAAAGGAAGTGGTAAGATTCCATGGAGTACCACTTTCCATTATATCTGATTAGGATCTGAGGATTACCTCAAAGTTTTGGTGAAGTCTTTAGCATACTCTAGATACAGAGTTGAGTTTTAATACTGTTTATCATCCTCAGACATATGGTTAGTCTAAGAGGACAATTAAAACTCTAGAAGACATGTTGGGAGCTTGATCTGTGGATTTCAAAGGTGGTTGGGATCAACACCTACCTTTTTTGGAATTTTCTAATAATAATATCTTTCACTCCAGTATTCATATGTCTCCTTATGAATCTCTCTATGGAAATAAATACAGAACTCCAACTTGCTGGGATGAAGTTGGGGAAAGAAAGCTATTAGGACCTGATCTTGTTGATGAGATGGCAGAAAAGGTCATATCTATTCAACAACACATAAGAGAAGCTCAGAGTCGACAAAAATGTTGTGCTGACAACTGAAGAAAAGACCTAGAGTTTGAAGTGGGTGATAATGTGTTCTTATGAATATCTCCTTGGAAGAGAGTAATGACATTTGCAAAGAAGGGCAAGCTGAGCCCTAGGTATATCGGTCCTTTCGAAATACTATATCGTGTTGGGAAGGTAGATTACTGATTGGCGCTTCCACAGAATCTCTCTCATGTTCACGATGTGTTCCATGTATCTCTCCTGAGAAAGTACATACCCGATCCTTCACATGTACTAAGATCATAAGTTGTACCATTGGAGAAAGATCTTTCTAATGAAGAACAGCCGATAGAGATTCTTGATGGTAGCGAAAAAGTTCTATGGAACAAGACCACTCGCTTGGTGAATGTTTTATGGAGGAACCACCAATTAAAAGAAGCTACATGGGAGCTTGAGGATATGAAGAGAGAGAGGTGTCCTCATCTGTTTGTTACGAAGTGATGAATTTCGAGGGAGAAATTCATTTTAAGGGGTATAGAATGTGACACCCTGATATTTTATGAGAAGTATATTTTTTATGTGTCTTATGTTATACGCAACATCAAAGGAATCTTTCATTACACACAACACTGGCTTCACATGCGTTATACGCAAGAGCAACCTTCCTCGATAGCGTGTGTTGTACGCAATATTGAGTTTCACTAAACAACGATATGTTATTAAAATATTACATAAACTATCCGTTATGAATAGTAATAGCCACTTTTTGAAATTTTATAAATTTTATATTTCAGAATGGAATTCATTTTTGGATTCGGAATTTTGAAATTATCCTAGGGTGAATTTTTGGTATTTTGCTGAAAACATTCAATTTTTGATGAATAGTGAAAACACTGGTTTACTATTTAAAAACCAAATTTTTATTTAAATAATTATTTATTTTAATTAAATTTATTTTAGGTAAAAATTGATAAATAATACCTATATAAGTCCAATGTAATTCATTGGAGTCATTTTATAATAATTTTAGATATATAAAAATTTATTGAACTTTTCACCGTCTTTTACCCACCTCCTAGTAGAATTTGAAAATTTACATAAAACTTAATTTTATGGCTTCTGTGAGTGGGATTTCAAAAATCCGAGAGACATAGTTAATATCAAGGAGTAAAATGTGGTTCAATAAGATAAAAATAATTTTTGGTGAATAGTAACTTTTTACTTTTATTTACCACTATTAAAAGTAAATAGGGTAATTAAGGGTAAAATTGATATTATTATTACCCTAACACATGTCCTAATTCTATTGGATAAGTGTAATTAGACCCAAAACAACCTTAGGAATAATATATTTTCATTTAGGTCCACTTGGATTAGATTAGGACACTTATTATTATTTTATTTAAAGAAGAGTTAAAATCAAAGTTTAATAACTAAAACATTTTTAATATAGGGATATACATAAGATAAATTCGACTATAAAAATTCATTAGAAAGATAAGAAGATTTACTAAATAATGGTATTTTATTTATAATTTTTAGACATTAAATAATTTAATTTATTTATGACACAATGATGGTGTAGTAATTACCTTATTTATGAAATATTAACATAATTAATATTATAAATACCGAAATAAATGTAATTTGAGACTTTTTATGAATTAAAAAAAATATAGGTAAATATGACATGTTAGTATTGATTAAATTAACTTTTTTTGAACTAATCATGCTGTTATTATTTTCACAAAAATCAATTACCAAATAGTGTCAAAATTGACATAAAATAGTTTTTAAAACAAATATTATATTATTAATTGTTATTATATACCTAAAAATATAAGGTTCAGAAAAATTACATATATGAGGTTATATATATTAATAATGAACCACTTGGAGTTCGTTTGGCTTGTTATAGTAAGTTTATTAACCATATAGGGTTAGCAAACAAGAAGACACGGTAAAAGTTAAATTATTTAACTTAGAGTTAAATCTAAATGATAAGGTTAAAATAGTAACCTAAACTTGTATAAAAACAATTTGTTGAGAGAATTTCGACCCATCCCCACATTAGCTTCGAAATAAATCAATTTGGAGCTTTTATAAACCGAATATTACTTTATTATAAAATAATATTTTAAGTTTTTCCGAAGGTGCCCCTCTCCTCTCTTATAAAAGGGCACCTCCTCCCTCTCCTCCTCACACAGTTTTGAGCCTTAAATCTAGACCAACACCTGCCAATTTACCTTTTCAACTTCCCTAGAAACCTACCAAAGGTCCTGGTCTTCTTCAAAGACCAATTTTAGTATCCTAATAGAAGGTTTTAAATAGGTGTGTTGAAGAAGAGGTAATATCCTTTACTGATTCTTTAAAATTCGTTTCTTCTTCCACTTCCTCTTCTTTAGTTTTTTAATTATGAAGTAATAACATCAGTATCACTCATATAATGATATGTTATTATAAATATGAAACAACCATATTTCACCTTCGATCCATCCTACAGAAAATGAAATCACCGCGCGTGAGTATGTACGGAATACCATCTCCACGCCGTGGTGTAATCTGTTTTCCACCACCACATTACTTGGATGGGTATAATGGTGTAAATAATAACTATTGATGATTATTGTAAAGTGATATTGATTCTGAAATAGTATACATACACTTAAATACAATTCCACAGTCATGGGAGTGAAATCATCGCTCGTGCATACATACGGCCTACCGTCTCCACGATGTGATGCGACTCGTTCTACATGATCTTCATTGAATAATGATTATATAAATGAATTTAATGAATAAATATGTTATATATTACACTAATACCATTCTGGAAATGAGTTATCTATAACCTAAAAATAAGAATAAGAATTTATTCGACAAAACATGCATAAGAACATAAAGCAATGAACACCCAAATAACAAGTTGCAATGAAATATTACTTATAAGAATATAAGAATATGACCATATATGATATCATAATAATGAATATGATTCTGTAATAAGTCAATGAAATTATTTAAATCATTATACAGGAGGTTTGGATATGTACAAAGCATATCAGACCTAAGGTAAGGGAAAATCTTGCAATCACATTTTTATCCGAGATTGTTTATACTTTAGAATTTACTGGGGAATATTTATCATCCACATCCATGTTTAATCATTATGTAATATTATTTCTATCATCTAGCAATTTTTTAAATCCAATTTTACCTATTGGTGAATTTTTAGTAAAAGATATGAAAGGAATATTTTTTCATTTTCAGTATGATATACTTTTTGACTTTTCCAGGCAAAGTACGAGAAAATTTTTTTTTTAACTTATATGGAATGAATGGATTTTTATGATTTCATATAACATTATTTCCATGAAGATTACTTTACAAGTTTTCAAGTTTATTTTCAATCAACTCCTTTTAGTTTAAAATTGTATGACATGTTAATAAGGGAAAAATGTTTTTGAAGTAGAAAAGATATTTTCCTCAAGAATGGAGTTCAAGTGTTTTATCAAAATTATTTTCCATCTATGATAATATTGGGTTCTGTTTCTATCCCTATTTTTACATTGATTGGATTATGTTATGATGAAATCAATTTTATGATGTCCTTTTATCTTATATGTATTATGTTATGATGACACGATGTTTAAGAATCCCATTTTTATTACATGGGTTATGATATGATGTATGATTTATGATTTGTTGGCACACATAAGAATGGGTTTATTATGAGATGGGTGGGACCTATATCTCCCTCCAATGCATTGGGTAAAGATTTATATCTCATGAGATAGACATGGCTGGAATGGAAAGTTAATCCAGTTCAGTGACACAGGACTGGAACGAGGAGTGAACTCAGTTCAGTAATGGACTTTTTCTGCTACGATGGTCTTGGAAAAGAGCCTTGACTAATATGAAATGATTTTCTATGATTATGTGTGTATGCCACAAAGTTTCATGTTTTAAGTTATGATTATTGGGATTACATCACACTACTATGATTTATCCCATGTTATGATTTTATGATCTCTTTTGTAGGTTAATATTTTCAAAATGTAATGTTCTTATACATATGATATGATTGATATTTCTTTTGTTTACCCTTACTGAGAATTTGAGCTCACCCTTTTGTATGTTTTCTTTTCCCCAGGTCAGGAATAAGGGTATTAAATATGATATGTCAAAAGGGACTCTAGATATGATGAAATAAATGGGAGACAATGTAGATGATTTATGAACCAGTTGTTTATGTTTCCCAGTTTCTAAAGACCATATACATATACGGTCCTTTCATGGTTTTATTATATGTTATAATAATTATGCTTCAATTATGAAGTAATAACCATCTATGTAATGTATGGGTCATTATAAACATAATCACAAGGGTATGATAAAATGAACATATCATACAAAATTCATACCTAATCAGTCAAAGATCATTAATCATGAACTATGGAATAATGATTTGTAATAAAAAATGGAATTACTGTAAAGTTTGTTAAATAATTGATAATAAATAATGAACCATGAGAAAATATCATAATATTAACACTTTGTTTTTTTTCATAGAAATAATAATAGAAAAACATTTCCTTTGTTAAGGATCGCTATCAATACAATCATAGTGGATTGGGATCACCCCCCCCCCCTAATTCCAAAATTTCTATTTTCAAGGTTCAAACCCAATAATATAATTTTATATAGAGTACCTAAATAAACTAGTTTTACTCCCCATTTAATCCATGTTGTCTCATTATATATCATTCCTCATCCAATGTATTATATGACTATATATTTTTGGGTCCACCCTTCACATAAAAAACCATAAATTTATGTTCTAGAAGATTATAAAACATTAATAAATTCATCATATCATATTCCATAGAAAGGAAACTAGTTTTAAAAACAATACATCATTTCATCATTGAATTACCACTGGAAAAGGATTGAGTTTCAAAAATATTTATTCCTAACATAATTAAATCATGGGAAATTAATGGGATTCCTAGAATCATCATTAAATCATCATCATAATAATACATCTATAAAAAATAAGTGTATGGAATAATAATATCATATCCTCTAGAAGAATAATATTCCTTAAAGTCTATTTATAGAGATGAAAAATACCATTAAAGGAACACTTGAAGATTTCTTTGTTAACAAAAAAAATAATTCATTCTTTTTGTATCATTAAAAACAAATAATTAACTGAACGTTGAAACAAAATGTTATTTTAAAATGGCCATGGGAACTTGTAATGGGCTTCTTAAATTATATATTAGTCCTAATAGTAAGAAAATTAATTTGTATAGTGAACATTAAAACAAATATTACATCAACACTTCTTACAAAAAGGATTATAAAACCAGTTTAGAAAATATTTTAAAAAATTATTTTACCTATTTGAAAATATATTAAAATGTGGATTAAATTAATTTTCAAAATAATTGTATCATAAAAAATAAAATTCTTGATAACAATTTGAATAAAATGGGCATGGGTGAAACTTTTCATTGACCGATGAGGGATTGAGGTCTGTTTTTTTAGAAACATATTATTTATCATTATAATTTCCCGAGAGAGGGAAATGGTACTATTACCTGAATATAAAAATAATTTATATATGAGCATAAATTATAATATTTATAAAGTATATGAGCCTTGAAATTTCCTTCAATTGAATTATTTCCTATACAATCCTGAAAAGAAATGTGATTTTAATATAAACCCATACCTTAGGTATCATATTTCATTAGTATCTATTTAAACATAGTGTAAAATAAATATGAATTAATTATTCATCTATTACAGAACCATATTAATACTTAATATACTAGGTATCATTAATTTATATTTAAATTCTATAATTTTATTCGTTATAATAAACATTGAGGTGAAAAATTGCATGTTTTACAAATGTGTTTCGGTTCGACGGACCGGGTACATACACTTTGATAATGGATTAATAAACTATAGAATGTTAATCAAGAATTATGTATCATATTAAATTATTATATATAATTTTATAAGTATTCATTTAAAAAGGCCATGAAGAGTAAATTACATCACATTGTTGAGATAGTAGTCTATATATATGCACCACTGATGTTTTCACTTTTTGATGGATGAAAATAAGTAAATTATAATTTAAATATAATAATTCCTAATTAAATCATAAATATCATATATATTAATTTAATCTCTACCAATGAATATCCATGTAATGAGTAAAGGATAAACAAATCACATCTCTTTGTGGAGGTGGTAGTCTACACATATACACATGCGACATTATAATTTTCAAATTAATCAGAAGGAAATAAAAAATAGTTTTTCCATAATAATAATAAAATAATAATATATTTATGAAAATTTATTAATTATAATATTATTTATAAAAAATATATAGGGTAAATATAAGAATTATTATACTTTTAAAGAGTAGGGTATGATGATTACGTCTCCATTCAATGACCTCTTTTGGTTTAATCCTCAAGACATCTTAGGATACTATTATGGTAAGAAACGAAACACGAGAATTTGAGAATGAAATATTGAAAGGTTTTAGGTAGGTATTTTTATATATATATGACTAAAAAATTTTAATACTGGAAGAGAAGAGTTTCCCTTTTGTATGCGAGGGCATGGATGCATATGGAATTAATTAAAAAATTTAAAAAATATAAAGCCACTTTATTGTGAAAGTGGAAGAAAATTGTCAATACATATAGTTTAAGAAAATATAAGGTATAATGTTTTTATAAATGTAAAATTTATACATGTTCAAGTGGAATTAGTACCCTTATGTCTTATTTTAACCCCATATAAACAGGTTTTACCCCTAATCATGGTAACAATTTGTAACAATTTTTACTATAAATTATGATCAAAAAGAAAAGTGTTCACATTGAAAATTATCATATTTTGATTAAAGATAAAAAATCTATTTTATAAAAACAAATTCCTATAAGTTTAATAAAATTAATTTAAAATTATGGTGAACATCAAACAGAAACCCTTTTTAGAAAAATGAATTTTAAGCATACAACTGGATTTTATCATAATTCCTTCCTAGTGAAAACAATTAAATGAATGTCAAAAAATAAGAATGAATATATAATCTATAAATTTCATTAAAATCATTCATCAATATATATTAAACTAATCTATTGTGATAACAAAAATATTTCTCTCATAAATGATGTTTTTGATAAAAACATAACTCATTCCATTAAATGATTTTATTTTAATTTAAAACCAATAAATTTGATATATACATGTGTAAAAAACAATTTTTCATAATTTAAATATTTCAATTCAAACCCAAAAATCTTATTTCAAGGAAATATCTATAACTTTAAATAATTAAATTTTATTAGTATACCATGGTTCATTTAAAGTAAGTGTTTCATGAAAATAAATCAATAAACATGATCAATATTATATATAGACAAATATATAATTAAATATTAATGGGTAAAATTATTCCTCCATTTTAAAAAACTTTCCCTCAAAACTATGTCACTCTAATACAAAAAAAGATATTTTTCCACATCACATCCTTAAGTTCCCATTTAGTGTCTATTAATTTATTGTTTTCATAATAATTTTATGAATTGAGTTGAATTATTCCACATATAATTATATCTTTGATCTATATTATTCACTAATTTTTTCCTCAAAAAAGTTATTTTACTCCAATGGTATGCCTTTATGTTTAGGGAAAAATATTCCATTAATAAAAAATATCATAACATTATTCCAGAAAGATATTTTTAGAAATACCTTTTAACAAAATTTGAACTCTAAATCTTGACAAATATTGTTAACATATTATTTTATCAACACTAAGTTACGCCAAGGTTTTTTAATGGATTTAAACTTTCTTCCATTTCCCCATTTATCACAATTCCAAATAGCAATACTTCTCTAACATCATCCCAAAACATTGGATTTTTTTACATCCCATCATATAGGGATTCATAAAGTGCCATCAGAAATCTTTACTAAAAGATATTATTTTATAAAAATTATACTAAAGGATGGTGTTGATATAAAATCCTTTGAAATTCTATCAATCAAGATCTCAATATATCTTATTTGATTTTTATGGTTATCACATTTTTATAATATAAATTAGGATGATATGAAATGATAAAGATAAACTCAATATTTAAATATTCTTTAATACTTCTTTAGAATATTGAGTTAAACCACAGATAATGATCGTATACAATAGTTGTAGATAATCCCTCAAAAAATAACACACCCATAATGTATCTCTGATAGTAATAAAATTAAATGCTATTATATGGTAGTTGACTACAACCATAATAGTACTGACCCCATTAGATGTTTTTGGAAGTCCAATGAAAAAAATCCATGGTAACGTTTTCCCTTTTCCTTTTTATTATAGTTAATGGTTAAAACATTCTCATATAATTTTTTCTCTCAACCTTAACTTTTTGAAACCCCATGTAATAAAAAAACTCTTTAATATACCTTTATCTATTACCCCACTATTTCAGATCTCTATAAATCTTTATACTTCTATTATGGATAGATAAGGATGAACTGTGAGATTCATCTAATAGACATTTCTTCAATTTTGGCAAAGTGGGAAAAATACTAAGTTCCAAATCCTTATCATTCCATCATAATATTGTTTTAACTCGAGAATTATTCTCACATACTTTTTTTAATTCCTCATATTCCACATAAACCTATTTAATACATACATAGATGGATGGTTGAATATTTAATTGAGAAAGATATGATATGTTCCCATTCATCATGATTTAAAGAATAATCTTTTTGAGAATCCATAATTATTATATCTCAATCATCATCAAGGAAAAACCATCACGGTATTTTCAAAATAGAGATTATCCCTCCTTGTTTTCTTTCATATGGTGGTAGTGTGTTGAGAATTCAGAATCATTAATAAATTCCAACCATCTACTTTGGTGTATACTCACCTATTTTATTTTGAATATATACATAAATTTGTTAAGATATATATATATCACACCTTTAACTATATACATAATTAATCTATAATTTCAATGATAAAAATTTCTATTTCAATGTCCAAATCATGAGTCAAGAAATTTTGATAATGAACTATCAATTGAAATGAGGAATAAGGTAAAACAATGTCATTCTAAATGAGGAGTATCTCAGTACCTTATTTAATGCATCACTATAAATCAAAATCCATTCTCCAATATAAGTCATTGTGAGAATATGTGCACCATAAATTCATCTCTTCATTTCCATGATATTTTTTCTCATATTCATCTGTCCAAAGCAACACATATCCCATTAATGTCAACATGGTTATTAGATTAGATAGTTGTGGGAAATATCTCACAATGCATCAATAGTATTTATCCAACCCAATAACATTATAGATCATGATCACTATGGTGTTCCTGGTCCATTTTTCAATGACTTCCATCATTGATGGATCCAAAGATATACTATCACTTGAGATTATATGACCTAAGAATGAATTTTATATTACCATAATTCACACATAATGAATTTAGCATACGATGTCTCCTTTCCTAGGTTCCTCAACAAAATATTCTAATGATCTTCATGATATTCTATTACCTTTTAATATATAATAATATCATCCATAACAATTCCCACAAACTGATCATAGTGATATCTATAGTGTATATTCATTGGAACAATAAGTATAATGGGTGAATTGGTAAGTCAAAATGGCACCATTAAAATTTCAAAACAATTTTTCCTCGTATTGAAGGATTCCATGGGTTCATCCTCCAACTTAACCCTCAATTGATGATATATAAAATGAAGGTAAATCACAAAAAAATTATTGAGCTTCATTTTTTTGATCAAACAAGTCATCAATATGGAGTGGAGGATTATTGTTCTTGATAGAGGGATTATTATATACTTATTAATAAATGAAAATATTAACTAAACTGTCATTATTTATATGAAAAAGAATTAATTCACCCCATGTTGATGCACTAGGTAATATGAACCCCTTATCAATATTCTCCTAGATTTTCTAATATTATTACTATAACTCAATAGGTTCGATTATAATGTGGTAGTCGAAATATATGTAGCATTAGGAATGAGTTCTATTAAAAATTAATCATTAGGTTATGTGAGAATATTAGTAACATCGTCTAAAAATAAAAAAACATATTCCTGAATAATATAAATATCATTAATGTTGAGTTTCTCTCAAACCATTTGAGATAAATATCCCTCTTCAAAAAGTAGTAATACATAAACAATAGAAGTAATTTTGACTATAAGGAATAAGGTAATTGTATGATTCCCTTGCTTTGAAATGATAAGTGATCTATATAAAGAAAACATATCTACTCCCAAATTTACATTGATTCAAACTAAAGGTAGAATCAATATATTTTCATGTAGCACATTCCCAATACCTTCTATCTGAGAGGAGCTATAGAAGTGAGATGTGATTATCATACAATTATGTGTTTCTAATAAATTTTTAATATCTAATAATTGAGGTGGTTATTTTATATAATTAGAAAATTCATTAGATATAAAATAGTGTTTGATCTATGTTCAAATAAGAAATTTGTAATTATATATTGGATGGTATGTGTACCTCTCCCCAATTCATTTTCATAACCCACTTCAATAATTATGATCGCATCATTTTTCCTTTTTCTCTGGGATTAAAAGGCCTATGATGTTGATTTTTATCATTAACCCTCTACTTCATGAACTAATTGGTGTAATGTCAATACTCCTTGTAACTGTAGCATTCCAGTATGGTTTCACATTTGGTTGATCATTCTCTCAATTCCTTTCATTGAATAGCCTCTTCATATCACTTCATCATTCTTTTGATTGACGGCCTTATTTTCCATATATAAAACATTTACCAAACACCTCATGTAAATTTCATTTTTTCTTCCTTCAATACTAATTCTAAACATGAATTATATTTCATTCCTACAAGGGTTTTATTATTTTAATTTATTTAAAATTCCACCATTCCCTTTTTCCCCAAAACCGTGAGAATAATGATAATCTCAAAAATCTATTAATTGCTTCAGATCACAAAAAAATAATTCAGAATAACTATAAAAGTATCTTATAGACAATTAATTTCAGAGACTTGGTCTATATCCACTCAATTATCAATAAATTATGATTTAAGGTCAATGATAAAACCCAAAGAATACCATGAAATTCTAGTAAACAAATTATTCATATATACTAATGGGTTCACTATCCTTCAATTTTAGTTACATGAAATCTCCCTCTATTTTAGTGTGATGTGTTTTTTTGTAATTCATATTGAAAAATACTTTATGAAACTCTTCCAATGTTAGGGATTGAATTTCCTCATCTTGCATGACATTCTTTATAAGAATCCACTATTGATTTACTTTTCCATACAAATTACATACCTATAGGAAAAAAATTAATGTTCATAATAGTAGAGAATATAGAATATATTTTCATCATTATTGATCAATTTCACACACACAAATTGATCACAAGATCTATATAAAAAAGTTAAATGTTTCCTTTATGAAATATTGATCCGTGATTTGGTCCCTTCATTTCTCAATTGTAATATCATCATGACTGATGTCTTGAGAGAGTTATGTGAGCATATAAATAACATTGTTCAACCCAATTACCATTTCATTCAGTTTCCCATTACAGTTTTCATCACAATCAATGTTATGTTTAATCAATCTGGTTTTATCCATTGACAAAATCTAAAAAAACATAGTGTGAGTATCAAAAAATGATAATCAGAGTGAACAATAATATTTTTATAAAAATTATTCTGATGATTTATTAAGTTATGAAACTGATTTTAACCCATGAAACATTATGTTTGTCTCATAAAATGATTTACATTCATATTTTTTCATTTATTCTATCATTAAAATCATCATAATGGTTCATAAATATAATGTCATTTAACCAAAGAATTTCACATCCGAGTGTCTATCTAGGTGTACAGTATTTGGATCACTCATCATGCATGGGTGATGATCAAGTAAGAACTCAATCCATCCCTTTTGAGGTTTTTACCTGTAGGTGAATCTGTATTGTAATAGTATCCACATTCCATTAACCTTATAGGGATTTATATTCATGGAAAACCACAAACCTTTATTTACTATAACAAATGATGTTATCCTATTCTTAGGCATATCCTAATGGTTATCACGAAATCGTTATATTCATAATCTCTAAAAGTAATTAAACCATACATTGATACCAAATAAGTCAACCCAAGAATTTCATATATATTTATATATATATATATTATCATTTTGGATGAATATTCAATGAATCTAATAAAAATACATTCCCTAGAACTATAATGTTTCAGTGAACTTGTAGATAAGATACATAGTCATCTAATCTCATGAATAATATATAGATTCTCCCACAATGTAATTATCATAATATACACTTCATAGAAATACCATACTTAAAACCATTCTTCATAACATGGGGAAATGAAGTTTAAGAAAGCCTGAGATCTTATTCTTGGTAAGGGTAGATATAAGAGGTTACAATAAATTATCATAAGTGAGAATATGGTATGAATATTTGCATGATAACATGATCATAACTTAAGAATTTCATTCCTAATTAGTCAAATATCATTATTTATGAATTATAAAATAAAACTTGGTCCTAAAAAAGATATAAATTATAAGAATATGGAATCATCAATAATCAATAATGGGATATGAGAAAATATCATAATCATAAGATACAAGTTTGTGTAATATTCATATGTAATGAAAATAAATTATGTTTTCAATGTTCACTGTCAAAACTATCATAAAGAATCATGTTTACTCCCAATTCCACCATTTCTATAGTCATGTTTTTTTAAAAGGATGGGGCTGAAGCCTCATTTTAATATTAAATCAAAGCAAAGACCTCTTTAACTGGGTAGAGGGAGACCCATTACATGGCTCGAAGGCCCAGTGGGCATTTAGCCCATCACATGACCTGTAGGCCCAATTTTTTGGCCCAAATCCCATTCTGTGAATAGTACTGCTACAGTACCAGCATTGCTACAATCCTGCATAGTACCCTCCGCTGCTACAGTACTCTACATCCACTACAGTGACCTGCCGCCACTACAATGCACGTCGTTGCTACAGTGCCACCACTGCTACATTACGCTACAGTGCTGCTATAGTACCTGCGCCCAATGGGTTTTGAACCCCCATTTTTCATGTAGATTTAAGGGGTGCTTACCACTAAGACAACCCCCAACTACACCATTTCCATAGTCATATTTCAATCCCAAGACTATCATATATTTACAATGTCACTTATTGGAAAAGGTTCACTCTCCATTCTAGTCCATATTATCTTATTAAATATCATTGTTTACGTAATGAATTAAGGTGAAATATAGTTATGGTACCACCCATAAAAAAGGGTAAAAAATTAATATGTATGGAATAAGATCATAACACATTCATCAATTTATCATATCATGACCCGTGGAAATGGAATAGGCTTCATAAACATTATGTAAATTCATCATATCATAACCCATAGAAAAGAAATTGGATTCATAAAGATTACATAATAACTCAATTAACCCATTGAAAAGAAGTGGGACTCGTAAAATTATCCTTAAATCATAATCACTATAATCCATCTATAGAATATAAGTTGATAAAATCATAACATCATACACCTAGTGAAGAATGAAAACCCTTTTATTATGTTGACATAAATGAAAACTATAATTAAAATAATATTCAACCCATTCATTTAAAACAAAGAAAATACACTTTTCTTTTAGTATCAATAAGAACAAAAAATTACATGAATATTGAGAAAAATATTGTCCTTGAAAATAACCATGTAGACATGTAAATGATCTTAGAAAAAAATAATATTAATGATGGAGTGAAAACCCATTATTGTGGTAAATGTAAAAATAAATATTCCTTTCACACATTTTGTAAATAGTCATAAATGACACGTTCGGAAATTATTGTAGAAAATAATTTAAAAAAATTGAAAATAAATTAAAATATTGAAGAAAATTAAATTAATAAAACATTATATCGTATGAAATAACATTCTTGGATTCATTTACAAGAACATATTCATGGGAGGAACTATCTATCAACTAAAGAGGAAATGAGGTTACTTTTTCTAAAAAATCTCCATAATTATATATACCGAAGAGAGTAAAATGTTAATATAACATAAAATATTTTGAAATAAAAAAATTAGAAAAAAATAAGTTTGGATTATGGTATATGATCCATATAATTTCCATCAAAATAAATTTCGTATAGAATACCCCGAATGGAAAAAAAATTTAAATATGAACCCCTAACTCATAGTCATTTCTTGCTTCATGCGGACAAAAACCACAATTTAAAAAAAATTAAATTTATTATAAATCTATTATAGAACCATATTTATAAAAAATTACAGTTTACCATTCCTTTACAATTTTTTTATCTTTTTATTAATAATTTCTTATTTAAAATGTGCATTCTATTTAATATTGATATGTTTTCAATGCTTGTTTTAGTAAAATGGTTCTAGTACCTACACCATGGGTATGGTTTCATCAAATAAAGAATGTTAATAATGATGTAATTATTATATTTAATCATTATACACACTTTTATAACTATTAATATAAATATTTGACAAAAATGAATTACATCACTTTATGGAAATGGAAGTCTGTATATACACACGGGTGAGGTTTTCAAAATTTTATGGATGGAAAGAAATAATGGGAATTAAAAATTTACCATTATAGAATAATAATTTATAATAAATATCATAAATATTAATTATTTATATATATGTAATATTCAATGTATTGAGGAAATGAAAAAAGAATTGCATCACGTTGTGGATGTGGTAGTCCGTACGTACACACGAGTCGAGTATCCATTTTCCAATGGAAGGAAGTGAGTTATAAAATTGGTTTCCCATTATCATAATAAAACATTAAGATATTTATGGTACATAATTAATTATTTTAGTTTTGATACAACATATTTATATGAAGTATAAGAATACTTAATCTTTGAATGAGATGGGTAATATAATTACATATTCAATGAGATACCTCCTTTGACAAACACATTAATCTGTATAAGGATGATCTTATGGTATTAATATGATAAAAATAACAAAGTTAAGGAAAGTATCAAGGTTTTTTGCTAGGTATTTTATTATATAGAAGTATAAATTATTTTATTAAAGGAAGAGAAAATGTTCCCTTTAATATGTTAGGGGCGAGATATACATGGAATTACAAAATAGAATTAAATAATATAAATTAACATTTATGTGATATAGGGAAAAAATGTTAAATACAAAGATTTTAGGATAATATAATGTTGAAATATATTCATCCCACAAAATTTAGACATTTTGAACTATAATTTTTACAATTATCTCACGATTTAACCACCCTATGGTAAACTCGTTTTAACCCTTACCAAGGTAAAAAAATTAATGTTTCAACTATTAATTAGGAAAAAAATGATTTTGGTCTCATTATTAATTATTAAAAATCAAGTGTAAATATATATAAAATTTTTATAAAATTCAATTCCTATAAAAATAAGAAGTTCATTTTAAAATAATCTTGAAAAACACAATAAAAATCGTTTTTCTAATGAATTTTTATATAAAATATGGATTTATTCCGATTTTATGCCTAGTAAAAACTATTGGATGAACATAAATTTTTTATTCAATATATAATCTATAAATTTCATTAAATCCATTCATCAATAGTGATATGTTTAATTTCTTAATATAAACAACATTTTTTCCTAAAATTGGTTATTTAGAAAAAACAACTATGTTTATCTTCAAATGAATTTATTTGAATTTTTAAAAAATTTATAAATAATGTTTTAATTTTATTAATGAATAATAAATAATTTTTGATAATTTAGTATGTCATATTCTTACCCAACAATCCACCTGCTGGGTGGTGACAATCACATTAAATATTAATATTTTAATAGTAAATTGTGGTTCATTTAAACTCAATGTGTTGTGTATAGTAATCTATCTAAAAAATAAAATTTATTACAAAACAAATATTTTATAATATATTGGGGTTTTATAATATCATCTTTCTATACCTAGAAGATATGGGATATTAGGTTTAGGGATCTCAGAAGACAACGATACTTCAACTCATTAACTATGATTGTCGTAATCTCCAAGAGAAGAGGTTAAAAGAATATATCTGACCATAAAAATTCCACATGTTTTTATGTGTTATTGGATATTTATATCTTAATATTTTGGTAATGATATTTACACATGAAATCGTTTTTCATTCATATCAATAGTAAATACATAGATGTATTGACAAAAACTATGATGGTGTACAATTCTGTTTTGGTTGGAACTGTTGGGTTAACCATAAGAGATATTGGTTTATTGAATAAGTTAAAAATGATTTTTTCTATTTAGAGTTAATGGGAGTATATATATAAGGGCCTTTTATAGGAATTAAACCCTATAATTAAGTTCATAACCATGGCATTTTTATTGAAAATTTCATTTCATGGAATTATGTGAGTGATATTCAAGAATATAAGTTGATACGCTGGGTATGAAACTTATATGAAGAGATATCAAGATAATGGGATTATATTACATTGTAAGAATCTGTGGTAGGTTGTTATCACTACATCATTATCAATTCTCACCATGGGTTTATTAACATGTTTCAAGATAATAATCATATAATTAAAGAAAGTTATTCTAATTCCATGGAAAAATGGGCCTAGAGGGTCACACAATAAGTGAGTATATAACCTATGTTAAATTATATTTGAATTTAATTTTAGAAAAAAAATATTTTCATATTCTGAGGAATAATAATTATTTGAGTTATGTTGATCACATATATTCTTTCACCAATTATTTTAAAAATATATATGTTAGTTTAACATTAAATTAATATTAATTATCGATTTAGTCAATAAAATATTTATTTATTTCATGAATTACTAATGAATTGATATGTATCGGTTTGTGTTAATATTCATAATTAAAAATTATTTAAAAAATAAGGAAATTTGGCATAGTGAGTTAATGGTTCAATGAGAATAATGTATTTTACAACATTTTTAACACAATTTTTTTAATATATTTCAGAGACTATAATATAATTATCCATGAATATTTTGAACTGTAATGAATTATTATTATTATTTTATTATAATTATTAGAATTTCATTTGGGGATCTTTAATGATTAAGTCGTTGGATAATTTCTTATATCTAAGGATCCATCATTAAAAATATTACATAATCTTGAGTTTTATGAAAAAAATTCATTCCATTACATTTTAGGTTCTTCTCTTGTTTATACTTTCAAACAATTAGTCCTTTAATTATACGTAATAAAACCAAAAAATACAAATTGGACACTTCCTATTAGTATCTAGTTTTTCCATAATATTAAAATCTTAAAATGATGCATTTCTTCTTTTCATGTAAAATCATTGACTTTAAATGGGAATTCCTCATTTCCTTACACATTCATTAACCCTATTAAAGATTTTTTAATGTGATATTCACACAAAATGCAGAGTAAGGGACATAAAAAACCTTTATTCCAGTGACAAATATGAATACTCATATAATTTTTACTGTTACCTTCAATTTTCATTAAGAGTATAAAATAAAACATTGTCACAAGAAAAACCCACACCTACTTTTCTTAATGAAAGAAAATAAAACCCAATAAAAATAATTAAAATTTCATTTTTGGTGACATGGATATAGTTATATATAAAAATATTTAAAATACATTTTAATTGAAATAACCATATGGATGAATTACAATATAATCAGTAAAAATGCATTGGAGTGCTATAATGGGTCTCACACTTCGTATAAACTATATCAGGCTCACTCATGAGAAATAATGGGGCTCAATCCTTTTTTAGGATGTATCTATCTAAAATGTTTAATATAATTCTCATGTACTATATCTTCAATAAAACACTTTAATGATAAATCCTTTTCAAAAACTCTTTTAAAGCCATATGAACAACACTTTTAGATAAAATGCCATTTTCTTTTGAAACCCCTTTTCAATACCAAAATACCGACCAAAAGTTAAAGAGTTGTTTTTAATTTAATAAAACCTAAATTCCTTAAAAGTAACTTTTAAATCAAATAATATTCCTAGTATCAGATAATCCATTGTTTTTATGTACGTTAAGAATAGAACATTCCTTTTTTCATTTGTCAAAATTCTCTACAAAAAACATATAAAAAGATTCCTTTTAAAAACCATTGAAAGTAATGTAAATAGTGGAAAAAAATTTAAATTATAAAATATTTTATTTCTATAAAAATACATTCACAAAATAACATTAAAAGCATTAGCATTGAACATAACTATTTGGATGGAAATCATTAAAAGTGGGGTTTTTAGAGAAAAGTCCATTATCACTTGGAAAAATCCTGAATCATACTCCTCATGAAATAATTGCATTAAAAGAAACATTTAATAACATGATAATTAATTAACTTGTGATATAACTTGTCGAAGGGGTTTTATATGGACCTTGTTAAGGAGTATATGTGTATGACATCAAAATATGCCTCAATGAAATGAAATTGAGATGAAGTCCCTTACATTGAGTCTGACTTATCATGTGTGTCTTTATATTCCACAATAATAAACATTTGTAAAATATTTACATTAATAAATACCTTTTTAAAAGTTATTATTACCTATATTTCAGTTTTTATCATGTTATATACAATTATTTAATCAATTTCGTTTTCATTGGATGTTTGGACCATATATGACTTATATGTGAAAAATGACATGGTATGACGAATATGGTCAAACTGATCACTATTTAAAAATATATAGATTAATTACAGTAAAATATATAACATATTTATACATAAATGATACATTTATTACCAATAATTAAATATGTTTTTGATAAATTATTTATGTTACAAGCATGGAGACAATTTGTCATACGTACGCATGAGTAACGTTTGAATTTTTCAAAGATCGTTATTGAAATGAGTTAAGTAGTGTATTATATTTCCAAAGTTATCATAATTTTATACATACCATATTTCCCTTTTAAATATACTTATATATATCATTTATGTTTTATGGTTAAGAAAATAGAGTCATGCAGTTTTGTGAATGCGGTAGTCCACACATTCACGAACGATGTTTTTATGTCTCTGTGTGTGAAATTTTAGGATGTAAAATGATATATTATATTTTAAAAATAATAAATATCTCAATAATATTATAATTTATTCATTTATATCACATAATTTCATTATATTTACCCTTATTACCATCTTTGTAAAGCGTTAGGGAAAATGAATCGCATCGCTTCATGAGGCGGTAGTCCGTCGTACACATGAACGATGTTATCATATCCACTATGAAATAGAACATGAATAGGTATATATGTTATAATGCATAAAAAGTAATAATTTTGTTATAAATTTCATTTAAATAATTTATAACCACCATCATACCAAACTGTGTGTTGTGGCAATGGAATAATGAATTGCATTAGTTTGCGAGGCTGTAGTCTACCATACACAAAAAGAATAAGTTTGTTACCCATTTAATGGATGTGGAGATGGTTTTAAGTAATTAAATTATTATAAAAAATTCAAAATATATTTAATATTCTGATTTTATAACATCAGAATGGTTTAATAATAATTTAAGGATATTGACAATGAAATAAAATAAAAATTCTCGTTGAAAAACATTACGTATTCATTGTGTATCCCTTTAGTTTTGTGCCAAAATCATTAATATATTACATTTTATTCAAAACTAAAGATTATAGGATGAGGTTAGGGAAGTTTTGATGTTATTGGGGTAGGTATTGGATGATCCAAAAGGGTTTGAATATGTGAATAAGATAGAATAGCGGGTGACCTTTTATAATTGAGGTGAGTGGAATTCTTGTAATTTTCTAAAAGGATTCAATCATACCCATATTTTTTATCATTCCAAAAGCCTAAAAAATATTCTATTCTCAATACTATAAAATATACGATTGAAACATTTCTGTAATTGGGTTTTAGGGATGTTGGAATGCCATTTAAACCCTTTTCTTCTTAGTTTCACCCTCAGTATGTCCATTTTTACCTAAACTGTGATAATTAATTTTACTTAATTATCAATTATTTTTTGTCAAACACATATATATATTATCATATATTATAATTTATTCTGATTTCATATCTGAAACCCATTTTCAAATATTCAATTTATAGATGTGGAAAATTTTATATTAAAAATAATCCTACTAAAGTGACGAGAAAGCGGATTTTGAAATAAAAAGTATTCAAATGTATTCACTGTTTTTATATCAAAATTCAATATGAAAAAAATGAAATAAATTTTATTAATATATATATAATTTAAATAAATTCTATTTAAAACTAATTAAAAATATAATTTATCTCATAAATAATATAAGAAGAAAAGTTAATTTTCAATTAAAATTCATTATTTTTTACTATTCATCAGGATTTGAAACATTTTAGAAAAGTCCCAAAAAATTTCCCTAGTATATTTTGGATAATATTATTTTTAAAATAAGTTTTATTTTTTCCAATAAATTTAATAAAATTGGAAAAATTAATACCATCCATTCTAACGTCTAGGTACTAACTATCACATTAAATAAGAATATTTTAAAAATATGTTATATATAGTTTTAACTTAGCATTGATTGTAACATAATATTAACTCTATGTTGTGTGTAATGAATGATATTGAAGATAATTAATTTCTTTTCAAAATAAATATATCATAAAATCTTAGGGTATTATATTTTCTTCTAATCTTGGTTTTCCATGCAACATATGCTATTTATCCACTTTAATACAATCTATTCAAATGTCTAGGTAATAACTATCACGTTAAATAATAATATTTTAATAATATGTTATATATAGTTTTGACTTAGCATTGATTGTAACACAATATTAAATCTATGTTATCTATAATGAAAGATATAGAAGATAATTAGTTTATTTTCAAAATTAATATAACATAAAATCTTGCGGTATTATATTTTCTTCTAATCATGGAATTCCATGAAACTTATTCTATTGAACATAATTTTATTCTTTTAAAATTTTAGGGTGTTGCATAACCCCCCCCCCCCCTTAATAAATTGTTTCCCTACAATTATAACATTATCTGGGTATTTATAGGATAGAAATTTAAAAGAAATTTTGTTATAAACCCGCTTATTAAAATGGATTAATAAAACATCCTCTTAATATAAGATAAATAAAAGTAAAAGGATTATAAAAAACATCACATAACTAGGTTTCTAAGTACAAGAAAATTATTCAAAATTGACGATATTTACATGGATAAAAATAATAAATATTTATAAATATTTATTGAGGTAATTGATCACAAGAAATTTATTTATCAATGGAATGTTAAGGTCCTCAAAGTCATAAATATGCAATGATCTAAAAGGCCATATGATTCATCAGATATTAAGGTAATTGGGTCACATTTTTTATTCAAGATCATTTCCTTACAATTGAAGAATTATATTATTGTCTAATAATATAATGAAATATACTTACTTGATATGTTTATATTTCATAATAAAAAAAATTGGTTGTGCATCAATCAATATCCAATTCATAACTTACTCCATGAAATGAATATCCAAATATGATTTTTTATACCTAAATAAGTAGAATTCACTTTTAACAAATCATGACATCTATAAAATAATGAAAAGGTATTCCATATATGTCTAACAATTTCACGAATCCTATTTGGGTATACCATGTTATCCAATATATTAAATTAATCTCTAAACATAAAATGTAACATATCTGGTTCACCATTATAATTTATTATTATTAAAAAAATTAACTAAAAAATATTAATTAAAAAAATTACATTGGCTAGTGGTTGGTATTAAAGCTTTGTCATCTATCAGTCATGGTTTTGACCAATGTGGCCTTTCTGGATGGGACGTGTTTTCACCAAGCATGATGGTTTTATGTTTGGTTAATGATTCTAATATAATTCATATAACATTCCCAAAAATTATTACACATTCATGTAGTAAAATTAATCATTTAATAAACTTCTTTACTGTGGTTTTCAATACAGATCATTTTCATATTGTTTAATAATATTAACTAACTATTATAAAACTATTTTTAGTTACCATATTATCCCTAATTGTGATCAAGGCTTTTCAACATATGTCTATAAAATGTTTTGGAATTATTTATCAGATAAATTTTCTAATAAAAAAATATACTTCATATATATAAAAATACCACAAAATTTCTCTAATGTTAAATCTATTACATAAAACATAAAAATAGGGGTTACTATGAAGTTCAACATATAATCAACATTCAAAAGATACTAATCTTCATTGAGCTATATCAGTTTACAGATAGCCCAACATCAACTGGAAATGTGGAATTTATTTTTTTACCACTTTTGAATTTTATCATAAGGATTCCCACCCTAGGTTATTAGCTTTAGAAACATGTTATCATAATGTCTCACATCATTTCATCTAAAACATCTCACCATTGACTAGATTTTGGTGATCTCATTATTAATTTTATCATGACACTATTCTTTTCAGTCACAAATCATGTGACAAAACTTACCACACCAGTTACACTTTCTAAATCATAACATATATTCCCTAAAATATATTTGAACACAGTTCGAACATGTTTTTGGCATGCCTCCATGCCTCATTGTTTTCTTATTCTCCTTTTACTTTCACATTTATCGTTTGTTACCCCTTTCTTATTTTGGAACATACAAGTCAAAAAAATTCATCCTAACTTTCTTAGGGTAGTGAACAACAATCTAATAAGTTTGAAATTCTCAAGTAGGAAATTCTATTGATAATATTATTTTTAATCCTAAATAAATTCTATTAATCTTAAAATCATTTCCCTAATAAAATATAGTAAAAACGTAGCCATACTTGTAAAACCTTCTTTATATATGAACACTGATTCTTTATCATTTTTCCGAAATTACAAGAATTGTATCTCCATCGTATGTTTAAAAAACCCAGGTAAATATTTCTCAAATAATGTATTCTTAAATGTTTCCTAATCATTAGTATAAATATATTATTTCACTCTAAAATTATTAACCAAATACCACCTTCAATTAGATTCACCTTTAAATGATAAATTGATAGAGTTGCCTTTTTATGTTATGAACATACCATTACTTCAAATAATTTTTCAATAGAATTGATCCATCATTTAGCTAACATTGTTTTATATTATCCACTGAATGATGGGGTAGGTTAGATCTCAAAATTCTCCACAATAGAAATTTTTTGTTATAGTAGATCTAGTTTTCTCTCTATAATAGATACCACCACCATTTATATATTATTTCAACTGATCCATCATTTCAACAAATTTTTTTATTCCAATTCCCACTATCCTAGGATTTTGATATGGAAGGATATTTTCCTATAGATGCATTCTCACAACATATCACATATTTCTTCTATTGAAACTATTCTAAAAAGTCATATCGTAGATGAAGAATCACGGAAATCTTAAAATTATATTTCATTTCAACTTACCCATAAGGTATAATCATTCAAGGGAGTGATACTAACATTATCTTAACCGATAATGTTATCTAAACTATCATATGATAACAACAGTTAGGACCCATCAATAAAAAGTACATAATGTTGATCATTAATTAAATAATTCATTCCCTTACTTTTTCGGATCTATTTATTTTTATTTTTTTAGAAACTTAGGTCATTCCCCATATATAATAATCAAATAAAATAAAAATTGGACACATCTGATTAATTTCAATTTTTTCCATAATATAAAACATTAAAAATAAAGTGTGATTTCTTTTCATGGAAATTCTCCATGACTTTCCACCTGATTTCTTTTTTTCCCTTACCAATCCTTAAACACTACTATTTTTTTAAAATTTGGAATGGGTACAAAAAAACACTGTAAGGTACATAAAAAATATAAAATCATTATTCTAGTGAAAAAAAGATAAATCATTAAATGTTTACCTTTACATTTAATATTCACTGAGTGTATGAAATAAAATGTTATCATTTTAATGAAACCCTTTTAAACCCCTTTTAATTGGAATAACCATATGACTAAATTATAATATAATCATTTCCCAATACATTGTACATCTAAAATGGGGTTCTCCCTTTGTATAATCTATATTCGGATGACCCATTTGTCATGTTCTATAATAGGGAGAAACCCTTAACATAAGCTTTTAGGCTCACCTGTGATCTATCGTGGGGATCAACCCATTGTATAAGCATTATTGAACCCACCATTTTCATATAATTCTCATGTACAATATCATGAATAAAACATATTTTTTATAAAACATTTTGTAAAAATCATTTAAACAAATTTAAAAAATAGTTTTGAAAAAATACCATTTATTAAAACTCTAATTCAATACCATAAAACAACCCAAAATACAAAGATGGTTTTTAATTGAATAAAACTTGAAATATTTCAATGGAATCCATAAATCAAATAATGTCCATGATGGAAAAAAATTGGTTTCACTATATACATTAAAAATAGAACTTTTTTTTCATTAGTCAAAACATTTCGTATAAAACATGTAAAAAGAATACATTTGAAATACTTTGAATGTAATGTAAAAAATAGACCATGAATATTTTAAAAACATTCATAAAATAATTTTAAAAATATGGACTTCGACCATGAATATTTTGAGTGAAAGCATTAAAAGAGTATTTTTAATGAAAAACCACTTTTCGCATTGAAAACAATTGAATCATAATATTCATGAAAGAATAACATTTACAATGTTAAATACCAAGATAATTGAGGAATTGATGAAATAAAATTTCATAGGGGATATATACACACATCATGAAAGATTATAGGTGTATTGTTAAAAAATATTCCTTAACTAAAGGAAATGGAGAAGATGTAACTTGACTTAAGCCTGACTTGTCGCATTTTTCTTTATATTCCCAAATAATAAAATTATTTAATTATTTAATTTTGTGATATCCTTTTAAAATTTTAGTAATATAATTATTTCACTTAATACAATGTTATTTACATTTAATTAATCCATTATGTTTATGTCATATGTTTTGACCATATTCGTCTTATGTGTTAAAAATTACTTGGTAAATGATTATTGTCAAAAGGGACATTATTTAACCCTCTATAGAATAATAATCATTACATATATATCATATATAAACATCTATTAAAGTTTTTTGACCAATAATTCTTGTTTGTTTTGAGAAAATAATTATGTTATTATCATGTAGGTGGTAGGTCATACGGATGCATGGGTAATATTTCCATTTTTAAATGATCATTATGAAATAGAGGTAAGATGTATTTTATATTAACTGAATGATAAAAATATAATATATAAATATATAATTTCTATAAATTTACTTATATATATATATATATCATTTTGGTTCAGGATGAAAATTGAATCACATCACTTTGTAAAGGTGGTGGTCCACAAATTCACGAACGACATTATCATTCCTCGGTGTGTAAAATATTAATAAGGAAAATGTTATATGATCATTTCATAATGATAAATATTTTATTAATATCACAATTATTACATGTATATCACATATATAAATTATACTTACCCTTATTACCTCCATTAAATGTGTTAGTGAAAATTAATTACATCACTTCATGAGGCAATATTCCACCGCACACATGGCGTTATCGTATCCCCTGTGGAATGGAAATTTAAATAGTTATATATGATATAACAAATATATAGGTATAATTATGTTATAAATAACATATATATATATTATAACCATCATTATAACCACCTGAGAGTGGTGGTAATGGAAAAATGAATGACATTGGATCTCAAGGTGGTAGTCCGACGTACATAAGAATAATGAATTTGTATCCCATTGGAAGGATTTGGAAATGGTTCTAGGTCATAAACATATTATAAAAACATTATATTATATGGAAGATACTGATTTTATTATATCATCATTGTTTAATAACATTTTATGGATGTGTAAAAAAAATAAAATTAAAACACTTTTCAAATAATGATTCAGTTCTTCGGGTATCCTCCATAGGGTTTTACCAAAATCCATCCTATATTGGATTTATAAAAAAATTAAGTAATTTATTATTATTTTATGGGAGTTTTAATGTGAATTTTTATAGTATTTTCTAATACAAAATGGTGTGAATGTGTTAATAATATAGTAGAGGTGGTGTCCTTTTATAAGTGAGGTGAGTGGCTCACTAGAATTTTTTGGAAACCATTTAGAAATACCCACAATTTATTTAGGAAAAAATCTACCAAAATGATTCATTATAGAAATTAGAATTAGTAATATATCAATATATCTATAAATTGGGCGTTTTATAAGTTTTTATGTCATTTTTAACCACAATCTTCTTAGTATGACTCCTTGGTAAAACCATTTTTACCTTAACAGCAAAAATTAATTATTACTATTTTCACTATTCATTATGGTAAAAAATTGATTCTACATATTAAAACCTATAAATTATTTTGATTACAAATATTTAATTCTTTTTTTCAAATTCAATTCAATGATCTCGAAAAATATAATTTAAATTTACTCTCACAGATTAAACAAAAAAACGAGTTTTAAAGAGAAAATGATCCAAAGAGTAAAATATTTGTATATAAATATTTAATATGAAAAATATTAAAAATTTCGTATCTCAAAAATCTTGTGTAATATTTTTAAATTATATGGAATTATTTTAAGACCACACAGTTTTATGACACATGATACGGAGTACCGTTGAGCCCAAAACAAAATTTTGAACATTTTTTAAGCATGCTTTAGTAAACATGTGACAGAGTTTATCTAACTTTTGAGTCAGTGATGGGATCAAAAATATGAGGGCATGGTTGAATTCAGAATTATACAATTCACCTAGAAAAAACTAAAATTCTATCTAAAAGGGCCAAATATAAATGTTAATTTTTGGAATTGTTGAAAAAAAATAAAATAACTTTAAAATGTTATTTTCTTTTCTTTTCTCATCTATTGAGTGGTGGATGGCGATGCAGTGGTGCAATGATAAGGAACATTTATGAGGCTCATTAAAGGATCATTAACTCATAGAATAAAAATTCTTTAATGATGCATAACAATGAAATTGTTTCATAAAGTATATTGTGTAACCATGTGACAACACAATGTAACAGAAACGTGCTGATGTGTTTTCCTTTTTTTTGGTTGACGCATTGGTTGAATGTGGAATTAAACTGCGAGGATTCTCTAAAGAACCACTGATGATCTTCCTCTCCAATGAAGAACAAGAAATGCAGATGAATGTCAAACATATTCGATGCACCTCGAAAAATGGAGCCGGAAGTGATCAATGATGTTGACATCTTAAAACCACGAGGACATAAGGATATGAAAATGAACATCAAAGAGTTAGGTGTTTAATTTGTCCAAGTTCTTCCTCGTTCTTATTCTAGAAATGTTGAATGTGGATCAACCCATTAACAGGTTGATCTGAAGATTGTGCGTTTATGCATGGGGGGACTTTTCTTTTGGGATTTATTATCCAGGACTACTTTATCTCTAGTTTGATTGAACTAAATCCCCCCCCCATGATTATAAACCTCTAACGTGGAGGGCCCAGCCGACACGAACAAGGCCCTATCCCCACATCCTTGTTACTTATTTGTGTATGCATCCTCAAATTGGGGAAATATGATTTTGAGACCTTTGAGGTGAAGAGGTCATTCCTCGGAGAGTGCAGGTGCAGGCGGCGCAAAGAACAGACCACCGGAGCATGTTAGGTGGTCCGCCGAACATCTACTGATGCGTTGACACCAGTGGTAAATGGTGGGGCATGTGGCTATGGATGATGGTGGTCGCATCTGCGGCCATGGGTGGAGGATGGAGGCATGCCCGTCGGCACCCCCCAGCGGCACGACTTATCCGACGGTAGGCCATGGTAGTTAGACAATGCAGTGCCAGGAGGGTGTCTTGTGGATGGGTGGCTCATGTCTGGGCCACCTGGGTGGCTGGTGAGCCGCGATCACCCGACCACGGTTGGAGGAGCCCTACACGTCTACAATGTTGTAGGGAGTCCATACGTGACTTTCTTCTGCATCCCAGGAGCGCCCCACTGGCAGCCCACAAAGCCGATCTTCAGGGTGGTGGGTCGCGCCACCAGCCAGCGAGTCGAACCCCCCGCCACCGAGATGGGCCTGTCCAACCACCCAATGATCTGATTTCGCAGCAAGTGGGCAAGACCTGCATCAGTGAGACGGACTGAAGCCAGTGGTCCAGAACTGTGCCAGTAGGCTAATCCCAAACCATTCAGGTCGGGCCAGACTAGACTGGGTCACCGGGTGACCCAACAGACTAGACACTCAGTCGAACTGAGTCGAGTCCACCGAGCCCCTTTGGGCCAGACCCACTGGCCATGCCGGACCAGCCCGACTCAGAACCGAACCGGGTCAGGTCTAGTCATTCAAACCTAGACCGAGGTATGTGGCACCCCAGGGGTTAGGTTAGTCAGGTCAGATTGGGCTCAGATGCAATCGGCCCCTGTTTACTGAAAACGCTCGTATCTTCAAAAATGCTCAACTGATTGACAAGAAGTTTGAAGAATTGGGACCCTATCGATGAGGTTGATATTTAGAAATGATAAATAGTGACATTAATGGAATTTTAAATTCAAATAATGGCTTGAGTAGCAGTTCAATGAGGCGTGAAATATACGGAACCCTACGGTTGGCTGTGACCTGAAGACTGATGACTTTAAACTCTGTGTGACTTGATTATGGCTCAGTGGGAAGAAAATATATGTGACATTGCAGGGCCATGGTGAGAAGCACTTCTGTGTGACTTTGCAGGCCCGTGGTATATGATGTTTAGGAGTACATTAGTTGGCCATGATTAGAGGGAAACACTTCGATTAGACTCTGATGGGCCGTGGTCTGTGTGACTTGGCAGGAGCAATGTACTCAATAAATGAAGATTTCTCCAGCAGCTGAGGTGTTCAATGATGTGACAGATGATTCTTCTATCACTACCATAAATTTTTACCTGGTTTGAGATGTCTTGTGCTTTATGATTTACTTTAGGGATTGGTGTGGGGTATTTACCTTTTATTTTGGGGTCCCTACAGAGTATTTTGTTAGTCACCTATGCACGGGTTTCGCCTGCATGTGTTGTGTAAAGTGCAGATGATCGATGTTTCAACAAAGATTTTGGTGTACCAGGACCCAAAGGTGCTCAGGGAGATGGGGCCAACGGATACTACAATTGTGGAATTGGGGGCCCAGGACCAGGCAGGGACCATTATGATCGGGTGGACAGGAAGTTCTACATCATCTTCCAGTAGATACACTACTCTCATGATCAGGTGGGGTTCTCCGTGGATGTCCATAAGAGTTCCTTTTTTGTTCATTTCTATTTTCATTTATTCTATTTGGTTTGTATTCCGTCCCAATTATATTAGTTGTACTTGTATACAGCTTTTTTTAGTGATACATGTTTCTCTTTTAGTGTGTGGTACTTGGTTGGGCATGTGAGTGCGTACAGGTACTCCAGGAAATTCCTCCCACATCTAGGTTGTTTCCTTCGGCGTAAGTCTCCAACCACTGGCCTTCAGGAGGCGGGCTTGGTGTAGTCCCATCATGGGCCCTGGGTGAATGGTCGTGAAAAAGTGGTATTAAATGGTTGTTGGTCCTACCACAATGACATAGAGTCTGCGTTTTGTTTTTGGGAAACAATGTTATTTGTTTTTTGCGTTCAACTTCTAGATTTGGGGAGTCCAGTGTGGGTGTGGTGGCCGATGTATCCATAAACTAGGACCATGAATTCTACATTTTGACTCTTTAAATGAAAACACGAGTTTCCTAGGTATCACCTTATGTTATTAGGGTTAAAATTCATCTCGCCAGGTATAACCTTCTAACTGTTGTACATCATGATCTATATTAGGTTGCCTCCACCTGGAAGACCAACCAGGATCCCTATAAAAGGTCATGAGGATAGCCCGCCTAGCAATGAGGCGTCATTTCAACAGCTAGTTATAGAGATATCCTCACCAGGTGGTGCACCAATGCTACCACCACCCAATGGTTATCATCTCCTACTGGAAGTTTCGGTAGAGGATGTGCATAGACTCAGTGCCCTGTGAGATTTTCAGAGATAGAGACATCCTAGGTTCTTTAGAGAGATAGATCCTCAGGTCACTGAGGACTGGATGGTGGCAGTGACGTAGGTCATCCATATAGTAAGGGTGCCACCTGACCTGATATAGATCATAGCAATGTGCCTTTTTCAGGTCTCAATAGAGAGATTCTAGAGCATGAACAGCCAGATGCACGATGTGGTGAACCTCACCAGGGTAGACTTAGACCAGCTTTTTTGGAAGGATTTTTCCCCCACGACCTTTCACACTGTGCGCATTCAGGAAGTTCTTCACTAACTGTATGGAAGAATGATGGTGGTTGAGTACTCAACAATGTTCTTCGAGCTATCTCAATACACGATAGTTATAGTACGAGACACTTTCATCAAGGCTTGGGGCCTTGATCATGGACTTGGGCTGGAGATCAGGGCGCCAATGTTGTCTCTTTTCATCCCTACATAGGCTGGTGTGATGGAGCAAGTCCTTCTTGTAGATAAATTCATGGTGGAGAAGGCACCCACAGCTAGAGCTACCAGCTGACCCTATGTGAAAGAGTATTCGGCAAGTAGTAGAAAATAGGTGTGAGGGCCCATGTTGGCCAATTCATCCAGAGGACGACCCCAGGAGTCATTGTCCATAGGAGATGCTCCCAGACTAGAGGGAGTCAGCCAAGATCCTAGATTTTCTTCTTGTGTGGCATGTAGGGAAACATGTCACATGACTACCTGACCCATTGTATAGATGACCAGCAGACGGTCCGGGGGCCATCGAGGCAGAGGCCACAGTTTGAGTAAGGTGGTCCGTAGGGTGGAATACGGAGCAGGGGAGTAGGCCGAGTAGTATGCGGTGGGCAATGGTTTGAGGTGTTACCTCCATCACCTCCATGTGGTCCACCCATGACCTCAGGGAGCATGCAGATATGGGCGAGCACAACTTCATGCAGCGGATTCTTATGATCACAACGCTACAATGGTTATCCAAGGTATGATATGTGTCTTCTCCACCCTAGATGAAATTCTTATAGACACAAGTTCTAGTCACTCCTTCTTTTCCAGGACACTTGTTCGGAGTGTGGAGATTCTGGTGGAACCATTTTCTTTATACTAAAAGCTAGAGACACCAAAATGGGGCTATTTGAGGATTACACACTAGTTCTGGTAGTGGGATATTACTCTAGGAGTTGAGAGCATTAGTTTGGATCTCCAAGAAGTGGTGTTGAAGCCTTATGACTTCATCTTCAGTATGGACTGGTTATCCACTATACATGCTCAGATCGACTATTTTAGGCATACAGTGCAGTGTGTTCACAGAAATTGGACTAGGTTTTCCTTCACCGGTGATAAGAAAACTCATTCAGCATAGTATGGACTTTCTCAGAGGAGGGTGAATCCAATTACTCACCAGTTGGATAGCCCCACCTATGGTACAATGGATTAGAGGAGTCCATGCTTTTATGTAGTTGTGGATGAATATGAGGATGTTTTTCGGGAGGATGTTCTAGTAATACCTTTTCATAGGGAGGTTGAAATTTTCGTCGACCTATACCCCGGGACGACACTGATATCCATTCCAGCATATCAGATGGCTCCCGCAGAGCTTCGCGAGATGAGGGTACAGTTGGAGGACTTAGAGAATAGGGGGTTCGTAAGGCCCAGTGTTTCACCATGGGTAGCCCCTATGCTTTTTTCCAAGAAGGAAGACAAGAGTTTGAGGCTGTCATGGACATCTGACAACTAAACCAAGCGACCGTGAAGAAAAAATATATACTTCTGAGAATTGATAATATCTTCAAATAAATGAATGGGGTGAAGTAGTTCTCAAAGATAGAACTCATATCATGTTATCACGAACTTTGTTTACGGGGTGAGGATATACCGAAGATAGTCATTAGGTGTCGGTACAAGCACTATGCGTTCCTGGTGACGCCTTTCGGCGTGACCAAATCCCCAGCTGTGTTCATGGGACACATGAAAATGATCTTCTAGACTTACCTTTACTGGTTTGTTGTGGTCTTAATTTATGTCATCTTGGTGTACTCGACGATAGAGGAGAAGCATCCTACACACCTGCATATAGTCCTAGATACACTCCGAGAGCACCAGCGTTATGGAAAGCTCTCGAACTATCAGTTTTGGATTTGGGATGTCCACTTTCTGGGACACTTCATCTCAGAGGCTAGAGTTATTGTGGATCTTGTAAAGTTAGAGGTAATGCTTTCTTAGGAGTCGCCCAAGAGTGTGACTGATGTGCGGAGATTCATGGGGTTGGATGGTTACTATCAAAGGTTTGTGCCCGACTTTTCTAGAGTGGAAATACCATTATCGGCGTCAACATAGAAGCAAAAACCCTTCATGTGGATTGATAAGTGTTTGATGACATTATATGATATGAGGTAGAGATTGAATAACACCCCCATCTTGACGCTACTAGATGAGGGTGTCGGGTATGTAGTTTATTGATACACATCAGGGACTGGATTGGGTTGAGTCCTCAGGTAGGAGCAAGCAGGGATCACCTACGACCCACGACAATTGAGGTGACAAGAGAACAACTATGTGTGTCATGACTGAGAGTTAGTAGCAGTGGTCTTTGCCTTGAAGATGTGGCGGAACTACTTGATGGGTGAAAAATTTACGTTTTACTCAAACCATAATATTCAAAGGTATAAAATCTCCCAGAAGGACCTGAACCTGAGACAACAAAGATGGATATATTTCTTCTAGGACTATGACATTGAGATATTCTATATTACGGGTAAGAGGAATGTGCGGGAAAACATGCTTTGTAGGAGGATTAGTTTGTAGCTGCTGAGTGAGGCGACATAGCAGTTGGTCGCGATGCGCATATCCTTCGGGGGTGATGGTGGAGCTTCATACCATCAATCGATGAATTTTACTCCCCCAATATTACTGTAAATCAAGAAGGCACAGTTGGTGGATGTTGACTACAAGGCCTGACATGCTCAGTTATCCTCAGGACAGGCTCCTGATAGATTTTTGATAGGTGGGGAGCACTTTAGCCTTTTCATATGGCGCATCTTAGTTATAGTGACGTTGCTGGAAGAGGTGTTGATGGAGTTCCATACCTCACCCTTGGTGGTACATCTTGGAGTGGAGATGATGTACTGGGACCTCTGACGTTAGTACTGGTGGCCAGGGATGACGAAAGTAGTGACTGAGTTCATTTCACGATGTCTTACTTGTTAGCAAGTGATTTCCAAGCATTAGGATCTAGCAGGCTTCGCCCATCCACTCGATGTACCGGAGTGGAAATGAGATGGTAACTCAATGGACTTTGTGATGGAGTTACCATGTACATCTAGGGGCAACACCTCTATTTGGGTGATCATTGACAGACTCACTATGTCAGCTCATTTCCTACCCATTCAAGAGTATGGAATGGTATATGTCATGGGATGCCTCTATCTCCAAGGGATTGTGTGGCTTCACGGGGTGCCATGGGTAATCATCTCAGATCATGATTATTTCTTTACATACCAGCTGTGGTGGGGATTATAGGAGGCGTTCATTACACAACTATGTCTGGGCACATCTATTCTTCACCTCATGGATGGTCAGACGGTGCAAACCATACATACCTTAGAAGACATTCTATGTGCATGAATCCTTGATTTTGGTCCTAGTTGGGAGGATCAAATACTAGTAGTGGAGTTTTCATACAACAACAACTATCACTCCACCATTGGCATGGCACTGTTTGAAGACTTGTACTGTTTTCTTTGTAGATCACCACTATACTGGATAGACCCTGGGGAGTCGGAACTCATGTGTCTGGAATTGGTATGGGTTATCACCAAGAAACTTCAGATTATCCAGGAGCAGACGAGGACTTCACAGAAAGGGAATAAGTCTTATGCCGACAGGAGACGACGACGCTTAGAGTTTGAGGAGCATGATCATGTATTCCTTTAGGTCTCACCCCGATGAGGATTGCAGATATTTGTCTTCGGCAGCAAGCTATATCTGAGGTTCATATTACCTTTTTATATCCTAAGCAGAGATTTCGAGGGGGCATACTGCCTAACTTTTCCCACACAGATGCACCGTGTTTGTGATGTTTTCCACATGTTGTAGATGAGTAGGTTCGTGCATGATCAATCGCACGTCATCGACTGGGGAGAGTGGGACATTGATGATGTGGAGACGTTTGCGTAGTTCCTACTAGATATAGAGGATCGACAGTAGCATGTACTTTGTGGATGTTTGACTCCTCTGGTGCGAGTTTAGTGCCAACATGAGAATCTTTAGGATAACACATGGGATAGGGAGGCTCGGAATCAAGTTCAGTACCCCTATCTGTTTGATTAGATTTTGTTTTGGATTTTAAGAATGTAAAGCCCTAAGGTGGGTAAAATGTAGGGTCTCAAAAAATCCATGTATTTTGATTTTTGAAACTTTTATTGAATTTTTCAGAAACCACATGCTTTAACAGAATGGGATTTGGAGGCACGTTGATCCCATAATGAAATTTTGAACTTTTTTATGTACGCACATGTAAACATGGGAGCAGGTTTTTCTAACATTTGAACCAGTGCATGAATCAACATTCTAAAGGAACTGTTGAATTCAGAATGCTGGGATTTTCCTAGAAAGGACTTAACTTCGATCGGTAAGGGCCAAACAAAAATGTTAATCTTCAGACATTTCATAAAATAATAATATAACATTAAAAAGTTATTTTATTTTATATTTTTATTCATTGAGCAGAGAACGGAGACATTGTGGTGCAGCGACGATGACATTGATGAGGCTTATTAATGACACATTAAATCGTAGTGCAACAATTCTTTAATGACGCGTAAAAACACTGATATTTCATAAATGAAACAGCATAATGAAGTGACATCGCAGCGTTACAAAAATGCTACAACATTTTTTTCTTTTTATTTTGGTTTACACATTGGAAGAGCGAGGATTTAAACTACGAGGATTCTCTGATGAACCTCCGAAGAACATCCTCTCCAATGATGAATGACAAATGTCGAAAAATGTCAGGAATCATCAGTGAACCTCTAAGAATGGAGCCAAAAGTGATGAATGGCATCGACATCTTGAATCCTTGAGGATGTAACATTGTGGCAACAAACATCAAAGAAGTGGGGTTTTAATTTGTGCAATTTCTTCCTCATTATTTTTCTAGAAATGAAAAATGCGGATAAACCCACAAAAAGGTTGATCTTCGAATAGTTTGTTTATGTGGGGGGGGTGACTTTTCATTTGGGTGTTATTATCTGGGATTATTTTATCTCTAGTTTTATTGAAATGAAATCACTAAACCTCTCATGATTATAAACCATTAACGTAGAGGGTACATACTAAAAAATCATGGCTTGAGAACATTCTCTATGTGTGTTCTTTGTGGTTCACCCACAAAGTTGCAGAAAGATGATTCCAGAACCTTTTTGGTGAAGAGGAAATTCCCTAGATAGCACAAGTATAGGCGGTGTGAATAATGGACTAATGGAGCACATCAAGTGGTACACGGAACTTCTGTCATCACGTTGGTGCCGGAGGCGGCGGGAGGAGATCGTGGCAGTGAGACGATACTATTCCAGGCGGGCGCCACATGGAGGGGCCGGCTCGTGTCTAGGCTGCCTGGGAGGCTTGCGAGCCATGGTCACCTGACTGCGGCTGGAGGATCCCTTTACATCTATGAGGCCAGTGGGAGGCCGGATGCGGCCAGTTGTCGCATCCCAGGAGTACGCAATCGCCCGCCCAAGTGGCCGGTCTTCTTACTGGCGGGCCACACCCCCAAACACCGGGCCAGGATGGTTCCGTGCCCTGTAGACCGGATGTGCTGGTGGGCTGGAACGACGCTGGCGGGCTGGACCTGTGCTGGCGGACCGAACCTGTGCTAACGGAACGAACCTGTGTCGGTGGGTTAAACTCGCACCCAGTGGACCCGACCTATGATGCAAGGCCATATCTTCACCCTTTGGGTTGGCCCTGACTAGACTAGGTAACCCGGTGACCCGACGGACTGGACCCTCGGACGAACCAAGCCGGGTCCAGTGAGGCCCATTAGGCCTAACCCACTGGCAAGGCTGGACTGGACAGACTCAGATCCGAACTAGGTCAGGTCAATTCAATTAAATTTAAACAGATGTATGTGGGACCCCCAAGCCAGGTTGGTCGGGTCGGTCTAACCAGGTTTGACAGGGTCCATACCAACTGACCCTTGTATACTAAAGCGCTTGTATCATGAAAACCGCATGTCTGATTGAAGATTCTTTTGCGCTGTTGGGACCCTATGGACAAGGTTGTTCTTTTGGAATGGTATATGGTGACTTTCATCGATGTTGAGATGTGAAAATTTTCTTGAGGAGCAGTTCTCCCAGGCGCGCTATATACGGAACTCTGCGGTTGGCTGAGACTGGAAGTCTATTGACTTTTGACTTTGTGTGACTCGACTATAGCCCATTGGGAAGAACTTCTGTATGAATTTGATGGACCATGGTTGAAATCAATTTTTTGTGACTTTGTAGGCCAGTGTTACGCGATGAGGAAGTGTACCTCAGTTGGCCAAGATTAGTGGGAAGCACTTCTGTGTGACATTTCAAGCCCATGATACATGATGAGGAGTCCTAAGTAGTATATGCTTATCGATAAGCACTTATGTGTGACTTAGAAGGCCCATTGTACTTGATAGAGTAGGATTTATCAAGCAGTCTAGGTGTTTGATAATGTGAATGATGATTCTTATATCACTACCCTAAATGTATACATGGTGTGAGTTGTCTTGTGATTTGTGCTTTACTTTGAGGATCGTTGTGTGGTATTTCATTTTTGTTTTGGGGTCCCTACAAATTATTTTTTTGCTCAACCTTGTAGGGGATTCCCCTACACCTTTTTTGCCCGGTGCAGATGATCAACATTTTGAAAGATGCTTTGGTGGAGCGGGACTCAAAGGTTCTCAAAGAGAGGGCACTGAAAAACGCTACAATGGGGGACTTGGTGGCCTAGGACCAGGCGAGGCCTAGTAAGATTGAGTGAAAAGGGCGTTCTACTTCGACTTCCAACAACAACACTAATATGATGATCAGGTGGGGTTTTCCGCGAATGGTTATCATAGTTTCCTTTTATGCTTTGTTATTTCGTTATTTTTTTTTTGTGTTTTAATTCTAACACATTTATATTAGTTGTACGTGAACTCAGCTTTGATTAAGTGATACTTATTTCCTTTTAAGTGTATGGGACTTTCTCAGCTTTGATTAAGTGATACTTATTTCCTTTTAAGTGTATGTTACTTTCTTGTGCATTTTTGTGCATACAGGTACTACAGATAAAACATTCCACTTACAGGAAGATGCATTCGGTGCTAATCGTCAGCCCTTGGCTTTTAGGAGGCGGACTTGGGGTAGTCACGACATGAGCCCCGAGAGACTGGTAATGAAAAAAAATAAATCTAATTTGTTTTTAAAGACATATAACTAAACTTATTTTTCATTATAACCAATTGAAAATATAATATAATATTATAAATAATTCTTAATAAAATGAAGTTTTTAATTAAAATTCAATATTTTTCACTATTCATGAAAAAAACTTTTTCAAAAATACATAAATAACCCTATGATAATTTTGATATTTTGATTTAAAAATTATGTTTATTTATAAAAAAATCAAGTTAAAAAATTTAATTTTAGATTATTTTCGTAGAGCACGACAAAACGGTTTTCTAAAAAAATTACTATTTTTCAGAAGAAAAAAATTCTTCTTTCTAATTGTCCCAATTTTTGATCTATTCACCAAATATAAAAATTAACATGTATAATATATATTTTCATAATTCAGTTAATTCTATACATACCCACAATTATAACATCTATGTGATAACTATCACATTCAAATTAATATTTTAATAATATGTCATGTTTCATTCTGAAACTGAAGTTCAGTGTTGTGTGTAAGGAAATATATTGAAGAGATTGAAATTATTTTAAAATAAATATACCATAAAATCTTAAGGGGCTATATTTTCTTCCAATCACAGTGTTTCTTATCACATATTCTACACTAAGTGCAATAGAAAATCATTCACCCACATCCATCAAAATCTCTTAAATTTTCTAAAAACCACTTTGTCGGTTAGTGGGAACCGCACACATCATAATAAAAATACAAACATACCAAACTTTAAAAACAAATGCATCAACAGGCATAAACCACGATGCCCAGATTCAAAAACAGTCGCCCGAATATCATCAACCATCACTATTGTCGTCGCCGCCTCAGCAGTTGATCCACATCCAAATCACCAGCCGTGATAACAAAAAGTAAAGAGGAAAATCAAACTTCGAAATTCAAGACCCATCATCATTCTTGTCTCAGTCACCACATCACCTCACACGCTGCACACCTAACACACCATACACATCGCCTCACCAGCCCGCCGGCGAGAATCACTCCGAAATCCTTCACCACTTCCCTAATTAGAACCGTCATCGTCTCCATCGAAACACGCAACGAAGGACACCACCAAAACCTAATAGAACGAGACCCGAAATGAAAATCAGAACGACCATCACCGATGACAGAAATCAAAGACAATAAAATCATGCCGACATCAGCAACGATAACTCCTTCATACTGCCAAACCAAAGCCATCAACAGCAAAAGCACTGACGGGGGCCAGGAAATAAAACCTAAAGGAAAACTCCATGGCCGCCGAACCACATGACCCAAAACCCTGTGTATCCACCACTTGCAATCCGACCAGGAGAGGAGCGGTGGAATGCTAGGTCAGAGAAAGTTTGAGGCGGTCGAGGAAGAAGAACGGGAAGATAAAACCCAAGCAAAATCCAAAACCAAGAAAGAGGAAGGGGAGACTGGGGGCTGGATCCCAACAGAGAAGAGATGAAGACGCCTCGAAGATCCACGACCACCGATCCGATCAGCCCAAAACCTCAAGAATCCAACTCTCCCGAACCGACCTGGAGAGGAGTGGAGGAACACGAGGTCAGAGCGAGGAGCGGTAGCCGGGGAAAGGGAGTTCCGCCTCCATTAGAGCAGACCAACTGCGAAACGAGGAGACGAATCAATGATAAGAAGAAAGAGCAGAGAGGGGATTCGAGAGGAATACTTGAAAGGAAAAGCTATGGGAGTGAGCACAAAACTGGCAAGAGCTGATTCTCCACCAAGGCAAAGATGGGGGGAAACCCTAGAGCCGTTGTTGAGAAGATATTGGGAAGAAAACCGGAGAAGAGAATGGCGGAAGAGGCAGGATGTGGGGGAAAAGAATCATCACCGGAAGACTCTTGAAACCCTAGAGGAGGGCGAGAACGGAGGGAGAGCGCAGAGAACCTGGCAAGTGAGGGGCCATCCCCACCCAACTTCACCTAGATATATATTCTCGATTATACAGTTTTGATAATTTTGTTAATATAAAATCATATATTTATAATTCTCTCAACCCTAGAGATAAACTCCTATATAATACCGTCAATATATGAGAAATTTGATCATTCTCCTCCCTCACTTGTTGTGAGAGGACTTGATTGATTCATTCTAGTATAGATAGAATTTAATTTATGATCAATGGGAATATAGTAAGGTGAGTGTTCATTGAAACTAGAATGAAATGATCCATTATTTTATCTTCCAAGGTTTATGGATCACAAATGGATACTTCTATATGGCTTCTTTACATGAAGCATTCAATGAACCGACAATATGACAAGAAGTGGTCAACCAATTGGAAAAAAATAATAATTTTAAGCAATGATAATATTTATTTAAATAAATTATTTAAACAATATTTGTGAAAAATCATGTATTGATGACTCATAGGTTTGAATTTATCCTATTCAAAGTATTAATAAAATGAAATTGGTAAAAGTGAATTGTTGGTCATGCCCCCAGCTGTTTCCACTACACCTTGTGACCATCAAGTTGTATCAAACAAATCACATATTAATTTATAATTTTTTATTAATTGTTTTATCAATATAAGAATTTAATGGTAGTTTTTCATTTTATTTTTTCTTATGTATTGGTTTTTAAATTCATTATATTTTTTAACCTTTATATGACCATCAACAAGACAAGAAAAGATGAAGAATAATCCGAGATATCATTGGGAGGTGCCAAGGATTCTGGATAGATAACCTGGATACACAATTTGTAACTAAAAAACAGACATTATGTACCCATGTTCATGACACCAAGACATGTTCATATAAATTATGGAACATCATGTGGTATAATAGTACAAGGCATCATTAAATTTCATGTATTGTCCATGCTAGTTCACGTGCATCTTGGAGGGTTAGATGGTATATAGTTAGCATACAAAATGTGTAATTCACAATTTTTCACCCATGGGAAATATTAAATTCATGGGTTCAACACACAAACCATTTATTAATTACACACTGCTTGATGACTTTTACCAAATAAACATGAGTTTGATGAGATTATATGGCGTATAGCTAGCATATGTCATGTATCTCATAAATGTTATTGAATATTACACAAAAATTCCCCAGTTATGTATCAATGATTAACATATAAAGTTTAACACCATATGTAGTAGGATATAAATATCATGTAACTTGTACATATTCAAATATGGTATATATCAAACCAATTGGTAATACATAGAACATAATTATACCAAATAAAAATTATTCATTGTAATAACCAATACTACATAGAGTGTAGTTGGAGTACAAGTCATATGACTGTGTTTTATAGAATATTACATTCTTAATTAATATTTACATTAATTTTTTGAACTAAATTCCATGAATGATCATCATATATTTTATATAATTTACATACATTTCTAGTAGTACATTTCTTGTATATTAAAGGTGTTTCATGACTCATAAATGTTTGAGTTGCCTACTTTTCTTGACTCACAGAACTACACACCATGAAATATTATTTAATACTATGAATTTCACATGTTGTGTATGTACACAATAAATAATAAAGACCATATAATATACTAGGAAGTATACAGGGGTACATTACATTTTACCTCTATTACAAACTATGTAAATAAATAATAAAAAATTTAATTTATTTAGAAAACATTATTGATGATGGGTATCTCCATGTCTCTTTAGAGATCCAGTTAAGATAAATGAATTTATTTATTTATTTATTCATAGATAATATCATAAAACGAATGAATTTAAATGAATTATATTGAGTTTTAAATTCATATACATTTCGTGTGTGGGAAATCATGAGGTTGACTGACCAAGTATGCGTTCAGCTTCTTTTAATTTACCAATTTTCCTTTATAATTTTGGATAAATGTTTTTAAATTAAAATTTTGATTCTATGTATCATCCCCACATATTTATTATCAATTGGGTTGTGTTTCCAAATTTTCTTTTATGAAACCTCATTCACATTGTTCCCCACAGCTATATGTGAGTAAATCATATATAAAGGATGGATATCCTAGGTGGGTGGAGGTTGTTCATGAAAACGATATGATGGAACCATTATAGAGATAGATATGAGGATAATTCTAATATTGAAACTCAAACCAAACTTGGTTCAAGGAGTTATTCCCCTAGGATCAAAGTGTATCTAGTCACCCACAGGATAAACTAACCTTTAGAAAATGTTATGATCATTACTTATATATTGATTTCCTTCTATCAAGCTTATGTTTAATTATTTATTTTTATTATATTCTCTATTACAATCACATAAAATGACACAATGATTCAAAGTGATTGTATGAATTAAGTCTGTCTAATTTAAATTATGAAAGAGTTTTAAACTAAATGTTTGGGTTGAAATAACCTAGTTCACATAAAATGTTTATTATCCAAGATATATATTTTTTATCTTAGTGGATAGTGTTTAAGAAATTCAAGTCTAATATTTCATGATTTTTGAGTCCACTCAATTGATCATGGAGTAGTGAGTTAACGTAATTGGAAAGAACTACTAAACTAAATTTCTTCATATGACTTTTTAAGCCCATGTTTGGGTTATGAGAAAGAAAATATGTATCCATTCTACTAGAATATCATTTTGATAAGATATTTTGAGTACAATATTAAGGGATATGTTGAAATTAAAAAAACATTGGATCCTAAAAAGATAATAAAATTATTTTTCATTTCATATTTTAGTAATCTAGGAAAATTACTAGAACTAACTTTAACTTTTTCCCTAGAAAATGGATAGTAACATAATCATGAAATTATCAATGTAATATATATTTGGTAAACATAATATCATGACTGACAATAAGTTTTAGGTTTGTTTTAGGTTTTTATTCATTTTACTATTCCAAAAGTGGAAGTCATATGTTCTGGACTCCCATATTTATGATGATCCTTTAAAAGAGGTGTGTGTGGAAAATCTCGTGGTCTACTTCATACACCTATATGATCTTATAGATGTTTAGTTTTCTGTGTTTCCATATATATCAAGGAATATAATGATGTTTTTTGAAAACATGGATGCATATAAAATGTTGTGTCTCCTCCATGATCATTATCAATGGATGGCTAAACATGAGCGATATGCGATCTCAATAGTACTTCTCACCAAATATATTCGATATGGTTTAATATATGTACCTTATATTGTCAAGATGGTTTTATATATTGATCATTTGTATATCGTGGCATTAAATATAGTTGATGAATGTCACATCAACTATGTACATTATTCACTCCATCAAATTTACATTGATTTCTTATAAATTATAATATGAACAATATTGAGAAGTATCTACTGAAACTCAACACCCGAATTCACTAAGAAGATAAGGACATGACACATGAAAACCAAGAGTAGTTTTATGGAATTAAATGAAGGGTAAGGGAAAGGGACACAATAATACATATAATTTTATGCCTTTTAAACATCACCTAATTATAAGGAGGATGATCGATTGTTATGAAATATAAGAAGATAAAAAATTCATTCCATGTCACACCTTGATATTTTAATAGAGGGACATCATGTTCAAAAATTTTTATAACATGAAAAAACCAATATAATAAAATTTAACACCCAGAGACATTATGATATATTTCTTATTTAAATAAATTTAATCACCATGATAGATTCCAATGCACGCAACTCCGGGTTTAAATAAAATGTGATACTCAATTAAAATATTATTATTGAAACATGGCCATTATAACTTAGCCATTATGTTGTCGGGTTTGAATAGTAAAACCTAAATTAAAAAATGTATATGGTTTTTACATGGTTAAAATAAATTCAGCGTTTATATATTCAATAGAAATTAAATAAGAACCATTTTAAATAAGAATAACAATTTTTTGAAAAACAATACTTTTTAGAACATATGATTTTTCATTCTTTGAGAACATAAATTAAAATTTTAACACTATTATAAAATTTATTTTAAATAATCTTCTTAATTTAAAAAAAAAATTAAAATTTTTATTTGGGTGAATTTTTGGAAATTTTTTGAAAAACTAATTGTTAATGAATAGTGAAAATACTAATTTTTATTAAAATACACCTTATCATTTAAATCATATAAAAGTTAAATTATATTTTAAATTGTGTTTATAGTAAAATTAGTTCAACTATATTTAAATTTAATTAATTTATTTCATTGCAATCAATATAATATTTAATTTTAATATTAAAATATTATATACTTATGAGATTTTTTTCTTCAGAAACTCTCTCTTTCATCACGTATGCGGTTTAATTTTAAATTGAATTATGCCACTTATATGAGTAGAATTTTAAAAAATTTATTCCATATTTAGAATAATAATAATTTATATTATATAATTAATTCAATTTAAATTTTTACAATAATTAATAGTGAAAAAAATTAAAAAAAATGTCTCAATTAAGGTACAAATGGGTTTACTGGGGAGTTAAACTAAAAAAATAGTTGTTAAAAATGATCTAAAACCCATTTATTATCCATATTTAGACCTTATAATTTCTATTTTTGGTTACTAAAAAATTTGGATGCGTGTTCATGATTAAAATGAGTGTATCACTTTAAATTTCAATAATTCCATGTATGGCCTCTCCCACACTTATAAAATGTCACCACATACCCTCCCATATTCCCACATACAAAACCATTTCACTCAGACCATACATACCTAAATAAAGAATTTTATTCCAACTACACATCCTAATGTTCTTATTTTTATTTGTAATGTAATGTCTCGAAATGTTATAAATTAGGTTTCCCTTTGTGATTTAATTAAATTTATTATTATGTAATTAGGTTATAGAAAACACATTCACTTCCTTGGTTATATTTTTGGATTTAAAATAATATTAAGATTATTCACCATTGTAGATATAACCATTGAATAGTGATCACATGATTTGTATAAAAAGAGTTCTTTTAACAAATCTATTTGATTCAAACAATGGATGTGATGGCCTCTGCTAATAGAATTGTACTTTGTGAAGCCCATTTATCGGAACTTCTCAAGGAGATATAATCTCTTGAATTTTCCCGTGAACAAGACCAAGCTAAGATCTAACAACTTAATCATTAATGAAACCACATAGGAGAATGTTCTAGCTCATCGAGATCCCGACCCAAACCATGTGTGCTGAACGACCCAAAGAGAGTCTCACTTTCACACACCTTACTATTACAGTGTACGACAATTTAATAAATGGATATGTATCAGGACCTTAATAATATGATTATATATATTGTATATAATTATTAATTTATTTTAATTTTTATTGTTACTTTATAAATGATTTTGGTTTTGATTCAATTAAAAAGAAATATATATTTTCAGGTAATATTAAAATTCAATTAATGGATTTATTTGGATGAATTAATTTATTTTTGAAATAAATATTATTTTCAATTTTTTTCATTAAAAAGGTACTATTAATTATAAATGGTCACATAATTTTTATGAAATTAAATGTACTTTTTATAAGGGTTTAAGAAAACTGTTATGATAAAAATCCCAACATTTTTTTTAATAAATGTTGAATAATATTTTCGAAGTGAAAATGAACTAATTTATAAAAAAAAGTTATCCAAAAAAATATTATTTTTTTATTGGAAGGTATAAATTATCCAATGTTTAATTTTTCATATTTTTCTAAGAAAATCAAATTTTCAGGTAAAAATTAAATACGTTATAAATATACAGTGTGTTTTTTGACATCATATTGAACTAAAAATGATGTAATAAATAATATAATGGGTATAATCATCCAAATATATATTTTCCCCTTAAATTAATATTATATTATTTTTATTTTATTGATATTATAATGCCTTTATGAATCCTACAAAATCAATAATATATTTTATGATTTGAATTTTTTTCATTAAAAGAGTGACTCACATCCACCTAACCAAGGGTAATATTATAATACATTCGGACTTTTCATAATAAAATAATAAAAAAATCCCCATGTTGGTGTAAACCACTGTATAAATCATGGTATGGTTTGTGGTTTTGAATATTTTATTATAGAGTCTGAAACCTATGTTTGGAAAATATTAAATAATTCCCCTCTAATTTCCTATATAAACCCACAAAATATCCCACATATCTTCACTAAAAATCCTTGGTGAAAGTACTTAATCTTCCCTTACCTCTCTATAATCCTCCAAAAGCACCTCAAGCACGCATTAATCCCCTTTTCATGCTTTTGGGGGCACACATTCAGATGAGGGTTCTTTCCCTTCTCAACATTACCAAAGTTTCTTTATCTTGTTATTCCATTATATATTCAATTAATTATGATGGGGTATGTTTTAAAACCTCCATAATACTTCCATTATTATGTCTAAATGATTATATACCCCTTTGTCTCTAATTAACCCCTCCCATGTACACCTATAACCATGCTGCAATTTCATAAGCATTCTTTCCTTTCTATTTTTATTCAACCTTATTTATTATTGTATGCATTATTTATTTAATTATAAATGTGTGGACATGTCCTTAAATGTACATAATACTATAAAAATTATTTCCAAATTATTAGAGACCCATTTCACTCTCATCAACCCATTTTATGAATTTTTAAGTGACATCATTATGCTGCCAAATTTTCACTGTGATTTTCCATGCGAAGCCAATTGTGAAGTGAATGTTGTATCCATTTCCAATCAAAGGTGTCCATTTTTATACACATATAACTTTTTATTTGGTAATTAAATGTATTTATTTCACAATACATGGTCATGGAATAATTTATTGTGATTAATGAATCCATGTTTTATGATCTATGTGTCAAACTAAAGGATGAGATTGAAATGGAAGTGACGGGTGTGCCCAGATTTATATAGCACTCCAATGAATTGGGTAATATTTAGTATCTTGAAAAGTCATGTTGGGAAAGTGGTGTACCAGATTCATTTATGGGGCTTTTCCCACCATGAAGTCTAGGTGGTTTAGTATTGACCTATGTTTATGATGAAATGGTTTATGTTTTTGCCACATTTCCCATGATATGATTATTATATTATATCATGCCTTATTATTCATGTTACATTCTTTCTCATTGATATTCCCAGTCTAATAGGTATAATTATCTTTATGTTATTCCATGTTTATTAATTTAATGGGCTTTATGTCTCACCTCTTTCTTATGTATTTTTATAGGTTATTCAATGCAGTTTTAAGCTTAATCATGTAAATGATTTTTTCTATAAAGATATTGTATTTAATGTTTAAATTTTTAATGAAATGTACCTAATTCACACAGACATTATACATCATGGTCTGTTTTTTTTATTATGTGTATTTTTAGTTAATTAAATTAGGTATTAATGTGTAATAAAGAGAAGTGTTTTTATAGTTGGTATAAGTGGAAAAAATTAGTTACTTTGGGATTTTGATTAGAAAAATATTGAAAAATCCGTTGAGATAAGACTATGTATATAAATAAATCACTAATTTTTTTGTGTATATATTAAGTGGTTTATCAAGAAAATACATCCATGTATGGATACTACGAGTGGAACTGGTTCTGAAATAGATGTATGTATAGATAAAAACTTTAACTATGTGTTTTGGGCCTGACTCGGGGTAACCTAGTACACGACAACGGGCATTAATACGCACCTGGTTTGATAGTCTTGAGGGATAGTCTTTGGTAAAATCATAATATTAATATGAAAAATTATTAATGGAATAAAAAAATTCCCATAAGAATATATGTTATGAAATACATCATGGATAACATAGATTGATGCCTAGAAATTCAAAAGATATTGAAATACATGTAATTTATAAGTTATCCATTTAATGTCATTGGATTATCCATTAGGTTTTTAATAGTTTGAAAATAATCATCCCTAATTTTCCTTTTATTCTATCCAATGGCTAGAAATATGAGGAATTAGGTTAAAAAATCATTGTGATGGGTAATGTGACGACTTCCCCAATGATATTCCCAACCCTTTGAGAGAAGGAATCATAAAAATCATTATGGTACTCTCTCAGCTGACTTGAGTTTTGAATAGAAACCTAGATCATGAGAATCATTTATCACCCCCCAAGATAAAATTATACAAGTGATAGATTCATGTGATAAAGGCCTCCCACATTCAATGGATAATCAGATCCCTTAACCATCGAACAATGGATCAAATCCCTTGAGAATATCTTCTCCATATTTCAATTTTAAGAAATAAATAGATTATTGTTTTGGTTGATTATCATATGGAGGGTAATTTTGATCAATGGTGGACATTGGTAAAAAAATCAAATCCATATGAAGATATCGAGGAGATGAGATGGAAGGCCTTTTGGAAAATGTTTTTCAATAAATATTTTCCCTGCACCCTCTAACATAAAATGGATTTGGATTTCCTTTACCTCAAGAAAATAGATTATGGATATATCTGGACGTATGAGGAAAACTTTACATGGATTTCATGATATACCTCTAGTTTTGTCGCTACCCCCAAGTGCATGGTTGATGAGTTACTTGGTGGACTAAAACCTATCTTACAAAAATATTTTCTGATCTGTGACTTTGATATCTATATGTAAATTTTTTGATGCACCCTAAAAGTTGAAATGGAGATCGGAAAATCATAGAGGTATCATAGGGATATGAAGCAAAAAGTGGAGATCAATTCTGGTTGTCTGATATAGAGATCAAATTGTGCCAATAAATTTTAATATCCACCTTCCAAAGATGTAGAAAGAAGCACCCTAGAAATTTCATGAAGAGGATTAATAAATGATTTTGGCGTGGGAAGGAATGACACCTTGCCAGTGATAACCTGTAGGAAAAACCCGCAATCAGGAAAGAAGAAAGGAATTCACAAGTGAAACCTCAATTTATTATTCATTTATACAACTACAAGGAACCAGGTCATTTTTTAAACCAATTCACTAAGTCAAAGGTGTTTTAAGACTACCAAAAACCTCCAAGGAAAAAAGGGGAAACTTTTTCCATCACAACTACCAAATTGTATCATGATAATGAGGTGGTGACAATTATGCTAGCTATTCATTCCTGAATAGTAAACATGTTTTTATTATAGTTCTACACATTTCTTAATATCATGAATGTTTAGTAAAACTATTCAATCACAATCACAGAGTATAGAAGTGGATTTATTATTGAGGAATAAAAGTGAGGTAATTATTCCATCCCAAGTACATAACTCCTCCCATATCACAATTTGTGGGTTTAACATCCTAGTGAACCTTTTTATACTACCTGTGGTGGAATTTGATGTAATTATGGTCATGTATGGACTTTCTTTATATAGAGCCAACAGAAATGTTCGTAAGAAGGAAATAAATCCCCGTTTTATGAATCGAACCACGATTCTTTACAACTTCAAGGAGTGGTATGAATCATAATAATAACCATCATCTCATGCATGGATATTATTAACCTATGAGAAAGTTTATATATCTCAAATTATTAATTCTAAGTATATAATCGTCCTTTATGAATTAACCACTGTGAGGGAATACACTGATGTGTTTCTTAAGTAATTTCTTGTTATTCCTCCTAGACAATATGTTAAATTTTCAATTGATCTTCTAATTTGGGAATTACCATCATCCAAGACACTGTATATAATAGATATTTTCTACCCTAAGAAGATAAAGAAATGAATACATGATATTTTCAATTGTTTCAAATTCCCAAGCTCTTTACTATGGGGTGCACTTGTCCTCTTCATCAATAAGAAGGATGGGTCAAATCACCTTTTCAATGATTATTCTGATTTCAACAGGATCACGATAAAAAATAAGTATCCTCTCTCATGGATTGATATTCTATTTTATTAGTTACATGGAGCCCAATATGTTTCCATGGTGTACATGTGGTCATGATATTATTATGTTAGGGTGAAGAAGAAGGATATCCTTGAGACTGATTTTGTATAATGTACGGGCACTATGAATTAATATTAATGTCATTCAGACTCACTAATTCTATAGAAATGTTTATGGACTTGATGAATATAGTCTTTAGATATTACCTTAGAAGATTTGTGGTTGTATTTATATATTATATTCTAATATACTCTAAAATTAAGGCGGAGCATTAGGTGCATTTGAGTACTGTTCTAAAAACCTTGTAAAAGGAAAATCTTTATTCCAAGTATAGAAAATGTGATTTCTTGTTGAAGGAAGTCTCATTATTAGGGAATATCATCACATTAAATGGGATATCTCTAGAACCTTTGAAAACAGAAATTGTTGAAGAATTTTGTGGCAAAAAACTTTGATAGATATCCTTATTTTCCTTTGGTTAGATGGGAATTATCAATGATTCATGAAAAATTTCTTCGAATAGTCCAACCCTCTCACAAAACTCTTTAGGATGGGGGTCACATTTTCATTGAATGGTGAATGAGAAGAAAGATTCATGTATTTGAAAAGTTGGACTATCATTTTTCTTGTGCTCACACTACCCACAAGTGGAGATATTTTCATGGTATTCAGTGGTGCCTCAATGTAGGGCATGGGCTAATTTTTAATGAAAAATGAAAACTTCATTGCCTATGATTCAATGCAGTTGATGTTTAATGAATAGAAATACCCCACACATGATTTGGAGTTGGTTTCAATGATTTTATCTTTAAAAAATGGGCATCATTATCTCTTTTGGGAGAAGTGTGCAATATATATTGATCAAAAAAGTCACCAGTATATATTCACATAGAAAGACCCAAACATGTGCCAACGAAGACGTTTAAAATTGATCAAATATAATGACTACTCGATTCACTACCATCCTGGGAAATAGAATAATGTGGAAGATGCTCCATGTAGAAATGATCCAACAATTATATCATTGATTATAATTAAGAAGGATCTTATATTTTTAGATTGGGAATGGATGGACATGGGAATCAAAATAGAAGGAACATCACAAATCCATTAACAAACAATTTCTCAATCATTTCTTCAGAAGAGGTTAAAGGATGATAAACGAATTTTTGTGGGAATTCTAATGAAAGTGTAAGCTATAAGGAAAGGGAAATCCACATAGTTAAATGTTAATGATTAATGTGTTGTCATATTAGAGTGAAGACTATGTGTACCATCAAATCATGAGATAAAGAAGGAGATGTTGTATGATGCACATATTTCAACCTTCTCCATCCACCCGATAAGTACTAATATGTATTAAGATCTTAGAGAAAACTATTTCTAGGATAATATAAAGAATGGGATTAAAGAATATAGATCATGATGTCTTGTATGTTATAATGTGAAAGCGGGAAGGAAAAAATCCAAGGTGATGATTCAACCATTACCTACACCTACATAGAAATGGAAAAACATCATCATTGAATTTTCACTTATCTTATAAAAACATCAAGTTGGAATAATTATATATGGGTTGTGATGTATCATCTTAAAAATACTGTCAAATTCATTGAGATATGATAGGAATTCTCACTGGATATACTTGCACAGATTTACATCAAGGAAGTGGTCAGGCTGTATGGTGTACCACAATCGATTGTATCCGATCGAGATCCAAGATTTACCACCATGTTTTGGAAAATTCATCAGAATTCTCTAGACAATGATTTGAACCTCAATGTGGATTATCACCCTAAATATTGTGGCCTATCAGAGTGGACAATCCAAAAAATTTATGACATATTGAGGGCATTCCCAATTGAATTAAAAGGAGTATGGGATCAATATCTTCCTTTGACCGAGTTATCTTACAACAATAGTTTCCACTCGAGAATCTAAATGGATCTCTATGAAGACCTTTATGTGAAAAGGTGCAGGGAACTTTCATTCATGGATGATGTTGGGAAATAAAAGCTGCTTCATCGTAAAATTGTCTAGGAAATGGTGGAAAAGTTTAAGACCATTCATCAACACATTAAGGCTGCTTAGAGTCAAAACAAGATCTACGCAAAAAAATGTCGAAGAGACTAGGAGTATGATATTGGAGACATGGTATTCCTCAAAATATCTTCATGTAATAAATTAATGATATTTGGTAATATTCTAAATCATAGTCCAAGATAAATCATCCCCTTTAAGATCCTTAATCACATCATAGAGATGGCATGTCGACTTGTACTACCACCAAACCTATCTCGCATTCATGATGTATTCCATGTACTATTATTGAGGAAGTACAGATATGACCCTGCAAATGTACTCAATCCAAAAATGGTACCATTTTAGAATGATCTTTCCAATGAGGAGAATCCAGTGATGTTCTTAGATCACAGATACAAAGTTCTGTGGAATAAGACAACGTACCTGGTCAAAGTGTTGTGGAGAAACCATAAGTTTGATGAATAAACATGGGAACCAGTGGAGGTGATTAAACATTGTTAACCTCATCTAACTTAATGTGGGAAATTAAAATTTCAAGGGTGAAATTTCATAAGGGGAGAATATTGTAATGACCCAAACTGTTATAAATGAAGCTTCACATTCTGATTTAATTTAATGTACTATAATGTATTATAGGTATAAAAAACACATAAAATTAATTATTCATGTCATTTTATTTAAAATTATATTAAGAATATTTACCATTTCTAATATAGGCATTGAATATTGATCACATGATTAGTATAAATATTGGGTTTTTAAAAAATTCATTTGACGCAGACAAATGAAGTAATAACATATACTAGTAGAATTTGTCCCTATAAAGCCTATTTATCAGAGCTTTGAGAGATTGAATCTCTAGGATATTTCCTTCAATAATCCCAAGATTATATCCAATAACTTAAGCATGAGTGAAACCATTTACAGGATATGTTCAAGCTATTCAAGATCACAACCCAAACCATGTTCGTCGAATGAGCCCATGAAAGTCTCACCGTCAGGCACCTTACACTAAGGGCATACACCGTTGTAATAAAAGGTCATGTATCAATAAATTAATAATATGAATATTTATATTATAAATAATATTGAATTAATTTTCGTTTTTTTACTTTATAAATTATTTTTATTTTGATTCAATTAAACTCAAAATGTATTTTCAGGTAATATTCAAATTCAATTAAGGAATTTATTTTGAGGAATTTTAGTGTTCTTAAAATAAATCATATTTTAATAAAATAGTAAAATTATATACGTTTTATTATTTTTAAAATTTTATAAAATTTTTATGAAGTGAAATGTAATTTTTATAAGGGTTTAAAAACTGTTATTCTCAATAACCCAACATTATTCAATAAATGTCGAATACTATTTAAAAAGATAAAATTAAAATATTTAAAAAATTATTTAGGTAAAATAAATATTTTTTTTAATCATAACGTCAAAATTTTGCAATGGTGAATTTTTCAAAAAAATAAGAGACAGTTGGATTTTTGGGTAAAAATTAAATATTGTTTAAATATACTTTGTATTTTATGACATCATTATGATCCAAAAATGATATCATAAATACTATAATTGGTATCTAAGACAAATATATTTCATCCCCTTAAAACAATGTAATTTTATGTTTTTTTGATTAATTTTATAATGCCTTTATGAATCCTCCAAAATATATAATATATTTTATGATTTTAAACTCACTTATTTAAAAGAGTGACTCACCTCCACAGAAGTAAGAGTAATAATTTTATATGTTCATCCATTTTAATAATAAGAAAAATAAAAACCTCCCCACATTTTAAAATACCATGGGAAATACCATTGGATGGTTTGTGGTTTTGAATATTTTATTAAATATAGTCAGAAAACTAAATTTGTGAAATATCAAACAATTCCACTCTCATTGAATATATAAAACCACCCATCCTCCCACTTCGCTTCACTAAAAATACATTTATAAAATCATTACACTTCTCTAACCTCTCTGAAATTCTCATAAGGCGCCATGATCTCTCTAGGCCCCTTTTCAAGCTTTTAGAGGCATACATTAATGTAAGGGTTCCTTCCTTTCCCATCTTTATATGAGGTTTTTTTATCTTGTTATGCCATTTTTTATTTAATTAATTATGATGGGGTATGTTTTAGAACCTCAAACATACATTATTTATTATTTATAAATGAAGGGATACCCCCTTTATCTCTCATTAATCCCTCCTATGTACACCTGTTACCATGTCGAATTTTCAAAAGCATCCTTTCCTTTCTCTTTTTATTCAAGCCTATTCATAATCATATGAATTGTTTTTATAATTCTAAATTTGGGTAATTTTCCATCCATTTCCATATTATTTAAAATTAGATACCAAATTATTAGAGATCTATTTTTCTCTCATCAACCCATTTTATGTATTTTTATGTGATATTGTTATGATACCGAATTTTCACAGCGATTTTCTATGCCAAACCAATTGTGTTGTGAATCTTGTACCCATATCTTATCAATGGTGTTCATTGTAACACCCCAAGATTTCATTGTATGTTATCTCATTAATGTAATTCAATAACTTGCACTACACACAACACCGAGTTCGAGTGCACCACAACTTACCAAACTAGCCGTTCAAAAAAGGGTTATGAATAGTATTAACTTCATATTGAATCTTATATACTATATATAGTTTTAACATCCATATTATGTATTTCTTAGACATAATATAAGAACAAATTCATTATTTGAAATAAAATAATTATTTTTCAAAAAATTTAATTTTATCCCCTTTTAATAGTGAACCCTTTTTAAAACCAATATTTTACACTTTTATATATTCAATTTAATAAAATTATATTTTTATTTAGAAGCAGGACATAAAATTTAGTTTGTATAAATTTTTGGTACTTTTCTAATATCTTTCATATTATGATGAATAGTGAAAAATACCGTGTTTTAATTGAAAACAACTTTTTTATCGAAATAATGTATAATATTAAATTATGCATTTGAAAGGTATTGAATTATAATTATATTATATTTTTATCATTTAAAAAAATGTAGGTTATTATAAGAAATTTCACATTTAAATTTGACATAAACACATGTCAATATTTTGATAGTTTTTACTTTTTTAAAAACATGCCTTTTGGTTTTGACAACAAGAATTAATTTTAAATTAATAAATGAAACATCTATATTTTTAATTGGGTAAAATTGACTTCATTTTTTAATTCATAATATCAATATTAGCATTGGGTGAGTTTTTGGTATTTTTCTGAAAACATTCAATTTTTGATTAATAGTGAAAAACACAACGTTATTATTTAAAACCGACTTTTTATTATAATAATTATTTATTTTATTCAAATTTATTTTAATTAAAATTAGATATATAATACCTATATAAGTTCAATATAATTCATTGGTGTCATTTTATAATAAAATTAGATGTATAAAATTTTATTGAACTTTTTAACCTCTTTTACCCACCTTCTAGGAGTATTTGCAAATTTGCATAAAACTTAATTTTACCGCTTATATGAGTAGAATTTCAAAACTCTGAGAGATACGGTTGATAATAGTAAGTAAAATCTGTTTCAATAAGATGAAAATAATTTTTTTCTGAATAGTAACTTTGAACTTGTATTTACCACGGTTAAAAGTAAATATGGTAATTAAAGGTAAAAATGTTGTTATAATTATCCTAAAACATGTACTAATTATATAAGATAATTTTATTTAGACCAAAAATAACCTTAGGAATAAAATATGATCCTTTAGTTCCACTTATATTAGATTTGGATATTTATTATTATATTATTTAAAGAAGAGTTAAAAGAGTTAAATTCAAAGTTTAATAATTAAACAATTTTTAATATATGGTTATACATTAAATTAATTAAAATAAAAATATTCATTATAAAGAAAACAATATTTCTTACATAATTTTATTTTATTTATAATTTTTATACATTAAATAATTAAATATATTTATGATTCAATGATGATGCAGTAATTACCTAATTAATGAAATATTGCAATAATTGATATTATAAAAATAAAAATAAAGGTAAATTGAGATTTATTAGGAATTACACTTATTTTATTGGTTAATATGACATGTTAGTGTTGATTATATAATTTGTTTTTGAAGTGATAAGGTTGTTATAACTTTCACAAAAACAAAATACCAAATAGTGTCAAAATGGACATAAATTAGTGTTTAAAACAAATACTAAATTATTGGTTGATATAATATTCCTAAAAATGGATGGTTCGGCCAAATGACATAGATAAGGTTATATATATTAATAATGAACCACATGGGGTTATCTTGTCTTGTTACAGTAAGATTAATATCCATATAATATAAAAATACAAAAAGACATAGTAAATGTCAAACTATTTAACTAAGAGTTAAAACTAAAAGATGTGGTTAATATGATGACCTAAATTTGTCTAAAACCTATTGGTTGAGAGTTTTTCAACCCATAACTACCTTATAGTCTAAATAATTCATTTTTGAGCCATTATAAATAGAAAATTATTTTATTATAAAATAATATTTCATGCTTTTCCTAAAGTGACCATCACCTCTCTTATAAAAGGGAACTACCCCTTCTCTTAATTTCACACCTCCAAATCCATTTGGCTTCGACATCCCCTGCCCATATATCCTCCCAAAATTCCTCCCTTAATCCTAGATTCCTTCCTTTGGTCATAAATCCTTCCCATGGATCGCATTTGATCAAATCAAAAGGAAGAACCCGAAGAAGAGGTAAATATTTCATCACATCCTTCAATTTTTTTCTTCTTCCACCTCCTCTTTCTTTGCTGTTTCCATTATAAAATAATTAATCCAGTATCACATATATAATTTGGTGTTATTATAAAAATGGTACAACCATTTTCATTACTCTATCAATCCTATAAATGACAAATTCACTATATGTGCGTATTTCCGTATTTCCGTCTCCAAGTCATGGGGTAGTTTGTTATTCCAACACTTCATTATTTGGATGGGTATAATAATGAGTATAAATAATCTATATATTAAATATAAAATGTTAAATTATTCTGTATATATGATATACCATCCAATTACATATTATTTCACCATCAAAATAATGATATAATCACTCGTGCGTATCTACATATTACAGTCTCCACGAAGCGATGAGATTAATTTCCAAGTCCACCATTCAACGATGATTATAAAAATATATATCATTAATAAGTATGTAATATATTACATAATAATGCTACTAGAGATATATATATATTTATATATTTGTGTGTGTGTGTGATTACATATATCTTATTCACGTAGTTCCATTCAACACGATATGAAAACAGAAACATTGTTTATGCATACGTATGACCTACCGTCTCCATAAATGGTGTTTTCCATTTCATATATATATGTCTATTATACATTTTTATATTCTAAATATATATGATATATAAATCATGTTTTATTTTTTTAAAGTATTTAAATCATGATCTAAGTGATACAATCAAGAGTAACAAGTTAATACACATACGATAAAGAAACCGATTATTACCCGAAATGTTAATTTAACAATGAAATTATTATTAAATGGGTAGTATAAATTCATAAATAAATAATTACGATATCATAAATATTAATATGGTTCTGGAATAATTTAATAACATAGTACGGTCTTTATACTGGAGGTTAAATGTACCCTCGACTAAAGGAATGTACAAAGTAAGTGTGAATTTCACAATATCTTTATTATCCCAAGATGTTTTTACGTAAGTATCTACTGGGACATATTTATTATCCATGTCCATGATTCGTAAAAGAGTTTTCAAAGGGATTATTTTTAAGTTACTTTTTACAAAAACATCATTTTAAATTCTTTAAATATTTGTTCTCCTAAACCATTCTCATTAATGTCCATGTTTTCAAAATGATTTTAAGGATTTATTTATACGGACATGAATGTTTTAAAATGTCAATTCCTTTCAAGAGTTTCAAAGTGGTATGGGATACTTTGATTCAAAAATATATTTAAATGTCTTCCTTTCTAAATTGTGTGACTTTTTGATGTTTTAATGAAAAAGAGATATTTCTCTCAAAAAGTTTTACAAATCATTTTCATATATGTCAACATCCTTTGATGAATTTTAAACATGTCTGAAGTTTATTTATTATGATACAAATCTTCCATATTTTATTGAATGTTTTGTGATATGTTTGACTATGGATGTGTTGTTTTTATACCATTCATGGTCTATGGATAATGTATTTACATTTTTTATGTTAGTTTTAAAGTTAATTTATGTTTTGTTTAATCCTTTTTATATGAGGAATGAATTGGACTTAGTAAGTAATGGGGGAAGCCCGTTATAGTTCATCGATGCATCGGTAGGTCTCATGAGACAAACTAGTGTCTTGGCACAAGCCCTTGAAAAAATATTATTTGTCATCTTGGCACAAGGCCTTGACTATGTGGTAATGATGTATAGATTTATACATTCTATTATTATAAAGGTTTCTATTGATATTGCATGTGATTATTAGACTAGTAGAATATCCATGCAAATAAGTAAATGGAATTATTTGATCTTATCTTTTCTATATTATTATAAAGTTTATGTTTAAAAGAATTTTTTTGTCTTGTACATTGCTGTAAATGTTTATGCTTATTTATGAAATTTCCCTCTATATTGTTATCTTTACTGAGCATCTGAGCTCCCCCCTTTCTTATGTTTAATTTTTCTAGGATTTCCAAGAAGTGTATTATGATTGATATACAGGGTTAAGCTAAAAGGGAATAATGGCTTTCTCAAAGAACTATCTATGATGTATTTTATATTTGGAATTGTAATGTGATGTTGATTTATGTAATCTATTTCCAAGAATACTAAACTAATCCACTCTTTCGGGACATGATTTCCTTGTATCATTCCAATGTATTAAAATAATGGACTGACTCTGGGTAACTGTGGATGGGGCATTACATTCACCTTTATGAACATATAACTATTCATTGTGTACTTAAATTTATTTATAACACACTCCTTTATCATGTAATAAATTATGATTATGAATGATTCCATGATTTATGATCTATGTGGCACACTCAAGCATGAGAATGAAATGAAAGTGATGGGGGCACCTAGAATTATATAGTGCTCCAATGCAAATTGTAATGTTTATTATCATTATATGTCATGTTGGGAGATGGGTGATCCTGATTACTTTATGGTATTTTTTCCACCATGATTCCTTGAATGTTTATCCATGACCTATGTTTATGATTCATTGTTTTAAGTTGTCACTATATTTCCCATGTTATACTTATCAAGCTGTATCATGCCTTATTATTCATGATCCTTTATAACTTATTGATATGAATTTTATAACATTAATTGTTGTCTTTATTTTATGCCATGTTTATTACCTTAATGGGATTTATGTATCCCCCATTTCTTATATTTTTCCACAAATTATCCTATGCAGTTTTAAGTTCAATCATGTTAATTTAGTTTACAATAAAGATGTTGTAATTCATGTTTAATGTTGTAAGGCAATGTACCTAATTCCAAAAAGGCACTAGACTTCTTGATATTTTGGTTTGTATTAAGTGTAATTATATGTAATTAAATCATGTATTCATGTATAATAAATAGAACTACTATTATAATTAATCCCTCTTATGAAGGATTTAGGTATAAACATAAAGTGTCTCTCCCAATATGAGGTACAATTCATAGACATATATATTCATATTATTTCTTATTACATATATTTAAAACCTAATTAAAATTTTATAATATAATAAAACAATTATATAATATATATTGGTATGTTATTATGTTAATAGAATAAACTATATCCATCTCAACTTCCATCAAACGGGAATCTAAACCATGGAATGTGTGTAAAACTGACTCTCACCTCACGAACATATGTAATTAATTTTCAATCAACAACATTCAAGGCTGTACATAATACTTGATTTCACAAATTAATAACATATTTTTAAAATTTTTATCATTTTTTAATTATGATTTCACACATACCTTCTTACTTCCAATTTTGTTGGGGGGCGGGTATGATAAGGTCGCTCGTGTGTATGACGGACTACCGCCTTGCAAGGTGATCTGATTCGTTATTCCCATACACTTTACATAAAATGTATAAATGTTATATTTAATGAAAATAATTTATATTTATGAACTAAAAATACTTATTGAAATATAATATCTTATTTATTTTCTTATCTTCCAATCAGTTAGAAAACAATAACATCTCTAGTACGTATGTGTTGACTACCCTGCCCACATAGCGATGTGAAATGTTTTCCAATTTATTTTCACATGAATGTTAATAAGGATTTATTTTATTTATATAAATTATATATATGACATAAAAATTATTCTATAAAGATGAATTAATATTTTTTTTACTTTCATTCCATTCATCACAAAAAATGGAAACAATGTTCATGCGTATGTATGGCGTAATTTTTCCATGAATGGTGTAATCTATTTTTTTATAAAATTAATAAATTTATATAAAAACATATATAATGAATATATATTATATTTAAATCATTGTTAACATTATTTAGATTATGTAACCATGATAAAATTAAAAAGGACGAAATTAAATAACAAAAATAAACATTAAAAATGATGCAACTGTCACCCAAGACAATTATTTTAACAAATGATTTATAATAAAATCATGATAAAATAATTTCTATAAATAATATTTAGTATAATATTTATGCTTATCATTATATTATAGATTTATAATAAACCTATATTTTATATACAACAGGTTATAATACGTACAATGGAATTCAAATATGAGGTAAGGGTTTTCTCCTCTCGATTTTACTTTCGAGAGAAATTTTCCATATTCCCCAATTATTCCATTCAGTGGTGAGTGTACTACCCTAATTGAAATTTCATATCATGATATTATTTTTATTCATGGTATCTAAAGATTAATTTTAATTTATTTCATTCACGGGGCTTATGATTCTATTATTACAAAAGTGGTAAGTGTTTATTTCATAATCTCATCATTATTCATGATCATTTATAGATAAGTCTCCAATGGGGAAATTAGTAGATATTTATTTATTAAAATAAATATATTTTAGTCTACTATAGTTATTCATGAACATTTTAATGGGATAAAAATATTTTACTACTATTTGGTACTTAAATTTTTTGTGAAAACATATTTAACAAAATCTTACATTAATTCCTTATTCTATCGAGTATCATTATCATCAAAATAAATGTTTGAAAAAAGTAATCAAAAATATTTTTAAACATTTAAAAATTATATATTAATGATATTATTACCCATTTATAGTTTTTACAAAATATCATGAAATGGATCTTCATTTTGTTTTCAAAACATGGGGTGTTTTTCTTATACAGAAAATGTGAAATGAATATTTGTTTTGACATGTACAACATGAACCAAAATTTCATCCATCATGGCCACTCAAAGATTTAATCCTTATTTACATTTTTATTATGGTTTAATTTCATATAAATGTTTTTCAGAATATTTTGTTAAATATTTTTCAAAGTGAAATGATTTTATTCATCAAAAAATGTTTTCAATGAATTTTTTATCAAATTTATATTAATAAATGACCTCAAACCATTATTGTACATATGATATACTGGGGATATTTTTTATTTATATCATTGTTATTATTTCGTAGAATGGTTTATTATTATTTTGACTATGGATGTACAATTTTATTAGCATTAACCATATTACACTAGATTGTTTATAATCATGTTTAGTTGATTGGGGTATGTGTGTACAATTTTTATGTTATTTTTCAATAAGAATGTTAATATTTATTATGTTTCACACCATTCTTATGAGGAATGATTTAGACATAGTAAGTGATAGGGGATGCCTAGTTATAGATATCCCCTTGATTCATTATTAGGTCTCATGATACAAATCATTCGACCAAATTAGACGGGTTTCTACATACATTTTAAACTGCCTTATGAAATGCCTTAATAGTATTTTTCAGATTTATAGCATTATCAATTCCCTAAATATGAAAAAGTTATTGATTTTAATATTATTTTTATATTATAGATAATATACATGACACATTTCAAGCTTATGTGATTATTTATATGGATTAATTTGATCATTATTTTTTCTTACATATTACGATCAAGTAATTATATTAATTAGACTGTATTTTTGTTATTGTACTTTCCATATTGATTATTATTATTTATTAATGATATTTTCCATTGTACACATACCCTTAAAAAGTATATAATATCACCCATTTCTTATGTTTTATTTTCTCTAGGATACCAAGAATTGTTTTTTATTGATATATAGGGATACACTATGATTATTAATGGAATACTCAAAGAAAACAATTTTTTATTTGATTTTTTCAAATTTATATGAAATTCTAGTATGTTTCTTATTCAAAAAGACTACTAAATTTTTTATTCATTTAGAATGTGATGCCTTGTATAGAGTTACAATTTAATAATGTAACCATTGGCTCTATGTTTCTGGATTTTGGGTCTTTATAGTTGGTATCGAGGGTATTTTAATATAAAACATATGAAATATATTCAGTAAAATATTGATTATGTAATATAACCATATGATATACACTGAGGTTATGTATATAAGAACATTCAAATTTTATTTAAGGTATAGTTTTTTTTCTTTTTCCTTGCAACATACCCTTATCGGTATACTTCAATTGTAACTAGGTTGGGAACAGATGAACTTAGGGGTAGTAACTCTAAAAAAGGTGCATTGGGATAAAAATCATAGTAACCTAGCACATAAATATGGACCATACTTTGAACTTATTTTGAAACTCTTATGGATATTATTATGATTATTCACATTTTATTTAAAAGCCATTGTAATGGATTTGAAAATATTTTTATTTCTTGGAAACATTCCAATTGAAAACATATTTATGACTATAATATAATCCATTCATATCCATTTCAATTTATGTTATCTCTTTCACAATTTTCAGTATTACAGGTAATGATACAGAATGTTATGATATAATCTATTTTATACCATTGTTTACAAATGGAAACTATTTGATTTAATGGGAATTTTATCAATACACATAATCCAAAGACTAATAATGATCATTTCTTTATTCGGCTTAATCCAATCTCTCATAAGGAACCAATCTCCAAAACATTCTCTTCAAACAATTACATTGTATTATGATTTATCAATATAGTGAAACCGTTATATAATTATTATGGATTCAAATTAAAGAATGAGAATTAGAGGATGAATAATTAAAAAAAATATATAAGGTAAATTTGGGAAATAAGGGTTTTCCCACATGCAATGATTAAGGGAAAAACACCGTGGAAATTTCCTTAATGGACTGGGAGTTTTCTTCATGTGTGGATAGAAAGACCATCATGATCAAGAATTACTGGGTAATAATGAATACTTTTAGGTTTAGTTTTTCCACTATTATTATATATATAACAATTTAAATTAATTCCCCATATTTAAAGGGAATATATGTCATAAGAAGCTAAAGGAACAATGTTAAAAGTATGATATTACTCTAACTAAAGTGGAATGATTAAATTTATTCTGTATATAGAATAAAAAATTGTGTTATAGGTGTATTTTTATCAATTATATTCTATTTATAACAATTATGAAATGTTTAGAGATTTTACTGTAGTAAATTTTCTTTGTGTATTTAAGAGTATATATTGAATGGTACTGATGACTAGGAAATGTGATTCAGTGGAATGTTAATCTTTTTTGAAAACACATGATCGAAAGAAGATAACCCTTAATTTGTGATCAATTTTTAGATGATAATGATAAATATATGTTAATGGGATAATATTGGATACCATGAAATTTGTTAGTGATTTGATAGTTTAAGTTATCTTTTCTGTATTTTACAACATATTTGGATTTATAGAATATATTAAAAAACATAAAATTTTATTTTTGGAGGAATTCATGTTTCTATTAAGTTTTTATGGTGATCAAGGTATTCAAATATTTTAAATGTTTCATTAAGAGATGGATTGTATTTTTTGGGGAAATATAATGTTGATTTAGTGACTTTCATAATAAATTTGTTCAAAAATATTTTGTATGATCCATAGGGGTAACTATTTATGGAATGAAATGAGTTGAAATATTAGTGTTATTAGTTATCTTTTTTCTAACCATTTCAGAATTTAAAATTATCTAGAGATGATATGGATTACATTTCATACTTTTATTGAGCGAATGACTAGTTCAAAGTTAATTTTAGTGCTTCATGAATGAAAATTTCATCTTAGATACTAATCATATAAACAAAACATGAGATTGCGGTGGAAATTATTAAATGATTGAATTATAATTTTCATGTAATTATATTTCCTTTAGTTCCTATTGTAAATAGTAAGGAAAACCCTCAACTATAGAAAAATGATCTTGAAACCAAAAAATTTATCCTATTATATTCGTATATGCTGAATCAATGATCTTTTTACTCATCACAAATTTATGTTTTTTTGGTCTGACTTTATATAGAACATTATATTTTTTCCGATCAATGATTTCTATCACCATCCATAATTATTTAGACATTATGATTTTCTTATATGTCCATATATTTACTTCCAACCAATTTTCTCCTACTTAGAATCCTAGTTATGTGATTATTCTATATGTCTTGGATGATTAATTTATATCTTATCAAGAAGATATTTTATTAATCATTCTCAGACAATGGGATTTCAAGAAGGTTATTTTCTTATGACAAACAATTAATTTCCTAGATAATGGTTAAATTGTGATGATATAATTTATTTAAGGGGGTCTAATGCAACACCCAAAAATCTTAAAAGGGGAACATCACATTCAATCACATGTATGAAACATAATACCAATATTATTAGATAATATAAATCCAATATAATTTATGATATATTTATTCTAAAATAAATTCCAACAGTTTTATATCTTGTAATGCATGTAACACCAACTATAAATGAAACACGATACTAAATTAAAATATTATTATTTATACAAGGCCATAATTACCTAGCTATTAAGTTTCATGGAGTTAATAGTAATAACTAAATTATTAAAATTATATGTTTTACACGTGTAAAAAATAAATTCAATGGTTATCTAAATATTATAATAATAATAATAAGCATTTGAATGAGGAAAAAATTCTTTCTGAAAAACTATATTTTCTTGAATGAAAGATTAGTTATGCATTGTGCACATAATTAAAAATTAATTTGAAAAAATTTTAGACAATTTATTTGTAAAAATGTAATTCAATTTTGAAATATATATTCTGAAAATATTGTTGGATGAAATATTGAAAATTTTATGAAAAAGTGAATATTTTTATGATTACTAGAAAATAAATATTTTTTTAAAAACTAAATTTTAGTCTAAATTATTTACAAAGTTAAATTGTATTTAAAATTGTTTTTAATGTAAAATTATTTTAATTGTATTATATTTTTTATAAATTTGGTAATTTTAGTCAACATCATATTGAATTTTGATATTGAAAAATTATATACTTATGACAATATTTTATTTAGAAAACTACTCTTTTATTTTGTTTGTATTTTAATTTTAAATTTAATTCTTCCACTTATGTGAGTTGAATTAGAAAAATGGATTCCTTATATAGAATCAAAAATAATTTATATTATCTAATAAGTTAAACTTTTTTTTAAATAGTGAATAGTGAAAACACTAAATATTAATTATTGTGGTTAATATGAAAACATGTTTATTAGGAGTTAAAAAAAGATGATAAGAGTATTCAATGACCGAAAACTTGACCAAATCCCGTTTTATTGATGTATTTAGACCCAATAATATATAATGTTAAATAATGGCCTATTTTTGATAATTTTTTCATGCTTATATTTTTTATCACTTTATCTTTCTAAAAATAAATGTGTGTCTTCTCCACCAATTATAAAAGGAAACCCACTATCCTCCCCTATTAAAACATAAAAACCCCTATGGTTTGGCCATTAATTCACAAATTACTTCCTTACAACCATACATAGATCATAGAGTACTTATTTTGACAAGGAAACCCTCCTAATAAAGCATTCAATATAAACGTAAAGAGCATCTCTGAAGAAGAAGTAAATTTTTTTAACATGCATAGTTTTTTAATTTCTTTTTAAAAAACTATAAAAAATTATGAAACTAAGAATATATATTAGCACAATTATCTCATAAAAAATGATATTTCAAAATTCTAATTTATTAACATGGTTCTATCTCTACTTCTGTCAAATGGGTAACAAAATTGTGTATCTTGTGTATGGAAGAATACCGCCTTGCGAACCGATGTAATTCATTTTACCTCACTAACATTATCATTTTGATATAAATATATAATTAAAATATGTATATTATATTTAGGAATACCTTTTTAATTTACATTCTATGGGGTATACAATAACATCAGTCATGTGTACGACGGATTACTGCCTCGCAAAGCATTGTGACTCATTTATCTCTTACACTTTACATGAAACGTATCAAGGTTATATTTAATGAATATATGTTATATTTTGAACTAAAATTAAGTATATAAATATAACACCACATCTAAAATTTAACCTTTTAATATTTTATAAAAAAATAATGTTTCTCATGTATACGTCTGGATTTCCCAATCCACGTAGCGATGTTAAATGTTTTCCATTTTATTTTTACATGGATAGTAATATGGAGGTATTTGATTAATATAAATTATATATATTAGAATAATAAATCTTCTATAATTATTAATAAATATTTATTATTCTTTCATTCAATCCTTCGAGAACCAATAAAATAACATTCATGAGTATAAATAGAATACTGTCTCCAAGAATGGTGTAATTCATTTTCAACAACTAACTTTAATTGATTTATATAAATAGGTATATAAGGAAAATATATGATATTTATACCATTTAAAAAAAATAGATATTATGTAACAATGATAAAATTAAAAGAACAGAAATTTATGGAAATAAAACATACATGGAAAACAAAGTAATTATCACATGAAATTATAATTTTAACTAGTAATTGATAATAAAGTAGTGAAACATGAATATAAATAAATCATATATGGTATGAGAATATGATTAAATTAATATAATAAATTTTTAATGAGAGTATATATATTATAAAATATGTTCTAACTTATATAAACTAAGCCGAACCTGGGGTATGTGTTTTCTCATCTCACTTTTACTTCTATGAGACATTTTCCAAATTAACCACTTAATCACTTTTGTGGTGTATATACTACCCCTTTTGATATGTTATATCATGAATCTATTTTTTGGTCATGGTATTTAAAGTTTCATTTTATTATATTTCACTAATGGAAATTATGATTTAGATGTTGACAAAGTGGTAAGGGTTTATTTCACAATTTCGTCATTATTCAGGATTATTTTATTTAAGTCTCCCTTGGGGAAAATATTTGTGATTTATATCTTACAATAAATATATTTTATTCTAATATAGTTATTTATTATATATTTCAATTAATAGTTCCATTTTACCATTATTTATTACATAAAATTATTGTGATATTTTTTAATAAAATCTTACATTATTTCTCTCTTTGTTCAAAAATATTTTATCATCAGAATCAATTATGTCTAGAAAACATTTCAAATTTATAACCTTTTCAAAAAAAATAATAAAATAAATTTATACCCATTTTGAAATTTTATAAATTTTCTTGAAATGAATATTCACATCGTTATCAAAAAAAATTCTTTTGGATAGAAATATGTAAGTATATGATCAAATACACGAGGGGGTGAAATGTATACTTAAAAACATTCATTTTTAGTTTTATGGATGTCTTTTTTTAACAAAGTAAAAAAATAATTCACTAAACTCTTTTTTTAATGTTATGGGAAACACCTTGGGATAGATAAAGATGATTATCATAATGAGAATATATAATAGGTTTTCTTATACTTGATCCTACTTTAATGTGTATAGAATATCAAATCAACATTTAAATAATAGAGAATGGATATAAAGTATCTCATCCTATTTAAAAGTAATTAGATTGGAATTAAGAAACTTTTATAAAATAAGTAGAAATAATGAAATGAAATATTTTAACCCAAATAGAAGGGTATCCAATGAATTTTCATAAAAGTACCTTGATTTATACATTCAAGAAAGTCGGTCTTACCCACACATGGTTAATCCCTCAATCCATGAAAGATGGGATGAATCAACTATTTATCTTTCCTCGTAATCCCTGGACTAAGAAGGTAATTGGAACATCTATCTTCCATTTTCTAGAAGCCCTCAATTTTAAAATTGGACGCATGGATAAAATATTAACGAGACATCCTGATATGGTTTCCTTAAGATTGACACTCTCTTATTATAGTTACAAACAATGACAAAAATAAATTCACTAGATATAAAAACAAAATCATTTAAATACACATAGTAGTCGATCTATTTACAAATGAACAAGTCATCAGGTATTTATAGGCTTGGAATGAAATGGTTGACTTGGTCTACAACAGTTATAGTATACCTAAAATTTATGAGGGACCTGTATAGCTTGCACATACAATGGTCATAAAAAAACAGAATAGATGACATCATTTTAGAATAAGGATAAATATCATGTGAAACATAATCATGTTATTAGTATTGAAAATATGCATGAATACTATTATATGTATACTAACAATAGTGAAATATAGTAGCTAATCGGTTTTGTGAATGTTACAAACTCATACAAAAAAATAATAAAAAATAATGGATTCTATAAATTATGACAATTGGATTCTGTAAATAGTGTTATTCAAATTTAAACAATTTAGAGAATCAAATTTGATAAAGTGTGAGAATTAGATTCAATAAAGTGTGAGAATCAGATTCGATAATTTATGATAATCAGATTTGATAAATTGTGAGAATCAGATTTGAAGTTATGAGAGAATCAAATTTATGGAAGTGTGATGATCATATATTATAGAGTATGAGAATTATATTTCATAAAGAGTGAGAATAAGATTCAATAAATTATGAGAATCATATTTGAGAAACACTGTGATTTGAACTCTAAATTCTCTATGAATCAGAATTGAGAAACTATGAGAATCTAATTAGAAGTATGTATCTGATCTCTTTTATTTGTTTTATTTTCTATTCAGTATTAGAAATTTTTTTCTATACATATATTGAAAATAACAACAAAGTAATTAAATATCATGAGTCTTATTGTTACAATTATTTCATAAATTCTCTTTATTGAACCATGTAGAAATAAAATATTAATAAATGAAATGTGTTTGTGATTTCAAAAACATAAAGGAATGAGGAAATTTATAAGGCATTGGACTCTACAATATCCCCATTTTTAAAAAGAACAAATAATTATTTAGTAAATTAATATTAAGACTGAAATATTTCATATTTAAATATAAAGTAAATACTTATCTCCCCTAAGTTTATATATATTAAAAATAAGAATACAACTAACTACTCTTAGGATATGAACTCCCCTAAAGTATCATATTCATTTTGGTAAGTATTTTTCTTCCATTATTAATAAAATATATCCCCCTTACATAAGGATGTCTTCTTTAATATTCTTAACCCTTCTCCCCCTTTCTGATTTATAGAAATGAATAGAGAAAATATACTAAACCTAAAAATTATTAGGTAACATTCTATATGAAACAAGATAGATAAAAATACATGATATTGAAAATTTTATCAATTAATGTTTTTGAGATAAAAAATAAATTAATCCTTCTTCGAAATCATGTATTTCACATTATTCTTAAACATCTTCTATTATTTGTGATGTTCTTAAATGTTTTCAAGGAGGACTTCATGATGTTGATTCTTCTTTTTTGGATTTGAATTTTTTTATTATTGAATCTAAAATTTTTCTTCCTGGGACTTGAGATTTTCATCCAACATTTCGTTTTGATTCATTAAAAGGGTAATCTCATCTTCGTAATCCATTCTATGTTTAACCTCAATGGCGATGGAATTTAGTTTCCCATAAAAATATTTGTCTTCTTGAAAATGAATTCATTTTCCATCCTTTATTTTTATAGAAAAAATATTTTTTTAAACATTTGAGTAATTCATCATATTCTGCTATGGAATTATTGATTGAATAAAACATATCATAAAAAACCTGAAGATAAATTTTCATCTACCATGACCACATGGCCATCTCTCTCCAATATTTCCTATGACAATTATAATTTTCAATGAAGGTTTGGAATTAGGCATCAATCTTGATTATCTCTTCTATATGAAGTGTTATTGAGTCCTATTCATGATTTAAAAATTCTTCAATTCTATGACATAATGACTTAGTATTTGGTGAGTAAGTAATATAATTTACCAACTTATTCATATATTGAACACAAAAATATTCTTCCATAATAAATGGAGACTATTATGATTCTTTTTAATTATTAATAGAAGTTCCAACATCTATCTTCTTCCCTTTTTCATTAAATAATTATGATTTCTATGCCCTCAATTATGTTTACCTTTAATAATAAATTTCAAAAATAATTTCATTACCATCACCACCATCACCATCAACATCATGATTGAAAGGAACTTTCTAAACATCACTATAAACGATATTTTCTTTCTAGGGTGAGGTTGATTTCTGTATATGACTACTAGATTTATGAGTTGAAATTTCTTCTGAGTGTATATTAGAAGAGGAGGCTTGATAAGTTATTATAGAGTATGTAAAATTGATTATACCTCTGATTGTGTCTGATTTCTTGAATCTCATACTAACTTTCTTTCTCATTACTGTCTTCATCTCTTACTTGAGTTTTCTCTTTTACACTCTGTAATTAACTTGAACTACTTATTTTCCATTATCTGATTATGTAGTCTCTACCACCACAAGAACTGATTATTGAGGTGTAATTTTGGATTCTTGATGGAATGATTTCATAAAATGAATGTTTTCTGATTCACTTTCTGAGGCTTTCAATAAAGCCTAATAGAACTCAGCTTCCGTTTTATTTATTATGCTAATTTTCCTTGTATTCCTTATCTAGTTCTGGATTTTATAGAATTTTTAAGGATTATTTATCAGCTATATTTATCCAAAATACTGGATATCTTTCTTTGTAACACCCCAAGCTTCCATGGTATGATTCTCATTAAATAATATAGTAGCGTGTGTTGTACGCAACTTCGAGATTTTAACACACCGCGACCAATCAAAGTAGCTGTTATGAATAGTAATACCCACTTTTTGAAATTTTATAAATTTTATCTCTCAAAATGGACTTCATTTTTGGATTCTGAATATCGAAATTAGCTTAGGGTGAAATTTTGGTACTTTTCGAATAACTTTTATATTTTGATGAATAGTGAAAATTACTAAATTTTAATTAAAAACAACTTTTTTAATCAAAATAATTAATAGTGATAAATTATGAATTTGAGTAGTTTTAAAGTATTTTTAGAATATAATTTTACCATTTAATAAAATTTTGGTCATTGGACATAATTTCACAATTAAACCAGACATAAACAAGTGTCAATCTTTTGATAGTTATTATTTCTTAAAAACACGCATTTTGTTTTGACAGCGGGAATTAATTTTAAATTAATTTCTGCCACTTCTGTGTTTTGAATTTAGAAAAATTGATTCCATATTTGGAATCAGGATGTAAAAATTGTATAAATAGGTAACTTTTATTTTTAGACATTTTGAATAATTACTTCGGTAAATATTTTATTTACCATGGTTAAAGGGTAAATCCTATAAATAAGGGTAAAAAAATAATATTATTATAATAATAAATTACCCTAAAACATGTCCTAACCTTATTGGTTGATTCATGTCCGACCATGGGCATATTTGGGTCGATTTTAGGACCCCATGGATCCGCTTGTAAGTGATAATGACTCTTTATATTAATTAAGTAAAAGTAAATACAAAAATGACATAAGCATATATCTTTTAGAAAAACAATTTTTACATAGGGTTATATATGTTATATGTTCCACTACAAATATTCCTTATAAAGATAAGATGATTTTCTACATAATGGAATTTTATTTATAATTTTTATACATTTAATAATTAAATTTTTTTATGCCACAATAATGATGTAGTATTTTCCTTATTAATGAAATAATCAAATAATTAGTATTATAAATGTTAAAATAAATATAATTTGAAAATTTTGATGCCATAAACTAATTTTATTGGTTAATATGAAATGTTAGGATTTCTTAAATGAATTTGGTTCTAATTAATAAAGTTGTTAAGACTTTAACAAAAATCAATTATTAAATATTGTCAAAATTGATATAAATGAGTTTTTAAAACAAGTATTATATTATTAATTAATATTATATTCCTAAATATCTAAGGTTAGGTAAAAGGACTTATATCATGATAGGTGTATCATTAATTGACCACTTGGGGTTTCATGGATGTATATAGTAAGTTTATTAACTATATAATATAAAAATACAAAGTGACATGGTAAATGTCAATCTAATTAACTAAGAGTTAAAACTAAAAGATAAGGTTAATATAATGACCAAAACTTGTCTAAAATATATTGGTTGAAAGGATTTCGACCCATCCCCACCTTAGAATTTTAATAATCCACTTTTGAGCCATTAGAAATCGAATATGAATTTATTATAAATTAATACTTTATGTTTTTCCTAAAGAGCCCCTCCCCCCCTTATTAAAGGACACAACTTCAAACCAATTATTCACACCTTCAAAGCCTTTTGGTTCAGCCAAAACATGCCCAAATACTCTCTCAAATCCCCTCGATTAAACCTATAGGCCTTAGTTTGATCAGAAAGCCAACCTAAGGAGCCCTTTTGATCAAATCAAAAGGAAGAACCTGAAGAATTGGTAATGTTTTGACCACCCTTTTTCAAGTTCCGTTCTTCTTCAACTTCTTATTTATTTGTTATTTCCTTTATAAAATAATAACTCTAGTATCTTATATATAATGTGATTTTATTATAAATATGGTACAACCATATTCAGTATTCTATCTATCCTTTGAATGACATGTCACTATACTTGCATACGTACGACTTACTGTCTCCACGTCGTGATATAATTGTTATTGAAAAACATTATTATTTGGATGGGTATGATAATGATATGTAATTGATGTAAATAATAAATATAACATGATAATGATTCTGTATATATTATATACCATCCAATTATATATTATTTTAATATCAAAAGAATGATATTGTCGCGCGCGCGTATGTACGGACTACTGTCTCCACGAACGCGATGAGATTCATTCCCCATCGTATCAATGCAAGTCTAATTCTAATTTGATGATTAAAATTAATGTTTAAGGACTTGATATCATTCTGTATATTAATAATATACAACCTATCCATAACAAAAATGACTTATGTAACAAAACATATAAAAGAAAACGAGTAAGTTAACGCCCGAAACGACGATAATACTAATACATTATTAACAAAGAAATGTTAAAAGATCATATATGATATCATATTAATGTGTATGATTCTTTTATAATTTAATAACAATTATTTCACCATTATACAGGAGGTTAACCTACCCTCAACCAAGGAAAAGTACAAGGTAAGGGTTTATTTCACAACCTCTTCATTATCTGAGGTTGTTTATACGTAATTATCTACTGGGACCTCTTTATCATCCGCATCCATGTTTATTAAAAATTTATTTAAAAACATTATTACTATTTTATAGAATATGGGTTAAAGTCATTTATACCCCTGTTTGACTTTTTACAAGAGGTTTATAAAGGAATCTTTCCGTCGTTTTCCAAACAAGGTCCTTGTTAACCTTTTCGACAAAATTAAGGTAAGAATGTTTTTTTTAACTTATAAGGTGGGTGCGGATATTTTTCACCATTATAAAGTCATCGAAGCATCCCTTAAAAGATTATAAGAATGTTTTCAAAATAAAGGTTTTCTTTATAATTATGTGACTTTTAAATGATTAAAAAAAAGAGATATTTCTCTCAAATAGTTTTTATTTCATCTATATCAACATCTTTTGATAAATTTTACACTTGTTTGAAGTTGATTTATTATGATACAAATAACCCATATTGTATTTAAGGTTTTGTGATATGTTTGAGTATGGATGAGTTATTTTTAAGCCATTAATGGTTTATGATTAATTTTTTGGCATTCTGTATGCTAGTTTTAATACGAATGTTTATATTATATTTCATCATATTTTTAAGATGAATGTGTTGGACTAGTATGTTCCGGGTTGGGGACCAGTAAAAGTAAGCCCTTTGGGTTAGGGTTCGGTTACAGCAGACCCTCTGGGTTGGTGTATGGTTGTTAGAGGCACTCCGGGTTGGTGTCCAGTTATTAGAGACACTGCGGGTTGGAGTCCGGTTACAGAGGCTCTCCAGTATGGAGTCCGGTTACAGAGGCTCTCCGGGTTGGGTTCCAGTTACAGTTATCCCATAGGTCTTGGCACGAGGCCTTGACATAGAAATTAAAGTTCGTCATTATGCATTCCATCATTATGAAAGTGGTTATTGATATTTCATGTGATTATTTGACTAGTAGAATATCCATGTGAATAAGTAAATGGAATTATTTTAATTTATTTTTTCCATGTTATGCTGAAGTTAAAGTTTAATAGTCTTTTGTTTTAGTTATGCATTGCCTTAAATGTTTATGTTTATTTAAGAAAGTTTTCGCTATATTGTTATCCTTACTGAGCATCTGAGCTCACCCCTTTCAATGTTTTATTTTTCCCAGGATGTGAAGAAGTATTTTATGAATGTCCTACAGGGATAGTATGAGGGAATATAAAGATAAGATTTTGTTGTAGTTTTTTACTTTATTATGTAATATAAGACTTATGAATGTATCTAGTGTTTCCAAGGCTACTAAACTAATCGGTCTTTCGAGACATGATCTTTTGTGATCATGCCAATGTTATGTAATAATGCACCGACTATGGGTAACTGGGGTCAGGGCATTACAGTTGGTATCAGAGGAAGTTTAGTACAAACCTTGGAAGCTAGATTTAGATAAACTCTAGTTAGAGCACATAAACCTAAGATGGACTTTGAGGATTAGTGTAGAATGACTTCCTAGAATTTTGGTGTTGTAGAGATTTTGTGAGTTTTCCGAGCAATACATCCCTGTCTGGATACGACCAGGTAGAGGCGGCTTTAGAACAGATGTATCTAGGGGTAAAACCCAAAAACACCACTTTGAGCTAGACTCGAACGGGAACTAGTGTACGACAACATGCATTTCTTCACTCTTGGTTGTGACACTCTTGGGGGATATGCTTAGGATAATTCTCATTTCCTTTACAAACCATTATTAAGGGTTTCTGAGTATATACTTCCTCAAAAAAGACATTTTTATGATTATGGATTATTTCCACAAACTGTTCAATTTATGATAAGTGTTTTACAAGTTTGTATTTATGTCATGTGATTCATAAACTAATATAGTGTATGCCATTGTATAGAAATGGATCCTAGTGGAAGAAATGGAAACCGTATCAATGCATGAACTCCATTTAGGGATTTCCCTCCTTCTCAAGATAATTATAGTGGTGCTGGTGATGCAACTGGTGCTGATATGCTAATCACCATATAGGGACAACTCACTCAGGTTATGAATAACAACCTTACCCGTATGGAGAACCTCGATCCACAGCATGGAGGATCAATGTTAGATCGCTTCATGAGGCAACAAACACCAACATTCAATGGGGGTATAAATCCACTAGTAGCTGAGCAATGAATAAGTTCCCTAGATAAAATATTTCAGGCTTTGGGTGTAGTGAATGGGAAAAGGTTATCATGGCAGTTTACTGCCTCACTGGAGATGCTGATCAATGGTGGTCATTAATTCAAAACAAAATGGACGATGAAGAAGTATCAAGTATGGAATGGAGGGAGTTTAAAGAGATTTTCTTAGAAAAATACTTTCCTCATGACCATTGAGTAGTTATGGAATGACAATTTCTCAGTCTAATGCAAAAGGAGGATGACAATGTTGCAAAGTTTGAAGCTAACTTTACAAGGTTAGCGAGGCATGCATCAGATTATATACATCACCCGAGGAGTATGATTGATCTTCATTGATCGGTTAAAACCATTTCTCCATCGAGAATTAGTCTCACAATCCTTCTCGTTATACGAAGACATTGTCTCATGTGCTATAAAGACATAAAAAGAATTCTCTAAATCTTATGACAATAATGTAAAGAAAGAGAAGAAGAGAATGGTGGAACAAGAGACAGATAAAGGGAAAAATGGAAAGAAGGATTTTCCATTATGTGATAATTTTGGGAATAAACACCCCGGTACTTGCCAAAAAGGAATGAGAGTTTGTTACAAATGTGGAGAAAAAGGTCACTAGGCTCATGATTGCAAGGGAAATAAAGATGCTGTCAATGTTGAATGCTACAATTGTAGAGAAATGGGGAATTATGCGAATGAATTCCATACGATCCAAGGAAACTTACCTTAAAAAGGCTAAGGGATCAAGGCCAATCTTATGATATTACTATAGTTGAAGTGGAATAATTAATGTATTTGTGTTTTTGGACTCACGGATTATATTCTGGTTATAAGAATAATGTGATATATATAAGTATTGTACTGCAGTACTTGTTGTTTTAATTAAGGTTTTAATATGACTAAGGTAATCATATTTTCAGTATATGACAATAAGATAAACTTTACTTTGTCTGGGGAATATGATGTGACAATTGATTTTGGAATTTAGATACCTTTTACAGAGAGTCTTGACAGAGGTACTTTGGATAACTATAATGTTTGAAGTGGATTAAGTTTAACTTTGGATAGTATTGTTTAAGGTTAAAACAATTCTTATGATCAATTTTTGGAATATTATGATACTATAGTTTTAGGAAAAGGATAACCTGCAGGTCGGGCGATAACCCATCGTGCTGGACAAAGCTGCATGAATTGAACCTAAAACCATAGTGCGACATGCCTTTATTACCTACCACTAGCCTGCAAGAAGTCCCTGGTCATTACAAAGTATTTTTCTTCATTTTAATGGTATATTTTAATGTTTGGATCCTTATACGATTAGGATAAATATAATATTTTTGAGTTCTATTATCTTTTGGAGTGAAAGATGAGTTTATGGTATAAATTAGTTGAAGGATAAAACTATACTTGTCATGTATATATATATATACCTCTCTCTAATTCTATGAATAAATTAATTCTTAAAATTTAGGAAAGGGATATTAAAACCAAAAATGTGTTATCCTAATACCTTATGTTTTGTTGAACTGGTGATATTTTAAATCACCATAGATTTAAGGCTTTGAGGCCCTCAATTTTACACTTGTTTGTGATTGATGAACTCAATCACTCCCTATAAATATTTACGTTTTCCCTACAATTATGTTTCTCTAATTTCCACTAATGTTCTCCAAATCGAGATAATAATTTGGTGGTGACTTTTTTATTTCTCTTTCCCTCTTATTAAGGATAAATTTTATTAACCCTATTTCCGATGTGGGTTTTCCACAAAGGTCTTTTATATTTTAAAACTTTTATTTTTGAAGAACAATTTTAAATTTCAAGGACACAATTTATTGAAGGAGGGGATAATGTAAAACCCCAAGCTTCCATGGTACGATTCTTTTTGAATAATACAGTAGCGTGTGTTGTACGCAACTTCGAGATTCTAACACACCACGACCAATCAAAGTAGCTTTTATGAATATTAATACCCACTTTTTATAATTTTATAAATTTTAAATCTCAAAATTGACTTCATTTTTGGATTCAAAATATCGAAATTAGCCTAGGGTGAAATTTTGGTAATTTTCGGATAACTTTTATATTTTGATGAATAATGAAAATTACTAAATTTTAATTAAAAACAACTTTTTTAATCAAAATAATTAATAGTGATAAATTATGAATTTGAGTGGTTTTAAATTATATTTAGAATATATATTTTTACCATTTAATACAATTTTTATCATTGTACATAATTTCACAATCAAACCGGACATAAACAAGTGTCAATATTTTGATAGTTATTATTTTTTAAAAACACGCTTTTTGTTTTGACAGCAGAAATTAATTTTAAATTAATTTCTGCCACTTATATATTTTGAATTTAGAAAAATAGATCCAATATTTGGAATAAAGATTTCCAAATTGTGAAAATAGGTAACTTTTATTTTTAGACATTTTTAATAATTACTTTGGTAAATATTTTATTTACCATGGTTAAAGGGTAAATCCGGTAAATAAGGTTAAAAACATAATATTATAATAATAATAAATTACCCTAAAACGTGTCCTAATATTATTGGTTGATACATGTCCGACCATGGGAATATTTGGGACGATTTTGGGACCCCATGGATCCACTTGTAAGTAATAATGACACTTTATATTAATTAAGTAAAAGTAAATACAAAAATGACATAAGCATATATCTTTTAGAAAAACAATTTTTACATAGGGTTATATATGTATATTTTCAACTATAAATATTCATTAAAAATATAAAAATATTTCCTATATAATGGTATTTTATTTATAATTTTTATACATTGAATAATTAAATTTATTTATGACACAATAATGATGCAGTATTTTCATTATTAATGAAAGAATCAAATAATTATTATTATAAATGTTAAAATAAATATAATTTTAAATTTTTGATGCCATAAACTAATTTTATTGGTTAATATGACATGTTATGATTGCTTAAAATAATTTGGTTCGAATTTATAAAGTTTTTAAGACTTTAACAAAAATCAATTATTAAATATTGTCAAAATTGACATAAATGAGTTTTAAAAAAAAATATTATATTATTAATTGATATTCTTTCCTAAGAATATATGGATCGGCCTAAGGACTTATATAATGATAGGTGTATCATTAATGGACCACTTGGGGGTCACATGGATGTATATAGTAAGTTTATTAACTATATAATATAAAAATACAAAGTGACATGGTAAATGTCAATCAAATTAACTAAGAGTTAAATCTAAAAGATAAGGTTAATATAATGAACCAAACCTATCTAACATCTATTGGTTGAAAGGATTTCAACCCATACCCATCATATACTTTGAATAATCCACTTTGGAGCCATTATAAACTGAATATAAATTTATTTTAAATTAATAATTTAAGTTTTTTCTAAAGAGCCCCTCCTCCCCCTTTTAAAAGGACACAAATTCTAACCAATTCTTCACACCTTCAAAGAATTTTGGTTCGTCCAAACCCTGACCAAATACTCTATCAACTTCCCTCACTTCAACCTAGAGGCCTTAGTTTGATCATAAAGCCAACCTAAGGAGCCCTTTTGATCAAATCAAAAGGAAGAACCCGAAGAAGAGGTAATGTTTTCACCACCCTTTTTCAAGTTCCTTTCTTCTTCAACTTATTCTTTATTTGTTATCTACTATATAATGTGATGTTATTATAAATATGGTACAACCATATTCAGTATTCTATCCATCCTTTGAATGAAATGTCACCATACGTCCGTACGTATGGCTTACCATCTCCATGTCGTGGTATGATTGTTATTCAAAAACATTATTATTTGGATGGGTATGATAATGATATATAATTAATGTAAATAATAAATATAACATGATAATGATTCTGTATATATGATATACCATCCAATTATATATTATTTTAATATTAAAAAATGATATTGTCGCTCGTGCGTACGTACAGACTACCGTCTCCACGAACGCGATGAGATTCATTATCCATCGTATCCATGAAAGTCTAATTCTTATTTGATGATTAAAAATAATGTTTAAGGACTTGATATCATTATTTATATGAATAAGATACCACCTATCCATAACAAACATGACTTATGTAACAAAACATATAAAATAAAACGAGTAAGTTAACACCCGAAATGACGATAATACTAAGACATTATTAACAAAACAATGTTAAAAGATCATTTATGATATCATATTAATGTATATTATTCTTTTATAATTTAATAAAAATTATTTCACCACTATAAAGGAGGTTAACCTACCCTCAACCAATGAAAAGTACAAGGTAAGGGTTTATTTCACAATCTCATCTTTATCCGAGGTTGTTTATACGTAATTATCTACTAGGACCTATTTATCATCCACATCCATGTTTATTAAAAATGTATTTTGAAACATTCTTACTATTTTATAGAATATGGGTTAAATTCATTTATACCCTTGTTCTACTTTTTACAAGAGGTTTATAAAGGAATCTTTTCGTTGTTTTCAAAACAAGGTCATTTTTAACCTTTTCGAAAAAATTAAGGTAATAATGTTTTTTAACTTATACGGCAGGTGCAGATATTTTTCGCCATTATAAAGTCATCGAAGCTTCCCTTAAAAGCTTATAAGAATTTTTTAAAAATAAAGGTTTTATTTATAATTATTTGACTTTTAAATGATTTCAAAAAAAGATATATTTCTCTCAAATAGTTTTGATTTCATCTATGTCAACATATTTTGATAAATTTTACACTTGTTTGAAGTTGATTTATTATGATACAAATCATCCATATTGTATTTAAGGATTTGTGATATGTTTGACTATGGATGAGTTATTTTTATTCCATTAATGGTTTATGATTAATGTTTTGGAATTCCGTATGCTAGTTTTAATACAAATGTTTATGTTATATTTTATCCTCTTCTTAATATGAATGTGTTGGACTAGTATGTTTAGGGTTGGGGACCGGTAAAAGTAAGCTCTCTGGGTTGGGGTCTGGTTACAACAGACCTTCCGGGTTGGTGTCCAGTTATTAGAGGCACTCTGGGTTAGTGTCCGGTTATTAGAGGCACTCCGGGTTGGAGTCCGATTACAGTGGTTCTCTAGGATGGAGTCTGGTTACAGAGGATCTCTGGGTTGGGTTCCGATTACAGTTATCCCATAGGTCTTGGCACGAGGCCTTGACACATAAATTAAAGTTTGGCATTATGAATTCCATCATTATAAAAGTGGTTATTGATATTGCATGTGATTATTCAACTAGTAGAATATCCATGTGAATAAGTAAATGACATTATTTCAATTTATTTTTTCCATGTTATGCTGAAGTTCAAGTTTAAAAGTATTTTGTTTTAGTTATGTATTGCCTTAAATGTTTATGTTTATTTAATAATGATTTCTCTATATTGTTATCCTTACTGAGCATCTGAGCTCACCCCTTTCAATGTTTTATTTTTCCCTGGATGTGAAGAAGTATTTTATGAATAATTTACAGGGATAGTATGAGGGAATATGAAGACTAGATTTTGTTTTAGTTTTTCACTTTATTATGTAATGTAAGACTTATGAATGTATCTAGTGATTCCAATGCTACTAAACTAATCAGTCTTTCGAGACTTGATCTTTTGTGATCATGCCAATGTTTTGTAATAATGCACCGACTCTGGGTAACTAGGGTCGGGGCGTTACATTCTTTCCTTTTCTCCTGGTCTTTTATCCACTTTTCAAAGACATCGTCTGGATAAAATTTCTGCTTCTTTGACTTCTGCTGTTTAGAATCTTGAGAATTTCTTTACGTAGAATCATCTATCTCATCATTATAACATTCTTCAACTAGAAAAACCATTATGGATGGATCTATAAACTCCTTATTATTTTCATCAAAATAATATTTTATTATTTTAAATATATCATCACTTAAAAGAATAATTTTGAACATATTTGGATACGAATTACATAGAACATTGAAAGAGTTCAAGAAATTATGTAACAACTTGGAAAAAGTTGCTGGAAACATAAGAATATAAGACCATATTGACCCATAATTTATCTTATTAATCATCAAAAAGACGTATGTCATCTTGTTTATCTTCCTTGGATTTACATGAAAATATTGCACACTAATATATATTACTTTAAAGGTATCATTTTCTCCTTTTATTATAATGAGTAAAAATTGCATCCATAAATCTATCATCGTATTATTGGAGGTGAGATAGGAAAATTTCAGCTTCTTTATTGATGAAATGCATAATAATTATGTTGTGTGTTTCATTATTGAATGGATGTTCTGATTCTAGATGTTTGTGAGAAGGGTTGAAAGCTTCTCTATTAAAGGGTATTTTTAGGACATAGGTTTCTTTTATAAATGATATTGAGTATTATTTTCCATAACATTTAAACAATACTTTATAATTTCCCCCTTTTATAAAGAACTCAGCTGATTCATAAAACAAAATAACTAGTTCTAGATAGACTTGATCCTAATCTACCATGTTTTTTTATGTAGATATATTTCCATACTTGGAAATTTATGATCATAATTAATAAATAATCATACTTGATAAATAATTATTGATAAACTAAAAATTCTAAAAATATACACCAATAATTGAATAACTTGGACGTGGGAATTGAACTTTTATAATATATTATCCAAGACATTTGAATTTATGGAAATGGAAAGGAATTAGAATGAGGGTTTTGAAGGCTGGAAGAAACTCAGGCATAAATTGATGATAATCGATGTTGTACATGGGGGTAATGTTCTATATATAAGCAGAAAAGTGATTATTTGTATTCCAAGATTAATATGGTGGTTAAAAATATAACAATATAATATAATTATTGAGATTAAGATGAATAATGTTTTATAAGATCTGAAATTTTTAAGTTTTAAAGAAAAAAGGGATTTATGAAAAGATGAATCTGATAAATTTTTGAAAAAAATTGAAATTCCAACATATAGAATTGAAATTTGGAAGTAATAGGTAAGAAGTTTTACCTTTCTAAGTTCTAAAAATATTTACTAATATTGGGAAAAAATTATTTTTAGAATATTAAATTCTAATTTTTTTATTACAATAAGAAAGCTTAAAAAAATACATAATTCCAAAAAGTTTAGCATGTTCCAAAAAAATTGAATGGTTCTGTAAAAATTTGATTGGATTTGAAAAATTTTGATTGGATCCTAATTTTTTTGATAGGATCCTAAATAAAATTTAAGGAAAAAAATCAAATGTCCACCCCCTATGTAAAGGAGTAAATTAAACTAAGTAGATAGTTTAAACAAATAGTGGAAATGAATTATTACATTATAGTTATAATTCTTATGTTTTGTTTAATATATTCAAATATATCGTAAGGTAATGATTTTTTTAAAAATATTAATAAGTTATTCTTGTGTTCCGATAAATTGTGAAGTAATATTCCCTTTAAGTGTGTCATCCCTAATAAAGTGATATCTAATATCTATGTTCTTTTCACATGAGTGATGTGTATGGTTTTGTCTTAGGAATATTGTACTAGTTTTATTACATAGTATTTGAGTTTTATTAAAACTCATGCCATAATCATTGAGTGTGTGTTGAATCTAGAACACTTGAGCACAACTGTTTCCAATTGCCACATATTCAGCTTCAGTAGTGAAATGTTCTACAGATTGTTGTTTTTTACCTGATCATGAAACTAAATAATATCCTAAGATATGAAAAGTTTCAAATATACCTTTATTATCCATTCTACAACCACCAATGTCAGAATCCGAAAAAAAATTAGTTCAAAATCATTTTCATAAGCATAGAAAAGGCCAAAATCCATCGATCCCTTTAAATAAAAATATTATTTTAATATATTTTAAATGAGATTATTTTGTATTTTCCTAATTCCTAGAACATAATAATACTAAAAACATTAATTTTAGATGACTAGCTATTAAGTATATTAAACAACCAATCATACCTCTAAATGTCGTTTGATCCACCGGTTGTCCATCTTCATCAAGATCAAGTATATTTGTGGTTGCAATTGGATTTCTAATACATATAGTATTGTTATATCCATAATTCATAAGAATATCTATAATATAGTTATATTGATATATATAGGTTCCTTATGATTTTAGTGATATTTCAAAACCAAGAAATAATGTTAACTAAACCATCATTCTAATTTCAAAATCAGATTTCATATGATTCTATGAATCGTTTAAAGATTACTGAGTTGATATGAATATAAGTCATCGACAAAAATTTAAAAAATTAAGAGATTTTTTTTATTTCTTTATAAAAATTATTAGATCAGTAGTTCAATTAACAAATGAATTTTGAAAAATAAATCTTGTAAGCCTATCCTACCAGGATTTGGGTAATTTTTAAAGTATGTATAATGATTTGGTAAGTTTATAAACATATTCGGGATATTTATTTTCTTCAAAACCAGGATTTTGTTCAAAGAAAAATTACTCTTGAATATATGCATTACATAAAGTAAGCTTCACATCCATTTGAAAAAATTTGAAATTAAATAATGATGAAAAATCTAATAGAACAAAAATAAATTCATGTCTAGTAACTGGAGCATTGATTTCTTCATAGTTTGTTCCTTCTTATTGATTATATAATTTAGTAACTTCTATTTCCATATTTTGTACAATGATTCCATTTTCATCTCATTTGATTCTGAATACCCATTATACTCCAATTATAGATGTTTGTTTTGGTATTTCTACCAATGTCCAGACTTTATTATTTTTTAATTCATTTAGTTCATCTTGCATAGCCTTAATCAAATTTTCATCACCTAAAGCCTCACCAGGACTTTTGGGTTAAAATTGGGAATGAAATGATAGATGTTCTACTTCATTTTTAAAATAACTTCAAGTCTTTATGGGTTCATTTATATCACTGGTGATATTATCAGTAGGATGATTCCTAAGAATCAATAGGCTTGTGTTTTGTAAATCCTTTTCCTCATCTTAAGTTTGAACGTATTCTGGAGCGACTTCTTCACAAAAAAATTCTTGTTTATTCTCCTCAGAATAATCTTCTTTGAATGATTTATAATCATTGTTGGAAAACACATTACACTATGTAGGATGGGATTTTTTAAGATCAAAATGATAATATTTATAAAATTTAACATGTATTGTTTCCTCAATAGTACTTGATTTTTTTTTGAAAAAACTATAATCCTTAGAGGTAGTGGAATAGCCTAATAATATTCCCTCAAAAGACATGGGATTAAATTTATATAACTTATATTTTGTATTCAAAATGAATACTTTGCATCCAAGTACTCTGAAGATTGAAGCTTCTGGTTTTCGTCTTGTCCATAACTCAAAAGGTGTTTTATTAAGAAAAGGTTTGATTAAACCTCAATTTAAAGTATAGAAAGCAGTACTAAATACTTCAAGGCAGAAAAATAGTAAAATAATATTCACTCAACATGGTTCATATTATCTATTAAATAATGTAGTTTCTTCTTTCCACAATGCCATTTTGTTGAAGAGTTCTTAGAGATGAGAAGTTACGAGTAATGCCTTTATTAATACAAAAAGATTCAAAATATAAATTTTCAAATTCTCTACCATTATCACAGCTAATAATTATCAATTGAAGGTTTTTATCATTTTTAACATTGTCTTTAAATGTTTTAAAATAATAAAAGGATTTATATTTCTTTTCAATAAAATAGACCCACGTAAATCTAGTGTAATCATCAACAAAAACATATACATAGTGTTTTCTTCTCATAATTGCAGTTTGTATAAGACTAAACATTTCCATGTGCACTAACTATAATTCATTGGAAGTTGAGACATCACTAATCAATTTGATGCTAATCTTATGTTGCGTGTCATATTGATAATGGTCACAAACTATTGAATAATCCATTCTAAGATCAAGTATATCCTTAAAAAGTTGTTTAATATTCAATTTATATATGTTCTTAAGGTTAGAGTGTCCTAGTCTTCGATGTGATAACCAATATGGATCTTTCATTTCACTAAAGCAAGGTACATTTTGGATCCTAAGGTTTTCTAAGATAATTGTGTAATCATTCTCATGCTGATGGGAAGAATGAACGATTTCATCCTTGGAATTATGTACTAAACATTTATAATTCCTATAATTCACAAGAAACATTATTAGAAGGATTACTTATTCTTATAAGGTTGTTCTTAATACATTTATTAAATAAAACAATTTAAATAATGTATTTTCAATGAAAAAAATGTTACATATACCAACAATCCCTCCTTGAGCGTTATCCTTGAATGTAACTTTTCCATATCTTATTTTGATAATCTTTTTTCTAAACTTATTGCTACCAGACATGTCCTGAGAATATACCCTATCCATGTACAATGTTTTTCTATTGTTAGAACCTTCATTATATTCTTGAAAATTAAAAAGTTATGTTTTTGTAAACCAAATATTATTGGAACTGGAATTGTTTGAAAGTAAAATTTTAGTAATCCACATTTGTTATGAAAAATAGGCTTTATCAAATCCAAAGTATTGGATTTTATTTAAATTTTTTTTTGTTCAAATGTCCACCACTTTGAAACATAGTGAATAATGGGGCACTTTTGGGAATAAAATAGTTATTTCTAAAATAGGTTTTGAATGAGAGTAACCAATTTCAGAACTATTCCTTAGAGGAAAAGACTATGAACAAATATAATCAAAATTTTCATTAGAATACATAAAATTTGATAAGATATTCTTTAGAGAAAAGAGTTATGATTTTTTAATAATGAAAAAAATTCTTATCCTCATAATAATTTGTTTTAGAATTAGGATTTTTCACTAAATCATTTTTCTCAAAAATGAATTTTTTGATATCCATAGAATGTTTATCTTTTTCAGAAGTTACATCTTCAAGGTTTTTGGAAACAATAACAATATCAATATATTTTGTATTAAGATATTTTGAAATATCTGATACTTATTTTTTATAATATTGATTTTATAATTTTCATTATCAACTTTCATTTTTATTTTATTATTTTCATTTTCAAGTAACTAGAAAATATAGAGACTTCTTAAAAAGAATGTAATGTACCTTCTACTAATGAAGATTATTCATCCAATGAATTTCAATTTTTTTCATAATTGTAGTTATAATTTAAAGACATATTGGTTAAGGATTCATCAAAGTGTACCATTTCCATGAAATGCTGATTTTTAGTAGTATTATGGCATAATGTCCAATATTCGATTGTCCAGAAGTTTTATTGTCTTGAGATTAATCATATGAATCCACCCCACATTCACTCTATGAATCATTTTATATCATAACATTAATTAACATAGTCTTATAATATTTTTTCTTATTCCGCTCAGAATTCATTTTGTTTCTATCACTTATTTTAAGTTTTGGACAATCTGGTCTTATATTTACTTCTTTATTACATTCATGAAATGTACATTTATAATCATTCTTATCATTTTTATCCTTTTTCTTTTATCAGTATTGAAAATAATTCTTTCCAAAAATCTTTTTCATCCTTCAATCATTATTAGATAACTCGTTTTTGATTGTTTAAATTCACTTGAATCTGATTGAACCAAAAATTTGTTTTTTTATTAATAAATTTCTCATGAGAATTGGATTTCATCTGATTTAAAGTAGTAGTAAAAGCAACACCTCCATTAATTTTCCATTCATTTATTATATCTATTTTTAGTCGGTTATCATAATGAAATAGATTTCCAAATAACATATAAAGAGTTTCATTTGTGACTTTCCTTGATTCGTCAATTACGGTTCTCTTCCATTATCATTAATTCCTAATGATGTCTATAATCTAATCTACAAGGATCCCATCATCTAATAATTTTTCTCCCTTTGATTGTATGTTGTTTACAATAGTCATGAATCTCTATTAAACTTTAGCTTCAAGTTATCCATAGGTAAAAAACCATGATAATATGCTCTAAGAATGGATCTTCTTGTTTCAATGACATTAGATGTTCCAAATTGAGTAATTTTTAATTTCACTCATATTCTATTAGATTCTTCACATGATGAAATATGGTTGTATATATTCCAGATCATATAACATATCAAAGAATTTTGTACCTTATATTTATTTGATATTCCTTCTTCTCTTGATTAGTAAAAAGTCCCACTTATTTGTCAAGAATTTTATAATCTCCAATAAGAATATCAAAATTATCAATAGTTGTGTTTATAAAAAAAATACTTCATTCTTCCTCTCCAGTATTCATAGTCATTTCAATAAAAAATATTTTTTCTGGTATGATTCAAACTATCTATTTATCTGACATTAAAACCTTCTATCTTTATAATAATAAGAAAAATCTTTTTCTACAACACATGTTAATGTATTAAATATTTATAAACAATAATTTTATAAATGAAATATAACTAAATTTCAAAGGTAATGTAATAAAATATATGATCAGTGAAAACATACTCTGATACTAATTTTAGGATTTAAATATGTATGTATATGCTCAAATTCAATAGGGGTAAATTTTATATTTAAAAACATTCATTTATAATATTATGGAAATCTATTTTTTTATGTTAAACAAATCAGATTTAATAAAACCTCTTATGTAAGGTTAAGGAAAACACCAAGGGTCTAATAAATATGATTAATGAAATAAAAAAAGATATTCGTTTTATAAAACAAGATTCTACCTTAAAGCATATCGAATCATAAATCAAAGTCTAAACAATAGAGAATGAATATAATGAATCACTTCTATTTAAAATTAATTACATTGGAATTAAGAAACATGTAACTAAAAAAGTAAAACAAATAAAATAGAATATTTTAACCCAATGACAATGGTATCCAATGAATTTTGAAAAAGGTTACTTGTTTTATACTTTAAAAAAAGTATGTCTTACCTACACCAGGGTAAGCCCTTGATATGTGAACTCTATAATAGAGCTTCTATATTACTATCCACACAAGACCTTGATGAATATGGTATTCAAAACCTATGTCTTACTTTTTATAGAATACCTCTATTATAAAATTTTATGCATGAATCAAATCATAAATAGAGAACCTGACAAGGTTTCTTTAAAATTTAAACTATATTTCTAAGTTACAAAAACTGGGAACAAGTTGTTCACAAGAGATAAAATCAATTGCCCGTCGACACAAATTGTAGTTGAGCTATTTAAAAACAATGAAGTTATCATGTATTAATTTTCTTGGAATGAAATGATCGACTTGGTCTCCAATGGTCATAATTTTCCTAAAATTTTGGAAGGTCCTATATAGCTTGGACTTATAATCATCATAAAATAATATATTAGACGAAATCATTTTAGCATAAGGAAAAATATAAAGAGAAACATTATCATGTAATTAGTATTGAATATATACATGAACATGGTTATATGTGTAATAATAATAAGAAAATAGAGTAACTAATCTCTTTTTGAGAATGTTATGAAATCAGATTATTAAAACAAGGAAAAACACAGATTCTGTAAATGTTGAGAATCTGATTCTGTAAATAGTGTGATTCAAAATTAGAAAAATATGAGAACCAAATTTGATAAAGTGTGAGAATTATATTTGATAAAGTGTGAGAATATGATTTGATAATATTTGAGAATCGTGTTTGAAATTATGACAGAATTAGATTTTAGGATGTGTTAGAGTCGGATTTGATAGTGAGTGAGAATCAGATTTGATAAAGTATGAGAATCAAATTTTAGAATATTTGAGAATCATATTCTAAATTCTAAGAGAAACATATTTGAGAAACTTTGTGAATTGGGTTAAAAATTATCATTGAATATAATTTGTGAAATTGTGTGAATCTTAATATAAGTATTGATCGGAATTCTTTTATTCGTTTAAGTTTCTATTTTTTTAGGGAAATGTTTTTTAGAAATATTTGGAAAGAAACATAAAAGGAATTAAGGAACATGAGTCCAATTCTTATCATTCTTGCATAAAATTCCTTTATTGATCCTTATAGAATGAAAATATTAATAAAGGATTTTTTTTGGAATTTCCAAAAAAATAAATGAATGGGAAAAGTCATATAAGGATGTTGAATCAAAAATTTCCTTTAATATTTAACCAAAAATGTGAAAGGAATTTTTTTTGACATGTTTGGTATGAACGGAATTTTCTGTTATCATGAACACTCAATGTTTTAAAAATTATTTCTACATGTTTTAAAAGGTTATTTTAAGATAAAATTATTTGTAAAATATTCTTTGATCTTTTTTTAAAAATATATATTTACATATTGAATTTTCTAAGTATACTTTCCTAATGAAATGTTTTTAATGATGTTTTTAGTGTATTTCTACTCATCAGTGAAATCAACACTTTATTTTACATTTTATCCATTGAGGATATTTTCTATTGATATCATCTATAATCTTACATTGGATGGTTTATGATCTGTTTGAATAAAGCTGTATAAATTTTTTTCCATTCAACATATAACTTTGGTAGTTTTTATTTTTTATCTGATTAGGGTAACTATTATAATTTCTTATGTTAGATTTTCAATTTGAATTTTTTGTTTATTATGCTTCCTTAATTTCATTTGAAGTGTGAATTAGAATTAGGAAGTGATAAGTGGGACTTGGTTATACATTTTATTTTGATGCATCAACAGGTTACATGATACAAATCAATTTTCCAAAATATATGGGTTTCTAACTGCAAATTTAAACTTTCTTGTGAAAGAGGTATTCATAGAATATTTCATATATTCTACATTACACATTGCCTCATTACGAATCAATTATTTATTTCCTAATGATTATTCTATTAGTTATAATATTAATAGATATTTTTCAGGGTTTTTCGATTATTTATATGGATTTCTTTGATAATCATTCATTATTTCCATATTATGCTCTTGTAAATTTCTTAAATGTCATGTGTTTATGTTATTTATCTTGACATATTTAAAATTATTATTTATTCATGCTTGGTTCCACTATATTCATACCCTTAAGGAGCATATTATCTCACCCCTTTCTTATGTTTGATTTTCCATAGGATACTAGAAAGTGTTTGATGATTAATGCACTAGGATATGGAATGAGGAGTAATGGAATTCTCAATGAAAAATCTGAGTGTATTTTCTATTTTCAAATTTATGTGGAATTAAAATATGTATCATGATTTCTATGACTACTAAACTATTCAGACCATTAGAATGTGATACCTTATATCTATTGATAATTTAATAATGTAACCATTGAATTTGGTTTACTAGAGTGAGAGACGTTACATTTCATGTGGAAAGATGTTTAACTAGAAGAACCACACCACTGTGAGGAAGAAGGGAATGTTTCTGATGAATTTTTATAATGTGAAATATTTTCATAACAATCAATTGAGTAATAGATAAAATTTTTGGTTCTCATATTTATATCTAAATACAATATCCAATTAGATTTAGTAAGGTTTCTAGAGATGAGGTGGATTATTTATCATCTAATAGTTGAAGACTATAGTTATTGGCTTTAAAATAATACCACCTTAATTTACTGATTGGATTGATTTGGGTTCTAAAGAATTATTAGGAAAGGGATAATGTTAACAAAAAAATTATATATTTCTGGTTTTGACATACATATTATTTTCATGTTTTGGAAACAAACTACTACTTTTCAAAATATGTAATTTTTATTTTATTGTAAACCATAATAATGGTATTTATATAATATAATAAGAAAATAATGTGTTGTATGTTGATGAAGAATAATGTTCAATTGATTTACATCACACCTAATTTAGGAATCCCCAACTTGGTTATATAAATAAAATTTAATTGAAAAATATATATCAGGATGGTTAATTGGATTCATTCAATCCAAAACCACTTGACAGATGTCACACATGTTCTCAATGTAAGATAAAAAACACTCCATTTGGTGGAAAGGGTGAAATAAACATAGGGTTTCTTGAATTTGAAAATGCATATGTATGTAGAGTTTTTTTTATTACAGCATGTGGTGGATACTAATACTTCATTACAATTACCAATGACTTTAGTATATATGGATATTCTTACTTGATGTGTTGTTAGTCTATATACATTGCAAAATTTTTGGATATTAAGAATTATGTACAAAATTATCATGTTATGAAGATAAAGGAGATTATATAACATCTGCACAGAGAATATCATAACTATTAATCCATTAATTATCTTAAGATTTTTGGGATTCTATATTAACTAACCCCTCTTTATACATTATCGTGGAATGGTGATAGTAATAGAATAAACCACACGTCATTGGACATGGTGTGGTCAATGATGAGTCAATAAGTTCTTATATTATACTTTTGTAGATATTCATTATAGACTCTATCAAACAAACATAATTTCGTCCCCACTAAACAATAAAATGGGGTTCCATTTTAGTTACTGAGAGGGAAGAAACCTATTTTGTGGCATTCTAATGTATGGGGTTATGTGGAATGTGTTATGACCTCTTATGGAAACAAACTGGAACCCTGAGGAAGGAGGTGTATATTTATTTTATATACCAAGGAAAAAATGGGACATTTTTTATATTACTCTTCATACAATAAGGTAACAGTTTTAAGACACATCACATTCCTTAAGTGGGGGTATATCTCAAAAAGATATATTTGGAGCTATATTGAATTTGATAAAAATGATGCTCAAGATACATCAGAGTTGGAATAGGATCAAATTCCACTAGAACCTATAGAAAATGTTTTTATAGATTCACTGGTAATATATAGGATCAATAAAGGGGTTAGAGAACTATAGTCACCAAATATGGTGACCCATTATTGGTTGATAATGATGAATTGTTACCCTACAAGGAGGCATCAAGTATATCAAAAGAGACAAGATGGATGGATTCCATGAATAATGAGATGAATTTAATGTACTAGAACTATGTTTTTGGTCTGTTCAATCCTCAATTAGATATAAATCTTATTAAGTGAAAATTGGTATTCATGAAAAAACTATACAATGACGGAGAAGTTCATACCCATATGGCATAGTTGGGGGATAATGAATTTTGGAAAAGATAAAGAATTATCTATGATAAAAACTTTTCACTAATATTTATTCTAAAATATATCTTTTTTATTATTTCAATAATAGCTTTCTAAGAATATTTCATTTGTAAAATGGATTTAAAAACATATTATTCATAATAGGATACATATGAAATATGTTTTTATGAAACATTTTAGAAGTTCTTTCCACACCAAAGGATTACTATAATTTATCCATGTTCTAGATATACATTTATGTATTTAATATAGAATTGAGATAATGTAAAATTCACATAGATGAATTCCATAATGGAATTTAATTTTATAAATAATGAATGTGAGCAATGTGTTTATGGGAGGTTTAGTGGGAGTGTAATTATTTTTCCAATATTGTATATTGATGACATATTACTAATAGTAAATGAGATATTGGTCTTACGGTCTATTAAGACATGGATAAACTCATGATTATTCAAGGAGGGATTAGGTGAAACAACCTACATTTTAGGAATCAATATCATTCTAGATAGATCTAAGAGGGTTATTTGACAATGTTAGTGTACATACATTAATAAGGTATTGAATATATTCAATATGGAATTGTCCCGAATAATATTGTTTTTGTTTTGACATGAGATACATCTTTTTAAAAAAAAAATCCTTATAGACAAGAGGATAGACAAGGATAACTAGAATACCTCATACCACCCTAATAGGGTCAGTAATTTATATGATGATATGTACCAGAATTGATGTTTCCTATTCCTTTATCATAGTTTGATGATATAGGAAATATCTAATACACCTCAATTGGATGGAAAATAAAAATATTCTAAATCATCCAATATTAACTAAGGATATGATCCTGGTTTATATAGGAGATTATGAGTCATTTATTAGGGGATATATATATATATATATTCTAGTTTACAAATAGATTAGAGTGATCTGAAATGACAATCAGGATATGTCTTCAATCTCAATGGATGAACAAGGAGCTGGAATATCTCAGAGGAGCAAGTTGTTTGTGATTAAATGGTAGAGTGCATGTATATTTCATCTTTTTATGAATCTAATGAAGTAATGTTGATATAAAAAACCATATAGGAACATTAGGTGGTGAAAAATAATAATTAACATATAACATTATATTATAAATATAATACAACATTGGCCCCCACCATGGATCCAAAGTTATATAAATATATGATGCAATAAATTTTTAAGTATCATGTCTTGAGGTATTTATATCAAAGAGGTGAGTTTATAGTATGAAAGCATTCTATGTAGGATAAATTGGTGGACCTGTTTACTAAATAATGACTTTGTAAAATCAGGAATATCATTTGAGAGATAACACGTTAAAAGTACTCAGTAGTTGGATATTTTAAAAATGGACGTCTGTTGGAGTTAGCTTCACATCACTAACTACTATTAACCATTCATTACCTGTATATTCATAATTTTTAATATTAATAAATATCTTATCACAATATGGGAATTATGTTGTATAAAAGGAATGTAATAACTTAGTTGGATTCTATATCACTTAAAAAGGCCATTGTTGTTCCCCAATAGGATGATAAGCACGAAGTGTCATGAAAATATTCTTAAATACATGTTATGTAGATAGATAAAACATAACCCATAAATCTAGAGGGCATGTTCCTTTGGGGGGGAATATACATATTACATAAATATAACCATAAGATATGTAATATTTATTTTTAACTCCATATAATGAGCATATGATTCTTTATTATCTTATTACTAAATGGGATACAATGGGGGAATAAATAATGAGAAGGGGTGATATTTGAATCCCTATAAGAGAATAATCAGAGTAAATAATTTTAATAATGTAATATATATGAGACAAGTGGCCTATCATTATATCAAAAAAGAGAAGGACCATATATAATCGCATGGGATTATATCATAATAACATGATTTAATAAGATCATTGAATCATAGGAATGTTGAAACAATATAAAACTTTACATTATAAGATCATGTTAAGGCTAACTACCAATCCAACATGACATATTATTCTAGGATAACTATATGTGCATAATAAATGGCACCTCATGAGATGATAACATTATCCAATTCATTGGATATGTATAATTGTGGTCCCACACATCACATAATAATATGTAAATGCATATGTTTTCTACATTACTAAATCATTCAAAAATCAAAATCATAATAAAGTCCCATAAAATGAAATGTATTAAATAATATTGTCCATAGGCATAACAAACAGGACTGGAATAAATATCACCATGAAAATAAGGGATTAAATAATTCTGTAAATTCATAAATTAATAAAGATGAATAATTTATAAAAATGATGTTCAAGTGATTAGAAATATAAGAAATAATTATAGAATGTATAATATTAAAAGAAACATTTAGTTGATGTTTTAAGAAGTGAGTAAAATGAATTTTAAATATGGAAGGATCCTAGTGTTTTATATACAACAAAAATATATCAATAAGGGTTTAATTTATACAATTACTGTTCAAATAAATTAAAAAAATTTATTTTTTGGTTCACAAAATTAAATAGATAAATAGAGAAATTCTATTAAATTAGGTTTTCCTAAAATAAAAAAACAAAATGGGGACCTTAAAATATTTTATATACATAGAAATTAAATGAATGTTAAACTAAGTATATATTTGAGGAAAAATATACATAATAAATAATAATTAAATGAAAAAAATAAAGATTGAAATTGAGGATCATAGAGAGGAAGAATGCCCCAAAATAGAAGGGTGTCACTGAGATGTTACCTTACCTTAGGTCCTCGAATGCTTGGTATATGTGTTTAACATCAAAATTAATCTAATTATATTTTTTAAAATCTAGATTCATAACATTTTTCATGTATATTTAATTTTTCTAAGGATTATGTTTTCTGATACATCCATCATTTATAACAATGTCTTTTTCCCACATAAACCATTTGAGGTTGTTCGGTTAGTTTCTTCAAAATTTTTTTGTTATATTTAGTAATGATCAAAGGAGTCATCAAATCAATTTATTAAAATAAATATTTTATATTTATTTGATCCTATATTATTCTATTAACATAATAGTTATTATTTTTAATGTATTATAAAAAATTGATTAAAACTATGAAAGGTATCTTGGTATATATTTTTTGACCTTTTAATTTACCATAGATATTATTTGATATTATCATTAATATAATCATTTGTATTTATATAAAATAAGTTATCTTAAAAATATTATACATATTATTTAAATAAATTTCTAACAATATCCATGTAATATAGTGATGAAAAATTAATCACATCATCCATGGAGGTGGGGAACCGACCATAACAGGTGCGATGATTTCATTTTAGAATTAGAATGAGAGAGTAGGATATTTTATATTATATTGATATAATAGCATTTTATTATCTATATAATAATGATTCCATTATATAATTATGCTTTTATAGACTTAGTGGAGGTAAAATAAGAAATAAGCTTCACTGAACCCAATTAAGACAATTACCACTTCCTTAGATAGCCTTATTTAGACTACTCCTTAAGACTTCATGTATTTAACTTTGGGAGATGAAAAAATATATTTTAATCTGATGTATATGTTTTTTGAGATATTTTTTGTATAATTATGATGAGATAAAGGTCAAAGAGTGTCTGGATAAATGGGGTGGTGTATGGAGATATTTATAATGAGACTAGAGGGTTATTTTAGAAGAAAATAACTAATATTCAAATAGTGACTAAAAATATTATTCAATAGTATAGAGATTGTGACTATTTAATAAATTATACAATACAATCTTCATATAAATTTTATAATCCTAAAAAATCATCATATACATTATTAATAAAAAAAGTACTTATATGGTATTTCACTATTCACCACTATTTTTTTTAATAATACAACTTCACCCAAGTCCTTTTTTGATGTTATGATTCTTAAAAATAAATCAATTTCCGCAATACAATTTTCTAAATATATGAAATTACATATTTAAATAAAATTTCTTTTTATTTAAAAATATTAATTCGTAATGAATGTCGAATTCTCCATCCCTTTGAAAAAATAACTTATGTTTTCAAAAAATTATGACATCATTTTTATTTTAATATATATTATTTCATGAAATTATTTTATTAATTTTTTGTTTTTAATATTTCTTAATTTATCAAAAAAATAATTTTAATGAAAATAAATCATATAAATTTTACAAATAATATAATTAGGATATATTTATGAAAAATATTTGTTTTATTATTTTTAAGACTTTTTAAAAATTTAATAATGAATATCATACATGTAACATTAATATAATAACATTAATTTGTTTTTATTATATGTTCTTTTTATAGGGAAATTACATTTATAAAATAATTGGACATTACATTATTCCCCTAATTCATAATGTTCACCATAAATACTTCATTATACACACTCAGGTGATAATAGATGTGAGAACAAGTATTTCATTTCTTCCTAGGGTTACCATGTTTATTTTTCATGATAACATTTTCAGCAATGAACTTTTTCAAAATGAGTTATCATGTTGCATAAAACTGTGTATCTATGGTCCACGATCTTCACATACCTCTCCTCAAAAGATATATCATGATCCAAGTATAACACCACTGTATATAGTACATCTGAGAGATATTTCATGTTCTTACTTTAGAGGGATATATAGAAATCATAATGAACTTGAGAATGGTTTGGTTTATGTTCTAGTAAATAAGTCATATCTCTGATGTGATTGAGATTCTCTAAAAGGTCAATGTATCAAGGATATAGCTTTCCCTTATTCCAAATTCTCATCACACTATTCCATACATATATCGGAAGGAACACTTTATATATAACTTCAAACTCCAATTATAATCAAATTTTGTTAGAATATATTTGATATTGACTCTGTGTTTTGATGATATGTTTCTGAATATTCAAGAATTATTCTACCATTTCATCAATAGTTCATCTCCTATAAACATAATTTCACCTATTTCATCCCTGTATACTAGTGTTCAAGATTTATTCCCATAGAGTTATTCATTTGGATCTATTTTAATGCTCAGGAATATGATTTTATTGTATGAGGACTTAACAAAGGGTATATTTTTATCCAATCCTCCTTTGAAATCCACATTTAAAGTGCTCAAAAAATCCTCATGTGTCTATATTGACCATTCATATTGGTAATTATTCTAGGTTTTATAAGACATAGTAAAGTGTAATACTATTTTCATATAATATTAAATACTTTTCTAGAATAGTTTTGTAAACCCTAAATTTATATCAGATAAAATCTATAGCAATGTTCCATACAACCTCACCACTTATATGATGTATATAATTTCAAGATGATCAAGTGATAAGAACTATTTAATGGAAATAATGTTATGAGTCATTTATGGACATTACACTAAAACACATATGACATTATTCCTTTTGGATTTCTTTTTAATACTTTTGATGATTTCCATGGTGATGTTCTCCCATTTCTATGAAAGTATATGTAATAGTCCTATTATCCCCTGAGAATTCTTCCTTTATACCATTACTTACTGAAATAATATTAATATTTATTTATATTTAGAAATATCCTTATTCATATTGTCCATCCATTAATGCCCTAAAATATCTTCATATATCAGTGTTCTTCTGGGGGTGGATGAAGAATATTGATCTATAAGAATTAATCAATCACTCCTTTTTTATCTCATGCTATGGTGTTATAAATAGTCATGTACCAAATCTACAAAATACTTCATTATACATAATGAACTCTAAAGATATCATATTTCTTATAGAAATAACATTTATTTTATCTCCGCATCATTCCTTTATGAATTCTTGATATTATTTAGAATGGTTGAGCAATCATTTGAGAAAGGTATGATGTGATTTTTTACACAATAATTTCCATATCCTCCCATTCCATATCTATGAAGATTGTATCCTTCTCAATTACCATAAATGATAAGGATAGAATATTTTTTATAATTATATTAGCTTTTATATTGTTCTCCTTCTCAGGATGGTAGTGTATTGAGATATCATATTCCTTGATCATATCAAACTATCGTCATTGGTTCATATCCTTCTATTAGAATATATACTTCAAACTCCTATGATATGTATATATGATACACATATATTTTTAACTATAATTCCACTCTATATTCAATGTAAATATTACCATGTCCAACTCCAGATCGTGGATCAAATAATTATACTCATTTTCCATCGACTTTTTTAAGGCATTGCTTATCACATTATTATTTTATATGTATACAGAACCAAAGACCTTATTTGAAGCATAATTATAGATCAAAAATCCTTCCCCATATATGGCTATTGTTTTTGGAGGTGTGGTGACTATCTTATTCATAAATTTTTTTATTATATCTTCACATTCATCACTTCTTAAAATCATTATTCCATTCCGATTTATCCTGGTTTCAAGGTTTAGAAATTGATATAATTTCTCTACAAATCCTCAGTAATACCATGATTGATCAAGAATCCTATGGATACCTGTTATAGATTTTTTCTAGGATATTAATTAATTTTTTTTTCATAGAATGATCAAAAAATATCCCATACATATAATGATATTCTCTTACAATGTTTCATCCTATATCCAAAAAATTAAAATTTATTATGAATTACAAATAACTCTCCTTACTCAAAGTATTCAACCCAATACTCATATTATATTCATGTTTCTCCATTATTTTAGGTTATACTATAATAAAATATCTATGTACTAGAAAACTATTATCAAGGTAATATCTAAATACTCCATGCATCAAGTGCGTCAATATTGGGAGAATGTGTGAGTCAGAAGATCATTACTAAAAACCCATAGTGTAGGTAAATTTTATGAATAATAGTCATTGGAATATCTTCTATACTCACCTTGAATCGATGATATATCATTATAATGTCTACTTTAGTGAAGTAGTAGACAACACATAGATAATTGAAAAATTAATTAATTTATATAGTGGATACTTATTCTTAATTTTTTTCTTATTTAGTTCATGATAATCAATGCAGAGAATCAACGATCAATATTTATTTTTGGAAAATACAATCGAATCACCATATAGTGAAGCAATTGGTCATATGAATCACTTATTTGAATTCTATTTTTGTTTTGTATTCAATTCTTCCAATTCAATGGGTGTTATTATATATGAATTCCTTGATATGGGTTGATATCTAGGTATATGAGAAATTGAGGACTAAAATTCATAGTCACATGGATGATTTTTTGGGAATGATACCCTTATTCATATGGAAACAATATCCGTACCTGAGAAAATCTTTCCCAAATTGATCCATACTCCTCTATAATTTTTTTTATAATTGAAGGACCATTTGAGATATTGAATATGATTTCCTTATCCCAATAGTTGATGTTGTCTCTATATAATTATATTAAATCCATGCTTATTATAGTATAAAACTATAAATAATGTTGTATGGTGTGTTTTTCAAAATGATTCATCCTCCTAATGTTAATTGGGTTGATTTTCATACTGGTGATGTAGTGAATACACTCTTTTTTTTCACCAATTATTCAACATCGATGTATTGTGTAGGCTTTTTAAGTGTTCTAATAAACCTGAATGATATAAAAGAATGTGTAGAACTACAATAAGAAATGCATTGTTATTATTTAATGAATGAAAAATGTAGTTACCACCACTTTGTTTCCATCATCAACCTCAATAGTAGTAAATGAATAATCTCATCCATGATCTATTAGCGTTATAGGTTATTATTATTTGTTATACTAGAGGACCCATGTCTTAGAGAATTATGTTTCATAGTTTCCATTTACTTTGTATTTTAAACATTAACCTTATGTAAAATATTTGTTATAACCTTTTTTTTATTCAATCATTTTAGTGTTAATATCCATATTCCATAATCAATTATTTGATTTATAACCCTCTTTTGACTCTTTAATCACATCCTTAAACCCTTGATGTATTTTATGGGATATTTCATCACACACATAGAATAATTTTACATTAAATTTCTTTCCATCAATGATATTTATACATTAATCATCTAGTATTAAACAAAACTATCCTCTTTTTAATTTTGTACATGTTGAAATACTAATAATCACCAATCATTATTTAATCTTTAAGGTCACATTGGAAATTTTCCTCATAGATTTAAAAGTATTAAATCACCAATTCATTTTAAAGTCTCAACTCTAGTATATTAAAATGTGATGAATATTTCATTTAGGTTTAATGAAAAAGACCGAGGCCAACCATGAAATCCTTATGACGTTTTCCTCAAAAGAACGAATTACTTCATTTTTATTTTACTTGATTACTTGAAATTTCATCTCCATTTTATGTTGTAATTTTCTAGGTAAAATTTTATTGGATTATAACTCATTAATTCCTTCTCCCTCCACTGATTCAATTTATTTCTTTGCTTTTATATTCTTAATTAGTGTTCACCACTAACTGCATTTCCCAATAAGTTATAGAAATATAGTATGGATTTCTCTCTCTCTATCTCCTAGATTCTTGGAAGATATAGAATATCTTCTAAATGTTATAAATCCACTTTTATGCAATTATGGTATCATAAGATCAACAAAATTTAGGTGGATTTAGCTTTAGTACTGACAAAACCATAACAGTATCTATCTTAAGAAAATAAGTTTTATCCTCATGATTAATTTTATTATTCATAACAAGTGTTATTTTTGAAAGTACCTATGAGAATATATCGACCCCCACTATAAACATATTAGTAATTTAATTCAAGAAATAATTTTATTTCCCATCATAGATGATATTGTATTAATTTTTCATATTTAAATACAATTATTAAAATAAAAGAAGATAAATAATGTAGAAATTTTAATTAGTAATCTTGTAAAAATGGAAAATGATGAATTTAGAAGTAATGCTTCTTAAATTCCATGTATACCCTAAGATATGAGTCTATATTATTTAATATAAGTTATCCATTTTAATTTTATTATTCGGTTACCTATCCTGACTAGTTATATATTTAATAATAAATTTATACAATACAATAATAATGTATATTCAAATCCTTCATATTGGATTATATGTTACATTTGAATAAACCAATGTGAACCCCCAAATGAATGCCAAATAAGGTTTACAATTAGGGTCACATACTATACGCTGAGTATGTATATATTTAATACTCAACCATATATTTTCATCATTATCAATCCTATTTGAATCTTTATTAGATCCATAAACTACATATATTATCCAGAAAGGGATTTCATTGATATTATAATGACCCGGCCTTAAAACATAACATAATCTTGAATTAAATGAATAATTCACATTGAGGATATTTTCAGCTATAGAGTTTTAGAGAATTAGGACATAACTATTACATCTCAAAAAATTAAAAAGTAGAAACTTCTACATATTATCCATTTTTTTTACAAAACATCAACTCTAAAAAAAGAGTCATGTCTAGTTCCATATTTAAGACATCATGACTTTCCTTGATCCTATCCTTGCCCCTATTCCACATTATGTCCTGTGAAAAATATTTCAAAATCTTGGGGTGAGCATAAAAATCTCAGTAAGGGATACACAAAGGAAAACTTTTAATTTTTCAAAACAACAAGTAAACTATGAATACTTTAACATAAGTAATACTTTTCTCCTTTATGAAGTAGTAAATACTCTTCACTGAATAAAAGATCATTACTTACAATTTTTTAAACAAAAGATTACCATAAAAACCATATAAAGAACACATAACATATAAAGGTAACTTGGGACATAAAAATACATAAATGGAATAGCCATATGATCGACTTCCACACATATAACTAAATGGAATATCCATACGACCGACTTCCATACCCAATGCATTGGAGGTTATAATGTAACCACCCGTCCTGGTATTCACGGCACCACCCATCATATGGTTTATCACGTAACCACCCGTCAAATGTCCAAGTACCATCATAAAACATAAAATATTGCAAATGTAAACATTTCTCTAATAATATTTCTTTTTCAATCACAAGAAGTAATTTCATGATATTGAAATAATCAATCCATTTTTATAAACTATTTAAAAAGATTTTTTTGAATCAATGTGTCCCATACCACTTTGAAGCTTTTAAATGAATTATCATTTGAAAACATTAATTTCCATATAAATAAATCCTAAAACCCATTTTTAAAACATGGACATTAATGTGAAATATTTTTAAGAATAAATCTTTAAAACATTTAAAAATATATTTTAGTTAAAGAGTTTTTTAACAAAAAGAGAGACGCTTGAATACAAATAATTGAGGAATAACTTTTAATCAGAACTTTATAATATCATGAGAATAAAGGGAATCATGATATAATATGTCAAAGGACAGTATATACACCACATAAGAGTGAGTTGGTGTATAACTACAATGAAGTCTTAGTGGAAATGTAAATTGAGATGAAATCCCTTATAAAGATGGTATCATTAAATTAAGGATAAATCAATCTCATAATTATGTGTAAAAAATATAAATACACCCAATATAAGTGTATATTAAGTGTAAAACAATCAGAGGTCATTCACACAAATTCATAGGATGACATATTCAATAAGTACAAGTTGAACCCAAAGAAATCGAAATTGGGTTAAGAAGTTCCCTTGTAAAAATTCGACAACCTAACGACGTCACTTTAAAATTAAGAAAATGAGTTGATGAGACAAAAAGGGTATCTCATCACTTGGAAATAAATTTAACATCAATAAGTATATTGAAGAACATATCCTAACATAATAATATGTAATTTAAAAGTCATAAAAAAAGATGTCTTTTTAATAGAGGAGGGTGAAAGGTTCCCTTACCGATTTGGTAACTTATAAAACATATGCCACATGAAAGAAGGATCATACAATGAAGATGTAAATACCCATAAATTAATGTATCTTACAAAAATAATACAATCATGGGAAGTACATACACCACACAAAAGGAAGTAGTGGCAAATATAGCATGATTCTCACGGGGATAAAAAGTGAGATGAAACCCCCTTACCATGTTGTAATCATTCAAGTCGTATGAATAAAAGTTAAAAACCACAAAATTAATCACAGAATACCATGAATATAATTACAATCATGATAATATATATCAAAAGGCAGTACAAAATACACCACATTCAATAAATAAGTGGAAAACAATGGAAATCTCACTGAATTAAAAGTGAGATAAGAAAATCCCTTACCTTCTGTCCGACTTGACTCGATCGTTCCTTAATCTCCTGAATAATAAACTAAAACTAATTTATACTTGATTAAGAACCTTTTTAAAGTTTATTATACCTTTTTATATCACTTATTACCATGTTATTAACATTATGTAATCATTTAAGTTATTAATGTTCGTTTTGTCGATATTTGGTACTTAAGTCAAAAATGGACTTCTTATAATTACATGTTGTTCATGTGGTCAAAGGTTAATTATATCCAGAATTATATTCATTATTTTGATATCATATATATCATATATATCTAGAATATACATGTATTTATAATAGTACATAACATTTAGAGGTAAGAAATGAGATGTACTGTTCATGGAGACGGTAAGCCCTACGTACGCACGAACGCTACTTCCATTTATATTTCATATTTAATGGAATTAAAACATAATGAAACATATTAGTATTATAATTCCAGTATTTTATCATATATAATATCATTAAATATATCCTTTATACGTACCACATATGGTATTAAAGTGTCATATCACTTTGAGGGGGCGGTAGCCCGCACTTCCTCTAATGAGATTATCTTGTTTACCCATAATGGAAACTATAAAGGCATGATATAAATGGAAATTACATAAAAATAAAGAAAAACCAAACATAATATATATAATATATAAATAAAGTGCCATCATAATGGCCACCATTAGAGGTGGTAGATGATAATCGAACAATCATCGTTTCGTGAGGCTTTAGTTTGCCATCCACAGAAACATTATGTTATTCATCCATTAGATGGAGGTGTGTGTAAGTGTAGTTAGAATAATTCTCATAAAAACATCCTAGTATATTTTGGATACTTTTAAAAAAAAAAATAAAGGAATAAAAAGATTTTAGGGGTTGGAGAAGTAAAATAAAATAAAACAATTTAAGAGAAACTGTTACCTTTAATTTGGGTAACTCCCTTTGGTTTGAACCAAAGGACTTTTTGAAGTGCCTTATGCTTAAGGTAAGGCATATAGGAGGAGTATATGGATATAGGTAGTGTAATTGATCAGAGTTTTGACAAGTCAACTATCTTGAGAGGTGTGAGGAATTGGTTAGAAGTGGTCTCCTTTTATAAGGGAGAGGAGGGGCTCTTTAATAAAGTGTGAAACTATTTTTTTATAATATAATGATATTCGGTTTATAATGGTCAAAAAATCATTAAAGTCAAAGATAAGATGACTAATATTCTAAATAAAATCATTCAATCAGAATTTGACATGTTTTGAATAATAATGTAATCATTATAACCTTATTTATTTAAATCATTTATTAATGAGGTAAATATTTCATCATTATTGTGTCATATATAATTTAATTTATTTGATATCTAAAAATTATAAAAAAAATTCCATGATGTAGGAAATCGTTTTATCTTTCCTAAGAATATTTTTAGTCTAAAATAGGATTTATATAACACCATATAAAAATTAATTACTAAAATATTTTTGTTAATGTCAATTTTGTCTTCACAATAAATTAATTATTCTAAATTGTCATTTTCACACTCAAGTGGCTAAATGGGGTCCCAAAATCGCCCCAAAGATGACCATGGTCTTTAATAACTCAAAAAATATGGTTTGGACAATTTTTATGGTAATTTGGAATTATTATAATATTCTGTTTACCTTGAATTACCCTATTTACCTTTAACCGCGGTAAATAAGTCAAAAGTTACTATTCTCAAAAATTATTTTCAACTTATTGAACCAAATTTTAATTCTTTATAACAACCATGTATGTCGGATTTTATAAATTCAATTCACAGAAGTGGTAAAATTTCATTTAAATGAAAAAGTCAGTTTTTTAACTACCACTAAGTGGTTTCACTATTCATCAAAAATTGAAGTTTTTCAGAAAAAAACAAAAAATTCAGCCTAAGATATATCTGATATTCCGAATTAAAAAATGATGTCTATTTTTCCAAATTGAAAACATTTATGTGGCATTAATTAATTTTAAAATTAATTCCCGTTATCAAAACAAATAGCGTGTTTTTAAGAAACAATAACTATCAAAAGATTGATACTTGTTTATGTCCAATTTCATAGTGAAATTAATTCCAATGACCAACATTGGATTAAATGGTTAAAATATATTTTAATTTAACTTTAAAACAAATTAAAAATATAATCTAACCATATAAATAAATTATATTAAAAGGAACTTTTGAATTAAAATACAATATTTTCACTATTCATTAAAAAATGAACTTTATCGAAAAAATTCCAAAAAATTACACAAAGTAAAATTTGATGTCTCCATTCTAAAGAAGAATTTTATTTGGTCATATAGAATGTATTAAATTGACCAAAACTATATTTAAATAGGGTTCTACATTAAAAGGAGGTAAATCAGACTTTAAATGTAAATTATGCTTAAAATTAGATTCATTCATATTTTAAGCCTCTGACTTTTTATTGGATAAATGTAAATACATTTAACAATCATGTATAATCATATTATAGTTAGTTTTGTCCATTCCTCAAATACAATGGCTAGGAGTTAACTACCATTTAAAATAATAATATTATATTATTAGTGTGCAACGTAAGATTTCAAAGAAACTCGTTGTTGCGTATTGGGTATGCTATCGAACATAAAAACCCCTTTAATGTAAAATTAATATTTAATTCAAAAAATTATAAATATGAAAAATTCATATTCTTTATTCATTCGGGATGTTACATCCTTCCCCCCTTTTGGGAATTGCGTCCTCGCAATTTTAAAATTGCGCTCGGGAACTTCATTGAAATCCACACATCGAAAAAAAGAGTAAATAAAACTATCACTTTAAAATAAAGGAAGATAAGTACAAAGGTTACCCGAGACAACAGATACTAGGGTTCCTTGAAAACATGGATATGAAGGAGAAAAAAAACCATCAAGTTCTGATGGAGAGTAATAGGAAACAAGATTAGGAGAAAGTTAACCACAAGAAAATCACCAACTTAGGATGTGTGTAAACGGTCTTTGATTACCCAGTTGGAAACGTAAACCAAATTTTTTTTTGTTTTACATTCCTTTTCATAATTTTGAGGAATTAATCTGCTAAATAGAATAAAAACATAAGGAAATATACTTACCTTCAAGTAGAGTTTCATCTTTTAATAATTTTCTACCAAAACTAATCATTTCTCTAAACGATGAGAATTCAAAAAGACTTGGTCACATCAAAAGCACAAGAATCATCTTCTAGAGAATCACATAAACCAAAAAAGGAGAAATATATATTTCCCATGTATTTATACATCATCTAAAACCAAAATTGTTATTACAAGATCAGATAATCACCAAAAGGATATTCCTTTATAAAAATAAATACTACTCTTAATCTCAAAAATTCCACAAAAAGAACCCAAGGTTCAAGAAAGACCCTTAAAAAAATAGTTATCCTTAAAATTCTTCAAAGTAATCTAATATAATATTGAAACCCAAATCTCTGAAGGATTTAATCACAGTCTTCCAAGTTAAATATTAACATTTATCTCCAAATAACATCAGTTACTCTTAAAGTCTCATACAGAAAAGTAATTAACCTAATCACATATCCTCCATAATAGGTTAATCATTTCCTTAGATAACCCAAAATCAACTTATTCATAATTCATAAGATCATATAACTAAAAATAATTGGTCATACTAACCAGGGACTTCACGTAGTCCAATGGTAGGTAATAAATACTAGTCGCACATTGGTTGTGGGTTCGATTCACATAGCTTCGTCCGACGTGACAGGTTGTCACACGGTTTGCGTGTTGTCACTTTTCAAAAACTACCTAATTTTATAACATTCCCAAAAAGAGATAAATTCATCAAAAATAATAATAACATATTTTAATCACAAATGTTATCTAATAACTTTCGTTTTGCATCCCAAAATGTATTAACTGGTAATTGCCTCAAATTCAAGGATCATATAATCCCAAATGGTTCTTTATAACTATATCCACAAAAGAGAAGATGATTATTCCTTGAATAAAATTTTCATATATCAAACATCAGGGTTACACATACTATAAAAAGTCTTATAATGTAATCCCATCCTCAGAAGATCCTTATTACTTTTAAGCATTTCAATATCCTAAATTCTACCATAACTCTTGAATCCCTTATATGTTAACTTCTTACTCATTAAACATTCTTCATGATTCATTAACCATTCCTTTCAAACTTATTCTGAAATACTTGTTTCCTACAAACAAAATCATGATTCATATCCTAAGATTTCAATAATAGGAATACATATGTTAAGAAATAATCCATACCTTTCATTGGTCATTTTCAGTTTTTTCATCCTCAATCGGAATGGAATTAGGTATTGTAAACAAATATTTGTATGATCCTGGTGATCCCATTCAAAAAACTTCTTTTTAGGACATGTGTTTGCATAATGACCATGCACACCACATTTAAAACATTCAATTGATCCCTCAGAAATGACTTCTTTCCCTTTCCTAGAGTCAATTAGATGCTTCCTTTTTCTATGGAAGGTTCTTGCTTTATAACCTTCATTTCTACATCTATAGCATCTTTCTGTACCTTTGAAACATTTTCCTAGGTATTTCATTCCACATCTTTGACACATAGGTTTTTGAACACACTTACCTTTATGATTATTACCTGAACTTCCGTAGGTATTTGTTTCTCACATATATGATTCCTTATAAAGATCACTAAGGTTAAGGTTGTCAATTAGGACTCCATATAGTTTATTGAGAATAACCACAATGTTTTTCATTGCACCTCCCATATAATTCAGTTGCTCGTTCATAAAACCAACACAGTTTTCTTCACATCCACTGCTACTTTGGTACCTTCTAGATCCACACATTTACTAAAACCAAAACGGTCAGTGTGAGTATATCAGTAAAATCATCATATAATATCTTATGATGAGGGTAAGAACTAATACATAATTATTCATGTTATCTTAAACTCATTCAATTTATAAAAAAAACTATCACTCTTTCTGAAATCCTAAACATTATGGTAATGGAACTTATGCTTAAATAATTCCCTAACCTCTAAATTTATCTAAACCGACCTTTGATACCAACTATAAGGACCTGGCCTTAAAACTTAACATAATATTGAATTAAATGAATAATTAACATTGAGGATATTTTCAGGCCTAGAGTTTTAGAGAATTAGGACATAACTATTACATCTCAAAAAATCAAAAAGTAGACACTTCTACCTAGTATCCATTTTTTTTACAAAACATGAACTCTAAAAAAAGAGTCTTGTCTAGTTCCATATTTAAGACATCATGACTTTTCCTTGATCCCATCCTTGACCCTATTCCAAATTATGTCGTGTGAAAAACATTTCAAAAACTTGGGGTGAGCATAAAAATCTCAGTAAGGGATACACAAATAAGGAAAACAGTTAATTTTTTTAAAACAAGTAAACCATGAATACTTTAACATAAGTAATACTCTTTACCTTTATGAAGTAGTAAATACTCATCACTGAATAAAATATCATTACTTACCCTTTTGTAAACAAAAGATTACCTTGAAACCCATATAAAGAATACATAACATATAAAGGTAACTTGGGACATAAACATACATAAATGGAATAACCATACGGTCAAATTCCACACATATCACTAAATGGAATAGCCATACGGCCGACTTCCATACCGAATGCATTGGAGGTTATAACGTAACCGCCCGTCCTGGTATTCACGGCACCACCTGTCATATGGTTTATCACGTAACCACCCATAAAATGTCCAAGTACCATCATAAAACATAAAATATTGAAACTGTAAACAATTCTCTAATAATATTTCTTTTTCAATCACAAGAAGTAATTTCATGATATTGAAATAATCAATCCATTTTCATAAACCATTTAAAAATAGATTTTTGAATCAAAGTGTCCCATACCACTTTGAAGATTTTGAATGAATTATCAATTGAAAACATTAATTTACATATAAATAAATCCTAAAACCCTTTTTTAAAACATGGACATCAATGTGAAATATTTTGAAGAATAAATCTTTAAAACATATAAAAAGATATTTTAGTTAAAGATTTTTTTAACAAAAAGAGAGAATCTTGAATACAAATAATTGAGGTATAGATTTTTATTAGAACTTTATAATATAATGAGAATAAAGGGATTAGTGATATAATATTTCAAAGGACAGTATATACAACACATAAGAGTGAGTTGGTGTATAACAACAATGAAGTCTCAGTGGAAATGTAAATTGAGATGAAATCCCTTATAAAGATGTATCGTTAAATTAAGGATAAATCAATCTCACTATTATGTGTGAAAAATTTAAATACACCCAATATAAGTGGATATTAAGTGTAAAAAAATCATAGGTTATTCACAAAAATTCATAGGATGACATATTAAATTACTACAAGTTGAACCCAAAGAAATCGAAATTGGGTTAAGAAGTTCCCTTGTAAAAATTCGACAGCCTAACGGCGTCACTTTAAAATTTAGAAAATGAGTTGATGAGACCAAAAGGGTATCTAATCACTTGTAAATAAATTTTACATCAATAAGGATATATAATAACATATACCAACATAATAATATGTAATTTAAAAGACATAACAAAAGAAGTCTTTTTAATAGAGGAGGGTGAAAGGTTTCCTTACCGATTTGGTAACTTACAAAACATATGCCACATGAAAGAAGGATAATACAATGAAGATGTAAATACCCATAAATTAAAGTATCTTACACAAAGAATACAATAATGGTCAGTACATACACCACACAAAAGGAAGTAGTGGAAAATATAACATGAATCTCACGGGGATGAAAAGTGAGATGAAACCCCCTTACCACGTTGTAATCAATCAAGTCATATGAACCAAAGTTAACAACCACCAAATAAATCACAGAATACCATGAATATAATGATAATCATGATAATATATATCAAAAGTTAGTACACAATACACCACATGCAATAAATAAGTGTCAAAAAATGGAAATCTCACGAAATTAAAAGTGAGATAAGAAAATCCCTTACCTCGTGTCCGCCTTAACTCGATCGTTCTTTAATCAACTAAATAATAAACTAAAGTTAATTTATACTTGCTTAAGAACTTTTTTCAAGTTTATTATTCCTTTTTATATCACTTATTATCATGTTATAAACATTATGTAATCATTTAAGTTAATAATGTTCGTTTTGTCGATATTTGGTACTTGAGTCAAAAATGGACTTCTTATAATTACATGTTGTTCATGTGGTCAAAGTTTAAATATATACAGAATTATATTCATGATTTGGATATCATATATATCATATATATCCAGCATATACATGTATTTATAATAGTACATAACATTTAGAGGTAAGAAATGAGATGTACCGTTCATAGAGACGGTAAGCCGTACGTACGCATGAACGCTACTTCCATTTATATTTCATATTTAGTGGAATTAAAACATAATTATACATAGTAGTATTATAATTCCAGTATTGTATCATATATAATATCATTAAATTTATCCTTTATACATACCACATATGATATGAACGAGTCATATCACGTTGAGGGGGCGGTAGTCCACACTTCCTCTAATGAGATTATCATGTTTACCCATAATGAAAACCATAAATGCATGATATAAATGGAAATTATAGAAGTATAAAGAAACAATAAACATAATATATATCATATATAAATATAGTTCCAACATAATGGCCACCATGATAGGCGGTAGAAGATAATCGAACAATCATCGTTTGATGAGGCTTTAGTTTGTCATCCATAGAAACATTATGTTCTTCATCCATTAGATGGAGGTGTGTGTAAGTGTAGTTTTAATACTTCTCATAAAAACATCCTAGTATATTTATGATACCTGTGATGTTACAAAATAAAGGAATAAAAATAGTTTAGGGTTTGGAGAAGTAAAATAAAGTAAAACAATTTAAGAGAAACTGTTACCTTTAATTTGGGTAACTCCCTTTGGTTTGAACCAAAGGACTTCTTGAAGTGCCTTATGCCTAAGGTAAGGCTTTTTGGAGGAGTATAGGGATGTAGGGAGTGTAATTGGGCTGATTTTGGACGATCCAAATGGCTTTAGAGGTGTGAGGAATTGGTTATAAGTGGTCTCCTTTTATAAGGGAGAGGAGGGACTCTTTAGGAAAGTGTGAAAATATTATTTTATAATATATGTTATTCGGTTTCTAATGGTCCAAAAATCATTAAGGTCGAAGATAAGATGACTAATATTCGAAATAAAATCATCCAATCATAATTGGACTTGTTTTGGATAATAATTTAATCATTATAACCTTATTTATTTAAATCATTTATTAATGAGGTAAATACTACATCATTATTGTGTCATAAATAATTTAATTTATTTGATGTCTAAAAATTATAAAAAAATAAAAATGATGTAGGAAATCTTTTTATCTTTCCAAATAATATTTTTAGTCTAAAATAGGACTTATATAACACCATATAAAAATTAATTACTAAAAGATTTATGTTAATGTCAATTTTGTCTTCACATTAAATTAATTGATATAAATTGTCATTTTCACTACCAAGTGGCTCAATGGGGTCCCAAAATCGACCCAAAGATGACCATGGTCGTTAATAACTCAACCAATAAGGTTTGGACAAGTGTTAAGGCAATTTTGAATTATTATAATATTCTTTTTTCCATGAATTACCCTATTTACCTTTAACCGTGGTAAATAAAAGTCAAAAGTTACTATTCACCAAAAATTATTTTCATCTTATTGAACCAAATTTTACTTATTGATAAAAACCATGTATGTCGGATTTTCGAAATTCAATTCACAGAAGTGGTGAAATTTCATTTAAATGAAAAAGTCAGTTTTTTAACTACCACTAAGTGGTTTTACTATTCATCAAAAATTGAAGTTTTTTAGAAAAATACCAAAAGTTAAGCCTAAGCTATATTTTATTTTCCGAATTCAAAAATGATGCCTATTTTTAAAAATTCAAAACATATAATTGAAATTAATTAATTTTAAAATTAATTCCCCTTATCAAAACAAATAGCGTGTTTTTAAGAAACAATAACTATCAAAAGATTGATACTTGTTTATGTCCAATTTCATAGTGAAATTAATTCAAATTACCAACATTAGATTAAATGGTAAAAATATATTTTAATTTAACTTTAAAACCAATTAAAAAGATAATCTAACCATATAAATAAATTAGATTAAAAGGCACCTTTGAATTAAAATACAATATTTTTCATTATTCATTAAAAAAATGAACTTTATCAGAAAAATTCAAAAAAAATTCACAATGTAAATTTTGATGTCCCCATTATAAATAAGGATTTTATTTGGTCATATAGAATGTATTAAAGTGACCAAAACTATATTTAAAAAGGGTTCTCCATTAAAAGTGGGTAAATCGGCCTTTAAATGTAAATTATGCTTAAAATTAGATTCATTCATATTTTAAGCCTCTAACTTTTTATTGGATAAATGTAAATACATTTAACAATCATCTATAATCATATTTTAGTTAGTTTTGTTCATTCCCTCCAATACAACCGCTAGGAGTTAACTACCATTTAAAATAATAATATTATATTATTAGTGTGCAACGTAATATTTCAAAGAAATTCGTTGTTGCGTATCGGGTACGCTATCGAACATAGAAACCCATTTAAAGTAAAATTAATAATTAATTCAAAAATTTATAAATATGAAAAATTCATATTCTTCATTTATCCGAGATGTTACAGATATAATACCACACCATATTTACTTTACAAAAATTTCTGGATGTTTTCATATACATATTATTATAGAAAAGTTCCCACAAATGTTTTCCCATTCTAATAAAAATACTAAATATATATTTCTCTAATAACTACTATATAAAATTGAAAAAACTTCACATTTTATTTAATGAATTTTAATATTAAATTCAATAAAACTCAACATGAAAATGTTTATGTCTAGTAACAGTGGAATATTATAGATATATTACATCCAATTAAGTATAAGAAAATTAATATTAATTTTAATCTCTATAATTTGTTCCAAATATTTTTTTCAATTATTCAAAAAAAGAATAACCTTGAGGCATAAATAATGAAAATGTGGTAGCTATGAAGCCAAATAAGAGAATAATAAAAATAATGTTTGAGGATTAATTAATACATATGAGAAAAAAGGTAAATTATGTAATCATAAAATAGTAGGATCATGTATAATCAAATGTAATTGTATAATAATATTATTATATCATAAGATCATGTCCTCATCGATATATTTCCACAATATGAAACATGACATCATAATAATAACCTAAGTCTTAATATGAAGGAAACGTAACATAATGTGCTATACTAACTACCTGTTCATAATATATTGTATCTAATTAAATGAAAACATAATGTAATGAGTTATTGGAATTTATAATTCTATTTCCACCCAGAAAATAAAAATATGTACACATATATGTGTTTAACATTTAGAAATCACGCATAAGTAAAAATCAAAAGAAAAATAATGAAAATAAATAAGATACATAACTTTTTCCTAGGGAATAATAAAATGTAATAGAATAAATAATTATATTAAAACAATATATTAAATCATTTTATACATTCACGAATTAATAATTAATAATATTTCCGAAAAATTAAGTATATTTAAAGATAAATTTTATGAAATATGTGTAGAAGTGGTAATAAAAAACCATCTTAGGTGATGTCTTAGGAAGTGAGTAAGGAGTCTTTTAAAGACGGAATGAGAATACTATTTTCCATAAAAATTTAAATTAAACGTGATGGATTTTTATAAAATAATGAGTATTCAATGAATAATTAAAATAGTTGAGTGTTACATGAAATGATATAATAAATATATTAGTATAGTTAAATCGGGATTTCATTAAATGATGGAATGAAATGGGATCCTTAAAACCCTATATATCCCAAATAAAGAAAGGTAAGTTAAAAAAGGTAAATATTTTATAAAAATATATTTATATAATATAAAATATATATTTTACAAAATATATTTATAAATTGATTTTTATAGAGAGATATAATAACTTGAAATAGATCATGGTGGTCTGGAAGTTCCCTTACCTTAGGTCTTGAGTCATTTGATACATTCTTAAAAGCCTCCTGAATAATAAAATTTATTTTATAATTCGATTGATTAATAATATTTTTTAGGTATATTTAATTTTTAATGGATTATTTTTTGTTATAAGTCTATTTTTACATAATTAAATGCTCACATCGGCCTCTTGAGGTTGTTCAGTTAATTTCTTCAAAACTGTTTCGGTTTGATCATGGTCAAAGGTGTGGTAAAAAAGTTCCTTCATAATTATTACACTGTCAAAAAAATTTCACTGTCTTTTTAATACTTTTATGTAATTTAATTAGAGTATAATATTCATATATGTAATATTAATAATTATTAAACTGTTTTAATTTAGAAGGAAAATTAAATTTATAAAATATTAATACTTTATAGAGGCTTATTATCATAATTTTCTCCATTAGTAATCTTAAAATGAGATTGTTATGAGAAAAGTCACACACCTAAGAATTCCAAATGTTCAATGTGTTATTGGATATTTCTATCAGAAAGTGTTTTATTGTCCTCACAATTGATATTGTCATTAAGGTAAATCATGGGTCACATACATATAGGTGTTGAAAAAATACATGAATAAGTGAAATGGAATTAACAGATAACTCAATAACATATTTTACCTTGTACGTTAATAAAAGTAGATATCTCAATCACTTCGATTGTAATAAAACAATCTAATATATTTCATTTCTATAATGGTTTAATTGACACATTAATTTTATATAATTTTAGAGAAATATATTCAATTATATTAGGTGATGGCATAAGTATACAACCTATTTAATGATATACCATAAAAAATTGATTATATTATGCAGTAAGCATCTATAGTTGGTTGTTATCATTGTGGAATTAACTTATAATATCTATGGTTTCTTTAACATGTTGGTAAATGTTGATCTTGGGGTTTTTACCAATTTACCTAATTCTAATAAGGGTCTATAAGGTTGTAACATTAAGTGTATCTAGGACCCCAATTATATTTAATATGAAGTTTACATTATTATTAAAATTATTTTCATCATCTGAGGAACAATAATTTTTAAAGTTTTGTTGAATGAATATATTGAGTCACCAATTATTGAAAATAATATTTATATGATTATAATATTAGATAAATATTTATCAAGAGACATGGAATATAATATTTATTGAAATAATGAATGAATAATATAATGATAGTTATTTATTTATTTAAATATACAGTATTTATAAAATTATCGATAAAAACCAAGGAGGATTGATGTAAAACATTAAGGGATTAGTGGGGATTATATTTCTAATATTATTTAAGTAAATATTAATTTATTTATATAATAAATAGTATTGAAATTATTTGTTTGTTTTTTATAAATTTAGAAAATAATAATAATAATAATCAAGTGTTATTATAAGGATTAAGAGACTAGATAAGGTCCCATATGAAATAACCTAATCCTAAACTAGTAATATAAACCTGATTATGTCATTTATAGGGATATAAACACTTGTTCCTAACAAATCATCTCTAGATAATTCTTTCATCCCAAGAGAGAACTTCTTCTAGAACGCTCTCAAGAACAGAGGGATTCAATCCTTCTCCTCTATATCAAGTATTCAGAGAGACAATGAAATTATTTATAGTCTAGAAGGAATTTTAGTAGAAATAAATGTGAATAACACAAGGGGATCAATATTTATTTTTATCATGAAAAGATTCATCTGTGGTATTCCAAGCATTTTGGAACATTTCTGTATACCGCTAAAGGGATTCTACACATTAATCCTTCAACATTATGATGTTATGTTTAGAATAGGATAAATAAATTGATAATAAATAATGCATTTCATGGAAAATATATATTATTTAAAAAAATGTTATAAATTATATGTGAATAATCATTTCTTATAGATTAAATAGTTTCTATTATTCATGTTTCTAAGGACCAATCTAAGGATATCGATGCAAATAACTTATTCATCATGGTCCTAAACACTTCTTTTTTTACCCCATAACCATCAACAAGATGTTTTCCAAGGATATTATTAAGATAATGGGAAAAGGGTTATGTTATACCACCAACCTAAGGTAGTTTTTATAATTGTTCATGTGATTTTTAACCAATGTTGATCCTTGGGATATATGATTGTTTATAAGGCATGTTTTTTGTATATAATATTTTTTATATTGTAATAGGATATTTATTAAAAGGTTTTTTTCTTGTATATATTGTAATATATGTATAAAATTAGCACGAGGTTGGTTTAATTCCAACTTAGGATTATATTTAAGATGATTTTTGGTGTAATTACAACTGAGTTATATGTTTAGGATGAGGATGGGTGTAATTCCAACTCATAAATATGTTTGATGTGGATTTTTTGTAATTCCAACAATAGGGTATTAGTTGGTATGTTTTATGATGCAATTACATCCTTTTCCAAACTGATTAAATTTTTGAGTGGTTGGGTTTCAAAATTTCCTCAGGGTAATAGTTTGAACATGGTTGGGTGTAATTACTACTTTTCCAATTTGATGATATAAAGGATAAGGTTTGAGTTAATTCCAACCCTGGTTATTATCGTGACAGGTGTAATGGGTTGTTCCAACCATGGATGTTTTCGGGATACATGTTGGGTGTACTACTAACCTATGTAGTTTATACGGAGTGATTTGAGAGTACTTCCAACCATACCATACATGATTACTTAGTTGGGTGTACTATCAATTTTGATTCTCATTCTATGTATAATGGGATTATTGGAGAACATCACAACGAACCTTGTTATTATTATAAGACATGTATATACCTTTCATCGACACTAGACAAAGAGGTATGGTCGACCCCAAGTGTTATAATGAATCCGGATGATGTAGTGCGTATTTATTATAGATGTATTAATATTTTTATTTATTTTTATGATACACTAATATGAACTTATATTTCTAGATCCAGTAATGGAAACTATTAATAGTTGGATACAGAGTTGTATTCACAAACTACGTGGGAGTCTTGGTGATCATTATGACATTATAATTTATGGTGTGAGTAAGTGAAAAGTCTTTATAGTGGATGGTTGTGTAATGGATGTTAAGTCATAGTTGGGAGATACAACTTTACAGGTAATTAAGGCTAATTTTTTAGGATTAATCCTTCATTCTTTTTGTTTTTTGAATATATTTTATATGATCAATACATAAAAGATATTATTCTTACCTGTATAACTTGGGATACATTACAATTGTTTATTTTGATATAGAACATGACATATTATTTACAAATGGTAGGAACTTATCTATAATTTATTTATTCTATTATTACATTAGGTAATATATTTCATTTTTTATTTTGAAATTATTTTACCATTTTTAATACCATATAATGTATAATCTCTACAATATGCATATAGTTCCCCACCACTAGTCCAAAACCCCTAGAATATAGGGAGGTGTTATTAAGGTATATAACACCCTGGTTCAGTCATGGTGGTGGTGAATTGGGTTGGGTGAAATATACATCCAAAACTACATTCTCATCCATGAAATGGACATGTTTTTGGGATTATATAACCCTAATATTTTTATTTAAAAAAAATTCCAAAGTGTTTTTAGTAATTAAATAGTAATAAAAGACATGTAGTAAAAAGAAAAAGACTAGAATTAAAATTTTTAATAAATTATATGTTCCATAGATATCTAATTAGAAAAAACTGTAATCTTGTTCAAGACCATGATATTTTAGGATAGAATAACATTAGGGTGTATTATAAAAAAACAAATAAAGTCAAAGATCACAAAATTACTGACACATTGATAGATAAAAAATAGTTTAGGATGATATAATGAATTGAATAAGAAGTAAGGCGAGGATACAAAAGTAGATAACAATATTTTACATAGTCAATATAAACATGCAATAATCACTTAACATAATCAATTCAAATAGATTATGCACTAAAAATGATGCATTAGAAGGATAACCACTTCTATGGAATCAAACAAATCATCTAGACACAATTTATCGATGGAAAATTAATGAAAATTGATGAAATGGTTAATATATGAAGTAGGGTTAGTTGATGAATTTTTGGAAATAAACTTCCTCATATGAACATTATTTACGGGATCAAAACTCCCTAGTATATAACTGAATAGAACAATAACATAGCATCTAATATGATCATAAAAACATTCTAGCATTTTATCTAACATTACACTTCTACCAAACCATATGTACTGTAAAAAATATTTATTGTCATGATAAATAGACTTTGTAAATAGTAAAATGAAATGAAACTAATATATTCTGTTAATATCAACATCAACTAGTCATGTTTCATATGATGATAATTTAAAAAATAGCCTTAATTTAATGTTTAAATGAAAAAAATGAAATGTTATTCAAGATATGTCTTGTTGGATACAATTAAAAAATAAACCAATAGTCATAATATGGGATGTGAAATCTTTAAAAGTTATAAAAATTAATATCCATATAATAATAAATATAGAATACATTCATTAAATGAAAAAAGTTTAGATATGAAACTACCACAAGAAGCGATTATTGTATTTCTCAATGGTTATATTCTGAATTTGATATTCAGTTTTATGCCTTGGTATTCAATATCAAGTGAAGAGATCATAATTTTTTTATTTCCATGCTCTATGTCATTTTTATGTAATTTCAATATTTTGTTATTATTGGTGGAAGTAGGAGACCACTGACTAACTAGTGGAGGGAACCAGATAGCTGATGCAGGTTCATTAAACCAGTGAACCTATGTAGGTTTGATCAGGTAATGGGAAGAGGGCCTATAGGTTAATTAGTTCTATCTGCACACAATAGATATTAATTAAGGAGAAATGGATAGTTGTAAATAATATTGGGCATATGTATTAGTAATAGAAAAAAGTCATTTTACCCTAAATTACATGTTTACACAACCAAATCCAAATGTTACAACTTTGAATCTATTTTTCATTGAATAAAGGTTGCAATGTGATGTGTGTGGATCTCCCCCTCTCCTCCATGGAAAATATTTGTGTCAGTTGAATCGTGGATATCTGATGATTTTAATTATGTGAGTTACTCACATTTGATTCAGTTTATTATCTTATCCTCCGTGTGTTTATTTCATTTTGATACTTTATCACAGGATATAAAATCAACTAGAAGAAGTTTTGTTGTTTCTACTGTATATATTTTATCTAGGATCTAATCTCTCCCTCCACCATTATAGGTATAAAATTTGATAGTTTTCTCATAGATCATAAGGTAGTTGTCTCTATCTTACGGTCTTAACCTTACCAAGCCATAGGTTTTTATAATGATTTACTTTGGTTATAGTTGTGATGTTGATCATTTTAAATGAATTTTTTATTTAAGGGATGTTTTATTTTTGTTTAAAAAACATTGGTTTTATGGAAACCATTTGAGAAATATGATATACTTTTTATGTTTTTGTAAATGTGCTTTCTAAAGTGAAATGGGTTTTCAAGCGGCAATATGGTGTACATGACTATCAAAAATGTTTTCTGAAATGTGGTCTTGGATTTAATAATCATTTTTCCAGGTAATATATTTTTAGAAACATTGTATTGGTTTCTTAAATTTTATTATGATATTGTAGAGTCTTTGGGTTATAGTGAAAAAAAATCAAGGGTGATCCCTTTTAAAGATAGTTATCACTAGGGGATGATCCATTGGTTTCATGAAATCTAGGGTGTAGATCTTCTAAGGGACTGTTGTTACCAAAAATTAGGTGTTAATTAATTTGGCTAATGTTACATTGTGTGTCTTAGTGGTTTTTTTTTATAACCTCGTTTCAAGGATTTCCCAGTTGATTTATTTGATATTTAATTACAAGCATTTTATTTTAATATGCTTACATTCACAATTTATCGTGATATTGATATCGATGCTTAAAAAATTGTTTATTAATTTATTTATTACATTGGATTTGTGATATATCATATTGATCTATTTATTGACTTTACATTATTTTTAATATAATTACCTAATTTAGAAGGGAATGGAATGATTTGGAAAAGAAAATGAATGTTTTATTTGTAAATAAAAGTGATTTCATTTGAATTATTTTAGAAATTTTTTTATTCATGAAATAATAAACAATTGAGTTTTGTATAAATTGATGGAAGTGTATTTCATGTATCCTAATATCATTCCTTACTTTTGATATTGGGAATTCATTTCAATGATATTATTGCATACAAGTAAATTAAATAGCGTCATATAGAGGATTCCACTCTTATATCATGTTTTCTTTTTGATGGATTTTTCACGGTTGAGACACACAGTCACATAGAGATTGGTTCCTGGGTTTATTCACGTGAAATTTTTTAATAGTATTTTTTCTTTGTTGTGACCTTTTAATATAGATACTGGAGTTCATCTTTTTTTTTTTTTAAACATATTATATTATTTTTATCTATTTTGATGAAATGATTGATTATATCAAATCATATATATATAATGATGGTTAAATAATTCCCATATTCTCTTTGTATAAGATCATTGTATTGCCTCCATCCTATGGTGATAAAAAATGTTCTCTATACCGCGTGGTAGGATTGTTTTAGAAACATCATGGGTTAGTTATTATTGGTTAGTTACAAATTATTATCAATTTCTTTAGTTTAATTGAAGCTTATTATCATGATTTTGTATCACCCTCTTTTGTAGTGGGGTTATTGTTAGACTAGAGATAGGAATATAAAATATAAATATTTGGTGTGAGTGTGTTCTTGGATAGCTCACTTTGTTGAAAATACTTGAGTAAACATGGGAAGTTTGAGGTTGTCGAATGTTCTTGTTTATCATTTTATTTTTTAGGTTATAGATATTTAAATTGGGTTTATGATTATGGAATAAGATATCTATTATAATTTTTTTATCTTTATATTTTATATTTTATTGATTTTTCATGATGAATAACTTATAATTCTAGATAGGGATATATGGGTAAATCCCCAATGGTGAATCCTTTAAAAGAAACACATCATGGAAATTTTCATATGAATGGTCTTGTCTATAGGCCGAGTCACCAAGGTTGAATCAGAATTGAATAAGAACCATAATTTAGAATTAAACAAGAAGAATCCACCAATCATTCATTGTGGAAATGGTGTAAATTATTTGGAATAATAGATTGAAATGGTCAATGGGATTTTCTATTTTATAAAAATTCGATAAGACTCAAATTTTGAATTCACCTCATATACGATTTAAGTGGAAAAATGAAATATTGGGAACCTATAATTCTAGAAATGTAATGTCAATACCTCAAAAGTACTACCATTTTAAAAACCTCCTATCAACATTTCAATCCTATGGAATTTTTAGTGGTTAAGTCATGATATTATTTTTCTTTTGGGAAAGGAAATTGTTTTTTTCATGGAGTATGCTACTCATTTTTTTGAGTAGGTGCACTTGTTTCCAGACCTTGTTTCTAATTATTATCTCAAGGAAGGGATGATTTATATGTGTTTAATAGAGTATGTTAAATATATGATTATTAATATGTTCCTATCCATCTATGATGAGGTTGTGGACAAGGAAAATATGTATAAAAAGGAAAAATCTAGGAAGATATGTTGTTTTGTAGAATCATTTATAGTATGATGTATTTATAGTTCACTTTCTACTAAGTAAAGGATATGGGATAACCAACACCATGGTTATAGTAGGAGTGGGAAACATACAACATGATAGAGTCTAGTGGTTTTCTCCATTGTGGAAAAAATGGATACCTCAAACTTGATTGTAATGTTTCACCCAGGGTGTATCACACTTGTGGAAAATCTGGTCATCGTCAGTGTTCTATTGAGTGAGAGTCAAAGGTAATTATAAATAGGTCAATATTCACCAAGGTCATCCATTTTATACCTGATGTAGAAAAAAGGGTGGTATATGTACCTAAATACCGGGGTGATGATTTGGTTGTGAAGAAAGTGTAGAATGAGGCTGGGCATTTGTATGCTATAGGATTTGTATCAGGGTAGACAGATGTAGGACAAGATAGAGGGAGTGGTGTTTCATTTATTGATTTTTTAAGATCTCGACCATTTCTATAGTTTACTGAGACTTTATTTTAGGTACTCTTTTGTCTTTATTTGAGTTATTTTTGTTTTGGTTATAACTATGGATGCATTCAGGTGGAATTTTGGAAAAAATGAAATAAAAAGGGTAGTGCATGGTTGGAACACAATTAGGGAAAACCATGCACCCAACCTAGAAAACCAGGAAAACATAGGATGGGGGGATTCTCATGGCTATTACACAATTTGGAAAACCATGCACCCCTAAAATAATTGGCAAACGATTGGTGCACGATAAGATAAAACTATGCACATCATCCTAGATAATCATATATAGAATTTAAAGTCTCTCAAAAATTAATTCAAAAATATATTAAACCCCTTAATTAAATCCAAATCATCCCTCATTCTACCCTAGGTACTCTCTCAAATTTTGGGATCTCTTTGGATCAATTTTAGGCCCTCTTAATCTCTTTTCTTCACGAATCGAATCCTAGATCGAGGGGAACTTTTCTCCCAATCAGTGGATTATTCTACTTTTCTTCCCTCATTATTCACTTATTCATTCCATTTTCTTTCATCAATGTAATTATTTATATTTTGGTCAGATCTATATCTTTTGAGTGAGATCTAGATCTATATTTGTATTTGAAAGTTATTTATTTTCATTAATCTTGATTTAGGAATTTGAGAATCAGATATAGATATATATGTTTCTGTCGCTCAATATTCATGAATTTCAATTAGGTGATTATTCTTCAACGAATTGAGGTAGGTTTTCTAATATTTAATTATCATAATCTTGATTTTGGTACTTTTTTTTCATGTTTATGGTTTAGATCATTCTTTAGAAAATTCAAATTCATAAATAGCGTTATTTAATGTGGCCGATATATTAAATGATATATTATTGAAATAGATTACTAATGGTGTAGTTAATCATGATATTAAGCATTTGTACATTTAGATAATTTATTTGGAAATTAATTCTGAGAATTAAGGGCTACCTAATTAGATAATTAATTGGATGATTAATTATGTGATTTAGGTATTTGTGATTTAGATAATGGTCAATTGAATAATTGGATTATTTTTATTTAAATTTGATGATTAATATAAGAGTTAATTATGAGACTAAGGGGGTATCCATATATACAATTATTTTGTGGAATTAATTATTAGTTTTAATGGATTTCCATTTAAATAATTACTAGAGGATTAATTGTTAGATTTATGGATTTGTTATTTTGATAATTAATGAAGGGGTTAATTATGATATATTGAGATAATTGGATTTAGATAGTTAATTGATGAATTAATTGTGAGATACCAAGATATATTAGATGATATAATTAATGGTAAATTAATTATGAAATATTGATGTCTTGAGATGTGATAATTAATGGTAGATTAATTATGATATAATTAAATTATGAATGTGATAAATTAACGTATGAATTATTTAATGTTTGTTGAGTATGTGAAATATTGTGATTTTGTTTAATATGTTTTAATAAATGTTAAATGTTAACATGTACACTAGTCAAAGTATTAATAATGGTAACATGCTCATTAAATTATGTGTTATTAAATGGTAAGTGGTAACATTTACATTTAACCATGTATTATTAATGGTAACATGATCATTCAATTATGTGATAGTAAATGGTGAATGGAAACATGGAAATTCAGAAATAATTAAGAATGATAACATAGAAATTCAAATGTGATATTCCTTGTGGATGGATTGGATTCTGGCATGGGACGAAGTGGGTATTGGGGTTTGGGTGTTCTCGGGAACCTGGGGGTTTAGGTGATTAAATGTAGAATATTTAATAATTTTATAGAATATTTATTTATGAATTATGTTTATTTATTTATATAATTTCACAAACTATTATTGATTGGAACTATTTTAAAGATCATTCTTTGTGGCTTACTAAGTTGTACTCATACCCTACTAGGGCCGCCTGATGGGTACCCGAATTGAATTTTTTATTGCGGAACATGTTAAGGGGAAAGGACCTGAGTTTGTTGGCTTATTTGGGGATGGCTTATTTGTGACCTTAGTGGGATTTTATGGTGTCTTTATATTCAATTTTCATATTAGAAACTTGACACTTACATTGGCATGACATGTTTTCTATTTTAGTGGGATATTTTATTACCATATTTTCTTATCTTCAGAGATTGGAATTATTTGAGGTTATATATGCTTTCACTATTGTTTTCCTATTTCCACTATTGTACTATACTGACCAAATATACTATAGTATCCCAAGAATGACTTATCATAAACTCTCTTCTATTCAGAAGCCTCTGGAATACGGAGTGGCACGCTTGACGTCGTGTGACTGATTGGCTTGGAGAACGGGTGTGTGGCACCCTGGTCAAGACATCAAAATGTGGTATCAAAGTAAGTTTTATTTTTATTTTATTTTTTCTTACCATTTGTGTAGAGGTACATAAGATACTATTAAGATTCATTCCTAGGTAATGAGCCTAATCATGGGATTTGCAAACCCATTTATGGGGGAAAATCCAAGTACCACGGGTGGAATTGTTGTTATTTTTATTTGTTGGTACATTTGAATGTTATTTCACAATGAGTGAAGCACTAGTTTAGTGATGTGGTTATGTTTTAGAAGAATGATCAAAATTAAATCATGGAATAGTATGGAATTATGGTTGAGTCTATATGAAATATTCATATAACTCGAGATTATTTTGTAACAAGCATCATTATAGGCACGCAAGGGAAAATGGGTTTTTGGTATATTATTGAACATAAATTGTTTTTCCTTTCTTAAGAAATAGATATTAAAAAGTTTATTAATATAAAATTAGAAGTTGTAAAATGATGCAACAATATGAATAATTGGGTGTCTAGGTAAGAAAGATGAATAATGAGAATTCCCTTGGATAACCAAGACCAAGGAGTATGAAGGTTAAGGGTACTAATAGTGCCTCGGTATTGAACATGTGGAAAGACATGGTGGAAAGACTAGAGATTATTCCTCTTATATATAATATGATTATAGATTTTTTTATAAACCCTAAGAGTAATATTTGGCAATATGGAGTAAGGAATCCATGATGATGCTTGTGGAGAGGATGACAAGATGAGATGGATGGAGATGATCTTCCAACAGTCGAACCGAATGCACAGGTATTGTTGGGTAATGAAGTGGATGAAAAGTTTTAAGATAATATTGCTTGTTTTATGAAATTCATGGAAGGATACATGGTGTGGGTTCTGAAAAGCATATATGACCTGATGAGAGATTTTCAGATGCAACACCCTCTGAATTTTTCTGGAGAGGGTGGACCTAAGGGAGTTGAGTTCTAGGTTTAGTGTGGAGACCAATCCCCAGAAAAATAGGAGTCGGTTCCTTCTGAACATGATGTGTCATGTTCAAACAAAACAATTCCATGATTAACTACACATCATGTCCCATATAGAGGGTTGAATTCTGTTCGGGCTCTGGGAAACTAGCTACTTCTGAAATGTTTCATCTGTTAAAATTTGTTACTTGAATTTTTTTTATCAAAACGTATGGTGAGCATATGCATTCCCCAAAAGGGGTTTTAAAATAAACGAATGTAACTTTTCAAAAAACTCTTTAAAAAATCCATAAAACACTTTTCATAAATAAAAACTGTAATATATATAATGGATAGTAATCTCAATGCTCAAATAAAACATGCTAAGGGTTCATGATTCACTTATTTTAATGCTCATTGGATTAACAAATAAAATATATTCTAAACATGTAGGGAATATGAATATTTAAGCTCAAATTTAACAGCTAAGAGAAAACAATAATCAGAGTTGCGTGTAAAGGAAACAACATCAATTTCATACATTGAATGATAATCCACTGAGTGCTAAACACAAGTCATGCCATAAGATTTTACTTTTCTGATACTCATAATTACTAGCTCTTAACCAAGGATATTCTAATATTCGAATATCTATTGGTTAATTAATTATCATACATAATGAGGGAATGTATAATGTAGTACTTCATGTGTCAAGGCCTTGTACCATGACCTAGGGCTAACTGTAACTGGACCCCAACCCGGCGAGACTCTGTAACCAGACTCCATCCCAAAGAGCATCTATAACTGGACTCCATCCCGGAGGGTGTACTTTTACCGGTCCCCACCCTGAAACATAATAGTCTAGTACATTCATCATATGTCAAAAGGGGTTGTATACTCAAAATATCCCATACCATTTTGAATATTAATTACTCATTTCTAATTATTCAAAGTATACCACTTCGGATAACTTTATACATAAATTGTCATAGTAATTGTATTTCATCCATTAACATTTACATATCTTATAAAGTGAGACATGAATCTAGATGTTTTAAAAAAGCGAGCTATCAATTATATGACTGTTACTAAATGGTAAAAAGAAAGGTAGATTATGGCTCATAGATTGACATAAAAGTCACAAAAGAAAAACAAAAATAGAATTTGTCACATGAAAAGTTATTCTAATAATTCTAAAACCCTATTAACTGATTCATTAAAAGTAAACCAAAAATTCATATAGGGTTTTAAGCTTATAGATGCTAAATCATTCAATACTGATAAGACTTTGTATACCAAAAAATAATGTCCATAATAGAAATCATGAATCTTCACCATAATCAACATCATTTAAAATATAACAAAATAAGTGACTCATAAATGTGGATATAAGTTTTTAATAACACAACATTTCATATGTTTTAAATACCTACTAAACATCGGGACCCATGGTACGCCATCCTTAAGAACTAGGTATAATCCTGAACATATATTTCTTTATATCCATAAAATGTGAATTTATATTGACATATGTACCATGTATAAAATCGCTTATATAAAAATTTTACACAAAAATATCACACTTGCATTTTAAAATTCTTATCTTGCAACCTTTTTAGAACTTGGTAGATTGGGTAATTGTGGGTCTCTACTGGGAACCGAGAGACCACACCAATACCCATGTATATATAAACTGAAGTATATCTATATATTGTATATGTGTATATATATATGGCACGTCCCCAGCTTTGTAACCCTTAAAAAATTCAATTTTACAAACACTCCAAAGTACAAAATTAAGAGTCCTAGGTTCGGTCTTAAGGAAGGATTTAAACTAACCCGTAGGGTTATTTAAAATACAAGTTTTTACGAGCATACATAAATATATAGATATATATATATATATATACAAATTCAACACCACGCAACAAGGTAGAAAAACACTTACGTCCTTTATGCCATTTAAACACAAGAACATGGAGGCCCAGGTTCAGCACAGGTGGACGTTTGAGCTAAACTGTGAAGTGATAACTATATATTATGAATATATATAATTGTATATACTCTCAAAGAAACAAGACAAGGAAAAACTAAAACCCTTACGTTAAAACCAAGGGAAGGAGAACTCGAGGGAGGTTAGCTGGGACTTGCCGGAGGCTTGAGCAGGGAGAAGAACCGAGAGTTCATTGGGGGTGAAACCGGTCACTTATATACTAAAAATAAAACACAACTTTTCATGAAAAAACATACCCCCTTGCGGTGAATTAAATGGGTTGTGTTGGACTTGAAGAAAAGGGGAGACAATGAGGGTCCTCGGTGGTCAGTGGTGAAGAAAATGAGATGGAGCAGTAGGGTAGGGTTACTGGTGTAAACCCACGTGAAGAAGGAAGAAGACGATATAGTAAGAGGGAAACCTGGAGAAAAACAGACGGTCTAGATCGGATCCGACCATGATCCAAGGGTTGGGGCGTGTTTGCAGCTTGAAAAGGAAATGGGCGACTCAAATTAAATATGAGTTCCATCGGATGGTCCTAGTTCAACGCCATATTTTAAGGCACACAGACGACCACGATTAGATATATAGTAGATCGAATGGTGTTGAAAAACATGGTGGAAAACCACAGTTGCTGAAGGTCAAAAATGAGATCGTGATCGGTGGTCCCAATCGCACATGACGTGATCCAATGGCCCATATCGCGTTTCACTATAAAAAACCCATCCCACATCAAAACTGTGAACTATTTTTTCCTCCCTTATCTGCTTGAGCCTCCCAAAACCTGCTCATAAAACACACAACACACACGAAGGGGGCCCTATACATGGGCTCCCGCCCCTCCCCTATAGGCCTTGGACTACGCAAGCTCCGCAGCGGCCTCACACCCATGGTGGTGCGCCTCCATGCTCCGTCTCCCGTGCACCCTTCGGGGAACCTCTTCCAAAACTTGGGATGACCATGGCTTGTACTGAGGTCTTAGGCTCAGCCACTTCATGTGAGCTTCCTGCCTTGGCCCTAGCCATAAAGGGCTGGCCCTAGCAGGCAATTTTTTTATAAAAGATTACAATCAAAATTAAAAAATTTTAAACAAGAGAAAACAATTCATTTGTTAAAACTATATAAAATTTATATTTTTAAACATTAAAGAATACAAAATAAACATTGTCTTAGTTAAAAGTATTTCTAAAATTATAAACACTAAACCTTTTTAACACAAAAAGTAATAAAATTTATTTTAAAAAACCTATATGAATATTTTTGTGTTAGTATCATAGAAAACACAATTTAATCAAAACATAATTTTAATTTGAATAATTTAAACATAGATTACAATGTTATTTAAGAAATTAAAAACGTTACATTGTATTTGAAATATTCTCAAACTGTATTGAATTCCTTAATTCTTTTCAAAATCACATAAGGTGAAACAATGTTTTTAACTCATATCCTTTTAGAGATCAAAAATGATGTCTTAATTATAATTTCAATCATAACATAATTTTTTGGAAACTAATTAATATTTAAATAATTTCAAATGTCCAATGGATATAATTATAACCGTTAGCTTTCAATTGTCACCAGATCCACAGTCGGGTTGATTCCATATAAAACCATGCCTCAGAGTGTCCTAAACTCAAGAAGAAGAAATATATGGTGCTTGTCATACCGTTAATGTTCAGCATGGTTTATATGATCATGGTGGTGTTGTTCTTTATTTTCACTTACCCGAAGGATCTACTTTATTTACCATGTCTTGTTGTCTTTGTAGGGGGCCTACTCGTAGTTCTGATAGGATTTTTAGGCATTTTCGGGTAGGATGTTTCCTTGTGATCTTAACACTTTGTAAACACTACGATGATTTTTTATTATGAAAAGAATCATGTCCATTTGCTTGTTTTACTTGGTTGCATTCTAATATAAATTAAGACAATATTTTTACTTCTCAAGAGAAATAAGTTTTTTCAGTTATTAAGGAACAAAAAAGAAAACTTAAACTTATCAATATGAGAGCTACATGTTTTCAGAATGTTACATTATTCCTATACAAAGAATTGCATCCTCGCAATTCATTTCATATAACCATAAAGGTTCTACTATGTTCTCACCACATCCCCCTTCGTAGAGGATCCTCAGGTGCATTCAGTAGGAAAAACAAATTGATGCTCAACTCCTCTATTTCTCTGCTCCACACACACCTCAGATAGAAGGGGTTGAACTCAAGCATCGAACACTCAGGCTTCCAAAAGGAGGCTCGAATGGTAGCAAGTATGGAAATGTCTGAATGGACCAATACACGAAGAACTCGCCGAACTATGTCTCGATTGAGAACATCTATGTTATATAAATTTTCATATAGGATAACACTGAGGAGTTGGTACTTGTAGGTTTCACAAATGTTTCCCTATAATAAAGCCTCTTGAAATATTACCCTGGCTGTATAGTTCCGGCCTAGGGTGAAACATAGGAAAATTCCTTCATGTTATTTTCTTCTTCATCTACACTCGGCCAATTGTGCCGAGCCAATGTGGTAGTAGATGTAAGTATTCCCCTGACAAGTGCAGAGAATATCTGGACCGTTTTTCACTTCATATAGTTTCTTGCACGTTCTTCGTAGATTTTCGAAGGGACGATACTCTTCCTCACAGATTTTGATACCAATAATCTCCAGTATCTCAATATGAATAGATAACATGTTGGTTTTTCCTTCCATCTGTAAATTTATGATGACAGTTCAATCAGTGAAACCTATTCAGAAATATAAACACAAACAAGATAAAAAATTTCATTCTCTTATCACCACTTGTTCATAATAAAAGTAAGGCTAATGGTTTCCCCACTTCCCTAATACATGAATTCCCATATCAAGTTCAAAACTCTCGATCTCCCTAAACCATATGCAACCCGAGAAATCAGGTTCGATATTGTGAAAGCACATATGGTGTCTCCATAGTCTAACATGAGGGGTGTATATCTGAGAGACATCAGTATGCAATTGATGTCTATACACTGATCAGGAGGATTCGTATTAATGAACTTAGAAGTCCATTACTTGACCATAATGGACATAGGATAGGACTTCACACATATATGCCGCATGAAGGTCTCTCGCTGCTCCTGCTTGTTGGAAGGCTGTGAGCGACTGGATACCTTCCACTATAGTGAAACATCTGAAAAGTCCCTCGTAGTAATTTCCTCATCGTGCGTAGGATGGAAATTGGGCTTGCATCATAATGATATTATCAAGACCCGCTCCTCGGTGGAGTTGAAGTACACGGGGAGAATTCTATATATCATAGAGATGTTTTCATGACATTCAGATATGGGCATATTTTATATAATTTTCCTAGCTGGATATTGAAATTATGGTTTCTAGGGCCTCATTGGGAAGGAAAATAATATTAGTACCTTCATCTTCCATCTGAAAATTATAAAACTTCATATTTAGTAATGCTTAAATAAATTTTTCTTTGTTTCAGTTCTGGTTTTCCAGAGTTATTTGAATGGATCCCTTTGATACCAACTATGGAGACCCGGCCTAAGAAAACCAGGAGTCGGTGCCATCTGTACATGATGTGCCATGTTCAAACAAAAACATGCACTGATAAACTACACACCATGTCCCTTACAGAGGGTCGAATTCGGTTCAGGCTCTGGGAAAACGGATACTTCTGATATGTTTCAACTGTTAAAATCTGTTACCTAACATTTTTTAATCAAAATGTAGGGTGACAATACAAATTCCCAGTAAGGGGTTTTAAAATAAATGAATGTAGCTTTTGAAAACACTCTTTAAAACTTCCATAAAATTCTTTTCTTAAAGAAAAACTGTAACATATGTAATGGATCATAATCACAATTTTCAAATAAAACATTCTAAGGGTTCATGATTCACATATTTTCATTCTCATTGGATTAATAAATAAAGAGTGTTTTAAACATGTTTGAAATATGAATATTTAAGCACAAATTGAATTGCTAAGAGTAAGGAATAATCAGAGTCGCACGTAAAGGAAAAAAATTCAATTTCATACATTGAATTCCAATCCACTGAGTGCTAAACACAAGTCATGCCATAAGCTATTAATTTTCTGATACTCATAAGTACTGGCTCTTAACCAAGTATATTCTACTAGTCAAAAATATATTGGTTAATTAATTATCATACCTAATGAGGGAATATATAATTTCGGACTTCTTATGTCAAGGCCTTGTGCCAAGACCTGGGGATAACTGTAGCCGGACCCCAACACGAAGAGAATCTAAAACTGGACTCCATACCGGAGAGCATCTATAACTGGACTCCATCCCGGAGGGCTTACTTTTACCGGTCCCCACCCCAGAACATAATAGTCCAATACATTATTCATATGCCAAAAGGGGTTGTATATTAAAAATTTCCCATTCCATTTTGAATATTAATTACTCATTTCTAATTATTCAAAGTATACCACTTTTGATAACTTCATACATAGTTGGCCTTAGTAATTGTATTTCATTTGTTAACATTTTCATATCTTATAAATTGAGACATGCATCTAGATTTTTAAAACAACGAGCTAACAATTATATGACTATCACTAAATGGTTAAAAGAAAAGCAGATTATGCGATGTAGATTGACATCCAAGGCACAAAAGAAAAACAAAAATTGAATTTGTCACATGAAATGTTATTTTCATAATTCTAAAACCCTATTAATCGATTCATTAAAAGAAAACCAAAAATTCATGTTGGGTTTTAAGCTTACAAAAGCTAAATCATTCAATACTGATAAGCCTTTATATACCACAGAATAATGTCCATAATAGAAAGCATTAATATTTACCATAATCAACATCATTTAAAATATAAGAAAATAAGTGACTCATAAATGTGGATATAAGTTTTGAATAACACAACATTTCATATGTCTTAAATTTTTACTAAACATCGAGACCCATGGTACGAAGACCTTAAGAACTGGGTATAATCCTGCACATATTTGTCTCTATATCCATAGAATGTGAATTTATATAGACATATGTACCAAGTATAAAATCACATATATAAAAATTTTACATGAAAATATCACACTTGCATTTTGAAATTTTTATCTTGCAACCTTTTCAGAACTAGATAGATTGGGTAATTGTGGGTCACTACTTGGAACCGAGAGATGACATCAATACCCATGAATATATAAACCGAAGTATATATATACTGTATATGTGTGTATATATATAGCACATCCCTAGATTTCTAACCCTTAAAAAAAATCAATTTTACAAACACTCCAATGTACAAAATTAAGAGACCTAGGTTTGGTCTTAAGGAAGGATTTAAACTAACCCCTAGGGTTATTTAAAATTCACAATTTTATGAGAATATATATATATATATGTATATATATATATATATAAACTCAACACCACACAACACGGTAGAAAAACCCTTATGTATTTTATGCCATTTAAACATAAGAACTCGAAGGCCCAGGTTCAGTACAGGTGGACGTTTGAGATAAACCGTGAAGTTATGACTATATATTATGAATATATATAAGTGTATATAATCTCAAAGAAACAAGACAAGGAAAAATTAAAACACTTTTGTTAAAACCAGGGGGAGGAGAACTCGAGGGAGGTTGGCTGGGACTTGCGGGAGGCTTGAGCGAGGAGATGGACCGAGAGTTCTTTGGGGGTGAAACGAGTTACTTATATACTAAAAAGAAAACACAACTTTTCACCCAAAAACGTTCCCCCTTACTGTGCGTTAAATTGGTGGTGTCATGCTTGAAGAAAAGGGGAGACAAGGAGGGTCCCTGGTGGTTAATGGTGAAGAAAATGAGATGGAGCAATATGGTAGGGTTACTGGGGTGAACCCATGCGAAGAAGGAAGAAGGCGATGTGGTAAGAGGGAAATCAGATAAAAATAGATGGTCTATATTGAATCCGACCTTAATCTAAGGGTTGTGGAGTGTCTGTGACTTTAAAAGGAAATGGGAGACTCATATTAAATCTGAGTTCCATCAGATGGTCCCTGTTTGACATGGTATTTTAAAACACAGTGAAGGCCACGATTCGATATATGGTAGATCGAATGGCGTAGAAAAACACAGTGGAAAACCGTGGTTGCTGATGGTCGAAAACTAGATCGTGGTCCGCGGACCTGATCGCGCGTGACATGATCCAATGGACCAGATCGCGTTTCTCCCAAAAAAAACCCTTCCCATATCAAAACGGCGAACAGTTTTCACCTCCCATATAAGACCGATCCTCCCAATGACTACTTATAAAACACACAACACACACGAAGGGGGCCCTATATAAGGGCTCCCCCCCGCAGGCCTTGGCCTACCCAAGCTCCGCCGCGGCCTCGCCCCCGTGGTGGTGTGCCTCGGCGCTACTGATCCTATGCTCCCTTTGGGAAACCTCTGCCCGAACTAGGGTCAGCCTTTGCATGGGCTGAGGTCTTAGGCTTAGACACTTCGGGTGAGCTGCCTCCCTCAGCCCTAGCCATAAAGGGCTGGCCCTAGCGAGACAATTTTTTATAAAATCTTACACTCAAAATTAAAATGTTTTAAAGAAGTGAAAACAATTCATTTGATAAAACTATATAAAATTTATATTTTTAAACATTAATGAATACAAAATAAACTTTATCTTAGTAAAAAGTATTTCTAAAATTATAAACACGAAACATCTTTAACAAAAAAATTTATAAAAACATTTTAATAAACCTATAAGAAATTTTTGTTCTAGTATCATAAAAAACTTAATTTAATCAAAACATAATTTAATTTGAAGAATTTAAACATATTTTACAACACTATTTAATAAATAAAAATCATTACATTTTATTTCAAATATTCGCAAAGTGTTTTCAATTCCTTAATGCTTTTCAAAATCACTTAAGGTGAAAAGAAGTTTTTATCTCATATCCTTTTAGAGTTCGAAAATGATGGATTAATAATAATTTCAATCATAAATTAAATATTTGGAAACTAATTAATATTTAAATAATTTCAAAATTCCCATGAATATAATTATAACTGTTAGCTTTCAACGGTCACCAGAGCCAAGGCAGGGTTGATTCCCTATAAAACCATGCCTCAGAGTGTCCTAAACTCAATAAGAAGAAAGAGATGGCACTTGTTATACCGTTGATGATAAGCACAGTTTATATGATCATGGGGTTGTGGTTATTTATTTTCGCTGACCTGAAGGATCTCTTTTATTTACTGTGTCTTGTTGTCTTTGTAGGGGGCCTTCCCATAGTTCTGATAAGATTTTTATTAGGCATTTTTGGATAGGATGTTTCCTTGTGATTTTAACACATTGTAATCACTACGGTGTTCTTTTTATTATGAAAAGCCTCATTCCCATTTGCGTGTATTACTCAGTTACATTCTAATATAAATTATGAACATATTATTACTTCTCTAGAGAAACAAGTTTGTTCAGTTATTAATGAGAAAAAAAATAAAACTTAAACTTATCCATACGAGAGGTACAAGTTTTCGGGGTGTTACATTGAGGCTATCCAGATGATACATGGAAATTTGGAGATCCCTACTAAGAGGAGGGTCATGTTGGAAACATATATTATATGAGGATAAGTAAAACACTACTGACGCATTCATTAGTGAACTAGATAGGCTGATGGCATAATATGGAAGGACTATTTGGAGATGCTCCTACAACACTTATATCTAGAGATGTTGCGACATGGTAGAGTAATAGTTTTTATACAACTGAATCGAGGGAACATGTCCACGATGGATTATATTGAATGATTCATAGATTTTTAGAGATTCTATCCAATGTTTGAATGATATAAGATATCTTCTGTGAGATTTTTTCTGGATGGGATTAAGTAAGATATTTTGTCTTAGGTAAACCTATTTAGATTAAAGATGTTTGATGAGGTGGCAGATCAGGATCTCATAGATGGGTAGATCTTGGGGAGTCTTACAGTTAGTAAAGTTAGTTTCCGTTGGATGATAAGGGGGTAAAAATTTTGAGAGAAGGAAACCTCTCTATGAAACAATTATCCAAAGTAGTGGAAAATAGAGTGGCCTGGTGGAATTTTTTTTTACACAATACCTTTTTCTAGTTATTTTTCACCAGTGTGGTAGGCCATGCCACTATCATCGACACTGTCCCTGACCACTAGTGTAGTGTAGATCATATGGAAAGACAGAGAATATACTAAAATTGTGTATGCCATAGTGATATAAGGGTAGTGATCGTGGATCTAGACAGAACCAGGGTGATTAGAGGGTATATTCTGCACCTTATCATTCATTTACCTAGAGTCCTAATGGTTGAGGTGGTAGAGGTAGTGGAAATGGTGTTTCCGGGAAAGAGATCCCATATCAGAAAAGTGGTGCAACTCAAGGGAGTCAGACAACATCACATGGAAGACGAGTAGTAAAACTACATGTAGTGTATCCTACCCTTATGGATAACGATGTTGGACCATAGATAGTTAGAGGTAATATTCTTGTATCTCCTACATTAGCTAGAGTCTTATTTGATAGAGGGGCCTCTAATTCCTTTATATGGGAAAATTTTTTTGATGGTATGATCTTGGTAGTGGGGTCTATGAGCGGGACAATGAAAATAGATACATCATGGGGAGTACGGTCCATAGGTATATATTTGTGAAGAGGATGTTATCATATGATTGGTGAGTACTATTTTTTATGGGATCTTTGTATTCATGACATGTTAGGCTTTGACCTAATAATGGGTATGGACTGGTCCATCACATACTGAGACAACATTGATTGGTATCATAGGAGAGTAAACTTTACATCCAATAAGGGTGACAATTAAATTTTCTTTAGAGACTGAGATATCTAGGCAGACCGAGTGGAGCCAATTACTTACAAACTGGGAGAGCACAAAGGCCATGTTATTAGTTTATTTCTGGATTTTGGATGCGTAAATCATAACATCTTTCCACTAGTTGTGGAACATTTTTAGTATGCTTTTTCTATATACTTATTAGGGCTTCCACCAGAAAGTGATCTGGAATTAACTATTTAACAAATGCCAAATTCTGAACTAAATAATATTCTACTATAAAAAATGGAATTGAATGGTCATTAATATCTCAATAATCGGCTTGAGGAGTTATAGGAAAATGGATTTATCCATCTGATTATGTCACCTTGGGGTTATCTGTTGTTTTTTGCAAAGAATGTTGGAAGAGTTCTATGTTTTTTTAATTGCTTATCAGAAGTTGAATCAGATGACTATGAATAGATGATATCCTCTTCTGTGTATCGAAAAAATATTTCACTAGTTTAGAAGAGATTTCATGTTCTAAATGATTGACTTAAGTTTGGGGTATCATCAGCTGAGTGTTCAGACTTATGATAAAATGAGGGAATCTTTTATGAGAAAGTATGATCAATATGAGTTTGTTGTAACATCGTTTGAGTTGAAGAATTCACCAAAAATGTTTATGCACATGATGAATAGAATCTACACCTATACCAATATCAGTTCATTGAATTATTTTTGGATGCCATATTTGTGTACTCCAAGACTCATGAAGATCAAGCCTAAAATCTTGACATCATCTTGAGTACACTGAGAGAGAATAATATATAACCAATGTTATTTATGTTCTAGTTTTGGATCGACTAGGTACACTTCCTAGGACATATCATCTTCGAGGAAGGTATTCTAGTGGATATAGATAATGTTCAGGAAGTGGTTTCTTGGGAGTATCCCAATAACATATTCGATATCCATATCTTTCTAGGGTTATAAAGAAATTATCATAGGTTGATCTATGCCTTTTTCTTATTAGTGGAAACCCTTTTGGGATTGAACCAAAAGGAGATAAATTTTGATTGGGTAGAATCATGTGGGAAGGACTTCTAGGGGTTGATGAAGTAATTTTCATCAACACCGATGATGATCATACCTAAGACAGGTGATGAGTATACAGTGTATTATGACACTTCTGGGATCAGAGTTAGAGTAGTGTTAAAGGAGGGAGATTGAGTTGAGCATATGGGCCTAGTTAGCTGAGGCCACATGAACCGAACTACCCTAAACATGACCTTGAGTTATTAGTAGTGGTTTATTATTTGATGTTTTATCAGAATAATATTTTGTGTGAGAAGTGTAAGGTTTTATCTGATCGCAGGATCATAAGGTATATCTTTTCGCAACAAAACATGAATCTAAAGCAACAGAGATCAGTTGAGTATATGCAATGATTAGATTTTGAGCAAGCATATATGAACAGTAAATTAAAAAGTGTGTATAACACATTGAGTATGAAAACAGTGTCTTGGGATGTTCATGATTCTATCACTAAGTAGAATATGTAGGCCTTTTTATCTAAGATGAATGTCTTGGTTCATGAGAATTAGGAGCACATAACCATTATTTCAGTTTCAATAGATTCTACACTTTTAATCCAAATTAAAGACATGAAGTACAAGGATATATATTGTTTGACCATGAGAAAAAGTCTTGAGTATGGGGAGTCACCTTCTGATTGGAGCATATATGAGGATGATATCACATATTTCAATAATCGGTTTTTTGTGCCTACAAACATGCAAGAGTATATCATGTATTAAATTCATGCCTCATAGTGGGCGATAAATCCAGAGGTGACAAAAATGTACCGTGACCTATGATGGTAGTTTTGGAGGCCAGGAATGAAATAGGAGATAGCAAGGATCGTGACATGATACTATAAATTTCATTAGGTTAAGGAATATCATCAATGACTTGGAGGCCTTCTATAGCTGTGGCCCATTCTGGAATGGAAGTGGGACAACATGATAGTGTATTTTGTGGTGGGTCTCCAAAAGACCCCGAGGAATATTGATGCTATATATGGTATTGTGTATCAACTGGAGAAAGTACCACATTTATTTCCTATACAGGAGAAATTCTCAGTGGTGAAGTCAGAATATTTATATGTTTAGGAGATAATACATCTGCAAGGGGTTTCACAGACAATATTTTCTTATCCTGGATCTTGTTTCACATAAAGATTTTAGAAGGGATTGTATAAGGAAATCACTACAAAATCATTTTCAAGTTTGTTCTTTCACCCACAAACAGATGGGCGGTCAGATCATACTATATAGGTACCTGAGGATATGTTGTGGGTGTGTGTTCTTAACATCGGAAGGTCTTAGGAAAAGAACATCGCTTAGGGTTGTTTTCCTATAAAACATTATCATGAAACTATAAAAATGGAACCCTATAGGGATCTTTATGGTAGTCCATGTAGATCACTACTATGTTGGACAGAGGTAGGTGAGTCAGAGTTCTTGGGGCCGAGTCCTGTGTAGGAGATGTTGGATTAGGTGCAACTAATTAATAGTTGTATGGATATGGCTTAGAGTAAATAGAATTCATATGTCGATAGATGTTGATGACCCCTAGAGATTATAGTGGGATATTTTTTATTCCTTTGGGTGTATCCATGGTTGGGTAACCACATGATAATAAAGTAGGGAATGTTGGCACCTAGGTTCATCAAACCCTTTGCGGTTGTGGAAAGAATCGGGCCAGTTGTATACCGATTGGATCTTCCAACTAAAAATATAGCTCTATGAATGAATTTTTCCATGTATCAATATAGAGGTTTTATTATCCTGTCCTTTCTAATGTGATTGAGGTGCATGATGTTGATTTTGAGGTAGATGCATTTTTTTGAGGAGCATCCAATATGTGTGTTGGATCATAGTGATAAAGTGTTTTATGGAAAGGTCATGCCAGTAGTTCTTGTATTGTGGAAACATGGTCATGTGTAGGAGGAGACAATAATATAGATGCAAATATGTGGAATTAGTGTCCTTCTCTTTTTTACTTGGAATCTCATAGAATCTTTGGAGTGCAGCTTAAGGACGAGCTACGATAAGTTTGGGAGACTGTAAGATCCTGACCTTTTCTGGAGTTGACATGGACATAATTTCAGTTAATATTTTGCCTTCATTTTTAGTTATTTCCTTTAGGTATATAACTTGGGGTGAGTATGGGTGGAATTTTGAGTAAAATTAAAGGAAAAGGGTTACAAACAGTTGGCTCATGGTTAGGTAAAATCATGCCCCCGACCTGGATAACTAATCGAACAAAGATATAGGGGATTCACATGGATAGTGCACAACTTGGAAAACAATGCACCCTAAAAGGAGAAACTATGAAACCCTAAAATAACAAGCACATGGTTGGTGCACTGTTATATAAAACCATGCACCTTGTCCCATCTTATCGTGCATTGGAATTAAAGTCTCCTGAAATTTAATTATAATCATTCTCCAACCGCCTTATTAACCCTAAATCGACCCCATTAGATCCTAGGTACTCTATCATAGTTTAGGAGCTCTCTATGTGAATTGAAGGCCCTCTCAACCTTCGTTCTTCATCAATAGAATCCCAGATCGAAGGTTTATTCTCTTTCGGTAAGTGTATTCTTCTATCGTTCTTCCATAATTCTTTCCCCACTCTTTTTTTCAGTGATGTTATCTGATATATTTTGGTCTGATCTATATCTTTTTGGTGATATATTTATCTATTGTTCTAGATAAATATCAGTATTTTAAATATCTTTATTTACTTTTATCTTGATTTAGGGTTTTGATATTAGTATCTAGATCTATATCCTTATGCAACTATGTTTTTTAGATTTCCAACGGGTGAATATTATTCAATGAATTGAGGTAGGTAGTCTAATAGTAAATTCCCATAGTCATGATTTATATACAGGTATGCATTTTTTAAGGATTTATAGTATTATTTAGAAAATCTGAATTCCAAAATTGGGTTAGTTAATGTTGCCGATTGAATAATAGAGTTACTGTTGAAATAGTTGATCAATGGTGGAGTTAATCCCATGATTAAGGTGTTGTCCATTTAGATAATTAATTGGGAAATTAATTTTGAGAATTAGGTTCTTCCCAATTAGATAATTAATTAGATTAGTTATTATGAGATCGAGGGATTTGTGATTTAGATAATTGTCAATTAATTAATTGGATTTTTTTTGAAAATTATGGTTAATTTGAGAGTTAATTATGAGACTATGGGGTGTCCATTTAGATTATTAACTGTGGAATTAATTCAGAGACTTTTAGGGTATACATTTAATAATTAATTAGAGGATTCATTATTAGATTTAAGGATTTGTAATTTACATAATTAATTGGTAGGTTAATAACAATATATTGAGGGTATTATTTTAATATAGTTAATTGATTTATTAATTATGAGATATCTTGTCACACCCTACTTTTTAATTTAATTTTTATTTTATTATTTCATGGTTTTGGGTTATTGTGCCAAGGTCTGGGCTGGGTCCTGAATTAATAAAATTTTGTTTAACTTTTTTACTGGGCTTCAGACATGTGTGTGGTCACCGTATTGATGGTGGTGGCCTTATAGTCGGCCGAAGAGTCGGGAAATTGCTCATTATTCTTACTATAATAATTATTGTATTTATTTTATTATTATTATTAAATTTATAATTAATAATATATATTTTTTAAAATAATAATTATTTTTATTATTTTTATTTTTATAATAATTATTTTTATTATTATTGATTTTTATTATTGTTATATTTATTATTGTCATTTCTATTATCATTATTATTATGTTTTATTATTATTAATTTTATTATTATTATTTGTATTATTATTATAAGAATGAAAAAAAACTAAACCTAACCCTAATGTACCCGCATCGCCCCTCCCCCCATTCCCCCTTCATTGGCTGAACAACGGTGCTGCAACCCCGAACCCAGTCCCCACTACCTTCACCATTGAAGTCGACCACACCCAAGCCCTCCTCTCCCCACCCTCTGCCTCTACACTCATCCCCAACCGCTCGCTCTTCACCATGCCAACCTCACCCCGCCTCAGGCCACACCATCGTGCTCCAATAGAAGAGCCACCTTCCAACCCTCTATCCATCACCTCGGCACTCCAATGGACAACCCGTCTCACCGCTGTCTCTTGTCCACCCCTCCCTCGGTTCTCCTCTGACTTGTACCATCCATCAGTATACCCGACCCCCTAGTCGGCCTCACCCCGCATCATCAGCATACCCGACCCCCTAGTCGACCTAACCCCACATCTCCAGCCAACCACCTCACCCTGCCGCACCTCCGGCTAGTCATGCTCCGACCCTCTCGCCACTTACCTTCTCTGGTAGCCTGACCCCCCACCCAGCCAGCACCACCTCCTACTCTAGACCACCCTCCAGTGACAGTCTCTCCCCTTGTTTGGCATCCTTCTCACACGTGACCACCCCGACTGACCCATCATTGGTCATGAACCCCCTCACCAGTGCGTTTTTCTATTAGTTTCTAGAAATTTTATTTGATAGCCAATACCTAATGTACCGAAGTGTAGTTCACATGTTTTTCTCATTACATTAGGATTGTGTTTAGTTTACAAGGGGGTTATTATTCTTTCCGCTGAAGTTGTGTCGCAGTCATTCTCCATTGATGCATGTGTTTCCAATCTTTCCTTTCTGAAAGGATTCATTGGCACATGCATGTTTTCAACTGGTTCGTAAAGGTTAATTGCACCTCTATTATATCTATGGATTGATGTGATTAGTGTTTTTTTCATGTTATAATGTACTAAAAAATGAGTTTTTCTAGGGTGTTGATTAAATTTCCCATGTTATGATACCTATGATGTTTATTTTAAATGTTGTATTTCTTCAAAGAGTGATTGGGGGTTTCCACTAATTTTTTGGGTTCATTTTAAAATTTTTTTATAAATTATTTAGTCAATTTATAAAATTTCTTGGTTTGTTTATAAAAGTGTTTATAAATTGGACAGATTGTTCATATGGTTTTTTATAAACTATTTGGCTTGTTTATAAAATCATTTATAAACTATTTGGTTTGTTTATTGAATTATTTACAAATTTCTTAGTTAGTTATCATTTAAATGAATTTGTCGTTTTGTTTAAATAGAATTTTAGTGTCTCTTTGGTTTTTTGGCATGCCAATATATGTTGGAACATCCATGGGTGCACTAGGTACACGCATGGATGTGTCTTTAAATGAAAGAGGTGTTTGAAATTGACATTTCCTTGACTTTATTGTTTTGTAAATAGTTTATGCCTTTCAGATGAGTTTGTTTCTTTTGTGTGTTTCTTAAAATGGTTTAAAATCTATTCCTCAAGGTTTGGTCATTTGGATTTGAAACATGATTTGGTGTGAGTTTGGAAAGAACCATGCTTGTTTGCCTTTATATATTTAAAAGCGGTATTTGTAAGATGTTGTGGGTAAATGAATTTAGACATGTCCACTCAAAGGCCAGTTTGGAATATTCAATTTGAAGGTGATGTTTGGGTAATGATTTTGTAGAATTTGGACTTAAAGGCTTATTTGGATCTTCCAACTCATGGGTGGAGTTTTGTTAACTATTTGAATGGTTTTTTTGGAAGTTGTGTGTTTATGTTGATAGTTTTAAATGTTTTTAGAAAATTTATAACAACATGGGTGTGATGTGATGACCTTTTTGGCACTTTCAGCTTTATAGTAATGCTAGTGTTGATTCTTTAAAATGACAACATTTTGATTACTGCATTCCCATTTAACAACATTAATATTTTGAAAAGGGTATAAAATGGTTTTAATTATATCATGGCATGATGGCCCAACTGGCTGCTTTGATGATATGATGTATATATATTTTTGGGGAAACTCTATAGGGGTGATATCCCTTATGGGTTATCATATGGAGTGTCTGTTTTTGGGGCAGGCAAGTGTGGTGAGATGAGTCCTGCATTCAAGGGCCTCCAACATACACAGAATTATTATAAACACCATGGGTTATTGGGTGTCTTTTAGATGATTAGGTGACGATTTATGACATCCCTAATTATATGGGTTGGTACCCCCTGGGTTTGTTGTTAGGCCATGCAGTCATTGGCCCTGGACTGGTCAGTTTTGGGCGTCCTGTTGGTTATAGACATAGGATCTTTGCCATATTTCGGAAGGTGTTTTGGAAATCAAGTACGTCCATGGTTCTTCTAGGGATGTTTAGGGTCACCCATGGTTACTGTATTATTTACATTTCTTTTTTACTTTATGTTATATTAGTTTATTTCTAGCATGCATTGTTTACCTGTTCTACTTTATCCCAGTATTGGTATATTTTGTTTTGAGTTTATTTTATAAAAAGACAAATGTTTTTGGAAATGGTATGTCGCATGTGTTGTATTTTTAAATGAGAAAAAAAGATACTTATTTTTTTTTAAAAAGTGAAACCCCTACTTTTATATGTGTATTTCAATATTGTTTTAATGGATGGTTTTGGGAAAGGATATGTTGGATTTTGTGGCTTATCCTGGAAACACAACTGAGCATTTATAATGATCATGCCTTTCTTTTATCATTTCAGTTGATGCTTTATGTTGTTAAGGATTTCTTGGCTGAGTTGCTCATTATTGGAGCAAGGCCGACCTTTGGTAGGGTGGTGACCTAGAGGGTCACATGGAAGTATGTTGAGATGTTCTATTAATTTATTTTATACTACTAGAGTTTAGTTATATTGTTTGATTTATTATTTCTTATCTATTTTTCTTTATGGTCCAAACCATTCAAAACAATTAACATTTGATGCTCGACACTAGTTTCCAGCCCGTGGGGATCAGGAACGCCCGTTGGGCCATGCTGTGGACTGGCTCGAGTGACCGGTTTAGTGTCGACACTAGTTGGTTCATGAAAAAATGGTATCAGAGGAGGACCTAATTATTTGGGGTGTCTGGTAGATGGAGATTAGGACTTTTGGGACTCGAGAGGTAGGTATGGGAAGGACTTCATGAACCCTCTCCCTTTCCAAACCTCGAGTTGAAAGTGGTAGTCTGAGAATTGAGTCCTTGTATCATTGTGGTTTGTTTAGATTGAGGGGTGAGAAAGGAGGAAAATTGACATTTCATAATGATTTAACATGGATTTTTGACCCATGTGGAGTCTGAGTACTAATTTTATGTTCCTCCTAGTTGTCGACAATTAGGTAGGGCATGACCCACTACCATGTTTCCAGGTTAATAATGACTACTAGTCCCTCACTCCATTAGTTTGATGCATGTTTAGTCTCATCTTAGTTCTGGATGGTGTAATTGTGCTTTTGAAAATGTAAAAGAATTTTTTAAATGAAAATTATTTTCTTTAAATGTCATTAAATTCATGAAATGGGTTTTAAAATTGAAAGCTCTTGGTTTAAAATATGGTCTTTTCTCGAAACTGGTATAGAAATGGTTGGGTGAAAACTCGAGTACTCTTTATGAACATTTGCACATGTTTGGGGGTTCATGGGAAGTGAGCGTTGGTACATTTGGATGATAGAATTTGAATACGTCTGCAACAGTTCATGAGATTATTGGCGGTGTGTACTTGAAATTAAAGGTTTGACCTTGTTTTTATAAAGTTTTTTTTAAAAAATAATTGATTTTGGAAATTTATTTATGGATTGAAATGTTTGATCGGTATTGAGAAAGTGTCCCTAAAAGAAGGTTGTTTTGAAATCTAAAATGAAAATGGAATTTGGGTTGTGTTTTTTTGTTCGGTTTTGGAGATGGTTGTTTTTTGGTGAAGGAATTTTTAATGTTGTTGCTTTGGCTAGAAATTGGTTTTGGATCTGTGATTTATATATTATTCAGAAATTTCCACCCAGAAAGGTCCACATAGTATATGATAAGTCCTTCCCTATTTTTGTTCCATCTCAGACATTGCCTATCCTTCACGGTTATCGGGGACCGTTAGAGGCAGCAGAGTGGTTTGAAGAGGTCGATCATTTCTTTAGGATAAAGGGAACTCCTGAAGCAGTCAAAGTACTTGCTGTTTTGGGTCTATTGGAAGGTCCAAATCTGAATGAATGGGAATTTTTCACCCAGAAATCAATGGAAGTTGGGATGACATGGGATGTCTTTAAATCCGTCTTCATCCGATGGTTTATATATGAATAGGTGAAGACAAATAAAAGGTAAGAGCTCATACGTATTCAAAAATTCCAATGGATGGTGAATTCATATGTTGACCATTTCAGGAAACTCATGTCCTTTTCATCAGAAGTAGAATTGAAAGATTTGATGAAGACTTCTCTCCTCATCGAGGGTCTTCATACAGAGATCAAGGAGCGGGTCCTCCCATCGAAGTACCAACATTTTGAGAAGCTGGTGGATGATTCATTCTTAGCTGAGTTGGTCTCCAGAGCGCAGATGGTTGGAAATTCAGTGTATTTGGTTGCTAGTGAAGGTTCCTTATCTGGAGAGCAGGGTGTGCTAGAGGGACCTATTTCAAATGAGTAATATGTAGTGGTTATGGATTCTAGTTTTTCAGATGGTTCAGTGGAGTGCCACCAGTGTGGCTGGTTCGGGCACGTGAATCCATCATGTTGCATCCCTCCGAAGACGTGTCATCATTAAGGGTGTTTGGGTTATCTAGTGATGTTCAGAATGAAGTGTCTCCTGAAGAAGACGTTGCGACTGAAGGATTCCAGTGCCTATTTGTGAGACAAGAGACTCTTCAGCCATCAGAGACCCATCCACAGGTCTTGGGGTGAAGCTCGCTCACAGTCAGGAGTTGTCTGGGATGTCAAACCCCTGTTTGGGTTCTGTGTTCCGTGTTAGCAGTGGAATATTTAAATTCTTTTATTTATTGTTTTTATTTTATTAATGTATTGACGTCATTATATGTTCATTGTTTCATTTTTGAGTTTTTACAGACATCTCTATTGTAATAGCGATGGTTTTGTTTGTCTGATCATGGTTTTTAGAATGATACGATTTTTTTAAAAGTGTGTCTAACCCCTATATGGGTTGATCATGGTATAGCGGTGTTCATTTAGGGAATTAAGATGCTGATAAAAAGTCAAGGATTATAGTTATGCTCAGTTTTACTACTGGTATTACATAATGCTCGGAATTTTTTCTCTAATGTTGGGGGTTTTTCTATTGGGTCGAGAGTTCAATGTTTCAGCTGAGGTGTTGTCCGCTCATTCTATAGAAGTTAGTTTTGATCGGATGGGAGTTCCTATCCCCCCACTTATAGGGTGGTATGTTTGGGTGATAAATGTTAGTTCTAGATGAGTTCTTGTGGTGGGGAGAACCCTATATTGTTCTCTCATTCCATTTTGTTGTGGTTTCTTTCAGATTCAACTGGGCATGGATTTAGGTTTTTTCTATCATTTGACTGGGTGACATTCTTGGGGCAGAAAGTGACTGTGGTGGGGAAAATTATCACACCCTACTTTTTAATTTAATTTTTATTTTATTATTTACTTTCTCCGGGTTCTAGATCCATGGTATGGGATGGGCCTCAGATTGAAATTTTTGTCATTTAACTTTTTTATAGGGCTTTGGACACATGCACGGTCACCACGTGAATGGCGGTAACCGCACAGTCGTCCTAGGAGTTGGGAAATTTCTCATTATTCTTACTATTATTATTATTGAATTTTTGGTATTAATATTATTATTATTTTTGTAATTATTATTAATATTAATATTTTTATTATTATTTTTATTATTTTTATAATTATTATATTTATTGTTACTGATTTTTATTATTGTTATCTTTATTATTTTCATTTCGATTATCATTATTTTTTTGTTTTATTAATTAATTTTGTTATTATTATTTGTATTATTACTATTATTATTATTATTATTGTAATAATAAAATTACTATAAGAACAAAAAAACTAAACTCAACCTAACCCTCATCCACCCCCCATTCCTTAATGATTGGATGCGCGACAGCGCTTAAACCCCGACCCTAATCCCTGTTACCTTCACCCTTGTAGCCAACAACTCCCAAGACCTCTTCCTCCATCCCTCTGCCTCCATGCTCGCCACAATTGCTTGACCTTCTCCCCTCCAACCCCACACAGCCTCACGTTGCACCACTGCGCTCCAACAAAAATGCCACCCTATGGCCCTCCGCCCATCCCCTCTGTGTGCTAGAAGGCAGCCCGTCTCTCCCATGCCTCATGTCCACCCCTCCCTTGGTTCACATCAAGCTTGCATCGGCCAGTAGCACACCCGACCCCCCAGCCGGCCTCGCCCCGCATCTCTAGCCAACCACCTCGCCCCGTGGCACCTCTGGCCAGGCCATGCTCTGATCCCCTCACTACATCCCTTCTCTGTCTACTCAACCACCCCCCCAACCAGTGCTGCCTCCTACACTAACACACCCTCCAGTGGCTACCTCTCCCCTTGCACGGCCTCCTTCTCTTGCGCGACCACCCCCGGTCAACCCATCTTTGGTCATGAACCCCCTTACTGGTGCATTTTTTTGTCTGTTTCTAGGGATTTGGTTTCATATCCAAACCCTAATGGTGTGAATTTTAATCCACATGTTTTTTTCATTGATTGAGGTGTGTGTTTGGTCTACAGGGGGTTATTCTTCTTTCTGCTGAAATGGTGTCACAGTCGCTCACCATTGAGGTAGGAGTTTCCAATCTTTCATTTCCAAAATGATTCATCGACACTTTCATGTTTTCAATTGGTTCTTAAATGTTAATTTCACAACTATAATATCAATGGATTGATGTGATTAGTTTTTTGGTCATTTTAGAATTTACTAAAAATGAGTTTTTCTAGGGGGTTGTGTAAATTTCCCAAGTTATGATATGTAGGATGTTTATATTAAACGATGTTGTTCTTCAAAGTGGGATTTGGGTTTCTAAATTTTTTTGGTTTATTTATAAAGTTATTTATAAATTGTTTATTCAATTTATAAAATTACTTTGGTTTTTTATAAAATTATTTATGTTGGGAAAAAATCCCTCAAGGAATCATCGAAGCATTTTTGAGGTGATTGTGTTTGATGAAAAAGTGGACAATTGTGCTGTGATTGTTGACAAAGCAAAAAAATGACATAAAAATTTGTTGACAAAGGGGATTACATGGTGGAATTTCAAGTTCAAGAGATGTGGTCAATGATATATGATTGATTCAAGAACATCGACAAAAGATATGGAAGATCTGGAGGTGGTACAAAAAGAACAGATACAAGGTGGCACGGTTTTCCAGTGTTTGCCAAATTTTTGGGCCTGAAAATCCACAAAAGGAGAAAAGTGGTTTTGGTAAAGAGACTTGCATGCCGTGTACTTGAAGGAGAAGAAACTTGTGTGCCTAATGTTTTTCAGAATCAGGAGGTCAAAACATGGAAAAGGAAAGTGGGTCACGCAGGTATTGGTGTGGTCACGCAGGTGACTTGTGCGCCTTGAAAAGACTTGTGCGCCGATGCCTAGGAGGCTTCGGAACCTGCGCGCCTGTTATTTTTCAAGATAAGAAGCTCAAAATACGGAAAATGAAAGAGGGTCGCGCATGTGACTTGCAAGGGTAGAGACCTACGCACCGAAACTTGCGTGCTGAGGGGAGACTTGCGCGCTGCCACGTAGGTTGACCAAATTCCTATAAATACTAGACCACCCCTCTTCATTTTCAATGGATTTCAACACTTAGAAAAATCAGAGATCTCGACATGCAGGTGTGGTGGTCGCGCAAGTGGTGGTGTGTCGCGCAAGTAGGACTTGCACACCAGATTTGAAGAAGGGCGATTATTGTTTGTTGCACGCCAATATTGGTTTGGGCGTAATGGTAAGTGTGTCACGGAAGTTTAGAGTTGAAGAATTTTGTGTCGTGCAAGGGTATGAGGTGGACTTTCACACCAGTTGTGACTTGCACGGTGAGACTTGCTGGCTGGGTTAGACCTGCACGCCAGGTAGGGTTGATTCACGGCGGTTATTCAGGGCTACGTGAAAGCTGGAAGGTTGCCCGATAACTTAGGTGCAAAGAGAGATTCATCTACGGGTGAAAGTTAGACTTCAACAAAGCATCTACATACAGAGGAAGATGCTTTCCTTGATGCAAAATGAAGAGACCTAAAATTCTATAAACTGTGCGTGGATCCTTTCCGGACCAGTGAGAAAAGGAAGAGGAGGAAGGTGATCCTCTTAGGCAGTGATCTAGAGAGAGAAAAATGGAGTGACCCTTGGGAAAGTAGTGAGCTGACCCTAAAGCCTGTAAAGGAAGTGAGCCTGGGACATAGTGACTGTGCTCGAACCATTGTATCCACATCTAGTGAAGAATAGTGGAATTTGGTACAACCGAAAACTTGTCAGTGTATGCTCATTGGACATAGCCTAGTGAGGGTGAACCAAGTAAAAATCTATGTGTCTGCCTTCTTACTTCCCTGAATTGCATTTAAAGAATCATCATCAGATAAAGAAGAAAATAAGTGATCATAATAAACACACAAGTGAAAACAAAGTGACCCTTGTAATAAAGAGGTCAAGATACAGTGGGGCAGAAAGAACATTGAAAAAAATATCCATACCCTGATTCACCCCCATCTCAGGGTATATATGCCCCTATTGGTCCTAACAATTTATAAATTGGATGGATTGTTCATAGAATTTTTTATAATATTATTTTCTAGTTTATAAAATCATTTATAAACTGTTTGGTCTATTCATGAAAATATTTAAAATTTGTTTGGTCAGTTATGGCTTCATGGAAATTATCATTTTGTGCAAATAGAATCTGAGTGTCTCTTTGGATGTTTGGGGGGCCACTATAAGTTGGCACATCGATGTGTGCAATAGGTTCATGCATGTATGTGTCATCAAATGATTTTGGTGTTATAAATTGAAATTTTACTAAAAGTTTGGTATTCTAAATTGTTTATGCATTCCATATGAGGTTGGGTCTTTTTTGTGGTTCTTAAAATGGTTTAAAATGTATTACTCAAGGTTTGGTAATTTGGCCTTGAAACATGCTTTGGTATGAGTTTGGAAAGAACCATGCCTGCATGGATTTATAAATTTAAAAGCGATATTGGAAGTATATTTTGGGAAAATGAATTTCAACATGTCCACTCAAAGGACCATTTGGCACTTTCCATTAGAATGGGATGTTTTGGTAATGATTTTTGGGATATTGGACTTAAAGGCATGTTTGGATCTTACAAATTATGGGTGGAGTTGTGTTAACTTTTAGAATGGTTTGTGTTTGGAAGTTGTGGGTTCCAGATCAGAGTTTTAAATGTTTTTAGAAAAATTATTTTGACATGGATGTGACATGAAGGATCATTTGGAACTTCCATCTTAAGTTTAATATTTGTGTTGATTCACTGAAATGACTATGTTTTGATTATTGTATCTCCATTTAATGACTTTAATATTTTTGAAAAAGGTATCAAATTGTTTTAATGATATATATATATATATATATTTGGGGAACCTATCTAGTGGGTATATCCCTTATGGGTTATCGTATTAAGTGTCCTTGTTTGGGGTAGGCAAGTATGGTGAGATGAGTCACGCGTACAAGGGCCTCCTACTTACACAGTATTATTATAATAACTATGTGTTCTTGGGAATCTTTTAAATGATCGAGTGAATGTCTCTGACCAACAACAATTAGACAGGTTGGTACACCATAGAATTTTTGTTAGTCAAGGTGAGATTTGCAACTGGATTGGTTAGTTTAGTGTGGAATGTTGGATATAGACATAAGAGAATCACCATACGCCGGTAGGTGGTTCTAAAACTGATTACATACAGGGGTATTCTAGTGATGTTTAGGATCACCCATGGTTTTAGGATTATTTTCATTGCTTGTTTACTTTTTTTTATACTAGTTTATTTCCAGCATTCATTGGTTACTTATTCTACATTAGCCTAGTTTTGGTATATTCTGTTTTGAGTTATGTTTATAAACATTAAAATTAAATTGGAAATGGTATGTTGCATGTGTTGGATTTTAAAATGATAAAACATGTTACTTTTTTAAAAAAATGTGAAAACCCTAGTTTTATAGGTGTATTTCAAACATCTGTTAATAGATGGTTTCGAAAAAGGAGACATTGTATTCTGTGGTTTATCTCGGAAACCCTACTGAGAATTTATAATCCTCATGACTATATTTTATCATTTCAGTTACAGGTTTCCTTTTCTCAGGTTTTCTTGGCTGAGTTTCACATTATTGGAGAAAGGTCGGCCTTTGGTTGGGTGGTGACATAGAGTGTCACATGGAGGTATGTTAAGATGTTCTTTTAATTTATTTTCCACTACTAGAGTTTATTTATATTGTTCAACTTATTATTTTTTATCTATTTGTCTTTATGGTCCAAATCCTTCACAACAATAAATTTTTGATGCTTGGCACTAGTTTCCATCACGTGGGGATCAGAAAGGCCCTCTAGGCCATGCTGTGGACTAGCTCGGGTGACAGGTTCAGGGTCCCCCTAGGTTGGTTCATGACAAAATGATATCATATGAGGCCCTTATTATTTGGGGTGTGTAGTAGATGGAGATTAGGACTATCGGGACTCGAGAGGTTGGTACGGGTAGGACATCTTGAACCCTTGCCCATTCAAAACCTCAAGTTGTAAGGGGTAGTATGAGAATTGAGCCCTTGTATAATTCTGGTTTTTTTAGATTGATGGATTACAATACAGGATAAGTGACATTACATCGTGATTTAACATGGATTAGAGACCCATGTGGAGTCTGAGTACATAATTTAAGTTTCTCCTAGTTATTGACGTTTAATTAGGGCATGTCCCACTACTATGTCACCAGGTTAAGCATGAATACTATTCCCTCCCTCTGGTAGTTTGAGACAAGTTTAGTGTCATCTTGATTCTGGATGGTGTAAGTGTGATTTTGAAAATGATAATGTGTTTTCTAAATGAGAATGATTTATTTTAAATGGATTTAAATTCATGAAATGGGTTTTAAAACTGAAATCTCTTGGTCTAAAAAAACGACGTTTGCTCGACACTAGTATAGAAATGGTTTGGGTGGAAACTCGAGTACTAAATATGATCATGTACACTTGTTAGGGGATTCATGGGAAGTGTTTTTTGGTATGTATTAATGAAAGAAAATGAATACATATGCCACAGTTCATGGGGTTATTAGGGTGTGTACTTGAAATTAAAGTCTTGACCATGTTTTTATAATGTATTTTTTAAGGGAAATGATTTTTGGAAAATGATATTGGTTTGAAAAGTGGGCTTGGTATATGGAAAGTGTCCTTGAAATAATGTGGTTTTGAAATATAAAATGAAAAGGGAATTTTGGGTTGTGTTTGTGATTTTTTGGTTTTGGAGATGGTTTTTTTGGGGTGAATGCATTTTCAATAATGTTGTTTTGGATTGATATTGGGATTGGCTCTGTGTTTTATATATTGTTCAAAAAATTCCACCCAGAAAGGTCCCTAGAGTTTTTGATAAGTTCTTCCTTGTTTTTGGTCCTTCTTGGACATTGCCTATCCTTCATGGTGATCAGGGACCGTTAGAGGTAGCAGAGTGGATTGAAGAGGTCAATCAAGACATTATGACATTGTGAACTCCTAAAGTAGTCAGAGTACGTGCCGTTTTGGGTCTATTTGAATGTCCATATCTGAATAAATGGGAATTTTTAACCCTTCCATCAATACAAGTTGGGATGATATGGGATGTATTTAAATCCATCATCATTTGGTGGTTTATATATCAATAGTTGAAGACAAAGAAAACATAAGAGCTCATGCGTATTTAATAAGGCCAAAAGATGGTGAAAGCATATGTTGACCATTTCAAGGAACTCGTGGCCTTTTCATCGAAGGTAGCATCGAATGATTTGATGAAGCCTTCTCTCCTTATCAGGGTTCTTCATCTAAAGATCATGGAGTGGGTAATCACATCTAAGAAACATCATTTTGACAAGATGGTGGATGATTTGTTCTTATCTAAGTTGGTCTCTAGAGCATAAATGGTGGGAAATTCTACATATTTTGTTGCTCATGAAGGATCCCTATCTGGAGTGCATGGTGTGCTAGAGGGACCTATTTTTAAAGAGCACTCTACAGTGGTGGTGGCTTCTAGATTTTTCAGACCATTCATTGGTGTGCCACCAGTGTGGCATGTTTGGGCATGTGAAGCTGTCATGCTGCTTCCCTCCGACGACGTGTCATCGTTTCAAGTGTCAGGGTCATCTAGAGATGTTCTGAAGGAAGCGTCACCTGAAGGAGACACTGTGAATGAAGTATTTCAGTGCCTTTCTATGAGGAAGTAGATGCTTCAACCATCAAAGCACCAGCCATTGGTCTTGGTGTGAAGCTCTTCCGGGGGTATGAAGCCTATGTTTGGGTTTTGTGTTCCATGTTGGAAGTGGAACATTTAAATTCATTTATTTATTGTTTTTCATCAATTAAATTTTTGACGTCATTGTAAGTTTATTGATTCATTGTTGAGTTATGATAGACATGACTATTTTAATCCAAATAGTTTTGTTTGTCTGATCATGGTTTTTTTAATCATGCGCTTTTCTTAAAAGTGTGTCTAGCCCCTATATGGGTTGATCTTGGTTTAGAGGTGTTCATTTGGAGTCGTAAGTGCCTGATAAGGATTCAAGGCTTATATTTTTGGTCGTTTTTACTACTTGTATTACATTCTGCACAGGAATATTTCTCAAATGTTGGGTTTTTTTGTTTGGGCCGATAGTTCAATGTTTCAGATGAGGTGTTGTTTGGCCATTCTATAAAAGTTAGTTTTGATCAGTTGGGAGTTCCTGAGTCCCCCCCTTCCAGGTTGGTATGTTTGGGTGTTAAGTTTTCATTAAAGTTGAGTTCTTTTGGTGGGGGAGATTCCTCTATTGTTCTCCCATTCTCTTGTGTTATGGTTTCTTTCAGATTAAACCGGGCACGAATTTAGGTTTTCTCTATCATTTGACTGGGTGACTTTCTGGGGGAAGAAAGTGTCTGTGGTGGGGAGAATTTTCACACTCTACCTTTTCAGTTAATTTTTATTTTAATATTTCTTTGCTCCAGGATCTCACAACATGGTCTGGGCTATGTATCATATTGATATTTTTTTCGTTTAACTTTTTTACTAGGCTTCAGACACGTGCATGTTCACCACATGGATGTTGGTAGCCGCACAACCGGCCCATGAGTCGGGAAATTGCTCATTATTCTTACTATTAATATTATTGAATTGGTTATATTATTATTATTATTATTATAATTACTATTATTTTTTTAAAGTAAATGTCCTGGTCAATGACCAAGACAAAATTTATTAAAAGAAAGCAAGGAAATTACAAGATTCTGAAAGAGGAAAATTTTATTACAATCTTTTTCATAAAGATAGAGAAGGTCAACTGACAACTCATCAGTCCAAGTAATGTCCTCATTGATTACCTTGTTAGAAAGGCCATCTAATACCATATTCTCTTTGCGGTAGGCATAGGTGTCAACGTATCTGAGTTCCAGAAGCGAATTAAGGCAGTTCTTCCAACTCACAATAAGAGGTCAGGAAAGATGAACCACCCCATTCCAAATTGCCTGAACAATGGTTGTGGAGTTGCTTTCAATCCTGTTTTGTTCCTGCCTTTTTGTTTAAAAAAATTAATTGCATGGATAAGATCCAACATCTCAGCTTCAAGGGAGGAGGTTACCCCGAAGCTTCCATAGAAACAACCATGGCAATGTCCTTGAAAGTCTCTGAAGATCGCTCCACAACCCGTAGGTCCTAGATTTCCTTTGGAATCCCCATCCACATTGATCTTGATCTATCCAGGAAGAGGGGATTTCCAAAACACCTCATGAAAGTGTTTCAGTTGAGGGAAGATTCCATCAATCCTAAGGTGTCCCAGGATCACAAATTGACCAACTGAGTTGTCAAAATCAGATTTATAGATCGTGGCGGTATATCTAATGGAAATCAGAATTCTCGTTCGACCTACAATGAGGATGGGCGAGTAATTATTATGAATAACAACATTTATATCATACCAACTAATTTGTAGGAGCTCTGTAACAGCAAATAGGAAGAGGTTATTGACTTGTTCTGAGTAGTCAATCTCTACACATCATTTTAGATGGGGGAGGACATTATCAGAAAACGTCCATCTTCAATCAAAAATGCGAGTAATAAAATTCAAAAGAGCAGAGGCCATAACACATGACAAAAATAGATGATCGAGATATTCTCTATGTCGGTGACAAACCAGAAATTTAGAACAGAGATGAATGCCAAAATATTGGAGACAAATCTCAATAAGAATTTGGTTGTTCACAATACACCCAATAATATTAAGCATTGATGGTTTAATCCAAGGATTTTTAAAATACTTCAACCAAGAAAAGATGGATTTGGAGTTTGAGAAACAATGATTGTAAAATATTTTGGAGTCAAGAACACCAATGTGAGCATGTTCCCAAACAAGAAAATAATCATCATTAGAGGAAGGATAGCCATCAACAACCTGAATGATAGAGTCCGAGAGCTCCAAAAATCTAGATTTAATTACTTCCTTTATAATTAATTACTATTACTATTATTATTTTTAGACTTATTATTTTTATTGTTGTTATCTTTATTATTATCATTTATAATATCATTATTTTTTGGTTTTATTATTAATAATTTTATTATTATTATTATTATTATTATCATTGTAATAATAATATTATTATAATAATGAAAAAAACTAAACTAAACCTAACCATCATCCACCTGCCACCCCCATTCCCCATTGATTGGCTACATAGCGGCGCTGAAACCCCAACCCTAATCCCTGTTACCTTTACCCTTACAGCCGACCACTCCCAATCCCTCTTCCTCAATCCCTATGCCTCCATGCTCTCCCCAACTGCTTAACCTTCTCCCCACCAGCCTTTCCCTACCACATGCCACACCACTTTGCTCCAGTAGAAGTGCCACCCTTCGGCCTTATGCCCCTCGCCTCTGTGCTCTATTAGGAAGCCCATCTAACACCTGGCTCATGTCCACCCCTCACATGGTTCACCTCTAGCTTGCACCATCCAGCAGTACACCCGACCCCCCAGTTGGTGTCGCCCTGCTTCTCGGGTCAACCACCTCTCCACGACACACCTTTGGCCGGGGCATGCTCCGAACCCCTCACTGCTTCCCTTCTCTAGAAGCCTGACCCCCCCCCATCCAGAACTGCCTCCTTCTCTAGCGCACCCTCCGGTGGCCACCTCTCCCCTTGCACGACCTCCTACTCATGAGAGACCACCCCAGTCAACCCATACTGGGTCGTGAACCCCCTCACCGGTGTGTTTTTCTATCAGTTTTTAGGGATTTTATTTCAAATCCAAACTCTAATGGTTTGAATTTTAATCTACATGTTTTTTCATTATTTGAGGTATGTGTTTACTCTGCTGTGGGTTATTCTTCTTTGCACTAAAGCAGTGTCGCGGTCACTCGCCATTCAGGTAGGTGTTTTCTATCTTTCCATTCCGAAATGATTCATTGGCACTTTCTTGTTTTCAATTAGTTATTAAAGGTTAATTTCACCACTATAATATCTATGGATTGATGTGATTTGTGTTTTTTTCTTTTTAGAATTTACTAAAAAATGATTTTTTCTAGGGGTTGTGTAAATTTCCCAAGTTAAGATGCCTAGGATGTTTATTTTAAATGATGTTTTTCTTTAATGTGGGAATAGGGTTTCCAAAAAAAATTGGTCTGCTTATAAAGTGATTTATAAATTGTTTTTTCTATTTATAAAATTAAATGGTTTGTTTATAAAATTATTTATAAATTGGTTAGATTGTTCATAGAATTTTTTATAAACTAGTTGCCTTGTTTATAAAATCATTTATAAAATGTTTGGTTTGTTTATCAAATTATTTAAATTTTTTTTGGTCAGTTATGGATTTATGAAAATTAGTGATTTGTGGAAATCGATTCTGAGTGTCTCTTTAGATGTTTGGGGTGCAATTAGAATTCAGAACATCCATGTGTGCACTAGGTGCATGCATGGATGTGTCGTCAAATGATGATGGTGTTTTAAATTGACATTTTCATAAAAGTTTGGTATTCTAAATCATTCATGCCTTCCAGATGAGGTTGGTTCTTTTGTGTGGTTCTTAAAATGGTTTAAAATGTATTCCATAAGGTTTGGCCGTTTTGCGTTAAAACATGCTTTGGTGTGATTTTGGAAAGAACCATGACTTCATGGATTTATAAATTTAAAAGCAGTATTTGTAACATGTTTTGGGAAAATGAATTTAGATATGTCGACTCAAAGGAACATTTAGAACGTTCAATTTTTTAGTGATGTTTCGGTAATGATTTTGGAAACTTTGGACTTAAAGGCATGTTTGGATCATATAACTCAGGGTTGGAGTTATGTTAAATTTTTGAAAGGTTTGTGTTTGGAAGTTGTGTGTTCGTGGTCGGAGTTTTAAATGCTTTTTGAAAAATTATTTCGACATGGATGTGACATGAATTATCATTCGGAACTTTCATCTTTAGTGTATTTTTTTTGTTGATTCTTTTAAATGAAGATGTTTTGATTTTTGTATGCCCATTCAAATACTTTAATATTTGGAAAAATTTCTCAAATGGTTTTAATGATTTCATGGATTGATGGCCCAGTTGGTACCTTTGATGATATGATGTATATATATATTTGGGGAACCTCTCTAGGGGGGATATCCCTTAGGGGTTATTGTATGGAGTCTCCATTTTTGGGGTAGGAATGTGCGGTGCGATGAGTAACACGTACGATGGAATCCTACTTATGTATTTTTATAACCAGTATGTGTACCTGGGTGTCTTTTAAATGATCGAGTGATGGTCTCTGACCAACCCAGATTAGATGGGTTGGTACCGCCTAGATTTGTTGTCAGGCCAGGCAGGATTTGCAACTGGATTGGTCAGTTTGGGGTGGCATGTTGGTTAAAGACATAAGAGCTTCCCCATATGCCGACAGGTGGTTCTAAAACTGAGTACATCCATGGGTATTCTAGGGATGTTTGGGATCACCCATGGTTTTTAGATTATTTTCATTGCTGGTATACTTTTTGTTATACTAGTTTATTTCCAACATGCATTGTTTACCTGTTATACATTTTCACATCTTTTATATATTTTTTGTATTTATTTTATAAAAATAAAAATGACTTATGAAATGGTATGTCGCATGTGTTGGAATTTTATATGAGAAAACATGTTTCTTTTTAAAAAAAATGTGAAAACCCTAGTTTGATAGGTGTATTTCAAACATCTATTAATGGATAGTTTCAGGAAAGGTGATGTTGGATTATGTGGTTTATCTTTGAAACTCTGCTGAGAATTCATAATGCTCACGCCTATATTTTATCATTTCTTGTGCATGTTTCATTTTCTCAGGTTTTCTTGGTTGAGTCTCTCGTTATTGGATAAAGGTCAGCCTTTGGTTAGGTGGTGACCAGGAGGGTCACATAGAGGTATGTTGAGATGTTTTGTTTATTTATTTTTTACTTCTAGAGTTCATTTTTAGTGTTATGTTTATTCGTTTTTATTTATTTTTCTTTATGGGCCAAATCGTTCCCTGAATTAAATTTTTATGCCCATCACTAGATTCCATTCCATGGGGATTGGGAACGCCCTTCGGTCCATACCGCGGACCGACTCGGGTGACCGGTTCAGGGTTGAATCCGGTTGGAACATGACATATCAAGATAAATTTGATGAGATTTTTAATATTAGATTACTAATGAAATATTTATGTCATGAAATGAGATAATTAATGGTAGATTAATTATGAACGATTGAAATTGTGAGTATGAATAATTAATTGATGAATTAAATAATGGTTTTTGAGATATGTGTAATATTTTGATGTTTTTTATTATGTTTCATTAAATAGTAAATGGTAACATGGAATTTATTCCATGTATTATGAATCGTAACATGCTCATTCAATTATTTTTTATTGAATGCTAAATGGAAACATGGACATTTGACCAAATATTATGAATCATAACATGCTCTTTCAATTATGTGATATTAAATGGTGAACGGAAACATGGAAATTCAGCAATTATTATGAATGGTAACATGGAAATTCAAATGTGATATTCCTTTAAAATATATCATATTCTAACATGGGTTGAAGAAAGAATTGAGGTTCAGGTGTTCTTAGGAACCCTGGGGGTAACGAGATTAAATAGAGAATAATGTATAATGTGATAAACAATTTATTTGTGAATTATGATTATTTATTTATATAACTTTAAACACTATTATTATATGGAATTATTTTAGACACTATCGGTGGTAGCCTACTAAGTTTTACTCACATCCTTCTTGGGTTTCCTAATCGACTGTTGAATAATCTTTATAGATTCTGGGTAGGTTTAGGGTAAACACCATATGTTTGGTGGCTGATTTGGGTATGGAGCTTGGATGAGGGAACTCAACATTGTTTAACACCCACTTGGGAGTCATCGGTGTCTTTATTTTCAATTTTCTTTTTAAGCACTAGACACTTACATTGGCATGAAATGTTTTCGGTTTTAGTTGAATATTGTATTTTCTTCTTTGATTATCTTGTGTGATTGGATTTTTTTGGTTATATATTCTGCTAATATTGATTAAATATTTCATCTAGTTTACTACTCTGATCAAATTAGGTATCTCCTCCCTATGAATGAATTATCAGACCATCTTCCCTAGTTGTAATCCTTTGGCATATGAGGATACGTGCTTGATGATATGTGAAAAATTGGCTCAGGGCACCAACATTTGGAACAAAGGTCAAGATATTTCCTGAACATCTATGGTTATTTATTTGTTTAATAAATGTTCAACACATTCCTTTATATCATCCTATAATATTGATATGTTGGGTTTTCATTCCTAACATATGCCTTTTTTAGGGACCCATTCCACTCATTTGGGAAGGCAATCAGAGTATGTATTTAAATGTTCTTAGTGTTGGGTGATGATTTATGACTAAAACATGATATGGTACTTTTTAGTTATTAGTCCTTGCATACTTGATCTTTTCATTGGAAAGGTTTGGATTATTATATATTAATCCAGTATTTATCACTATCATTATCTGGTATAGTCTCTTTCTCCTGATGAAGTCACTCACATCCTCTATGGTCAGTGGGGTCCTAGATTAGGGAGTATAGGTTTCATTGTTCCTACCGTTTAGATGATCTCCTTTTAGTTCTTAGAGGTGTTCCTTGATATCATGACTCATGTCATAGTGTTCCTCTTCTTATTGTTGTGTGTCAGACCACGATTTCTTATAGACTATTTCTCTAGGTTACAACCTCATAGGGAAGTTGTGTTCTCTATAGACTTTCTTCCGAGGTTAATACCCTTTTATGTACCTTAATACCATATAGAACCCACTAAATTAAATTAATTTATGGTTTGTCATTATCATATTGAGGATAATGTATTTATTCATCCCATGATATAAAATTGGAAATCTCATGTTCTCTTTTAAAAAGAAGGTAGATGGGTGTCTCTTGATTTGTATGGATTATCGAAAACTCATTGATGTGACAATTAAGAGCAAATTTATTATTCCAATGTTTGATTCCCATTTTGATAATCTTAAGGGGGGCGTGATGGTTTTCAAAAATTGATTTCAAATTTTAGTACCATTATTTGAGGGTCCATGAAAAATATATTCGAAAATTGACATTCGGGGGAATGTATGGGAATTTTGAGAATTCAGTTATGCAATTTGGCCTTACTAACAGTCATAATGTGTTTTTTGTATAGATGAAATGAATCATCAATTAGCTCATGGATTCCTTTGTAGTTTTTAATGATATTATTGTTTAATCTAAATTATACTAGGAATATGTTGATCACTTTAGTATCAAATTAGGAATCTGGGGATTAAACCATCTGTACATGAATCTAACCAATTATCAGTTCAAGATTCAAGAGGATAAATTTCAAAGCAACGTGATCTCTCTGAAGGGTGTCTCAATATATCCTGGGAATTTCCATGTGTTGATTTCTTGAGAATGGACAAGAAATGTTTTTGAGATCTATTGTTTCTTGGGATTAGATGGTTATTTTACAAAATTTGTTTAAGACATCTCCAATATATCATATCCTATGATAAATTTAAGAAATAATGGTGTAATGTTTGTTTGGAGAGATCAATTTCAGTTATATTTGAAGGATTTGAAATTGAGGTTGACTTTATATTCTATCTTGATTCTTCCTAAGTTGATCATCAATTATCATGATTACTATAATACATTAAATAGGAGTTGGGGTTGTATTATGATATTGGGTCGATAGGTTTCTAATGAATCTAATAAGTGACTCCCTAGTGAAAATAACTACCCCACTCAAGTTATATAGTTGCTATCAATGATGAATTCTCGTAAGGCTTTGCCCCACTACCACTTTATAGAGAAATTTTTTGTGTATTCCGACCATAATATTATGATGTATACACTCACTTAGAGAGATATCAAACTGAGACTAATATGATTGGTGGAGTAATCTAAAACCATTCACTTTTATATTTTTTACAACCCTAGTAATTGGAATTTGGTCTTAGACACATAAGGTAAGAAATTAATGACTCTATTAATAAAGGAATCAGTTGAAGGGTGGTGACTAAGAATTTTGTTAGCTGAGATATTCTTGGATGAAGGGAGAGTTGAAGGAAATGTATTCCAAGCATGTAATCAAATAGGATAGTTTAAGTATTTTCATATTTTACTTATATAGGATGAGGATAAATATTTTCTACATTTTAGTAGGAATATCTATGGTGGGGTGACCTATGTTGAGTGGCCTCAATCACCAGAGTGAGTTTTCTATTTTTAAGGTAAGAGAGTTGTTCTGATAGTCTTAACGTAGGTGTTGATTAATAATTAACATTGGTTGAGTTGGGTTTTGTACCCTAAATATAAAAACATCTTCAAGGACATGATATTCCATTTTTGGTCATTGGAAATGAGAGGATCGATTATAGGTTTTGTCTCTCTGTTCTTCACATGTAAGAATATTAAGGTGGAAGAGTTAAAAAATGCTAGGTTATTACAACCATTACCCATTCCAATATTTAAGTAAGATAAAATAGAAATTTAATTTAGGATTAGGATACCTAATAATATTAGTGTTAATGATGTGATATGGTTGGTTATTGATGAATATATGAAATCGATGCATTTACTACCTATTAAGGAGTATGTATCTTCAGAACTTATATGTGTTAATGATTGTTAATCTTCAGAGTGTTCCAAAAGCCATCATTTATTATAGATTCAAAAAATCTAAATCATGATTCTAGATTTCATTATATATAGATATGGGTTCTTATTTTAAGTTAAGGATAACATATTATCCATGGATAGACGTCCAGACTAAATAAGCTATCCAAATTCTTGATGGGATTCTTCCCACATGAATTCTGGACATGAATATATTACAGGAGAAACATATTCCATTACAAAAGTTTTCCTATAAAAATATTTATTATTGTTTTATCTGAATGGTTACATTGGAGCCTTATAGTTCACCTACATTGTAGGAAGATCTTAGAGAGTGGTCCTTATTTAGACAGAGCATCATATAGGATATGAAAAATATCATGTAATTGTTTAGGAAGAGTTCAGGGATGACATGGAGTAAAAAAATGCAACTTCAATCATAATCATCATCTGTTGTAATTTGAGGTAGGTTATTGGGGTTATATTATAGTTTCACCTCAGTTGTGATATAGATTTCTGGGGAATCCAGGAAAGTAAGTTCCTTAATATTTCATCTAGTTTGAGATTATCAGTTACTTGGGAAGGGATATTATCATTTTGAATTACCTACTATTATATTTCATATCCAAGATGTGTTCCATGTTTCCCTACTAAAGAATTTTCATCTGAATATAAATTGTAAGATTGAGTGGGAATATGTTGATATTGAACGCATCACCTTAGTTGTCAAAATATAAGCTCAGATAGTGGACTGATAAGATAAAGTGTTGTGTGGACTGATGATCCCATTGGGTCACGTGAGATGTAATTTTGGTTAGTAAATCTATGAGGCATTGTAGTGTTCTTCATTGATGGTGCAACAATTTTCATATATTATCTTAGTATTGGGATCTTTAGGATTTCTGGGGAATAAATATTTTTATGGTGGGGAGAATTGTCACACCCATGTATGCAGGGTATGATAAGAAGTTATTTTTTGTATTTCTCAATTTTTAGGTTGTTATTAAATATAGAGATGGTTTTTGGAATGTGTGTAGTTGAAAGAGGACATCTATTAGAATTTGGAGGGGACCGACTAGCCAGTGAAGGTTGGCTGAACAAGCATACATTTAGGTGTTCCACATTCCAAAGGGTGTAGAACTACTAGCAAGTTGGTCGAGGGCCTATAGGTGTATGAATTCTTCCTATATCCAACTTCCATCAAGAGGGATTCCATTGTCTTGATGCTATAATTCCTATAGGTGCAAGAATTATTCATGCACCCTCTAGCTAGCCAGTGAGGCAAAAAGGATGGCTGGTTATGCCCTTGGGTGTTTATATTCATAAGTTCCAAAAATTTATTTTATCTGAAACAATGTTTTTAATCTCCCAAATATGACCCTAATATATCTAATTCTATTTTTCTATGATTAGAGGCACCAAAGTGATGTTCTTGGATCTCTCCCTCTCCCCTGTGGCATATCTTTGTTCATGTTTATGCTCATGTATTCATTGTTCATAATTCAGTGATTTTGTCCCATTTGATTCTATTTCTCCCCTTCTTCTCTGTTTTTTTTCAATTACGACAAGATTATTAGATCTAGAATCGATATATAGAATTTATTTTGTTTTTCCTAGATATAGGATCTTTGAAATTTCATATCTTCCTCTCCTATTAAAAGTCTAAAAGGTGACATTGTTTTTATAAATCCTGATATAGGTGTCTAAATCCTAATGTCATACCCTTGGAATGGCTTATATTATTAATATCTTTTCTTTTGGTTTTAATTATGAAATTGTTCTTTGAAATGATTTTCTTTCTGGTATATGGAAATGTTTTCAAAAAATGGATATTTTATAAAAATGTTTTGATACATATTAATCTTGTAAAAGTTTCACAAATATTATATCTAAAGGGATGGTTATTTAATAAGGAAAGTGTTATGGATTTTTGTAGAGGTTGTATTCGAATTTTGGGAATATATTTGAAAATAGATTTTACTTGGAATATGTTTTATAGAACATGGTTCTTGTTTCTTAAATTAAATTGTGATATATAGAGCATTGGGGAGACCATATGGTAGGGTGAAAGACTAAGAATGGATGATCCCAAGTGTAGTTAACTTTCTCTATGGGAGGTTTCCTTGATTCCATGAAGGCTAGGGTATCATTTCCATGGGAATAATGTTACAAAACATTATGAGTCACATATACAAAATAGTGTTACATTGTATTCTTAGTGGCACGGTTGTTTACACCATCGTGTCAAGGATTTCCCACTTGAGTTCCTCGAGATTTCATTTCATGTATGATCTTTCAATATTCTCTTTTAACCTATTTATATTGATATAAATATTGATAATTTAAAACTATTTTATTTATCTTTTTTATTCTCTTGGATATGTGACATTTCATATCTCACTATTTATTGATTTTGGAATGATTTTGAAAATAATAAAATGATCTTGAAATGAATGACATGATTTTGAAAAGAAAACAAAATAATGCCATGTACATGTAAAATGATTTCCTTTGAAATGATTTATTAATATATTTTATTAAAGAACTAATAGACACATCCAGTTGGTTAATGCATAGATTCTTAGTGGTATCCTAATAGGATCTTAAGCTCGCACCCTTATTTTTTACTTCGGTAATTTATATACTTGGTTTTTTATGATACTAAAAATTGGAATATTATCATGCACAGGATAAATCAATACCATGTGTTACCTTTAATACTGGTTAGGATAATGGTGACATATGGTCACATAGAGATAGACCAACGGGTTGATTCATATGCCCTATTTTTTATATTCCTTCATTTTTTTATGAGACCATGTCCTCTTTATATGATACCTAGGTTCTTGTACCCTATTTTTCGAGATCCAGAATTTACTTCAATTCTTTTTTAAGGCTAGTTAGAGTAAGATAATAGGTTAACCTGGATTTCTCAATTACCTATAGGCTTTGGTAGATCCCATTAAATGAACATATGGAAATCAATTTTATGGATGGGTGATATATCGATAAAGAGAGAATAGATTATTTTAGAGTATCTCATGTACCATGACACATCCCTTTCTTATTTTTCTTATTAATTTTGTAGTACAAATGATTTTTTTTTCTGGGGTTTCTTATCTCAATATTCATTTTTTTCAAGTATTATTTTATTCATGTTTTATATTCATTACATGATGGCACAATAACCCCTCCACTATGATCAATCCATCACTATATCCTTTAATATATATATCAAATATGTTTTCAAGGATAGTAACTTGTCTTATTCTAATATTTTAATTAAATAATTCATTGGGGTAAAAACTAGAACTATAACCATTATTTAATCAACAAAGTAATAATTAGATTCACGTATTATTTTAATTTAAATTGACTACTAATTATACTCATTGTTTTCAGGATATTGATATAAAACCCACCTACACCTTTGGATTAATAGTAAATAAGTTTTTAAGGATAGAAAATTACCTTTACATAAATAGAGTATTTTGGTATTTCCTTTTCCAGAACGTCATTATTATATCATATATTCTATCCTTTAAAAATTTTAGAATTTAATTTTTTTTATTTTTACTTGGGATATATTTTCTAACTTTAGTTTTTATATCTTTTAAAGAGCATGAACAAGTTTACAGAGTAATCATAAGGTATTCACTAATCATCGTATGGAGCCTACATTGAAATAATATTTTTTTTATTACATTATCTTATTTCATATATAATTTCTAAAATGGATCAGATAAAATTTGATGGAAGGGATTTAAATATCTAGAAATTAATTTCATAAACAATCATTAACTTTCTGATTCATGTGCTAACTTGACAATATTGGTTTATTCTCTAATATAATTCTTTTTCTACTATGTGATTAATTATTTTTTCTATGAGTGTTTTTTTAAGTAAAAAATTTACTTAAAGTGGTTTTTTCATTAGATATTAAATATACTTCCCCTTGAATTTTCTTAAAAGATTTCATCTATTTTATACTTTATGTACCCGTTATTCCATCATCTTCAAATAATCTCTATTAATCCTGTTATATCCCATCGTTGTATTAAAATTATCTAACTATATTTAACATTTAATGTAAAATTATCCTCTTTTAGATTTAATGTAAATTTTAATTATTTATTAAAATATCTTCTATGAATTAAAAATACTAAAAGGAAATATCATCAATCATTGTAATTTTATACTTGTCACACCCTGACATCACATTATCTTATTATTTTATTTCCCTCTTGGGTTTTAGACATGTTTACTCTATTTCATTATTTCTCAAGTTGTTTTCATTGTTTTAGAAATCACTATTTCATAAACAATGAATAACAATGTCATAGAGTTATTTTATTGGGGTCAAAATTATTATTTTTACAATTCCCATGATGTGGTGTAAGCCTTTTCTAGGCCTTGGTTGTTTAGAATGGAGTTTTTACCATGAAGTATCCCTATAATAAGTGGTTAAGAATTACATGTCCATTAATGGGATGGGTTTCATGGTTCATGGTTTAAGCTCATACAAAAAATAGTGAGCAGGGATTGGAAATATTTCATAGTGGCTAGTTGTCGTAGTTTTCTAGGAACCAAAAAAAAAGAGGCTCGAACACTCCATGGCACATTTATGGTGACCATTTTTACTATTTTACATCGACTTTCACATCGCGGAACATAACATGGTTTGAGTAAATGAACCAATATCTAAAATAAAAAGTGAAAACCATGTTATAGTGTGATCTTAGGTGATGTTTGATCTAGAGCAATGAGGTAAGGGATAACCACACCATAGTTTATGTAAGCCACATTGTTCTGAGAAAATCTCTAGTTTTTTTAACTGTGGAAAACATATTTTACCCTTTATAAATTTAAAACATTCTATAACCCTTTTCTCCACTCATTTAATCCCCTTAACCCTAGGTTAATATCTCTTTAATTCCATCCATCCTCCTTGTTTATTTGATGGGATTTCATCATGTTTTAGTAGTGATTATTTAAGGAAATATATTCAATTTCCTCTCCATATATCTTTCTTATTTACCATTATTTTATTTCAATAGTATACATCTAAAAATATTATGTTTCCTTCTACTTGGATTTAATTGGGTGTTTATTTTAGATTTTGGGATTTTGTGGGTCTTTTAAGGGATTTTATAACATTTTTGTGGTGGATTAACACCGAGATAGTGGCGTAAATGTGATTACGGTAGGTGTTATCCCTACATGAACCATTAATTTTAGAACCATGATTTCATGTCCATTTAATTTCCTGTTTTGATATTATAAAACTGTACAATGTATAGAAATTAATATTTTTTAAGGATTGGGTCTCTCTCTTACATATATTTTTCAATGAAATGGTTTAATCATATATTTTCATAGAGTTAAAAATATAATTGATTTAAAGGCTCATATCTTCTATTTGTCAAAATGAACATATGGTTATTTTCATTGGGATTCATTAATTCAGGGAATAATTGTGATATTTAAAACTATATTAATGTTTTTTCATTCATGTTATTGTCCTTATATGATTAATTGAAAGTATTTTTATTCTTTTCTTGTGTGAGTGAGTGATACTAGTGATGGTTATGGGGTTTTTTAATTTATGGGTTCATGAAATGTTTTCCAAAATAATGACATAAAAACATTATTATAACATTATAAAAATAGATTTCAAGATAAAAAATCATCCATAATGTTTGCACAATATTTTATTATAAAAATGAATGTGATATAAAGTTACTGGTTAGGGAACAAGTTTATTATATATTTCTGATACAATATTCTTAATACTGGTGAATCTTATGTGTAGGGTGTTCGATAGTGAAGGTGCATTGAAATTTTTATATAGTATTTGTTGTTACTAGTATTTATATGATGGTTCATCCACTTTTAATATATATCATGGAGAAATGAATGCTACTAGTAGGGATATATGAGTTCACATGATGCACTAGTTAACAATTTTTATCTAGAGATTAGTCCCTGACGAGTTGTTTTCTTCTCTAGGATATTTTACCCTCAGTTAATCCAGGTAGGGTATGAACAATTTTATGGAATATTGGATTAAATATGCAATGAATTATAAAGATTTTTATTTGGGTACTATATTAGATAGTCTCTAGATATCCTAGGAGTTCTCATTATTATTTATTGTTGATTATACTATAATGACTTTGATTTTTTTTTCTCATTTCATTCTATTTTTTTTCTTTCTATTCTTCTAATTGATTTTGTTTTAATTATTATCTGAATAATTTATCTTACCTTTTATTGATTTTTTATTTTAAAATAGTAATTTAATTTTTACTTTTTTAAAATTATTGGTTTTTAATTTTTTATAATCTTCCTCGTTTTACTCATAGATGGGTACTTTAAAGAAGGTTTTGAAAAAAAAATTATGATTCCTTTAAAAAAAATTCATCGACTGTATTAATTTTTAATATGAATATATCAATGTTTTGAAAGAAATAATTTCCAAACTCTAATATCTTTTGATTTGTTTTAAATGATATTACAAAATATTATTTTCATAAGTATATTTTAATTACCAAGAAATGGATCAATCCATAAGAGTTATATATGGTGAGTAGAAGGGATACGTGTTGGGGAATTTTTTATTATGCTTATATAGATTTCAGGTTCAGAATAGATTTTCCAAGATATAGTGGCTGTTTTTTCATTCCTTCTCATGCTGGTTGGCAGTAATAATTGAATATGTTTGACATGAATAATATAGACAGATAGTGGTAGTGTTCTTTTCTTTTATTATTATCTTTTAGATAGATGAATATACTTTAGATATCCTTGTTTGTTTTCTTTATTTTATAGTGGTCAATTTTATTATCATTTTATGGTTAATGAGATATATTGGGTGTTTTATGTCACTGGTTTACCTTTTTATGATACTATTTATTTTATTTATATATATTCCAAAAAATTATAGAATTTTCAAACTGAATTTTCAAGAAATATTCCTTTTTTATTTAAAATTTATCATGTTAAATCATTCTTATTATATAGGTTTTAATTCTCAATTATTATTTTCTAGACCACAGAGATTGGGAATACCCTTTGGTAATTTCCCTGAGTTGGATTAGTCTCCCATATCAAGAGTGGTCTTGGTAAGATCATCAAAAAATGGTATCATGGTTCTCAGTTTTTATTATGAGATGTATAGTAGATGGGAGATCGAATCATTGGGACAAAGGAGGTAGGCCATGGGTATGTAATTGATCACCACCTCTCAAGATGAAACCTATGTTACTATGAATTATCTAGGTTTGTGTCTTGAATTTAATCATTTTTGTATGATTCTTCCCAATGTATTTTGACTTCAATAAATGGTGTTTCGATCCTTCTGGGTGTTTCAATAGTTGATATGTTTTTTTTATTTTAGTGGTGGAAATGGAAGAGGAATAAAAGGAATGTTGATTGCACACATTCTCTTAATAACCATTCGAAGCTTGTTCCCATGCTTCAAGAAAATTTATAGATGATATTCCATGGTTTTTCTATAGTCATACAAACCATGTGTCCAAAACATTAATATATCATTACCAATATCTATTCTTTTAGACCTCTTATAATTTATAATTGCCCATAAATTGATTTCCACTTCTTGGAAGGGGATTAATTTTTTTTTAATGTAGTTTTGATTTTTTAAGGTTTCATTAAAATTTATTTTTATTCTTAAGTTCTGTTCCCAAGTATGATAAAATGGTTTTTGGTAAGAAAATGTGATTTTATAGAAATTATGGTTTATCAGACTAAGAAATGTGAATTATTTCAAGAAAATGGGTTTTTTTTCATTATATGATTTAAATATAAAACTATGTTTCATTATTAATTTTCTAAAAGATTTTTAATTTCATAAATTTTTTTTCTAAAATATTTTATTTCATTATAGAGAGTGGAAAAATTTATTATTTCAATTTTTTAAAGTCCTGTAATGTAGATTTCTAAATTTTTTCTAAATAAGGAGATTAGTTTATAGGATATTTTTTTTCAAGAATGGGTGACTTAATTATATGAGTATTAAAATATTCATTTTATGTTGTTCTTTCTAAACTAAAAAAGAATTTTTTTTATCAAATGTATTAATTTTAAAATTATTTTGGTTGGATCTTTGAAGACGTCTTATTTCTATTATGAGTCAATTTCTGAAATGGGTGATTTAAATGTTTTTAAGAGAATGTATATTTGTATAAGTGTTTAATAAACTTTGTGAGGATTTTTGTATTTTAAACTCATGGGTGAATTATAAAATTTATTTTATGAAGTTTTAAAAATAAGAAAAAATTTATTCATGAATGTACCTTGAAATTTTGTGGTTTTAAAAAATTACAATTTGTTAAATTTGGTTGAATTATAAACATGGATTTATTTTACAGTAATGAGAGGACTTTTTGATTTATTCAGTGATATATTTATAGTAATAATTTTAGAAATATTTTGATTTAGTGTAATTCTATCTCTAGGTTTTATCCTTAAGGTGGTTCTTTTCTTTTTCAAGATATACCTAAATTTTTGGATGGTGGTGATGATCTATTTAGAGATTTATACTCATTGGGTTTAGAATGGTTTGGAAAATTTAGGAGATTCAAAAATAATTTAGTAAACATGAATTTTATCAAGTAATATTTTGAAAAAATTAGTTATCTCTGATTTTTTATACCATACTAATTTATTGTTCCATTTTGGTTTTGATGCAAGGGTATTCATGTAATGATGGTTTGATCTTGGTGAGTTGTTTATGGGAAGAATTGGGTATGTGTTTGGGTAAAAGGGTGTCTTTTTACCCAACATTGATTTTAATCTATTTGGTGTCTTATTTATTCATGTAGGATTACTCTTGGTAGATACACTGAGAGGGAGGTTTAATGTTTCCCACCTTTGACATTTAACCTCAGGATAAAACACACATTATTATTCATGGGGCATGTTTTTTTTCATTAGATACCCTAAACTATGTTCTATAGTTCTTTATTTTTCATATCAAGATTTTATTTGTACAAATTAATAAAAATATTGACCTCTATTGATATGGTATCCCCTTGTGTTGATCTTAATTATTAATGAATTCATTTTGATATTTATATTGTCTAATAGTTTTTCTTGGGTATAAATTTTTTCTTTCACCAAATCATGGTAGTGAATTGTTTTTATATATAATTATTGCATTAATGGAGTTATTTTTAGTTGGGGAGACCCCAATTATCTATATTTTATTTACTAAATTTGTTTGGTAGTGGTGTGGAACTGAGAGTTGAGGTGTTTTGTTTTTTTCCAACCCAAACCAACCCCATTGATTAGTTACTAGTTATTCATCTTTTAGAATTTTATTCATATAACCAGGAGTCCTTCATAATTCCCTTTATTTGATGAATTTGGACAATTTTATAAAGAAATATATTTTATAAGGTAGTGAAATTCTATATTTTTAGTTATATTTTTTGTTTTCTTTTTCAAGGAATGTAATTGAGTTCTATTTTATGATCCATAATGGTTGATGTTTAGAGTTATTTAGTGACTTTCATTGTGGTCATTGTATTTTTATGGATTCAATGGCCCAAAGGAATTATATTTTTATTTTTTATTTCGACAATACACTTTTTAATTGGGTTTATACAGAACCCTTCTAGTCCTTGTATTTAATACATGGAATATATTTTAGACGGTTTAACCTATTTTTTTCTTTCACTAAACCTTTTCCAATAATAATTATTTTTAGATATGGTACAGATGAAATATAATAAGTGGGGTAAAATTGTATTAAAAAATGTGCCTTTATTAAGCTCAAGTTGTAAAATCACTAAAATTTATGATCTCCTGATCAACCAATTTTTTATAAAAGTAAAAATAGTGTAAATCAACTACACTGATTAAAAAAATTATAAATTCACTAATTAATACATTGATATAAACACAGTGGAAATATATTATTGTATATAAAATATAAATAGAGTGAAAATTAAATTTACCAATAGTTTAGGAAATTCAAATAAAATTAAAAATTAAAAAATGTATGCATAATAGTAAATAAAAATGCAGGGACTATTGGATTAGAATTAAAATACTCATTTAAAAGATATACAAAAGGAAAAAATTTACCCAATGTGTATGGAAGATATATAAACTTGAACTATGGTATCACAAACTATAAACAATTCATAACATTTCCCATCATATCCCAACAATCCCCGAACATAAACCCATTAAAAATTGATCACTTTTCTTATCCCTAGAATCCCTAAAATGGAATCAATTGATCTAGATTTTTCTTATTATCCTTGGAAACCATTGATCAAAATGATTAAAAAATTATAGAAATAAAATTTAGAACAAATATAATGATATTTTCCTAAATTAATTCTCCAATAAAATATCTTAGAAAGAAAAAACTATAACAATCATAGTCACACTATGAATAAAAATGTATTAATATTTAAAATAATCATGTATCTCCTTCTAAAATTACAGTTATTATTTTCATAGCTTCTCCCCTATACCTTCAAGCAGTGTTCCTTTAATTGGAGAACCTTCAATGTAAGTTCCCATTTTTTGGGTCATTTTTAACTATATCAAAATTAGCCTTGTAATATATCTATAAACTAAAAATTATTACACACCTTCTGATGATGTTATTCCATCACTACTATATTTTTCATATATCTAATGTATTTAATCTGACATGAAGATTTAATTCCCTATATTGTTTTCCTTTCGAATCAAACCTTCATAAATTAATTTACTAAATTTACATTTAACAAAACATAGATATATTAAAAAATACATAAAATTCTAATTAAGTTTATTTTTATATTAAAAAAATTGGAAGCACCGTAGCCTTTTACTCAATAATATCACCCATTTTATAAAATTAAATGTAAGGAAAATTGATAAGTTCAACTAAATATAAAATTGATACACCATATACATTCTCAAGAAGTGAAAATTTTCCATTTTTTATATAAACCTAAAAAAATCATTAATCGTAAGTTATAAAAGTAGACTGAATCTCCCACATTTTTAAAAAAAATAAAAGATTATCAATTACACAAATTTCTCCTACATTATGAAAAAAATAAAAACATATAATTTATCATATATTTATCCCCCATTGTTTGAAATGAAAAACATACTATTTTTCATATTTCATATATTTTTGATTTTCAAAATAAATATCCCCCTCTTGAAATAAATTCTCGAATATTTTAAAAAAACACCCAATTTGTTTTTACATTTTCCTTTTTTGGAATAAGGTAAAAAAATATACACATTGATAAAAATATGATAATTATTATAAAGAATATATACCATAAGATTTATCACCTTTTATATGATTTTAATCACAGTATAAACATAAAATTATGAAATTTACTGTTAATTTAAAGTCTATAGAAGTATAAATTTTTACTCTCATAGATATTCCAGTCGATTAAAGTAATGAACTCTCCCTCTTAGTCAGTGCATGTTTAGACAATGCATGACATGATTGAAAATTTTTATTTTTACACAACATGAAAGACTTATAACTAAATATCAGAGAAATTATAGTCATGATAGGTGTTAGAACTAAGATAAACTAAAATTTAATTTTTCTATAGAAAAAACATCAATTATATTTATTTCCATTGAATGAATATTTCAAATCATAAAAGAATAAAAAAATTAGTAACATGTATAAAATATAAGAACACATATCAAATAAAATATTTTCATCCCTTTTAAAGAAAATTCTATGTTAGGATATAGATTAATTAAGAAGTGATTTTAATATCAAATTAAATTGATCATTTCTAAATTTTATTAAAGTTATTTTAATATATCAAAATTTAAAAGGTTTATTGAAAATATTAGAAAGATAATTTGTTTTCTTCATAAATTCAATAAAAATATCTATTTTTTTATCCCTAATCAAAGGTCATCTTACATCAATGTTCTTAGCTCATGAGGGATGATTCAAGTTTCTAAAAAAATATATTACACTTGTATTGTCACAAGGTATTGAAGTTTGAGTAAATTTAAAACCAAAATCTATAAGTGTGTGTTTCATACACAACATGAAAGTATAAAAAAATCTAGATTCCAAATATTTAGCATCAGTAGTGGAGAGTGAAATATGATATTTTTTTCTACATTTATAAACTTATGGTTATCATAATAAGTGGTGTGTTTCAGATGTAATCATTTTATCAAACCTACAATATTAAATTTCAACATTTGAGAAACTTTTTATATTAAAAACAATTCCAATATAATAAAAAGGTCCTCTTATATAATACTTTCAGGTGATGAAAAATAAATTTTTTATGGGATTCCATTGGATTCGGTTAATATATATATCATAAACATACATAAAAATTATGTTTAGTTGACTAGATATTAAATGTAATAATCTTATGATCGTACCTCAATAATATTTTTATCATTCAATTTCTCGGATTCATCATGATCAAGAATGTATAAAAACCTACTACATTACTAATACCTAAACCATTTTCAAAATTAAAAAGTTCTATTAAATAAATAAAATAATTTTAGTGAGTTAACATTTATCATTATATTTTTGAAAAATTTGTAAACCACTAAAAATGATTAGTTCCCCAATCATGCTTATTTCAAACTCACTTTTCATAAGTTCTGAAAAATCATCACAGGGAAATTTTTAGTTTAATTAAAAAATAATATTTTCAATATAGATATGAAAAATTATCATATCTTTTAAATTATTTTTTATAAAATGTTTTTGATCTCCATTTCCCATTACATAATTATTTTGAATTCAATCTCATAAAACAGTACCATAAAAAGATATTAAGGGGGTTAAAGACATATAGATATTTTTTAAGTCAAAATACATGTTATGACAATTTTTATATTTAAAACTGTGATTTTTTTAATACAAACTTCCTATATGACATGTTCATTAAGAAAATAAAATTTCACATCCATTTGAAACAAATTAAAATTTAGATGTGTTGTAGAGGATAATAATATTCATATATAAATGTGCCTAGGTATCGAGAATAAATCCTCACCATATCGATGATTTATTATTAACAATAAAATATAGATACATATATTGTTTTCTTATAATAATCCATTTTTCAGTACAATTGTTTCTAAAAAACTAGTTTACCCAAATCATTGAAACTTCCTTACACTGTTCATGAAAAGTCCAAACCAGATTTTCTTCTAGTGGATTGAGTTTATCATACAAAGAAACAATCTATATTTCATCACCTAAATATTTATCTTCTATTTTATGATATAGTTTTGATGGGAATGAATGATGCATCCCTCATTTCTTGTATTATTATGTGTTTTAACTAGTTGAGTTATACAAAAAATGATATTATTCGGAGGATGATTTATTATGATAAACTAGTTCTTATGTATCAAGGGTAAGTTTTTCCTCAAATATTTATTGTGTACCTCAATAAAAATAGTTTTTAGTTATTGAAAATATATTGACTTAACTTCTTGATGATTCGCTGTTGATGGGTTTATTATAAATTCTAATTGATTAATATATGTTGTTTCAAAAAAATCATATATAGGATTGAATTGTAGAGGTTTTAGAAAATCTTTTGTATTATATTAAAAAATTTTACAAGAAAACATTAATCAAAAATATTTTTTATTTTATTAAAGACTTTGTATGTATTCTTTGTTGTAGAGTAACCTAAAAAAAACCATCTTAGTATTTAGTAATGAATTTATGATTTTTATATTTATTATTAAATATTAATACTTTACACATAAAGACTCAGATGTATGAAATTAATGGGGGTTCATTCTTTCCATGACTTATTAGGTATTTTATTAAAAAAGTAAAAATTAATACTAGATTAATAGTTTAATTAGTAGTAAATATAGCCTCATCCAAAAAACATTAGTATCATAATATTCACAAAATAAATATAAAGTTATTTTATAGATAATTATATGTCTATGTCAAACTATTTTATTTTTTTAGGTGTTCTCAGAATTGAAATGTTAATTGAAATAAATTTCCTACTATAAAAAGTTTCAAAATTGGAATTTACAAAATGATTATCATGATCAATGCGAATAGTAATGAAACGAATGTTCTATTCATTTTTAAAGGAAGTATAAATCATTAAAATAGAAGAAAAATATGAATTTTCAAGTGAGAAAATATGTCCAAGTATATCTAGTGTAATTATCATCATGGATATACACATTTTCATTCCCTTAATGCTCTAAATTTTTTAGGACTAAATAATTCAATGTCTTTCAACTATAAAACTTCATAAAATGAGAATCCACATATCAGTTTAAAACTAGACTTTTGTTGCATTCTATGTTGACAAGGATCATAGGATCTAGTTGATTAAAACATATGTACATATAGATCCCCAAAAATATCATTTTTATACAAATTAAAAAAATTATAAAAGATCATGAGACCTAAACATTTATTTCAATGCTAAGAAAAATAGATTATAACTCTTAAGAAAGAAAAAATATGATTCCTATGTTATTATAAGACAAGTGTGTAAACATAGTCATTCTTAACAATCTATAGAATAAAAGTACAATCTAATATTTTAAAAAATAAATTTTTATTCCTAATTTTCATAGGGTATCCATAATTATATTGTTGTATTATTCTAATAATGTTTTTATAATTTACTAAAAAAATAAAACATTAGAAAGTAAGTATTTTCTAAGAAAATAAATATCATTGATTCCAATTATTTAACCGAATGACTTCTCTAAAAAAATGATTCAACTTACATTAAACATTATCATGTTAAGAAAGTTAGGAATATCTAAATTCATATGTTGAGAATAACAACTATCCATGCACCACTTGTTTTGGATGTTCGTACTCAAATACATTTCCTGAAAATATTAAAACTGAGTTGTTGGTACACAAACGTCCATGGGACCATTAATTTTAGAAAATTATTTGGAACCCACCTCTACCCCAATATATTATATTTAAAGGATTCTATTTCTTTGAGAATAAAATATTTATAAAAAATAGTGAATGTGATTTAAAGACAAACTTTTATCTTGTGACCTCCCATTAGATATTTTATAAATAATTTTAAACTTCTATGTACAAATAAGTTTGATTAAAATTAAATTTTAGAAGAATTATAACAAAACAAATAAGAAGTTATATATGATTTACATTGCTTATAATTATTTTTAAAATTTTCTTTACAAAAAATAAGAAGAGAAAAAAATTTCTTTCACTCATTAATTTTATAACTAATCTTAATATCTTGGTTTCTATAAAAATAAGTTGAACTAGAATAGTATTTTTATTACAATTCCAATGGAAGATTTTAATTTTTATTTTATATTCTAAAATTTGTATTATATACATTGAAAAATCATCTGTAATACTATCATATAAATTATGTAATGTTTTATTTTCTTTTACCAAGAGAGTTTGGTATCTAAACATTTCTTTTTTATGTAGGTAAACCTTCATAATTATCAAATTAATTAACTATTTTACCCTTATATGAACTATCATTTTCATCATATGATGAAGTTGAATAATCGGCATGATAAGTGAAATAAAATTTAGAATTTAATGATATTTTTATAAAATATTTTTTAATTATATTCATTAACAATAAGATCTCATCAATATGGAAATTCTCATAGAAATAAATAATAATTTAATTTATACTACAATTTTTTTCTAATGCACTATCACAGGTTGTATCACTACTATTAGGAATCCACATATCTAAGAAATTGATATTCTTCCTTCCTATAATTTTATATGTTCTCTTAAAATTTCCATTTTTTCTCTTTAGTCTCAGGAAATTAGGTATTATATGACCTATCCTCTTAAATTTATAAAAAATAACACTTAAGGACTCTTTCCTCAAATGTTTTTATCTTTTATATCCCTATTTATGGTGAATTCAAAAGTTCATACTTCTGATCATCATCTTCATTCTCCTTGATAATAGATAATGTTCTTCTTTATAATATTTAGTGTTTCTAACATCTGAAAAACATTTATATTTTTTCCTTTCCAGATTAGCTTTATGTTTTAGAACTCTGTAAGAAATTTAACAGAAAGTATATGAAATTGATACACCATTTTTTCTATCCTTCTTCTCAGTGTCTCTTTTAATCAACTCTTATAATGCATGTGAGTTGAAAAAAAATCATCAAGGGATAGATTAGTCATGTACTTAGTGTCATTGATAAATTTATGCTTATAATATCACTTCTTTGAGAGTATATCAATTAATTTTTACAAAATATTATCAAAAGACATCTTCTTCTCACAAAGTGATGGTAGACTATTAACAATTATAATGATTTACTAATGGATCTAGGAAACAGAATCCCTAGGTAGAAAAATAAAACCCAGATAATCTTCTTAGAGCATATCTCTTTTAGTTTCAAGAAATTTGGATGTTATAAAATTTATAACCTCCAACATAATCAATATTCTATTAATTTCATTATATGAAGATATTTTACTACAGATATTACTCATTATGGAATATAAAAAAAAATCACACATTATGTTTTTCACAAAATTCCATATTCATATCTCTAGAAAAAGAAAAAAATAGCTTCTAAAATAAAATATGTTTTATTATTATTAGAATTTTATATAATATCATTCTAATGAAAATAGTCTTCTTATTATAAAGGTAGTACTCATAGTGATTTTAATAAAATTAAAAACTATTATTAGGATTTACGTTCAAACCAATATGTATTCCTTCAATCATATGCAAAAACATTTCTCCACTACACGAGTAGTGTATGGAAACTAAGATATAAAATTCTAATAAATCAATAGAAAAGAAAAAAAAATCTAACTCAATCTCAAACATTGTGATTTTCTCTAATACCAAGAGCTGTTATTAGTAAAAAACAACTAATAAACATAACCCGATAGAGTAAGACTCTAATGATAATTTTTTACCCAGATATGATAGGTTATATGACCTAAAAAGGGGGTGAATTTTAGAAAAAAACTATTTCTTTCCATTTTTATCCACCTAAGAGTATAAACATTCTAAAATTTGTGATTATCTAATATAATTATATTTTATAAAAGTTAATATAGAGTAAATAAATGGACATAGATTAATCTCTGAAAAAATTTATAAATCCATAAATAAATATACATACAAGGGAAGTATAAAAAAATATAAATCATGTAAGAATAAAAATACTTTTTTGGAAGATTAGGAAAATAAAATAAAATATAAAAGTGAAAAATGTATTTATAGAAGGAAATAAAAACAGAAAGTAATGTATTAAAATAAAAATACCCTTTCAAATGATATTATAAACATGCACACTTTTAACCATACTGTACGGAAGTTTTTAAAAAATAAATCGAGATATAAATAACATTAAAAGTGTTTGAATTTCTATTTTAATTTCACCAAAATCCTTCCTCTTAAACACATTAGAATGTGCTATGCCTTCCAATCTATATAATCCATCGATCATAATGATTTCCTAATTATTTTTCTTCTAATCCTCAAAATACATCAACTTAAACCAATCATAGGGTTGTATTTAATCCTATCCTTATAATCCCTCTTTCATAATACTTGGATCTATCTTTTTCTTCTTATTCTGATAATCCCTTGATCACAAAGGATTGGAAAAAACCATCATTGAATTTATATCCCTAAAATACCTCAACAAGAATGATCAGAAACTAAAAAATTAAATAATGAAATTGCAGATCATTTATAATTAGTTCCTTATAATAATATACTCGAATTAAAACTCAAAACAAACTATAATTATCAAAATATCCCTCTAAAACAAGACATTGAAAGCATTAAAAATACTTTGAAACTCTTTCTAAAAAACTTCTTACTTATTTTCGTAGTTATTATCCTTATTGTAAAACCCATGGTATTTCCCTATAAAAACCATCAATGTCCACATCCCACATTCATTGGGGCCAGTTTTAACTAAATAATTGGTAGCTTTATTTTATTATGAGGAATTCATTGGCATTACTAATAATTTAAAAAATTTATCCACACACTGAAATATTTCTCGTAGATCTAGTGTATTTAATTTGACATGAATATTTAGCTTATTGCATTTTTACCTCTTCTTCTTAGAGATTCATAAATTCAATTACTAAATTAATATTCTAGAAAAAAAAAATACAAATAAATAAAAAGGATTCATAAAATTTTTATTTTTTGTATTTTGATTTCCAAAAAAATGGAATTCAATAGTCTTTTATTAAATAAGTATTTCTAGGGGAAAATGTGGTATGGTGGGTTATATTATCAAACCTAAAACTCAATTTCTCTTATTATTTTATTTTATTAGTGGTATTCGTCTTTATTTACACTATCCTATTATTTTTTAGTATTTTTTCTATTTTTTTAACATCTCTACATCATTTCCATGGAAGCACCATGTCATAAAAGAATTCTTTAGTAGTAAAAACAAACATTTTTACTATGACCACATGTCAATGTCAAATGTTTATAGGTTATAGGAATTTCATAGGTTATTCTGGGAGTTTCCTTATGGGAATCATTAAATACAACTATGTCTATGGAGATCATGATCAATGTAGTTCATGGTCAAAGACCTTGACCAAAAAATAAGCATGGGTTGGGACCGCATTGTGTTGGAAAACCATGGTGGTTGTATGGGGACCAATGTAGTGGGGACCGAAGCTTTTATAATATGTTTTTAGTGATTATTTGTACCAATCCCTGTGGAGTTCCACAGCATAGTTCATGGAATTATGAGATAAAAGGAACCATTATATAAAACTAGGTGAGATAAAAACATCATAATGTGTCCTATAGTGTCACATTATCCACAGATGTGTGGGTAGGCCACCCCATATTGTGATAGGGGTATTCCATTCCTTAGTGAGACCTTGCATATGTTTTGAAAAAGTGTGGAATTTTTATTCTACCCCAACTCAAAATATAATACTTTCAGACTCATTTCTTCTCTTATTCAAAATCCTCAATACCATGGCACATCTTCCTTTCATTTAACCCATCCACATTGCATGTTTTCTGGAATTTCTTCATGTTTTGGTGGTTTATGTTTAAGTTTACCATGTCTTATCCCTCCCCACCGCCACTTCTTCATTTATCAGTCTTTGTATTCCCTAGAATAGTCTCAGTGAACTATGATTTCCTTTTACACAAAATTAATTTGGGTTTTTGTGGTTTATAGTAATTCTATGTCCTTAATGGGGTTTCTTCCTCCTATTTTTTTTTGTATTAACCTTCGGATAGTATAAGAAGCATTATTGGGGGAGGTTTCCTCCATGAATGAAAATTTATTTTCAGATCCATTATTCCATGTCCTTTTAAATTCATTTTTTGATATTCTATGATTATACTATGTGTATCTATTTATTGTTTATTGATGTTTTTTTCCTTTCTCATGGTTTTTAATTCCCTATAAAGGTGTACATAATATATTTTATTAGTGTTAAAAATTTCATTTCAAAAAGTAATTGTAACATCACACACTTTTCTAGAGATGTATCATACTCTATTTTTATATTACCTTTTCCTTATTTTTAAAATATATTATTTGGAATTTGTTTTTGGGTTGTTTTGGGTGAAATAGGTGAATTTCGGAAGAGAAACATATACTGCACTATTGGCTCATTATATTCCAAAACCATTAACCTACCCCCAAAAAATCATGCAATCCCAAACAGAGTAGAATTACAGGGTTGGGAAATAGTTTTCCAAATTTTGAACCCTCTTGGTAGAAACAGTGCACCCCTATGGTAAGGTTCATGGTTAAGGAGTGATTTTTGGAAAACTATGTGCCCATGCCATTGAAACCTCAAATATGGGATTAATTTCTTAGAATTTTTTTTATAAAAATCATGAACCTACTGAATTAACCCCAATTTTCTTTGACTCGACCCTATAAATTTTCCTTCATTTTTTGGAGCTCTTGACTAGATTCCAAGGATCCCTAAACACTGTTTTTGACGAATAGAAAATCTAACTAAAGTATATGCACCTATTCCGTTATGAAATCTTTTTATGTGAAGATTTCTCTCCCTCTCTCGTCTCTCTTTCCTGATGAAGGGGGATAGGTTTTACTCAATTAGTCATTCTTTAGATATAGGTTTTTATGGACGTTGATCCATTTTATTTTTTATTAGGTTTTGGTACAAATTTTCATGTGTTGTTGTTCTCTTGATCATTATGCTTCAATTTGGGTATTTCTATATTGGAGAATATCCTCCAATGATCTTGAGGTATGTGGTATAAATTTCAATTCCTATAACTGTGCATGCATTTGTTCAATTGAAATTTCTATGTTGGTAAATTTAATCTTGGAATTGAATTAATCAATAAACTAATGGAATTATTAAAATTTTCAATTATTGGGATGTTGAAATTGGTCAATTAATGGGATAGTGAAATTGGTTAATTAAATGTGATTACAAATTAACTGATAATGGTAATTAAGGGATGGTTTTCTTAACAATTAAGTGTTAATGGTTTATATAATTATATTTTTATAAATGGTTTAATGATTATTTTTTGTATTATTCCATGTGAGTAAAGTGAAGAACCATGTTTGTTATGCTAAATTTAAATAGTGAACCATGATGTGAATGTTGGATAAGGTTAATGATTATTAAATTTGATAAATGTTAAGTATGTAATGTTTGTGATATATGTGAGAATGAGTGTGGGAAAGGGAATGTTGCTGAAAATACCTATATGGGATAATGAGTATGGGGTAGAGAATGTTTCTCTAAAAAAACATATATGGTAGCGAAAAGGTGTGGGATAGAGAGTTATTCTCCAAATACCCATGAGGTTTTAGACATAACTTTTTAGGCCCATGATATTAGTATTGGATTATAGCTCTAATTAGCTGCAATATGAAATTGGAATTAATTGGATAATAAAATCCCTTGTTATAATATATTTTGATTCCCTAAGTGTTATGTTTTAGAATCTGGTAGGATCTGAATCATGTACTATTGGTTTAGGTGTCATCGTGAACCAGAGGATTTATGTAGTTAATTTAATAATAATTTAATTGTGGAATCTATTTATGTTTTTCTTGTATTTTATTCTCTATAAAATTACATACACTGTTATAGATTTAATATGTTTTAGACATAATTATTGGTGGCCTACTATGTTGTACTATCATCCTACTCAGCCTTCGTGATCAGCACTTGAATAGAAAAAATACATGTGATACTGAATTATACAACTTTAAATCGATATTTTTTCCTATTTTGGATTATCACATGATACTTGTTCTATTATTTTTGGAATTATTATGGTTATCGACTATATCATTTGGTTATTGTTGATTTCATTAAACTATTGTGCTGCTTTGATAGAGATTATTTTCTACAAATGTTATATATTGGAGCCTTTATTCTTGTCATCAGCCTCTCAGGTATGGAGAGGCATGCTTGAGATCATGTGACCAACTAGATCGCAGAATTGGTGTGTGGCACCTGGTACTGGACGTTGCAATGTGGTATAAAAGGAATGTAGTTTTATTTTATTTTATTTTATCTTTCAATTTGGGAATGTTATACATGATACTAGGATGAGTCAGTCCTTGGTTGAGATATAGTGAATGGGAGTAACAAACCCATGTATGGGGGAAACTCTAAGTACCCAGAGTGGGACTAATTCTCCATATTCTTGTTGTTATAGTGGAATATTTTTTCACCCTGGGTGATAAACTTATTGTCTGATGTTGATTTCAGGATTTTATGAGATTTTACTCGTGTCTTGATATGGAATGAGAAATGTGTATACATGAATAATTTTAAGAACTCAGGATTTATGTGACATGAATCAATTTATGCATAAAATGGAAATCATGTTTTTGGTGATTTTTTTAAATGAATATGATTTTCTTTATTTTGTAATTTAAAAAAATGTGACTAAAATTCTATTGAAAAAATTCGAAATAATGAAAATGTGCTACATTGAAAGTGATAAATGGGTGTATATTAAGAAACATGAATTTTGAATATGTTTTACGGTATGTGAACTAGGAACATTATTAGGGATGTGTAATATCCTAGAATTTCCATGTATTTTTTTTAAAATGATATGGAATTATTTAGAGACAAGATGCTTTAACGTCACGTGATTCTAAGGCCCGGTGAGCCTAAAATGGAATTTTAAATTTTTTTAAGTTTGTTTAAGTAAATGTGCAAGTGTGTTTTTATATCTTTTAACCGGTGCACAAATCAAAAATATGAGGGCACCATTGAACTCAGAACACTGGGATTCTCCTAGAAAATTCATAACTATGGATAGAAAGGGTCGACCAGAAAAGTTAGTTTTCCAACTTTTATGAAAAAAATTAAATTAACTTAAAATGATTTTTTATATTGTTTTTTGAAACAGTTGAGAAATATATGGCAGTACTGAGGTGTGTAGATGAAGTGTATTAAATTATTCCCATTAATGGATAATTTTTGTACGGCGTAATGATGCATTAAATTCAGTGTAATAGATACAAAGTTTCATAAATGAAATAGTGTAATGACACGATGTTATAACATAACAGAAACATTGCGACGTTTTTTATTTTAATTGGTTAATGTGTTGGAGAGTTCAAAATCAAAGGTTGAAATTTCTCTAACAAACTAACATAAAGAACTATCTCCAATGACGAATGAAGAATTTTTGGGGATCATTAATGACTTCAGTGCATCTTGAAGAATGGGGCCGATGAGTGAAAAATGCCTTTAACCTCTTAAATATTTGTAGATGGACTGCTTCATCATTGATCGGCATCGAGGTAGGGGTTTAATTATTTTATGTTTTCCCTGTTCTTATTCTAATAAAAATGAATGGGGATTAACCCACGTACAGGTTGATCCATGGATCATGTGTTCTTGAGGGAGGGTGTTTTTCATGGGGTCTTTGCGTCAGGAATGATGATTATCTGATAAAACTATGATCTCAACCCTGTCATATTTCTAAACTTCTAACATAGAGGGAATGTGACATCACGTACAAGTACTGAGCCCCTCCACCTTGTGCATTTTCCGTGAACATTTCTTCAATGTGGCGGCAAGGGGGATTTGAGGAAATCCCAAGGAAGATTACATCCTCATGAGGATATAGGCACAAGACGCAGGAAGAACGGACCACCATTGCGGACATGGTGGTTCGTGGAAGAGATAGTCAGCACACAGGTGGCAGCCACGGTCTGGAGGTGGTGCAGCATGATGGAACACCGGGAGGAGCATCATAGTCGGCTTGGGCTGTAGTGGTGTAGCCGAAGTTGTCGGTCGGTCTGGCGACTAACGGAAGGACATGACAACTCAGCCACGTCGATGGAGTGGACCGCAACTACAGGCCATGGTTCTCAGGGTAGGAAGTCCATTAATTACATGCAAAAGGTCTAATAGGCTAGTTTATCGGCCGCGTGATGGTTCCTTGGATGCGCTAGGTGTTCGGGTTGGAGGAGGGGGCCCTATGGTGACCCGCAGGGAAGGAGGGCGGGTGTGGCCGCCTGCCGCGTCCCTGCCAGGTGAAGAACCATCCAACTCTAGTAGACTGTTCCAAACCCCCACCCATAGGGATGGACTCACCCAGTAAGCCGGACATTCCCATCAGGCTGGACCCATGCTCAGCAGGTCAGATCCGTGCCAAGTGGGCTAGACCCGCCCATCGGGCCGGACCAGCGACCCAATTGTCCAGACCAGACTGGACCAGGCCGACCCAGACCTGAACAGGGTTAGATAAAGTTAGTCAAACTAAACCAGGGTATGTGGGGCCCCTATCCTGGGTTGGTATGGACGGTCTGACCGGGTCGGACCGAGCTCAGATGCAACCACCCCCTATTTACAAAAACACCATTATCATTCAAATAGGGTGTTAGATTGATGAGATGTTTGAGACATTGGAACCCTCTCGATGAGAAGGATATGTTGGCGTACACTATAGAGGAATTCATGTAAGTCGAAATTCTATGAATCACTTGAGGAGAATTTCTCCCAGAATTAAGCGCACTATGTAAAAAAACTACAGTTGGCTAAGACCTAAATATAGCTAATAAGAGACCTTGTGTCAATCAGCTACAAAGACCCAGTAAAAAGAGGATTCTATGTCACCCAGTAGGCTCATAGTAGGGAGTGGCTCTGTGTGACCCGGTAGGCCCATGGTACTCGACAGGAGGAGAACCTTTGTATGGCCGAGGTGGGAAGCAACTTCTGTGTGACCCGACATGCCCACGGTGGGGAGCATCTTCTGTGTAACCCATCATACCCAAGATACTCATCAATAATGAGTACCAAAACTATCCAAGGATAGGGGGTCATGGCTTATTTGTGACCTAGTAGGCCCACTGTACTCATTGAGGAGGATTTCCTCCAACAGCAAAAGGTGTTCAATGATTTGACTGATGGTATTACATTCCTACTATAGATTAAACCTGGTGTGAGAAATATTACTTTGTGATGATGTCTCATGATTTTCTCTATGGATTTATATGAGGTATTCCCATTGTGTTTTGGTGTCCATACTGAGTGTATTGTCACTCACCCCTGCACGGGTTATGCCCGCATGTGGTTTTTCTGGGGCAGACGGCCGAAGCCTTGATGAAGGACTTGGTGGCCGAGGACCCAATGGTGTCCAATGATACCAGGAACATGGGGTGTAATTCTATGGCTTCCAGTAGCTACTCTAAACTTACCCATCATGTGGGGTTTCCAGCATATGGTTTTTGGAGTTTTCCTTGAACTGTCATGTTTTCAGTTTCTCTTTGGTTGGGTTGGTATTTGGGGCCATTTGACCTTCATTTTTTATTTTTTACTCAGTAGTTGTTAGGAGGCATGCATGTTTAATTTTCCATCTTTGGGATGTTTTTTTCCTATGTGCGTACAGGTACTCAGTAAAATTCATCTCACTAATAGGTTGATGCCTTCAATGCTAGTCGCTAACCACTGGCCTTTAGGAGGCGGGCTTGGGATATGTCACAACACAAGCCCCGAGGGACGGGTCATGAAAAAGTGGTATCAAAAGGTGTTCAGTTATACCTCAAAGGCCGAGAGTCTATTTTTTTGTATAGGAAACATTATTAAATGTTCCAAGTTCTACATTTAGATTCAGGGAGTCATGTGTTAGTGCAAGAACCAATGTATCCATACCCCTAGACCTTAAATTTTTCATTTAGACTCTATACACAAAACACCGCTTGCATGCATCATATAGAAATTGAGTGTTTCTTTATGTTCTTGAATAAGATTAATCTCACCAGGTATGATCTATTAACCATGGTACATCATGATCTATATCAGGATACCTCCAAACAGATGACCATCTAGGATTTCGATGTGTGGTCATGAGTACAACATACCTAACAATGAGGCATCAGTTCATGGACCAGTTCTAGAGATTTCCCCAGTGGGTGGTGCCCCATTGTTACCACCACATGTTCATTGGTAGCTAATATCGGAATTACTGGTTGAGGATGCATGCATGCTTAGTGCGTTGTATGAGTTCCAAAGAGAGAGACCTCCTATGTTCATGGGAGAGACAGATCCACATGCCATTAAGGACTAGCTGGAGGTGGGGATGCGGGTCTTCCGCTTAGTGAGGAAACCTCTTGGTCATATATAGATCTTAGATGTGATCCGTCTTTAGGGCTCAGTAGTGAGATGGTGGAGCCTTCCGATTTAGACTCATGATGAGGAAACCCTATCATTGAGTAACATTGAGTGACTTTTCTGGGAGGAGTTCTTCCCTAAAACCTTATGATTGGTGCACATATAAGAGCTACCTCACCTTCAGCAGGGAATCCTGTTTGTGGATGAGTACATTATGAGGATTGCAGACCTCACTCGCTACTCCTCAGACATGGTGCGAGACCCTTTCTTCATGGCCTGATCAATTGAGTAAGAACTCATATGAGATATTACGGCATCCATGGTGTCTCTTAGCATCCTCACTTAGGCTTGAGTGGTAGATCAAACTCTTCTTATAGAGAGAATCCTAGTAGAGTAGGCATCGACAACCAAAACCACCGACAGACCTTTGGCGATAGTGTATTTAGTAGTGATATGTAGGCAGTAGACATGGGGACCGATGTGGGTCAGAACTTTTAGGAGACAACCCCAAGACTTAGGGTCCGTATTGTAGGGATCCAAGAGTAAAGGTAGTTAGTAGGGAACCATGTTGTGCTTCACATGCGGCGGGCAGGGAAACATGGCTTGTGGCTACCTGACCCACTTCACAGACGATCAGAATATAGTCGACATACCGCTAAGGAAGGGGCCAAGGTTCGGGTGGGGAGTTATTCATTGTTTTCGATGTGGAAGGTGAGAAGGATGAGTAGCAGGTGGTGGGTGATGGTTCGACATGCTACCACCACCACCCCCAGGTGGTCCCCCACGGGCTCCGGAATTCGGAGGACAGGGGAGAGGCCATCTTCAGGCGATGGATACCTATAACCATGACCCTATAGATATTATTAGAGGTATGATCTATATCTTCTTCACCTTATCTATAGTTCTTATAGACATACGTTCTAGTCACTCTTTCCTTTCACAGACCTCATTCGAGAATCAGAGATTCTGGTGGAACCATTGGATCGATCCTTACAATTAGAGACTCCTATAGGAGGGTATTCAACAATTATAAATTGGTGTTGGTAGTGTGATCTTACTCAATGGGGCAAGAGCTTCGGCTAAGATCTCATAGTAGTAGTGTAGAGTCCTCACGACGTTATCTTGGGTATGGACTGGTTATCTTTAGTCCATGCTCAGATAGACTATATTAGGCACAAAGTACATTATTTCATTGAGGATGGGACCATATTTTCCTTCACCGGTGAGATGGGAACTATTGAGGCCAATGAAATACTTTCTTGAAGAAGGGTGGAGATGTTAAATCACCATTTGTCTAGCCTCACCCTCGGTGTAGTGGAAGAGGGGTGTCCAAGCATTCCTGTAATGGTGGGGTGTATGAGGATGTCTTTCCTGAAAATGTTCTGGGACTACCTCCTCGTATAAGGGTAGACTTCCTCATCAACCTATACCCCTGGGATGACACCGATATCCACACTGGAACATTGGATGGATCTAGTGAACCATCTTGAATTAAGGGTAATGTTGGATGACTTTTAGGAGAATGGCTTCTTGAGGCCTGGAATTTCACCATGGGCATCCCCAGTGTTGTTTTCCATGAAAAAGGATGAGAGTTTGAGGCTATGTGTGGGCTTCTAGAGCTTGAAATAGTTGACTGTGAAGAACAAATATCCACTGCCAAGAATTGATGACCTCTTCGACCATATAAAGGGAGTTAGGTGGTTCTCTAAGATAGACCTCAGATCTGGATATTATCATCATTGGGTAGAGGATGAGGATTTACCGAAGATAGCCTTCAGATGCCGTTATGGCCCCTATGAGTTTTTGTTAATTCCTTTTGGCATGACCAATGCCCCATCAATGTTCATGGGACTCATGAAATAGATATTATAGCTTTAACTTGATCATTTCGTGGTGGTCATAATTGATGACATCTTGGTGTACTCGACATCAGAGGAGGAACACACTGCGCACCTGTGGATAGTTCTAGATACACTCTGGGAGAACCAAATTTACAGTAAGCTCTCAAAGTGCATGTTCTGGATTTGGGAGGTCCACTTTCTTGTACATTTCATCTCAGAGGTTGAAGTTGCAGTGGATCCAGGGAAGATAGAGGCAATACTTTCTTTGGAGAAAACTAAGAGCATGATTGAGGTGTGTAATTTCATGGGGATTTCCAGATTCTAACAGAGGTTCCTTCAAGAATTTCCTAGTAGAACCTTAATTTTCATTGAAATGAATGGGATATCCCATCGTGTGAATAGAAAAGTGTCAGTTGAGTTTCCAGAATCTGAGGTGGAGAAAAACGAGTGCCCATATGTTGAGACTACTAGAAGAGGGTGTTGGGTATGTTATCTCTTACGATGTATTAGGGACAGGACTAGGTTGTGTCCTAATATTGGATTGAGAAGTGATCACCTATGGCTCATGGAAGTTAAGGCCACATAATAAGAACTATGCAACCCATGGCCTGGAGTTAATAGAGGAGGTATTTCCCCTAAAGATGTGGCTGAACTAATTAACATGTTAACATTTTACAGTTTACTACAACCACAATAGTATATAGTATTTCTTCTCACAAAAGAACCTGAACATGATATTGTAGTGATGGATGGAGTTCTTCCAGGGATATGAGTTTGAGATAGTCTACACTCTTGGGATGGTGACCGTTGGGTCAGATGCACTCAACAGGAGGTATGGTTTACAACTATAGAGTGAGGAGATAGATCATCTAGCTGTGATATAGATATCCTTCATGGATGGTGATGGAGCATATTACCTTCAGTTAATGACTATCACTCCCCCACTCTTACATTGAGTTATGTAGGAACAACATTTTGATATTGACTGCGAGGCCCGACGTGCTCAGTTATCCTTATAATAAGCTCATGATAGATTTTTTATAGTTTGGGATCATGTGATCCTTTTCAGAGGACGTATAGTATTACTAGTGATGTTGCAGAGGAGTTGTTGAGGTAGTTCCATACATCACCATTGGTGGTACATCCTAGTGTATCAAAGATATACCAACACCTTTGACGTCAGTACTGGTGGCCAGAGATATAGAAAGTGGTTGCATAATTCGTTTCACAATGCCTCCCTCGTAAGGAAGAGAAGGATGAGCATCAGGTTCTAGTAAGATTTTCCCAACCATTTTAGGTATCTAAATGGAAGTAGTATGGTATCTGGATGTACTTTGTGATGTGGATACCATTCAAATCTGGGGGACATGATTCTATCAGGGTGATCATTGACCGACTCACCAAGTTGTCTCACTTCCTACCCATCCAGGGTCAGGGATCGATAGAGGTCTTGGGATGCCTCTATGTCTAAGATATAGTGAGACATCATTGGGTTCCTTCGATGATTGTCTCATATCATTATGCACACATTACATCTCATTTGTGGAATGGATTGAAGGAGTAATTCGAGGATCAGCTGGGCTTGAGCGTATTATTTGACTTACAGACTAATGGTTAGATGAAGCGGACTATACAAACCATGGAGGACATGATTTGTGCTTGAATCCATGATTTTGTTTGTAGTTGGTAGGACTACCTTCCGCTAGTGGAGTTTGCATACCACAACAGCTATCACTCCACATTTAGCATGAAATTATTTGAGGTCTTGTACTAGCAGCCTTATAGATAAACTCTATACTGGATAAAAACTGGGGAGTCAGTACTCATGGGTCCATAGATGTTACGGGCTACCCCTGAGAAGGTGGATATCATCTAGAAGTAGACAAGGACTACATAGAGTATGAATAAATAATGTGCTAACAGGATACATACACCCTTAGAGTTCGAGGAGGGAGACGAAGTGTTAATTTGGGTACCACCCCAATGGGGTTTGTGGATATTTGGATGGGGTGGAAAATTATCTCTGAGTATCATCACACATTTTTCATATTATTAGTTTATTTGGGGTGGTGTCTTACCACCTAAATCTTCCACCACAGATGCACTAGGTACATAATGTTTTCTACATGTCCCAATTGAGGAGGTACATGTATGATTCATTTCCCGATTGGGGAAAGTTGTACATTGATGATGGGGTGACGTTTGTAGAGTTCCTGGTAGAGATAGAGGACCAAAAACACTACATCTTTCATGGATATTCAATTCCTCTAATGTGTGTTTGGTGGCAGTAAGAGAATCTCCATGAGAGAACATGGGAGCGGGAGGCTCATATTCGTGCTCAGTACCCCCATTTATTTGATTATCTTTTTTTTGGAATTCGGTGAAGTAAAGACCTATGCTGGGGAGAATTTAATATCCCACAATTTATATATAATTTTTTAAATTATATGGAATTATTTTGGGACAAGTTTCTTTGAAGGTTCATGATTCTGAGTCCCGATGAGCCTAAAATGGAATTTTGAACTTTTTTTATGTTCGTTTAATTAAACATGGAAGTATGTTTTTCTAAAATTTAAAATGGTGCTCGAATCAAAATTCTAGGGGAAATGTTGAACCCAGAATGATGGAATTTTCTAAGAAATGACTTAACTTTGGCTAGATAGGGTTGGCTGGAAAAATTATTTTTTCGTAATCTCTAGAAAAAAATAAAATAACATAAAATGATATTTTATTATGTGTTTCAAAACTGTTGAGAGGAGGATAGAGGTGTTGCGGTATGATGAAAATGCATATTAAATAAAGATCATTAATGGATCATTTTTGTGCAGTGAAACAACACCTGAAATGAATTGTAACAGGTACGTTGTTTCAAAAATGAAATAGTGTAACAACATGACATCCCAACGTAATAGAAACAAAACAACATGTTTTTTATGGGTTATAAAATTGAAGAGTAGAGAATCAAAGGGGTAATTTATTTGATGAACAGATGTCGAGAACTCTCTCCAATGATGAATGAAGAATGCCAGTGGATCGTTAATGACTTCAACGCATCTTGAAGAACGAGACCAGTGAGTGATGAATTCCTTCATCAACATGAATATTTGTGGGATGTCTACTTCCACATCGAACTGGTTCGAGGTGGGGGTTTAATTTTTTTTATATTTTCCCCATTATTATTCTAAAACAACGAATGAATATGAACCCATGAACAATTTGATCTTCAGATCATGTGTTCTTGTGAAAAGTTGATATCCTTGGGGTTTTTGAACCAGGATTGATTATTATCTGATAGAACTATGAACTCATGCCTCCCTTATTTTTAAACTTCTAACGTAGAGGGAATGGGCCAACAAGAACAAGGCTCGAGTACCTCCACCTTTTGAATTATTCATGATTATGTCTTTGAAGTGGTAGCAAGGCGGGTTTGAGGCCATCATAGGGAAGATGGAACCCCCAGGAGGCCGTAGGAGTAAGAGGAATGAAGAACATAGCATCGGTGCAGACCTAATGGTCCACAGAAGAGCACACAGGCGCACCAGCATCGATAACTACTGGCGGTGGCCTATGGAGGTGGTCGCGGTTTGGATGCGAAACACCACAATAGTGCGCCTGGAGGAGCGGCGTGGCTCACTCGAGCTGAAACTGTGTATTATAAGTCATTGGCTATGTCGGCATCTGGAGAAAGTGGTTCAGCCCCTTGACCATGTCAGTGGAGTAGCCTGTAGCCGCGGACTTTGGTTCTTAGGGCACATTGTATCCTGACCATGTGCAGATGGTCTAAACGGCTAGTTGGAAGGTTACATGATCACGCCCAGGACGAGCTATGCATCCAGGCTAGAGGAGGTGGTCTGGTAGCGACCTGTGGGGTTGGAGGGAAGACGTTGTCACCTACCACATCCCCTCTAGGTGGAAAACTGGTCCCCCTCTGGTGGACCATGCAGGGCAGCGGGCTGAACCTGTGCCTAGTGGGTTAGACCCACTCCCAGCGGGCCAGACCCGCCGCCCAACTGGCTCATTCAGACCAGACTGGTCCGACCCAGACCCGAACCAGGTCATGTTGGGTTAGTCAAACTAAACTCGGGCATGTGGCCCCCCAGTCTAGGTTGGTCAGGTCGGTCTGACCGGTTCAGACCAGATCTGAATGCTACTGGTCCTTGTTTACAAAAACTCCAATATCTTTCGAACTGAGAGTCTAATTGACGATCTATTTGTGAAGTTGGAACTATTTAAATGAGGTGTATCTTTTTGGAATACACTATGTATGATTTAATGGAATTTGAAATTTAATGAATGGTTTGAGGTGCAGTTTTCCAAGAATCTAGCACACTATATATGGAAACCCTTCAGTTGGATGAGACCTAAAGACTGTTGACAAGCAACCCTGTATGGATCAGCTATGATGGAACAGTGGGAAGTGGCTTCTGTGTGACTCAAGAGTCTCATGGTGGGGAGTGGCTCTTTTTGACCCGAAATACCAATGGTACTCGATAAGAGGAGCACCTCAGTATTACCAAGGTGGGAAGAAGCTTCTGTATGACCCAAAATTCCCACATTGGGGATCAAATTCTTTGTGACCCATCATACACATGGTACTCATCTAGAATGAGTACTATAATAGTCCATGGATAGTGGAAAGTAGCGTCTGTATGACCAGGTAGGCCCAATATAATCATTTAGGAGGAGTTCTCCAGCATCCCAAGGTGTTCGATGATTTGACTGTTGGTCTTATATTCCTACTCTATATTATACCTGGTGTGAGCTATATTACATCATGATCATGTTTTATGGTTTGATCTATGGATTTATTTGTTCTATTTTATTTGTGTTTTGGGGTCCCTACTGAGTATATAGTTACTTAACACTTCATGGAATTTTCCAACACGTGTTGTGCCTAATGCAGACAACCACCTCCTTGAAGAAGGACCTGGTGGCCTAGGAACCGGTGGTTCCCAATGAGACCATGCATGTGGGGCATACTTCTATAGCTTCCAAAAGACACTCTACACTTACCTATCAAGTGGGGTTTCTAGTGGATTCCATTAAAATTATTCCTTGCACTTTCATGTTTTCAGTTTATTTTTTATTGGAATTTTTATTCTGGACAATTTGACCTTTATATTTTACCTGTTCTCAATGGTTGCTTAGAGGAATTCATGTTTAATTTTCTATCATTGGGACTTGGTTGTGTGTGTGTGTGTGTGCAGTTACTTAGGAAAATTCCTCCCACATGAAGGTTGACACCTTCGACGCTCATTGCCAACCCCTGGTCTCTGAGAGGCGGGCATGAGGTACGTCACGGCATGGGCCCCGGGGTACCGACCATGACATATAGTGCCTTGGTTTTGACCATGTGGAAGCGTATGGGGGGTGACTTTTAATGTCCATGTGTTTATCCCTTTTATATAAATGTTTTTAATGAAGTGTGACGTTTCCAATGTGGTGTGTTTGGAATTGTAGACATATGATTCCATGATGATGCTAATAGATAGGATGACAAGTGGATATGTATAGAAATGATCATCCAATAGTGGAACCTAAGGAACTAATAGTGTCAAATGAAGGAGATGAAGAGATGTTCCATGAGAACTTTTCTTACATTTGGCAGTTTATGTTAAGATACCCGGAGTAGGACATATGGAACATCTATGTTTTAACATTGGAGTTGTAGTAGCATCACTCTCTGACATTCACCAAATATGATAGACCTAATGAATCTATGTTATGAATTGATTATATATTAAAATTCCTTTCTTGTATGGAGACTCCTATTGATAATTGATTCATGATAGAAAGGAATGTGTTACTTAGTGAATTTAAGCATTGGTGGGACATCCAGACATGGGATGGTTAGTTGTAGAATATGGAGTGGAAGGAATTCTCATGATATTTTCATGGAGAAATTTTACCATGAGATGCTCAGGAAGGATAGGGAATTATAGTTTATATGGATGACCTAGGGGAGTATGTCCTTGATGAACTATACAAGTCACTTTACGTATTTGTAGCCCTTTGTTCCAATGTTGGTAGGAGATAAGGTGACAAAATTGAAACATTTTCAAGATGTGATTAAATTTTAGATTATGTCATAGGTTAATATATTTTTACTGGAGAAGTTTTTGAATGATGTGAATTAGGATCACATATCTATGGTGAACCTAAAGTAGGATTCAAGTGTAGGAAAGGTGGTTTATATAGGATGACCAGGATGTACGTTATCTAAGGGTAGGAAGTGTCTCTTTGAGAATGTTCACTAGAGTATTGGAAATTAAAGTTTCCAAGGGGAAGGATCAGTTACTCAAGACATTACCCAATTGATCTATCACTAGTGCGGTAGGCCATGTCACGTTTGTAGATAGTTCCCCTGACCACTGGTAAAGTACTGAGCTTGTGGTAGGTTGGGACATCTACCATAGTTCTATTGGATCCAATGAAATATGGGTAAACATGGAGGATCTTGGAAGAATAAGAGTGATGTAATGGGGTATTCTACCCCATATTAGTCTATAATTTGGAGTTCTAGTAGTTGCGGTGGTATAGATAGTGTGCAATGTACTTCATGTCAAGAGAGCCCATATCAACAAAGCGGTGTGGATCAGGGGACTCGTCCTATAGTATAGAGAATATGGGTAGGGTAGTTGAATTATGGTCGTCCTATACATATGAATAGAAAAGTTGGACTGTCAATAGTTATAGGTACTATTATTTTATCTTATACACTTTATACTGCCTTATTTGACATATGATCCTCACATTCATTTATATCTATACAACATGTGAATAGGTTAAGTCTGATAGTGGAGTTCATGAGTGGGATTATGAAAATTGACAATCCTTTTGGGGTATAGTTAGGAACCATATATTTATGAAAGGGGTGTTCTCTCAAGGATGGGGAGTATCATATTCAATGGGATCTCTAAAAACATGATATGTCAGGATTTGAATTGATTTTGGTTATATAATTGTTGGAAGTGTACTAATCCCATATTGACTATTAACACATTTGAGCGGCCTTTATGTCTCCAAAGGGTAACAGTTAAGTTCATTGTGGATAGTGGGATATCTAGGAAGGCCATAAAAATCATGTTCATTGGACATTGTGGGAGATTTCCACTAAGTTCTCATGAATTTTGATAGATGATGTGGGTGTGAAACCTTGTGCCTTTCCACCCATAGTAAACTGGTTTTAGGAAGTGTTTCATAAATACTTCACAGTACTTCCACGTAAGAGATATGTGTAAAATATATTTGATCTCATGTTGGGGGGTGAGATGCATCCCATTACACATTATAGAATGAAATCAATGTAGCTGTAGGAACATAAGACTTAGTAAGAAGAGTTGATGGATATGGGATTTATCCATTTGAGTACGTCACCTTGGGGTTCACTAGTTTTATTTTCTTATAAGGAATACGAGACATTGAATTTATATGTTGATCAGCAAACATTGAATTAGATGATAGTGAATAACCAGTATACACATCCATATATAAGTGATATATATGACTAGTTGAGAGGATTATGTGTTATCTCCAATATTTATTTGAGCTTAGGGTATCAATAGTTGAGAGATCAAACTTATGATATACCACAGACTTCTTTCAAAAGAAGTTATGGCTTATTTGAGTTCATCATGATGTCATTCGGGATGAAGAACAATCTAGCAATGTTTATGGCCTTTACGAACCAAGTCTTCCGCCCATACCTAGATCAATTTTTGGTTCTATTTTTGTATGAAATCTTGGTGTACTCCAAGAAACATAATGATCACCCCAAAATCATAACATCATCTTGAGTACACTAAGAGAACATCGAATATACACCACTCTATCTAGCTATCAATTATGGATCAACTGAGTAACTTTATTGGCTCACATCATCTTGGAGGGAGGTGCGTTAGTAGACCCAGATAAAGTTAAAAAAGTGGTTTCATAGGATGATCCCAATATTTGTTTTTGATATCCATAGATTTTTTGGTTTATTAAGCTATTATCAGAGGATCATCCATAAAAATTCACGCTTAGAAGAACCACTTTCAGTATTAACCAAGAAGGAAGTTATGTTTGAATGGTTTAGAGCATGTGAGAATGATTTCCAAGAAGTGAAGAAGTGTTTAACCAAAACACAAATCTTGATCTAACCCAAGCTAGGGGAGGTGTATACTGTGTTTTGTGATGCATAAAGGATAATAAGTAGAGCATTGTTGATGTAGGGGGCTTGAGTTGTGGTGTATGTTTCATGGAAGTTGAGGCCACATGAATAGAATTACCCTATGCATGATTTCAAGGTATCTACAGTGGTTTATTCCTTGATGTTTCGGCAGAATTATCTATTAGGGGAAAATTTTACTATGTATATTGACAATAAGAGATTAAATTATATATTTGCATAGTGAGATTTGAATATCTGGTAGTGGATATGGGTTGATTATATGTAATCATTCGATTTTGAGCTGGCATATATAACTTAGAATGGAATAGTGTTTCTAATGGTTTGAGCAGAAAAACACATACTCAGTTAGTTTTGGATTCTAGTTATTAGTAAAGATGATGAATTTATTGGCTGTAATGTATGTTGGGGTTTGGGAGGTCCCGAAGCAGATAACACTTATATCACTATCTATGGAATCCATAATTTTAATCCTGATTAGTGAGAGGAATTATAAGCATCATTAGTGTTTGTACTTGTTGGATTTCCATAATGATGGGGTGTAACCATCATATTAGACCATAGATGTGCATGATATCATCTATGTTAATAATTTGTTAGTTTTTTCTATAATCATACGAGAGGATCTAATGCTTGAGTTTAATTCCACAATGTGGGAAGTAAATCACGGTTTGACCAAAATTTATAGTTACCTACATTGATTGTATTTTTGATCAATCATGAAAAAAGAGATTTCAGGGTTCTCGACATGATGATACACATTTCAATAGGTAAATTCCTTGTATTTATTACCCTAGGGTCTAATACCACCCTTGGACATTGTTGAATGGAAGTGAGAATATGTTACTACGAATTGTTTTCACAGTTCTCCCAAGGATGCCTAGTAAGAATGAATCTATTTGGGTGGTTATGGACTGATTGATAAAACTAGTGCATTTCATTTCTATTTAAGATAATTTCTTACTGGATCAATTGGGAGACATGTAATTTTGCGAGATAGTCCATTTGAACAGGGTACCATGGTGTATAGTTTTATACCATGAGTCATGTTATGTTTTGATCTTCCAGAAAGGTTTTCCGAAGGTTCCAAGTACATAGGTATATTTGAGTATAGCTTTCTACCCATGGACTGAGGGGTAGTCAAGGTGTACTATACATATTTTGGAATATATTCTATAGATGTTCATTATTGATATCAGTAGGCCTGGGGATAACCACCTAACAATTGTTGAGTTCTCTTACAAAAATAGTAACATGAAACTATTCAGATTACAACATATGAGGCTCTTTATGGTAGGCTATGAAAATCACCTCTATCTCTGATGGTGGTTGGTGAGTCTGAGCTATTTGGACTGAGTCTCATGTATGATACATCATAATAGGTTTAATTGATCTGCAATCAAATTGTTATGTATCAGATTATGAAGAAGTCATATATTGATAGACATTGATAACGCCTTCCCTTTATAGTGGGTTGCCGCATGTTCCTTTGATGTCACCAATATTGGGTCACTCTAGAATATAGAGTCAAGTAATTTTAGTTCCCATGTTTATGGAAAATTATGATATTGAAGAGAGAATATGGAAGGCAGTGTTCCAATTATCTCTACCATGTAGGTAAAGTGTTATTCATGAAGTTTTTTATGTTTCACATCTTCGATGGTATCACCCCAAACCCTCTCATGTGATCAATGTTGATGATGTTGAGATTGAGACCAATGAATAATTTTAGGAGAATCTAATATGTGTTATGGATCATAGTATGAAAGATTTATGGGGGAAAACAATGGTGATATTTCTAGTATTGTATAAATATTGTTATGTTCAGGAGGAAAAATGGGAGACGGATGAAGACATGAATGCTCATCATCCTGGTCTCTTTACATTAGAATCATAGACTTTCTTGGGAGTCAAGATTGTGTATAAGAAATTATAATTTGGGGAGATTTTAAGATCCCAATATTTTATAGAGATGTATCATGCTCATTTTCTTGGTACACATTTTCCTTCTTTTCAGTATATATTGATTGGGTTTTTAGGGGTACTTTTGTGTGAAATTATGGATTTTTTTAAAGAAAATGGGATAGTTCATGGTTGGTGCATGGTTTTCCTAACCCATGGTCCTACCCATATAAAACCATGCAATATGAATAATATGGGAATTGCATGGTTAGTGCATGACTTTTCAAACCATGCACCCTCTTTGTAGAAAACATGCACCCCTAAGGTGAGGTGTAAGTTTAAGGTGCACAATTTAGAAAATAGTGCTCCCCAATATTAGAAAACATGCATGCAGGTTTAATTTCTCATATATTTTTTTAAATTGATCAACCCTTGTTGTATTAACCATGATTTCCCCAACATGGAACGTAATTTTATTATTCATTTTTTGGATATATCAAAAGGATTACTAGGCTCCTAGATATCCATTATTAATAAATTGAATATCCAATTAAATGATCCACACATCTCTCGGTTTGTAATATCTTTCCATGTCGATCTATATCTCTCTCATCTATCTTTCCCAATGTAGGGTGTAGGGTTTCTTCAATTAGATATGGATTAGATATAGGTTTTGATGGATGTTGATATTTTTTATTCTGATATTAGGTCTTTTTTCTAGTTCTTCTATGTCATTTTGTTGTTGGTTGTTCTAGTTTAATTTTGGGTTTCAGGTTTGGAGAACTTCTACCAATGATATTGAGTTAGGTGGTCTAAATTTCAGTTCCCATAGTCTTGATTATAATTGTGTGTATTTAAATATGCAATTGCAATTTCTACATTGGGAAATTTTATCTTGGAATTGAATTAATTGATCAACTGATAGGATTATCAAATTGTTCAATTAATGGGATTTCAAAATTGGTTGATTAATGTGATTATGAAATTGATTAATTACATTTGATTATGAATTGATTTATAATGGGAATTAATGGATGGTTTGATTAACCTTGAGGGTTAATGGTTTAGATGATTTATTGTTGCAAATGTTTTAATAGTGAATTGTTCATAATATTCTATGTGATTAAAGTGAAGAACCATGTTTTTTATGAAAAATTGAAATTTTGTAAGAAAATGTGAATGTTTAATAAAGAGGTTAATTATGATTACTCTAGATAAATTGGAATTTTTTTTGTTTGATATATATATGATATTTGTGATATATGTGATAACATGTGTGGGACAAGGACTAATTCTCTAAATACCCATATGTGGTAACGAGTATGGGACACGGACTATTCTTCCAAATACCCATATGTGATAACAATGAAGTGTGTGATAGCTATTGATGCTCCAAATACCCATGGAAAGTTATAGATAACATTATAGCCCCGTTATATTGGAATTGGACAACGACTCTAAGTATATGTGATATGAAATTGGAATTAAATGGATAATAGAAGCCTATGTTATAATTAATTAAGATTCTCTATGTGATATGGTTCAGATTACAGAATAGGTTGAAGTAGGTATTGTTCGTTCGGGTGTAATCGTGAACCCATGGATTAATGTGGTTAATTTAAGATTAGTTTAATTATGGAAACTATTTACTTTTTAACTTTTATTTTATTCTTTATACATTTATATACACTTTTAAAGAATGGATAATTTTTTGGACAACATTGGTGGTGACCTACTATGTAGTACACACCCCCTATTTAGGCTTCCAAATTGGTACCCAAATAGACATAATGTTTTCATGAAAATATTAAGAAACAATCCATATGATAGATGGTAGAGTTGGGATGGAGTCTGGATGAGGGAACCATACAGGATTTCAAAACATTTTTGGGATATTTTAGTGTCTTTATTTTGGATTTTAATTTGACACATGAGACATATATGTCATGACATATATACTACTTTAGATGGATACTATTTTCCTCTTTTGGTTTATAATGTGATATTGGCCTGTATTAGTTATGCTAATATTTTGGTTATTGGATATATCATTTTATTATTGATGATTTAATTTCATTTTTTATACTTCATTGAAAGGGGGTATTGTCTCCTGAAGTTATATATTTGGACATGTTTACTAGTCAGAATCCTTGGGTATACGTACAGGTGTGCATGAGGTCATGTGACTGACCAGATCAGGGTACCAACATGTGACACCTAGGTCGATATGTTATATTAATTCATGGATTGTGTTTATTAAAATATCAATTTTGTTTTTAAGGGATTCTATATTTCAATAAACAATAAGGATCTTTCAAACTATCTTAATGGTTTTTCATTCATAATATTTACCTTCATGAAAATATTAAATTTATTTTTATTTCATTATTGATTGAGTCTGTTGTGTTGATTATTGTTATGTGATAATTTTTTCTAATATAGTTTCATAAAAATGTTTCTTAAATAATTATTTAAATGAAGAGTTAAAATTTTATAAAAAAATATTTCTTGATGAAAAATAACATTTTATGTGTTCCCATTGATTTATTATATCTATAAATGTGATTGAAAAGTCATGGTTAAGGGATATGAATGTTATATATTTATGATCTGTTATTCTTGAGAAAGGGGATTCTTATGTGAAGGGGTTTCAAAGGTGTGTGTATGATATTTGAGATAACATGATAAGATAATTTTATGATTAAATTTTTACTACTGGCCTCTAGTGGGTAGTTCACCTTTCATGGGGATTTACCACTCAAACATGCCATGTAGGGTACGATCAAGCATTAAGGGGATTCAATGAAATTTGCATCCAATTATATAAAGTCCATATGATTATTCTCTTATATAATATTCAGATATCCTATGGGTACCCCTAATTTTTTGTTCTTGATTATAATACCATGATTGTGATTCAGTTTTCTTATGCTAGTTGGTTATGATTTATTTATATTATTCTTATTCATATTTTCATTATTTTTATCATTATGACTGTCATTTTTTTACTTGTTGTTTTATTAAATTGTAAATTCATATTATGTATAACACCACATGATTTTATAGTATGTGTCTTTTTATATTTAATTTCTTCAACAGCATAGGTTTCACACAAAACGAATCTTAAACAAACAATAACATACTATTAAATATCAATTTGACACTTATATGAATTTTATTGATCAAAATAAGAATCATTTTTTAAATCTTAATGTCAAAATTATATTAGGGTGAAATTTTTGTTTTTTTCTAAATATATTTATTCTCCAGTGAATAGTGAAAATCCTCATTTTTATTAAACATGAATTCTTGTTATGATTTATAGTATATTTATTATTTGAATAATAATATAACCTATGAAATTTAAATAAAATTTAGTTATCTTATTAATTCAAATATTATACATTTATATGATTGAATAAGTAAATAAATGATATGAAAATGATTAGTTAACTATTTGTATTTTTGTGAGGCATAAATGTGTATCCATTATTTTATAATTAAATTAATTTTTTAAAATAAAATTTATTTTCATGAAATAGAATAATATATTATTTTTTTCTTATTATTATAAGATGATTTTAGGAGACCTTAATTAATTTTTTAATGTGTGATAAAAGAAGTTGTAATATTAAAACCAGTATTTTTTGAGTAGATGATGATTTTATTTAAAATTTGAATTTATCATACATAGAAAATTATTTTCATAAAATGGATCAATTTTTTTAGTTCTACACATTGAAAAATGGTTTGGGGAATTTTTTATATTTTTCTAAAATAGTTGAATTTCGGTGAATAGTGAAATGCCGTAATTTATGGTATTTAACAAATATATGAATTATTGAGTCATTAATGATGTATGGTTGATCAAATCCCATAATCATAAAATAACCCAATTATTTTAATATATTTATTTATAATTCTCTAACTATTCGTATTCTTGAGGAAAAAAATAAACTAACGAATAAAATAATGATAAAACACCCTCTAATCCACTATAAATACCGCCTCTCACCACCTATTCTCCGTACCATTTTAATCCTTGAATATTCTCTAATTATTACCCAATAATCTTCCTAAATATATTCCCATGACTTGGTGATTCTATTCTCCATAAATGACCAAAACCAATTCCACTAAGGATTTTCTAAAGGAGATGAAATCAATATGTAAAAACTACTTTCTTTTTCTTTTAATTTCTTATCAATTTCTCTTCTTTTATTATTTTCTCCTAAAATATACGTATCCAAGTAACATGATAACTCTAGTATCTTTTATATACTGGAAGTTTATTCTATTAGTGGAACGACCAATCATCTTTTCTCTTCCCCTCTCTAATTATTATATATATGAAGACATCTTGTGTGAGGTATTGATTTTCCGCCTTCATAGATGACATGTTTTTTTCAATTATGACTTCAAGTATGGTCATAAACCATATTTAAGGTTAAAAAAATTATAGTATTTTTATTAAATCTTCTTTGATGTTCTATGACATGTATATATATATAATAATAATTAATGAGAGAAAACTATTTTTCCATGATAAAAAAACCTCCCAAAAAATACAAATGATTTTCATTAATGTTTTATCTAATGATTCATACTCATAACATAAAATAGAATGAAATATATAACAATTTAATATTATATAATTTAGTTTATAACTTATAATTTCAATTTGGTACATCTCTTTTTACATGGTTTTCCAAATATATATACACATAAACAGATCACTGAAACCAAGGAAACGAACACTTCAAAATGATAAAATTTTATTTTAAAACTCATAAAAAGGATATAATTGAAATTAATAAAATTAAAATAAATAAATAAAATTTAGAAAAGTTTATGAATTATTTAATTAAAAGATTTAATCTTATTATCAAGGACATTAAGATCAAGTGCAGAACACATTCAGATAAAAGAAAAGGGTTTTCTAATCTCACTTTTATTTCTATGAGATGTGACTTATTAATAACTATTTATTGTGTGCGATGAATTTATATTTTAAATTAATTTATCATATCCTTAATCTATTTATAATCATGGTATTGAATTTCTTATTTGATTATCATTAATTTTATGGGCCATATGGTTCGACTGTTTGTAATGTGGGATGGGTCTCTTCTCAATCCACCATTTTCATTTGGCTTATGTCTTCTCCATCTATACACCAATTTAATTATTTATAATTTTTATATAATTTTTTTAAATTATTTATATATGTTAAAAACTCAAATATCCAGAACATTTCATCAATATTTTATCAGGAAAACATATTTTATAAGTTTTCCATTTTAATTCCACCTAATAAGAAAACTCGATTAAATAGAAGTTCCCAATTACTTACCCATTTTCAAGTATCATCCATAACTATTTTAAGACACCATTTTTTTTCTAAAATAAACATTTCTATCATGAAAAACATTATTTGTTCATATAATGTTTTATAAGAACAATTATAAAAAATAAAAATGATTTTTCTAAAATAACCCTTCTTTGCAATGTAAATAAATGATATTTCTCTCAAGATTTTCGTAATGATTTTATTAGAGTATTTTAATCTACTACAACACCTCTATTGAATATTCTATTTAATTGATATTGATCTGTTATGATTATCATTTACTCAATTTTATCAAATTTTCTATGATCAATTAGACTATGTTTGGGAAATATTGATACCATCAGCCATATTACTCGAAATGGGTAGTGATTTTTTTACTGATTGGGGGAAATTATTTATATTTCATATATTCATTTTTTTATAATTATCCCCATTCATATGAGAAATTAATTGGAATTAATAAGTGATGTGTGGGGCCCACTATATCTCATCGACGCATCTATAGGTCCCATGGGACAAAATAGAATTGGATTTTGGCTGTGCCCTTAACCATTTATTTTCATATGTCTAGGAAAATGCCTCGACAAAATGTTTATGATTCCGAGAATTATGAATTCCCTCATTATGATATTGGTAATTCATGTGATTATTCAACTAGTAGAATATTCCTGGTTAAGCTTCATTCTCATGTGATTATTTATATGGAACTATTTATTTATCTTTTATTATTTCCATATTATGCTCAAGATTATGTTCAAATGGTATGTTTTTTAGTCATTCACCATGACTTATTATTTATTTTCTATTCCACAACATTACTTACCCTTACTGATCATCTGATCACACCCCTATGTTATGTTTTATTTCTCCCCAATATGTGAAGATGTATATTATAAATGACATGAAGGGATAATTTAGGAGATTTTGTTGTTTCAAATGGAGCTAGTATATTGTATTTCCTTTCATGTTGTATTTGTGAAACATATGTTTGTATCAGTTTTTAATATACTACCAAACTATTCTGTACTTTGGGAATATAATTATTTGCTTATTATACCACTCTAATAAAGTATGGCACTAACTCCAACCAACTAGGATCATGGTCTTTGTAGTTGGTATCAGAGAAGGTTTTGTAGAAGGTTTGGGAACTAAATTTAAAAGACATAGATTAGGAAACTTAACCCAAAGATAGAATTTTAGGATTAACCTAGAATAATATCCTATAATTTTGGTAAGGTAGATACTATCCGGGTCTTCCTATAAATACATCTATGTCTTGATACTATGTGTGGGTGTGGTTCTATCATAGATGTACCTAGGGGTTGCAACTCTCACAAGGTGCATCGGGCTTGAATTTGTGTAACCTGGTAAACAACAATGATCCATACTATTCCATTGGTTTGAAACTCCTATTGGATATTCTAAGGATAATTTCCATTTTCATTACAAACCTTTATGACATATTTAAAAGTAAATATGCCCCCGATGACACTATGTATAATTTTATGAGATTAAAAACTAATTAAATTTTCAATTTATGTTAAGTATTTCACTATTTTTGGGATTATACATTATGTTTCATAATTTTATGATCCAACAAAGTGTATTTCATTGTTTAGAAATGGATAATATAAGAAATAATGTGAACCTAACCAATGAATGTGATCTGATGAGTAAGAATGATATTGTATTTTATGAAATTAAGCGAATATTTTGAAGGGAAGTAGTATCCAAATATTCTCATCATATGGGAAAATAATACCATTTTATATCAAGATAGAGAAATAATTATCCATGTCTTATTTCATAAAATAGAAGAAATATAATTAGATCTAAGGGTGGAAGAAAGATAGATATAAGGGAGAAGGGAAATAAGTATTTTCACACATGTGATAATTGAGGAAGTAAACACCTTGGTATATGCTTAAGTTGAAAAGGAGTTTTCATCAAGTGTGGTGAAAAAATCCATCATGCTCATAATTTCAAGAGAAGGAATGAATTTATCAAAATTCAATGCATCAACTATATTAATATGGGAATATATGTAATTGAATATCCCAAGCATCAAGGAAATATAACTCAGAAAAAGTAGAGGGATTAAGTTCATGTTTATTATTTTACTATAATCAAAGTTGAATAAATAATGTATTTGTATTTTTGGATTCAATAATCATGTAATGATATTTCTAATATAAAATTATAATATATCTAAGGATTGTATTTCGATAATTTTTCTTTATGGATTTGGAAGCATACATGTTTTCATTATGTTTTTTGGTGATCAAGGTACTCATATATTTTTGGTATGCGGTATTAAGAGATAAAGTACTTGGGGAATCTTAATTTATGTTGATTTCGAATCTTTAGAGACCATTCTTCTAAATTTTGTGTCATTGAATGTGGACATGCATGTTTTAGATGAGTCTTATGATTAACCGATTTTGGAATGGATCATGTCAAGATTTTATAATTGTTGTTCGTTGATAAAAAGTGCTAACATTCGTGATTTTGGTATAAATTTAAAGGTAAAAGGAATGACTTAAGAAAAATATGATTTATTTAAATGCATTAGGCATGATAAATTTGTTTTAAACATTCATTTCCTTGTGTAAGGGATGATGTGATCATTGATCAGAGAAAAACCAAGGATGATATTTTGATTCTAACAAGGGAAGGAATCAAGTAAGTTTATTTTCTCATGTGCTTCTATGGTTAGTAAAATAATCCCTCAACTATAGGAAAATTATTTTTGGGAAAAAAAATATAGCCTTACTTTTATTTTTGAGAAATCAATTCCTTTTAACTGATCAATAATTTACAATATTGTGATGGTTAAATTTATGATGTCCATGTTCTCTATCACTCTACATCTGGACATGGTAGTTATATTTATTTTCCATGACCATTTTTTCACTTCCCACTAATATTATCCTATAGGGAAACCAAGTTTTGTGCTCACCATCACATTTTACATTCTGTTTTTAAGAGGAATTCTTATTAACCCTTTTTACGATGTGGGATTTACACAAGGGTATTATAAAAATACAACTCCATGATTACCCATCACAAGTTTAAATTACGAGTATAAAATTTATTTAATGAGGGGAGAATTTTACACCCCCATATTTTATCGTATATATCTATTAAAATTTAATTTCTTCGACATCATAGGTTCTACACAACATAATTCTTAAATGAAAAATGAAATGAAATTAAATATCATAATTTTAAAATGACCATTATAACCTAACTGTTAAATTAGAAGGAATGAATTGTATGATAAAATTATGAAATTTATATATTATATATTTAATCAAATGTCTTTAAATTCATTAAAATTATTTTATTAGGATATGATAATAATTACTCCAATTTCATGCATTAAACAACTGTATTTTTCTAATAGTAGTTTTAATGCCTTTTAATGGGGCTCATATTTTAATATTAAATTTTTAAATTTTTATAAATTATATTGATCAAAATAAACATCATAATTAAAATCCTAATTTCACAATTATCTTAGGGTTAAATATTTGTATTTTTTTAAAATATTTATTCTCTAATGAATAGTTAAAAATCTTGATTTTTATAAAACTCTCATTTTTGTTATGATTTATAGTATATTTATGACTCGAATAGTAATGTAACCTGTGAAATTTAAATAAAATTTAGGTATCTTATTAATGTAAATATAATATATTTATATCTTGGAATAAGTAAATAAATGATTTAAAATGATAAATTAATTATTGTATTTTTGTGAAACAAAAATGTTTATACAATATTTTATAATTAATATAATTAATTAAAATTAAATTTATTTTCATGAAATATATTTATAAATTTAAACATTTTTTATATGATTATATAACAATTTTATGAGACATTAATGAATTTTTCGAAGTTTTATAAGAATAATTATAATATTAAAATGAGTATTTTTTGAATAAATGGTGATTTTATTTAAAATTTATGTTTATTATATTTATAAAATTATATTTATATTATGGAGTTCATTTTTGAATTATAAATTTCAAAAAATGGGTAGGGTGATTTTTTTTCTAAAATAGTTGAATTTTTGGTAAATAGTGAAATATGGAAATTTATTGTATTTAACAAATACATGAATTACTGAGTCATACATTTTTTAGGGATGATATAATCTAATAATATAGAAATATACTTAATTAATTTAATATATCTATTGATAATTCTAAAACTATTCATAGTCTTGAGGAAAAATAATAAAATAATGAGAAAACACCCACCTCCTACAACATAAATACCACCCCTCACCACCTATTCTCTCCAAACCTCCTAAACATTTAATATTTAACAATATCTTCCTATTTTTATTCCCCAAATCCAAGAGTATCTGGTATCTAAAAAAACAAAACTGATTCTCCTCAGGAGGTTCTCAAGGAGAGGAATTCAGGTGGTAAAAACCTCTTTCTTTTTCTTTTAATTTCTTTTAAATTTCTTTTATTTTATTCTTCTCTCCTTGAATCCAATTATCCATGTTTAATGATAACTATATTAACTTTTTATACTATATTTTTATTTTTTTATAGGAACAATCCATCATTTTTTTCTTCCCCACTCTTTCTATTCTGAAAAGGAAAACATCGTCTCTGAGGTTCCAATTTACCATCTTTGTGGACGATGTGCTTTTCTTTTCCAATTCCAACTTCAAGGATGTTCATAAAACCATTTTTATGGTAAAATAATATTATAATATATGTATTATAGATTATTTTTTTATATAACCTGTATATATACCAAATATTAGTTAATGTGAAAAAACTATTTTGTGATGATTAAAAAATAGCCTAAACGATCTAAAAAGTTATCAATAATGTTTATCTAATGATTTTTCCTAATAAAAAGTAACTAAATAAAATATATAACTATTTAATATTATATTGTTTCATTAATGACATATAATTTTAATTCTGGACATCTATTCTCATTTTACAAGATTTTCCATACACATATACATATAAACCGACTATGAAAACAAACAAAACGAATACTCCCGAATGAAAAAATTATATTTGATAAGAATAAAAAGGAAATAAATGAACTTAATGAAATTGTAATAAATAAAAAAATGTATAAAAGGTTATCAATTAATTAATTAAGGGTTCTAATCTGATTATCTAGATATTAACATCAAGTGAAGAACACATTCAAACATGACGTAAGGGTTTTCTCATCTCACTTTTATTTCAGTGAGATATGACATATTGACCACAATTTCTGGTGTGGTGTATTTATACTACCCATCGATTCATTATATAATTTATATATTTATATTAATAGTATTCAATGTCTTATTTTATGACTATTTACTTTTTGGGGCATATGGTTCAACTATTTTCAAAGTGTAAAGGGTTTCTTCAAAAACCTCCATTTTCATTCAAGTAATGTATTCTTCCAATTTACACAAATATAATTCTTCATTATTTTAATATAATTATTATAAATTATTTTTAGATTCTATAAACTCATGTATTCATATAATTTCATCATTCTATTATAGTGAAATACATATTTTATATATTTCCTTTTCAATTCCTCTATATAAGCACAACCGATTAAAGGGAACTTCTTGATTTATTACCCATTTTTAAGTACCTTACATTATCTATTTTAAGAAACCATTATTTTTATAAAAAAATTAAATTTATCATAAAAAACTATATTTTTTCTTTTGGGGTTTCATAAAAATAATTATGACCAAAATAAATTATATTTCTAAAATAACCCTTCTTTGCAAAGTAAGATAGAGAATATCTCTTAAGAATTCCTCATTTATTTTAATGAGTATTTTCTTATATTTTAACACCATTTTTGGAATTTATTATTAATTGATATTTATATATTGTGGTTATAATCATCCATATTTTATTAAATGGTTTATTACTAATTTGACTATGGATGTGCAACTTTGATACCGTTCACTAGATTACCCAGAATGGTTAGTGATTATGTTTGCTGATTAAGGAAAGTTATTTTAATTTCTTATATATATGTTGTTTATGTTTAAAATCATTCATATAATGAATTAATTGAAAATATTATTTTATGGGTGTGTCATGTTATATCCCCTCCATGAATCAGTTGGACTCATGAGGAAAAATTGAAAAAGATTTTGGCTGAGGCCTTAAATGTTTATTTTCAGATCTCTTGGTCAAGGCCTTGATAGTATGTTTATGATGTCTAGCATTATGTATTCCCTTGTTATGATATTATTAATAAATTTAATAATTAAACTAGTATAATATCCATGGTTAGGCTTCATTCTCATGTGATTATTTATATAAATTTATTTATTTAACTTTTATTCATTTCATATTATGCTCAGGATTATGTTCTAATGGAAGGTGTCTTTAGTCATTCACCATGCCTTGTTTTTTTATATAATCTTATCATGTATTAATTACCCTTGATGATAATCTAATATCAACCCTTTGATATTCATTATTTCTCCCTAGTATGCAAAGATGCGTCTTATGAATGAAATGTAGGGGTAATATTGGAGTTATAGATATTTCCAATGGATATGTTGTGTTTTTTTTCTTTAAAGTTGTAATATAAAACTTATGTTTGTATCTAGTTTTCCAAAACTATTATACTATTAAATCCTTCAGGATGAGACATCATTGTTTATTATACCAATATAATAATTTGAGGCACTAGTTCTGGGAAACTGAGGTTAGGTACTTTACATTTTAGTTTTAAAAGGAATTTTTATAATGGTTTGGAATCTTCTTCATTGTCCTTAAAAGAGGTATTTTAAAGAAATGTTTAAAATAAAATTTATTTTATATATTTTTTACATTTTTAAAAAATTTATAATTTAATGAATAACCTTTTAAGAACAATAAATACATATTTGAATGAATTGGTTTTCAAATGATAATAGAGTGTGATTAGTTTTAATGAAAAATATTAATGTTTATTTTCAACAATTTATTCTCAAATTAAAATAAAATGGAATAATTTATAATGTTTATGAATGGGGTTTTGAGAGGTTACATACTAGATAGTGTTTGTCATTTCCACATACATTTCAAGTCTAGTATAGGTTTTTCATAGTAACAGTTGTTGGTTATGGTATTATTGAATGGGTTGGTTAGACGTAGTATTTGAATATATTTTTCTAGACACAAGGATATGGGTACTTAAATCATTATTTAATTTTATTATTGTCTCATAGATTGATTTTTCCACATTAGGTTTAAAATTTTTGGTCACTTTGTTTCAGGATAGTCTTATTTGTTAGCATCATTTTTGTTTATGAGTAATATTAGGTGTTTCACTTGTTTTGATTATGCCTATTTATTTTAATATTTGTTTTATTTATGCATGGACCTTCAACTATTGGAGTAGTCATTCCATATTTTATAGTGGGATTAATTTCATTCTTATTCATTAATTATATAAAATCACACCCCTTATTTATTTTTTTATTCCCTAGAACAAGTTTCCATTATATGGGTTTTGGGAATGCACATCAAAACTTTCAATAGTCTAGCTCAGGTGCTTAGAACTGGGGTTGACTAGGTTGGTTTGTGAAAACATAATATATGATAAGTTTAAAAAAAAGGTAGTATAAAATTATACTAAAACATACCATATCATACCAATTTCACCCAATATCTTTAATTTAAATTGATTTATGTTCTCATAACATCTATAATTTTGGTGGATTGTATTTACCATATCTTTATGCCTCTTGGTTTGTATATCCCAGTTTGAATGATAATTTATCCCCTTTATCTAAGTTATTTCATCCCCAAGAGTATAATATTTCTTCCCTTTAACAAAAATCCCAAAGGTTTATTTGTATTAAAAATTTAAATCTTCTTGAAAATTATAGTCAATAAAACAACTATAATTTAAAATATATCATATAAGTAGAGGGGTTTTTTAACGACTCCAAAGTTAATTAATAAAAATTCCTCTTGGTCTATTTAAATGTATTCTAAGGTTTATGTAAAACATATTCACTTATTTGTTTTTAGGTTTTGGATTTTAAAACACTGTTATGAATTGTGACTGTTGCTAATATAACCATCGAATAGTGATCACAAGATTGGTGTAAATATTGGGCTTTAACAAATCCAATTTTCCATGAAAAAGGAAACAATGGCTTCGTCCATTAGACTTTACTCATATAAAGCCCATTATTCAGATCTCAGAAAGGAGGTGGCGTCATTGGGCTTTTCTCTTGACCAATCCCAAACCGATCTTGAATATGTTATTCTTGAGCTGAATTGCCTATGGGTGTAGTGGAAGTTGATAGAGATTATCACTTGAGCGATGCTATATGAGCTACACCAAGTGTCTTTCACCATCTTGCACCTCACACTAAGGTCTTATGTGGGTGTTTTAAGGGGTAATGTAACAGGACCCTAGAAATATGATTATGTGCATTTTTTTATAATAAATAATATACTTTCATTTTATTATTGTTACATTGTAAATAGTTTTTAAAGTGAAAATAGTATTTTTTTAGTTAATGTTAAACTAAGGAATATATTTTGATAAATTAATGGGTTTTTCAATTAAATAATATTTTAATAAAATAATATTATTAGTAAATTACTTTTTATTAAGTATAAATAATCGTATAATTTTTATTAATACAATTGTAATTTTTATTAAGGTTTGAAATATATTTCTTTCAAAACCCAATAATTATGGATAAAAGTCATTTTTTATTTTAAAAGTTAAAATTAAGATATTTAAAAAATTATTTGGATAAAATGAATATTAATTTTGGAATTTGGATGTCAAAATTATCCAATGGTGATGTTTTCATAATTTTATGAGACAATCGAATTTTTGGTTAAAAATTAAATATCGTTTAAATATATAATGTGTTTTATGACATCATAATGACCCAATAGTGATTTAATAAAATCTATAAACATTATTTTCGGCCAATATATGTTTTACCATAAATGTAATTTTATCTTAGGTTTGTATGATTTATTTTACAAATCTTTTGTGGACCCATCAAGACTTAAAAAACATTTTAACTTTTTAAATTGATTTCCCTAAGAGTGTGACTCACCTCCACATAAGCAACCCTGTTATTTTAAGAATTTCGGCCATTGGACTTATAAAATATTGTTTTCCACTTGCATTTGGAAAAAACCATGGGCAAAAACCATGGTTTGGTTTGTGGTTTTGATTAGATTGATGTGTGGTGTCCCAAATCTAAATATTATAGAATTTCCTCTCTTTTACTTTATAAACCCACCCAAGATCCCACTTCCTCTGCACTAAAATACTTTGTATTTCGTCCAAAATCTTCCCTCCTCTCTCTATAATCCTCCCAAGGCACCCTAAGATACCAATAAGTCTCCCTCAATCACCTCCCAGGTATTTGGGATCGCACTTCCAATAAGGGATTCTCACTTTCATTATTTTTGTCCAAGTTTCCTTATATTGTAATGCCCTTTTATTTTCAATTATAAATGTAGGGTTATAATTTCAAACCTCCCCTATAATTACATATTATTGCTTGAATAATTAGATATCCCCTTTCTCTCTCAGTAATTCCTCCAATGTACACCCGTTACAATGTTGAAATTCTGTAAGCAATTTATCTCTCCTCTTTTACATTCAAGCAATTATATTGTATTAAATATCTAAATTCCTTTACACTTTTTTAGACATGTATCTATATGAAAAACATAATATCCATTTCATGTAAATTTTATGAGACAAACATTTATCTATCATATACAATTTTTATTATTCTTATGTCATGCTGTTATGCTGCCTAAATTGCACCGAGTTTTCCAAGCCAAGATCATTGTGTAGTGAATACCATACCCATGTCTCCATCAAGGGTATTAACCTTTATGATCATATACATATTTAATGGAACTTTAATTTATTTATTACACATTACTTAATTGTGGAATAACTTATGATGTTGATTGATTGAATGTTATATTATCTATGTGGCAGACTTATGCATGAAATGAAATGTTTAAGTAGGGTACTCCCTGATAGTGCTCCAATGCATTGGGTAATGATTAAAATCATGATACATCAAGTTAAATGAGGGTTTAGTCATTCTAATTAATTTTTAATGATTTTTTACACATTTTCCTTGTTCAATGATCCTTCGATCATGCTAATACCATGTTAAGTGTTGTTGCCACATTTCCATGTTTTGATAATCATGCTATATCATGCCTTTGTGTTTATATTTCTCGTGCACTCCATTGATATTCCTATTGACTTACACGTATTGTAATCTTCATGTTATGATTTCTTACTCACTTACTAGTATTTATACCTCACCCTTTTCTTATGCATATCCTCAGGTTATCCCATTCAATGCTATGTACAAGGGAATGTAGGGGTCATGTAAAGGAAGTTTTCAATAATATGTTGTGTTTATGTTTTTATTTGTTATGTTATGTTCTTACACCTCAAAGACAATATACCTCTAAATATTAAATGTTGTATCAAGTGAATATTGTATGAAATAAATTATGTTAAGTATAACACCCAGACCCCAGAAGCCCAAAGTTGGTGCATTATTACGTATCATTGGCAGGATCACAAAAGATCAAGTCTCGAAAGACCGATTAGTTTAGTAGCCTTGTAAGTACTAGATAAATTCATAAGGTTTACATTACATAATAAAATGAAAAAATACAACAACATTGTTTCCATAGAAAACACTGAGATCCCATAGGCTATCCTTGCAGGTCAGTCATAATATACTTCTTCGCATCCTAGGAAAAAATAAAACATAGAAAGGGGTGAGCTCAGATGCTCAGTAGGGATAACAATATAGAGGAAACTTTCATAAATACACATAAACATTTAAAGAAATTTATAAGACTAAAAAAAAGCCTTTTAAACTAGAACATCATCATAAGATAACTAAGATAAATAAAATAATGCCATTTATTTATTCACATGGATATTCTACTAGTCAAATAATGACATGCAATATCAATATCCACTTTCATAATGATGGAATGCATAATTCCAGACTTTCATAACCACATAGTAAAGGCCCTGTGCCAAGACTACTAATAATATTTGGTCAAGGCCTTGTGCCGAGACACTAGTTTGTCCCATGAGACCTACCGATTCATCGAGGAGTTATAGCGTGCTCCACCCGTCACGTACTAAGTCCAATGAATTCCTCATAAGAAAAGGTTAAAACATAATCTGAACATTCATATTAAAACGAGCATACAAAATGTCAATATTTTAACCACAAACCATGAATGGTATAAAAATAGCACATGTACAGTCAAACATAACTCATTCAATAAAATATGGAAGATTGTATTATAATAGATCAACCATAATAGAGAATAATGAATGATATTGACATAGATGAAAATAATAATCAAAACTATTTGAGAGAAATGTCCCTCTTTTTCTTGGAAACATTTAAAAGTCTCACTATTTATCAAGAAGCAATTTAAAATAGATTTTTGAATCAAAGTGTCCCATACCACTTTGAAATTTTTAAAATGAATTTTATATTTTAAAACATTAATGTCCATATAAATAAATCCTTAAAACCATTTTTAAAACATGGACATTAATGAGAAAGATTTAGAATAATAAATATTTAAAACATTTTAAAATAATATTTTAGTTAGAGTTACTAACCAAAAGAGAGAGACATGAATACAAATAATTGAGGTAATTAAAACATTATAATATCATGGGAATAAATGGATTCATGATATACTATGTCAAAGTATATTATATACACCATATAAAAGTGAATTGGCATATAACAAAAAAGAAGTCTTAATGGAATGTAAATTGAGATGAAATCTATTATAATTACCATATCCTAAGGTTAAGGATAGATCAACGACATACTTATGTGTGAAAAATATAAATACACTCAATATTATTGGATATTTAGTGGAAATAAATCAGAGGACATTCACCCATATTCTTCTAAAAACAACACCAATGAATTGGATGTTTAACTCGATAAATGGAGATTGAGTTAAAATTACTCTTATCAAGTTCATATCAATGACGTGAGAATTTATCAATGGAGTGATTATTTTTATCAAAATTATATCCACATAAAGGGGAGTGGAAATTACTACACAAATAATAAATAGTGATTCCACATATAATCATGGAGTAAAATAATCAATGAAGTATGCATAAAGCCGAATGAGTGGAAATTGAAATTTGAAATTCCCTTACCAATTTGGTAACGTACGAAATAGACATCCCATGAAAGATGGATCATAAAATGAAGATGTAATTACTCATAAATTAAAGTATATTACACAAAGAATAGAATCATTGGGTAGTATATACACCACACAAAAGGAAATAGAGGCAGTATGGCATGAATCTCACAGAAAAAGGAAGCGAGATGAAAACCCTTACTTCATTGTTATAAATCGAGTAGTATGGCCAAAAGTTAGTAACAAACAAATGAATAACATAATACCATGAATATAAAGAGAATAATGATAATATATATATCAAATGATTCTACACAATACACCACATTTAATAAATAATTTGTGAACAATGGAAATATCATGGAATTAAAAGTGAGATAAGAAACCCCTTACTTTGTAATTTTCCTTAGTCGAGGGTAGGTTATAATCTTGAATAATGGTGAAATAATTGTTATTAAATTATACAAGAATCATATACATGAATATAATATCATATATTATCATTTAATATTTCTTTATTAATAATATTTTAGCATTATCGTCGTTTCGAGTGTTAACTGATTCTTTCTCCTTTATATGATTTGTTTTATAAGTAGTGTTTTTTATGAATAATATTTGTCTTATTCATATTCAAAATGATATTATGTATTTAAAAATTATTTTTAATCATCTTAGGAAAATTAGTCTTGAATGGATTATGATGGGGAATGAATCTCATCGCGTTCGTTGAGACGGTAATCCTTACGTACGTACGAGCGACAATATCATTCTTTTGATATTAAAATAATATATAATTAGATGGTATATAATATATACATAATCATTATAACATTATATTTATTATTTAAATAAATTACACATCATTATTATAACCATCCATATAATAATGTATTGAATAACAATTACACCACGACGTAAAGAGGGTAAGTTGTACATACCCACGTATTGTGACATGTCATTCAAATGATCTATAGAATAATGAATATGGTTGTAACATGTTTATAATAACATCACAATATATAGAAGATACTGGATTTATTATTTTAGAATGGAAACAAAAAAGAAAAATTAAGTGGAAGAAGAAAGGACCTTGAATGAGGTGAGGAAATATTTACCTATTCTTCGGGTTCTTCCTTTTGATTTGACAAAAAGGGTTCTTTAGGTTTGGTTTATGACTAAAGGAAGGACTCTAGGATGAAGGGAGTACATTTTAGAGGGTATTTTGGAAGATTATGGCAGAGGAAAAAGGCTTTGAAGGTGTTAATATGAGGGAAGGCAGAGTTCCCTTTTATAAGAGGGGTGAGGGGCACCTTAGGAAAATCTTGAAATATTATTTTATAATAAATTAATTTTCGGTTTCTAATGTTTCAAAAATGAATTATTTAAAGTATAAGGTAGGGATGGGTCTAAAAACACTCAGCCAATAAGTTTTAAATAGGTTTGGGTCACTATATTAACCTTATCTTTTAGATTTAACTCTTAGTTAAATATTTTGAAATTGACCATGTCTCTTTGTATTTTTATATTATATGGTTAATAAACATACTATATACTTCCAAGAGAACCCCAAGTCTTTCATTAATGATAAAAATATCATTACATATGTTTTTTGGCCGATACTTAGATTTTTAGGAATATAATATCAATTAATAAAATAATATTTTTTTAAAAAACACTTTTATGTCAATTTTGACACTATTTGGTATTTTGTTTTTTCTAAATTCATAACGGAATTATTACTTATATCAAAATTAAAACATTTCATATTAACCAATAAAATTACTGGAATTCATAAAAAGTCTCAAATTACATTTATTTGGTTATTTATAATATAAAAAATTCTAATATTTCATTAATTAGGTAATTACTACATCATCATTATGTCATAAATAAATTAAACTATTTAAAGTCTAAAAAATATAAATAAAATACCATTAGGTAGGAAATATTTTTATATTTCTAATTAATATTTATAATTGACTTTATCTTATGTATAACCCTATATTAAAAATGGTTTAATAATGAAGCTTTGAATTTAACACTTTCAACTCTTCTATGAATTTAATAATAATAAATGTTCTAATCTAATCCAAGTGGACCTAAAGGATCATAATTTATTCCTAAGGTTTTTTCTGGTCGAATTAAACATATCCAATAGAATTAGGAAATGTGTTAGGGTAATAATAACATCATTTTTACCCTTAATTACTCTATTTACTTTTAACCATGGTTAATAAAAATCAAAAGTTAGTATTCAACAAATATTATTTTTATCTTATTGAACCACATTTTACTTAATGATATCAACCGTGCCTCTCAGATTTTTTAAATTAAATTCACATAAACGGTAAAATTAAGTTTTATTCGAGTTTAAAAATTCTCCTAGGAGGTGGGTAAAATACGGTTAAAAAGTTCACTAAAATTTATATATATATAAAATTATTATAAACTGACTGTAACACCCCAAACCCAATTACCCAAAGTAGGTGAGTTGTTACATAACATTTCCATCATCACAAAAGATCAAGTCTCGAAAGACTGATTAGTTTAGTAGCCTTGGAAACACTAGATACATTCATAAGTCTTACATTACATCATAAAGTGAAAACTACAACAACATATTGTCTCCACACTCATATCCCCTTATACTATCCCTGCCGGTCATTCATAAAATACTTCTTCACATCCTGGGAAAAAGAAAATGTTGAAAGGGGTGAGCTCAAATGCCCAGTAAGGATAACAATATAGCGGAAACATTCATAAATACACATAAAAATTTAAGGCATTGTATAACAAAAACAAAAGCCTTTTAAACTTGAACTTCAGCATAATATGGAAAAAATAAAATGAAATAATGCAATTTACTTATTCACATGAATATTCTACTAGTCTAATAATCACATGAAATATCAATAACCACTTTCATAATGATGGAATGCATAATGCCAGACTATCATAACCAATAGTCAAGGCCTTGCGCCAAGACTATAAATAAGATTTTGTCAATGATTGGTGCCAAGACACTAGTTTTTCTCATGAGACCTACCGATGCATCGAGGAGCTATAGCGAGCTCTACCCCTCACTTATTAAGTCCAATGCATTCCTCATATGAATAGGTTTAAACATAACATAAACATTCGTATTAAAACTAGCATACGAAATGTCAATACTTTCTACATAAACCATGAATGGTATAAAAATAACACATCCACAATCAAACATATCAAAAAACCTTCAATACAATATGGAAGTTTTGTATCATAATAAATCAACTTCAAATAAGCTTAAAATTCATCAAATGGTGATGACATAGATGAAATCAAAACTATTTGAGAGAAATATCTCATTTTTTGAAATCATTTAAAAATAACATAATTATAAAAGAAAACATTTACATTGAAAATATTATTACAAGATTGTAAGGGAAGATTCTATGAGTTTATAATTGTAGAAAATAGTTGTACCTGTCATATAAGTTAAAAAAGACATTCTTACCTTAATTCTGTCGAAAAGGTTAAAAAGGACATTGTTTGGAAAACGATGGAAAGATTCCTTTATAAAAATCTTATAAAAAGTAAAACAAGGGTATAAATGACTCTAACCCATATTCTGTAAAATTGTAAGAATGTTTTGAAATACATTTTTAAGAAACATGGATGTGAATGATAAATAGGTCCCAATAGATAATTACGTATAAACAACCTCGGATAATGAAGAGATTGTGAAATAAACTCTTACCAATTTGGTAACTTACAAAACATACACCCCATGAAAGAGGTATCATACAATGAATATGTAAATACACATATATTAAAGTGCATTACACAAATAATACAATTATGGGCAGTATATACACCACTCAAAAGGTAATAGTGGCAATATGGCATGAATCTCACGGGAATAAGGAGTGAGATGAAAACCCCTTACCTTGTACTTTTCCTTGGTCGAGGGAAGGTTAAACTCCTGTATATTGGTGAAATAATTGTTATTAAATTATACAAGAATCATATACATTATTATGTTATCATATATGATCTTTTAACATTACTTTGTTAATAATATCTTAGTATTATCATTGTTTCAGATGTTAACTTACTCATTTTATTTTATATGTTTTGTTACATAATTATTTTTTGTTATAGATAGGTTGTATCTTATTCATATCAAGAATCATATAAAGTTCATAAACATTACTTTTAATCATCAAATGAGAATTAGTGTTGAATGGATATGATGGGGAATGAATCTCATCACGTTCGTGGAGACGGTAGTCCGTAGGTACACACGAACGACAGTATCATTATTTTGATATTAAAATAATATATAATTGGAAGGTATATCATATATATACAGAATAATTATCATGTTATATTTATTATTTAAATGAATTACATATCATTATTATACCCATCCAAATAATAATGTATTGAATAACAATTACACCACGATGTGGAGATGGTAGGCCGTACGTACGCATGTTGGGTGACATGTAATTAAAAAGATGGATATAATACTGAATATGGTTATACCATATTTATAATAACATCACATTATATAGAGGATAATTTAGTTATTATTTTAAAATGGAAACAACTAAGAAATAAAAAGTTGAAGAAGAAAGGAACTTGATAGAGGATGGTGAAAACATTACCTCTTCTTCAGGTTCTTCCTTTTGATTTGATCAAAAGGACTTCTTAGGTTGGATTTATGATCAAACGAATGCCTCTATGTTGATTTGAGAGAATTTGAGAGAATATTTGGGCAGGGATTGGATGAGCCAAAAAGGCTTGGAAGGTGTGAATTAGAGGGAAGGGGGAGTGCCCTTTTATAAGAGGGGTGAGGGGCACCTTAGGAAAAGCTAGAAATATTATTTTATAATAAATTAATATTTGGTTCCTAATGGATCCAAAGTGGATTATTTAAAGGTTAAAGTGGGGATAGTTCTAAAACCACTCAACCAATTGGTTTTAGACAGGTTTGGGTCACTATATTAACTTTATATGTTTGATTTAACTCTTGGTTAAATAGTTTGACATTTACCATGTCTCTTTGTATTTTTATATTATATATTTAATAAAATTAATATATACTTCCAAGAGACCCCCAAGTGGTAAATTACTGATACAAATATCATTATATAAGTCTTTTGGCTGAACCTTAGATTTTTAGGAATAGAATATCAATTAATAATATAATATTTGTTTTAAAAACTCCTTTATGTCAATTTTGACACTATTTAATAATTGATATTTTTTAAAGTCTTAACCACTTTATTAATTCAAACCAAATTCATTTAAGAAATCATAAAAACTCATATTAACAAATAAAATTCTTTTATGTCATAAAAACTTTCAAATTATATTTATTTTAACATTTATAATACCAATTATTTGATTCTTTCATTAATAAGTAAAATACTGCATCATTATTGTGTCATAAATATATTTAATTATTCAATGTCTAAAAATTATAAATAAAATACTATTATGTAGGAAATATTTTTTAGATTTCTAATGATTATTTATAATCTAAATTAAAACATATATAAACCTATGTAAAAATTGTTTTGCTAAAAGATATATGCTTATGTCATTTTTCTATTTACTTTAACTTAATTAATATAAAGTGTCATTATCACTTACAAGTGGATCCATGGGGTCCCAAAATCGACCCAAAGATGTCCATGGTCGGACATGTGTCATGAAATAGGGTTAGGAAACATTTTAGGGTAATTTATTATTATTATTATATTATTTTGTTACCCTTATTTACCAGATTTACCCTTTAACCGAGGTAAATAAAATATTTACCGAAGTAATTATTCAAAATGTCTAAAAATAAAAGTTACCTATTAAATTTTTTTGGACCTCATGATTCAAAATATGGAATCCATTTTTCTAAATTCAAAACATAGAAGTGGTAGAAATTAATTTAAAATTAATTCCTGTTGTTAAAACAAAAAGCGTGTTTTTAAGATATAATAACTATCAAAATATTGACACTTGTTTATGTTCGGTTTAAATGTGAAATTATGTCCAATTACCAAAATTGTATTAAATGGTGAAAATATGTTCTAAATATACTCTAAAGCCACTCAAATTCCTAATTTATCACTATTAATTATTTTTATTAAAAAAGTTGTTTTGTAATTAAAATTTATTAATTTTCACTATTCATCAAAATATAAAAGTTATCCGAAAAGTACCAAAATTTAACCCTAGGCTATTTTAGATATTTAGAATCCAAAAATGAAGTCCATTTGGAGAGATAAAATTTATAAAATTTCAAAAAATGGGTATTACTATTCATAATGACTACTTTGATTGGTCGTGGTGTGTTAGAATCTCGAAGTTGCGTACAACACACGCTACTGTATTATTCAAAGAGAGTCTTACTGTGGAATCTTGGGGTGTTACATTCTTCCCTCATTCAAATAATTTCATCCTTGAAATTTATAGAATACTACCACATGAAAAGACTCGGGTGGTTCTTCATCATAAGTTCCTCGGGTTCCCACGTTGCCTCTTCCATCTTATGGTTTCTCCATTAAACTTTTACCAGACGAGTCGTCTGGTTTCTCAACACCTGTTATATAGTATCAAGAATCTTGATGGGATCTTTGAAATAAGACAGAACATGTTCCAGTTCTACTTCCTCATAGGTGAGTACATGCATTGGGTCAGGCAAGTATTTTCTCAACAGTGATACGTGGAACACATCGTGAACTTTGGAGAGACTTGGTGGCATTGCCAAACGGTAAGCTACAACCCCATTTCGTTCTAGAATTTCAAATGGTCCGATGTACCTGGGACTCAATTTACCCTTCTTACTAAAACGTATAACTCCCTTCCATGGAGATACCTTCAATAAAACATGATCTCCTACTTGAAATTCCAAATCCTTTCTTCGGTTATCAGCATAGCTCTTCTGCCTACTTTGAGCTGCTTTGATGTGGTTTTGTATTACCTTCACCTTTTCTATCGTTTCCTCCACCAGTTCTAGGCCAATGAGTTTTATTTCAACAAAATCATCCCAAAAGGTTGGTGTGAGACATCTCTTTCCATATAATGCTTCATATGGTGCCATCTAAATACTTGAATAGAAGCTATTATTATAGGAACATTCCACCAGAGGTAAATAGTGCATCATTATTGTGTCATAAATATATTTAACAACTTTATTAATTTGAAACCAATTCATTTAAAAAATAATAACAAGTTATATTAACTAATAAAATTATTGGATGTCATCAAAACTTTCAAATTATATTTATTTTAACATTTATAATACCAATTATATGATTATTTCATTAATAAGGAAAATAGTGCATCATTATTGTGTCATAAATATATATAATTATTCAAAGTCTAAAAATTACAAATAAAATTACATTATGTAGGAAAGAGTGTTATCATTCTAATGAATATTTATATTGGAAAATATAACATATATAACCCTATGGAAAAATTGTTTTTCTAAAATATATATGCTTATGTCATTTTTCTATTTACTTTAACTTAATTAATATAAAGTGTCATTATCACTTACAAATGGATCCATGGGGTCCCAAAATCAACCCAAAGATGCCCATGGTCGGACATGTATCAACCAATAGGGTTAGGACACGTTTTAGGGTAATTTATTATTAATATAATATTATTGTTTTACCCTTATTTACCAGATTTACCCTTTAACCATGGTAAATAAAATATTTACCGAAGTAATTATTCAAAATGTCTAAAAATAAAATTTACCTATTTATACAATTTGGACCTCATGATTCTAAATATGGAATCCATTTTTCTAAATTAAAAACACAGAAGTGGCAGAAATTATTTTAAAATTAATTCCCATCGTTAAAACCAAAAGCGTGTTTTTAAGAGATAATAAATATCAAAAGATTGACACTTGCTTATGTCCGGTTTAAATGTGAAATTATGTCCAACGACCAAAATTGTATTAAATGTTAAAAATATATTCTAAATATACTTTAAAACCACTCAAATGAATAAATTATCACTATTAATTATTTTGATTAAAAAAGTTGTTTTTAATTAAAATTTAGTAATTTTCACTATTCATCAAAATATAAAATTTATCCGAAATGTACCAAAATTTCACCCTAGGCTAATTTCGATATTGAGAATCCAAAAATGAAGTCCATTTTGAGATATAAAATTTATAAAATTTTAAAAAGGGGTATTACTATTCATAACAGCTACTTTGATTGGTCGCGGTGTGTTAGAATCTCGAAGTTGTATACAACAAACGCTACTGTATTATTCAAAGAGAATCGTACCATGGAAGATTGGGGTGTTTCACTGACTCCAATGAATTAAATTGAACTTATATAGGTATTATGTATCTATTTTTACCTAAAATAAATTTAAATAAAATAAATAATTATTTAAATAAAAATTCGGATTTATACTATAACTCACTGTTTTCACTATTCATTAAAAATTGGATGTGTTCAGAAAAATACCAAAAATTCACCCTAAGGTAATTTATATATTTAGAATCCAAAAATGAAGTCCATTTTGAACGGTATAATTTTTAAAGTTTCAAAAAGTGGGAATTACTATTCATAAAAGCTAGTTTGATTGGATGTTGTGTGTTAGAATCTCGAAGTTGCGTACAACGCAAGCTATTGCATTATTCAAAGGTAAACATACCATTGAAGCTTGGGGTGTTACATTCTTCCCCCTTTTGGAAATTTCATCCTCGCAATTTTTAAAATTGGGCTTGGGAACATAATTGCAAGTCCCCCATCGGAAAAAGAGTCAATAAAACTATCACTTTAAAAGCAATAAAGAGAGGTACAAAGGTCACTCAAGATAACCCATACTAGTATTACATGTAGGAAAACATGGATATGGAAGATAAAATAAGTTTCATTTTCTTAAAGAGAAGGATATAAAACATGATCAGGAGAATGTTAACAATAAGAAAACCACAAACTTGTGATGGGACAAACGGTCATTATTTTCCCAGTAAGAAAAGTAAACAGACAACACTTTTTTGTTTTAATTTACATTTCACAAAGAAAAGGAATTTATTTATGATATTGAATAAAAACATAAAGAGATATACATACTTTTTAAGGATAGTTTCATTCTTTAATAAATTTCTACCACTAACTCATTTTGTTTCAAAAGATGAGTATTCAAGATAACTTGGTCACACCGGAAGAGCTAGAATCAACTTCTATAGAATTACATGATCCAAAAAGGATAAAATATATATTTACCTTTTCTTTAGAGATTAATCAAAACCAAAATGGTTAGTACAAGATCAGATGATCCACCAAAAGGATATTTATTTAGAGAAAGAAACACTAATCTTAATTTCTAAAATTAAACCAACAATACCCCAAAGTTAAATAAATACCATTCAATAAAAAATTGTCCTTAAAATCCTTCAATATAATCCAAACTAATATTTAATCCCAAAACTTAGAAGAATTTTGTTATGTAGTCTTCCACGTTAAATTGTATATCCAAATGACATCGACTACTCTTAAAGTCACATACTTAAAAGTAATTAGGCTAATCACACATTCTCTATTATAGGTTAATCATTTCCATCAATAAACCATATCACAATAAATACACAATAAAAACATAGATAAAAATCCACCATTACTAATCAAATAAAATCCCATAGTATTCTATTTTCCTTAGGTATATAGTGTGCCCAACATAGCGAACATCTAAAAAAATGACATTTATCTCTTAATCACCAAATAATTTTCCTATACTAATGGTATTCATTTGATAAGACATAAGATCCCAAATCAACTTATTGTTGATCAATAAAATTATTGAACAAAAAATAATTAGTCACACTAACCAGGAACTTCATGTAGTCCAGTGGTAGGAGATAAATCCCAATCACACTCTGGTTATGGGTTTGATTCCCACAGTTTTTTCTGATGCGACGGGTTGTCACACGGTCTGTGTGTTGTCCTTTTTCAAAAACTATATTTTATAACATTACCAAAATGAGATAAATTCATCAAAATAACCATAAGATAATTTAACCACAAATGTTATCTCATACCTTGCATTTTCATCCCAAAATATAATAACATGTAATTTCCTCAAAACCAATGATCATATAAAACCAAATGGTTATTTATAACTATATCCACAAGAGAAAAGATAATTCATCCTCAAATACCATTATCACATGACAAACTACTGGGTTAAAAATACAAGAGCAAATTATTCCAAAGTAATCCCATCAACAAGAAGCACTAATACTTTTAAACATTTCTCCATCCATTTATTTCCACATACCTTTTTCTTTGACCAAGAAAATATCCTATAGATTATGGAATTCACTTGGGTAATGTCCAGGTCCCCTACATTTACAACAATTGACTGTAAATGGATTCTTGGGATCATTTTTATTTTATTCCATAGTACTCTTCATTTTTCCTCGACAATTCTTTACTTTATGTCCTTCTTTCCCACACGTAAATCATTTCTTTATTCCATTGACACACTTTCCTGGGTGTCTCCTTCTACATTTCCTGAATGATAGAAATTGAGGATTCTTTTCTCTATGGTATCCACTGCTGGAGCTCTTATCATTCATCACCTTTCTCTTCTTTGTTGAGTCCATGAGTAAGTTAATATATATATTGTTGATCATATTTTTGGAAAACTAATTTGGCATGAACACGATATATTTTACTCATATCAACATTCCATTTTTTTCTCATTTCCACCACTATTCCCACCTTGTACATCATGCTCAAAGTTACTATGACTTCCTTGGAATCCAGCCAATGACTAAAACCAAAAGGCATTGTGTGAGTAACAGTAGTCATAAAATCATTTAGAGAATATAATGACACTATGTATTCAATTTGAAACACCTTAGGATTAACCAATGTCATTTATTCTCATATTTTATTAAAATCCTTCAAATTGGTTTATAAAGAAAATGAAAATTATCCTAAGAATATCCCTCGGGAGTGTTGTAACCAAGAGTGCATCAAGGCCAGTTATCATGAACCAGTTCCCATTCGAGTCTAGCTCAAAGCGGTGTTTTTAGGTTTTACCCCTAGGAACATCTGTGCCAGAGCCGCCTCTACCTTCTCGTATCCATACATTGATTTTTTTTCTTGGAAAACTCACCAAATCTCTACAATACCAAAATTTTAGGATGTTTTATATAATAATCCTATAAGTCTATCTTAGGGCTATGTGCTCTAATCAGAGTTTATCTAATTCTGGTTTCAAAGGATTGTACTAAACATCCTCTGATACCAACTCTAACGCCCTGACCCCAGAAGCACAGAGTCAGTGCATTATTACGTATCATTGTCATGATCAGAAAAGATCAAGTACCGAAAGACCAATTATTTTATTAGCCTTGGAAGTACTGGATATATTCATAAGTTTTACATTACATAATAAAATGGAAAGCAACAACAACATTGTTTCTTTATACAACCTTGAGATCCCATAGACTATCCCTGTAGGTCAGTAATATTATATTTCTTCACATCATGGAAAAAATAAAAAATAAAAAGGGGTGAGATCAAATGCTGAGTAAGGATAAAAATATAGTGGAAACTTTCATAAATAAGCATAAACATTTAAGGAAATGTATAAGAATAAAACAAAAGCCTTTTAAACTTGAATTCAACATATTATGGCAAAGATAAAATCAAATAATTCCATTTACTTATTAAAATGGATATTATACTAGTTAAATAATCACATGAAATATCAATATCAACTTTTATAATGATTGAATGCATAATTCCAGAATTTAATAACCACATAGTCAAGGCATTGTGCCAAGAATACAGATAATATTTTGTCAAGGCCTTGTGCCAAGACACTAGTTTGTCGCATGAGTCCTACCGATGCATTGATTAGATATAGTGGCCTCCACTCGTCACTTACTAAGTCCAATTCATTCCTCAGATTAAAAGGTCGAAACATAATCTGAACATTCGTATAAAAACTAGCATACGAAATGTCAATATTTTAACCAAAAACCATGAATGGTATAAAAATGGCACATCCACCGTCAAACATAACTCATTAAATAAAATATGGAAGGTTTTATTATAATAGATCAACATCAATAGAGACTAATGAATGATATTAACAGAGATGAAAATAATCATCAAAACTTTTTGAGAGAAATATTCCACTTTTTCTTGAAAACTTTTAAAAGTCTCATTATTTATCAAGAAGCCGTTTAAAATAGATTTTTGAATCAAAGTGTCCCATACCACATTGAAACATTTAAAATGTATTTTAATTTTAAAAATTTAATGTAAAAATAAATAAATCCTTAAAACCATTTTTAAAACATGGACATTAATGAGAAATACTTAGAATAATAAATCTTTATAACATTTTAAAATGATATTTTAGTTAGAGTTCCTAACCAAAAAAGAGAAACTTGAATTCAAATAATTGAAGTAATAAAAACATTATAATATCAAGGGAAGAATGGGATTCATGATATACTATGTCAAAGTACATTATATACACCATATAAAGGTAATTTGGCGTATAACAACAAAGAAGTATCAATAGAATGTAAATTGAGAAGAAATATCTTATAAGACTATATTATTTTGTTAAGGATAAATCAACGACATAATTATGTGTGACAAATATAAATACACTAAATATTATTGTATAGTCACTGTAAATTAATCAGAGGACATTCACACATATTCTTGTAAAAACAACACTAATGAATTGGATGTTTAACTCAATAAATGGAGATTGAGTTAAAATTACTCTTATCAAGTTCATATTGATGACTTGAGAATTTATCAATGGAGTGATTATGTGTATCAAAAGTATATCCACAGAAAGAGGAGTGTAAATTTCTACACAAATAATAAATAGTGATTCCACACATAATCATGAAGTAAAATAATCAATGAAGTATGTGTAAAGCCGAATGAGTGGAAATTGAAATTTGAAATTCCCTTACCAATTTGGTAACTTACGAAACATACATCCCATGAAAGATGGATCATAAAATGAAGATTTAATTACTCATAAATTAAATTATATTACAAAAAGAATACACTCATTAGGTAGTACATACACCACAAAAGAGGAAATAGTGGCAGTATGGCATGAATCTCACGGAAATAGGAAGTGAGATGAAAACCCTTACTTCATTGTAATCAATCGAGTTGTAGGACAAAAAGTTAATAACAAAAAAATGAATCACATAATACCATGAATATAAAGAGAATAATGATAATATATATCAAATGATAGTACACAATACACTAAATTTAATAAATAAGTAGCGAACAATGGAAATCTCACGGAATTAAAAGTGAGATAAGAAACCCCATACTTTTTAATTTTCCTTGGTAGAGCATATGTTAACCTACTGTATAATGGTGAAATAATTTTTATTAAATTATACAAGAATAATATACATTAATATGATATCATATATGATCTTTTAATATTGCTTTGTTAATAATATTTTAGTATTATCATCGTTTCGGGTGTTAACTGATTCATTTTCCATTATATGATTCGTTTAGTAATTAGTTTTTGTTATGAATAGGATGTATCTTATTCTTATTACAAATGATATTGAGTCTTTAAACATTATTTTTAGTCATCTAATGAAAATTATTCTTGAATGGACTACGATGGGGAATAAATCTAATTGCGTTCGTGGAGACGGTAATATGTACGTACGCACGAACGACAATATCATTATTTTGATATTAAAATAATATATAATTGGATGTTATATCATATATAAAGAATCATTATCATGTTATATTTTTTATTTATGTCAATTACACATCATTATTATACCCATCCAAATGATAATGTATTGAATTACAATTACACCACGACGTAGAGACGGTAATCTGTATGTACGCATGAGAGACAATATCATTATTTTGATATTAAAATAATTTATAATTGGATTTTATATAATATATAAAGAATAATTATCATGTTATATTTATTATTTACATCAATTACACATCATTATTATAACTATCCAAATAATAATTTATTGAATAACAATTACACCACGACGTGGAGTCGGTAATCTGTACGTACACACCTATGGTGACATGTTATTCAAAGGATGGATAGAATAATGAATAATGTTGTACCATATTTATAATAACATCAAAGTATTTGAATATTTCGGATTAATTATTTTAGAATGGAAACAACAAAGAAAGAGGAAGTGGAAGAAGAAAGGAACTTGAAAGAGGTGGTGAAATATTTATCTCTTCTTCGGGTTCTTCCATTTGATTTTATCCAAAGGGATCCTTAGGATGGATTTTTGACTAATGGAAGGCCTATAGGATTAAGGGAGGACAATTGTGAGGGTATTTGGGAAGTGTTTGTCCGAGACAAAATCCTTTGAATGTGTGAATTTGAGGGAAGGGGGGGGGTGCCCTTTTATAAGAGGGGTGAGGGGCACCTTAGGAAAAGCTAGAAATATTACTTTATAATAAAATCATTTTCGGTTTATAATGGATCCTAAATGAACTATTTAAAGGCTAAGGTGTGGATGTATTGTAAACCACTCAAACAATAGGTTTTAGATAGGTTTGGGTCACTATATTAACCTTATATTTTTCATTTAACTCTTAGTTAAATAGTTTGACATTTACCATGTCTCTTTGTATTTTTATATTATATGGTTAATAAACATACTATATACATCCAAGTGAATACCAAGTGGTTCATTAATGATACACCTATCATTATATAAGTATTTGTTTTGATCCTTATATTTTTAGGAATATAATATCAATTAATTATGTAATATTTGTTTTAAATACTCTTTTATGTCAATTTTGACACTATTTGGTATTTTGTTTTTTCTAAATTCACAAAAGAAATATTACTTTGAAAAAAATTCATAAAAAACCCTAAAAGTTCATATTAACCTAATAAATTTGTGTAATTCAAATGAAGTCTCAAATTAAATTTATTTGGATATTTATAATAACAAATATTTTAATATTTCATTAATTAAGTAATTATGGCATCATCATTGTATCATAAATGAATTAAATTATTTAATTTCTAAAATATATAAATAAAATACCATTATGTAGTAAATATATTTATATTTCTAATGAATACTTATTATCTAATTTATCTTATGTATAACCCTATATTAAAAATGGTTTAGTTATTAAGCATTGAATTTAACAATTTTAACTCTTCTTTGAAATAAATAGTAATAAATGTCCTAATCTAATCCAAGTGGACCTAAAGAACTGTATTTTATTCCTAAGGTTGTTTTTGGTCGAATTACACTGATCTAATAGAATTAGGACATGTGTTAGGGTAATAATAATAATATCATTTTTACCCTTAATTACCCTATTTACTTTTAACCATGGTAAATAAAAGTCAAAAGTTACTATTCACCAAAAATTATTTTTATCTTATTGAACCAAATTTTACTTACTGATATCAACCGTGTCTCTAATATTTTTGAAATTCAATTCACATAATTGGTAAAATTAAGTTTTTATTGAAATTTGAAAATTCTCCTAGGAGGTGGGTAAAAGACGGTAAAAAAGTTCAATAAAATTGTTATATATCTAAAATTATTTTAAACTGACTATAATGAATTAAATTGAACTTATTTAGGTATTATGTATCTATTTTGACCTAAAATAAATTTAAATAACATAAATAATTATTTAAATAAAAATTCGGTTTTAAACAATAACTCAGTGTTTTTCACTATTCATCATAAATTAAAAGTTTTCAGAAAAACAAAATTAATTCACCCTAAGCTAATTTGGATATTCTGAATCCAAAAATGAAGTCCATTTTGAAAGTTAAAAGTTATAAAATTTCAAAAATTTGGTATTACTATTCATAACGGCTAGTTTGATTGGTCGCGGTGTGTTAGAATCTCAAAGTTGCGTACAATGCAAGCTATTACATTATTTAAAGGGAAACGTACCAGGGAAGATTGGGGAGTTACATTAGGTGTGTAATAATAGTAGGGTTTTCATAGGTTTTTCATTACTTTTTTGTGTTAAGGGTGATGTTTGAACATAGAGAATAAACTGATACTTCAAAAATTCATATTTATCCATTATAGTGATGAAAATATTTTAGTTTTTTATTTATTATAATATTATCTAACTTCATAATATCTTATCTACCCTATTTGATAAAGTGGTGCCAAAATTCCTCATTTGTGGTATGCGAATGATATAAAAAATTCTTTGTAAGACCAATCATTATTTTATTATCATATAATGAACCATGGTAATATTTATCATATCAATAATATTTTCTAGTTATTTATTCATCCAAATTAATTGGTTAAATGACTTCATCACTGAAATATAATCTAAATCAATATTTTTTATGGATTTTGGTCTTGATTATTAGTAATCCATCAATTATATTTTCTTTTTGTAAATAATGATTCACCAATTATATATCCTCTGTATATAATTTATATAACTAATACCGTTCCAAAATAATTCACTAGGTCATCCACTATTTCTAATCTATAAATTATGACAAATTCAAGGGTACATTCCACAAATCTTGTTATTATCTTCCAAACTGTAAGAAACTTCTTCTCTAGAATATTTTGAAATCTTATTACTAAGAATATTTCAAAAGCAATAGACAATATAGAGGTCATCAAGCATAAAAAACTACCAATAAATATTCAAATTAAATTTTGGTTAATTTTACATTATCACACTTTTTGAGTTTAGATGTAACCATGATTGGGGTTGAAACAATCTTACAATTTTACAATATAAAACATTTTTACTAATTTGATATCATATTCAACATGAAATATAAACATATACTCTTCTTATTAATTTACATGAATATTATGATAATAAATATACATTGATCATAGTTAATTAAAAATATGATTTCATTAAATTAACAATTTTAGGAAATGACTTTTTCATAGTTCCACCAAATATGCTACCATTATCATAAATGAGTAATATTAATTATTGTTCCTTTGATCTTTTTATGTTATGTTGGTTGTAAATAAAAACTATTTTCAATAAAACTTTCATCATGTATGTATACAATAAATCATACCATGTTTAAGGTTCTTGATTTAATCTATATATTTACTTCTTTAGATAACTTTCCCAACATTAATTATTCTCATTTTTAAATCCAAAAAATTGTATAATGTAGATGTACTTATTTTTTACTCCACTAAATAATTTATTCCTTATATAAATTTGATTCATATTGAATTTAACTGGATCATCGTTTCTAATAAGAGTAATATTTCATTAAGTTTCACCAATAGTTTTAATTTCTCATCAACATCAATTCCCATAATATGAGAGTGGACATTGAAAATAATATTAATTTTTTATAAATCACATTACCTTTCTCTTCATGTTTCTTCTTCCACCCTAATTTCATTCCATTTATATTGTAATAATTTATCATTTTTAAAAACTCTTAATTCTTGTTATTTTCAATATTATTAAGATATTCAGTCATAGTGTTAATCCATTATTCATTCTTTATTTATTATCAAAAATAGTTGTCATAACTAATGATAATAAAAATATTTTTTGGAATTTATCATTCATCAACATTGAGTTGGTGTTATTTTTATCCAATGTTTTAATATTCAAAAAACTCAACCCATCTTAATTCACTTTGAGTTGGTTATGACACAACCAATCTTCATCTTCCTTTTCTAATTAGATCTCAAAATATTCATTGTAAAATATACATTGAGATTCCTGAAGAATAAATTCATGATTATCTCTTTTCGTTGAATATATTCTAGATTTTATTTATTATGGGTGTTTCCATATTTAGATTTACTTTATTTAAAATTATTGATTTTATTAATATATGTTTAATTAATTTCATAACCATTATATACATTACATTATTTATCTCATATATAAATTTATTTTTTTGGAAAAATAACCCCCTATCCCATTTTTTCCCATCTAACATCCCATCATTTGAATTATTTTCATTCACACCCTGAATCCTCTCTTCCCACATTGATTTTTGAAAATTTCCCAGTGTGATTTTTAAACCTATGTATTCCTCATACCTTTGAAATTCATGGAAAAAATCATTGTTTCCTTTCTCAAGACAAGACCCACCATGCTATCTATGCATCCACCATCACACCCTAACTATTGTTTCTATTTCATTAGTTCAGCCTTCATATGTGGGGTGAAACATTAAATCAAAAAAAGATAAAAAATCACTTAAAGGAGACCATGGGTGGAAGAACCTTCACTTCCTCGATACATGTTAGTAAATCATATCCACTTTTCTATTGAGTTTGTCAAATTATACTCAACAATCTAACCCTCCAATTTAAAATTTATCTTCCTTTCACTTGGTTTAATAACTATAAAATGTTCTTCCATTGACTATATATCCATATTTTACATCCACTACATCATTATTCTTAATATAATATTATACATAAAAAATAAATTTATTTTGATTTGGTTTCCTTCTATGACACATGTCATATAGTTTCATATTCTCTTTTAGACCAAGGAAATAACTATTTTGAGTGTTAATTGAAAATTTAACCCCTTCATTCTGATAGAGCCTTAGATTTTCTCTTTTAATGATTTGTTTATTTGTTTTATTATTTTTCATGTGGTTCCTTCTTTCATCAACTCTATTTTTTATAACATCATGCCAATGAATCTTCATGTTTTATTTCATGTTTCATCAAGTAGTTTTCCACTTCATTAATGGTAAAATATATTCCATCATCCAATAATAATTTTTTTTATTTATTTCATTTTAATGAAATCAATCACTTTTTCTTCAAGTTTATGGAAAATTTTCAAGCTATATAACTATAATCACTAATAAACCAAATCATATATCTCTCTCATTTAGTCATTGTTATTTTCATGAGGTCGTAATCAATAATTTTCACTATGGTTGGAATGAGTGATTCTACCTTTTTATTCTTATTATAATAATGATATTGAACCATATCCCCTCTTATGAAATAATTAAAATTCTTCTATCATTCCCTATTAACATTAGGAATATCATTCATCTATTTAATATTTCAAATATTTTACTTTATCTTTCAATGAATCTTTCAAAGACATGTATTCTATTGGTAGTTTTCCATTTAGAAAATGACGAAGCAAGATTTTTTCTTTATATTCACTTAAAAAAGATTTATATTGGTCTTTACTCCTTGAATTAAATATTAAAATAATTTCATTTGACCCAGAATGCCCTCGTATTGAATGTAATTTCAAGAAATAAGTTTTAAAATTGTCTAAAACTCAAAATTTTATGAATATGTTTGTAAATTATTTTTTTATTCACTTTTGAGTCTCATTTTAAAGTGTTATTAACTTAATTAATGCCTTTTATGTCCATTTTCATCCAATTTTTATTAGATTTAACGTTTTAATAGATTTATGGGTTTTAAAAGGTGTTTTCACATAAATAATGTAACCCTTCCTTAACAAAAACATTGTGGGATAGTGTATTGAATATAGTTATCCTATGATGAAATTTTTATCATCTGGTTGGAGCCTACACATTGAAGGGATGAAAATAATACCTTAAAATGGACCCTACTCTATAGAAGTTACACCCATGTTATATCAATCAAAACATATAAGAATATGATTTTTCTAATGCCCTAGGCTACACCATAAACAGGTTGAAAACCACGTAGCTACCCCATGGGGGTAGTCATCCAGTTTGTTAGGAGAGGTAGAGATTAAGAATAATAGAGAGTATCTCAAGTCAAGCAAGAATACCAGTGAATGGGAAGATGGCCCATGTATCATTAGTAGGCGAGTATCAACAGTGTATGGAAGTATTTTGTAGTGTTAGCGATCCTCCATCCCTAGACCGAATTGATTCTCTAATAAATAAAGGTAATAAGAAAATTAAAAGTGACCATCTATCTAAAATATTGATATGGGACAAAAACATGGACCCCAAAATGTAGAACTCCCTAAGGCATTGTAAAATGTGTAATATTATCTTGAGCAACTATATAATCTTCTTTATGCCACATACTGATGCATAAATCATATAAGGAAAATTTATATAAGTGATTTATATTTCAAGGATTCATTAGGCTATTTCATAGAGCTATGAACATGTATAAGTTAACACTAGACTAATTAATCATGGATCCAACCAGGTCTATATTCTCATGTATTTCTAGGTTTTATTTATTTGGAACTTGAATTTAAAATTTAAAATTATTTCACCATACCAAACAAGTGGGTTTTTCACCATGTACAGTGTGGATTTGTTTTAAAATTTTCCATTAATAGAAGGTTGTTCCATTACATTCTCAAGGTTTTTAAATAAATATTAAACAAATATATAAATGTTACATTCAGGAGATGATAAGTGGATGAGAGAGAAAATATATCGGATATGCAAAAAAGAGATCAATTTCCTGGGTGGGAAAACATTTTTATTTTCTAAATAAAATGAAAATTCATCTCATGTGGATTTATGATATAAATTAATTTGGAGTGAATTTCATTATAATTTCACTTCTAATTTTCTCTCATTATTTTTCTTTAATGAATCATTTATCTAAGAAATCCATTATTCATCTCGGGAATGAAAATCAATATAACATGTTTGAGTAGTCATATCTAGGATAGAGGTTTAAGAGTATGGGTATTAAATGTTAATAAATAAATAAAAAATGGATGGTGGTTCCATGGTGAGTGATTAATACTATATTGTGTTCACCTCAAAATTTCCATCATTCAATTGTTCAGAATTTTTTTATCCAATATTTTTAGTAGTTTATCATTTATATTAATGCTCACAAACACCAATACTGGTGTTACTAATAAATTTTATTTAAGTGTATTCAGGATAATTTTATTAGAATAATTATTTTATTCATGAAGCACAATATTCTTAAATTTTAATGTAGAGGTTTTTTGAATTATTCTTGAAATTTTGAGGTACTCTAAAATCAATTTCCATAGACTTAAAATTGATGGGAATGTTAGAATTAGAAAACATAAATTTATAAGAATAAATACTTTTGGAACTATTTTTTTTCTAAATTCTAGGATTTAGAACCATACTATTTCTAGATACACTAAATTAACATACATAACAAGTTATTCATAAACCGAACTTTTAGAATCATCCTGATTTTATTAACTATACTTTTAAGGCTTCTCCCTATACAATGAAAAACTATTGTTGACTCAGTCATCTATGAGAATAATATTATGGATTATCTCCACAAAGTCAGTAATGTTTTTGACCACTTTTATCATTTAAATTTTTTAAATTATTTATTTAAAGGACATTATTAAATGGATTAAATCATTATCATTTTTAACAGAAGAAACAATTTTCCTTAAAATTTTTAAAAATTCAAAGGATCGTCAATTATCATGTTGATTTTAATTATCTGTTTAAATGGTAGAAAATAATTCTTCTTCTTAAATAGAAATAGTTTTATATCCTAAAAACAACATCTCTTTTTCTCTGAAGAGTCTCAATATAGAGAGAAACAAGTTTTTATCTATTTTTGTTTGATTGTTATAATGTTGCTACTATATGCACAATAAATATTTTTATGCAGTTCGTCGAAGCTACTATCGTAGTCACACTTTGTAGATATATATTTACATCTTAAGCATTGTATTATCTCTATTTTTTTTAAAGAAAAATCAATTCAATGTAAAATTAAAGATTATTTTATTTGTTTTTTGGGTTATTAAAGATCATCTACATCTATCAATTGTCACTAAAATTGTGAGATGAACCATTATTGAACTTATATATCTCATATATTTTCTTGAAATATTGGAATATTATACTCAATCATGGAGGGGTATCATATTCTTATAATAATATATGGATATTTTATTTCCCTATAAATGAACCATAATGACTTATAAACCCATTTTTATGGTGTTAACAGTCGTTACACAGTTCTAGAGGACCTATAAAAAGTACCTTCTTGTGAAAATCACTAAGATCATGGAAAGGTAATTGATGTAGTAGAATAAGTTATTTTTATTTCCTAAACCACTATGCATAATTTTTTATAATTATTTCCTTTATTTATTTTCCATGGATTACTCATCTTCCAGAGAGAAGGAAGGAATCACTTTATTACAAGAGGGACACATCCAATTTTATAAGATATTTATAAGGACAAAATTCACCCCCATCTTGTGTCTTCATCATCGTCATTCCAAAATAATAATTGGTATAAAATTTTGGCATCCATTGGATATATTTATTTTTACCCTAAAAAGTCTGAGTTAATGATCTGGATGGAAAATAATTTCAATATATGTTCTTAGAGAAGGTATTTCAATTATTCCTCCTCCATATTTTAATAATGATAATTTGTCTTACTAGAAATCATGAATGATAATTTATTTAAAGAATATTTGAATGATATTTTATAGAATGTATTAAAGCCTTATAAAATTCATGAATAAGATTTGGAGAAGTAAAAGACTATATAAGAGATAGATTATGATCACAATTCGAGACATATGAATTCTATTGTTTATGGATTAGAAAATAATGAATTCAATCATGTTTCTCAGTGTCCTACATTATTTGAGATTGGTTAAGAAATCATTATTTCCAATAAAGTAACTTATAATATAATATAGATTGTGAATAGAAATAAAAAATAAAAATTTGATACATTTTTCATGTATGATTGTCAAATAATCACTTAAATGAATAGAAGATTTACTAAAATAATCAATGGTTTATTTTCCTTGAGAGAACCAACTCTAGAACAGGATCTGACTCCAAACGTTATTGGACATCTACCCTAAAAAAATAATGGAAATTTTTTTTCAATTAGATAATCCAATCATATCGAAAATATTTTAATAAAGTATTTTATTTCCAACATAATGATGTATGAAGGTGAGATGAAAGTATAAGCTAATATCATTTTTTATCAAAAAGGAAAATGATGCCCTCAATGTTTTGATGGATGAATTTTCATATTTTAATTATTAATGTTCATGTGACGAGTTATCATATCTTTCTATAAAAATTATCAAGTTGTATAAATAGTTGTATGATAAATTAAACAAAAAAAAATAAAAGAAATTTAGATTATACAAATGTAATAAGAAAGGTCATATTAGACCTCATTGTCCTATATTTAATTCTAAAAAGAAATATTATTATAAAATCAATGTCTATAAAGTTAGGAAGTATACATATAGTTTTTAAAAATATTCTTGTAATGAATCTACTACAAACTCAGAAGTTAAAGATGAAAATAAATAGGGAAATCTATAACTTATGGCTCATGCTGGTGAGGTACAATATTCTTTTTTCACCAAATGATAATACTAGAAATATCTATTATGGTAAAATTAATAATTTTTTTTTATAATTCAAAAAAAAATTTAATCCCTAAATAAGTTGAAAAAAATTACTAAAATATTATTATGTTATTTCTTTTGAAAAATAATGTTTGTAAATCCATATTTTTTATTTAATAAACAGTTCATCTAGAAATTTTTATTCTTTGCATGAAAATAAATTTAAGGAATTAACGGATGAATTAATATTTTGAAACGGTCTTTTGTTTTTCTTATGAAGAGGTATAAATATTTAAACAAATTTCCAGGAAATAATTAAATTAATAAATTCAAGCATGGTATTGGTTAAAATTGTGAAATCCCCAAATTATATAGGAATTATTTCGTTCCTTGTTCTAAAATAAAAATTATGTCAACTATTAAATGTTTCCATTAGAGTAATAATGGTAATTATTCTGATAATTATTATTTTAGAGATCCTAAATTTAGTGGTTCCAAGAATGTTTACTATTCAAACTCCTTATCTGAATCTAATATTAAAATTTCATTTAAAAATAAATAGATTTCGTTACCTATGATTTTTCATGCTAACATTGCTAAACCCAAAAGAATATAAGAACCAAAATGAATGATTGTTTTATATTTTTTTATTTTCACCACTGAAAATAATTATTTTATCAATTTGTTGGTTGTTTAGAAATATGTGAAGATTTGTTTTAAGAAAAACCATGATTACATTACAAATAATGGAAAAATTTGAAGTAGTTAATTATCTGAGAGGAATTATTCTTATAGCTTGAACTATTAAAATCAAGGAATTATTTCTTTTAAATAATTTTAATACACTAAATAAATTATATAGGGGAGAAAATTTATAAAATTTTTATCTTTAATTCCTCTAAATTTTATTGTTCATGTGTTTGAACTATTAAATCATTATATTCACTCTACTATTTTAAGTGACGAGATAATTCATTGAATTATTTTGATACTATCATGTATACAATTTATTATTTTCAATTAGAATGTTTTAATATATAATTTTTATTACAATGTATTTTAATTTCTTAAAATAAGTTAATCTATTATGATATGTGTTAAAATGTTAAAAAAGTGGGTAATTTTTGTAATGCCTAATGGTTTTAGAAAGAAAAATTAATTTAATCTCAATACTTAATCTTAACTGAGGCTATTTCTAGTATTTATAATGTGTTTAAATATGTAATTATTATGGATTTAATAAATGTATTTGATTGATATCTTAATTATTTTGAAATTTCTTGTAAATAATTTAATAATATGTTGCATATCTTCTTGGGACTATATTTTTAAAGGATACATTAATTAATAATGACTTTATAATATCTCCTATATTGAAAATGAAAATAGTGGAAGTTATATTTATTCAATTTTATATAAAACATGAAAATATTCTTAATTGAATTATATGTTCAATTATCTTTTCCTATTGAAAAAAATAATTTTTTAATTAGATCATTCAAATTCGTTAATATTTTACATAGGAAATATTATTATGAAAAATTATCATTTAAATTTTAAAATCCCAAAGGATTATACTATAATTTTGGATTGAGAACACAAAAAATTGCCTAAGAACCATCAGAATAAAACCATTATGTCCTCTTCTCTCAGACCCACACAATTTTACTCTCTCAAACACTCTACAAAATTTTTTATTCTTTCATTTTTTTCAATTTCAAAAATCTCTGATGAATCCCACTTAAGCATCCTAAATAGACTAATTATCCTTAGTTTATAATGATGTATTTCATAAATGTTAATATTTCATGGTCTACAAAATTTGTTTTTAATATTTTTTAGAATATATTGATGATAAATAGATAAAAATGAATACTTTAGTAAGGTATTTATCTTCCTAATACATTAAAAATGGTTTTAGTGATTATTCGACTTATTTAGTTAAAAAATACTTAGATAAGTATTCTAGAAATTGTACATAAATTCTTGGTTATTAAGAATAATAATTTCAATCACATCAAATGGTGGAATATAGAATGCCTTCTTCAAAATATACAAAAACTCTATCTGATGACGATGAGCTAGTTTTTGTATATCATTCAAATTTTATTGCTATGGAAATGGAATCTCAGTATAATATCATAAATTGAGAAGCAGTGAGGATACATAATAAACTTGAAATCTCTAAGAAATAATTTGAAAAGCTGAAATTGTATCAAGGTCTATATAATAACAAAAAAAGAAGTTATTTTTGTGCATTTAAAATTAAAATATTTGATCAAGTGGAACATATCCAATGAAACTTTATTTCTAAATCAGGTCTTAATGATGTGACATGTTTATTAGTTTTGAATTTTTCTTCATATTCAAGAGGAAAAAGTTCTACCAATTTCAAAGAAGAATATAACTTTGGTCTAGTGTTTTAACTGCAAATAGAAGAAGAGTTAAATGTTTTTTTTATGAATATACACCCATTAACCTATGAAAAAGTCATGATAATTTTTCTAATATTACAACTTAGTCTATCCAAAATCTTGGGAAAAGTATTTGTAATCATGGATGTTTAATACAACTTCCTATGTTTGGTTATATTTATTCTCTATTTACTATTTCTCATTATCAAATGACTAAATATATTCATTATTTAGAATACATTTTTGTAGCTAAATGATAAGTTAACTAAGAGTATTTCTCTATATTATGTGTGTATTAATCTATTTCATACATTCTTTTTCATATCAAAGGATGAGGGATAAATATACAGAAAAAATAGAAATTTGGATAACACAGCCTTTGGTGAAACATTATTCATTTTTCTTCTTTAATAAGTATTAAAAAATATGATATTTAGATAATTATTTACAAGGGAATACGTTTGTTTATTTTATAATAAATCATTTATTTTTTTGTTTATAAAATTTTCTCTAGGATTCGTTCTATGCGATTTGTGATCATAAAAAATGGTAACATTGGTGGGAATGTCTTGATCTAACAATTTCAAAAAATTTCTCAATGCTTTTAATTCTCAGAAACACACAAATTTGTGTTACTAAAGAATTTTCATTTAGTATATTTCTGGACAGTGTTTATTGTAATAAATTTTTTTTATAGAAACACTTTATTTTTAAATTTATCTTGGGTTTTTTAAGGATCCTACACAAAATAAAGTTGTCTAGAATCACTACTCATAAATATACATTTGTAGTGTAAATTAAGATTAAGAAGCAAAATTTTGTAAGGATCGCAAATATTGGAATCTTATGTTTTGGTAAACATTATGATTGGGAAGCATAATTCAATCAGATATCCTATGTTTACATACATAACATATGGTTCATCAACCAAACATTCTGAATCATGCTTACATTGCCAACTATATTTCAAGAGATTATCCACATGCGGTCGGACCCTAAATTTTTGTCACTCATCAAAGATTATTAAATAATGGGTTATTTCCAAGATTTAAAAACTAGTTTCATTAAAGTATTTTTTATCATTTTTAATTTTTCTATAGACCAATTCAATTTTCATTTTTGAACGGATTAAAATGTTACTATTTTAATGGGAAATTATGATTTCCTTGAATGTTTTTAAAATTACAATAATTGAAATTTATAAGGTTCATTTTCTAAATCTATATTACCTAAAGATAATAATGTTTCTTGTAAAATAACAAGATTATTTTTTTAAAGATGACAAATATAGTTATATGAAAAGAAAAAAAATGTAAGAATAAATATTATGAATTTTATTGTTTGATGATTGTGCTACTAACGCAAAATCCACTACCAATCTTTTGTTACAGTTTATCGAAGTTATTTTCAAAGCTACACTATAGATACATAAATTTTTTTCATCTACTAATTGCTATCTCTACTACTATTAAAATAAATGGGATGTTTTTCCACATTGAAGATCACTTTTTTACTATTTTTATTTTTTGAATATCATCTACATCTGTTATATTCTACTGAAAATGTGAGTTGAACCAATATTAAACTTATAAATAACTTCTATTTACTTGAATTGGAGGCTAATTTTTCATAGTCATGGTGTAGTTTGTGAATCTCATACTATGTTGTGGATATTTAAATTCCCTATAAAATAAGAATATGGCCTTGTAGAATCTCCATTGTATGTTATCAATAGCCTGCACTACATTAGAGATATCCTTGGAAAAAAGTACTTTTAGTGAAAATCATCAACCTCATGGAGAAATCCATAATGAAGTATAAAATGGTATTTCTATTCCCCTAACCACTATACATTATAGTATTCTGTTCTTTTCATTTTTTATTTTCCACTTAGTACTTTTATTTAAGAGATAATTAAATAATCACATTATTTCCAGTGAGATTCATCAAATTTATCATCATTTTTTAGAGGAAAAATTTTGACACCCTCTTTTCCTTCATCATTATCATTCTGACATAGCATAAATTATCTAATGAAAGTGATGCTCATCAAGAGATGAACCCTAGCATTGTAATTGGGAATAGTGGAGATAATAACTACCTCATTCAACCTTTACTATTTTTAATTAAATTAAATGTATATAAGTATAATATATCACCTCAAAAAAATGATTTTATAGATCTATATAGTGCTGGAAGGACTGAGAGGTAAAACTGGTTCATCTTTTAATTTTTTTAGGAATTATCCCTTGGATGTGATCCACCCTCTCTATTTTATCTGTAATTTTAATCTCCTATTACATTATATTCATTCATCTTTCTTCATAGACTCTAGTAATGCCTTTAACATTTTCTCTTCTCTTGAACATTTTAAATTACATCAAGATAAAAACAAGAACTGTATGTTAGGTTAGGATTTTCATGGCTCCTTTAACATCAAACTAAGACTCCATTCATATATACTATTTTTTATCAGTGTTTATGATTAGAGGATCTTTTTTTATTTATAATATTTGACCCACATTTCTAGGACTTGTGGACACATAGGAATGTGTCATGTTTTGGAATTATAGTCGGAGAACCAATTTGATGAACCAATTTATTGATTAATTTATTAATTTATTTTCTTTCTCTATTTTTAACTTATATTTTTATTCACATCTTATAGGATAAAGTGTTATTTTTTTCACTATAGTTTCTAGGTTCGTAATCTGAAATCCTTATATGAGGTCATATAGTGTGTATTTGGAGGAACCAATACAACTGAATTTTGATATAAAAAGGATAATTTCTCAGAATTGGTGAGTAGAAACGATGAATAATCAAGGATCCCATAGTACCCCTGAAGATATCACAGTTATTATTTAGGATTGAAAACTAGAATAGATAGAGTGAAAACTCATGGATTATATTATTTCATCTGTTAAAGGAGTCTCCTCAAGTATCATGGGGCCATCATCAATGGTACAAATTTTGACTTGAAAGTGAGAATTCTTCAAATGATATTGAATGATGGATAGTTTTATGTATTGTAACATGATGATCCTAAAAATAATCTCTCAATCATCATGATGATTTATGACATGTCCAAAAATAATAAATTTTCATGAATTGATATTTTTCTTGAATCCCCAATTTTCTATAATGTGGTACACTAGGGATTTGTTTGAAATTATAAGCCCTAGGTCCCATCACCAAATTGGAGGTGCTTTCCCCCAAAAAAATTCAAAAGTATGTTCCCCATAATGGTCATAAAACCTCTACAGTGATATATAGAACATCTCAAAATAAGATAGAGAGATTACATCAAATGATTGGAAATAAATTCAATGAGGTGTTGTGATGCTTTCCACATGACAGAGTGACACTTTGTATATAGATTCAGATATTTTATTTCAATTTGAAAATTTATATAAGATAAAATTTTGACATAGCAGTAGATGGAGGACTGATGCCTAATAAACCTACTAAGGCTATACTAGTATTGAAGGTATTTTGAATAACATTTCATAGTATAAAGGAGAAAGAGGCCTACATGGGATATGAGTTTTACAAATTGAAGTGACTTCTATGTTAGATACTCAGATGGAAGAAATTTCTAAAATAATAGAATAGTTTTTTCTATCTACAATGTTGGATATCCATTAAATCTACTCAAATTAATATCATATTAAATGTGTAGTTTCCCACACATCATCCATGATTACCCTGAACACATAGAGGACACAAAAAATGTTGATGAAAACTATATCGATTACAACAATCCTCAACTATACGAAAAAAATATTATGTTTATGGAATGAGGAAGAGATAATAAAATAAATGATGGTGAATTATTTATCGATATATACCTTTAAAAATAATGGTCCTTTTAATTTTACTCAATTATAGAAGGAATTATGACCTGCTGAATAACAATTACAAAACCTGCAACTACAATTTCAGCTACAGTTTTAGAAAAAATCACTATAATATATTCAACCATATTTCATGGAACTAATGAATCAATATATCTAAAAAATGATCAAAATATGTATAGAATGGAGAAATCAATTTAAAATAATGTGAAAAATTTAGCAAGAAAATAGGAAATTCTATAGAATATGGATTTAAAGTTGGCATAGATTTCCCAGAAATTGAATAAATAGACTCTCAGAGTTATACTAAACAATACCAAATCATCTATATAAGAGGAAAAAGAAATCATGTTACTATGTGTATGCAAGCTTTCAAAAAATGATTAAACTTAAGATATCCAATTACAATAGTAGTAATAATATAAAATTTAAATGCATTCTTCTCCAAAAAAAATCTATTAGGAACATAATACATGTGGATCAAGGCCATAAGGTATTGAAAGGGAACAAACCTGATGAGAATAAACTAGTAGAGAATTGCAAAGTATCTCCATATCATCAACCCATTCCTTTTCTATTTAGGATGTTCCCTGGGAAGTGGGAGAACAAATACAATAAATTCATTTTAATTTTCAAATGTATATACATTTATATTAAATTTTGTTGAGTAAATTTCTCAAATACCCAACAACAAAAAATATCTCAAAGATTTTCTCTCAAAAAATAAAAAAATTCATGATTCAATGACATGAGTTTAATACTTTATTCAAAGTAGAACATGGATTTTTTGAAGGTACAAGATTCAATTGTACATAGTATTGAAAAGATTCCCTAGTCGCACAACCTAGAGGGGGAGCTTTTTCTTCACCATTGCAGAAAATTCATCACTCAAATATATTACTCCCATATTTAATTATCTTGGATTATGTTATTTTAAATAGACATTGATTAAACATCTATTGAAAGAAATATTAGTGGAATATCATTATGGAATATTTTAAGACAATTAAGTAAAATTTGGGTTGTTCATTTCTCCCATGGAATGTTTTTTTTTCGGAAATGGAGGAAAACGGAGAAGCTCCCATCATTCAAGGTTGGCCATTTATGGCTAAAGGAAAATGTATTATCGATATTAATAAGGTTTGGTTGATCTTTTATGCCGGTGTGGACTATGTGTAGTTTAACCTATCTAATTAATATAATAAAAATAAGACACTAATGATTTCCATTCAATCACAACTATAGAATATAGTCTCACCTTTAAAATTATTTATAAAAAAGATGTTGTTCTTGAGGAAATGGATGTATTTTCTGAAGCTCAAGAGAGTAAAAACCTGGAGATTGAGACTAATTTTAATATTATTGAGTATCATACTAGGGAATGTTTTCCAGAACATATCACCTCAATTTTCATAGAATATCAGTTAAATTTAGGGAGATTTCCAAGAATCCTCCATTCTATATTATTCAGAGACAAATAGACTATTAGTTATTATAAATGTTTCACTTACCTGTGAATATTAGAAGAAGCTACTTAAGGTTTACAAACAGTAGAAGTTGACCATTTCTTAGAGAAACAGAGATATCAAAGGGATAATACCTTATGTTCTCACTTACATGGTCAAACATGAATATTGGAATGAGATAACAAGGAAACCACAATGAATATTATAGAGACTCTAATTTTTATTACATGATTATTACATAATTTTAAAGATAAACAACATAATATAGTTTGAAATCCATGATAGAAAAATTTAGTGTCTTGTGAAAATTAAGCTTATACATCACTTTTACATAATAAAATAGAAATATTATTTAATTCCTTCTTCTCTAGATTTTTATTTTCCCCCATTTTATCCTTAGAACAAGTAATCACCTGAGAATATACATCAATGAAAGGGGTGAGCTAAAATCCCGGTAAGAGGATAAATAAGATCATGGATCAATATAACATGGGTGAGCATAATCATCATCATCATAACATAATAATAGTACCATCCTCATAATCATGATATGAAGTATTATATAATGTAATTAAATCTGTAGATGCATAAAATTGAATCATCGTGTCTCATGGGTCAAATACCACACATAGTTGTGAACAAATAAAGCATCGTATTCATGCATAACAAATGTGAATAATAAAAAAATCATCATTTTGAACAAACATATAATTATGATCACTAATATTTCAAATTATCTCATGAGATACAACAAATTAACCAATTGAAGGGAGTGATATATAATTCTAGGAACACCCGTCACATCATTGAATTTACATAATAATGTTTTCCACATATAACGTATATCAATAAAAGTCATAAAATAACCCAGGGTAAGTAATGGGTTTCATTTAACAAAGCATACATTCATGATTAAATAATGCAGATCCAAAAATAAAAAATGGATTAAAAGACATGGCATCAGAGTCATCAATCATGAGTGAACAAGAAAATATCTCAGCAAAAGTAAAAGTTAATTTTTTAGAAAGGTTAATTATTTTGGAAAACCATTGTGTTTGTCATAAAATCAATTGGGGAACATGTATATCCTCACAAATAAAAGGTAAGAACAATGAAATTATTTTTTAGTAATATTAAAAGAACTACCACACATAAGTTAGAATGAAATATTCATATCCCAAAGAAATGGAATAGGGTTCAAGAAATCCCCTTACCTTAATTCCATCTTAATTTCGTAACTTTTACACCTCTTGAATAATAAATGTGGATTTAATGAAACATTGGTACAGAAGTGTATTATCATCATTAAATCAATTTTTTTATCAATTTTAATCATTTTATTAAATTTCTTAATTTCCATTGATGAAATAAAAGTGTTTTTATATCATGATTTGATTAAAATTTTCTTATTTGGATTTGATTTCTCAACGTTCATAAATGTAATTTATATATTAGTATAAGTAATTCTGGAGGAAAATAATACATTTAATTACATATTAATATATTATATTCAATTTATAATTTTCCTCCATGAATTTTGTTATAAGAACTGTCTTCGTAATGTCTTTGTATGTGGGTAACCGACCATTAATGGGACGTTGTCAAAAGAGAAGGAAAAGGAAGTAAGATATTTAAATTTTTCATAAATATTATAATTAAAGTTTGTTAAAATCATTAATATATTTTAACATACTATATACTCAATTTTTTAGTATATGTTTCTAAAATTCAGAGGTTAAAAACAATAAAGAGATCAAGAAATGAGGGAAGAGTTAATAAAGACTCACTTTCTCTTCGGTGTAGCTTCTTTTAAATGACACTTTGAATCCTTTATAATTGGAGTTGGATTTATCCAAGGAATCAATATAGATTTATAATATGATTAATATGTATAATTTGGGAATATAATGGGATTTCTAATTGATAAGAGAAGTGGTTTTCCAAGGGGACAGAGAGGTGTTATTTACACTTAAGGAAAAGGGGTAGTTTTAGAATAAAATATTGAATAGAAAATTTATCAAATATAAAACTTCTAATAGTTATTTTTTACAATTTAAATCATATATTAATTTAATATAATAATTTTAGGAATTAAAATATCCTTCATAATTTGAATTATTTAATTTAATAAAAATGAATTTGGAAAGAAAGAAAAAAAATGTTATTTTAAGGAATCAATTTTGACTTTAGGTTTTGGAAAGTTCTTTTTAAGTTTATAAGTATAAATTAATTTATTTAAAGGAACCATTAATGTAAATAAATATACCATGTCTGATTATAATGTTATTTAAAGGATTATTTCATTATTATATCATGAATGATATAATTTCAGTTACACAGGTTATGTTAATAACTCTATTTTTATTATTCACTAGAAAATTGAAATTATTTAGAAAATTATCAAAACAATAACCCTTGGATAATATAGAGATGATTATTTATAAAATTATATTCATTTTATCAAAATAAAATTTTAAAATAGTTTATTGTAAATTTTTATATAAAAATAATTATTTTTATACAATATATTGATATACAGTTTTTTTAAAAATGTGCTTATATTTTCTTTGAGCATCTTAATCATGATAATTATTTTTTTCATTATAAAATTTATATTAAATTAAATTAATAATGATGAATATTATTTATATTGTAATTTATTGTGTTGAGGTAAATTACTCTTACAATGGCCATGATACTATTCCAACAGTCACATTACTATTTCAGCGGTCACTTTACCTCCTATAAATACTATATTATTTCACTCAATATTCCTATAAATTACAATCAAGGTTCTATATTTAAATTTACTATAATTATTTTGGGTTTACTAACTTTTTTTATTCAATATATTGTTTTTATTGGGGACGATGATTCTAATAAATTGGGGAAAACCATATTTTTACCATTTTATATTTTATATTTTATATTATTCTTCTAGTTATAATGCTTGAAATTTTAATTGGATTCATTAATGATTAATGAAATAATAACTTGTAATGAAAAAATTTGTTATCGATTTCTAAATATTATATTTTTATAATATTATATAACACACATTTATTCAGATTTTTTTACTAAAAACACTCTTCTTTTATATCCTTCCTCCATTTAAAAATTTCTTCAAAGAACTTTTGACTCATATTCTTAGTTAACAATTGGTGAGTGTACTTATGTTAAATTGATTCAACTGGTTCCAAAGTGGCATATTCATGCTCATGCCTCTTCCACAACATTATGAGAATTTGAGTTGTCTTATTGAATAGAACTTTGTCTCTATGGTCCAAGATTTTCATGGGATTCTCTTCATTTGAGAGTTCATTATCTAGTTTTACCACCTCTCGGTTCAATACCAGTTACAGATAAGGTATGTAATTCTTCCAGAGTGACATGAGGAACAAACCATGAATTCGATCCAAATATAGTGGAAGTGTAAGTTGAGAAGCCCATGATGTAATGCAATAAAGGATATCAAAGGGGACTATGTACCTTCAGATAAGATTCCCTTTTTATCAAAACTTAATGACTCTCTTCCATGGTGATATTAGAAGTAATGATTTGTATAAAACATTAAACACCAAGTCCCATCAATGGTTGTTAACATATCTCCTTTTTTGACTCTTAGAAGCTTTTATAGGTTGTTGGATCGATTCAACCTTCTCTCTAGTCTCTTCCACAAGATTTGGTTTAATTAGATTTTGTTTCCTGAAATTATCCCAACAAGTTAGAGTTCTACATCAATTCCCATATATAGATACATATAGATCCATTTAAATACACTAGTGAAATATGTTTTTTATCCGAACTAAACCAATAGGAGATGCTGATCCCATCCTTTTTTAAATTACATTTTGTATGATCTTAGAATGTATTCGAGCATCTCAATATTTATTTCCAATTGGCCATCTGTTTGGGTGTGATTGGCCGTACTAAAATTCAATTAATTACTCAAACAATGTTGAAGTATTATCTATAATTTAGAGATTAACCATGGATCACTATCAGAGAAAATCATATGTGGAACCCCATACAGACTGACCACTTCCATCACTTATATCTTATCAAGTTGATCGGGATAAAGATATTCTCGGATAGTGATAAGGTGAACAGTCTTGGTGAGTAAAGACAGCACAAACCACATCCCATTATTCCCATTGGATGTTTTTAATAGGCCACTGAAACAATCCCTAGTGGAATCTTCTCGTTTCTATGTGTTTATAGGTAATGGATGTTGTCACATCCCAGTTCCGGGTGCCTCCCGAAGGTGCCCCGTACCAGGTTGGTCACATGCCCTCAAGCGCATTTTTCGATCTCCATAAGATATTGACTGTTAGAGAGGAACTTGGGTGTGAAAGTGGGGAAACTATTCCCTCATTAGAAGAGTAACACAACGGAAAAAATTTAAAAAATAGAAGAAGTAGTAATAACATACCACAGAAGTAAACATCGGAAGACAGATACTGTAAACTACCACATAATATATAAATAAATGAGGCATTTAACATGTATCTAGGAAATAAGAGAAACAAGTAACACTGCTGAAAATACAATTTTGAAACCAAAGTATTGAAAATACTAAACTCCAACAACCTCACATGCCATAGATTGGTCCCATTCTCTCCAGCTCCAACAACAATCAAGTACCTGATGAAGAAGGGTGTTATACCTTATCTATACCTACAACAATATATTCTATTTTTTTCCAAAATCATGATATAAACAGGGTTTGATATGAATCCTAGTTGGCAACCACCAAAATGTATGTTTCTAAAAGTCAGTGAATATATATATAAGGCAATATGAAAAATGAAGCAATAGACTAGGATGTATTCAAAAGTATGAAATCCTACAATTTCCAATAACATTAATTTTCATTTAATAGTTATTCAAACCATTGAATAATGAATTCCAATATCTAGCCTATGATTTTTATCCCTTCATGTAATAATAACATTAGATGTCTCAAAATACAATCTAAATAAACCAATTAAGTCCTAGTCCAAGCTTTTGGTTTGGCTTGGCAGACTCATGACAATCATTCAACGTTTTTAGACAACTCTATGGGAAAACTCTCACAGTATAACCCCTTTGGTTTAACATAGCACTAATCAAATAAATACGTCCTCCTGGGCATCTCTCATGGTCAATACCCATGGTTCCATAGCATAATCCATTAATAAATGAATTTTGGGTGGCTCTCAAGGTCAACACCCCCTAGCTCCACATAGCCTAAATAATATTAAACAGCCTCTTAGGTAGCTCTCATGGTCAATAACCCTGGTTGAAAATTTATACGAATTCCCTCCAGGTCTTGTGTAGATAAACATAGAACCCCCATAATTTTCCTGGTCCAAGGCTCTCACGATCCATTGGAAGATAAGCATTCATACAACATTTATCAAAGTCTCAAAATGAAATTCAAACTACTGTATGGATCGAATTTAATCAAATCTAATTATCGGCATTAAAGGATCTATGTTCAATTCAATCTACTACATCGAACATCTTTAATCAAGGAAAAAACACATGCATCACATATAACAAATCAACTCCATCCTAAAAAACTCAAGGCATGGAAACATAGTATGCCACATAAGAAACCTAGGCGAAATGGCCTATAATAGTCAAACAAAGGAATGGACCCATGGTTTTTCCCTGAAACAATGGTGTAAAATCATAGGAATAGGAAACCACCCTTAATCAAACAATCAAACCATAGCAGGTATGAAGTAGGGACAAAATCAAAAACACACAATGCCCGAAACATGGGTATTCCGCACTTTAGGCATATATAATCCAAATAATATCAATGAAAGTAACAGACCTCCTACCTTGATGTTCTATGATGAACACTCTGGAACATCTACCCTTGAATCGACCTATAACAAAATAGATATACAAAAAGGGTAAAAATGATCAACCCTAGATAACTCATGAGAGAGGATAAATCAAGAAGAGAGGCTCTTTGGAAATTGACAACTCAATGGTTGGAATCCAACGCACTCAATGGATTCTCAATTGGAGCTCAGACGGTGGAACAAGAGGGGTTTGAAGATCTTTAGTTATATGTCACTCTCCTATATGAGACACATGATGAAGAAGTTTTTCCTGGAGATTAGATGTGACCCCACTCTGATTAATCAAACAAAAATAAAAGTACATGGTTTGTTAATTTAATGTACACTCCATGTACTTGCCTCATCCTCCCCTCACTTCTTGCAGTATTTCAAATCACTAACACAGCCATGTACTCGGCCTTTACACGACCATGTACTCAATCATTATATGACTAGTGAATGGTTATGCATAACAACAGGGTACACGATGTGTACTCTTAAGTACATGTCGTGTACTTAAAAAATTCTGCAATTCATTCTTTTTCCTAAAAAACAACCAGAAATAATAATCCATACCTGAAATAAGGAACCGTGTTCTTAAAATCACCCCCATTAAAAACATTTGTCCCCGAATCTCTCTTCTAAGGGCGGTGAAGATGAAACATTGAACAACACTAGCCACTTGGATCATACATTGGTCTCCCTCTACCAAGTCTAGTCTGGTACTCACCCGTGTTAACATAGAACCCATCCTAGGGGAACAAACCGTCCATGGAGATCCAACATTCTATGATATAAAATCCATATAGGGTGATACGCAAAGCATGAATCCACCTCCAACTCAACCTCCCCGGGTTGAAAAATGTGAGATGGGTTTGACATGTAACGTCATAGTTGAGAAACATGAAAAATGTCATGCATAAGATAGTTCCTCTGAGATAACTGCAACTGATAGGAAACTGGCCCGACTCTCTCCAAAAACCTCAAATGGCCCAAAGTATCTCGGTGAAAGCTTCCCCTATCTCCTAATCCTCCGGTGTCCCAACCTCATTGGGACACGTATGAAAACCTGATCCCCAACCTAGAACTACAATGGTCATATCCATCGATCATCATACGATTTTTGTTGATACTACTCAGAAGAATCCTTGTCCAAATAAACTCTACATGCTCAATGGTCTCTTGGACAAGATGAGGTCCCATCATAATAGCCTCTCCTGCCTCTAGCCAATATATGGATGATTGGCATGACCTACTATACAAATCCTCTTACGGTGCCATCTGAATCATAATATGTAAGCAGTTATTATAGGAAAACTCCACTAGGGGTAAGGGTCTCTCCCAAGACCCCCCAAAAACTAGAATTCATGCACAAAGAATATCCTCCAAATCCTAAATCGTTCACCCGGACTGGCCATCTGTCTAAGGATGGTAAGCTATAATCAGAAGTACATTTGTACCCAACACCCTCTGTAATCCCTTCAAGACATGAGAAGTAAATTGGCCATCCCCATCTGAAACAGTAGAGTTTGTAACCCCATTAAAACATACAATCTCTTGGATTTACATCCTTCCAAGATCCTCAACACTGATGTTTTACTTGATTGGAAAGATATTTTCAACCCTCTTGAGTCTGACACCAACAACCCAAACTGCATCATTCCCTCAAGGTGACCTCGGTAAACTCGTCACAAAATCCTTCGCAGCATCATTCCACTTCCACTCAGGAATGGTTAACTATTGTAAATGCACTTTTGGTCAATTTTGTTCCACATTCACCTATTTATAGGTGGAACATGTCATCACAAAACTAGTTACATCCATATTCATACCCATCCACCATTACTGATAGTGTCTATCTCGATAAATCTTGGTAACATAAGGATGAACTTCCAAAACTATAGAATGAAAATCTCACATCAACTCATCATGTATGTGTGCTGAAACCCATACAAACCCCTGAAAACACAATACCTAAACCTCACCTACGATCCACACAAGAGTAGGGTCCTATTCTAACACAGTCTCTTATAGAACCAGGCCTTCAGAATCTAATAGATTCCCCATTCTCATCTGATCCAGTAGAGTATAGTTAATAGATATAGAAGAATGAAATGTCTGACCTAGTCTTTTCTGCACCTCAAAAGGTATCCCATCGAATAGGGCTACAAGATACCACTCACTACAGGCCTCCTGAACTACTTGTATTATAGTCCTTCTACCCAATGCGTCAGCCACTGCATTGCCTTTCCTATATTTGTAGGAATGCGCAAAGTCAAAGGAATAAAGGTACTCATCCCAACTTTATTGTATTAAATTCATGCCACACTGAGTAAATATATACTTGAGGATTTTTTTGTTCAATTTACACTACACAATGCTCTCCCAAAACATAATGTGTCCAACAGCGTAAAGAATGAACAACTACAGCCAACTCGAGAACGTACATCGGGTAATTCCTATAATTGGCCTCAACTGCCGAGACCCATAAACAATGAATACTTCCCCTTGCATAAGCATTGCCTCTAGCCTCGTACTTAATGCATCATAGTAAATATTGTAACTCTTGCCTGGATCCATAAAGACCAGTATCAGTGCTGAATTTAACATCCCATTCAGCTCCTGAAAAAATGAATCACAGGAATCTGTCTTCAAGTACTTCACATCATTCTTAGTCAGGCCCATCACTGGCAATGCTAAGCCTGAAATGTTCTATATAAAGATTCTATATTAAACATCCATCCTTATATAACTTCAAACCATGAAGATGCTCTTCGGATGATCCCATGAAACTACTGCACTCACTTTCTCAGGGTCAACTGATACTTCTGTATCTGAGATGACTTGACCTAATAACTGACTCTGGTCCATCCATAAAGTGCATTTTGAGATCTTAGCGTATAAATGATATTCTCTCAGTGAACTAAAAACATTCTCAATATGTGCAGTGTGGTCATTTCCAGTGTTTTAGTGCACCAAGATATCCTCCACAAAATCTACCACAAAAGAATCCATGTAAGTATGGAACACTAATTTCATCAGTTCCATAAAAACTGCACGTGTGTTTGACAGATCGAATGGCATAACCAAGTACTCGTATAGGCCATACCTACTCTAAAAGGCTACAGTAGGTATATATGATAGTCTAGTGTGAAACTGATGATAACCAGATCTCAAGTCAATAGTTGAGAACACACGGGCTTCTGGAAGATGATCAATGAGATCATAAATCATCAACAAGGGATATCGGTTTTTGACCACTAACTGGTTTAGCTTTCGATAATCCAAGAAAATTCTTGAGGGTAACATCTGCCTTCTTCTCCAAAAGAAGAGGTGAATCCCAAGGAGATGTACTGGTTCAGATGAAACCTATTCCTTGCAACTCCACTAACTCTTTATTAATCTCATGTAACTCTGGCATGGCCATCCTATAAGGAGTAATAGACACCGATGCCACTCCTGGCATAATATAAATAGGGAAATACACCTCTATCTCTGGAAGAAACCTGAAAAATTGTCAGGAAATAATTCTCGAAAACCATCCACTAATGGAGGAAAGTCCATCCGTGAAGTCCCCTTGTAATATAGATATAAACTAGAAATATGGGTTGTAATTCCTCCAAACCCATGTTTCCTAGGTCCATCTCTACTCGCTTAGAAAAACCATTCACACTTTTATATAAAATACATAGCCTATGGTGATGTTAAAATCACCTTGCAGCGATAGAAGTCAAAAATGGCCTGAAAGGAGACCAACTAGTCTATTCTGAGGATGACATTGAATCCTTTAATTTATAAGACGTAAAGGTCCCATATGAAGTGACACCCACCAACCTCAAGAGGGATCTCATTTTACTGACGTACATAAGCCGTCCTAATCCCGAATGGAGTTTCTAGAATCATAACATCATCAGACATAATGATATAGATAACCACTCTCTTCACATATTCAACAAATATGAAACTATTGGAATCCCCTGAATCAAAAAGAGAAGACACTACCACAAAACTGGGCAAGGCAGGCGCCTGCCTTTATCAGTGCTAATGGAAAAGCACTGATAAAGGGGTAGGACTTTATCACCGCTCAAAAAAGCGCTTATAAATATACCCTTTATCAGCACTCAAACAAGTGCTGATAAAGGTGTACCCTTTATCAGTGCTTTTTTCAACGCTGATAAAGGGTACATTTACTAGCGCTTTAAATATTCCTTTATCAGTGCTTTTCTTAGCACTGATAGAGGTCACATTTATCAGTTCTTTTCTTAGCGCTGATAATGATTATTGTATACATTAAATAAAAAACACATTTTATAACTAAATAAATAAATATATATAAAATTAAATAATTATAAGATTAATAATAAATATATTTATTAGATTTATAAAATTTATTAGATTTATTAAATAATTATATTTATTTGATTTATTAATTTAATATATTTATTATATATTTATTATATTATATTTAATTTTTATTTATTCTTTTATTTATAAATATATAATACTTTTTAATATATATGTATAATTAAAATTACTGAATATGTATGTGTTTTCCAATGAATTGGGGTTAATGAATATATCATGTATATATATATGTGCATGAATAATGTTCATTTATAGATTATAATTACATATCACGTTGACGTGTTAATGATTTATAATTCATTATGTTACCCATTTAATATATATGTTCTAAAAAATGTACACTTATAATTAAAATTACATTCTATTTAAAAAATAAATATATATTTTATTATATTTTCTATGATATATATATAAATATACCTTTAAAATAATTTTATAAGTATATATAAATAAATATTTATTTAGAATTATAATTATTAATATATATATATATATATATTTATCCTAAATATCAAATTAAATAAATATATAATAATATAAACAAATTATTAAATTTATTCATTTATTAGAACTTTTATTAGAGCTAATAAAGTATGTCTTTATCAGCGCTACAAAAGCGCTGATATAGCGGGTATTTATCAACGGTAAAATGAAAAGCGCTGATAAAGTCACCCTTTATCAGCGCTTTTCATTTTAGCCCGGATAAATACCCCCTTTATCAGTGATTTTTTACTAACGCTGATAAAAGTCCATGCGGGATTTATAAAATCCACTGGGTCCTCCTCCTCCTCACCGCACCCTGTCAAGCTTTCGCGAAAGCCCTACACTGCGCCACTGCCTCCTATCTATCGCTGCCTCATCCTCCTCCTCCACCGCAGCCGCCACCACCACCTCCTCCTCCGGTGCCTACTTCTCCTCCTCCTCCTCTGACACAGCTCCTCTTCCTCCTCCTCCACCACGTCTCCTCCTCCACCTCCCCCTCCTCCACCACAGCTCCTCCTCCTCCTCCTCCTCCTCCTCCACCATGACCTCCTCCTCCTCCTCCGCCTACTCCGCTGCCTCCACTACCTCCGAGCTACCTTTGCTGCCTCGACACTGCCTCTGCTGCCTCTACTACCTCTATTGCCTCCGCTGTCGATGCCTCCTCCTCCTCCGCCACCGGGTCCTCCTCCTTAAGGTGAGTAAAATTTAATTTGCATGAATTAATGATGTTTTCATTTATTTTCAATATTGAGATTAATTATGATTTGGCATGATTCTTGTGTGTGATTCTTGTGTGTGTGACACATGTATATGTGGTTGGTTACTTCTTTGATCTTGATTAGCTCTCCCCACTCTAGCCTTGTGATTGAAACCTGAATAGAGAGAGTATTTTTTGTGAAAGGTTGTTACACTAGATTATGATTTCACTCTGTCTAGTGGCCCTTAGTATGGATCTTTTTCTGATTTTGGATATTATGCCATAGTTAGGCTAGGTAGGGTTTGAACCGTCGGTGTTGGTGAATTCATGTCATCAGGTGAGGCATGCCAACGGGATGAGACATATGTTTAGTATCTTCTATATTGTACACTATATTGTACACTAATATCTGGGTTGGGTCTTATACCAATTTAAATATCACATCCTTTCTTATAACATAATAGTGCCACCAACCTCTCACATTGGGTGTGATTCACATATCCTCTAATTCCAAAACATAGTAGCTTCTACTCTCTCACTTATGATGGGTCTCATCATCACATCACATAAAAAACAATTTGAGGCGGGAATATCTATAGAAAACCTCTCACAAAACTACTCCAAAACAATACTAAGAGATCCCCAATTCTATATCTCACATTCTATTATCATACAAAAAATGATCTAAGGAGGGAATCAAAATATCCAACCTCCATCACAAGTCAAAATGCACCATAAATAGGTGGATCCCATGGAAGTCACACACCAATCCCCTTTGACCAATGCCTTATCAATCAAAGTTGGGTCCTACAAACACCTTATCACTTAAATAAAGGCCATCCATCTTGTCTCATTCCACAAAACATATAAATAGTAATCTGAGGAGGGTATCTAGATAGCCAACCTCTCGTACTAGCTAAACCACATCAACAATAGGTGGGCCGCATGGATGATCATACTTCAACTAGGTGAAAGTCATATGAAGTCCCAATCTCTTAGTTGGTCTGACCATAAATGATAAAAGTCACCATCCATTTAGCCTTGCATAATAGTCTCCTTAAAACCATCTTGGTTATACATGAAAATTATTCCCAACCTATCAACATTCCAATTCCACCTATAATGGAATCTACTGGGTTATACAAACCTAACCCATCTCTACTCATTGATACCAACACACACTCATCTCTATATGGTAATGTCACAACCCCAATGATATACTTGATCTAGGCATCGATAGTCTAGTCTATATCATCTTCTAATTCCCACATTAAAACTCATTAAAACTAAATAATGACTATCCTACGAAACTCACACTAAGAGCCTTGGATACCCTATGCTAAGTCATCTATACTATTACCATGACCCTCACTTAGGTACCATATCATATCTCCCCTTGGAGATCTCTTAATCTAATTATAAGGAGGAAATCCTCTATTTCACACTTCACCAATCCTTATATGGAATATCCTACTCATCACAAACACCATGACTCTTATATATCCTTAAGAGAGTGTTCCCCATCATACGTGATAGATAAAACTATATTATCCATCTTTATTAGGAATAAGAATCTAATACCTTCTCAAATAGCCTTAGAAAACCAAACTAGGCTATACAAATCTCATACCAAGCCCGACCCTATCATAAACACAACTAGAAACCTCACCTACATGGAGACATAATCTATGGATGATCAAAAAATTAAATACATTAAATAGAACCCTCACTCTATCTCTTGGTGGATCAAAAACACCTTATTTATTTACCTAGGTTACTCTTTATTTCTATCCCTTTCATTGGAACACATATACTAATGCAATAATGCACAATCATGCATAAATTGGAACATGGTTTTGTATTATAGGGTCCACCTACCTCAATAAATGAAGTAACCCCCTCACCAATATCAACTCATCCTCAACCAATACTATACATGCCTTATCTAATCTTGTACCAATGATTGAGACCCAATCTCAAGGCACAATTCCCAAATAATTAATTATTGAAACTTATAATTAATTATTCACATTATTATAATTAGTAATAATCTATTAAAAACTCACTGGGGAACACAAAACCACCTAAACCACACAAAACATGGTGCGTTCATCATACAAGGATAACCTCTATCCAATACAAGCAAAATCTACATCATTGGAATTGATTTGAAGATGATATAGTGAAATCATCATAGAAATCCTAGTTAATATCTTCCCAATTCATAGGGAAATAACGGATAATAGTAATGGAGGAAGTATGAGGGAAGAAATCACTAATGCACTATAAAAAACTCCCAAGAACCACCCCTCATCAGGGGGATCTAAGAGAGGAAGAGAATGGATAAATCCCAAGAACCACCTAAGATTTGCTATTAATGAGCACACCCCACCATTTTTGAAGTATCTAGTTTTTTATCTAAATTATACTCATATTCCTTCTCCCCATACCTATATACCCATCCTTTGGATTTCAAATAGGATGAATATAAATAAAGAGTGGATGAATGCCAATCGGTTGACAAAATAGTATGAAGAAGGTGTGAAAGAGTTTATCAAGTTTGCAAAAGATCATGCATATGACCCTTCTCAAATCCTTTGTCTGTGTTTACACTGTTGTTATTAAAAACAAATTAGTCCAAAGGAGTTGGAAGAACACTTGATCTATCACGGAATAGATCAAAGTTATAATTGTTGGAGTAAACATGGGGAAACAACGAATGTAGGTAGTGGCTGGGATAACACTGCATTTTATGGATCATCTGATATGATTACAAGTATGAACAATGGAGATTACCATATGGAGGATGTGATTAAAGATGTGAATGATGATGAAAATTGTATTGAGGAAATGACAAGGACCGTTGAATATGAACTTTGTGATTGCCCAAAATTGTTTGAGAAGTTAAAAAGTTGTGCAAAGACACCATTGTATGCTGGTTGTACTAAATATACAACACTGTCAGCCATACTGAAGCTGTAAAATTTGAAAGAAAATAATGGGTGGAGTGACGTCAGTTTTATGGAACTACTTTTTCTCCTAAATGACATGCTCCCAGAAGATAATGAGCTCCAGATCCGAACATACGATTCCAAATGAATGCTACGCTCGATGGGTATGATCTATGAAAGAATACACTCCTGCCTGAATGACTTTATACTGTTTCTCAAGGATCAAAAATCACTTAAAGAATGCCCAAAAATTGGTGCTTCTTGATAAAAGAAAGATGAATCCATTCCTACTAAAGTTGTATGGTACTTTCCAATCATTCCAAGGTTCTGGTGCCTATATGGAACTGAAGAGACTACATGAAAATTTACACGGCATGCAGATACAAAAATTAAAGATAGTATAGTACGTCACCTGGCAGACTCTCCTCAGTGGAAGAGAATTGATCATGAGTATCCTGAATTTGGAAACGAGTCGAGAAACCTTCGTCTTGCGTTATCTACAAATGGAGTGAATCCTTTTGATTTTCAAAGAAACAGTCACATTACATGGCCGTTTATGTTGGTAAATTATAACTTACCACCGTGGTTATGCATGAAAAGAAAATACATCATGTTATCTATTCATATATCAGGACCAAAACAACTGGGTAATGATATTGCTATTTATTTAGCTCCATTGATCGATGATTTGAAATTATTGTGGGATTCAGGTGTTACATTGTATGATTCTTACAAAAAGGATGATTTCACATTGATATCCATGTTGTAAAAGATGATAAATTAATTTCCTCATTATGGAAATTTGATAGAATATAGAATTAAAGGAACTCAAGGGTTTCCCGTTTGCAAACAAGGTACACAATCAATTAGGTTGAAACATTCATCGAAAACCATGTTTCTAGAACATCGTAGATTTCTACCCCGACGACATAAGTTCCGATCTTGGACAACATCATTTGATGGAAGTTCAGAAGAACGTACAACACCTTATCCACTAACAGGCGATCAATTGTTTGAGAAAGTTAAAAATTTGGACACTACTTTTGGTAAACCGGATTCGAAAAACCTTACGAAAATCGGTTGGAAAAAGAGATCAGTTTTTTTTGAATTACCATACTAGAATTGTCTGAATGTCAGACATTTTATTGATGTTATGCATGTAGAAAAAATTTATGTGATAGTTTCATTGGAATGTTTCTAAATACACCGGTCAAAACAAAATATGGAATTAAGGCTAGGTTGGACATGGTTGAGATGAGAATACGAGAAGAGTTGGCACCAGTGAAGGGTGAAAAATGAACATTTCTTCCTCCTATTTCTTAGACTCTTTCCAAGTAGGAGAGATATAAGTTTTGCAACTTCGTGAATGACATAATGGTTCCAGAGGGGTATTCTTTAAATATCAGGAACCTTGTGTCAATGAGGGATTTGAAGTTAAAAGGACTGAAATCACATGACTACCATGTTTTGATGAAAGATCTCATTATTGTTGCTTTACATTGCATTTCTCCCAAGAATGCCCGCCATAAATTAACGAAACTGTGTTTCTTCTTCAAAGCTATATGCAACAAAGTTATAGACCTATCAAAATTTCCAACTATGGAAAGAGAAATTGCTGTCATATTATGTGAATTAGAAATGTTCATCCCGCCTTCATTTTTTGATATGATGGTTCATTTGATGGTCCACTTGGTGAGAGAGATTAAACTATGTGGTCCTGTACATTATAGATGGATGTACCCCATTGAACAGTATATGAAGATTTTGAAAGGTTATGTCAAAAATCAAAGTCAGCCAGAGGGTTTTATTACGGAGTGATATATTTTTGAGGAAGCTGTTGAATTATGTACCAAATACCTATCTAGTGTAGAAAGCATTGGCCTACCGAAATCTTGTCACACTGGGAGGCTTGAGGGTGAAGGAATTTCTGGAAGACAGGTCATCACAATCAATATTACAGATCAGGAGCAAGCCCACCTTTATGTTTTGCATAACAATTTTGACGTAGACCCATATATTGAAACCAAAAAAAAATTATTAGGCATTTGAATCCATCTAGGGCTGAAAAATGGATATCAAATACACATAATCGATAGTTTATAGGATGGTTTCAAGACCGTATTTTTAAGAAGTCAGATGAAAATCTAGAGTCAATTTCAGACCGACTTCGATGGCAACCCGGAAGACCAAGTGTGTATGTATTATCCTAAAATGCTTATGTAGTTAATGGTTATACATTTTATATTAATGAAAATGATGAAGACAGTACCATGCAGAATAGTGGGGTTAAACTTGTGGCTGAAGCGATGAATGTTTTTGGTGCTAAGGACAGAAATCCAATTTATGTGAATATGTCATACTTTGGCATCATCAAACAAATATGGGAGTTTGATTATACGGAATGACAAGTTCTGATTATTCAATGCATGTGGGTTGATAACTGGAGTGCTGTTAAAATAGATGAATTGGCATTTGTGAACATTTATTTCAGTAAAGATGGGTAGAAATAAGAACCATTTATAATGTCATCATAGGCAGTGAAAATATTTTATGTTCTAGATCCCACAAACCAAAACTGGTCAATTGTTTTGTTATCGACCAAAACAATGGAAGGTTCAGATGAAAATTCAACGAAGGATGACCCTTTCATTGGGACTTCGCAATCATTTTGCTATGGTCCCAATGTAGATGACGTTTTTTATGTCAGAGGAGACCACAATGAAGGGATATAGATAGTCGATAGAGGGGTAAAATCCCTTCAGCCTTAAAAAAAGAGAGTTCAATAATGAGGTTATTTTTTTATTGTAATATAGATTATGTTACATTATGTTATTATCAGTTCGCTACTACTTTTATGTGATCTAAATTAAATGTTAAACCACTTCTGCAGATAATGATTTTTGTGCCTGTTGATGCACCCAATCCAGAGACACAACAGGTTTCTCAACCTATTGCAGCTGGTCCCACTACTGAGGTACAACAGGTCTCTCAACCTGTTGCAGCTGGTCCCACTACTGAGGTACAATAGGTTTCTCAACCTGTAGCTGCTGGAACCACTACTGAGGTACAACAGGTTTCTCAACCTGTTGTTTCTGGTTCTAGTGCCGATGCTAGCGCTTCATAGGAACATAATGATGATGCAGAAACCGAGGAAATGGTAGGAAATGAAACCCCGATGGCACAAAAAAATAGGTGCGCTATATTTTTATTATTTTAGCCAAAATACTTAAGGAAAAAAGCAAAAGGCATCAAATATAAGGTGGGATGGAATAAGCGAGGTCAGCATGTAAACCCCAACAAAGACATGTTTAGTAGCTACATTGGAATCGTCACTTGGCAATGCGTGCCGATTGATATAGAGTTGTGGCACCATGTTGTCAATGAGATGAAAACATTAATGTGGGAAGATAATATGGTAACATTACTATATCATTTATTTAATTTATTAAAATAAAATACTGAAATATTGACTAACTCTACATCATCTCTTGAAGAGTTCATTTATAGTAGATGTCTCGCAAAAAGAATATGTATTAAGACTGGAAGGAAGGGTTCACAGAGGCTTTCACACAATTTTAACTAAATTTCATCTGAAAGATGCTAAAGGGAAAATCAAGCCGCACCCACCTCCTCTTTATGCACACTTGATATCCCAAGGAGTGTGGGATGCGTTTTGCAACCGTCGTGAGGAGCAGACTTTTCAGGTGCATTTTTTTTGGTAACACATTGTTTAACGTCGCTTGTATTCATCACATTGATTGAAAATTTTTTATTTATGAAACAAAAAATGAGTGCTGGAAATAAAGAACGGGTAGCAAAACCAGAGTACCCCTACCGTAAAGCAAGACTGGGGTACGCTTCAATTGAAAAACAATTGGTATGTATTTTAAAAGTACTGCAATACTTTTATGTGACACAACACAACATGGTAACCATGTTTCTATATTTATATGCAGATTAATAAATCAAAATCCCAAGCCACTTCCATCCCACGCCATGTTCTATGGAAGGACGCTCATGTTAATAAAAAGGGGAAACTGGTAGTTGAAAACACACAAAAAGTGTGGAAAACATGTGTAAGTATGACATAATATAATTTTTTTTGCTTTAAATCACTATTATATCATTATGATTACTTATTTTTCCATATTTTCTATTTGACATAGTCACAGGAATCAACAACACCCGAACCAGATGCAGACATACTTTCAATGGCCTTGAAACAGCCAGAACAGTATAGCCGTGTAAGAGGTGAGAGTTTTGTAGTGACACCCTGGACATATTTTCAGAAAACAAACTAGAGGAGGAAGAAAATAAAGAAATGAAAATGATGAGAGATATAATAGTTAACCTTGAAGAAAAATTACAAAGTCTAGGAGAGTTTCTAGAAACTTTGATGGGGGAGAGGCAAAGAGAAGAAACAACTCAAGAATAACCTTCCCCACCCCCACCAGCTTTGACGCGAGCCATTCCCCTCAATGAACTGACTTAACCGAGGTAATAAATGTTATAATATTTGTTTCTGTGAAATTTTAATCACATAGACACTGATAGCTTTCTTGTAATGATATTCTACAGGGTAAAAATGACTGTGATTTATATCTGTCAACTCCCACCCATTGCCTTGTAGTGAGGGCTACAGTGTTCAATATGCAGAATGACACGTTACACTCCAGAACACTTCCAACCGGTCATGTCAATGTGTCTATTAACGTAGATCATGAGCTGAGTACCAAGATAGCCATGCCAAATGATGATGATGACATTCATACGGTGGAAAAAGCTGTTGGAACATTCTTTGCATAGCCGTCAAATCTTATAAAAAACATGTCAACCATGTGGTATTCATTTCTAATTTAGTTTTAAAGAAAAATCTTTAACATTTAATTAGAAAATGGCTGAACTGATGAATGTTATTACAGAAGGACAAAAGGAAGGAGCTAAAATGAAATAACAGCTCAAAAGGATCAACCAACCGATCAAAATGATCTATCGAGGGCACCTTCACCTCGCCCGTTCTATATCCACATTTAATATCATTGTAAGCTCATGTGGATACGAAAATGAAAGGTGGAAATAATCACACAATTGTTTGTGAAAAAGATATGTATGGAGAAGAAACATTAGATTTCGTTAGTGCTGACAATGTAGCTGAAATCATAACATACGACTGGCTAGGAGCCTCAGTTATAAATGTATACATGAGGTATGTTTTCAGGATTTGATTTTACAGAAGTTGATATACTATGATAATTATGGCTAAATACAGTTCATATTGTTCGCAGGCATATATATGAAAAACAATTGAGGGGATTTTCCCGTGAATACAAATTTGGACTCGTTAGTACTCACACCATGTCTACACAACAAAAAGAAATAGATTCTGATTTTCAGGCTAAATTAATGTCAAACCTGCTCAGAACGTTTCAATGCAAAATTACGACTGACATGATCTTTTTAATACCAATGTTGTAGGGGTAAAACTCTACATTTTTTCATATCAATTATATTTTCATTTCTATCATTACTTATTCCTTTTAGTGTTTTTAGGCGGCATTGGATGCTCATTGCAGTCAATTTGGATACTCCAAAGAAGTCATTTCAGGATTCACTGCATGGATATCCAACAAACCGACCACACATGATGGTGATTGTAAAATTGTAATAAACTAGATCCAATATTTTAGAACTAAATATCTAGTTATATAATTTATATTATCTTTAATGAGGATTATTTTATGATAGGGCGGTGTATGAATATCGTCTAAAGGCTAGAATGAATCCAGGGTCTAAGGACGACAAGGCGCATGAGATCTACAAATGGACAAGTATCATGGTATATATAATTATATTTCACTATCCAAATACATATCAAAACAGATTACTTATTTTTCTCTATTTTTCTGCAGTGTCCGAAATAAACAAACAGAAAGGACTGCAGTTATTATGTTTGTAAATTTGTGAAAGAGATCATATTTCATGAACAAACTAGCATCCCTGAGAGGTATTTTAGGAAATAATTACTATTTCATTTAAAATATTTATTAATCCTTTGTGTATTTATATTTTTTCAGTACTACTATGACGGTATCAAAAACTCTTATTCACAAGATGAAATAGATGTGTTTAGAAATGAATAAGAGGCATACCTAATGGAAGAATGTAAACAAATAGGACAATGAATGTGAATTCATACTACTTATGTTATCTTTATATAATAATTGATATCTACCTTGTTTACACTTATTGAGAATCTATGATCACCCCTTATTATGTTTCATATCCTTAGATTATGAAAAATGGTTTTAGAAATGAATTGAGTTTCTAGTAAAGAATAACTTAATGAGAGACTCTTATGAACTACTAACATATGGAAAACCGAGAAAACACGTTCGGATTGTTTTGATACTTTAGGACAATGATCCATGAGTCATTTGTGACGTGTACATATCGACCACACCTCAATCTGATGCACGGTGTGACTAGTATGGCTAAAAGTCTCTGATATCAGTTTGAAATTGACTTTAACTTTAGAAAAAAACACTACTTACATAAGGAATACAGAGAAAATGTGTTAGGATTGTTTTGATACATTAGTAAAACAATACATGATTCATTTTTGACATGTACGAATCAACCAAACCTCAATCCGACACACAGTGTGACCGGTATGGCTAAAAGTGTCTGATATCAGTTTGAAATTGACATTAACTTTAGAAAACAACACTAGTGACATACGAAAACCAAGAAAACTCATTTGGATTGTTTTGATACTTTAGTACAATGATCCATGAGTCATTTTTGAGGTGTACGAATTGATGGAACCTCAATCCGATGCACGGTATAACCGGTATGGCTAAAAGTGTCTGATATCATTTTCAAATTGACTTTAACTTTAGAAAACAACACAAGTGACATAAGGAAAACTGAGAAAACGCAGTCAGATTGTTTATATACTTTAGTAAAATGATCCATGAGTCATTTTTGACGTGTACAAATCGATCGCACCTCAATCCTATGCATGGTGTGACCGGTATGTCTAAATGTGTCCGATATCAATTTGAAATTGACATGAACTTTAGAAAACATAATTACTGACATACGAAAAACCAAGAAAATGCGTTCGGATTGTTTTGATACTTTAGGACTATGATTTATGAGTCATTTTTGAGGTTTAAAACTCAACCACACCTCAATCCGATGCACGATGTGACTGGTATGGCTAAAAGAGTATGATATCAGTTTGAAATTGACATTAACTTTAGAAAACAACAGAAGTGACATATGAAAAACCGAGCAAATGCGTTTGGATTGTTTTGATACTTTAGGAAAACGATCCGTGAGTCATTTTTGACATTCACGAATCAACCACACCTCAATCTAACACACGGTGTGACCGGTATGGCTAAAAGTATCTAATATCAGTTTCAAATTGACATTAACTTTAGAAAATAACACAAGTGACATACATAAAACCAATCAAACACGTTCAGATTGTTTTGATACTTTATAAAAATGATCCCTGAGTCATTTTTGATGTCTAAGAATCAACCGCACCTCATTCTGACACACAGTGTGACCGGTATAGCAAAAAGTATCTGATATCAGTTTCAAATTGACATAAAAATTAGAAAACAACACTACTAACATACGGAAAACTGACCGAACAAGTTTTTATTGTTTTGATACTTTATTAAAATGATCCATGAGACCTTTTTGATGTGTACGAATGGATCGCACCTCAATCTGAAAACCGGTGTGACCGGTATGGCTAAAAGTGTCTGATATCAGTTTGAAATTGACTTTAACTTTAGAAAACAACACATGTGACATATAGCAAACCGAGAAAACATGTTCGGATTGTTTTGATACCTTAGGACACTGATCCATTAGTCATTTTTGAGGTGTACGAATCAACCGCACATCAATCCGACGCACAGTATGACTAGTATGACTAACAATGTCTGATATAAGTTTGAAATTGACATTAACTTTAGAAAACAACACAAGTGACATACGAAAAACCAAGAAAATGCGTTCAGATTGTTTTGATACTTTAGTAAAATGATCCATTTGTCATTTGTGATGTGTAAAAATCAACCACACCTCAATCCAAAGAACGGTGTGACCAGTATGGCTAAAGGTGTCTGATATCAGTTTCAAATTGACATTAACTGTAGAAAACAACACAAGTGACATATGGAAAACTGAGAAAACATGTTCGGATTGTTTTGACACTTTAGGAAAATGATCCATGAGTCATTTTTGAGGTGTAAGAATTGACTGCACCACAATATAACACACAGTGTGACCGGTATTGCTAAATGTGTCTGGTATCAGTTTGAAATTGACATTAACTTTAGAAAACAACACTACTGATATACGGAAAACTGAGAAAATGCATTCGGATTGTTTTGATACTTTAGGAAAACGATCAATGAGTCATTTGGGACATGTATGAATCAACAACACCTCAATACAATGCATGGTGTGACCTATATGGCTAAAAGTGTCTGATATCAGTTTCAAATTGACATTAACTTTAGAAAACTACACAAGTGACATACGGAAAACCAAGAAAACTCATTAGGATTGTTTTTATACTTTAGGAAAACAATACATGAGTCATTTGTGACATGTAATAATCAACCATACCTCAATCCGATGCACAGTGTGACCGATATGGATAAAAGTGTATGATACAAGTTTCAAATTGACATTAACTTTAGAAAACAACACAAGTGACATACAGAAAACCTAGAAAACGCATTCAGATTGTTTTGATACTTTAGGAAAACGATCCATGAGTCATTTATGACATGTAGGAATAAATCGTACCTCAATCCAATGCACAGTGTGACCAGTATGGCTAAAAGTGTCTGATATCAGTTTGAAATTGACATTAACATTAGAAATCAGCACTACTGACATACAGAAAACTATGAAAACGCGTTCATATTGTTTTGATACTTTAGGAAAACAATCCATGTGTCATTTTTGAGGTGTAAGAACCAACCGCACCTCAATCCGACACATGGTGTGACCAGTATGGCTATAAATGTCTGATATCAGTTTGAAATTGACATTAACTTTAGAAAACAACACAAGTGACATATGAAAAACTGAGAAAACACGATCAGATTGTTTTGATACTTTAGTAAAATGATACAAGAGTCATTTTTGACATGTATGAATCAAACACACCTCATTCCAACACACGGTGTGACAGGTATGGCTAAAATTATCTGATATCAGTTTCAAATTGACATTAACTTTAGAAAATAACACAAGTGACATACGGAAAATTGAGAAAACACGTTTGGATTATTTTGATACTTTAGGAAAATGATCTAGGAGTCGTTTGGGATGTGTATGAATCAACCGAACTTTAACCCAATGCACAGTATGTATGGTATGGCTAAAAGTGTCTGATATTAGTTTCAAATTGACATAAACTTTAGAAAACAACAATACTAACATACGGAAAACCGAGAAAACGTGTTCAGATTGTTTTGATACTTTGGGAAAACGATACATGAGTCATTTGTGACATGTACGAATCAACCAAACCTCAATCTGACACACGGTGTGACCATTATGGCTAAAAGTGTCTGATATCAGTTTGAAATTGACATTAACTTTAGAAAACAACACAAGTGACATACGGAAAACTGAGAAAACAAGTTAGGATTGTATTTCTAATTTAGGACAACGATACATGAGTCATTTTGGAGGTTTAATAATCATCTGCTCATCAATACGACGCATGGTGTGACTGGTATGGCTAAAAGTGTCTCATATCAGTTTGAAATTGACATTAACTTTAAGAAACAACAAAAGTGACATACGAAAAAACGAACAAATGCATTCAGATTGTTTTGATAATTTAGGACAATGATCCATAGGTCATTTGTGACGTGTAAGATTCAACCACACCACAATCCGACACACGGTGTGACCGGTATGGCTAAATGTAACACCCCAAGTAAATAAAGAATATGACATTTTTATATTTATCCATATTTGTGAATAAAATATTAATATTACTTTAAAGGGGATGCTATGCTCGATGGCGTACCCAACACGCAACAACGAGTTTCTTGGGAATCATACGTTGCACTCTAATAATAAAATAATATTATTTTAAATAGTAGTTAACGCCTAGCCGTTGTAATGGCGGGAATGAACATAACTAACTACAAAATGATTATATATGTTTGTCAAATATTTTTACTTTTTACAATAAATGTTAGAGGATTAAAAATGCAAATGAATCCAATTTTAAGCGTAAACATTTTAATATTCTTTAAAAGGTCGATTAACCGCCTTTTGATGGAGAACCTCTTTTAAATCCACTTTTTGAAAATTTTATGTGTTATATTTGACAAAATAAAATTCTTCTTTAGAATCGGGACATCAAAATTTACATTGTGTAAATTTTTGGTATTTTTCTGAAAAAGTTCAATTTTTAATGAATAGTGAAAAATGTTGTATTTTAATTCAAAACCTCTTTTAATATAATTTATTTATATGATTATATTATCTTTTGAATTGGTTTTAAAGTGAAATTAGAATATATTTTTACCATTTAATCCAATAGTGGTCGTTGAAATTAATTTCACTTTGAAATCGGACTTAAATTAGTGTCAATCTTTTGATACATTTTGTTTCATAAAAACACGCTATCTGTTTTGACAGCGGGAATTAATTATTAAATTAATTAATGCAACTTATATGTTTTTAATTTTATAAAATAGACATCATTTTTTAATTCGGAATATAAAATCTAGCTTAGGGTGAACTTTTGGTAATTTTCTAAAAAACTTCAATTTTTTATGAAGAGTGAAACCACTAAGTGGTACTTATAAAAACTGATTTTTCCGTTTAAATGAAAATTTTCCATCTTTGTGTTTTTAATTTCAAAAATCTGACGTACATGGTTGTCATTAAGAAGTAAAATGTGGTTCAATGGGATTAAAATAATTTTTTGGTGAATAGTAACTTATTAAGTTTTTAATCGCGATTAGAGGTAATTAGTGTAGTTTAAGGTAAGAATAATGTTTTAATAAAATGAAATGACCTAGAAACATGTCCTACACTCATTGGATGTGTCATGGCTGACCAAGAAAATCCATTGGTCAACTTGGGGACCCCATGGAGCCACATTGGTTGGAAAATGACATAAATATCTTTTAATTTAATGTTAAAGTAAAAATGACAAAAACATGAGATTTTTTACTAAATATTTTTTTACATGGGGTTATACAAGTCAGATTTTTGAAATATAAATAATAAATGAAAAGATAAAAAGATTTCCTACATCATAGTATTTTTTTTATAATTTTTAGACATTAAATAAATTAAATTATTTATGACATCATGATGATGCAGCGATGACCTAATTATTTAACGATTTAAATAAAATGGAAAAATAATGTAAAATCTAAGACCTAAACAAGTTAAAAAACCTATTGGATGAGTGGATTTCGAACCCTTATCACCTTATCCTCGAAACACATCAATGTGGGACCATTAAAATCTGAAACTCATTCTAAAATAAAGTAACATTTCTTTACTTTCCAAGAGTGCCCCTTCTCTCCTCTTATAAAAGGCCTCCACCTCTACCTCCTTACCCACACTTCCAAAGCCTTTGGCTCGCCCAAAACCTACCCATTTTGTCTATACACATCCCTCTCTAACTCCTTGAAGCCTCACTTTGGGCAGAAGTCTTCCCAAGGAAGCCTTTGAGCTCACACTAAAGGAAGTTACCCGATTTTAAGGTAATGTCTTCACTTGTGTCCTTTTGTTTTATTTTTCTTCTCCAACCCCATAAAATCTTTTTATTCATTTATTTTGTAACAACTACAGTATCTTAAATATACTAGGATGTTTTTATAAGAAGGATTCGAGCTACACTTACACACACCTTCGTCTAATGGTTAAAGAACATACTGTTTCTGTGGTTGGCGATTTTCTACCTCACGAAACAATGATTGTTCAATATTCTTTTAACCCCTTTAAAGGTGGCCATTATGATGTCACTGTATTTTATATATGATATATATGTTATTTATTTTTACTATATTCTTCTTTATTTTATATTTAAAGCATACCTTTATTCTTTTCATGTTGTGTAAATGCGATAATTTCATATGAGGAAGTGTGGACTACCGCCCCCTCAAGTGATGTGACTCGTACATGCAATACATGGAACGTATAAAGAATGAAATTAATGAACATATGCGACCTATATAACATATATATTATAATGTAATTATAATATATATATATATATCATTTATTTTTAATTCTGTTAATATGACAAAGAAAAAATGAAAGTAGCGTTCATGCGTACGTACGGCCTACCGTCTCCATGAACGGTGCTTTTCGTTTTTTATATCAAAATGATATGGAATAGTATAAAATGAATATTTACTGGATATATATTATATTTTAATCATTAACACTATTCTGGAAATTATTTACTTATAATTACATGGACAATCATTTTTCAAACAAGTTCATTTTTGACTCATGTACCAAATATCGGCAAAAACATCTGATATGAACTAACATTATTAAACAATTTTTATAACATTATAATATGTGATATGAACTTAATAATAATCTTTAAAGGAGGTCCTTAGGAAATTATAAATTGACCAAAGTTTATTATTCAGGAATATAAAGAAACGAACAAGACAAGTTGGACTTGAGGTAAGGGATCTGACTCCTCTATTTCTTTTAAAGTAAACTCTTTTATGTCATTCCTTTTAAGCTCATATTTCTTTTGATTGGGATGTTAATTTATATTAATCTTACTGTAATTTTTATGTTCATATTATGATAGACCCTATTCTCTCTCATCAATCCATTTTGGAAGTTTTGAGTGACGCCGTTAGGCTATCGAATTTTCGTAAGAGATCTAACCTCTCTCTTTCTTTTTAAGTACTCTCCTTTATGTCACTTCTTTTAAGCTCATCTTTGTTATGATGGGGGATGTTATTTTATATTCCTATTTCTGTAAATTTTATTGTAATATTATGAGAGACCCTATTTGATCTCATCAATCCATTTCTGGAAGTTTCAAGTGGCACCTTTAGGCTGCCGAGTTTTCGTAAGGGATTTTTCATCTCACTTTTATTCCCGTTAGATTTATGCTACATTTGCCACAATTTCCTTTGAGTGGTGTATGTAATGCCCATTATTTTACTCATTGTGTAATATACTTTCATTTATGAGTATTTACATCAATTTTGTATTGTCCTTCTTTCACAGGGTGTATGTTTCGAAAGATACCCAAGTCGGTAAGGGAACCTTTCACCCTCCTCTTTTTAAAAGACTTATTTTGTTTTGTCTTTTAATTCACATAATATTATGTTGTGATATGTTCTTATATATCCTTATTGATGTAAATTTTATGACCAAGTGATGAGATACTTTTTTTATCTCTCATCAACTCTTTTTCTGAATTTTGAAGTGACGCCGTTAGGCTGTCAAATTTTTGCAAGGGAACTTCTTAACCCAATTTTGATTCTTTGGGATAAACTTGTACTCCTTGAATATGTTGTTCTATGATTATGTGTGAATGTCCACTGATTTTATTAAACTTAATACCCACTTATATTTCATGTATTCGTTTGTCACACATAATTATGTAATTGATTTATCCTTAATCCAAGGATACCGTCTTTGTATGGGACTTCGTCTCAATCTCCTTTCATTGAGGCATATTTTGTTTTATACACAACTTTCTTTTATACGGTGTATAAACCCCTTTGACTTTTACGTTTATTCAAAAGGAATATTTTTTATACGAAGCGTTTACTAAACGACAAAAGGGAATGTTTTTATCATACATATGCGGCGACAACGACTTCTCCACCGCCGTGACCATTATTTGAGTTTCGGCTTCCTCTACAAGCCATACCTTCTTTTTAAAAGAAAAATAAATACCATGTTTTACAATTCATTTATTTTGGTATTGAAAATGGTTTTCATAATGTTTTTATATCAATTTATTGTATTGATATCTTGTTATTGAAAGGTGGAAATGTTATGTTTTCTTTTATGCATGTTTTATGTGATAAGATTATGTTATGGTTCCTGGGAATTGTTATGAAGACGGGTGGTTCTGTGATAAACTAAGGGCGGGTGAGCCCGATATAGCTCTCCAATTCATTGGGTAACGTGAAGGGGTTAAACGTTAAGGTTTCTCCGAAGAGATTTAGGGAATATACTGTGATGGGTATTCCAAACGTAACCAAGAGGGTTACTACCTACGTAAGAATGTTATGAATGCCTCAAGTTACCTTTATGTCTTATGATTTCTATGATTTATTCATGATTTTATGAGGTATGTTAAAGTGATTATTTTTTATGGGTAAAGTATGATTTCATTCTTATGTATACATGTACTCATGTTTCCTTTCCATATTTTTATATCCCTTACTGAGCTTTTTATGCTCATCCCAAGTTTTTGAAATGTTTTTCACAGGTCAAGGGAAGGGTACATGATATGATGATAGTGTTAAGGAAGTGTCAAGAAAGAATTCATGTTTTATTTTAAATATGTTTCCATTGATGGGAAAAATGAATACTATCTTTTATGTAACCACTTTGTTTGAATGTGGAATGTAATGCAAGTTTTATGATCTAATTCTCTAAAACTATAAACCTGAAAAGATCCTCAATGTGTAATCTTGTAATAACTCAAGATTAAGTAAGGATTAAGGCTGGGGCCTTATAGTTGGTATCAAAGGTCGGTTTAGATAACTTTATAGGTTAGGGTGCTCTTTAAGCATAAGTGACATTACCATAATGGTTAGGATTTCAGAAAGAGTCCTAGTTTTAGATAAAGTGAATGAGTAAGTATATCTTAGTGTTTACCTTCCTCATTAGTACATGATGGTTTTGTTGATATACTCACACTGACATTTCGGTTTTTAGTTAATGGATGGATCTAGCAGGCACCAAAGAGACAAAAGGTTTGAAGGAAACAGTGGTGGTTCTCTGATTAAGATACTAGATAAAATGGGGGATTCAATGAGAAAACTCGTGGTTGTTCTAAACCAACTATCAAGTAGTCATGATCAACCACTTGAACCTTGGTATGATCTGTAATGAATCATGTACGAGATGACCAATCGATGTGGAAGTTCAGGTAATAATTATAAAGGTAACCATTAGAGTTTATATGATCCTTACTTTTGAGGTAATTATGGGTTATTATATGTTATGATGGAAAATGAAAGGCATGCGATAAACTTGAGGTTAAAATATGTTATGATCATTTTTGAAGATTTTATCTCGTTTTGGGGAATGTTTTAAGAATTATATAGTTTTGGAAAAAGGACAACACACAGACCGTGTGACAACCCGTCGCGTCGGACAAAGCTGCGGGAATCGAACCCACAACCAAAGTGCGATAGGTATTTATCACCTACCACTAGACTACGTGAAGTCCTTGGTTAGTTTGACTAATTCTTTTTAGTTATATGATTTTAAGAATCAAGAGTAAGTTTATTTTGGGTTATCTATGGAAATGATTAACCTATCATCGAGGATATGTGATTAGGTTAATTACTTTTCAATATGAGAATTTAAGAGCAATTGATGTTATTTAGAGATAAAAGTTAATTTGTACCTTGGAATAATATGTGACTAAATCCTTCAAATATTTGGGTTTCAATCTTATTTTGGTTTACTTTGAAGAATTTTATGGACAAATTGTTTATCGAATGGTCCTTGTTGAACTTTGGGTTTTGTTGGACAAATTTTGGAGATTAAGAATAGATTTTCTTTCTATAAAGGGTTATCCTTTTCTAGATTATCTGATCTTGTACTAACATTTTTGGTTTTGGTTTTGGTTTTGGTTAAAGTCTAAAGACATGGGAAGTATATAGTTCTCTTTTTTGGGTTAGGTGATTCTCTAGAAGTTGATTATATATCTCTTGATGTGAACAAGTCTTCCTAAATACTCGTCTTTTGGAGAAAATATGAGTTTGTGTAAGGAATCTAATAAAAGTTGAAATTCAACATGATAAGTGATTATGTTTCCTTATGAATAAATTCCTCAATAAAAAGTAACTTAAAAAAATGTTGTCTATTAACTTTTCCTACTGGGGAATCGAATACCGTTTAACCCATCACAAGTTTGTGATTTTCTTGTGGTTAACTTTCTCCTAAACATGTTTTCTATCACTCTCCATCAGAACATGACCCTATGTTTTCTCCTCCATGTCCATGTTTTCCTACATGGAATCCTAGTATGGGTTAAATAGGGTGACCTCTGTACTTATCTTTCTTTATTTTAAAGTTATTGTTTTACCGACTCTTGTTCCAATGTGGGACTTTCAAGGATGTTTCCAAGCTCAATTTTAAAATTGTGAGGACACAATTCCCAAAAGGGGGGAAGGATGTAACAACCCAGGTAAATAAAGAATATTAAATTTTTATATTTATCCATATTTGTGAATAAAATATTAATATTACTTTAAAGGGGATGCTATGCTCGATGGCATACCCAACACGCAACAACGAGTTTTTTGGGAATCTTACTTTGCACTCTAATAATAAAATAATATTATTTTAAATAGTAGTTAACGCCTAGCCGTTGTAATGGCGGGAATGAACAGAACTAACTACAAAATTATTATATATTTTTGTCAAATATTTTTACTTTTTACAATAAATGTTAGAGGATTAAAAATGCAAATGAATCAAATTTTAAGCCTAAACATTCTAATATTCTTTAAAAGGTCGATTAACCGCCTTTTGATGGAGAACCTCTTTTAAATTCACTTTTTGAAAATTTTATGTGTTATATTTGACAAAATAAAATTCTTCTTTAGAATCGGGACATCAAAATTTACATTTTGTAAATTTTTGGTATTTTTCCGAAAAAGTTCAATTTTTAATGAATAGTGAAAAATGATGTATTTTAATTCAAAACCTATTTTAATATAATTTATTTATATGATTAGATTATCTGTTGAATTGGTTTTAAAGTGAAATTAGAATATATTTTTACCATTTAATCCAATAGTGGTCATTGGAATTAATTTCACTTTGAAATCGGACTTAAACTAGTGTCAATCTTTTGATACATTTTGTTTCATAAAAACAGGCTATTTGTTTTGACAGCGGGAATTAATTATTAAATTAATTAATGAAACTTATATGTTTTGAATTTTTTAAAATAGAAATCATTTTTTAATTCGGAATATAAAATATAGCTTAGGGTGAACTTTTGGTAATTTTCTGAAAAACTTCAATTTTTGATGAAGAGTGAAACCACTAAGTGGTACTTATAAAAACTGATTTTTCCGTTTAAATGAAATTTTCCCATTTTTGTGTTTTTAATTTCAAAAATCTGACATACATGGTTGTCATTAAGAAGTAAAATGTGGTTCAATGGGATTAAAATAATTTTTTGGTGAATAATAACTTATTAAGTTTTTAATCGCGATTAGAGGTAATTAGTGTAGTTTAAGGTAAGAATAATGTTTTAATAAAATGAAATGACCTAGACACATGTCCTACCCTCATTTTATGTGTCATGGACGACCAAGAAAATCCATGGGTCAACTTGGGGACCCCATGGAGCCACTTTGGTTGGAAAATGACATAAATATCTTTTTATTTAATGTTAAAGTAAAAATGACACAAACATGAGATATTTTACTAAGATTTTTTTACATGGGGTTATACAAGTCAGATTTTTGACTATAAATAATAAATGGAAAGATAAACAGATTTACTACATCATAGTATTGTTTTATAATTTTTATACATTTAATAAATTAAATTATTTATGACATCATGATGATGCAGCGATGACCTCATTATTTAACGATTTAAATAAAATGGAAAAATAATGTAAAATGTAAGACCTACACATGTCCAAAACCTATTGGATGGGTGGATTTCGAACCCTTATCACCTTATCCTCGAAACACATCAATGTGGGACCATTAAAATCCGAAACTCATTCTAAAATAAAGTAACATTTCTTTACTTTCCAAGAGTGGCCCTCCTCTCCTCTTATAAAAGGACCCCACCTCTACCTCCTTACCCACACTTCCAAAACCTTTGGATCGGCCAACCCCTGCCCATTTTGTCTCTACACATCCCTATCTAACTCCTTGAAGCCTCACTTTGGGCAGATGTCTTCCCAAGTAAGTTTTTGAACTCAAACCAAAGGGAGTTACCCGATTTTAAGGTAATGTCTTCACTTGTGTCCTTTTGTTTTATTTTGCTTCTCCAACCCCCTAAACTCTTTTTATTAATTTATTTTGTAACAAATCAAGTATCTTAAATATACTAGGATGTTTTTATAAGAAGGGTTCGAGCTACAATTACACACACCTTCGTCTAATGGTTAAAGAACATACTGTTTCTGTGGTTGACGATTTTCTGCCTCACGAAACGATGATTGTTCAATATTCTTTTAACACCTTTAAAGGTGGCCATTATGATGTCACTGTATTCTATATATGATATATATGTTATTTATGTTTACTATATTCTTCTTTATTTTATATTTAAACCATACGTTTATTCTTTTCATGTTGTGTAAATGCGATAATTTCATATGAGGAAGTGTGGACTACCGCCCCCTCAAGTGATGTGACTCGTACATGCAATACATGGAACGTATAAAGAATGAAATTAATGAAAATATGAGACCTATATAACATATATATTATACTGGAATTATAATATATATATATATATCATTTTTTTAATTCTGTTAATATGACAAAGAAAAAATGAAAGTAGCGTTCAAGCGTACGTACGGCCTACCATCTCCACGAACGGTGCTTTTCGTTTTTTATCTCCAAATGATATGGAATAATATAAAATGAATATGTACTGGATATATATGATATTGTAATCATTAATACTATTCTGGAAATTATTTACTTATAACTACATGGACAATCATTTTTCAAACAAGTTCATTTTTGACTCATGTACCAAACATCGGCAAAAACGTCTGATATGAACTAACATTATTAAACAATTATTATAACATTATAATATGTGATATGAACTGAATAATAATCTTTAAAGGAGGTCCTTAGGCAATTATAAATTGACCAAAGTTTATTATTCAGGAATATAAAGAAATGAACAAGACAAGTTGGACTTGAGGTAAGGGATCTGACTCCTCTCTTTCTTTTAAAGTACACTCTTTTATGTCATTCCTTTTAAGCTCATCTTTATTTTGATTGGGATGTTATTTTATATTAATCTTACTGTAATTTTTATGTTCATATGATGAGAGACCCTATTCTCTCTCATCAATCCATTTTGGAAGTTTTGAGTGGCGCCGTTAGGCTGCCGAATTTTCGTAAGAGATCTAACCTCTCTCTTTCTTTTTAAGTACTCTCCTTTATGTCACTTATTTTAAGCTCATCTTTGTTATGATGGGGGATGTTCTTTTATATTCCTATTTCTGTACATTTTATTGTAATATGATGAGAGACCCTATTTGATCTCATCAATCCATTTCTGTAAGTTTTAAGTGGCGTCGTTAGGCTGCCGAGTTTTCGTAAGGGATTTTTCATCTCACTTTTATTCCCGTGATATTTATGCTACATTTGCCACAATTTCCTTTGAGTGGTGTATGTACTGCCCATTATTTTACTCATTGTGTAATATACTTTCATTTATGAGTATTTAAATCAATGTTGTACTGTCCTTCTTTCACAGGGTGTATGCTTCGAAAGATACCCAAGTCAGTAAGGGAACCTTTCACCCTCCTCTTTTTAAAAGACTTATTTTGTTATGTCTTTTAATTCACATAATATTATGTTGTTATATTTTCTTATATATCCTTATTGATGTAAATTTTATGACCAAGTGATGAGATACCCTTTTTATCTCTCATCAACTCTTTTTCTGAATTTTGAAGTGACGTCGTTAGGCTGTCGAATTTTTGCAAGGGAACTTCTTAACCCAATTTTGATTCTTTGGGATAAACTTGTACTCCTTGAATATGTTGTTCTATGATTATGTGTGAATGTCCTCTGATTGTATTAAAGTTAATACCCACTTATATTTCGTGTATTCGTTTGTCACACATAATTATGTAATTGATTTATCCTTAATCCAAGGATACCGTCTTTGTATAGTACTTCGTCTCAATCTCCTTTCATTGAGGCATATTTTGTTTTATACACAAATTTCTTTTATACGGTGTATAAACCCCTTTGACTTTTACGTTTATTCAAAAGGAATCTTTTTTATATGAAGCGTTTACTAAATGACAAAAGGTAATGTTTTTATCATACGTATGCGGCGACAGTGACTTCTCCGCCGCCGTGACCATTATTTGAGATTCGACTTCCTCTACAAGCCATACCTTCTTTTTAAAAGAAAAATAAATACCATGTTTTACATTTCTTTTATTTTGGTATTGAAAATGGTTTTCATAATGTTTTTATATCAATGTATTGTATTGATATCTTGTAATTGAAAGGTGGAAATGTTATGTTTCCTTTATGCATGTTTTATGTGATAAGATTATGTTATGGTTCTTGGGCATTGTTATGAAGACGGGTGGTTCCGTGATAAACTAAGGGCGGGTGAGCCCGATATAGCTCTCCAATGCATTGGGTAACACGAAGAGGTTAAACGTTAAGGTTTCTCCGAAGAGATTTAGGGAATATACTGTGATGGGTATTCCAAACGTAACCTAGATGGTTACTCCCTACGTACGAATGTTATGAATGCCTCAAGTTACCTTTATGTCTTATGATTTCTATGATTTATTCATGATTTTATGAGGTATGTTAAAGTGCTTATGTTTTATGGGTAAAGTATGAGTTCATTCTTATGTATACATGTACTCATGTTTCCTTTACATTTTTTTATATCCCTTACTGAGCTTTTTATGCTCATCCCATGTTTTTGAAATGTTTTTCACAGGTCAAGGGAATGGTACATGATATGATGATAGTGTTAAGAAAGTGTCAAGAAAGAATTCATGTTTTATTTTAAATATGTTTCCATTGATGGGAAAAATTAGTACTATCTTTTATGTAACCACTTTGTTTAAATGTGGAATGTAATGCAAGTTTTATGATCTAATTCTCTAAAACTCTAAACCTGAAAAGATCCTCAATGTGTAATCTTGTAATAACTCAAGATTAATTAAGGATTAAGGCTGGGGCCTTATACTAAAAGTGTCTGATATCAGTTTCAAATTGACATTAACTTTAGAAAACAACACAAGGGACATACGGAAAACTGAGCAAACGCATTCAGATTTTTTTTACACTTTTAGAAAATGATCCATGAGTCACTTTTGAGGTGTAATAATCGACCACACCTCAACCTAATAAACAGTGTGACCAGTATGTCTAAAAGTGTCTGGTATCAGTTTGAAATTGACACCAACTTTAGAAAACAACACTACTGACATACGACAAACCAAAAAAAAACGTGTTTGGATTGTTTTGATACTTTAGTAAAATGATACATGAGTCATTTTTGATTTGTACGAATCAACCACACCTCAATATGTTTCACGGTGTGACCGGTATGGCTAAAAGTGTCTGATATCAGTTTCAAATTGACATTAACTTTAGAAAACAACATAAGTGACATACGACAAACCAAGAAAATGTGTTCAGATTGTTTTGATAATTTTGGAAAAAAATCCATGAGTCATTTGTGATGTGTTTGAATCAACTGTATCTCAATCCGACACACGGTGTGACCGGTATGGCTAAAATTGTCTGGTATCAGTTTCAAATTGACATTAACTTTAGAAAACAACACAAGTGGCATACGGAAAACTGAGCAAACGCATTCAGATTGTTTTGATACTTTAGGAAAATGATTCAAGAGTCATTTTTGACGTGTAAAAATCAACCGTACCTTAATCTGATGCATGGTGTCACCGGTATGGCTAAATTTATCTGATATCAGTTTCAAATTGACATAAACTTTATAAAACAACACTACTGACATATAGAATACCAAGAAAACACATTCAAATTGTTTTGATACTTTAGTAAAATGATCCATGTGTCATTTGTGACATGTAATAATTGATGGCCCCTCAATCTGACGCACGGTGTGAATGGTATGGCTAAAAGTGTCTGATATTAGTTTCAAATTGACATTAACTTTAGAAAACAACACTACTGACATACGGAATACCGAGCAAACACATTTGGATTGTTTTGATACTTTTGGATAATGATCCATGAGTCATTTGTGACATGTATGAATCACCCACACCTCAATATGATGCATGATGTGACCGGTATGGATAAAAGTGTCTGATATCAGTTTTAAATTGACATTAACATTATAAAACAACACAAGTGACATACGAAAAACTGATAAAATGCATTGGGATTGTCTTTATACTTTAGGACAATGATCCATGAGTCATTTTTGAGGTGTACGAATCGACCTAACCTCAATATGACACACGGTGTGACCGGTATGGCTAAAAGTGTCAGATATTCGTTTCAAATTGACATTAACATTAGAAGACAACACAAGTGACATACGGAAAACACAGAAAATGCGTTCGGATTGTTTTGATACTTTATGACAATGATCTATGACTCATTATTGACATGTACGAATCAACCGAACCTCAATCTGACATACAGTGTGACCAGTATGGTTAAAAGTGTCTGATATCAGTTTCAAATTGACATTAACTTTATAAAACAACACAAGTGACATACGGAAAACCGAGAAAACGTGTTCGGATTGTTTTGATACTTTAGGACGATGATCCATGAGTTATTTGTGATGTTTAAAAATCAACTTCACCTCAATCCAACACACGGTGTGACCAGTAAAGCTTTTCATTAGATAAAGAATCTGTATTTATTAAATGAGATAAATCATCCAAAAACATATTGATTTTACATTATTCGCTTTCATTGTTATCAGAATGAAAACATTTGTGTTTATAATTTCCATATTTTAGTTTCACATTTACATATTAATGTATTTTTTCATATTAATGTTTTGATTTATTTCATTATTGTATTACTAACATAATTTTTTTTCTTATATAGGTGAATTTGTTTCCTTGAGTTCGGATTCTTTGTCTGGCAACAAATACCTTGGACGACAATGTTTGAGAGAGGATCATGAATATCAAAGGATGAAACATTAATTTTTATAATTGTTGTTGGATAATTGTAATTGTAACCATGTGAAACATTGTTTGAAATGTATATAGAAGTGAGTTTTTTTGTATTCATGATGTTAAGTAAATGTATATAGAATTGTTTGTCAAAATATTATGTCCGGGTGCTATTTTGTGCAGGTGTACATGTGCTATTTTGTGCAGGTGTGCAGGTGCTAGTTTGTGTAGGTGTACAGGTGTGCAGGTGCAGGGGAAGGTGTCTTTATCAGTGCTTTTTGAGCGCTGATAAAGGACACCTTTAACAACGCTAAAAGAGCGCTGATAAAGGGCCCTATTATCACCGCTCAACATAGCACTGATAAAGGGACCTCTTTATCAGCGCTAGAGAAGTGCTGTTAATGTTGGTGTAGATAAAGGGGGGATCCCCTTTATCAGTGCTAAAAAAACGCTGATAAAAGACCCCCTTTATCAGAGCTTTTTTTAGCGCTGATAAAGTGGGAGTTTATCAGTGCTTTTTGGAGCTCTAATAAAGGGGAACCTCCATTATCTATGCCAATATTAACAGCACTTCTCTAGCACTGTTAATGTCAGTTTTTAGAGATGATAAATGGCCAAGTTGTTGTAGTGAGAAGAAAAAACCGAGGAAACTAGAATTTTACCTCTAACAATAGAGGGTTAGGGATCCTTCTCATTCCAGGTCTACTCCACTGAAAAATTCAAACCTGTATCATGGCCCTGTGACCCTACCTGACTACCCTGAGCTGATCTACCCTATTTTCTATGAAATCTTATTGTCTGGATACCATGGCCACAACCACTCCTCAGCCTAAATGGACTGATGAACTCTAGTTCCCCGACTGAGGAGAAACCTATGGTCCTGCTCCTGAACATGGAGTCATAACTAATCCTAGCTCACCAACTACTAGTAAGAACAACAAGATAGAAATGATAAATATAGCCCATCATGCTGCAAGATCGGAACTGAACAGGGTCTCTCGGACACATAGGTCTCATGTTCCCACTCTTCTCATACAAGTACGACCAAACCTAGCTACCTGTAGATACATCCCTGTTACTAGAATCACCACATGAAGCATCCTAATGGTGCTTCCTGCTATCAAACGAAAGCATACTAGCCATGGATGCTGAACCACCTAGTATCGTATCTACCAACTCCCTCAGATTGTGCTCCATAATTACCACCTAATTAACTATACCCCTCACTGAATTAAGCCTAAAGGCATTCACCTATGATAATATGTCATACCCGAGACCATCCTCAAATCACCTATCCAAGGATAACTCGTCACTGCCCAGAGCATGTGTGAAGCACTGAATTTCTGTAAAATGAGAATAACACTTCATCATTGAAAGAGAGACCAACTCCAAATTCATAAACCCACAGTCTCAATTGGCCCTCAATGTCTCAAGGTTTAAGTAGTTATTTAAGTTTCTCTAAAACTCTTCACAACCCATATCCCGATGAGGACCCACCTGTGAGACAACATCCCATAATCTCTTCTCGGAATCACATAACATGTACATAGCCACCTTCACCCTCCTCTCCGAAGGCATTTCTATATGTTCAAAGATAGCAAATATGGCCTCCAACCTTGACTCCCTAGCCTGGGGTCCTCAATCCCTTGAAAAAGTTGGAGGATGTTACTTCTGGAACACCTGTGTCAACTCTTCCATAGTCAAGAAGGAATTTGTGCTCCCTGAATGGTCTGTAACATCCTTAAAAGCCTTCACAAAACTATTCTTCAGCACCTACATCTAGTATTACATCTGGTTCCAAGAAGGGAATGACCAGAATATCTGTTGGTAGTCCCTGATCTACCATTTCTAGTGTCTGATCATTTCATTGTATCTGGCATAAAACCGGAGGACTTCTTGGTGGCATGAATCTGCAAGGTCAAGCACACACCTCAGTTCATGGTTATCAAGGGAATTATCATATAAGTTAAAGAACGGAACAAGAAAAGAAAAACATCCATGTTTTACAAAATTGGGTTATACAGCGTGTATCACAACGACACAACATGTTCCCTTTAATCCATACATGGGAATTCACCTCATCCAAACCTGGTTGTGTAATAACCTTACACAAGTTAACTTCCTATTGAGACATGGCGTGTACTTGAATCTTTCCCTCCTGCCCAAGTTCTTCTACATGGCTAGAACAACACAGTTCTCTCATAGGTAACACTACAATGCGTGTTCACCCTAGACATGGCATGTAATACTTAGGTTCTAACCACCCCTGTCATTAGTCACACGGTTGGAGACATGGTGGACTCTACATGGCGTTCTATAATGGATCATGATGTGTACAAACCTGAGTTTCATCCACCCATTTTTCTGGTCACATGGCTGGATACATGGTTCTTACAACACAGTGTGTACAATCCAGACATTGTGTTTTCTACCAAAAGTTCCCCAACCCCATGTCTCTGATCACACAGTTAGTCTCACAGTTAAAGACTGCATTGCAAGTATATATAGTACACGGTGTGTACTTAAGAAAAGTTGTTTCTTCCAGAACAGAACAACACATGACATGTGTTCATAACACCACATGTCATCTTGTTTGGGTTTTTGGATAGTAAGCCTCTGAAACGTCTCTAGAACCCCTAAAAACATAGAATTGTGTCCAAGTAATGACAAATTGTGACCTTTTAGAGCCCATACTCCCAAGAACCAAAGTTTGGCATCTATATTCATATCATAAAGTGAAACAATTCAATTAAAGTTCAAATATGATCCACAAAATTCCAATCCAAGAGGGAACATACACCTTAGGGACTATATTTTGGCATCCACCCAAATGAAACATTACACATTCGAATACCCTATCAACATAGAAGGTATTCTATCATGACATCTATCACAACTGCATGCATATCAATCACTATATCTATCACAACAACATGCAATCAATAATACACCCTAAATGGTATGACAATAATTTATGACATGTGATCTCTAGAAAGTGCCTATATGATGCATGATATTGAATACCCTTATATCACAGGGTTTAAATAAAAATAGAACATTGATAACATCAACGATAATAGAACAATGTAAGTGAATCACCCAACTGTGAAATCAAATAATCTGTAACAATTGTGAAACCCAAAAAAGTTCCATATTCGTGGTAAACTGGATTTTCCATGTACACATGTTTTCTACTATCAGGTAAAACTTATTACCGACTAACAATTCCTTCATATACCTATCTATAGAATCAAAATATTAAGAAAAAGTAGGAGTGAAACCCCTCTGATACCACTTTGTAATGTCCGGGTTCCGATTGCCGCCAAAGGGTGCACCGTACCTGATTCATCACATGGCCTCAAGTGCATTTCTCAAAATTCTAGAGGCTACTCAATAGAATCAGGGGGGTTGGTTTTCATTTTGAGGAATCTATTACCTCAATGGAAGAGTAACACATCAAAAAAAATAGTAAAAATTAGCAGACAAAGAAATACCATAAAACAAAAGTAAACAGCGGAAGACTGAGAGTGTAAACAAATACAACATATATAAATAATTGATGTATGTTACATATATTTTGAAAAAAATCCAAATAATTAATAATTATGGAAATAAAATAATAAAACCAATTTATATAAAACAATAAACTCCAATAGCATCACATGCCTCATCTTGGTCCCATGCTCTCCAGATTCAACAACAATCAAGTACCTGATGAAGAAGGGTACTTTCCCTTATCTATTCCAGAAACCATATAATTTGTTTGGGTCCAAAAGCATAACCCAAATATGGTTTGAGATGAATCCCAGTATGCAACCACCAAAATATTTGTGGCAAAAAGTTAGTGGACATATATAGTAGGCAATATTTAAAATGAAGTAATAGATTAGGAAGTACTCAAAAGTAAAAAATTCTACATTTCACAATTAATTGAATTTTCATTTAATAATTATTCAAACTGTTGTATAATGAATACTATGACCTAAAATAATATTTTTATCCCTCCATGTAATAAGAAAAACAAATCTCTCGGAGGACTATCTAAACAAACCAAGTAAGACTGAGTCTGAGCTTGTGCTTTGGCTTGGCAGACTCGTCACAATCATTCAAAATTTATAAATAACCCTCTCGGAAATCTCTCACGGTCTAACCCATTTGGTTTAACATAGAACTAATAAAATTTATACAACCACATAGGAATATCTTATGGTTAATACCTCTCGGTCCATAAAATAAAAAATTCATAAATGAACTTTGGGTGGCTCTCACAAGAAACACCCTTGAGTCCACCTAGTATAAATAATAATAAAGGACCTCCTAGTAGCTCCGATGTCCAATACCCCTGGTTTAAAATCTAAAACAAGGATCTCCCGGTACTATTTAAATATGTATGGAAACCCCCACAGTATCCTGGTCCAAGGCTCTCACAATCCATTAGAATATCAGTGCGCAAACAACATTCACTAAAGGCTCTAAATAAAATTTAAACTACTACATTGCTAAACATTAATCAAATCAAATTATAGGAATTAAAGGATATATAGGAATTTAAAACTAATACATGTCTAAAAATTTATGAAATTAAAAACACATGCCTCAAATATAACCAATTAACTCCATCCTAAAAAACTCAAGGTAGGGAAACACAGTATGCCTCATAGGCAACCTCGGACAAACAACCACTAACAGTCAAACAGGGTAATTCACCCACGGGGTGTCCCATAAACAAGGGTATATAATAATATTCATTTTAAAAAACCCTTAATCAAATAATAAAACCATAGTTACTGTGAATCATGGTCAAAATATGAAACACACAATACCCTAAACATGATTATTCGGCACATTAGGCATATATAATTCAAATACAATCAAAGAAAGGTACAAACCACCTACCTTGTGGTAATATGATGAATGCTCTTGAACATAGGACCCTAAATCAGTCTACCATGATGTGGATCTGTGAAAAGGGTAAAAATTATCAACCCTCGATAACTCATGAGAGGTGATAAATCAGGAAGAGTGGCTCTAGGTAAAGAGAGAACTCACTAGTGGAAATCCAATGCACCTAGAGGCATCTCAATCAGAGCTCAGATGGAGGAACTAGAGGGTCTTGAAAATCTTCGACCGTATGTCACCCCCTGTACAAGACATGGAAATAAGATGTTCGTTCTGGAGATTAGAAGCAACCCCATTTGGATTATTCAAATAAAAGTAAAATATCATGATATTTTCATTTATTGTATATGTTGTGTACTAGCCTCGGATGACCCCCACTTTAGGCAGTCTGTCAGGTCACCTACAGGGCCATGTACTCAACTGTTACATGGCCATTACACAGTTATGCATAGAACATTGGTACACGTCGTGTAATCCTAAGTACACAGAGTGTACTTATAAAATTCCACAATTCTTCCTTTTTCATAAAAAACAACCTGAAATAAAGATCCATACTTGAAATGAAGATCTGGGTTCATATAGATTCCTTATCCCTTAAATAAATTTCCATTCTTCTTTAGCTTATTGACATACTAAACAACGTGAGATATATTCCATAATCTTTTTATTCATGTTGTCCCATAAGATTTTTTCTCGTAGATCACAGTACAACATCATTATTCTAGGATGGATCGAGAAAGATGAGTTATGTTCATTATCAAATTGATCCTTTTCTATATAAAGTGATTAAGGAACACAAAACCCTTTTCCAAAATTAATTACACCATCATCATTGATATAGAAATCATGCAGCTTCCCTTTACTTAATTCACCTTATTTCGATGCTCTAGATCATCCCTTTGTGGCACCATAATTTTAAATTTTATAGATGGTTGGAAAATAATTTTAGAAAGGTATGATGTATTCCCTGTTGTTATGATTTTCAAATCCATCCTTTGTGTATCCATGAATATGGGGTATTTCTCAATCTACATCATGGATGGAGTAGCATTTATTTTTAAGAGCATCAACTACATTTTTGGCCTTCCTAGGACGATAGTGAGTAAATTAATCGTAATCCTTGATTAGATCTAACCATATCCTTCGATGCATGTTGAGATACTTTTTGGTGAATAAATACTTTTGGATCTTGTGATTGGTATATTTGTTAAAAATTTTAGTATAGAGGTAGTTCTACCAATTTTTCAGGGAAAATCACTATGCTAACAACAAATCGTCTATCGGGTAATTATGCTCATGGATCTCCAACTACCATGAGGCACATGCTATCACTTTATCATTATGCATGAGTACACAACCCAATATGATATATAAAGAATCATTGTATATCAAAACACCTTCTCTACTCACTGGTAATGTGATTACAGGTGCAGTGATCAGCCTCTTCTTTAACTCCTTCAAGCATTCCTCACATTCATCAATCCAGACATACTTTACCCCTTTCCTTATTAACATAGTTGGCATGAAAAACATGAGCACTTTCTCACAAAAAATTTATATTACCCATAAAATCTTCGAAAAATATGGATTTCCATAACACTAGTGGGTCTAGTCCATTCCTCAATTGCATTTTTCGTTGAAGGGTCCATAGAAATTCTCTCACATGTGATCATATTCCCCAATAATGCAACTTTCTACATCAAAAAGTCACACATGTTGAACATAGAATACATTTTGTCCTTCCTTAATATCCCAATAATAATCCTTAGATTACCTCCATGTCCCTACTTTCTCATGTATTAAATGAAAATATTTTTAATAAACACTACCTAATACTTATTGAGGTAGTATCTAAAGACTCTATTCATCAATTAATTGAAGATTGTTTGGGGATTAGTATGTCTGAAGGGAATCACTAGGAACTCATACTTCCCATACATTGTACATAAAGCAATATTTTAAATATATTACTTCTTCACCTTCATTTTATGATATCCAAAATAAATATCCACCTTTGGGAAGTTTTTTGATCCTTGTGGCTGATCAAAAAAGTCATAAATCATTGTAATAGTATACTTGTTCTTTATAGTGAACAATTTGATCTCTCGGGAATCGATAAACAGCTACATTTCTCTATCCTTATTCTTGAAAAAGATCACAGGAGAACCCCAAGGTGATGCACTATTGTGTATTAACACTTTTTCTAAATGATATTTCAAATTATTATTTAACACTTCCATTTTGATTGGGACAATCCCATATGGGCATTTGGAGATATGAGTTGCTCCATCTGTGAGATTTATTAAGAACTTTACCTCCTGATATAGTGGACATCTAGGTAACTCTTTGGAGAATACATTGTTGTATTTTCTCTATTATGGTAATTTCCATTAGCTTGATATCTTCCTTTGACTCAACCATTTAAGAAAAGTATGATTCTTCACATGACATCAACACCCACACCATTGGGGGATTTACAAAAGAGATTCATGGTCTTCATTATATTTGTATAAGAGAATGGGATGGTTTTAAACATGAAAGGATATTTGGTTTTCAAAAAAATTGATTTTTCTATATATAATTAAAGATAATCCATGATGAGCATAGCATTTAATTCTACCATAGGAAGTATTATTAGAATTTTTGGAAGAATCTCCCCACATACGCCAACAGGAGAAGAGTCCATCACATGGGTTGCAATGATTACACCACTAGGTGTTTTTACAGATACCTATACTTCATGTTACCAGGTCTTTGGTTCAACAGTTCTATAAAACATACAGGATATAAGGAAATGTGTAGAACCAGAATAAAGAAAACGTTTTACATTATTTAGTAAATAGTATGTGTTCTTCATATGACTTATTTTTCGTGATCCACATTAGCAGTAGTTATGGAATAAAATTTCCCTTTCTCCCTTAGTTGTGGTGGTAGATAATGTTGATTACCCTCAAATACTCAAGGTTTAGTGCACTGTATTGTTAGTTCCCTCTCTCTCCCTACAATTGAAGCATTGAACTATGGGTGGTGCATTAGGGGGTTCCCACTTATCCTCCATCATGTTCGATAGATTCTTCATATCTCATTGATATTAATGAGATTGGTAGGACTTCTCCCACACACTTGAATCATTTTACATTCCCTCTGAAAAAATTCACATGATGCTTCTTCCCACATTTTGACCCATGGATAGTTGGATACTCTTTCCTCATTTTTCATTTCACCCATCAGATCGAAACTCCATTATTTTCTTCTTATATATATAACCATGGGAACATTATTTGAATTCCATATCTACTTTGAGATCACATCGAACCACTTCTTAATAAATCCCAAAGACTCAAATAGTTAAAGACTTTAGAAGGTTTGGATTTAAACAACTAAAGAATATATCAATTTTTATATCATTTTTATAATAAAACCTAACTTGTATCATTTATTTGTATTTAAGTTTTCCTTTTTAGACATGAAAATTTTACCTTCCTCTTTCTACATATCTATGAATTCTCTCTCCATATTGTTTCGAAGAGTTTGAGGGAAATACTTGGTAATAAATATTTTTTTAAAGTCTTTCCACTCCATCACTTTTATTTTATCCTTCGGTTTAGTGTAATTTACCTACTCCGACCATTAATCGGCTTCTCCATATAAATGATAAATCACAAGAGTCTCCTAATAATTCTTCTAATAATGTATCATATAAAAGATCATCTCCATTGAGTTTACTCACTTTTCCATGACAACTAGATCAAAAATATTCTTGTTTATTTCCACATAAAGGACTCAATGGCTAGTTGATCCTTCTTAGGTAGAGGTTGATGTTCCATGTGATTTAGGTTATTATTTCTTTCATGAGATAGTCTAGTAATCATCCCCGTAATGTTTTGGACTCCACCTCACATAACAGTAGGTATTTCTTATGGAAAATCATTTAATTTTCTCTCACATGAGATATTGGTTAGGTTTATACTGGTTCCCACTATTTTCTAAAATAGAAAACATTTGAACAAAACGTATGTCAAGAAAGCATGAATGAATAATTTATTATTTTGAACAATTTACTATAAATTTACATATTATGGGATCCATATGTTTAGAATTTTTCTAAAACAAAGTTTCTTGGATGCTTATATATAAATAAACTTCTCCTAAGGGTTTTTAGTAATGTTTTATAATATTAACTCTCAAATTAACTAAACCATTATCTGTTACCAACTATAGTGTCCCTATGCTTTAATACATGACTATTTCATCATTTTAAAGAAAATAAAATAATAGAGATACAAATATAAGATACAAAAGGTTGACACCTTGGAAAAGTTAGGTTAATTCATCACTTTTAAAAAATAAAACACAAACATTGTTTAATTTCTTTTTATCTAGGTTCTTAGTGTCTTGTGAATTATATTTAGAATAAGTAATCACCTGAGGATATACATTAATGAAAGGGTTGAGCTAAAATTTTATTAAGAGGATAATTAGGATCATGATTTAGTATAATGTAGGTGAGAATAATCATGATAATCATAAAATAATAATTTGATCTTTATCATAATCATATAGGAAGCATTAGATAAAGGCATAAAATTTGGAATTTCATAAAAATGAAACATCAAGTCCTAGTGGTCAGATACCAAACATAGTTTTGATCAAACCTATAATCATGTTCATGCATAAAATAATGGCATAATCATAAAATAATAATTGTGAACAAATATAGAATCATTATCATGCATATTTCACATTATTTCATGAGATAGATCAAATTTCCCAATGCATTAGAGCACTATATAATTCCAAGTGAACACATCAGATCATAACATTTACATAATCATGCATGACATAAAGAATGTACATCGATAAATGTCATAAAATAACACATGGAAAGATATGTGTTTCATTTCATAAATCATATATTCATGAATAAACTTTGAGGAACCAAAAATAAAAACTGATTTACATACTCGGTCTAAGAATCATTAATCTTGAGTGAAGAAGAAAACAATCTCAAGAGAAATAAATGGTATGATTTTATAAAGAATATCTCTTTTGGAAAATCATTGTGTTTGTCATAAAATCAGATTGGGAACATGTATATCCTTGGAAAGAAAAAGCAAGAACAATAAAATTATATATGAGAAATTTTAAAATAACACCCATAATAAAATTTATAATAAAAGAGGAATAACCCAAAAAAATGAGTTGGGTTTGAGAAATCCCCTTACCTTAAATCCCACTCAATTTCTTCACTTTTGTACCTCCTAAATAAATTTTTTTTTAAAAACATTGGTCCAGAAGTTTATAATAAAGATTTATATAAAGATTTATAAATTATAATAAATGTATTATATTTCGTCATTTTCATTGATGTAATTGAAGAATTTTGATATCATATTTGACTTAAAAATTTCCCATTTTTCATTTATTTCTCTATTTTAATCAATTGGATCTCTACATTAGTATAATTAATTCTAGAAGAATAGAATAAATTTAATTAAATATTAATTAAATTACATATATAATTTATATTGTCCATCCATGAATATGGATATAATATTTGTCATGGTAATGTCTTTTTAGGTACTTAACCAACCTTTAACGAGACATTATCGAAAGAGTGTGAAATGGATGTATAGAATTTGTATTTAAAAATAATATGATAATTAAAGTTTATTAGCACCATTAACATAATAATAATTTCCTTAATAATAATTTTTTTTGTAAATGTTTTTGAATATAACAGGGTAAAATTATAAAGAGAATAAAAAAATAAAGAAGAGTTAATAGATACTTACTATCTCTTCGGTGTAGCTTCTTTTTTACTACAATATAACTACATGGTGATTGAATTTTTATTTATAAAAAATGGCCCTATAGATTTCTAAAAGTATTAAGAGGGAAGATTTGGTCAGATCTTGGAGTTTTTAATGGACGATAGGAGTTTCATTCCATTGGGAATGAGAGGGGTTATTTATAATTTAGTTTAGGGGCATTTTCTGAATAAAATATTTATTAAAAAATATATTAAGGTAAAACTTGTAATTTTTGTTTTTTGTAATATATAAATCATATATAAATATAATATAAATATTTTTTGACTTTATATTCTCATTATAATTCTAATTCATTGGACTACAAAAATGTAAAGTGGAAAGAAAGAATAAATTGTTATTTTGAAGAATAACATTTGACTTTAGGATTTGGAAAACAGTTTTTAGGTCTGGAAAATAAGTTTATTGTATTTTAATAAAATATTAATGAAATTAAGTACACCGTGGCCGAAAATAATATTCTATAAATTGTTATGTAATTATTACATCATGAATGATTGTTTCTTCTATAAATGGGGATTACCTTGTTCGTTTAATGTTCAAACATTTCAAATCGATTTATAACGAGTTTATTTGTAGAACTGGAAACACCCAATGATCCTATATCCATTTGGACCTACTTTCCAAAGGTAGGTGCTCAGTATTTGTGGACCGATGAGGCTTAAGAATTTGAATTGGTCGAGAGGATGGGAGGTCAAGCTCATCAAACCTTTTTGGGGGGAATTATTGCCTACTCCAAGACTCTCTTATAGATTTATCTTATGTTCACAAATCCTTGTTAATTCACCAAGCATGAAAATGAGTTTTCCTTTAGATGTGGAAATCAATGATTGAAATGTATGGGATTTAGGGAATCTTTTATATGTATTTTAGGTTCTTCATTGATATAGAATAATCCGTATATATTGGATATTCTTATTCAATTGTATCCTTCAATATATTATATAGAAATCTCAGGGTCATTATGATGACCATACTTGTTTTAAATCCACTCAGGGGGGCACTTTAAGTTTATTGTCATTCAAAAAGATAGGGATTATTTCAGAGTTGGAATTGTACCTGTAGATGGGCTACCTACGTATCCTCATTTAAAAAGGAATCAGAATCCACGTAGTTTGATAAGAAGGATGGAGTTTGTGCATTGTTAATGACCCAAAAAGAGATGGCATGATTACTTTTACACTCTATGCTCACCTGAGTCATACTCGATGTGAGAAACAAGAGGTATCAGTAATCTTGATGATGATTCCACGAAAGATATAGTCATGAGAAATGATGTGGGGCTTATGTATGAATGACTTCCCTAGTATATGAAGACCAAGACTTACTTTAGGAAAGAAGCCATGGAGCAGGGTCCATAATGTTATTTTTACTTTATGGAGATTTGGAGTTTTAACCCAGGGCTTACTCTTGAAAGGAGGCCCAAATTGAAAGGGACTTATGATTAGGGCTTACTCCTGAAAAGGAGTCTCAAACCAAAAGAAGTTAAGATTGGGGATTACTCCTAAGGAGGATTCCCAATGTTAAAGGAAACTATGACTGGGGCTTACTCCTGAGAAGGATGCCCAAACCAAAAGAACTTAAGATTATGGCTTAATCCTATGGAGGATGCTGATTGTTAAAGGAAACTATGAATGGGGATTACCCTTGAGAAAGAGACCCAGGTTAAGGGGACTTATGACTTGGGGCTTACTCCTGAGAAAGAGGCCCTAGTTAAAGAAATTATGATTGGGGATTAATTCTGAAAATGAGGCCCAGGATAAGGGGACTTATGACTTGGGGCATTCTCTTGAGAAAGAGGCCCTAGATAAAGAAATTATGATTGGGTATTACTCTTGAAAAGGAGGCCCAAACTAAGGGAACATGTGACTGGGGCTTACTCCTAAGAAGGAGGGCCAAATTAAAAGATCTTCTCATCTTAAAGGATGTGGTTACATGGAGGAAACCTCTAACCGTAGTGAAATAAAGCTTGTAAGTCACGAGGTTTTTGGAGAGGTTCTCATAGAATCCCTTTCAGATAAGGAATCCAACAAAGGAACCATGCCATAAATAGCATTGAACAGGTGTTCGAGGGCTAATATCATAAAGAGGAGAGGTGAATGGGAGAGAGGAACAAAAATGAAGTTGGCAAGCAAGTGTAGATCACACAGGTCATTTGGCGCGCAAGTCTTGGTCGAGAATGTGTACTTGCGTGGCATGATTTCACCTGGAAGATGGATAATCTATAGGGTAATACTTGGGTGAGAACCAAGGGTCTTTGACACGCAAGGGTCTTTGACATGCAAGTTCGGCGCACAGATGCGGGGGCGCACAAGTATGGTGCGAAGGTGGTATGGATCGCCTATATATACTAGCTCACTCTCGCGCAAACTCATTCAGCTTCCATAAACTCTAGGTATCATTGTGAAGGTGCTCCGGTTTTCCATCTTCGGTCTTATGGATTTTTGTCGTGCTTCTGCAGAAGGTATTTGACTTGTGCATCATGACTAGGGCGACAAAACTTGCATGACCCGATTGACTTGCGTGCCAAGTTGGGACTTGCGTGCCTTAATGGCTTAGCCATTTTTTTGATTTCCTTAATCAAGATTTCACAAAACAAACTTACTTAAGGTTCGTCTGTTTGATCATTGTGCGGATTCAATGGCTCCCAGAATAATTGGATTAGCTGATGAGTTAGCCATCAAGAAAATAGATGACATTATGAACGTTGTCGACCATGATTATTATGTTATCTATGACAGCACTCTCCCAAATTTGGCTAAGTACTTAAAGAAATATCATGCAAATTTCCCACAGAGCATCTACTTGCCTTTATATGGCCATGATCATCTGCAAGGAGTCAACGATCCAGAGGTAAAAAACTATATTCCTCATTCCTAGTTTCATAATTACAGCAATTTCTCTTCGGAAAATTTCTCATTTGCTGGATCATTTTCCAATGCTACAACAGTGGAGAAGGTATTTCTAATGCATCATATCCCATGTGCTCCTGATCTAAATCCTCACAAGCCTGAGCTGCAGCCTCATTGTTATCCCTCTATTTTTCGAAATTCTCAGATGGAACAATCTAAGGGATAGATAAAGAGTTGGGATTTCTGTCTTCGAGGAGGTGTGAAGTCGAATTGTATGTGGGAATATTGGGTGTGACGAACCTATGCAGAGTTTGTCGATGATCTGAAAGGAGCTTCAATATATGAATCCATCTAGGCTAGGCAGACATATGTCTATAGAAATGGCAATTTCGTGCCAGAGTTAATCAGTCATTGGATCCCGGAAACGAATTCATTCCATATGACTCATGGAAAAGTAGGTATTAGTTTGTGGGAAATCTACAAGATTTCAGGGGGTCTAATTTTGGGAGATATGTATGATGAATTCATCCCCTCAAGGTGACCTGGAATGATTCGGAGAAGACTTCTACTTTGGCTCGAGAGTTAATGAAAATTTTCCACAAGCTTAAGAATACAAACACCACGAAAACCCACTCCAGAAAAGATATCCATCCAGAGGAGTGGATGTACATGTTTCTTATTAATAAGAAAGAGGAGGGACCTTCCTAAACTTGTCCTACTAGTTTCCCTATAGCAGTAAAGAGGGGTGCTCTAGGCAAATTTTGGCCAATTTTGGAAGCAAGAGAGTTTGATAGGTGGGGTATAAAGTGAACCAGAAAATTCTAGTGAAGACCTGTATCGTAGGATTTTTGTCTTTTTGGCTCTGTGTTTACCTTTACCAGTTTGGGATTCTAAAGTTGGTGTGAGGACAGGGACCTTTGTCGTTGCATCCAAGCTGGCTGAAAGAAAGATGGTTTTGTTGGCCACCCCAGTTTTGGATAAGATTCATTGCAGCTTACTTCATGTTTATATCGGTAAGTCTCCTATAAGAATAGTGGTATAATTCCAAGTTTTATGGGGATGGATCGTCACTCACTTCAGGACATATGTTGTACAAAGTGGGGTACAGGTTCCTGGAAGTTTTTTTCAGCTGTATGTTCAGGCCTTTTTGGAATTTCACCCTTATATCTCAATGCTTATGATATCAAAATATGGCTGAGCATGTTCAAGGAATTTCACTTCTTTCTTTATGGAAATCCGCCAACAGGGTGATTTTTTGATGATGGAACAACCAGCCTGGAGTTAAGGGCATTGATGTTGTCATGTAGAGATGGTACACTGGCCACGAGGATTGATGGAGATATTATATACAAGGCCTATGCTCCATATTGATTCACATGTCAATTCAAATGTCTGCAAAAAATTACATTATCCCCTCCAGTGCATGTTAGGTTAGAGCAGCATCTAATGGTTGCTCCTTAACTATGGTTGCTGACATCTATGGAGAAGACTCAGGCAGTATTTGACCTACCAGCTATTGGAGCGGAAAGTCGATTGACTACATGGTATGTTGAGAGCTAGGTAGCATCATACCATGAAGGAGTACTTAATCAGCCGATTCCTCAGGTCGGAATAAAGAAGAGAACCTTTAGGAAAGAAGCTTTTCATTTTGAAGGTGAATCTTCCTCATCTTCAGATTCTACAATCGGAGCTGATTCATCTGAGTCTTAAGATGGGGATGATGAGGATCTAAATGTTCAAAAGTAGCCCCATGCTAGATATAATCCACCTACTAGAGTCAAGAGACCTACTCCATAGACTCCTAGTGAGTTACATCATTGAGGTAGTTTAGTCGCCATTATTTTAAAGAGAAACAAGTTTCATTTTCTCATCCTTTATCTATGATTGCAGGAGCTGGGAAGAAAATGAACTCCCAGATTGTAGGACCCTCCTGGAAGCCTTATGGGGCACATTCTGAATATTTATGACCTGAGGATTTCCAGACATGGCGGAGTTTATATTGTGATGCTAAAATAGCCTGGATGGACTTAAGCGACGGGCTTCATATCCCTGGAGTGGGGAATTTCTGGGCTTCATCTGACATCCGTTTTAAGGACAACCCCAATGAAGTGAGGGACTACATCAAAGAGCTGGAAATGATCATATATTTCATTGATAAGTTAGTTCCTCTCACCAAGCGGGTGAGGGAAATGATGGACCGTGGTACCACTGAGGGGATTGGTCCTCAATTAGACGAAGAGTGGAGTGATTACGTGGCTCTTGAAGATGTAAGTTTCCTTTTTATCATATTTCTATTTGCATTTCAATTTGAATTTATTCAAAGATTTGTTTTTCAAGGAAATAATCTTCATCATCCTACAGCATTCAAAGGAAAGAACCACTAAAATCCTTCTCCGCGATATATCCTTGGTGGCACCGCTCTTGGAGCCACTGAATCTCCTTGTGAGCTGAGCGAAGTATCTCTAGGCCAGAAAGCCATGGACGAGGATTCAGAAAGGGTGTTAATGTCTCTGATTCTTGTTTTCAGTTGTGATGATGCCAGTCCACCCAAAAAGGCCACGATGCAAAAGCATCGAATAAAGAAGACCACATCCAAATGTTTTATCGGTAGTAATAAGTCCTTCTGGTAGTAATGAATCTTAACTTATGAAAAATTGCTCAAACTTCTCAAGATTGTAGGGGCTTCTTCAGCTTCCCCTTTAAGGAAAAGGACTGACCATCCTCAAAGTACAACAGAGGGAGCTGTAGAATGGAAGTAGGTTCCTGCTGAAATGGATATTCTTGATGAAATATTGAGAGCAGATGGGCTGACGTCTGTTCCTAGCACCGCTCCTGTTTCTGATGCCAGGAGAGAAAAGACTTTTGGTAAATTAACAATACTTCATAGAACCTTAAATGATACCACAATTGACTTCCATTATGTGATGTTTGAGGTTCAACACATACATCAGAACATTAGGCAACTGCCGAAGCTAACCCCACAACTATCTCTGAAGAAGCTATCCAGGGTCAGAGATTTCCAGAGGAAGGCACGAAGAAGACATGACGAGTGCTCCCACTGGTGAGACTAACTTGGGATCTGGGACATCATTGGATAAAATGATGTCTCTTTACATGTCCTTTGAAGAAATTTTACACCATTTTAAATTACAATGTGATTTATAAGATTTTGGAGATCTAGTTATAGATTCAATTGGATGTGAGTTTCATCATTTGTCCTATTAATCTTCTAATGATTACACTTCTAGCCATTTTTGGTTAAAAAATATACAGTTACATATAAATAAACTGCTTAACCAACAACGTTTGAAAGGGGTGTAGACAATGATTTCAACACTATTATTTTAGAAACACTGGCTCTGGTGGAACTTAACACGGCATACCCTCCTAAAACCCATCCTGAAAATTAGGTTAAAGCTTGGAATGATTGGGAGGAGTCTTCACAAGTTGATGATCTACTATTAGGTAAAAGATGATGATATTTTTAGCTTATCTATCCTACAAGACAATAAATCAACATTTATTATGCTTTGAAAATAACCATAATTTTAATTGACCAAACAGGTCTGTCAACTTCAATGGCTAGGTCTAGAGGTGAAACCTCAGCCTCAGCCCAAATAGTAACAGAAGAGGAAGCAATCAGGGTCAGGGAAGGAGAAGAACAAGGCACTTCCTTAAGTGTATTAATACCTGACTATGTTCCTCTCTGTGATAGCGATGCAGAATCAGACCTAGAGGTGCAAAAGTCGCTCCGATTCTCACATGACAAGGAATGGAAAAATCTAAGGAAGATAATATCTGAGGATCCTCTTGAAGATATGCCTTCAAAAATTCCAAGAGTCTCATCCATTTTCATCATGATGGGACTTGGCAGTTTTGGACATTAAAAAATCCATGTCGCAGTGAAACAAGTCATTCTAAGGAGGGAGCAAGAGAAAAAGTGTCATCAATGTAACACCCTGAGATTTTATGAAAAATATTCCTTTTAATTTCATTAATGTCTTGTGTTGTATGCTATACCAAAAGGAGCTTGCACAACATGTATCCATGACTTGGGTTGCATTACACGCTAGCGCGACCTTCCACGATAGCGTGGGTTGTACGCAATACCGAGTTTCGCTAAACAACGATATGTTATATAAACTAGCCGTTATGAATAGTAATAACCACTTTTTGAAATTTTATAAATTTTATCTTTCAAAATGGACTTCATTTTTGGATTCAGAATATCTAAATTATCCTAGGGTGAATTTTTGGTATTTTTCTGAAAACTTTCAATTTTTGATGAATAGTGAAAACACTGGGTTACTATTCAAAAACCGACTTTTTATTTAAATAATTATTTATTTTATTTAAATTTATTTTAGGTCAAAATTGATACATAATACCTATATAAGTTCAATTTATGTCATTGGAGTCATTTTATAATAATTTTAGATATATAAAAATTTTATTGAACTTTTCAGCGTCTTTTACCCACCTCCTAGGAGAATTTGCAAATTCACATAAAACTTAATTTTACCACTTCTGTGAGTGGAATTTCAAAAATCTGAGAGACACGGTTAATATCAGGGACTAAAATGTTGTTCAATAAGATGAAAATAATTTTTGGTGAATAGTAACTTTTTACTTTTTTTTACCACGGTTAAAAGTAAATAGGGTAATTAAGGGTAAAATTGATATTATTATTACCCTAACACATGTCCTAATTCTATTAGATAAGTGTAATTCTACCAAAAACAATCTTAGGAATAAAATATGACCATTTAGGCCCACTTGGATTGGATTAGGACATTTATTATTAATTTATTTAAAGAAGGGTTAAAATAGTTAAAATAAAAGTTTAATAACTAAATTTTTTTTAATATAGGTTTATACATAAGATAAATTCGACTATAAATATTCATTAGAAAGATAAAAAGATTTAATACATAATGGTGTTTTATTTAAAATTTTTAGACATTAAATAATTTAATTTATTTTTGACACAATGATGATGGAGTAATTATCTTATTAATTAAATATTGATATAATTGATGTTATAAATACCCAAATAAATGTAATTTGAGACTTTTTATGAATTACAATAATTTTATAGGTTAATATGACATTTTATTAATGATTTAGTTAACTTTTTTCGAACTAATCATTCTGTTATGAGTTTCACAAAAATCAATTACCAAATAGTGTCAAAATTGACAAAAAATAGGTTTTAAAACAAATATTATATTATTAATTGTTATTTTATTCCTAAAAATATACGGTTCGGCCAAATTACTTATATAAGGTTATATATATTAATAATAAACAACTTGGGGTTCGTTTGTCTTGTTATAGTATATTTATTAACCTTATAGTGTAAGAAAACAAGAAGACACGGTAAAAGTAAAATTATTTAACTTAAGGTTAAATCTAAATGATAAGGTTAAAATAGAAACCTAAACTTGTCTAAATTCTATTGGATGATAGGATTTCGACCCATCCTTACCTTATCTTCTAAATAACTCAATTTGGAGCTATTAAAATCTGAAAATAACTTTATAATAAAATAATATTTTTAGTTATTCCAAAGGTGCCCCTCTCCTCCCTTATAAAAGGGCACCTCCTCCCTCTCTTACTCACACCACTTTGAGCCTTCAAGCTCGGCAAACCCCTTCCCAATTCTCTTCTCCACTTCCCTAGAAACATCCTAGAGGTCCTGGTCTTCTTCAAAGACCAATTTTAGTGCCCTAAGATGAGGTCTCAAAGATGCGCTTCAAAGAAGAGGTAATGTCCATTACCAATTCTTTCAACTTTATTTCTTCTTCCACTTCTTCTTGTTTAGTTGTTTCATTTTGAAGTGATAAAATTAGTATCAATCATATAATGATATGTTATTATAAGTATTAAACAACGATATTTCACCATCTATCCATCCTATGGAAAATGAAATCACCGCGCGTGCGTACGTACAGAATACCGTCTCCATGCCGTGGTTTAATCTATTTTCCACCACCACCTTACTTGGATTGGTATAATGGTGAAATTAATGAATATATATGATTATTTTAAATTGATATTGATTCTGTAATATTATATATACACTTTAATACAATTCTATGATAATGGGAATGATATCATCGCTCGTGCGTACGTACGGAGTAACGTCTCCATGAACGTGATGAGAATCATTTTCCATGATTAACCATTCAAGAATGATTATAAAGTATATATAATTAATAATAATTAAATATATGACATAATAATTCTACAAGATTTATTTATATATATATATATGTCATCTATTTAATTTCATTCAATTCAATAAGGAAACGAAAACAGCGTTCATGCGTACGTACGGCCTACCGTCTCCATAAACGGTGTATTTTCTTTTATTTTTGTAGATCTATAATATATATGTATATGATGAATATATATTATATATAAATCATGTTTTACACTCTGGAATTATGTAAATCAGGATATAAGTAATAATATCTATAATGACAAGTCGAAACACATACGATAAATGAAATGATTTTACCCAAAACGCTACTTTAACATGGAATTTACAAAAGAACGGGTAATATAAAGTCATAAGTGAAACATATATGATATCATAACAATGAATATGATTATGTAATAAGTCAATTACATTATTTAAATCATTATACAGGAGGTTCGGATCCATACGAAGCATATCAGACCTAAGGTAAGGGATAACTATTCCAATCTCGTTCTTATTTGAGATTGTTTATTCGTAAGTATTTATTGGGGTTATTGTTATCATCCATGTAAAAGTTTCCTAAAAATGGTTTAATGTATGTTTAAAGTCCTTTTTAACCATTTTGACTTTTACCCAATGGTATGGAAGAAATATTTCTTTTATTTACCCTATAAGGTACTTTTTGACTTTTCTGACAAAAGTACGAGAAGAATGTTTTTTTAACTTATATGGAATGAATGGATTTTTACGGTTTCATAACGCCTAATTTTCATGAATATTCATCCAAAATATTTAATGAATATTTTCAAAAAATCCTTTTCTTTAAAAATAGCATGACATTTTGTGAAAAGAAAATGATTTTGAAGAAGAAAGGATATTTTCCTCAAGAATTCATTTCAAGTGTTTCATCAAAACTATTTTCCATCTAAAATGACATTATTTCATATGTGTATGTTTCAAGTATAATGTCTATATTATTTACATGGTTTCAATTTTCTTATTATGAAATGATATCCATTTATTTTATATGGATTATGTGATGATGGGATGATGTTTATGACACCCATTTTATTCATTGGGTTATTATGAATGATGTATGTTTATTTTGTGGCACAAGTAAGAATGATTTCATTATGAGATGGGTGGGACCTATATCTCCCTCCAATGCATTGGGTAATGATTTATATCTCATGAGATAGACATGGCTGGAACAGTAAGTTAATCCGGTTCAGTGTTACAGGACTGAAACAAGGAGTGAACTCAATTTAGAAAGGGACTTTGTCCACTATGATGGTCTTGGCAGCAACGCCTTGGCTACTATGGAAATCATAACATGTTCTTAATGGTTTCCACATTTACACATTTTATTCCCATGCTATTGTATCATGATTTATGTTCCCTTATGATATATGCCTTACGTTCTTCCAAGATTCATGTTTTTGCTCAGGATTTTGATGTTTAGATTTTATGTTCAAGTTTTTGTATTCAAATGTTTATGGATTGTTTTATGTTCTCTATTTTTACCCTTAATGGGAATTTGAGCTCACCCCTTTTATGTTTTCTTTTCCCTAGGATATAAAGAATGGTTTTAGGTAAGAAAAAAAGGGGAAGATCTATATTGGGAGATGTTGAAGATCTTTCACCACGATTAGAAGATTTTATTCCGAGGTTCCAAAGACACTAAACTATTACGGTCCTTGTGTGTCTGTTTTTGTTATGTACTAAGTATTCCTCAAAATTAATGTAATGTCCATGTACGTCAAGATTTGGGTCTCTACAGTTGGTATCAGAGGAAAGGTTTAGTCAACCTTTGGAAACTAGGATGCGATAACTTTAGTGATATCCCTAGAGATATTTCTAAGGTATGTCTAGGGATGTCCCTAAGGTTAAGTATAATTATAGGTTATAGTACTAGAATTATAGTAACGATCTTAGAATTAAACCTAAGATGTTAGATATTGAAGGTACTCCCCCTTTATTATGTTGTTTTCCCTAGCATGATGTTTGCCTCTCACACTATTCTTTTTGGGTTTTAGACGATGGCTGGAACCCGAAGGAACCATGTTGATCAATGCAATGGACAATGTAATGATTGTCCTCCTGAACAAACAAATGTTATGGGAGATGGAGTGAAAAATCTTATTTCTATACTTACATAAGCTATGAATCATTCTGGACTTCCAAATGATCATAGAAGGGAACAATATTCTATTGGGTCCTTCATGAGGCAACATCCACATTCTTTCAGTGGGTCTTCTGATTTACTTGTTGCTGAATAATGGATCATTACCACTGAAAAGATATATTCAGTTCTTCAATGTTCTGAACATGATAAATTCATCTTAGCAGTATATCGTTTGGAAGGTGAAACTGATCAATGGTGGAATCTTATCAAGAATACAAGGCCAAGAGATGAAATTGAGTCCATGGAATGGGATGAGTTCAAGAACTTATTTTTCAATAAGTACTTCCCTCGTATTCTTCGAACAAAGATAGAGAAGGAGTTTCTTGAACTAAAGAAAAAGGATGATGAATATGTTATTATATACAAAGAGAATTTTACAAGACTTGCAAGGTATGTATCTGGCTTTATCATCCAACCTAAAAGTAAATTTGATCGATTCTTCAGTGGCTTAAAACCAAATCTTTGAAGGGAATTAGCTATAAGAGACTTCAGTAGCTATTAAGAAATTGTGCGTTGTGCTATCAAGGTAGAAATGGAAGTTAGTGTTACTTATCCATCTCATGGTTTTGACAAGAAACCAAAGATGGAGTTCAAGGAGAAATCTTATAATAATGGTGAAAAGAAGATGACTGTTTCCTTATGCTCACAGTGTGGAAGGAATCATGGTGGAGATTGTCTTAAAGGGACTAGAAAATGTTTTAAGTGTGGAAAAGAAGGTCATCGAGCAGCTGAGTGTCGAAGAAATGGAAAAAGGGTTGCTAATGATGTGAATAAAGAAAAGACTGCAGAGAACGCACCACCAACACTTCAATGCTTCAAATGCAAGGAAATGGGGCATTATACTAATAAATGCCCTAATCCAAGGGTTATTGATGATCAACATGAGCAACCACTTAAGGCAAAGGAAAAAAGGGAAGTCACATGCGATCACTATTGGCGATGTTGAATATGTCAACGATGTGGTGGAATGATTAAGTGTTTATGTAATGGGATTCCAATATAATGTTGTATATAGTATCGTGTAATATTGGAATATTTATGTATTGGTCTATTGTGGTTTCAATAATTTTATGGTACCGGTAACCATGGAAAGTGATTGAGATATTTTTTGGAAAAAAGATGATATGCGCATAATGAAGGGATAAGGAGAAAATGAAATGTTTAACAGTATTCATGAGCTCATATAAGGAAATAGTTATATCATGGTTTGAGTATATATAATTTTGGGGTTTTGGTATATGGAAAGAGTTAACTTTTGACAGCACTCATGTTTTCACTAAGATTCAATGGGTACTCATTTTTCAAGAGAATACATGATTAAGGCCTTCGAATGTTTGGAATGTAACCAAAAATACATATCTTATGATATGTGGGGATCAACGATGGTATTAACATGCTTGTTATATGAAATCTCTGGTAATCGTTTTCACTATAATATGATAGTGGACTATAGTATTATGGATAAGCCTAAAGATTGGAATGGATTATGTTGGACATAAGTTAGTATTGTTTAAGGATAGAACTTTTTTCGATATTGTTGATGGGATGTTATAGTAATGTAGTTTTAGAAAAAGTACAACCTGTAGGATGGGCGACAACCCATCGCGTCAGAAAAGGTTGTGGGAATCAAACCCACAACCGAAGTGCGACTGGCATTTATCGCCTACCATTGGCCTAAAAGAAGTCCCTGTTTAGTAGAAACTAGTTTTATTATATTAAGCAGTATGATATATGAAATATAAGTCGATTTTAGGAACCATATATGATTAATCTCACTATAGATGGACTTATGTATTTTTGATAACTTTTATAACCTTTTGTTTGAGACAGATTGAATGATCCATCATTCTATCACATGATCTGCTAACACTTCACGAATGACAAATTCAACTTCATTTCTTTAAGAGATGAAGTGGAAATTGTCCAAATAACAACCAACGATGAGACTGTACCAAAATCACGAAAGTATTTCTTCTAATTCAAATTTCATCAACTTTAGGGAAATGATCTTGAAAACCAAAAATGTTGTCCTAGTGCCCTTATATCTGATAAATCAGATGGTACCTTAGATCATCACAAATCTATGGCTTTGTGATTGATGGATTTTTCATTGCCATGTTCTCTCTACTCTCTATCATAACTTGATGGTTAGATTTTTCTTCCATATCCATATTTTCACCTATGTTCTCCTATATGGAAACCCAGTGATGAGTTTCTTTGGGTAACCGTTACATTTCATACTTTAGTTTTTAAAGCCAAGTTTTGGTATTCCTTTTTTCAATGTGGGTTTCTATTAAATAAACTTTCGAGTAGTAAACCATTTATAACCCCGACAAATTTCAAGGGCGAAATTCATTTTAAGGGGGGTAGAATGTAACTCCCCAAGATTTTATGAAAAATGTTCTTTTTAATTTCATTAATGTCTTGTGTTGTATGCTACACCAAAAGGAGCTTGCACAACACGGATCCCTAACTTTCCTTGCATTACACGCAAGCGCGACCTTCCACGATAGCGTGTGTTGTACGCAATACCAAGTTTCGCTAAACAATGATATGTTATATAAAATAGCCGTTATGAATAGTAATACCCACTTTTTAAAATTTTATACATTTTATATTTCAAAATGGACTTCATTTTTGGATTCAAAATAGCAGAATTAGCCTAGGGTGAAGTTTTGGTATTTTTCTGAAAACTTTCAGTTTTTGATGAATAATGAAAACACTAGGTTACTATTCAAAACCCGAATTTTTATTTAAATAATTATTTCTTTTATTTAAATTTATTTTAGGTCAAAATTGATACATAATACCTATATAAGTTCAATTTAAGTCATTGGATTCATTTTATAATAATTTTAGATATATAAAAATTTTATTGAACTTTTCACCGTCTTCTACCCACCTCTTAGGAGAATTTGCAAATTCACATAAAACTTAATTTTACCGATTATGTGAGTGGAATTTCGAAAATCCAAGAGACACAGTTAATATCAAGGACTAAAATGTGGTTCAATGAGAAGAAAATAATTTTTTTGTGAATAATAACTTTTTACTTTTTTTACCACGGTTAAAAGTAAATAGGGTAATTAAGGGTAAAATTGATATTATTATTACCCTAACACATGTACTAATTCTATTAGATAAGTGTAATTCGACCAAAAACAACCTTAGGAATAAAATATGACCATTTCGGCCCAGATGGATTAGATTAGGACATTTATTATTATTTTATTTAAAGAAGGGTTAAAATAGTTAAAATCAAAGTTTAATAACTAAATCATTTTTAATATAGGGTTGTACATAAGATAAATTCGACTATAATGATTCATTATAAATCTAAAAATATTTCTTACATAATGGTGTTTTATTTATAATTTTTAGACATTAAATAATTTAATTTATTTATGACACAATGATGATGCTACAATTATCTTATTAATGAAATATTGACATAATTGATGTTATAAATACCCAAATAAATGTAATTTGAGACTTTTTATGAATTCCACTAATTTTATAGGTTAATATGACATGTTATAAATGATTTAGTTAACTTTTTTAGAACTAATAATTCTGTTATGATTTTCACAAAAATCAATTACCAAATAGTGTCAAAATTGACATAAAATAGTTTTTAAAACAAATATTATATTATTAATTGTTATTTTATTCCTAAAAATCTAAGGTTAGGCCAAATGACTTAGATAAGGTTATATATATTAATAATAAACAACTTGGGGTTCTTTTGGCTTGTTATAGTAAGTTTATTAACATTATAGTGTAAGAAAACAAGAAGACACAGTAAAAGTAAAATTATTTAACTTAAGGTAAAATCTAAATGATAAGGTTAAAATAGAAACCTAAACCTGTCTAAATTCTATTGGATGAGAGGATTTAGACCCATGCCCACATTATCTTCGAAATAACTCAATTTGGAGCTATTAAAAACCGAATATGAATTTATAATAAAATAATATTTTTAGTTATTCCAAAGGTGCCCCTCTCCTCCCTTATAAAAGGGCACCTCCTCCCTCTCTTCCTCACACCACTTTGAGCCTTCAAGCATGGCCAAACCCTGAAATATTCTCTTCTACACTTCCCTAGAAACATCCTAGAGGTCATGTTTGTCTTCAAAGACCAATTTTAGTGCCCTAAGAGGAGGTCTCAAAGAGGCGCTTCAAAGAAGAGGTAATGTCTGTTACTGATTCTTTCAAATTTATTTCTTCTTCCAATTCTTCTTCTTTAGTTGTTTCATTATGAAGTAATAACATCAGTATCACTAATATACTTATATGTTATTATAAGTATGAAACAACCATATTTCACCATCTATCCATCCTATGGAAAATGAAATCACCGCGCGTGCGTACGAACGGAATACCGTCTCCATGCCGTGGTGTAATCTATTTTCCACCACCACCTTACTAGGATGGGTATAATGGTGAAATTAATGAATATATATGATTAATGTAAATTGATATTGATTCTGTAATATTATACATACACTTTAATACAATTCCATGATAATGGGAATGATATCATCGCTCGTGCATACGTACAGACTAACGTCTCCACGAACGCGATGAGAATCATTTTCCATGATTAACCATTCAAGAATGATTATAAAGTATATATAATTAATAATAATGAAATATATGACATAATAATGCTACTGGATTTATGTATATATATATGTATGTCATCTATTTAATTTCATTCAATTCAATAAGGAAACGAAAATAGCGTTCATGCGTACGTACGACCTACCATCTCCATGAACGGTGTATTTCCTTTCTTTTTATAGATCTATGATATATATGTATATGATGAATATATATTATATATAAATCATGTTTTAAACTATGGAATTATTTAAATCAGGATATAAGTAATAATATCTATAATGACAAGTCGAAACACATATGATAAATGAAATGATTTTACCCAAAACGCTACTTTAACATGGAATTTACAAAAGAACGGGTAATATAAAGTCATAAGTGAAAAATATATGATATCATAACAATGAATATGATTATGTAATACGTCAATGACATTATTTAAATCATTATACAGGAGGTTCGGATCCATACGAAGCATATCAGACTTAAGGTAAGGGATAACTATTCCAATCTTGTTTTTATCTGAGATTGTTTATTCGTAAGTATTTACTGGGGTTATTATTATCACCCATGTACATGTTTCTTAAAAATGGTTTAATGTATGTTTAAAGTCCTTTTTAACCATTTTGACTTTTACCTAATGGTATGGAAGAAATATTTCTTTTATTTACCCTATAAGGTACTTTTTGACTTTTCCGAAAAAAGTACGAGAAGAATATTTTTTTAACTTATACGGCATGAATGGATTTTTAAGGTTTCATAACGCCTAATTTTCATGAATCTTCCTCCAAAAGATTTAATGAATATTTTCAAAAAATCATTTTCTTTAAAAATAGCATGACATTTTGTGAAAAGAAAATGATTTTGAAGAAGAAAGGATATTTTCCTCAAGAATTCATTTCATGTGTTTTATCAAAACCATTTTCCATCTAAAATGGCATTATTTAATATGTGTATGTTTCAAGTATAATGTCTCTATGATTTACATGGTTTCAATTTTCTTATTATGTAATGATATCCATTTATTTTATATGGATTATGTGATGATGGGATGATGTTTATGACACCCATTTTATTCGTTGAGTTATTATGAATGATGTATGTTTATTTTGTGGCACAAGTAAGAATGATTTCATTATGAGATGGGTGGGACCGATATCTCCCTCCAATACATTGGGTAAAGATTTATATCTCATGAGATAGACATGGCTAGAGTGGTAAGCTAATCTGGTTCAGTGTTATAGGACTGAAACGAGGAGTGAACTCTATTCAGAAAGGGACTTTGTCCACTAAGATGGTCTTGGCAGCAATGCCTTGGCTACTATGGAAATAATAACATGTGATTAATGGTTTCCACAATTATATGTTTTATTCCCATGCTATTTTATCATTATTGATGTTCCCTTAGGATATATGCCTTTTGTACTTCCAAGATTCTTGTCTTTGCTCAAGATTTTGATGTTTAGATTTTATGTTCAAGTTTATGCATTCAAATGTTTATGGGTTGTTTTATGTTCTCTATGTTTACCCTTACAGGGAATTTGAGCTCACCCCTTTTATGTTTTATTTTCCCCAGGATATAAATAAAGGTTTTATGTAAGAAAAAAAAGGAGAAGATCTTTATTGGGAGATGTTGAAGATCATTCACCACGATTAGAAGATTTTTATTCCGAGTTTCCAAAGACACTAAACTATTACGGTTCTTGTGTTTCTGTTTTTGTTATGTAATAAGTATTCTAAAAAAGTAGTGTAATGTCCATGTACTTCAAGCTTTGGGTCTCTACAATCAAGACCAGATCAGAGCCAGATGGCTGATCAATACTAGTGAATTTTAGGCAACATTACCCCGAGATGAGGATGATCATGCTGCCAAGCTAAAGGAACTGAAGTGAAAGATCAAGGAGAATATTGTCTGGTAGTTGCAACTTCAGCAAGAGTTAGATGCTATTACTGGGGAGCTTGAACAGATTCATAATTCATCTGAAGATGTCTAAACAGATGGTATAAAATCCATCAAAGATTCCAACGAAGCACTTTGTCGAGCTGAAGAGAGTGAAGATGGTCGGGTAAATGAACTTAAAGTGGCTACTGATGAAGCTCGGGATGCTGTGAAATAGATGTGAAATCATGTGGAAAATCTTCTGTAATTTCGTAAAATAAGAGAAGAGACTCCAGTTTGAGGATGTTCTTCTAATCTTGTTAATCAAATAAAAAAACATTTCATCTTCAATCATCTATACCTTCATAGTTTTATTTTTACTAGGGTTATATAAGCAAACCCCACAACATTTCATCCTTTAATTGCTCAATATTTCCTAAATCATACAAAATGTACGTTTAGCGAGCTGGGACTCGACATTTGTTCAGAGTACCCTTTATAGGTTCCCAATTAATTGAGTACCATGTTTTTATTGGCAGTTTAAGGTCATGCATGTTGGACTATAAAAAGGCTAATATTTAAGGTCGAATAGCTTTGACCAAATGGATGATATTGACACAATTCTTGATAATTTGTTTGGAAGCATATTACCATATTCATGTATGGAGGGGAAAAATTGTAAACTGTGACTTGAGAAATTTTGAATATGAGGAATGACATGGGAAAAGATTTAAAAGGCATTAGAGGAAGTCTTTTCTAAGAATGAAGTTACCACTATTTCAAAAACCCATTATGGGGGCTGAATTATGCAGGGAAAACTGAGGCATAAGCTGCATAGTCAAATAGTAACATCTTTTGGCTGACAGGTCTGTTATGTAGACAACTTATGCAAGGCCACCTAAGGGCACGTGCTGCATAGTCGGGAAAATGAATTCTTAGAAATATGACTTTATATTGCTAAAAGCCGAAGAATGTTTTATGGGGATTCAAACTTTCCAAAGCATTGAGTCTGCTTTATGGAGAAAGATACTTGAACAAGGAGAGGATATTTATAATCAGAAGTTTCAAAGAATTGGAGGAATGTGACTTCTACGAAGGTCTGACCCAAATGTAGGAAAAAAGGTATCTGTGGTTTTAAATCAAATGACTAAAAATAGAGATAGAAAAATTATACAATATAATATTTTTTGATCATGGAAAAGATTATGGAAAAAATTTGTTAAGGATATCAGTTTTTTTAAATCCTTACATATCGTCGTTAAGACCAATAGGGACAAAAGAGGCTTCTCATAAGAATGAAGTTACCACTACTTGAAAAACTCGTTATGGGGGATTAATTATGCAGGTCCAACTAGGGAATAAGCTGCATAGTCAAATAGTATCATCTTTTGGGCTGACTGGTCCGTTATTTAGACAACTTTTGCAAGGCCACCTAAGGGCACGTGCTGCATAGTCAGCCAAAATAATTCTCAGGTATCAGACATTTTGCGACCAGAAGTCGAGAAATGTTTTATGGAGACCATGAATATTATTTTTATATTGTTTCGGATGGGTCCTGAATTGAGATTATGGATTTCACTACGTATCTCATTAGGATTAGAATCAATCCACATGTAGTTCTTGAAATAAAGTTTAATGTCATGCATGATGATAACATGGAAGATCTTAGTTTAGGGTCGTAGAGCTTGGACCATAGTGAGGGAGACACATCATGAATTTTTTATAAACCTGATGCGAATAAAAGACCAAGGTTTTCCATATCACATCATGTTCTCCCAGGGGGACTTTTCAGCTAAGGGACTAAAAGTGGTGTTTGGGATTAGGCCCAAAGGCTCGGGGCGGGACTCGAGGATTGCTCGAGTATTCATACTTATCCCATGAGGATGGGGATCAAGCCACATGTAGTTCCTAAAATACCCTTTGTATAGATTTGGTTCATACAAACGAGGGGTAAAGAGGATTTTATTGCAATTATGGATTGACCCATGATTAAAGACTTGGGTGTCACTACGTATCTCATTAGGATGAGAATAAATCCATATTTAGTTCTTGAAATATGACATGGTTGGAGACCATGTCGATGATGATTCTTCTCGAGTGAGGGTATCAGGGATTGTTGCTGTTTATTGTTAGTTTAAGGTCATATGCATGGACCAGTGCTATGCAACATAATTTCTTGCAGCACGGAAAATGGGGAAAAATATAGTTTAACATCATATAGCTAGGATGATGGTACATACATAGTTTAACGTCATGTAGGATGAAAGTGAACCGATATGAATAAGAAGGTTGACAGGGGCTTCATAGATCAATATCATATGGGATGAAGGTGAATCTATGTGAAGAAAGCTGTTTCGGGCTTGAACCTTAGGAGGTTTCCTACATACCTGGCCTAGGAGGCAAGGATCAAAGTCTGCATAGTTCAATTGAGAGAGATTTGGTGATCGGGGTGTATTTGAAGACAGCGACCTTAATATGTAGTTGGGACTTAAGCGTGGTTAGAAACCCGAGGCACGCATGAAAACAGAGTTTAAAAGATAATTGTGCATGCGGTGATCACAGTTTAATGTCATGTATCACAAACTTGGGGTGCTTGGTAGTTTAATGTCTTGCAGCTCGGACGATGCATAGTTTAATGTCATGTTGGACGAAAGGGGGACATAGTTTAATGTCATGTTGGACTATATAGAGGGGCTATGTAGTTTAATGTCCCGCAGTAAGGACAATGGGGAACAATATTTGTGTTACACAAAATACTTCTTCATGAATCTTTCATTGGTTGCAGTTGTAATGAGTTCTCTATCCATTGAGATTAAAGAATAAGCTCCATTGGAGTAAACCCTATGTATTGAGTAAGGTCCTTACCATTATAGCTCAAGCTTTAGAGGCTTATTTCCTGGTATCATTGGGGTTCTAAGAACCAATAACAATTCTCCCTAAATGAATGAATGACGAAGAACTTTTTTATTGCAAGCTCGTGTTATTCGATTATGATAAACTTATAAATGGTGCAGAGTAATAATATTTTTTCATCTAATAGATCCAATTCATACAACCGCTTTTTAGATTGTTCATATATAGATAACTGAACAAAAATGGAGACTATAAGCAAAGGTAATTGGATTTCAAAAGGCAAGACTGCTTTCGTTCCATATAACAATGAATATGGAGTTGATCGTGTAGCAGTGCGGGTGGTAGTCTGATAAGCCCATAGACCATGAAAAATATTATTAGTCCATGACTTCTTATCTTTATTTACCATCAATTGAAGTTTGTTTGAAAGAGTCTTATTGAAATCATCTACTTGACCAATGGTTGTTGCATGATACCGAGATGAATGGTTGGATCTGATATTGTATTCTTGATACAATTTTCTTACCTCGGATGAACAAATGTTGGTGCCATTATCCATCAATATGGTATAAGGAACACAAAATCTGGGAATGACGTTGGACTTGACAAAGCTAACAATGATTTTAGCACCGAAATATTTGAGAGGTTTTGCTTCTGCCCATTTGGAAAAGTACTCAGTAGTAGTAGGAATATACTTAAACTGCTTAGCTGTAGATGAAGGATAAGGTCCTACTACATCCATTCCCCATGTAGAAAATGGCCATGAGTATTTATCCATATGAAGCAACTCTGGGGGTTTATGAATGAAGTTAGCACATACATGGAAAGAATGACACTTCTTAGTGAAATCAACACAGTCTTGTATCATTGAGGGCCAGAAGAATCCAAGCCTTCGAATTTGACCAGATAGTCTATGTCCAGACTGGTGGTCACCACAAACTCCTGCATGTACTTCACTCATGATAGCCATTTCCTATTCACCATCAATAAATCTGAAGATAATTCCATCAGAACCTTTCTTGTAGATAATTTTCTTATGATCTGGGATATCATAAAGAGTAAAATTGACCATATGTCGCCAAACTTGTTCTTTCCCAGCTCTATCAGGTGGGAGTGTTCCATTTTGAAGGTACTCTCTGATAGGTGTCATCCATCCTATAGTATGACCATATGGTTCTGAAATGGGACTAATTTCATTGATTTCCTCTGTTTTTATTTGAACATAAGGTGAAACTATACGATGGTGGGCAATAATGATGATTGTTTCGTCCCGATTTGGGTCTTCCAAGGTTGTGGCTACATTATCTAGTGCATCAGCTTGGGAATTTTGTGATCACGGGACATAAGAAAATGTTGGTTCCGAGGGAAAATCCGCCATTAACTCTCTGACGTAATCACACAAAGGGATTAACTCTTCTTTTCTAAAGGCATAATCCCTATTGACTTGTTTTATTACCAAATCTGAATCACCTTTTACCTTCAAGTGATTCACCTGTTCCTGAAGCACCAATTCCAAGCCTATGATGAGAGCCTAATATTCTGCTTCATTGTTTGTACCACCTTCCAACAATAAAAAGGAATAGGGTAGCACTTCCTTTTCTGGGGAAATAAGCACGATTCCTAACCCAACCTTGTTGAATTTTGGATCTTCCTTTGTCTTCTCTATTGGACTTCTCGAGGCACCATCAAAGTACATTTCCCTTGTTTGAGGGTTATCTTGAATAGAGAAGACTTCCTCATCAGGAAGTTCAATATTTAAAGATGTATCTTCTACAAATGGGTGTTCAACAAGGAAATCGGCAAGATCTTTGCCCTTTATTTCCTTTTAAGACTCATACTAGATTTCAAACTGCTATAAAATAATTTCTCACCTTTCCAGACGTACTGTGAGCATTGGACGGCTAAGGATAAATTTGAGCGGGTTATTGTGAGATACCAATTGGACCTCATGATGTTGCAGGTAGTGTCTAAATTTCTGAAATGCCAAGATTAATGCTAGGAATCACTTTTAAATACTTTAATATCGAGTTTCTACCTCAAGTGTAGTCCGACTGAGATAATAAAGGATGTTTTCATTCCCAGCATCATTCTTTTGGGCAAAGAAGGAACCCAATAATCACTCTAAATCTATCACATATAGAATAAGTGGTCTTCCTTCAACTGGTGGAATTAATTCTAGTGGACTCAAGTGATATTTCTTGATAATATCAAATGCTTCTTAACATTCTTCAATCCACGTGTAGGTGACTCCCTTATTCATTAATCTGGTGAAGCGAAAACACTTGCCTGCCAAATTGGAAATGAAACGCTGAATATAGGCCAAATTTCCTTTAAGTCCTCTTAATTACTTCAAATTTCTAGGTGGTGACATGTTAAGAACTGATTTTGTCTTCAAAGGATCAAATTCAATACCATCATGGCATAAAACAAAGTCGAGGAATTTTCCCAAGGTTACCCTGAAAGAACATTTCAAGGGGTTCATCTTCAAATTAAGTTGTCGATGTTTGTTGAATAAGATTTCAAAATCAGCGAAGTGACCAAAACATTATCTGAATTTAACCACTAAATCATCCACATAACATTCAACAAATTTACATAAAAAGGGTTTGAAGATATGGTGCATGTCACGTTGATAGTTTGCACCTGCATTCTTCAGGCCAAAGGGCATTACCCGATAGAAAAACACACATTGATGAGATTTGAAGGCTATAGACACCTCATATTCTAGGGAAATTTGTATTTGATTGTACCCAGAGTAACGTTCCATGAAGGAAAGAGCTTCGTATCCAGCTGTGGCATCAATTAGGAGTTCTGTTATTGGAGCTGGAAAATCATCCTTGGCACAATGTCAATTAAGATCTCTGAAGTCAATCAAAACTCTAATTTGTCCATTATTCTTTTTCATAGGGACAATATTAGCCAGCTATTTGGGATACTGAAATTCTCTGATGAAGTTATCTTTGATAAGCTTATCAACTTCTGCTTCAATTTTGAAGGCATAAGTTGGGTGTTTTCTTCTTATGGCTTTCTTGAATCCTTGATGTTCTTCTGGAAAACCCATATGATGAGTGGAAATATCCGGATCAATACCTATCATTTCTGTATAATTCCAAGAAAATAAATCTCGATTTTTCTTTAGAAATGAAGTATACTTTTTTTTCTCTTCCAGAGTCATGACTGCACTAATTAAACTAGGGAGTGGATCCTCTTTTGTACCCAGATATATTTCTTTAAGTTCATCCACAGTGGTAGAGATACCCTCTTCAAATGATATAGGAGCATCCCTGAGATCTTCCTCTTCTTCTTTAATATGTGTTACTTATTCTGTTTCTACTTGCATAGTAGATGACGAAGTAGAATTTCTATGATCTAGGGAGAAGTTAAAATCTGAATATCTTGAAGAAGAGGCTGCCATTTTTGACCCTATTGATGATGAAGGGTCTTCCTGGGGAAATAAAGAGGAGATGGTGGATTGAGAATCAACATCATTATTTTCCTCTGACATTGCTATAAATTTTTATGGCCTGGTTAATGACGTATAGAATTGCTGGATTTCAGCAGATGAAATGAAGACATCTCCATTTGAGGTTTCATCACTGCTTGGTGAATCAACAATTTCTCCCATGCTGTCTGGATTGGTAGTCATTATTGAAATTATGGAAGTTTCCATAAGAGTAATGGGATTTAGGTCTATCTTGTCAATTTGACTGATATGTAACACATAATTTGTACTCACATGTATGAATGGATTTACTGGAATCTTTTCCAAACCATTTGGAGCATTAATTTTGGTGACCTTCTTTGCCATGGATTTTTCATTTCCCTCCATGTGATAAAATTCTCCATCAATATATTGAGATTCACATGTTTTGAATGGGGCCTTTTCACCATACAATGACCCAATTTTACGATTGAAACAATATTTGGGACATTGATGGTATGAAGAAGGTACAGTCACATGTTTATATAGCCAATGTCTTCCATGAAAAATGTTAATGGTTGTGTCCTGACGAATAAACATGAAATATGAATTAGACATAAGGTCTCCAAACTGAATTCTGAGTGTAATTTCACCTAAAGGTTCTTATTCATTCTTATCATATCCTTGAAACATAAAATTAGAAGGAGATAAATCAGATTCTGTGAGGCCCAATCGACTAAGTGTATGAATAGGAATAAGATTGACTCCTGAGCCATTATCAATGAAAGCTCGTCGGATGTCTATATCATTAACTTTTTCAGATTGATACAAAAGTCTGATATGTCCATGTAAAACATCATCATCATCTTCATCTATAAAATATATCACTCCATGTAATTCTTTTGGATTATTCTCTATATGGTAAACCACACCCACAACAATTTCTGTTTTGAATTCTTTAGGACTTGAAAAAGCCTCAAAAAGTGCCTACCGAAGATCTTTTGATAGATTCAAGGCATCCGGAATTGATAACATGGCCAATACATGAGGATAATTTTTCAAGACATCATACTTTTGGTCCAAAGGTCTGTATTTCCCATTATGAAAATGTGGTTTTGTAGGTGCCTTGGAAGTTGATGCTTTGGCAGTAGATGCATCCCGTATCAGGGTAGGAATTTGAAACACTCCTGGATTCGGTAGATTAGACAGACTAGGTCTATCTATTTGCTGAGATAAAGAAGGTGTATCCTCTAAATGATCCTCCAAAATAACTATGTCAAGACCAAATCTACCTTGTGTGGAAGAACTTCCTTGTTCCTATTGAGCATGTTAAAGAGATTTTCCATTAGCTTCGGCTGCATATATTGTTCTAGTAGGTGTAGGATTGAAATTGTGGCTTCTGTAATATCCATGTCTTCCCCTGTATCCTAGACCTCTTTCTCTTCCTCTAATTCCTGTGTTAGATTCAAGGAACTCAGGCTCATCATGATCGAAACAGTCATTGGCATGGGGATCTGTTAAATGAATCATGTTAATAGAACCAAAGATCAATTCTTTATCTAATGAAGATTATACCTAATGATCTAGTTCAGACTGTTCTGTTTGGTCGGGCGGTGCCTATTCTTTTGAAGTATATGACATAAAATATGCCAGAGTCAAATACAACTTTGTCTTTGACACAAGCTTGTATTCTTCTTATTTCTCTTATTTCTTGAAATTATGCCACTTTATTGAGAATTTTCCTTCTGATGAAGGTGGGTTTTCTATGGATGAAATAGTAGAAGACACAATTGGTTGATTCAATTGTGTTTGTAAAATGGCATGGGTTCGGTCGATCATTTTCTTGACCGTCCAATCATCATATTTCTGTTCATTTTTTACTTTTGACTTCATGCCACTTTCCCTCTTTCTCTGGATCAGTAACAGTAACACATGCTACCTGGGATGAAGAACCTTTCAGTTTTACTTGTCCAGAGTCCACCATCTTTTGCAGGAGGTCTTTGAAGACAAAAAACTATTGAATGGGATGCCACAACATCTGATGAAACGAGTAATAGTTTGGGAGGTCTTCATCTCCTTCCTTGTTTGGGATTTTGGGCCTTGTCAACTAAACCAGATTGTTTTCGAGAGCCGAGATAAAGTAACCAGGAACTTGTTCATTCTGGAAAGAAAAAACATTGTTCTTTAAATCCTAAAACTATTTCTACCTTTGATATTTTCGATCATCTTGACCAGGCGGCCATTGTTGTTGACGCTCAGGAGGTGGATCCCTTCGATATGATTAAGGTTTTGACGTGGAAGTAGGAATAGGTGCTTGTTTATGTGTAACTATAGCAGTCTATTCTTTCCCTATTCTCCTTCCTGGAACTAATGGAATTTCATGAGTTTTAGCCTTAGTCTTTATAAGAGAGTCTTCTATCTGCTGAGCGATTGAAGTAAGGTCTCTAAACCCTCCTGTGTATTTCACAGGGGTAAACGGTGTGTGTAATTAATCACGCAAATTTTCCACAAATATTGGCAGAAACTCTTCTTGAGTGAGGGAAATACTTAAGGAATATGTTAATCACTTCCAGCGAGCAACAAAATGTGAAACTCTTTCATTTTCCCATTTTTTACAATTGGTAAGATCGAAAACTATCGTCTTTGAAATGTTAATCTAAATTGAAGAAGGAACCTTTGACGGAGATCTTCCCACCCAGTAGTTGACTGAGATTGAGAACTTGAAAACCAGACAAAAGCATGTCCTTGTAATGACTATACAAAACACCTGAGCTTAACTACTTCTTATTGTTGAGGAGTTCCAAACATAGGATCACAATGAGAACCAAAATGTGTTAAGTGTTGTTATGGATCTCCCGAACCATTAAAAATTTGGAATTTGGTATTTGAAAAATTTGATGGGGGAGGAATTTCATCCACAAATTCAAGGTAATTTCTCTTTTCTGGTTGAACTTGTGCACATTTTCCATCCATATATTCCAACCGAGTTTCTAGTGATTAAATGGTAGTCATTAATTTTTGGGAATCATCTTGTTGAGATTGGACCTGATCAAGTGTAATAACTTGAGTTTGGATGGGTGTGACAATTGGTACTGCCACTGATGGTAGTATTGGTGATTTTTGTCACATATGACCCATAGGATTGGACCTATGATGATGTACTTGTAAAGGGGGATATTCTTGATCCATCCCAGTAGCTATAACAAATTCCCTTGATTGATTAACTCCATCATGCTTTGGAAGAAGACTACCTTGAATTAGTTATGTATTTATCCTCCTTAACTCCTTCATTTATTCTTCTTGTTGTGTGAACCTTTCCTCTAATGAGAGTGATTGGCCTTCTCCAGAGGTAGGGTGGGATGTAACCTGATTTTTACCCTTTTCCTTGGCATGTGCCTTTCTGGAGTATGGAACATCAGCCGAAGGAATGTCTTGCCCCTGGGCAACCCTCTTTCTTTTAGTACGCAAACCTCCTTTATTTTCTTCCGTGTGTACAACCTCTTGAATAGGAACGTCATCATCTGATCCCTCTAAGTGAACCTCATGTTTTTAGGGATTAGTGACAACGACATTGATGACATTTATTGATGCATAACATATTTCACCCCTTCTGTCAGTGCTTCGGTGATTCTGTCTTCTTCCATGTACTTTATGAGACATTGCCTTTTTTGATTGATCCCTCTGGAATTTCATGATGAACTGTAATTTGAAGGGAATTTCCTAATAATCTTGCTCTGCATTCCTCTTGTGGCTTCTTACCTAATCGAGAGAAGACTGACTTTCACTGAGGGAGAGATTGAGAATTTGAAAAAGTCCCCAGTCCGGTGGACTGGGGATGTTTCTGTTTTTCCGGCTCAACTCCTCGAATTATGTCTATTGATCCAGAGTTCTGGATTAAAAGAGTCCCCAGCCTTTAAGATGAGGTGGTTCTTGAGCTTCTACATCTAAAATGTTTTTAAAATCTCTCCTGATTTTGCAGATTTTAGTCCGGATATTAGCCGGATGCATAATCCTACATCCACTCAAATCACCATGCTCAGATGACCATTGGATTATTTCGGACACCTCTATCACCTGATGATACATATTCTCTAAATGAGAAGCATGTTCGATATTCTCATTTTCTTGATGCAAGAGTAATTCGACAACTTGTTCTTTATATGCCAGACTTTGGGAAGAACTAGTTGAGCCCTATTCTTGAGAAAGCCTTTTATTACGCACAAAACCAGTTAGATGTGTCCATATATGGGCAATAACATTGCAGGATACCACTTTTGGCAGGCTTTGTTGACTGGAGAGAAAAGTGAAATGCAATGCTCCATGAACACCCCATCCACTTATATGAATACCAGATGGGGCATTGGTAATTAACTGGTGCAAACTTTTTAATGTGCCAAGGCATGTACGCTGAAGGGATCTCTGCTGCTTTTCAAACTTTGGATGTCGAGAAACTGAGAGAGATTCCAAGTCAATTTGGAATTGGAACCCTTCTATTACCATAACATGATTTTTATATTCATAATAAGGTAATATTTTCTCTTTTAAGTGACAAAGATTTTTCCACATGTTTGGACGATTATCGTGAAAACAATATTCTGTCAACATTTCAAGAATATCATACTGAGAGTCAGCCAAAGAACAAAACATGACTAGTATTTCATCTTTTGCAAATTGTTTTCTCATATTCAACACTTCCTCTTTGTCATTTGAGGAAGATTCTTCTACCTGGTTGGACCAAATCGGGTGCTTTATTGTTGCTTCATCAGATTCAACAAGATTGGTAGAGAATTAATTTTTTAAATTAGAAGATGAATGACCTAGGGGCGATTCAGAGAATGACCTACACCCTGGGCTATCTTCTGATTGAGAAAGTATTTCACCTGCTAGCAGTAAGGCATTAGACATGAATGAATTTACATTTTCAAGTGCCTCAAGCTAAGAGGGTTTTCTAGCTTCTGCATTGTCCATTAAATAATTTTCTAGGCAATGCGAATTACTACTGCGGAGAGGACTTTCACAGCTAAATTCATCATCATGGGGAGGACCACCATGGTGGGTTACAAAAAAAGATGAAACCTCTTGCTCCTTGGTCTTCTGACCATGCAGAGGGTTATCGTGGCTCTCATATGAAGATGATACTTCTAGATTGACCGAATTGTCATGAAGCAAGCCTTCATGAAGAAGTGTCTGATTAAGACCTTCAAAATTATTGTTATTACTTCTGGAATCTGGAAATGAGAGAGTATAATCTTGAGTTGCAACAGACAATTGTCTCAGGGCTTCAAGAACTCCTACATTGAGCAAGGCTTTATTGAAAATTGGAACTTGATTTTTTAACTGTGTTGGATGGGTATTTTTCTTAGGCACCTTGTTACTCAGTTTGTAAACCACTTGTTGACAAAAGTGGTTATTATGGTATGGTGTATGTGCCTGATCAAGAGAAATAGTCAGGTTAGGCTGATTATCTCTATTTAAATCGGGTGTATGTGCCCGACTTGATTATTCGTATGACATGTTTATGTATGCCCCACGACCCTACTAGACTAGAACATGGGTGTGTATCTTCTCTTGGGTTACATGTTGATGAGTTACTCCACTGATAGGGATGGATTTGTGTTTCTTTCCCAGTGATGTCGCTGAAGTTGTTATAATGTTCTGACAGGTGTCCAGAATATGGGAATGGATTTTCATCTCCTCTTTCACCATTTTCAGAATGTTCATGGAGAATTTAGCTTCCAGAATGGGAATATACGTCCATTCTATGCTCGGAGTAGGTGTGTGTTCCTTCTCCTATCCTCCTTTTCCTGTCAGTGAATTCTGACAGTACACATGTGTGGGGGTAGAATGTTGTGTCTGCCTTCTGTTTGTCATTGGATCTTTCCAATTGACAACTCTAGGTGATACCTAATGAGACTATTGGTTAGCCTGATGAATCACAGGTGTATGTTCCTGCTGATTTTTCTCCACTGAATATGATTGATGAACTTTCTTCAATACTGGCAGACGAGACTGCTGGCAGAATTGATGAGTGTAAGCAGGTGTATGTGCCTGTTTACAGGTGGTCACCACATTTGATTGGAGATCTTCTTTGGTTGCAGTCAGTCGAGCCTGCTGATTGGCTGATGAATTATAAACAGGTGTATGTGCCTGCCTATAGTACTCCACCGGAATTCCCTGGTGGGATTGGTGTGTTACTGCCAGACGAGTCTGCTGGGCAGTGAAATCAGGACGGACAGGTGTATATGCCAACTCATTTTTTACGTCAACTTATATTGATGGACTTATCCGGATGGGGAAGAGGTAAGAACCTGCTACATGTTGGCCAAATTTCTCCTCTGATGATTCTTCTTGCATTCTTGGGTCTGAGGGACCTGAGCCGAACACCTAGTGGCGATACCCTCATCATGTTGAGGGTGCACTGCTGCACGAGTCTGGCGGTGATTGTCGGTGGGATTCCTCAGGAATGGATCCTATCTTCTTGAACTAAGGCCCTGAGTGAACTCTTTATTCACCACCCCGTAATACGGGAGGGATTGGTTGTTGCGTTCCAGGGATAATGACCTGAAACAGTTGGAGACGGTGGTTGACACCACCTGCTTCTTGACCACTGGTCATCGTTGTCTGGATGACCAGGGTGAATTGTTAACTTGGAGGGCTTGTCGAGTGGCCTCCATAGTCAGGATGGTACCGTGTTGATGGTATTCCCTCACCAATGCATTATAGAACCAACGTTAAAGACGCTATTTAGGTGATGTCGTCCTCAGAGCATATGAGGATCCAGCAAAAGTATCGGCCGAAGCATTCACAGGTGTGAACTTCGAAGAAGCCATTATTTGTTGCAGAGAGATCTTGGAAATGAGTGCTTGTTTGATATAACAGACATAATCAAGATATGTTTGGAAAAACTACATCTTTTGGATGATCACATATGTTATTGATTGCTTTGTTGGCCCTCATATTGAGTTTTATAGGGGCCTAAAAAATAAGTTAAACATCATTTAACTTGGTTAAGGATTCACGTCCAGTTAACCATTCTTTATTTCTTCTGGAAATGGGGATGAACTTGTTTGTTTAAGGTTCAAAATTTTCTAATCGATTTCTAACAGGTTTATTCATAGAACCAGAAACACCCAATGATCTTATATCAATTTGGACCTACTTTCCAAAGGTAGGTGTTCATTAGTTGTGGACCGTTGAGGCTTAATAATTTTCATTGGTCGAGAGGATGGGAGGTCAGGCTCATCACACATTTTTGTTGGAAATTATTGCCAACTCCAGGACCCTCTTATAGATTTAAGTTATGTTCACAAATCCTTATTAATTCACCAAGCATGAAAGTGAGTTTTCCTTCAGATTTGGAAATCAATGACTGATATGTATCGGATTTAGAGAATATTTTATATGTATTTGAGGTTCTTCAATGATAGAGAATCATCCATATGTATTGGAGATTATTAGTCAATGGTATCCTTCAATATATTATATAGAAATCTCTTGGTCATTAGGATGACCATACTATTTCTAAATCCACTCAGTGGGGCACTTGATGTTTATTTTTATTCATAAATATTGGGATTATTTTAGAGTTGGGATCGAACCCTCAGATGGGCTACCTACGTATCCTCATTTAAAAAGGAATCAAAACCCACATAGTTCGATAAGAAGGATGGGTTTTATGCATGATTAATGGCCTAAAAAGAGATGCCAGGATTACTTTTACACTCTAAGCTCATGTGAGTCATGCTCGATGTGATAAAAAAGAGGTATCAGTAAACTTGAAGATGATTCCACGAATGATGCAGTCATGAGAAATGATGTGGGGATTGCATATGAATGATTACCCAAGTGGATGAATACTAGGACTTACTTTAGGTTAGAAGCCCAATAGTAGGGTCCATAAAGGTATTTGTAATTTATGGAGATTTGGAGTTTTATCCTGGGGAATTCTCCTGAATGGAGGCCCAAATTAAAAGGGACTTATGATTGGGGCCTAATCTTAATAAGGAGGCTCAAACCAAAAAACTTAAGATTGGGGCCTACTCCTAAGGAGGATGACCAATGTTAAAGAAATAATGACTGGGGCTTACTCTTGAGAAGGAGGACCAAACCCTAAGAACTTATGATTGGGGCTTACTCCTAATGAGGATTCCCAATGTTAAATCAAACTATGACTGGGGCTTACTCCTGAGAATGAGGCCTAGGTTAAGGGGACTTATGACTTAGGGCTTACTCCTAAGAAAGAGGCCTTATTTAAAGAAATTTTTATTGGGGCTTACTTTTGAAAAGGAGGCCCAGGTTAAGGGGAGTTATGACTTGGGGATTACTCCTGAGAAAGAGGCCCTAGTTAAAGAAATTATGATTGGGGCTTACTCTTGAAAAGATTTCCCAAACTAAGGGAACTTATGACTGGGGAATACTCTTGAAAAGGAGGCCCAAATTAAAATTTTTTATCATCTTAAAGGATGAGGTTACATGAAGGAAAGCTCTAAACATAGTGACATAAATCTTGTAAGTCACAAGGTTTTGGGAGAGGTTCTCATAGAATCCCTTTTAGATAAGGAAGCCAAAAAAAACTATTCCATAAATAGATTTGAACAGGGGTTCGAGGGATAATATCATGAAGAGGAGAGGTGAATAGAAGAGAGGCACACAAATGAAGATGGCGCGTAAGTGTAGGTTGCACAAGTAAGTTGGTTCACAAGTATTGGTCGTGCAAGTGTACTTGAGCGGCATGGTTTTACCTGGGCGATGGTGAATCTGTAGGGTAATACTTGGGTGAGACTTAACTCAAGCCTTTAGTACTATCCTAATATGTTTCCAAAAGGGTGGCGCGTAAGTTTCATTGAATGGATTAGGTGGCGCGCAAGTGTTTCTACTTTTAAGGAGGTCTGGACACTTAGGCATGCAAGTGTTGATGAATTATAAACACTTAGGTCTTATCCTACTCCTTCAAGTCTTCCATGTTAGGTAAAAAGTTACCTTATAAGTTTTCGGAAGAGTTGAGTTGAAGACTTGGGCGAACAGATCTTGAATTTGATTTCTAGAAAATTATATTTTTTGAAATGGGGGTCCCATAGGGGATATTTATAGGCCCTAGGGAACCTTGGGAGAAAAGAATAATAGGGTGCGCACGTGACTTGCGCCACCCATAGGGGGAACATAAGTGGCTTGCATGACGCGTTGGAAACTTTCACGACTCCCTCCAAATGGGTTCCTAGTCCATGCCTTTGTCAATTTTTGATGCTCTTCAAAGGGTGACCCTCTTTGTGCTTAAGGTATTCCCCTTTTCCATTCGTTGGACTCTGTGATGGAAAAGAGCGTCAACAATGATGTAATTTGAGTTTCACTTGTTATGTGAAAATAGTTTTTTTTCTATTCACTGAAAAATAGAGTATTTCAGAAAATTACCAAATAATCACTCATATATCACTTTGATGTGATAGATTCAAAAATGATATTAATTTTATCCAAATTAATTTAAAAAATAGGTACTTCTAATTTTTAATGTAAAAATAATGATTTTTACAAAAATAATTTATAAAATAGTTTATTAAATATGTGCTTATATTTTCTATGAGTTTATTAATCATGATAATAATTTTCTGGAAATATAGAATTTATTTTTACTTAAATTAATCATGTTAAATATTATTTATATTACAATTTATAATTTTTCGGTAATATTATTATTCCAATGACCAAGTTATTATTTCTACAGTCACAGTACTATTTCAATGGTAGGATTACCTCCTATAAGAACTACTCTATTATTTCACTCAATATTAATCTAAATTACACTCAAGGTCATATATTATAATTTTTTATAACATTTCTTGTTTTAATAATATTTTTATTCTTCTCTTTAGTGTTTTCTTTGTGGAGATGATTCTTGTAAATTGGGGAGATCCATATTTTCCCAATTTAGCTTACCTATTTTTATATTATTTTTTGCAGTTGTAATGTTTAGAATTTTAAGTGGTTTAATTGATGATTAATGTAAAAGTATTTAGTAATTAAATAAATTCGTTATTGGTTTTTCTATATTTTTTATGTGTATAATATTATATAGAACACATCTATTCAGGAAACAAAATTTACTAAATGCCCTTGGTTGTTACAAAGAGAGCCTTTGTTAATGAAAGAAGTAGTGATGAATGATGTTTTAAATCATATAGATTCAAGAATTATTTAATATATTTTGGATAATGAATGTGTGAGTTTTTTATATGTTTTCCCAAACAAAAGAGTTGTGATTGTGGTAAATAATGTTGATGAACTAATTTTCACTTGAACGATGATGGGATGAAAAGTATGAATTTACTACATAATGTTGAATAATGCAAAATAGAATTGTCATTTTCCAACTTCCCATTATTGATCATATATTGGGGAGACATATTAGGCATGATTGTTATGTATTTTTTGATAGTTAATCAGGATACAATAATATTCCTATTGCACCAAAGGATCAATCAGAGACTACTTTAACATGTCCCATTGGATGTTTTTCATAATGACCAATATCATTTGGTATAGGCAATGCACCCACCAATTTTCAGTGATGCATGACACTTATTATTTATGTAATGGTGGAAGTGTTCTTCAAAATTTATATAGATATTTATCATTATATATAAGATCATTTAATGTGTGCCTTTAAAATGTCAACCTTGTCCTATAATGATGTGAAGATAATTTTCTAGTTATCAAATGGGAGAAATGTCACTTAATAGTGAATGAGGGAGTTTTTCTTGCCCACCAAATCTATAAGTAACGAATTCATATTGATCAAGCTAAAATGATATTAATTAAATAATTAATAGTGTAAAAAAAATAGTAAGTCAAAATATTTTTGGGTCATGTTGTGTTTTATCAATACACAATGTAATGTTTTTCACTTATTACATGTATGATAACTCATTTTTAGTCAAATATATGGAATAAAACATTTGATTAAAAATTAATGGAGGCTTTCAAAGAACAATAGATTAAGCTAATCACTACCCTTGTCATAGAGCCTCCCAATTTTGAGGAACCATTTAAATTAATCTCTATTTTGAGAAATTATGAATTTGGAACATATCTTAAATAAAATAAAGACATGATCTTTTAAACAATATATTATTCCATAAGAGATTTGAAACTAGCACAACTAAATTACACTACCAAAAAAAGGAACTTTTAGTTGTAGTATTTTCATATGACAAGTTTGAACTATTTCTTATGCTCTTATAGGTGATGGTACATGTTGATAATGTTTTTTTAAAGAACCTTATTACAAAAAAAAGATGTCAAAACCTATAAAATATGTTTTATTTTTTTTACTTCAACACTTTTATATTGAAATACATTATAAGGTAGGAAATGATAATGTGGTGGCCAACTGAATTTTTTGGATATCCATTCCTAATATTTATAAGGATTAATATCTTTATAGGAAAAAAAAATTATAGATTAATTCCTGTTTAAAATTAAAATCACAAAAAATCCTTGGAACATAGAAATTTTTAATTACCTATACAAAAGGGTGCTTTATCTACACTATTCATACTTTAAGAATAATATATTTTTATAAAATGTTAGATATTATATTGTGGATGGTCCACCCCTCTTCAAGATGAGTGGAGATGTAATTTTAATTAGGTCTGTACCCAAGAATGATATTGATAGTGTCTTTTAGTTTTTTCACCCATTTCCAATAGGATGAAATCACTATCCATATCAAAAAATAGAAATTTTTTAAAAATTTAGATTTTTTTTCCATGTTACACAAGGATGGAAACAAATTTGTAACCATGTATGATCATTTCTAATAAACAAGGAACATTGGTAAATGTTATGAAATTACAAAAAACTATATTATGGAATTTGAATTATTTTACATTTTTGGAATTTATTTTATGTGTCCTTTACCTAATTAATGTAGAAAAACAAACATTTTTTCCATTTAAATTGGGTTTCTATGTGGGTTGAGGATGGATTTTCTAATGTTAACACTATAAAGGTGTCACTATATTTTATAAAAAGAATATATATTCCTGGATTGGTGTGCCTAAAATTATAATCTGTTCTAGGGGAAATAATTTCAATAACTATTTTTTGGGTGATGGGATTATGAAACATGTTATTAATTAAAACATGATTATCTAATTTCATTCATAGATAAGTGGAGAAGTTGAAATTTGAAGTCAGAAGTTGAATTGAATTCTAGAGAAGAAAATAAATTATAATGGTAATGATTGGTTGAAAAGGATTTATGATGGTTTCTAATCATACTGAATAGATTTCAAGACACTATTGGGGATGTACCCATTCCAATTGGTGTTAAAGAAACTTTTTCATATTCAGGTGGAACTCAGCCACTAATATTTTTTGGTTATCAAGGCTGTGAAATGAAGTAAAGATATAGCTAGAAGGAAGATATTGTTGAAGTTATATGAACAAAAATAAATCCATAGAAAATATTATGATAATGAATAAATTTAAAAGGATAAGACAAAACGTTAATGTGATAATATTATTCAAAGTAATAACTTTAAACCTGTTATAAATTGTTTTTATTTAACATATTTTTCATTTTTTAGGAAAGATAAGGTAGATATAGTCTAGACCATTAAAAAACATTCAGGATTTTCCCATGGACCCTAATATATTTAGAGGAAATATAAACCACATTTCAATGTCAATTGACATCATATCAATGTTTGTTTCATCAGGCATAGGTGGGAAAATCTATTTACATAGAATTATAATGAACAGGGAATAAAGTATGTAATGAATCCAAATATAAATAATGTGATGATTTGGAGGAAACCCTGGTATGTTTTCTCTTTTAATATTATTATTTCATTATTTTTTTATTTTTTAGATTTCTTTTTTGATTGAGTCTTTGGAATCTTATCAATCTGAAATGTGTATCCTTAAAACAACCCAAGAGTCTCTAATCTAGTCACAAACCCCTCTATAAATTTTTTATCATAATATTTTTTCCTATGAAATGGAACATATATCCACACCACATGGGTAATTTTATTGAAGAATCCCAAGGCACTATGTTATTTCTATTCTAAAATACCCTATTGAGTTTGGATATCATTATAATTTGCACTTGAAATTTATTGAACATCAAGATATATATTCATTTTTATTTTTAATTTGAAATTTTTTCCAATTATCACCATGTCTTAGTTGTTCAAGAACATCATAGCATCAAGGAGCATGATATTTTTGCGCACAAGAAGTTTTTACCCCTCTATTTTATAGCTTATATTTTCATCATTGGATCCCAAGAATCATTTTTCTATAAAATATTATGTGACTAGAAAATTAATCACTATAATGTATTGACTTTAAGGTTATTTCATATGGTTATTTGCATAATAAAATTTTAAAATTTTAATACCAATGGATTTTAGAATCTCTCTACACTAGAAGGAAGATTGCTACCTCACAAGTAATTCAACCATTTTAATTTTTTTTCCCAAACCCTATTTTTAAGTTTCATATCATCTATAGACTCTATTCTTATGTTCACCATTTCATATGCCCATATGTGGTTGTGGGCCTTCCTACTATAAAACTAAAAAATGCAACCCTTCCCTTTAACCACGACACTCCCAATTATCAGTTTGTGTTAGGGTTGTTCTAGATTTTTTCCACCCCTTGTTAATCCATCATTCCCAAATATATTCTTACCATTTCAGTTTCCTCCATTATCATGGTACAAAGAAAGAAAGTCTAATCAACATCAACTTATTTTGGGAAACAATCCACCTCCAATATTGAAACCTCTTCCAAACAATCTACCCTCCCTCTTTTCTCTGAGAACACTACCACAAATGTTTCTCATTATAACCACCCACCACATCCTATTATTTCCAGGACAAAAAATAACCTTCTCAACCTTCCCAAACTCACACAAAACCTTCATCTACCAAACTCCATCACCCATCACCCTCTAAATCGGAGGTCTAACATCAACCAAAATCTACCTCAAAATGAAGATACCATTTTATTGAAAAACTTAATTATAATCTAAATACAACATCTAATACTATTTCATAACAATCTACACCAACCAAACTTCACCACACATAGTTTCTCCTATATCTTTTTGTAATTATACACCAAAAAACATGTCTATACTCTGAGAATGATGATTTTATTATATGACTCTTGGTCTTGTAGATGAATCCAATGGAAACCAAAAATATTTTGGATTTGTTTTTATGAAGAACATTGGTATGAAAACTAATATTCTCTCTAATTTTTATATTATTCAATTCAAAAACATTCATCATGTATAATAATAATGTTTTTATAAGTTTATACTTTAATTCTAAACTATGGTTGATATTGAACAAGTAATTCTCTCTTATGATTGGGCATAGATAATTGGAGACTAACTCTTGAATATATCTTCATTAGACTAGGTTTCTATAGATCTAAATTATTTTCATAAAAACATATGATCAATTTGTTTGAGACTCGAGAAGTCTAATGTGTATGATATGTGGAAGAATTTGGATATTTATCCAAGAATTATATTTGATTCATATTGGATAAACATTAATAAAATAAAATATGACAATATCCATATTATTCACAAGGGAATCACTCATGTGTGGTCGACCAAATGTGACACTCAGGTATTAGTAATCCAACTTGTTGTATCAATTTTTCTTACAATTTAAGTAATATATGTAATCAGTATGGCTCACCAAGTAATGATTTTAATTAAAGGATTTCATTAGAAAAAAGTGTACTCTTATGGTGGAAATTTCATAACCATTTTGGGAACGAATTTCAAGGATTTCATTATTTTTACCCCCTCAATTCCAATGGCCCTTCAAAGTTCATTGATCACCCTCTATTAGAAGAAGTGGCCATGATTTTCAGATATGAAGATACTTTTTTTGGTAGAAAATTATACCCCAAAATCTTAACAATATTATGTATAAAGTAAATCTCATGCAAATTTTAGACCATGGATACCTCCTTCATAGTTATCCCAATATCTTTTACCTTCATCCCATGATAATTTTTAGAGGGACTGGTCTCATTTTTGTAGATAATAATTCCATTTTGTTTACAAATTTTTTTGGTGAATATGTGATCAATTGGGGATTTATGTTCCACATCTCTATTATTTCCTCATCTATTCCTAATATCCACTCTACCACCATGAAATCCAATGTTCCCCCTTCAAGTGCAAGTACAAACCACCCTGCTAAGTCTTTTCTAGATCCTACTTAAAAAAAGTCACTAATTATACCTTTGGATAACATAAATCATTAGACACTTTTGTAGGAAGTCACTCCACTAGAATCATAGTTCCCTATCGACCAAGATTCCCTTGAGTAATAGTAGAAATGGAGGGTTAAAATGCATGAGGAACCTCCTGAGGTCCCATTTATTAATCTCTCAACTATGTACCACACACCTTCTGGGATTCAATAATCACCCTAGTTTTCCAAAATAATTCCGCCAATGATTAATCCTTCGTATATTTTTTACCAGATCTTCCACCTAATTCTTCCATCCATTCACCCAACCACACTATGGGGTCATATAGGTTAAAACGTATACTATTATTATTAACACATCACCACATCTATGACCCATTTATGATATGGAAACTATTTTCTCTTCTTCTACATCCCTACTATTGTATCCAATAGAGGGACAAAAACTACTTCATGGAGAATCACAATAGCATTTACCAGAGTCATAGTATTCAATGTTTTTGTTTCATTTCATTTTTATACTTTTACTATGTTTTACTACACATGTTTCTTATTCTGAATCATAGTGATTACAAGAACTTATTCTACAACACTTTCTAAATTCTTTGGTGTTTAATTTTTTATCCATTCCCCATTTTTCAATGTTGTGTGATCATTTTGTGTCTTAGATTTCCCATCCCCACACACTTTTTCTGGGATAACACCTTTTTTCTTGTTTTCTTTATATCCCTTAACATTTTTCCTAGTACTTTATTCTTTTGATGAATGCATTGTTAAAATATTCTTTTTGTGTGTGTATATCCTCTTCTAACCGCATTAGAATATTTTCTCTCATAGGCTACCCAATGAGATATCATCACTTAAGAGATCTACTTTGGAATGTTGAAAAATATTAATTTATCATTCACAAAAATATACATTTGAGGGGAAAATTATGAAAAAAAATGTATTGATCTGAATTTGGTATGTTCTGAAATTATTGATGATGATATTTTTAATTCATAATATTGAATCATAGAAACATTACTTTTTTATATGATTTTTTGGGTATATTCTATGAATTAATTTTCTAACTTTTTAATTCCCAATCCTGAGAGGACTCTGATCCTTCTTCAATTTTATTTCTAGTAATCAATTTATTGGGAGAAATCAAAATGTGAATAACTATTAGAATTTTCTTTTATTATTCATAGAGTCTTTATAATATTGTATTATATTTAGATTATTGAGGTAAATAATTTATTTACATTTATACCATTTAAACATGAGACCGAACTTACACCAATATTTTTTGAAACCATAGAAACCATGAAATTCTTTAATAGTAAGTGACATTATAATAGATTTGATCCTTTAGACTCTATTTATTTTAGTATAAATTCATTATTTTTCATTTTAACTTAAATGGGAAAATTATTATTTTCTCGAAAAAATTTTATTATAAAAATGGATTGGGGGTTTGATTATCTTGAATTATTGGGAAATGTTTCCATTAATTTGTTATTGTGCTTTATTTCACCCCCTTATTTCTTTCTAAAATAATATATTATGTCATCATTTGGTCAAAAATCACTATTTTGTAACCAATAATCTTGATCATTTGGAATTGGGTGGGGGATATGAGACATTTCCGAATAAAATATTTCTAAAATTATATAAAACAATAAATATAAAAGGGATTTTAGTGATTTCATGGTTTTGTGAAACATAATCTATATTCAAGGAGTGTTATTTTGAAATTATTTTAAAGATAATAATATTCTATTGTGTGTTACTGGAATTTTATTCATTGTTCTTATAGAATTCGTCCCTCCTCATCACCAATAAATTATATTTTCCCATCATAAACCACTAACCTCAAAACTCCGAGAACATTTTAACTTTAATACAGACGACCTCATGATTTATTAGCTCAAAATATAAGTCGATATTGAGTGATCTGATAAGATTATAGATAGGGTACTCATTGATTGGTATGATCATAACTGTAGGTCAAATGGAATTTTGGGATGAGTGGAATCGTATTTTCTATAAAGGTAGATCATTTACTCACATGGAAACTAATTATAAGTTAAGAATGTGAGTGAAAATATAAAATTTTTCTTTAATTAGGAAATTTTAATTGAGGCAAGATTTGAAATAACATTCATCAATTAATTTGGTGTCTTTCTTATTTTTTAGTATTTATTATATTTCATTTTATTGGGTTTATGGTTTGATGTTTTTCATTGAAAGATTTTTGATCCTATGTGATTCGATGTTGGGGATTTTTCAGGGTGATAATATATGGTTCATATGTTAGGGAGTTTTATAAGTGTACTTTTTTATTCACCTTTGCGTATAATTTTCCAATTGTTCTGAACTTAATCCATAATTTTTATTTCATTTTATTTCTATTTTGATTTGGATTCATGTTTTTAGGGATTTCTATACAATGGATTATGTTTGAAAAAAATCATCTAGCCATATCATAGCTACAACATTGTGTCATGGTCTATTGAATAAAGTTATCCTATAGTGAAATTGTTACCATCATACTATATGACATACACTGATTGAAGGAAAATAAGATATAACAATGTATCATGTGATGTAAAATATTCTCAAATTCCAAAACATGAAATATATAGAAGAAATAAATGGTTCCAATTCCTAGTTATGGACCTCAACTAAATTGTGAACCGCATAGATACCTTGAGGGGGAATCTAATTATGAAACAAAGAGAGACATCCTATAGGATCAATAGAGAGGATCATAGATCATGTGAGTGCACTATCACATGGCAGTAAGGTTTGTGTGGGGGTGGTAGGAGTGTTCCAACAGTGCAAGGAGGTAACCTTAGGCATTAAGGGTCCTCTAATCCTAGTCCAACTTGATGATTTTATGATGGATATAAAAAACATAAATAGAATCTTCCATATTTTTAAATCTTTTATGTATGATAGAAACCATGATCCCACACCATATAATCCATCATTTTACTATTGAATGAGGAAGATTATCTAAAAAAATATTTGATCTTGTCTACATAGTAGAAAAAAACCTTTGTTATAGAACCTAAATTTCATGTCATGGTTTATATTTTAAGGATTGGGAAAGCAACGTCGTAGCAGCATACTCACACCGTAGGGAAACCAATACTAGATCAACTTTGATCCAACCATGACCACTCTATTAGGGATATTTGGGTTGTAATACTTGTAGAATTGAATTTCTAATTCAAAATTAGTTCTCTATTATATATAAGATATTATTTTCCCATATAAAATGTTTAGTTATTTTCAAATTTATCATAAAAATGGTGCCATATCATGAGGTATCTGATGTAATTAAACGAAGGTTTATCCAACATGTGAAAGGTAATTTTTGGAGAGGATAATAGGAGGTGAACAAAAATACATCAAAAAATAAAGTAAGGGAGAAATTTCTATGGGAGAGGATCATTTTTATTTTCTATTTAAAAGTAACATTGATTTATTTTGAATTGAATATGATAATTTTTTTAGGAGTGAATTTATTAAAATTTTACTTACCATATTCTCTCATTCATCTTCCACGATGAATTATCTAGTAATATCATTAATGGAAATAAATATAATAAGAGTGAGTAGTAATTTTTGGGATAGTGGATTAAGAGTAATTAACAATAAATGTCAATACAAGAATTTAAAAATGGGCGGTGATTCAATGAGAATAAAGATATGCCTCATTATACCTGTTTTATATTGAATTCCCTTAAATTCATCTATATATAATTTATCACCATGAAAAACAAGATTGATAGATCTAAATAGTTCTAGTTAGATGAATGGTAAAACTAATTTATCCCAACAATTCATCCAATTAGTCCCCATTTTCTATTCATCATAAAATTGAATAACTATTTTTAGGAATCATCCAACCAATATGATCCACTATCATTATTTTATCTGAATTTTATTCACCTCTTAATATGTATTAATACCTCTTTCATGATCAACTATAGTGAAGCCTATACAATTTTTTTGATTAATAATAATTTTTAATTACAAATAAATTAAAGTCAATAGCATTAGGTTAGGGTAGAATATTCATGTTTTCTTTTTGGTTTAACCTCAGTACTCCACTCATCTATACTAATTTGTAGTAGTATTTTTTATTAGGGGATTTATGATTTCAATTATATACACTAACCCACATTCCTGTGAATTGACAACACCAAGGAATGTGTCAGTAGTCTATCCAAAAAGAATATATAATTATTATTTTCAACCCTTATTTTGTTTTACATATCATTTCTCAACCCTTTATCTACCAAAAACCATCATATAAAGATCAAATTATTCCATCCATATGATTCTTCATGTTTTTTTAAAAGATATCATTTCACATCATGTAGGATGAACAACATTATCGGGTATCTTTGTTTTATTTAATTGACATATTTTAGTGAAATATTTTCCCATATCTTCTCTCTTTTATGTATTTACTTCTATATGATGACTTGATAATTTTTTAAATTATTCGGTTTCATTAATTTATTCACTAAATGAATAGTGTAACTTTTAACATCCTCCATAATTATGGAAATTTTATTATTCAATGAAATTATGTTCATGGATTCCCTTTCAACTCATATTGAGGATTTTATAGCCTCAATTTCGACTATATGTTCCCTTTAATTATTGGATTTATTCTTAAAATTACACTATTGAAACAATATTTATTGAAAACAAATTATCCTTCATTATATTGGATATGTCCTTGTCCTTTGTTACCAACTAAAAATTTATTCACCTCATTAATAATAATTTAACTTATTATAATAATCTATTTAATTGTCCATGTATCCATGAAATTTGAATTTCATCAATGGGAAAGATATCTCGCTCTTATTCGTTAGTGTATTTGAATAACTATCAAATATTTGGAATACTCTTAGTGTTTGGAATTGATAGTATCCTATCGACATTTTCTTTCCTTTTATTTTGAATCATGATCAATTATTAATCATTATCTATTTTGATATATAACCATTATATAAAAAATTTCACTTTAATATGGTATATGATATTTTTTCAATAACTTCCTTATGTTTTCATGAGGTTTTTTGAATATTTTATTTGAAAAACACACTGTTAAAGCTCCCAAATTTTAACTTGTTCTTTAATTATCCATGTTTCGACACAAAATTGATTTTATTTTTTAGGTTAAACATTAATTCAAGTAATTTAATATATTTTCTTTGTTCATTAATATTTCCATTAACATCTTCATTAACCTGAAATTTTTATTCTTTTTTCAGATTGAAATATGATAATTCCATTTGGATGACCTATAAAACAATTATTTCAAGTGCAAATTTCTCTAAAAATGTTATTATATCTTTAATATCATCATCATACTTATAGTACTCCATTATTAATCCCCAAATATTTTTATTTATAATTCCTTTTATCTCTATCTATTAATGATCTCCTTTATGTTTCATTTAACGATCCACTACACCATTTGATTGATTATCATTATTGAATTTAGTTTCAAAATAATTAATAATCTCCATCATTACATAATTTAAATTTGGTATAAATTCATATTTTACTTCTTTAAGAATAGGTCCATCATTGGCTACCTCTTTTCCTACAAAGATCCTTTGAATTTTTTTCAGGTTGAATTCAAAAATTATATTTGGAATTTATTCTTATGGGAATCTTATTTTATCTAATTCATAAGTAAAATGTTTCTTATTTTTTTATCTTTTACCCTCAAATAAATTTTTGTGATGTGTCCTACTCTAAAACAATACCAACATACCTACATTATATTCTTTTAAACTGTCCATTCCTTTGTTCGAATTTTCTTTCACTAGTGAGTGGAATTTAACACTTACTTATTCAACTATATTATCATGGTTAAGTTCAAGAATATTAAATTCCTTAAATTCTAACACCTTGGATGAGTTCATTTTTTTACAGATATCTATTTTCCACTATGAAACAATATAGATTATAAATAAATAATTTAATGAGATTTAGTTATTCAAATTCAAATACCTTTTCATTGTACAAATGTGGGAGTCTCCTTTGAATGCATAAAATGATTTAATCTTTCACGATATCATTACCAAGTCTTCATATGTTTCTATATATATATATATATGTTTTGATTAAATAAACCATCAAGTAATTTGTTGGGGTATATCCATATATCATTAATTTTGTTAGGTAAAACTTGATGTTTGGTCTCTTTAATACTTTTATGGATGTCATGGATTTTGGAAATATTATCCCATCTGTATTTAGTTGTAGTAAAACCCATTAATTATATTTATTTATTTATTAAATAGATCACTATATTAGTATTTTTCTATCTTTTTATCAGAATTCAAAAGCTAATTTTTAGATACATTCAATGAAATCATTGTCAGATCATTGATTTGAATTTAATAAATTATGGTAGAGAAAACATCTTGCCTGGGAGAAAATAGATTAAATATCATTCTTTTATTTAGTAGAAAATAATTGTGTCCATTAAATATCTTAACTCATTCACATTGACACTATTCTTCATTCTAATACTCCTTTGAGATATATTTTATAGATTGATCTTTCGAGATCTGATAGTACATTTCTTAATCACTAATTTACAAACCACACTAAGAGTGGGATACTTTAGGTTATATTATTTTATTTCAATATGAAACTTAATCTCATGTTAGTAAGAACTTAACAAATTTTCGTGCAACCCTACCAAGAATTTCAACCAATTTAATAAATCATAATGAAATTAAGATATTACTCTGTTCTCCCAAATGTGAAACATATAATAAGTGTAGACTCATAAGTGCACCAATGTAGAAATTATTACTAAACTCACTTATTTTGATTATAATGTATTGAAGATCAGTTTATTATCACGTTATAAGACCACCACCTCTTTTTATCTCTCCAAACACTACTTTGATATGTGGTCACCAAAGCATTTTATCGCATTCCATTACAATGAAATAATTGTAATATGGCCAATAACCCAAACTAACATAGGCATGTCATTATAATGCTATAAATATCCCTTTCATATCCTTGTTTCCCATTGAATATTTATTATAGAAATAAATCAATATATATTTTACAATGTTATCTTATCCATTAATATTTGATACTTAAATACATTATTACTTCTTTTATCTATTTTTATATATCATAACATCTCTTAATGAAACATATACATTACAAGATAACTCATATAGGGTCTCTCCTCTATTTCCTCTATATATCACAGATTAAGTTACTATTAATATCATCCAAGTTAATCGAGTTAAGCCTCTCATAAATTAGTGATAAATTTCAAAATATAAAAGAAATTAAAATATATAAAACATATTTATCTTTTCAAACCAATATATGTAGGATTTTACCCTTGTGTGTTGATAGTTAAGAAACTTATTCTTTTATAATAATGACTAATAAATACCCTATGTCACAAAAATATATTATTTACATATTTAAAAAAAATTATGTTTATTCACCATGACATGTATGTGTCTTCCATGAAAAGTCAATATTTTTCCCATAAAATCATGATATTACGCAATGAAATGACTCTCATCTCATATTTGTTATTATATTCCACTTCAACATCATTACAACCTCTGATTGAGCATGAATTTTGGACATACTATTTTATGTAAACCATTTTGGCTGGTTTCTTCTACATTTACAGATGTCCTATCAATAATGATGTGTTTATTTGTGTTATAACATGTTATATATTTAAAAGGTATGTTTTATATACTTTGTTAACTATTATCTATACCAATTCACCTCAATATACCATTTTTATTTTATTAACTTCTTCATTGATATTTTAATATTCCCCATGGCATGGTTTTAATTTTATTTCATAATAAATATTCTACCCTCATCAAATTATCTCAATAATACCATATTTGACCAGTTAAATATTTTCCATAAAATACATTATCTCTTATCGTGTTATCAATATTCTATTCCTTTGTATAACATAGTATCCAAAAAATAATATAGTTGAAGTTAAATATAAAAAATTCATCTATTATCATACAATATATAATATTCTTCAATATATTTTGTAGAACACCTACAATCATAAAATCATGTAAACCTCAAAATATTGAAAAATATAACTAGACACTAACTCCTGATACCCAAACATGGTCAAGCTAAGTTTCTGTAACACCACCTCCAATATGTTTTTGATAATATGATTTTATATATATATATAATAGTGGTTATTATAAAAATACTAAATAAATTCTTCCATCAAACTCTAATGTGTCAATGTTAATAGATCATTCCGTATTATAAGTGAAATAAAGAAGATAAAATAAAATAACCAATAAATTTATCTCATTGTATAATTATATATCATCACAAATACCATAACTAGAATAATATATAATATACAATACACACACATAAAATTTACATCAATATGAAAAAAATGGACCATTCCTACAAAAACAATCAGCTATAGATTCATTGTTCCCAATGAAAAGTTTCTTATCTCTAGAAATAATACAATCATGTTTGAGGTGAAATCGATGTAATTCTCAATTTTATATCCAATGATCCTATAATTACTGGATGTTATATCATACCCAAAATTGAATCTTAGGCGGATATTTTATAAAGAATAATGTTTTGATGTAGATATAAAAATTATTATTTTGATCAAAATATTTGTTGTAGTGTTAGTGGGATTATATATAGTGCTTGAGTAATATTTAATGTACCTATATTGATGATTTTAAATGGACTATCAACTACATATTTTCTTATGTGATTATAAATCACTTTTTGAACATTCTTGTGTAAAATTATATGGTCATCAATGTGGACTTCATCATTCACACTACTATCAAGTAAGAACTATTTCATGCTCTACATTATTGAAGAACCAAAACCCCCATAAACTAATCAACTTAAGTCTCATTACAATGACCCTCACACCTGAATACATGTTGGAAAATTATCTCAGATCCCAATATCAAAAAATGCCACATGTCAAAGCTATGTAATACACACCCCATCCTAGCCTTTATTTCCAAAAAAAATATTCATACCAGTTTTAAAATAGAACATAATTCATGAAATTAAAATACATGATATGCATAAAAGGGTTATATCAGGGGTTCAAACCACTAATATTGTTTGTTATAGAGTGATTTTATCAATGACTTTAGACATTTTAGTTGTTTAGTTCTAGTTTCCACATCATTGGAAATAATGTTATTTAAACAGGGAGTTATAGTAAATAATATTTTAGAAATATTCATTGAAAATCATATCCATGTACTATGTAGATATTGAAAAAAAATTATTAGTTTTTCCAATAAAAAATCCTTATGAGGATGTTTATATCATTAAAAATCTATCATTAGAGAATTTATGTAATGATTGGTGTGATCACTTATAAGTCAATAATTTATATCTCTTCATTCATTAATAGATACCACGTTTTTGTAGGAGTGTGGGAAATTTCATGAACGATATTAATTTTTTTTTATTTTGGTGTTGTGCGTGTGCCTTACCCATTGTTCCCCTAACAAAAAATTGTTACATTTAAAAGTACTATTTTGAGAACATAGATCGTGGTGAGTGGCTTATTAATTAAATAATAAGATCTAGAATACCTTTACATATCTGATAATTATTAATAATTTGATGTCTAAATGGTGTATCAATTCTATGAGACAACATTTCATATCTGTGATCTTTTCCAATTGTTGTATTAGTGATGATTTCTATTATGTATTTCTATATTAACATATAAAATTATATTTATGGTGTGGTTCAGTGGTTTTGTTATTGGAAAAAGGAAAATCAAATATTAATGTATTTGATGAGATGGAATCATGTTTTTAAAAAATATAGAAAAATTGAAATTTATATTAGAGACATCTATGTATGTCATTTTCTTGTTTCAATCTAGAGAATATAGAGAAAGGTGAATGTGATAATTTTTACCAGATGGTACTTGGAGTTGTACATATGATGTTAGTATAAATGTTTTTCAATATATTGGATATGAATACCATTGGTGAATTAATTTTTACAGTCACAAACTTGTGTGAGAATAATACCATAATAAATGATGTATTGGTAATGGGTAGTTTCATTAACCTAAATATTTGATAAGGATATTTGATATTTTATCATGTGAAAAATTTTACAAAATAAAAATCTATTTATATTTTTTGAATGTGAAATTTTAGAGTGAATGATGGGTTCTAATCATGTTATTATCATTGAAAAATCTTTGGATTTGATGGTAAATATTGTGATCTACTAAAGTGGTAATGCTAGTGGATATAAAGAATGGAGATATGGTAAATTTGTGTTCTAGGACCTACATTTTTATATTGTCTGATGAAAGTGAAAATGAATAATTATTGAAAGGATAATAAAGTAAGTTATATAGGATTATTTGTGAATACAGTAGTTGAGTAAGATAAATACAACATGTTATTATGTATCAATAGTCCATTAATGTTTTATATCAGTAACTATGGAGAAATTTTCACTATATAATAGAAAGGGGGTACCAGGAAAATTATATATCCATTATTTTTGGTATGTTTTATCTTATCTATAATTATTCTCTTGATATTTTATTAAAAGGTGAATGTGAAAAAGATTTAATTCTTGCTGAATTCTCAGGGGATTGGACATATACATGGATTAAAGAAGATCCTAATTTTGATAAGTTGATGAGATGGTGTGGGTTTTAGTGAAACATTTTTTTATGAAGTGAATAATATTTCGAAGGGTTACATGGTGCTGGATAAAGGTGTGAAGGATATCATATTTTATATGATATTAATTTCATATATTATAATATTTATTAGTCTATTTACAAAATATTTCTAGTTATTTCAATTCCCTTTTAGCCACATGACTAAGAAGGGAATATGATCTTTGGATACTAATGGGATACTAAAACTAAATAACTTATTTTAGATATCATTCTAAGAGTGTATCCTTGGAAAGGATAAAATATTTCCTTTTTCTATGCAAGTATATATACTACAGTCTCAAAAGCTAGAGCATGTATATATTGATGTATGGGGGAAAATTTTGGTATGTTCCCATAGTTATTCACTATATTAAATTAACTTCATCAATGATTCCATAGGTTGATTTTTGGTGTACATTTTAATAAAAAGTTATAATTCATTGGAATTCAAATTAGAAAGAGATCCATTGTGGAAAACGAGACCACTATAAAGCTAAAATGACAGAGTAATATAAATTTAAGAAATTTTTCCAGGATAAGGGAATCGGGATTTATAATGCATTAACCAAGATTTTAGAATAAAATATAATAAATAAATAGATCAATGAGACTCTAATTGAGATAACATAGAGTATAAAATTATTTTTTAATTTTTAAAATATTATTTAAAAAGAGGAAATGAATGTTAAAAATATTTTATAAAAATGATACTTGTTTAAATAATTTGGAAAACGTTTCTGTATAAAATTTAAATTTGTAAATTGATCAATGTCTCACACATAAAGTTACTTAGAATAATTTCTTATATCCATATGGATGTAAGTGAACGTTAAAAGATACAAAATAATTCATGTGCATATTTCTTTGTGGTGTATGATGGTGAATATTTTGGATTTCAACTTGGGATAATGATAAATATGTGGTCATTAGAATCTATAGTGTCTTCTGAATTAAAGGCATCTTGTACAAGTATTGATACTTTGAGAAATATATTGCTGAGAAAAAATAATAAAAATGATTACTGAGGATATATTAATTGGAAATAAAAAAATAACTCTTTGATAGAGTATTTATTATCTATTGGAAACTAATGTTTAAAAATAATAGAAATTGGTAAATTTCTATATGTTATTAAAAGGGTTTATGTTACAAAATATTCAAAAACAACTAAATCCAAAATGGTTTTTCTAATAAGAAATGTTCATCACCACATTTAGTTGAGGGGTTCTACTAGGTTCTAAAGGAATGTAACGATTTTTCAATAAAACATTCAATATTTTCAATAAATGTGTGGTGGTGAGTTAACAATACTAAAATACTTAGAATTTCTAAGAAACCTAAAATAACAGTAGTGGGAAATAAAGAGATAGATATATTCCTTTCATGTGAATGAAACATGGGAGTGGAAGAATCGACCAATAAATAATAAAATAATTCCTTAACAATATTACTATCATTATTATGAATAATAATATGTAATAAATTTTATAAGGTGAATTTTTTTTGTGAATTTATTACAACAAAAAGAAGGGACTAACATTGTTGAAACCTTATCTTTGATGGTGAAACATTCAATAATCTAGATAATATTGGGAATTGTTATAATAAAATGTTAATATCATAAAAATTTATTATGAAGATTAACATCCATAAAAAGGATTTAGAAAATAAAATATACATATAGAAAAATATAAAATTTAAAGAAACTGGAAAATAAGATTTGGTGTGTTAATTCGAATATAGTTTTTAAGTGTAAAAACAAGAACCCATAGACTGGAAGAAAAATTTATGCATTCATGATTGTGAAAGTTTTTCTCTTGTATAGTATTGATCATTATCATTAATTAGGTATGTTTAGTGATGGGATTTTCTCCATACATGTCATACATGTGGATAACATTCTCTTGACAAGTTCATAGATGGATTGAGAAGTATTGCTAATGAGAGATAAAACCAAAACATTTGTGATGAAAAACGTTTGTGTGAAAATAGGATTTGGGGATGATGATTGGTAGAGACTAAAATATTTTGATAATGATTTTATCTCGATCTGACTACATTTTAATGATTTTTGAATTTCTTTTATTTCCTATATATAAACCTAGTTTTACCTCATCAATCAGCACGTTCAATATATAAAAAAGAGAAGCTACCTAGAATGGATGATATGTATATGTATATGGGAAGGGAACAAAAAATATCAAAAATTAGGATCCTGATATATTAAATGGTTTTAAAAGGCTGAATATTTATTATTTATTTTTTGTTTTCAATAGGTTTATCTAAAATGTATGAAATAAAAATTGAAAGTTATCATGTAGATACTCAATTATCTCAAAGGATTATTAAGAATTATATTTATGATTTGGAACATAGGAATACTTACAAGGAAATTTTCATGTAAACATCAGAGAGGATTTTGATAAACCAAGGAGTATAGTAACATCACCCCTTGTTTTGTGACCACTGATTTGTTCCCATACCAGATAATTCCATACTGAGCTTTGGCAGGGCACCCTATACACAAAATTATTCTAAATAGCATTGGGAGTTTAGTGTGTTACCTTCGGGAGACTATAAACCATATTAGAGTGTTTAATAATAGGGAAATAGAAAAAATGTAATCCACTAATAATAAACAAAATAGTACACATAATCAGTAAATAAAAACATATGTTATATCAAACATAACGAAAAAACAAAAACCATGTAGACCCATTGCCAAGCCAGCACATAATGACTGATCACCCAATTGGTTGATTAAATAGAGAAATAAATTAAATTAATTAATTATTTTAGTATCGACATCATCCTATAATTTCACCTCATCCATATATTTACCCTATCTAAGCTTATCCAGGTGAATGATCTCATATTGAGCCTCTACCAAACCAAAACCTACTAATCGTAAAGGATGATGGATTACCCAAGTGTTAGGGTTCCCCAATTGGAGTGTGAGTGAAACTTAGTTGGGAAACACAAAAATGGTATCTTATATAACTAGTAAATAAATGTAATTTGGATTGATATTATAAATTGAATTATTAAATAATCTATATAATTATAAATTAATAAATATTTTTGATCCTTATGTTCTACTGTGAATCCCAGGATCAATTATACCAACTTCAGTCAGTACCAAAGTGTCTATGAGAATAAAAAATCACCTTGTAGGGATTGATATCCATCTTGAGGATACCACATACTAGCCTTCACTAAGAATTAACCACATATCCTAGGTGTTATCTTAGGCATCCTAATTAATAGAAGTCTATATCAAGATACAAGGGAGAATCTTACAACACATATAGGATTAGAATCTATTTCAAAGGAATCCTAGGAATCATGTAGTGATAAGAATCACAAACAGATCCTAGTAATCACAATGAATAGCATATAACATTACTAGTAATCTCCACAGATCCTAGGTCTCACTAGGAATCTCATAAATCATCACCAGAAATCCCACCAGATCCTAGGGATAACTAGGAATCTCACATAACATTATAAGGTTTGACGACTAGATCCTTGAGAGGTTATACCTATCCTCCCCCAATCACTAACTACCACTATATCTTATGGATTTAATATCTATCATCTCACACTCTTCAAGAATATCTCCATCCTAGGGAGGTGATATGTGGAATCTGTAAAAATCAAGTTCCGTAATATCATTGGGAGTTAATCACATGAATCTATAAACATATAGATGGGGGAATTTATCAACCTGATAACATCTATTGATAATATAAATAATAATAATAATAACATTTCTAGGAAACTTTCTTAACGGATCTCATATAACCATGTTCTGAAACTTATGTCCATGAACCATCCATTTCAAAATATAACATTGAGTCTCACATCATTAATTTTTATTCTAAGGTGATGCGTGTAATAATTATTATCAATTCCTACACTAACCCTATCAAGAGTTTATATAGTTTTCTGGGAACCCACTAGGGTCCCCTATCCCACACCTAAGAATGAACACCTTACACAAGTTATCTAATCTCGAACTCATCCCTTAGACCAATCACAACACATAGAGGGCCCAAAATCCCTTGACATCATTATGGTCATCAAAAGAACTCACTGTCCTCAAGAGGTCTTCCACAGTTGCACCAGTCTAGAGAGTTTGTATAATTTCAACCTCTCTTTCCACACTCCTCCTAGGGGGTCCTATCATGTCCAACCTTATATAATATACCTATGCAGGCACATCTTCATGCTCACATACTAAATTGGAATAGATACACACATCTCCCATCAATAAACTAATCTAAAGGATATAAGCCCTCTCTTAGTCAAAACATGGCCCATGTGGGCCAATCATTCCGACTCATTACTCATCCCTTCACAAGGGAACCTAAGACACCTATCCATGTTTTCCAGGTTAATATGATATATTTAATTTATACCCCCTATGGGGTCCATGTTTCTGATGGATCATGGTTATAATCTAAACCTCATTCATCTATGTTCAAAGATTCATTATAGTTTTCAAGGGTACATCATGGCCAATGTCACCATCATTAGTCCAATCATAATAATTATACTTCAAAAAAATAATTCATTTAATAATTAAAAAATTCATTTCATTTAAAGGTTAGTTGCATGTAGGTGTCAAGACATTATATCACACACATGTGTACAAAAATATTTTTTTACTAAAGATTTAATGTTTGAGGGACCACATACCTCATTTATATATCTATTCCCTTTTTAATGGTAGCTTGATCATCCTCATTGAATCTCAAATGTGATTTTACAACCATTATCCATCAATACAAGGATATAATTTCCTAATCTATTTTATAGTTAATATCAAAATTAAATTAAATGGAATAATTTATATATTAATTATTATTCCTCAAAACCCCCATTTATAGCAAACAATAATCCTCTAATAAAAAATAAATAAAAAATGATTGAGTTGTTTTATAAAAACATGTTTCTTTTATGCATGGGGGGTACCTGCTTAAGGGTAGAATCCACCACCCATAAAACAGGACACCTACTTAAGGGAGATAAGAACCTTACATTTATACAAATACATTGTGTTAGGGTAAGAGAGACCTTACCCTTACGAAAAAACTCTGCATAAGGGTGTTTTATACCTTTCCCTTTTGAAGACAACTACATAAGGGTATAAAAAAGCTTACCCTCACATAGATCGTTGTGTAAGGGTAAGTAAAAGTTTACTCTTATATAGAGATTTCTATATAAGGGTAACATGTAGTCCAAAAATATAACATTATTTATTCTTTAAATTTTATTCTTTCTAATATTATTTTACTTTTTAATTATAAAACACTATGAAACCAAAAAAATGCAGAAATATCAATAATACAAACCACAACCATGAAAAATTCAAGATCAAAAAAATTTTATTTTAAAAATAATCACTACAATACAAATAACAAAATAAAATTAAGAAATTACTATGGAAATAGGAAATACTAACATATTTGGCCAACCTTATAGCGAATAAACAAAGATTGAGCTTGAACCACATTCTAAGGTTGTTTCATCCTGATTCTGATGTAATTAAGCTCTTTAAGGAATAAATTCTTCTCTATCTCCCCCTTTCCCTCTTGGTTCATGAAAGACAAGAAGTGAATCCCTCCAATCGTGTAATGTGTATGTGGAAAGTAATAGTGGGAAGAAATATAATTTTTTAAATTAAATTAATTTTATTACATTAATGTAATTTAAATACCACGTGAAATGCTTCTCTCAAAACCTAGAACCTGAGAAGATTTCAAAACTTTCCTATGTAAAAACCTCAATTCCAGACCCAACTAAGAAGTCCAAATTTCAATCTAGGATGGTGTTTAAATTCTATAAACATTCACACTATTAAAATATTTAAATTCTATTTAATAAATATTTCAATATATTAAAAAATATATATTTATCTTAAAATCTAACCAAACATCATCCCAAGGGTAATCAGATTATTTTGAGATAATTGGAACATTCAGAATATAATTACGAGATTAACTATGAGGAAATATTTTTATTTTATAGCTCATACACACCAAGAACAAAAAAATGAAAATTACCCCTAAATTTCAAATCCAGAAAAAGTGAGGATATTTACAATATCTCCATCATGAAACATATAAACCCAATAATCCTTAATGTCCATCTAATAATAAATCCTTATATATCTCAAACATGAATTCATTCACAACTCTCTGTGTTCTACATCAAAACACCAAATGATTTTCTACAACTAAACTCCAAACATGTGGTTCCTGATTCCTCAAAAACTAATCCATTGGTCATCATAATCATGGATACTGGGATAATTCTCCATGAAATCCATCCATCTAGAGGTGCTACAATGTCATTAGTAAATTAATTAACATTCTTATTATGCTCCCCACAATAAAACCCAGCTCACAATGGATAATTTCGATCCATGGTTCTCCCCACCATCATAATTTCCTACCAAAACAAATTTATCAAGGTCCAAAAACCCATATAATGTCATTTCCATTACAACATTACCAATTATACATGAAAACAAAATTCAGATCTCCATTATTTGACTAATCTAAAAAATAATCTGGTTTACTCAACAACATGTATCTCATCATCCAATAATGATTCATTAAATCCCCTGTGAGTTTTTAGATCATCCAAATACTCACACTAAATTCTATTCCCGGAAAACATTTTAATTTCCATGGCTAGATCCTCAACCAACCAAAAGATTTAATAAGATCTCACCTCTATCACAGAAACATTATTTATCTCACACAATTAAATCACATCTAAACCAATCTGAGTTAGATGCCAATGCACAGACTCCATCCAATATGATATCTAAATCTAAATTTTATTATTCACCTAGGGATTTGATACAATAATATCATATTCCCATTGGAATCCCTATTCCATCTTTACCACCCACCAACTGGTCTCATCACACCCACAACCCTACCAAAAATGGGGGAACACCTCTAAATCCCATGCTTCATCCATTACCATTCTTAATGACTAGACATTAATGTTCAACTCATACCAAACAACCTACACAAAACAACAGCCACATCATATTCCCATATCATGGATCTTTCACCACATATGGCCACTAAATTTTCATCCATAATGAGGATCACACCTCACATGGTCTTCAGTTAATTCTATAGCATGTTACTTCTCTTATACCTCTCTTTGAGCTCAACCTCAACAAATTCTAACCACATGCCTCTTGAAAATAATTCTAATTGAACCCACTCGATTCGACCATTCCATGGCACACTAAATCATCTCTGATGTCTTCTATACCATAGAGGAACATCTCAAAATCATCAAATATCTTGCAAACAATACTATCATCAACCATCTCCAACACACCAGCTATACGATCTATTTCAAGTGAATCAATGTTAAAATCATTTGATTGAAACTCATGTCATCATATGATAAATTCACTATAATGGTGAAAAATATTCCCATTAAAAATAAGAATATCCAAGTAAAATTAAGACCCAGTATTACCCTATATACCCTCTTAGTGGGAAAACCACAATTCACCCCTCAACAATCCTAGATACACATGCCTAAATCATTGTCCATTCAAATTGTACGTCAACATCATCTATTCAGATCATTATCATCAATCTTAAAAATCAAGGAATTTCACCATTTAAAACATTTATCAAATTATCTCCCACCAACCGACATCATTTTGAATCTACCATAATAAACTCTTTCTCTTTTAGCGCTCTATAAAGCACATCCTAATCAGTATGGTTAGGAAATCGACCAGTCATGCTCAGCTAAAACTATCCTCAATACTCTATTAACTTGCACCAATTTTCATTCATCATGAAAATACAAGTCATATCCATGATTATACAATATAACAGTTATCACCACACATGAAAACATCCCCTAAACTAGAGAATCAATTCATGTATCTCATCTCTATAGTAATAGTAAGTATGGGCCAACCCCTCTCTTAGGTTACCCACATATCTCACAAAGAACTTTCCCATACCACCTATCCCATAAATCAAAACTGAAATATGGAATAACTCATGGGAAATACTGCTATATTCCCTTCATGAAAATCACACAACAACTCATGTTTCAACACCCACTCTAGGTTTCCAATACACAGTTATAGATATATATGTATATATATATATATATAAATATACATATATGCATATATATATATATATAAGGCATCAAATGATAAGCCACTGGCCTACTCATAGCCACTGATTCTCACTGAGAATCCATATATAGGACAACCCCAACAAGAATCATGATCTCATGCTAATCCTCACTAGGCAACCATATAATAGAGTCTCCCCCTAGAGGATCACATTTTAATCCATCAGCATATATGTATAATAACATAACCCAAGATGATACATGTTTAATCTCTAGAAACATATTGTTTAGTTAACTATAATTCCACCCTAAAGCTATATGGGAAAGCACCATATAGGTTGTTGTTGACATTTTTTGTAACGAAACCTATTTTCATCCACCCTCAGGAGGTCTATCTAAATTGAATCAGATACTTATACCAACCTATAATGGTCGTTCTACATCCCTTATGAGGGGTAATAGACATTATTTATCAAGGGTCATCCGGCCATAGAATCTGCATGACCTATCATGATAGAAAACATTTTAAGCTTCAGATGATTTGAATTCCACAAACAAGTTATAAAGGAAAAACCTATATAAGTTATTCTTGTAATTTTAAATAACAGAACCTTATATCTTTGTTAAAATCAATCATAAAAAATTAGGTATGTGTATTTCATGTGAGTCTTATAGTCAAAATAAGGTGCATGTAGATAGGTCTCCTACCAATTACCCAATAAAAATAACAATATATTATAAATCCATAAACATAGTGCAACTCACAAGTTGAAATTGTACCACTCTTGAGGTGAAAGGAAAGAATTGTAATCCCATATCCATAGTAACCTAAACTGACTATCATGAAAAATGTTCATGATACACTAGTTTTATATCCTTTAAAATCTTCAACACATTCCTAATCCCATTGTATTGTATCCCAAATAGAAAGATAAAAGAAAAGGGAATGTTAATACCAATTTGTAATTCCCATCCCTCGTATGTGGCCATAGTGTAGTTCCCATAACATAGAAGTTTCTATTCACCTTAGGTACACCTCCTCATATGTTAGAGGTAGCCAACTAGAAATGAGGGTCTAGGGTGTTTCCATGAAAAGATTTACCCCCATTTCAATGTGTGAAATAATAGGGATATGACTAAATGGAATCTATAAATAATAAACATTAGAGTATTCATAAACAATAAAAAACAAGACAAGTTATACCTAATGTAATTGATAATAAATCAATTATACAAACTAATAGTATTTCTAGATTATAATGACCAATCACCCTTCTGATAAACCACATGGAAATTAAACCAAAGGAGTAAAATGTATGAGGCTGTACTACATCCTCAAATCCTACATCATCCACCTAATAATCATATCTTATCCTATCCAATTTAATGATCTATTATCAGACTTATAACTATCCTAAAACTATAAAAAGTAAATGATCCTTAGGTTACCTTGTTTCGGAGCTAACCAATAAGTGGGTGAGTACAACTCAAAAGGGAACAACTAACATAGTCTTGTGCCAAACCAATAAATAAAGGTATTTTCTTGTGATAATCTTTGAAAATTATTAAATAAACTATGAAATCATAAATGAATAATTACTAATGATACTAAAGTTGTTACATGATCCTCGTGATTGAATATACCTACTTTGGCTAGTTTTGGAGTGTCTCTATACATAATAGACGACCTCATAAGGATACATGACCAACCTTGAGATCTCACATACATGCCTCCACAAGGAATAAAAAACATTTCCTTGTGAGTATCATATGAATCCTAAATAATAATTTTCTCAAGATCGAACCTAGGTAATATAAAATGAATATTACTATACTTTTAGTCTAGACAACTATATATTATACATATTAAGAATCATGTAGTACTAGTCATCACTACCTAATCCTTGGAATCACTAGGTGTCATAAAAATCATCACTAGGATTCCCTCTATATCCTAGGAATCACTTGTCATCTCATAAATCATCAACATTAATCACTTCATAACCTATTAAAACTATGCCTCTCTCCTAACATCATAAGTTTAGATAACCAAATCCGAGGGAAGTAATATCTAGCATCCCCTAATCACCATGTATCAATGAATCCTAGGGAGTTCATCCTTAGTATCTCACACACATCAAGAATCTCTAGATCCTTGAAATGTGATCCCTAGAATCCAACATCTTCAAGAACCATTGGATCTAAAGGAGTTAATCCCTAGAATTCATAAACAAATATCTGGGGGCCTGAATCCATAGGGTAACATATCATAACAATATGAATAATAATAATATAATTGGTTAGCCACATTCCCAACCCATATCGTATAACAATGTTTAGCCTATCAAGTGTGGGATCTATATCTATCACAATATACCTACTAATCTCACACCATATATTTGGTTTCTAAAGAAACACCCATAATCATCACTAAAAATTTCAATACCAAACCTATCGAGGGTTATTATAGTTGTTCGGGTACCCACTAGGGTCAAAAAGTTCACACCTAAGAATGATATCTGTACACTGGTTCCCTTATATAAAACTCATATCTCGATCCAAGCCCATAAATATGAGGGAATAACATCCATCAACATCACTACGATCATCACACAGCTTCACATGACTCATAGAGAAATCCATACAGGAACCACTCTAGAGAGATGAAAAAATGGTCCCATCTCTTTATGTGGTCCTCTTGGATCAGTCATCTCATTCCAAATAAAATATAATCTACCCAGGTATTCAAACCTAATGATCACATACTAGTGGGGAATAAACACTCACACTGCTCATGAATAAACTAACCAAAAGTCTACAAGGTGTTTCTCAATAATATCATGGCCCACTTGGTCCAATTATTCAATATTATCACTCATACCAACTTATGGGAACATATGAAACCATTTTAAATCCACTATTTTTAAAAAGAAATATTTTTTAATTTAAATCCCTATGGGTTTGATGCATTGAAAAGATCATTATTATAATCAATTCCTCAACCATCGATGGTCATGGCTTTATTGTACAGGGGTCCATCACAGCCCATAGAACCATGTTCAGTCCATCCATAGTAATTTTACTTAAATAAAACATTCCATTTAATTTAATGTCCTATTGCATAAATGTGTAAAGAGGACAAATTACAGTACGTGTCTGTGCGTCTATATATTAAAGGGGGTATTTTCGAGAGACCACATACCTCACTAATTATGTTGTTTCCTTTGTAAGAGAAGCTCAACCATCCTAATTGAATCTTGTCCAAGGGCACATGGCCACTGTCCAACAATATGATTCCATAATCACAATTATAATAATTGAATTAATTTTAAAATAATTTCATATGCCCCCCCTCATGAAACTGGGGGGGCTAGGGGGTGGGGTATGAGGTGCAGGTTGCAGGGTCGAGTCCCCAAGCCTTCTTTATAACGGGCATGTGTGAATAATCCCACCATTTATAAAATAATTTCATAATTTATTTTATATCTCATTTCATAATTTGATTAAATGTAATAATTATTTATTAATTCTTCTCCAAAACACCCCTTTATACCTCAACATAGTCCCTTAAAAAAAGGGGAAAACCCAATTTTGGAAAAACAAATTTGAAAAAATACCCTTATGTACAAAGGGGGATCTTCTGTAATGGTAGAAAACAATACCCTATGCATGAAACATTCATAAGGGTAAGAATAAACTCACCCTTACATAAGTACCATTAATTATTTTATGTGAGACCTTACCCTTATGAAGAGGTCTCTACATAAGTGTGACATATAGCCCAAAAAATACTATATATATATATATATTTATAATTCTTATTATTCATCTTTTACATCTTTCCAGAACACTACAAGCCCAAAAAATCATTTAAAGATCGCTCAAAAACACACAAAAAAATCCATGAAAATTTCATGATCAAACCACCATTCATCCTAAAATAACTCACAATAATCTAAATTCCAAACATTAATTTCAAAACAATGACTAAAATGGAAAACATGGGAAATTAAAATTGCCACCCTACCTCATGGTGAATCACTAATGATCAAGTTGTGACCCCCATTACATGGTTATCACATCCAGGTCTAGAGATATTTGGCTACAAAACTCCTTTACCTCTCCACCTTTAATAGTGGATTCAACCATGATAAGGGGAGAAGGCCTCTCATACTAGAATTCATATATTATAATGATATGGGGAATGAAATATAATTTATTGAATTAATTTAATTTAATTTAATTTAACTTCAATTCCCATTTAAACACTCCTCTCAAAACCTAGAATCCAAGATGATTTTATATATTCTCAAGGTAAAACCACCCTTTCCAAACTCAGTTGTATTGTTAGAATTCAATATGGGAACCAATTTAAGGGTATTCAAAATTTTCATAACAAAAATATTTAATTTTTTATTTAATAATTATTATAATATTATGTAAAATATGGTCAAATAGAAATCTTACCAAACTACATCCAATGGGTCGAAGCATTTTCATGAGATTAATGAAATGATATGACAATATTTTTGGTATCATAGATATGGGGAATTTCATATTTAACACCTCATACACATCCATAATAAGAAAATAAAATTTCCCATCAACATTTTCATCCATAAAAGTGAGAGTATTTTCTATCTCCCCTCCATAGTGCTTCTCATTCAAAAATAATCATCATTAGTCATCCATCCAAAAATATTGACAAATAGTGATCATCAATTCATGCTCAGCTCGCCATGTTCAATTATATAGCATCGAACCAGCTTTAGTTGTGTAACTCCCAAAACATGGCACATAATTCATCAATAACATTAGACCATGCTATTTATATTCATGTATATTGAAATAGATATCCACAATACTTGTTCATCCAATGACACCATAGTTACATTGATTACTTCATCCAAAACCTTATGGTTCCCCCCATGATAATTCTATTCTCATAATGGATAGTTCCCATACATTCTTCTCCCCAACATCAAAATCTCATACCAAAACACATTTATTAGGGTCCAATGACCCAACAGGAATAGCTAACATCTCAGGGAACCGTATTATACATGAAAATACCATTTGAACCTCATCTTCCTAGCCATTATAAAAAAATATATGTCACACTCATCAATGTATTATATCATCATTTAATCAGAAAGTATTTTATCCACAAGGAATGTCATGATCATATGAATAATTATATAGAATTATAAACCTATCATTTAGTGTAATTTAAAATGTTGGACCCTCAACCAACTAGACCGTCCATCAAGCTCTCACCCTAATCACTATCACATCATCGATTTGACGCAATTGGATCACATAAAAACCAACATGATCCTGATGATAATACATGGACACAACCAAATAATATATCTAATTCGCAAATATAGTATTCACCATGTAATTAGATATAGTGGGATTCATCTTACCCCTAGCATCTAAGTGTCATCTCGACTATCCATCAACTGGTTTCATCACACTCATGACCATACCATCACTAAGGGGTTTCAACTCCTTTTCCACTATTCATCTATTACTGAATGTAATGACACGACATGGAAATATTTATCATACTTGACAATCAACATGAAATATCATCAAATTACTATTTCTAAATCGTGAAAAAATCATCCAAAAATACACCAAATTTCCATCCATAATGGGGGATTCACCTCTCGTAGTCTATGGTAGATTTCCCACTATATGACTTATCTTATACAAATCCATGAGGACAACCTCAACAGGTTCCAACCACACACGTAACATATAATTCCTTTCAAATTACCCACTCAAATCGACCATACCATAGAACCCAAATCTATATATGATGTATCCTCTACTATGGAGGTACATCAAACAATTATTAAGTCACTCCGGCAACCAAATACATATCAACTACCTCAAATGCACATCATTATGAGATATTTCATGTAAAATGAACTTATAAAAACATTTATGTTTTCATCATTCCACTGAATAGTTCATTCTTTAAAATGGTGATTAACATACCTTATTATCAAAATAAGAACACCCATGTAGGAATACAACATGGTGTTACCCTACGATATTCTTCAAGTCAGACCACCTCGAGTCCTACATGACTAATCCTAGTCCCACATGTCTAAATCACTATCCAGGGTCACTACATTTCAATATCATATAATCATTGAACAATTGCCACTCTTCTTCAAAATAATGTAATTAAACTATGAAAAAGTGTACCACTAGATTATCCACTATCTGAAGTCATTTTTTATTTTCCAGTATCAATACATGCTCACACCATGCTCCAAAAAGAAATTAGAATCCACTTGTTCTGACACAATACCAATAATTCCCTCATAAACCAAACCTTGATACCCAATGACTAGAACTAAAGGTTCTTTAATCATGAAAATACAATACAACTTCATTACCATACTATATACCAAGTAGCAACTCATGTGAAAATATCTCCTAACCTAAATCATTTGTTCATACTTCTCATGTCTAAGTTACCCACACGTCCAAGTTGAATCCCCTCACGGGTAACTCTCATATCTCACAGGGCTCTTGTCCATCCCACCTATCGTGTAAACCATGCCTCGTATATGGAATAAAACAAGGGAAACACCCATTTTTTCCCATATCAAATTTGAAATGGAAAACCTTCTTCCAATACCCACTCCAGGGTTCCCATATATATATATATATATATATATATATATATCAAGCATCCCATTCCATGTTACTGACATACTCAAGGAAAATGATTCTCACCAGGATTATTTATATGATACTTCCCTCTTATGAATCATGATATCAGTATAATCCTCATCAATCCTTCATATAATGGATCCACCCCTTGAGGATCACATTTTCATCCCTCAAGATATATTTATAATAATGTCATCTGAGAAAATCAGTGTCGGATATCCATAATCATATGGTGTGTTTAGTATAATTTTACCAAGAAGCTATATGGTAAAACACAAAATAGGTTATTGTTTATATTTTATGTTACCAGAAATATTTTCATCAAACCTTAATGGGTCAATCACTGAGGCATATAATGCTTGTACCATCATTCTGGGGTCCATATGTGTCCCTTATAAAAGGGTTTAAATGACTATCATCAAATAGATTCCCTCTATAAAATCTACTTAACCTATCTTCAGTGAAAATATATTATTTTTCAGTTGAGGAAAATAAAACAACAAGTTATATGGTAAATAACTAAATAAGTTGTTGAAATTTTAAAAAATTCAACCCTCTATCATTATTGATATTGATTACACACTAGAAATCATGCATATGTCATGTGAATCATACGTTTCAAATATGATGCATGAATATATGTCTCTCTTAAAAAGGTAAAAATGAAAAACAAGAATAAATCATATATCCAAAATATAAGTACGTCTCACAAGGTGAAATCATAAAACTATAAATTTTAAATTTAAAAACAAAAATAATATATCTTTGGTAACCTGGACTTCTTACTGGAAAAGTTATTTTAATGCACCAATCTGATATCTTCCACAAGCTATGAAACATTCCTAATATATTTCTACCATATCATAAATAGTTAGATAAATTAAAAGGGTGTTTTGATACCACTATGTTACATCCTATCCTAGTCTACAACAACTAAGTTGTTCCCAGACTAGAGAAGTTGTTACTAACCTCATGTACTTGTCTCTGTATGTCGAAGGCTATTGATTAGTAGTGATGTTCTTAGGAGTTACTATGGGGAGAATATACCCCCTTATCTGAGCGTGAAATAAAATTATAATAACAAAATCTAATATAAAAATAATAAACAATAGTTTCCTAATAATCAATAAAAAGAAACACATGCACTATCAAATATAATACAGAAGTAAGTAGTCATGTAGGCCCCTGGTCACACTATTACACAATGATGGATAGTCTACTAGGGCTATCACATGAACAAATATACAAAAGTACTAAAACACACGCACCTCTATTACACCCCCTTGACAGATTTTGTAACACCACATGTTTTTTAAGGAATACAATTCTTCATTATTTTATTAACATCCAAGACCAGGCATTAAGTAAATTGAGATTTAAGAAGAAATAGTTTTATTTAAATTTCATCATTATAACCTAGCCATTAAATTTTAGTATATGAATAGGAAAAAATAATTTATTAAATATATATATTGTTCATAATAAATATAAATTTATTTATAAATGATCGGTAAATAATCACTCAATTTTTAATAAATCCATTTTATTCTCCAAAAATATATTTTCTTCCCAAATGGATTTTACTTACTTTTAATATAACATATTATAAATAATTATTAAAAAATTTTAAAAAAAAATCTATAAAAAGGATATAATTTTCTAAATTATCATAGAAAAATTACCTTATGATCACATTTTGACATGTTTTTTAAAAGTTTGGGATCTCAATGAATAGTGACAAAATAATTATTTCTATTGAATCAATCCAATATAATATTTTTATTCAAGGAAAAGAGGCACATATAAATAGAGAGTCAACTAGGAATCAGGGAGGCCTAAAGTAATGCAAACTGAGGGCATCCACGGAGATCAGATAAACCCCCTCAAGCTTGAAGTAATTTATATTAGGGAGGCATGTGATGTTGGAGCCCTAATCCACCTAATAATTAAGGTGGTCTTCCATCTTATTAACCTCTCTCCATATGTAGGCCACGTGAGTATTATTGTTGATGAGGGATCTACATTTGTGGAAAGCATAGGGTATTGACCAAGGGGTTGATCTTTTTCCATGCAAGGAGTCATATAAGATCAAAGAGTCAGTATCAACATAAGTGATATCATGATTCTTCTTGTTTCATAAAGTTAACTGAGTGATCATTGCTTTGAAATCTTCCCTTAAGTAGTTTCCATTACCATAAAACCAAGTTAAGGCCAGAACAACACTCCCTCAGGTGTCACGTACCACTCTCCTTCCTCACATGTCACCAAATATGCAGTACCCAACTATATTGAGCTTGTAGCATGTTTCGAGAGGGTTCCATAATACCCATTGTCCATGTGGTCTGTTGATGAAGGGTTGAACCATATAGTTGATAGCCTACAATAATCGTAGTGAAAGAGCTTCCCACTAGTAATTGATGAGAGTGACCATGTCCACCAGTAGGTTCCTAGTTCATGCAATGATGGACCTCACTCTGGGAAGGGGTATTTCATACCTAACATAGTTTCTATCCTTCCACAAGAACCAACATCCATCACTATGAACCATGGACCTCACAATCCTCTCCATACCTTAACCATTTTTTCCAGGGAACCATATCTCCCAAAATTAATCATCGTAATGATCATGTTAAGAGAATGCAATAAGGTCACTGAAGATAGTCCAGATAGCGTGATCCTATTCGACTTCAAAGAATAGATGGTTCATGCTTTCCTCCTAGTTTCTAAACTAATGGAATTTGGATACCATGCTGATTCCCACCTTATTGATGTTATCATCCATAGGTACTACATGATTCCTTATTTTACAAGTCTGAAAGTTATATTTTGATGGTATATTATTGCACCAAACCATGCCATTCCAACTATCACGATGATCCCATGAGGATGAGATCTTTCGAAAATTAGTGGTTTTGAATGTATCCAAGGTGGAAGGGGTGAACATGAACTTATCTAGTTCTGATTTTATGATAATAAAATCAAATATATCATATTGTTCCTTTTATCAAACCAAATTGATAAACATTGGATAGAGGTTCAATTCCGTATAAGTGACCATTGGATAAGGGAATACCGAGAATTCAAAAACATAACCTACCCAATTATGGTAACAATATATGATATCACCTTCCCCATCTATCCAACGAGAGTTCTGTTGGAGGATATAGATGAGTGGGTAAATCAGGGACAAGAAGGGAGAGGCATGGCCACTAACAGCATCCACATTTCCTGCACAGTTCTTGGACATTATCTTCCCCAAAGTGTTCGTTCATCAATAATTTCCCACATGAGATTTGCATGCATGTAGTGGATCATATTATTGAGACTGCTCAAATTAATTCCCCCATCATGGATGGGACTTTCTGTCCTATCCCATGAGACCCAGTGTATCTTAACTTCTGAGGGAGAATTCCAAATTAAACTCGACAGAATCTTGTCGGTGGTGTTGGTGACTCCTTTTGACACGTTGGTAGAAGGAACGACCTGGATGGGTGTGGCTGATTGGATGTTTTTGACTACTACAATATGGGCCCATAATGATAAGTATAAGTTCTTCCAGTTAATAATGTGGCTCGTGATTCTTCTCTCAATATTATCAATGTCTTAGATATGAAGTATTTCAAATGATATTGGAGTTCGATGATACTCTATTAAGAATTTAATATGGAAAATTTTATCCCATATTTGGAATTAGGTGGTCCAGAAGAGGCAAATTGCCCCCTTTTATTTTTAGTATTCATGAATATTGTCTATATATAAATTATTATCCCTATAGTAAGGGTAAATCGGGTAATTAAGGTTAAAAATCATATAATAAGGAAACAAATTTCCCAACCACATTCCATTATCCTATTGGATGAGTGTAGTTTGGAAATTTCCATCAAAATCTAGAATATATGGCCACCTTGTTCTATATTTCTTTGATTCTGACTTATCATTTTTCAGAAAAAGGTAAAGACAAAAATGTCAATTTTTTACTAACAAAAACTATAATATTTCCTAATAGTGATAATAAAAAATATGATTGAATATAAATATTAATTTTACATATAATTTTTTGTCATCTTAATTTATTTATATTTTTTAGAAATGAAATAATTACATTAAATTATTATGCAACACCGACATAGTATATATTCAATTAATAGATAAATAAAAAATGAATTTAAAAATATTAAAGGTAAGAGAAATTGAATGAATTTTTTGTTTCATGAATTTTATAGATAAATATAACATGTTAGTGATATTTTAATTTATTATGTTTGAATTACTTTAATTTCATTTTTTCCAAAATAAAATTTAATGAATAGTTCCAAAAATGAAATTAATGATATTTAATAAAAATTATTAATTAATTTAATGATATACATATCCTAAAAACCATATAACTATTCAATTGTTTCATATATGGTTTAAAATAACAACCATGGTACATTTATAGGCATATTTTCCATTTATAGTAAATATAATTATCCCTAAATAGTAAAACTGCGATCATCATGGTAACAGTAAAAAATGGTTAACATTGGTTAAATCCAAAATATAAGGGTGAAAAAATATCCTATACTTGTAAAAATATTATTATATATGATTATTTAGACCCATAATCATATTTTCTTCAAATTATATCAGTTTCGATACATTATCTAGGGAAATTGAATAATATTAATACTTTAAGTAATTCCAAGAGTGCCCCTCCACCAACTTATAAAAGGACACACACTATAATCTATTCTTCACACATCAAGATCATTTCGGTATAGAAAATTAGTATAAAAATATATTACTTACATTCCTTTTGATTTCATAAAGGACTTTACTTAATCATAAAACCCTCCTAGGAAGGATTTTTTTTTGTAATCCTAAATGTGTTGTCGGAAAAATAGATATCGTACATAAATAATTATTTTTGATTTATTTATTCTTCCAAATATATAATTTATTATTAAAACAAGATGATATAATAAAATTTTTATATACCACATACATATATGTTATTATTTTCATGCAATAACCAACATCTATATCCTCTTCCATCAAATGGGAAATGAAACCATCATTCATTTGTACGGAACTCTACCACCTCATAAACCGATGTATTTCATTTTCCATAATAACATCTCATGGAAGTTTATAATAATGGATTTAATTTATATATATTATATTCATTAAATATTAACCATTTTTTAAAATTAATATATCATAAATTATTTTAAATTTCAATTCATTAAATATTGATAACATTGTTTGCGCATATGTGTGGCTTACGATCTCCACGAAGCAATGTGATTTGTTTCTGATTACTGCCTCACATGGATGGTATATATGAGTATATTTTAATAAATAAAATATTCTTATGATTTAATTATAATCTAGAATTTTCAAATTATATTTAACTAATTTCCGTCATTATCGTTGAAAAATGAAAATGTTACTCATCCGTGCGTACATCCTATTGTCTCCATGATTGCAACATATCTAATTTTTCTAAACCATATTTCATGGTTGGTTTTAAAAGTATAATTTATGAATAAAAATGATAATTATGTCATGATTACTATTCATTAGTTGACTTAATAATTACCTCTTAGACCATAGTCAACATATCGAATTCATTTTGTACATATGTTTCGGATATCATCAAATTATCTAATATAAACTTAATTGATTAAATAATTGTATAATACCAGGTAATAAGTGAAATAAATGGAATAAAAAACATTAAAAAAATAGATATGTAAATAATTAACATTAATATATTATTTAGGTAGATAAATAATCTGCATGACAATTCAGGATCAAGGTAACATACTTTCTTTTAGATAAAATACTCTTTTAATGATTCCCTTCCAATTATTTTTCTTCCATGTCCATATTCTTCAAAAGTTATTAAGTAAATTCTTATTACTAATTAAATGGATTTTTAATTTCATTTTTACCATATTTTACTTTATTTAAAGTGTTTTAAGAATATAAGCTTTTTTAGGTTTTATATTAGGGGATCATTACTTTAAAAACATAATTTTAAATGTTTTAAAGACTGATCTTCAAAATAATTCTATTCCATGTCCATATTCATACAAATTATTAATTCTTTTATATTGAATGAAATTAATTCTAAATAAAATATTATTTCCATTTTTAACATTCATTAAAATGTTTTCAAAATGTATTTTTTATGTATTTTATATAGTTATTTTTACTCACTTTTAAAATACAAGAGGAATGTATTATTTTTGACATATGTGGTGTCAGTTGCTTTTATTCTCTCCATAACCAATATTTTATATTTTTATTCTTTTAAATAAAATAGCATTACCCAATTGTGCTAAGTACATCACAATTTTTTTAACTATAATAGATATTTTTATATCTAGAAATTTTTTCCTTATAGGTGTTAGGGATCTCTCCAAACCACCATTTTTCTTTGGGTTATGAACTTTCTCTATCTAGCTAGATTTCTATCAATATTTGATATTATTGAATGATTATAAATTATATATATATGTCTCCCAAAAATATACCTTGATTATTATCTCTTCTTTTTTATGGTGTAACACATGCATCATGTTCATTCCTAAAATACGTTCATTTTGAAATTTCTTTTGATTAAGATATGTGAAAATATTATGGGACTCATTTCTTTACATGAGTAATTATAATTTTTATTCCTTATGATTTATTTTTTTGGAACATTTAATAATAAACATGTAATGATGCATGAACCTATATATTTCTCCAATTCATTGGGTATTTTTTGTCTAATGAGATGTTATTTATGGGATTAGGGAGTAATCCTAATCCACTATAAGACTTTTTACACCATAGGATGTTGTCTTGGAAGTTAGCCTTGACTTGTTAATATATCATGTTTTGTATTTCATCCATATTTAATATATTTCCATGATATTATGATACCATTTAATTTATGTCATTCTACAACATGATTACTCCTAAAATTATGTTTAAAACAATGTATATTCTACTTCATAATGATAAAATGTGAAACTTTTTTTAAAAAGTTTTCCTATGTATTTCCGGATTGAAAATATACCTTTAGGATTTTTATTTTTCTTTTAATTCTTCACATGATATGTTTTATGACAATATTTGGATATAATTTTTGATTTCATGGGTAATAAAATGCTTATTTTGATCCCAAAGTTATATTCTAAACAAGGAAAGTCCTATATATGAATTTATGAACTAATAGGTTTCATTCATTATTTTACTTTTTCCATTACAATGCTTTGTGTTCTAATTCCATGTTTTAAAATATTTCATTTAGTTTTATGGATTAGTTGGGATAATAATGAGTGAAAGATAAGAAATAGGATGATATCCTAGGAAAATAAAACTAGTTATATCCTAAAAGTTTCATTTTGTGAAAAAAATTGATACAATGTTTACGTATCCAATTTGTTATGTAATAATCATTTATGTGAGGAGGATACCCTATTTATCTAAAAATATAAACTATAAAGATCCTTATATGTATGTAAATAAATTATCGGATTAAAAATTATGATTATATATTTTCTAATGTTGGGTTTTTACTTTTAGTATTAGGGTAATTGTTTATATAACATTAGAGATTATGATTATCAACCTTTGGTGAAGACTATATGGATTATATAATGTATATGATACCATCCTAAATTTTTGATAAGATAGATACTATGTGTTTTCCATTAAATAGACCACTTTCTTGATATTACATGTGGTAATGGTTTTTCCACAAATTAATATAGTGTTAAGAACCAAAAAATGTGTTGGTTGAGTATATCTCAACCAACGTTCTAGTGCACGGTGAGTGAACCCTTATTTTCCACCCTTTTTACACTGTTAGAGTATATGCTTTAGATAATTCCCATTTTTATTACAATCCATCATGATCGATTTGAATAAATGAAGATCATAGAGGACCTAGGTTAAACATAATCTGTCATGGATTAAAATGAATATTTCTTGGTTTAGACATCCTATAAATGATTTTTCATAATTATGATTATTGTTTCTAACATAATGATTTTTGGTTTTATTAAATGTATAGATATAAAAGGAATTATGTAATGACCGAAACCCAAGAATCCCAGATGCAGGGTCTTCCTTATTACACTATCAAAGATACAAAGGTTTGAATCATAGAGAACTATTCTATTAAGAAAATTTGGAGAACTAGATACATACCTGATAGGCATTTTACGTAAAAATATAAAATAAGAAACCCATAAATGGAAAACATTGAGAAACCTAAAATTCATTCAAAGAATTATTCTTCATATCTTATGTAAAGGAAATAAAATAAAGGGTTTTTAAATTATTTGTAAGGGTTAAGTACAATGGAATCTATCATGAATAAATAAGAACAATCAAAATGGAAATGTAAGTAACTGAATAAAATATCCATTTAAATAACTTGAATATCATGATAATATATGGAATAATCAATATGAAAATATAAATTATTAAAAAAATTATATTTAATCAATATCATGGCTATCATAACTTGATAAGACATAATCAATATGGAAAGGTAAATAACGAAACACATGTTCCATTTAATCAATAATATAAGAATGTAATACATCCAGAGATAATATCATTATTAACATCCATGGATAATAAAATCAATTTAGTTATCAACGAAGTATATTCTTAATAATTTTATGTAATGATCTCAAACCTTATGATACATATACTATCAAGACCTTTCACAAGATAGTTTTAAATTACAGGTAGAACCCCATTTAATTTGTTGAAATGATTTGTCTCATTAGACATACTGATTCTTTGAGGGGTTATATAAATATAGTCCCAACCTATCACTAAATTTCCATATAATTCCCCATATATTGAATAATTTATTTAATTTATATATTAATATTCCTTATAAACAAATACATGTATTGAGTAAAAGATGTGGATTTCTCAATATTTTCACAGTAAATCATACTACATTAAAAGTCTACAGTGTATGTAATAATGGAATTCAGTTTTGGAAATAAATATATTAATAATATAATAATATGAATATTTAATATAAATTTAATTTTAAATTGAGAAGGAGTATAATAAAATAATTGTTTCAATGGAAAATTAACAACTAAAGAAGAAAGTGAGATTGTTCAATAGCTTTTACCACTTGGTAATGTTCAATAGAAATACCATTGGATGAAATAATTCAAATTTAAACTTAAAGTAACATTAATTATTAATTAATCATAATATTACACATATAAGTTGTTGTATATAGGCCATATAAAAGGAATTAGGTGCATAACAATACTACATGCCTCAATTAAGGGAAATTGAGTTGAAGTCCTTTACATCATGATTTTGTTTCATTGAACATGATTTAACCTCATTTACAGTGATTTTAAACATGTTATAAATTTATAAATGAACTATATTAATATTTATAATATCATATATTATCCTTTTATAACATCTTATCACCCATTCGTTAATAATAATTCATTATTTTCATTACTTCGGGTGTTAATTGCATTGTCTTATCATTCATGGTTTATCATGAAAGATGAAATTATTGTAAATATTATATAGTTATATCATCTACATAATAATAATTATGAAATAATCATAATATTTATACAAAAATCGTACTTTTAATTCCAATCATGAAAAATGGGTTTGAGAAATAATGTACATTACGATCATAGAGATGGTTGGCCATATGTACACAAGAGTAATGTTTCCATTTCTCAAAAATCATTATAAAAAATAGATAATTAATATTTTATCCCTCCATAATGATCATAATATCATAAATACCATATTATATCTATAAATATAATTATATATATCATCTATGTGGTGTAGTTTGGAATAGAGAGTCACATCAGTTTGTAAAGGAGTATGTCCACACGTACACAAACAACATTACCATCTTTTAGTGAGTGAAATGGTAAGAAATAAAATTATATATTATATTTATAAAATTATAAATATGTCATTAATATTATAAATATGTCATATATATCATATATATTCATTAACATTATCCTTATTACTTTCTAGGTAAAGAGTTATTGAAAAACAAATCATGTCACTTCGTAAGGCGGTAGTCTGTCATACACATGATTGACATTATTGTATCTCCAATAGAATGGAAAGAAAAAATGTATATATCATATAATTACTCTATTGATATATTTTTTGATATAAATATCATATATATACTTTATATCCTTCATCATACCCAACCATTAGAGGTGGTAATGGAAAAATGAATGACATCTGTTCGCAAGGTGGTAGTTCACCGTAAACTATAATGATCTTTGTTTAACCATTTGATTGAATTGAGGAAGGTTTTATGCCCTTAATATAGCATAAAGATATATTATAATATGTAATATACTTTTTTTATTAGATCATCATTGTTTAATAATAATTAAAGGAGGAGGAGTATGAAATAAAAAAATCAATTGTTAAAGAATGTTGTCTCTTATTCAGGTAAACTTCTTAGGATTGTAGAAAAAACCTTCATAAGTAGGAATATTACCAAAAATATAACTTCTTTGATTAGATTACGGGATTTTTATGTTATTTTGGAAGCTATTTTCTGAACGAAAATTGTTTTAAGAAGTTAATAAGAGATAATAGTGGGTGGAATTTTATAAGTTTAGTGAGTGGACCACTTCTAATATTTGGAAAGAAAAATGTGTACCCATGTTTTTCACATGTAATAAGGTTCTAATGTATAGTATTATCTATAATTAAATTTGATAAGTCCTAAATATGTCAATAAAATATATTTCAGACATATTTTTATGTTATTTTAACCCATATCTTTTTTAGTTTAACTCCCCCAAGTAAACCAATTTATCCCTCAAACGTGGTAAATTATTTTTACTATTTCTAAAATGCGCTATATATTTGATATCATAAATTATTTTATTAAAAAGGGCCTTTTAAGGGGGTGATACATAAAGAATCTAAGGGGTCCTAATGAAATGCATCCGGAGGGAATCCCTTATAATAATGCTAACACCCTCGGAGGGAATGAACCCAGGTTAGATAAACAATTCAAATAATCATAAAGAGGAGTCTCGAAAGCAAGATAGTTAGACAATATATTACCCTCATGATGGGTAAGGGTACTCTATAAGAAACTTTTAATAAAACTCTTAGTTTTCCTAATATGATATAACATAGACCAAAGAGTGGATCCAGTACCCAAAACAGGCTTATAGGTGATATGTGAGTCCATCTCCAAGGCTTATAAGGAAATATTTCCCCTTCTGCATAACTCAAGGATAGCCACTATAGCATATTCTTATACCAAAAAATATTTTCTATTCCCTAAGAATGTCAAAAATTCTATGTTCACCAATCCATAGAGATCCTAAACCAAACCACCACCACACATAACAACCAATGCATAAGAACCATCAGTATTAAATCTTAACCACCTAATATGTAGGTTTAATCTAATAAAATGACCAGAAAAGGAGATAGGATCAGCCGGAGGGGTCTTATTGGGGCCAATAATGGAATGTAAGGAGGATCTGGAGTCCCAATTGGGAATAAGGTGAGAAAATTCCGCAACCAAGAACATTTCTTCGATGAAAGTGGTTTACCTTGAGGAGGATTTCCACACGAACCATGCCTTGTTCCAAGCCTCCCATAAGCACCAGCTACCTTATGAGATAATTGACATGAGTTCTTTAATCTTTGTGTTGTTCCTCCCCACTTACTGGAACAAATATTGAAGGAAACTCTACCCCATGGGGCCATTAGGAAGTTGGCGAAAAGGACACCAAGGGAAGGCCACACCCAGCTTGCCCATATACCGTTAAAGAAGAGATAGAGAAGGGATTCCTCCTGAGAGTTATTGTAACAGCCGCACTAGGACCCCATGATGATACCAGAGATTTTAATATTCTCATCCATGGGAAGATCATTATTTTAGATTTTCCAAACAGGGAAACTTTGTTTAGTGAGGATCTCCATACACGATACTCACTCACTCCACTCCAAAATATTGGATTATCCACACAATAGTTTGTAGTATTCTTTATCCGAAAAGGCTTCAAACACTGCTCCAGTAAAGACACAAGATTTAGAGGTGTTTCAGAGTTCAATGAGGTCAATAAAAATTTTTCTAGATCATATCCAAAACACTATAGATCAACATTGGAAGGTTGCAAGTTTCACAAAAGGTAAAATATATAGTGGGACAACCTAGAAATCCCTACTTAGCGCCTATAAAATTTTGAAACCAGAAGATTATCTCACCTTGACCAATGATCCAACAAGAATTAATTTCTAGCAAGGGTATATGGAGCTACATTGAATGCCAGATACTGGAAGCATTACCCTATGGGGTTGGTGAATATCTTTATATTTCTTGCCCACGAAATGACCCAAGAGGGACTCACCAACCAAAACTTCCCATTCATGTTTTCCAAGAATGACATGCATCTTCTTTAAGGCACTTCTTACACCAAAACCACCTTCACTAACTTGATCATCTAACCTACCCCAGGATGTCCAGTGATGTTTAACTCTGTGTGGGGACCCTATATAAAATATTCCATCATTTTCTCCAACCGAGAGACAACAAATTTTGATAATTTGGAGGCGTACATAACATGCAAGCTAATAGAGGGTAAAATTATATTAACGAGCATATGGTTTCCACTGTAGGGAAAAAAATCCAGTTTTTGATACTATTGAGGACTTTCCCCACCAGATTTTTGTAGTGATTCACATGAAGTTTTCCTGAATTAATACGATCTCCCAAGTACTTCTTTAGGAAGCCTCTTCTCTTGAAGACCAAGATAGATTCAATGGATCTCATTATTCTATCTGGGAAGCGGTCTATAAGAATAAAAATTCATCTATTAATTCTCACCATCTATCTACTCCATTAACAATACTCATCAATAACCTCCTTGATTCCACTGATCAAGTACTTTCTATCATTCAAAAAAATCATGGTGTCTTCGACGAACAAAAGATGAGATAGGCCTTGGAAGTGAGATTTTCACCAGAAAGGAATAACTCTTCCAGCATGGATTGCTCGGTTGATAGCTCTACTACGAAAATCCTACATTAAAATAAAGAGTGTTGGGGATAGAGAGTCACCCTACCAGAGGCCCCTAAAAGATTTGTAGAAACCAAAAGTCTCCCCCTTGAATGAAATGGTCATCCATGGAGAGATGAAACAACTGAACTAAATGTTATTTGAATGATTACAGAATTGCATGAATGAAAAAACATGAATTATGAATGACCACTCAATATAGTCATATGCCTTTTCCATATCTAGATTAATGGAAATGATGGAACTAAGATGTTTATGGCCGATATCGCTGATCATTTCCAACTCTATGAAAATTTCTCCTAAATATACCTACCTCTTACAAAGAAGTGTTGTTTGGCTAAGATCCAATGGTGAAAATGAGAGGACATCCACTTTTTTACCTTGGTAGCCAAAAATTTATAGGAAAAGTTACAAAGGATAATAGGTGTTTAATGACTTAGAGAAGAGGGGTAGTTAATCATCTAAAGTAAAACTAAAGAATTTGGAGATGCCATATGAGGGATGTTTCCACCACCAAACACATCTTAGATATCCTCCATGATACTCTCCCTAATCAAATCCGAATAATCAGTATATTAAAATCTTGGGAAACCATTGGGACCAGGAACACTTGATCTTTTAAGAGAGATAAGAACCTCATAGATTTCATGTTAGTCTAGAATGGCTTATAGGGAAGCATCATCCTCAGTCAACACTAGTCACAGAATCCTATCAAAAATAACTGCATGGTCATATGGGTAATATGTATGCATATAGGGATTCAAACCCACATGAATAACCTTGAAAAACTTATCCTCCATGTCTCCCACTATGTCATGATCATTGGAGAAGGAACCATTCTCAAATAAAACGTTTTTTAAAAAAAACATCATTCTTTAATGAATTCTTGAAAAAACATGGTGTTCATATCCTCTTCCTTGATCCATTGGATCTTTGATTCCTCATGATCCAAATATTCATGTTACATATGTTTCTCTACCAAATCTCCCTTCTTTTGAATTAATGTAAAAAACATATCATTGTTCCAGTCATCCTTATGACGCACATCCATCTATTCCACTTTTGCATTCAGAGCATCAAAATCCACAATGAAAGATGTTTGACACCAATTCTAGGTTTGGATATCACATTTGAGATGTCTATATCTGTTGTGGAAACTATTCCAGAGACAACCTTGAGATGGTTTTCTCCAAGAAGAAGAGACTTCCTGATGAAAGCAAGGAAAATACTTCCATTGCTAGTGAAATAAGAAGAGACCACCCTGAATGTGATTAGGAGACAGGTCGAGCTGGACTAAGGAGTGATATGAAAGATCATGGGAAAGATGATTGAACTGAGTGTGTAAGAAGGTTGAGATACCCTGAGAATTGGTGAGGTAGCGGTTGAGTCTCTAATAGGTTTGATGCCACCCCATCTAGTTATTTCCCCACATATACTAGTCACCTACGAAGCCCAAGTCTAATAGACCCTTACATGATATTAAGGAAGATAAATTGAGACTAGCCTGCCTTGAAAATGGGCCACCACCATTATTCATAATGGTATCTGGAATCACATTGAAATTGCCACCTAGGAGCCAGAAAGAATCTCTTGGGTTAAACCAAAGATATTCCTGACACAGGGACTATCTTGCAGCTATGTTTCACCTAGAATATATCAAATTCAATATGAAATTATGAACAAATGAGATGATATTGGTTGCAATATACTGATCTGAGGCTTCCAAAAAAAACTAAAATGATAGACTTCCAAGAGACCCATATTGGATTGTTTGGAGGATCAAAAACCATGAATTTTAATTACATGAGTTTACGTGCAATGAGCTCTTCCTTCGAAGCATAGTGTTTTATATTGAGAATATCCAAAATGGAGACATCAATGTGTTTAATATCATGGGATTGGATGTCAGTTTTAGATGGGCCTCCCAGAGCATGGGTGTTCCAGACCTGGATGGAGGTTATGTATGAAAGGGAAGATGATGGATAGATGCAACCACTGAGGAAGAGCTATTGGGGTAAATCGAGGAAATAAATCAGTTTTACTATGACCTGGTGCACATTCTGGAGGAAGGAATAAAGGAACCCAAAGAAGGAGAGGTGGATGCCTCCACCTTCTAGGGGAAGGGGGCAGGAGAGGACAGAAAATCCATTAGATAGGGGGAAGCTTAAAACACATGAGGGTTCTAGACAAACATCCTATATTAGAGCCAGAGGACATGAAGTTATGACCTTCCCAAAGCTAGATTGAGAGGTAGGAGGAACATCCAAGGAGAGAATCTGATCCTTAAACACCACCAAAACGTTGCAAGGGTTAGTGGTAAGGGTCAGAGGGATGGTAGAGATGGTAGGGAGGGTCAGAATAGGAGGAGGGAAATGGGGAAATGGTAGACACGACATAGTAGGGAATACTGTGAGAAGGCCCAGATGGGAGGGGCTGAGGGACGGGAGTGGGAGGCATGAATAGGGGGAGAAAATCAGGGTCATGGACATAGGGAAGAAAAAAAGAGAACCATGACCAAATGGGGGTGAGATAGAAGATGGTGTACCCACACTAGAAGAGTATAATATGCATGAGTCCTGAGATCCATACCTTCTACATGTTTGAGATGAGTTCCCTTGGAGCTGACAGTTAACACAAAACAATTCATAAGACATGGGAATAGTATTCTTCCACCATGGGAAGTCTAGACCTGCTTATAGAAAAATGTGATAAGGAATAGGGGAAAATAGAAAAAATTCCAAACAAATATGGGCCACTGAAGCATAAAAAAACTTGTAGTGGCTCTAATTTGTTCACAAGAAGGCACCCACCGCATCACCAATAACACACAAGAATGCAATAATATGAAATATGAGAGGTAGACCTGGAAGATTGATCCAAACATATGCAAGTGGGGATTCAACTTAGTAATTACCACAAACTAACCAATGAAAAATATTTAAATTCTTTCTTCCGCACAATCTTGAGAATATTACCAAGTTTCACAAAATACTCTTTGGATTCAAGGACCATGGAAAAAGATTTGCGATTCAGAAAACATTTATTTTTCTTCCAAATGATTCTTATTTTTTATATAATAAATGGATAAATAATTTATGTGTAAACTATATATTTTTGAAAATATAGTTATTCATATTCTTACCCACTTATTTAATGGATATTTTAAAATTTTCATGTTTAAATAATATAGTGTATCGTGCTTTTATCTTGTATTGTGTGCATCATAACATATCAATGTAATTAAATTTATTTTAAAATAATTATATTTTGAATTATTAATATGTTACATTCTTACCACATACAAAAAATTATTACTTTCAATTTCATGGATATTACCTTCTAATCATATGAGGTTAATTCATCTTCATAACATCCTCTGGTTCTAATATTGCTTCCTCCATTTTCTAATTTCCCTAAAGTACATTCACCAAAGGACTCATCTGATTCCTCGATATTTTCTCTTTAAAATTAGGAATCTAGATGGGTTGTTTATTGTACTATAGATCTTCTTCCAATTATATTTAATCATAGGTGGGCTCATTCGTTGGGTCTTGAACGCACTTCCTTATTAATGATATATGAAAAACCCAAGGTATTTTTTATAGATTTGGTGGGTTTGTCAAATGATAAGAAACAACTACAATTATTTAAATACATTCAATGGGTTATACATACCTGGGGTGAGTTTAACATTGTTTCAGAACCATATAACACCCCTCTATATAGAAATATTCAAGAAAACATGATCACTCGCTTGGAATTCCAAATATTTTCTTCGATTATTGGCATAACTCTTATACCAACTTTGTACTACTTTAATGTTAGTATATATTAATTTGTACCTTTATTGTTTTATCTTTAATATGTTATAGGAATATGATTTTTATTTCACCTACTTTATCCAAAAAATTTTGAGCATGAAATCATATTCCATATAGTTCTTTATACGGCGCTATTTCAATAGTTGAATAGAAAATATTATTGTAAGAATACTCTAACAAAGATTATTATTAATCACATATAAAATAAAAATAATGTGAGAATGACCTCAAAATTTATTCCATTATTTGAATAATCCTATTAGACTAACCATCAGATTGATTATGGTAGGTGGTGTTCGAATGAATCATAGTATCAAAATTTTTATGAAGGCACCTCTATAATTTGAACGTAAAAAGGGGATCAAGATCATAAAAAACTGAAACACATTCAGCATAATTTCTTAAAACAACATTAATATAGATCCTTGTGAGGAATTAAAGACGTAAATTATCTCTTATATCATGTTAATGTATAGATTTTATTAGATAGGAAATGATAACCCATATCACACCATTCTTACTAGAAGTATTTGGTAGTCCTATAACAATGTCCTTAGTAATGTCACCCCCATTCAAAATAGGAATAAGAAAATGATGCATGAATCCTATAGGATTTTGTGTCATGGATTTAAATTACTTAAAACACTAAACATTTGAAAAAAAATCATTAATTTCCCACTACTTGTTATCCCACCAAAAATGTTCCCTCAAATCACTCTAGTTTTTTTGTGCTTCCACGGTGTATAGAGAAATTTGAGCACTCAGTGTCATACAAAAATTCCATTTTTAGCTCAGTTATACAAGGAACAGATAATAAAATTCCAAATTTCAAATCATTATCTTCACAAATAATGTATTCTAATTACCTATCATTCACATATTTAATTTTTTTCAGAAATATATCATCACTAGATTGGGAAATTTGTATCATTTCTTATAATTAGGGTTTGCTAATCATTTGGAAAACGAGGGTTGGATACCCTGCCTTAATAGTTACCATATCCAAATTAACTAGATACATGAATATATCATCCATATAAATCCTCATTTGGTCCATAATTCCATGATCTTTCCTACTCCATGAATCTACTACATTATTTTATTTCCCTAGGTTATAGTGTGTTGAGAAATCATAATCCTCAGTTAGTTTAAGACATCTCCTTTTCCTCTTGTTGAGATATTTTAGTAAGAAGATATATTTTAGTCTTTTATTGTTTGTGTCTATATCTCATATTTCTCTGTAGAGAAAATGTATCCATGACATTAAAGAAATTATTACATTTTCCAACTCAAGATTATGGGTAGGATAGTTCTATTTTTCAATCCACAGTTAACATGATTCATATACAATAACATTATCATTTTTCATTAGGACACAACCAAGTCCAATATTTTATACCTCACTATATATCACAAACACATAATTTATATAGGGTACAGTCAAAATCAGATAATTTACTAATATACTATTTAGTTTATAAAAAATTCTACACATTCCATTATCCAAACAAACATAACCCCATCTAGGGTATTATTTGTTAACAATTTATCAAATTAAGAAATATTTGGTACTAATTGTCGATAGTAACCTACTAAACCAATGAAACTGAATTCCTCATTTATATTATTTTCTATAGGGAATTATTTGAATGCAATTGTCTTTATAAGATCAACTAAGATTCCATCCTTTAAGACAATATGGGAAAAAAAAGAAACATCTTTAATCTAGAAATCATAATTTATAAGTTTTTGGAACAAATATTTACTTATAAGAGTCTCAAGAATGATCCTCAATTGATTCTCATGGTTTTCATATTTATTAGAATACCCCAAGATATCATCAATGAAGACCACAGAAAATCATCAATATAGTCCTTGAATACACTAATCATTAGATCCATAAGAATATATGGAGTATTAGTCAATACAAATGGAATTACCCTGACTTAATAATTTATATAATTTATTCAAAAAAAATTCTTCTGAATGTATTCCTTATTTACCCAAAATTGATGATACCCATAATGAAGTTTTATATTTGAAAAATATTCAGATCCCTAAAGTATATCATATAATTCATCAATTAAAAGAAGAGGATACTTGATCATTGTACTAATAGAATTTATTTCCAAATAATCAATGCACAATCTCATGGATCAAACTTTCTTATTAATAAAGAGAACTGGGGATCCGCATGGTGAAACACTAGGGAAAATAAATACCTTATCACCCCACTCCCTTAGTTCTTTCTTCAACTACCCTATTTATATAGTTTTCATTCTACAGGGATTATTTAATATTTTTCTTGCATCAAGAGTTAAATAAATGGAAAACACAACTTCATACATTGGGGGATTCGTGATAATTCCTTGGTAAATATATAAATGTATCATTGTACAATATTTACAACCTCACTTTGAAAATTTCCTTCTCCATACCAATATTTAGTTTTCTCTTCTTCCCCAAGAATTTCATTATATAGATCTACTGGCATTGGATCAATAAATTTCTCACATTAATATATCTATTCTATGAAAATAAGGAATTTTACATCTTCCTCACAAATAATAATTTCATACTTCTTACAATAACGTTTTCCATTATATTTTGAAATATTTTCTATACCATGGATTATATTGAAGTCAACCAAAAGTATGATAATAATGTCAGCAAATAAATCATTTTTTATGTGTCATAATGGGGACTTCCTGATATATTCTTATTGTTTTCAGACATCCCCTATGAGTTTTGACTAAAAACTCCCTTCTTAAAATATATGATAAATGTCTAATTTTCATGGAAAATTGGTCAGATATAAAACATAATGAGGTTCTATAATCAAATAAAACATTAGATGAATTTGAATATAGGTCCAATGTACCTTCCAAAATATCATTGGGTACTTTCATCTTAGCTGTAGTGAATGCATATGCTTGGGCTACTCCACATGAACTCTTTTTTTGTGGATTCCCATGATTCCTAGGGAATTATTTTTTATTGTTCCCCATATACCAATAGTTGAAACATTAAATTGAAGTGTTTTATTTCTTCAAATTTCGTTATTTTTCATGGTTAATTTTATCTCCATACTTATAACAATCTTTTATTCTCTTCAATACTTACCTAGGTTGATTATTTCCATAGTCTCACAAGATGGAAATCATTATTCTATGTTCCTCTTCTTTTATGAATTACCTTTTACCTAGGGTTTAGAATACTTATTCTATTTAATTTAATTTAATATATAATATAAAGTGAATTATTTATCCATATTGATGGAACATAAAATTATTTCAAAAAATTATGATGTTGTTGGAGAGACCAGTGACCATCAGGTCTTTTTCCTAACACCTCCAATGAAATGGTCAATCTTACACACTATGTAGCTCATGTGATCTGTATTATACCTAGATATCCTTGTAAAGACATCTCCATATTTAAAAACACTTTCTAAATATCTTTTATTATGATAAGTAACATTCTCTTGATTTAATTTTTTTTCTAACGATGGATTTTTTTTTCAAATAATGTCTCCTTAAAAGATTTCCATTCCATGAGTTCTATTTCCTCATCCAACCTATTATTCTCTATCAAAGACCACCATTGACCATCATATCCATTAAAGAAATATATTTCAATTGTATCCATTTCCTTTACCCTACACCCCAAATCAAAAAATATCTTCTTGAGATAATTATTCCATTACTTAGCTATCATTGTATTATTATTCAAACAAAATGATAGGGGATTATGTCATATAATGTGATCCAACATAAGAGAATATTACTATCAAACATGTTACTCAATCTGATCTAGGATATTTTTCAAAACCTAATTATTCTACCCTAACATAGACATAATTTTCTCAGTTCCAATAAAATCTTTTCTGGCTTCCTCGGTATGGAAATAATTACATTAGCAATGAGTGTTAATATACTACTTCCTTCTATGATCCACTTCTCAATATTGGAATATACTAGATTATATCATATAATTATGAATTTTAAATCATAATATATAATATTAAATATCTTTTAACACTTAAGATAAATTAAAATTTCATCATTGTTAATATCATAATTATAAACATGGTTTTTTAGGGTTATCCTTATTTTAAAATTCATCGTAATGGGTTTTAATGAAAATATAAATTATCCTAAAAATATCACCTGGGAGTATCAAATCAGGTTAACAGTAGGGCCTATTTGTTTGCACTAGGAGGAAATCATGTCATGCCAAATGTTCTATTTTTAATGTTATAACCCATAGGTACCTCAATTCCTAAACAACGTCCACTAGTAGTATCCATATAGGGATGTATTGATAGGGAAACCACAAAATATATTTATTGCCAAAATTTTAGGATGACCTTATATGATTATCCTCAAATTCTACCATAGATTTATATTCCATATTCTATGTTTTCCTTAATATAGTTCCCAATGTTTATACTAAACATCCTCTGATACCAATTGTAGAAACCCCAACCATAGTATCCTAGAGCCAATTTCTGATTTATTACATTGAAAAAAGGTTCAAATCATAAAGATCCGATCATATTATTAATTTTTGAGAAAAGAAAACAAAATGATACACATTTTAAACAAGGATATTAAATAAAAAATTGAAATGGAAATAGTTTGGAATCCTTGAAACCATTCCTAGAAAACTTCATTATATTCTAAGGAAAGGGAAAAAAATAGGAGTGTGCTCAAAATGCTTAGTAATGGTTTAGTATAGTGAAAGATATCATGAATCAATAAGAATAACCAACATGAAATGTTAAATAATTGGACACACATGTCATTTAAATAACTTGACTATCATGATACGATAAGTAATAACTAATATGGTAGGGTAAATAACTGAAAATGCATGTCATTTAATCAATATCATGACAACCATAATAAGATATGAAATAATCAATATGGTAAGGGAAATAACAAAACTCATGTTCCACATAATCAATAATTCGAGAATGAAATGCGTATAAAGATAATATCATTAAAAAAATCCCAGGGATAATAAAAAAATGAATTCCCAAGGAATTAAGTTATTAATTCTTAGATATCATGATCTAAGGAATCATGGTAAATCTATAATTAAGACCATTTCATAATATGGTTTAAAAATAAATGTAGAAACCCATTTAATTTATCCAATTGATTTGTCTCATAAGACCAACAGATGCATCAAGGGGAAATATAATTTGGGTCCCCTAACACTATATCTCCAATTAATTACTCATATATCTAATAATTTATTTAATTTATGAATCAATATTTCTTTTGAAGATATATTTATATTGAGTGAAGGTCATTGATTTATCAATATTTCACTAGTAAATCAAATAACATTCAAAGTATAAACCCTATGTAAAAATTGTATATAGTTTAGGAAATAATAATATCCATCATACAATAATATAAATATTTAAATGAAAAATAACATACAATGGAAAATTTTTATAAGAATGTAATTTTTTCAATAGAAAGTTAATAATCAGAAAATAAAATGATATTGTTTAATAAATTTTACTAGTTGGTAAATTTCAATTCAAATCCTCTGTATGAAATAATTCTAATTGAAACATAAAATACCAGGAATTATTAAAGAATCGTTATATTACATGTCTAAGGGTAGTGTATATATATCATCCAAGACATATCATATATAGATATTATATATTTTTATATGAAAATCCAATAAATTACACAGGTATTCACCTGAGGACTGTTATAGTTTATTGTTGTAGGATACTATTCACAAATATTCTATTTTCATGAATGATCTTCAATGTTTCCCACAAATATGACCCCATTTAGTAATATTAATATCCATACACTACATAAACATTTATTCATAACCTTTGGAAAGAAAGCATAAGAAAGGATGGGATCTGATTCTCTGTAAGGGTAAAGAAGGGAGATAAGTTAGGATAACATCAATATAAGGGAAAATGAACATGGGAATAATATATGAAAATTGTTCCTTAGATATGAACAATCTAAATATTGAGTCATGGAATAAATATTGGATGTTAATATGAAATTAATCATAAGGAAATCAAGGAACATGGGCCATGTGATTATAACAATGGCATGTTACATGGAATTATGGTGTAAACAAAAGCATAGAAAATAATTTCCTTATTAGTAATGTGTCATTTCCAAAACATATCGGGGCACTCCATAGGTGGATACACCTCCTGGGATTGACACACCATGATCCACAATGGAATCCCATTCCTTATAATGGAATTATTTCACTCCCCAAACCATAATAGTAGTCAATATTCACTTCCAATAACATCATAGTGGACAAAGTCCCTTACTGAATTAGGTTCACTCCCTATTCCAGCCCTATTTATATCATGATATATAAATATTTACCGGATGAATTAGAGGGAGATATAGGCCCCACCCATTTTTTTTAAAACATAACAACTGTACTCGGTTATAAAATTACCATTGTCCATGATTATAATGTAACCACCATAAAATAATGAAAAATATTATCTAAGTGTTCCATAAGATCATAAAATATTCAACACATCGAAACACATGTAAGGAAATGGGACTCATAAAAATTTCATCGTAACATAACCTACGGAAAATAAATTGGTTTTATAATAAAGCTATCATTTCATTAAAGAATAATCGTTGAAGAAAAATGGGTTTCAAAAATATATTTTCATCACAATCAAAAAACATTCAAAAATAATAGTGACGTTGATATCTTTATATCATATACCCAATAAATTTATGGAATGTGGAAATGAATAAAAATGAAACATCACGTCTTATTCATCAAATACCACACATAGTTATAAACGAAGCCTGCATCTTGTTCACCCATATAATATGTGCATATTAATAAAATAATTATTGTGAGCCAAGATAGAAAAATTTTCTTGAATATATCACATTATCAAATGATATACATCCTATTACCCAATTCATTATAGCACTATATAATTTTGGGTGTACCTGTCACATATTAACATTTACATAATCATTAATGCATTATAGGGAATATATAAATCGAAGTAATGAAGTAATCAATGTAAATGAATGAGTTTCAAAAATATTTCATCAATTATGAATAATAATTGGGTTCATAAAATAAAATTAAAAAAAAATTGGTATAAGATTCACCATTCTTGAAAGAAGAAGAAACAACATAAGAGGAGTCAAATGTGTTTTGGAAAGAAGAGTTCTTTTAGAAAATTTCTATATTTTCCATAATATTTGTTTGGAAACATTTATATCCCAGAAAATAAAATATTATGGAAAAAATTATAATTGAGGAATATAAAAAGAATATCGACACTAAAATTTTCCATTAGAGAGGAATAATCTAAAGAAAAGGAGTTGGGTTCGAGAATCCCCTTACCTTATGTATGAAATATTTATTCACTTTACATTCTTATAAATTCAAATTAGATTCATTAATTTATAAATTTAAAACATCTTCTACATGTATTTGATTTATTATAATTTTATTAATTTTGTTTAGGGTAATTTTTATGAGTTATAGAATTCAATTTCATCGTTCTGAGAGTGTTTTTTTCTTGGTGTTTCAAAATTAGTTATCTTTTATACAAGCATGGATGTTCATGTAAAATGAGAAAAATTATACATAATACAAATAATATGTTATTAATGAACATCCACAATTTTAAATGGTCTCATATATAATTGTTTTATATAGTATAAGGATCATTCATTAGATAAAATGTTAATCAGAATGATGTAATTTATTTTGGTGGTTTTTTGAGAACATCATGAACATATGTTATATTATTAAATATCATGTTTATATATTGGTTATAGAAAATTATATAACATATAAAATATTGAATAAAATATTTTTGAACCATAATAATGGTTTTATGGCCAGTCTTGAGGTTGGTAATTGAAAATGAAAACTTCTCATCCACGAAGGCCATGAATCAAAACATCACAGATAATGTTTTCATTTTTGGAATAAACGGTAAATGATAAGAGGTTGGATAATTGATATTACAATTACACAATAAAGTTACAATATATATATATATATATATATGATATTGTAGTTATCACACCTCTTTGGATTAGAGAGGTGACGAGATAATAATAAAAGAAAATGAATTGAAAAGAAATTAAAAGTGAATGAAAGAGGATTTTAACTCTTTAATTTTTTCTCTTTGAGAACCTCATTAAAGAATTTGGGTTTGGATTTATGTTAAGACCATAAGATCTTGGACATGGGGGAGAAGATTTTTAAAATTATTTCATAGAATTTAGGCATGATTCAAGGCTTAGAAGGTGTGCGGATAAGAGGATCTAAGGGGTGGAATTTATAGGGGAGAAGAGAGGTGTTCTTTTATTATTTTATCCATTAGATTATTATTTTGTCTCAGTACACTAAACTTTGTTGACTCTTATGAATAAATATAGTAAAAGGTACAGGATATATCTAACTAATGGGTTCTTACCTCTTCCATTCATTATCCATGAATCAATAATTTATGTATTTATCATATAGCGTAAATTATTGTATATCACTATACACTTAAAAATCATCTATTTTAGAAATTACCAAAAATCCACCCTAACTATTCTTTACCTAAATAATTAAGAAATGGAATCCATTTTATTAATATAATTTTCTAAATATTAAAAATTTAATTTTTCAAATTAAATAATCAATTATTCAAAAAATACTAATTTTAATATTATAATTGATTTTATGACACTTTGAAAATTTAATAAAGGTATAATAAATTTTTTTATTGACATAAGACAACCAATTATTAATTAATTAATCAATTTTATAAAAATAAATTTTCTTTTAAATCGTTATATAAATTAAAAAATTGTAATAAATATTTATGTTTTATAAAATTAAAAACACGTAATTTACCATTTTTAAAAAAATTATTTACTTAAACTATAATATCATTATTTCATATTCTAATTTATAAGATACCTAAATTTTAATTTACTTTCATAGGTGATGATACTATTGTATTTGTTGGATTTCTATTCTGAATGGTCATGTGACTATTCTGATGGGTAGGTTACTATTACATAAGTATTTCTATAAATATTACATATTTTATTCTTTATTTATGAACATGTTGTTTTTATAGGGATATCTATGTTGTGTATACATTTTATACCATATAACATAATTATAAGTAGAGAAAATTCTCATTGTTAATATTATGGGTCATTACATTCTTCCCCCTTTTGAAATTTCTCCCTCAAAGTTTTGTTTTACAAACTAGGGTACGAATAGGTGAGATTACTATTCCTTCATTACTTCCTATGGCTCCCAAGTAACCTTTTTATACTTATGATTCCTATAAAACACTTTGAAAATGTGAGTTTTATTTTTTCATATGAATTTATCCCTATAGTCCAAGATCTTTACCAGTTTATCCTCATATGGGAGATCGTTCTCTGATTTTACCACTACCATATTTATTACATGTGAGGGGTCAGGAACGTACTTCCTCAGAAGTGATAAATGCAATAGATCATGAACAAGATCCGTTTTTTATGTAAGTGAAATATGGTAATCCATTGTTCCTATACGACCAAGGATCTCATAGGGACTAATGTACAATGGGTTAAGCTTCCCTTTCTTTCTAAATTACATGAATCTATTTCAAGGTGATATTATAAGTAACACTTTGTCTCTAACATTGAACTGAAATTTCCTTCGATAGTTATTATGATTTAACTTCTACGACCCTAAGAAACATTGATATAATACTTTATGGCTTGAACATTCTCTATCATCTCTTATATATGATCAGGTCTAAGTAGCTTTTGTTCACCTCCCAATAGGTTGTAGTTCTATATTACTTTCCATTTAGAACTTCATATAGATCCATATGAATACTCAAATGAATGTTGTTGTAGTATGATAACTCAACCAATGGGAGATTAATATCCCATCCAACTTTTATTTCCATTTATTAGGATATTAGATTTACCTATAGTATCTAAATAGTCCTTTCAGATTTTCTCTCAGTTTGTGGGAGATAGGTCATGACAAAATTAAATTAAGCACTCAGCGAATGTTGAATACTTCTCCATAATTTATATGTAAACCTTGGATCATGAATAGAGAAAATAAAAAGTGCATCCCCACACATACATACCACTTCCTTTATATATATCATAGAAATTTTTTCATGTGAGAGATCTTCTTAAATATTTATAAATTGGGTAGTCTTTGGGATTTGAACCACCACAACCTATATTGCCTAATTTCCTTAGGGAGACCAGCGAAAAAGTCTATTGAGAATTTTTATAATTTCCACATGCGTATAAAAAATGGTTGCACCATCCCCTTGGACTTCTATCATTCTTTTTAAATTGCTGACAAATCAAGAAGCTTGAGATATACTCTTAAATTTTTTCTTGACGACCCATCCCAGTGGTGCATGTGTTGTGACTACCCAAGCCCTTCTTCAATAGGCTAGGGGCTTGTGACTATAACTGAGTAGGCATAACACTAACATGGGAGGAATTTATTAAGTACATGTACACATGCACACATCTCCAAGACAAGAAATGCTAAAATGTAAAAAAAACTAAGGAACAAAATTCATGAATACAAATAAACCCAACCAATATAGTACAAAGAAATGTAAATTGAGGAAAGTAAACTAGGCCAGAATACAATCCAACCAAAATAAAGAGTTATAAAACTACAAAGTCCATCCTATAAGAAAGAAATAGATACTGGGACTGCAGCTCGTAGCCATAAAAACACCTCATCCTATAAGGAAGCTCACAAAGCTCGGTCCAGTCTTGGTCCACTATGGACTTTGTCAAAAGTATGCTCATCTACACAAGAAATGATCTGTGCTGGCAAAGCTTGTGCAGGGGTGAGTATAAAAATACTCAATAGAGGTCCCCGAAAATTAAAAAACAATACACAAAGTAACGGAACAATCAGTTGTACACAGTATATGTCTACAGAATATATAACAAGAGAAAAATATCCAGATATACTTGAAACCTAGACCTGTAGTGTATAGGGTAAGTCACAACGACCGCATACCCACACTAGGGGTTCAGTTTGAAGATTCCAAAAATCAATCATTTTAGAGAAATCACTCCACGAGTCTGATAGCTCTAATGATGTATGTCCGAGAAGTACATTCATCGGGAAGTATCATGAGAGAGATAGATGCACATATAGATCTGAAGAGATAACATTTACACTTGTTCTAGTATAACTCACTCCTGAGTGGGGAAATATCATGATACCCAAATGAGGATCACTACCACGGCCTTGTAATATACCCTGACTCATCTAGATTCATTTCCTAAGTTGAGCACTGACATCTGGTAGGGTTGGTTGTGTCGATAATCAAACTCAATATAGGGCCCAAGAATGGGTTGAGGATATTGCTTCAGGACTCTTGGTGGTATTCCTACTATATCCAAAAAGTACTACCGAATGGGCTCATAATCTTTTATATGGGAACGATACCTAACCTTCAGGGGAATGAGGAAAGTTAACACTAAGCTGATTGAAACTTTTCCAATGAACGGTGGAACATAAGATCAATCTGTGCACAGAAAAGCACACTGCGTATAGAAAGGTTACACGCCATGTCATATGACCCCATGTACTTCTCATTTACAATGGCCAGTGTTGAATAACATGTTGGGTAGAAAGATATATACATGGTGTGTAAGAATGTGACACACCATGTCCTACTATCCGGGGGATGCTTTATGTATGCTGGTCATGTTCCCATACACAGCTTCAACCCATGTCTTCCTACCTATGTACCAATACACGGGGTAACCCGTGTTACCAGTCTGGTCTTACCGTGTGGTGGAGTACATGTCATGTACTCCACCCCATGTCTATGTATCATCTGAGATACATGCCCACTATTGCATAGGGACCTACACACTGTGTGACGGTTTCCACATGGTGTGTCATCACTTCCTATCACCTAAAACCCTTGACACCACAGAGAAAGGTACCACATGTTGTGTCCTTTGGGAAACAGGTCGTGTTCTTCATCTTATGTAATATGAAAACCCTAGGTTTCATTGATCCATCCCCACATCCCATGTTCTTCAGAGTACGCTCCATATTCTTTATGATTTTCTATAATCGCAGTTCTTCCTCCACATGCCTCAGGTGATCTTAGATATGTCTATTCGGCCAACCGATTTCCGTGAAACTCAATGTTCATAGTCTCCCTAACAGCTCAAAGCCTATTTTATTGGTTTCAGGCCGCCGATCGGTCCCTAAAAACATTTTGATCCACCTTCATGAAGAACTATTAAAGAATTATTTCTCTCAAACTAAGCTGATTCATCATTCTCCATCATCATCGCACCTCTAATGGGTCATCATGATTTCATATATCCAATTTGGGATTGTTGTATTGTAAAAAAGATGTGTAATGATCCGTTTTTGATATCCCAACAATGAATTAAAATAAAACGGGATCATAAAGGTAGAATAAATCCAAATAAAGAATTAAGGAACAAACCTCTAATATCCTTATTCATGGATTTTATCTTCTTCCATTCGAAGGATAAAATGGATCTAATAATACTAAATCAAATCAAACAAGGATCAATTACTCAAAATAAACCCAATAAAAGACCCTCCAGCAATAAAGAACAATCCATGGGTCAACCAATTTGTGGGTAGATCTGCATTGGTCATTTTAATACATGAACTGTGAAAAATAATTGAAATAACTATCCCTTCCTCAATCATCAATGAAGAGTGGAACAAAAATTCACTGATTGAGTCCTGATCACGCTACGGAATGATCAACCCGATGTCGTTCATCGGGAAATCTCTGGGGTGGCTCCTCTCCAATGTCCCAAAAGATTCAAGAGTTTTTTCCAAGGTTATGAGCCTAAACCTCAGCTCCATGATATTTAAAAACAAATAACATGTCACTGCATTATAGAAATGTTAAAATAAAATAAATTATTAATTTATTTTATTTCTCTTAAAGTTTACAACAATTAGCTTTTTCAGTTGAACCTCCCCTGTCGATGTTAGGACTCACCTAAGGTAAAGTCTCTACTCTGAATGTAATAGTACCCTTAGAATTATTATCCATACACACATTTAAAAACAATTCCACTTATTCTGGAAAATCTCTCATGCTCTCTATTTAAAAGTATAATTTATTTAAAACATTTATTCTCAGCACTTCGGACCTCAGAATTCCACACCATCGCAAAGAATGGTCTGAAAATAATTCCATATAATATTCCAAAATAATACATGGAAAATATGAGACATTAAATTCTCCCCACTATAGAGATATACATACCAGAAATTACAGAAATAAAAGGCTACTCAGATAGATGTGGTTACTGTCTATGAATATGGACCTCCCACTATCACGTGCTCTCTCGAAGATTTTTGTGATGCCACTGGACACACACTAAGGAAATCACAGACCCACAAAGGATCCTCTCATGTAGATCATCAATCTCTACTAGAAACTCATCAAATGTATCTCTATCCTTGATGTCCAACTGACCCCAGTTGATAACTTGCGATGGGTTATGCACGTACCTCCTCAACTCCTAATTTTGGAAGACATCATGTACCCTGTGCTACTGCTAGGTGGTACACCACCTCGCCAACTCTGTGAAGTATCTGAAAAGGGATAATTAACCTCAGAAACAAAATTCCACCCTGACCAAATATCTATAAACCTCGTCATGGTGAGATCTGATGGAGGACATAGTCTCCCCCGTAGAACACCAGAGGTCCCCATCGTCTGTCGACATAAGCCTTCTTCCAGCTCTGTCCAGTCTCAATCCACTCATTGATGATCAGTACATTCTCGGTGGTATCTTGCACCAACTCTGGACCCATGAGTGATTACTCTCCAGGTTTGGTCCAGAAAAGTGTTGACTGGAAGGGTCACCAATATAAATCCTCTAACAGTTCCATACTAATGGGGGAGTGGTAGCTACTGTTCTCTGCACACTCCACTAGTGGTATGTGTTCCTCCCAACTATGACCAATGACCAGGATACATGCCCACAAAATATCCTCTAGAACCTGAATTGTTCTCTCACTCTAACCATATGTCCAGGGATGGAATGTTGTGCTCAAGTGTAGTTGAGTCCTAAATGCCTCCTACAATCCATTACATAATATGAATGTGAAATGAGAATCATGATTTGAGACTATCATCTATGGTAATCCATGAATCTTAAATATATCATGCATGTTGAGGCATCCCAATATCTGTATGGAACTCTTCTCCCTAATATCTAGGAAGTGGGCAGACTTGGTGAGTCGTTCAGCGATCACCTAGAAGGAATTGTGTCCCCTATACATTCATGGTGAGCCCAAAACAAATGCCATCGATATTCCATCCCACATCCACTCTATCACTTCTAGGGGGTGAGCTAGCCCTACTAGAACTTGGTGCTCAACCTTCACCTACTGGCATGTAAGGAATCAAGAAATGAACTCTGCTACTGCCTTCTTCATCCCTATCTACCATAACTGATGTCAGAGGTCCTAGTATATTTTTCCACTCTAGAATGTACTACCAAGGGGGATGTATGAAACTCTCCCAGAATCTCCTCACGCAACACCACTCGTACAAATGTGCATCCTCTAAGAAGAACCACATGCTCCCCACCTTCTGAATATCCATCGGGGGCATGTCCTAGGGATAACTGATCATGAAATGTCTCACAGTCAGCATCCTCTAGTTATGCCTCCCTAACTCACCACAAGAGTTGAGGGGTAACAAACATAAAATGGGGATACGATATATCCTACTTAACCAAGAAGGATAACTGTAGTGAGGACAACTGATCTAACACCTTACTCAGAATCTGTGAACTCGATCTCTGACTGAGAGCATCATCTACTAAATTCCCCTTCACATTAGTATAGATGACCCCAAAGACATAATCTTGGATGAACTCTAGCCATCACATATTCCCTAGATTAAAATCTTTTTGGGATAAGATTTACATGGGGCTCTTGTGGTCAGAGTAAATGATAAATTGTTTACCCATCAGTAAGTGTCACAACATCTTCAATGCGAAGACTACCGCTGCCAACTCAAGATCCTGGGTCATCTAGTTCTGCTCCCAGGGCCTTAACTATCTCAAACCATTAGAAATCAATGCCTATATCAACATCACGACACACACAATCCTTGTTCCTGATGCGCTGCAGAAAACAACGTACTCAACACCCTCTTCTAGAAATCTCAATATTGGTACGCTCTTAAAAATCTTCCTCAGTTGCTGGAATGTCTTCTGGAAATTCTCCACCCATAAAAAATGATACCCCTTTTGGGTCAAGGTTGTCATCAGTGGTGATATATGTGATTAATCAAAGATAATTCTCTGGTAGTATCCTTCTAAACCAAGGAAGCTCCACACCTCTATCACACTCAGGGGTGGCTCCCATCCTAGCACCACCTCATCCATTTCTGGGTCCACCGCTACTCAATCTACTGAGATAACATGTCCCAGAAAGTTGACCTCTTGTATTCAGAACTAGAACTTTAAGATCTTCCCCTAAATTTAGTGCTCTCTTAGTACATATAGAACCATCTACAGGTGTCTTGTGTGCTCCTCCTCGGACTTCGAGTACAAAAGGATGTCATCGATGAAGACTAATGTAAACCAGTCTATGTATGGCTGGAAGATCTGATTCATGAGTCCCAAGAACACTACGGGGGTGTTTTTCACAGCAAATGGAATCACCAAGTACACGTACTGACCATAGCGATATATAAAATCCATCATCAGTATATCCTCATCTCGTACTCATTTCTGATGGTAACTCGATTGAAGGTAAACCTTCAAGAACTATTATGCCCCTATTAGATAATCGAAGAGGTCGTCAATCCTCAGATGTGGATACTTTTTATTCACCATTACCTAATTTAGGTGATGGTAATTCATGCACAACCTCAAACTATGGTCTTCCTTCTTGGAAAACAAAATTGGGGATTCCCATAGTGAGACACTAGGTCTTATGAATCCCATCCTCTATAAATACTCCAGCTGCACACTCAGCTCGCGAAGTTCTAAAGGAGCCATCAGATATACCGATGATGATATCGGTGTGTTCCTAGGGTGTAAGTGGATGTAGAATTCAATCTCTTGGTGGGGTGGTAATCATGAATCTTCTTCTAGAAATACTTCCTCGTACTCTACAACTATAGTTGGGAACTAAAATCTCACAATATCTTCTACTCAAAGGGTAAGTCTAGCCAACTCATGAGTGATTGCATATACCATCCTATGCATGAGCCTGTTCTATGGTTCCTGGGATTCCTTTTCACCAACATTGGGAAACCACATTCCCTTATTTCGGACATATATAATTGTTTGCCTAAAGTAGAAAATCTGGTCATGGACCGAAGATTACCAATCCATGGTGAGAATGACATTGTAAGGCCTCAACGCTACCACTAAGTGGTTCCAACTGAAGCTCTCCCCTCCAAGGGTAATATAAGACTATTGGAAAAGATGTGTGATCATCAAGCCTCCTCTTGTAGGTGTATAAAAGCATAAGGGTCGAGTCGATGGCTCCACCAGAATCTCAAGGTTTCACACAAGTCATGTGGCGATAAAAGATGGACATGCACCTAAGTCTATAAGAATGACATCTAAGGTATAAAAGACACATATCGTAGCTCAAATCATCCCTGGAGCCCATAGGTCGTACTCTTTGAATGTATTTAGCTTCCTTTTCCTCTATCCCCAAGTTCCCTGAGCCTAGTGTGGACCTCCTCGGGGTGGTGGAGAAAGTAGGTCAAATATTCTTCCACCTCCTGCAACTCTCCCTGCTCCTCTGCCATGTTATCCATCTGGCGGGTATACCTTCTACACTCTCTAACTCTACTTTGATGGTCTATACACCACCACACTATTAATTTTTTGATGGGATGATCAATATGTTGCGATATGTCCCCTACCATCGCACAAGTATCCTCACCTCTCTCTAGGCTGGCTAGATCCAACCTCAGAGCCCTGGACTACAGATCCCCTATCATGGGTCCACCTATGAAATCTCCCTCATACTGATCCCTATTGATGATGTCAGATGACTACTGTTGATGTCTCTACACCTATCTTCCTACTGTTTATTTCCACTAGCTATCTCTTCTCATCCAAGAAGCTCTCAACCACCAAATCCCACTTGCTCACTCATGCATAAGTCGAAATGAAAAGATGCAAGACACTATCTTTGATGCACCATCATAGACCTCGCTCGAAGGTCCGAGATCTGAATTACTAATCCCTAACAATATCCATCGATTACCTAGTGAGGTTAGTGAATATCGAAGAATAGTCATCCACCATTAAACTGCCTTTCTGGAGCTGAAGACACTGCTAGATATGTTGTGCTCTCGGTGTAGCTATATATAAATCCTCCCTAATAAGTCACTCTATTTCTATTCAAAAAAGATTCTCCTCATCATGATTCTGTATAGTAAAACATTACCATTTTCCTACCAAACCCTTAAGAAGGCTCTCTCCTAGGATCACCATTTTTTCCACTGGTGTCTTCACTAGATAGAAAACTCTGGTCACTACCTCCATCCATTCCTCAACAACCTGAGGGTTAGGCTTGCATAAGAAACTGAGGGGTCCTTGTCTCTAAAACTCATGGAGCCTTCTCAGCTTGTGTTCCTCACCTGCTGGTATTGTAGGTTTTACGTGTTTCTCCACCAGTGTTGGTACAGCAGGTGCACCACCTAGAGGTAACACCTGGGGAACCGGTCCCAAAATCAAAGCCTCGTTGCTGAGGGGGTCATCCTCATGATTGATTCACTGAATCCTATTACATATACATCACATAGGAATCCTAAATGGAAAAAAGATGTACCAGGGTCAAAGAGTATATTAGGGTAGCTAACACAAAAGGTAATGGAAAACACAACCCATTCATATATGATGCATGTACCATTATTTTTTCCCCTACAACCAGTGCTTTTCATGTATCATGTCGAAGATAATGTTATCAGAGTCATGGTGTATGTATATTTCAGCAGCTCAAACCAACACTAGAGTACCTGGCCTGAAATTCAAGCTCAAAACACTTACCAATGTTTCCCCAAACCAATATCATATACTGTTGGTCTTAAGGTTGAACCAACTTCCTCTGATACCATTCATTCAAGCCCCTTCCAAATGGGGACCATACCACGACTTCCCAACCCCACCTCTTATAGGTCAGGGACTGGTGACTTTCACTGAGTTGGAATATCACTAACATGGAAGGCATTTCTTATGTTCATGTACACATGCACACATCTCCAAGGGACTAAATGCTGAAATGTGAAAACAACTAAGGAACAAAATGAATTCCTACAACTAAACCCAACCAATAGAGTATAATGGAAAGTAATGTGCGTAATGTAAACTGGCCTAGAATACAAGCCCACCTAAAGATAGAGTTTGAAAACTACAAAGTTCTACCTGCAAGTAATAAATAGGTACTGGGACTGCTTCTCATTGTTATAGGAACACCTCGTTCTATAAGGAAGCTCAAAAATATCAGTCAGGTCCTGAACCTCCCTGGAATCCATCAAAAGGTCACTCGTCTTCACAAGACACAACACGTTCCAGAAAAGCCCGTGAATGGGTGAGTAAAAAATACCCAGTAAAGAACCTCAAAAACTAAAAAAAACACAAAGTAAAGGTATAGTTTTCTATACATAGTATAAGTCTACATAACAAATAACAAGAGAAACATATCAATATATACTCGAAACCTATACCTGTAGTCTATAGGTAAGTCACAACGGCCTCATATCCATGCTAGGGCTTCAGTCTGAAGATTACATGAAGCACTCATCCAAGAGAACTCACTCTATGAATTTGATAGCTCTGATGATGTTTTTCCAAGAAGTACATTTGTCAGGAACTGTCACAAGAGAGATAGATGCACTAACATATTTGAATAGATAATAGATACACTCATGTTGGGATAACTCAATCTTAATTGGGGAAAGATCACGATACACTGATGAGGATCACTACCAAATCCTGGGCATATACCATGACTCATACAGACACACCTACTATGTATATTACTATTGTATTCTAGGGTTGGTTTTGTCGATAACCTGACTTTACATAGGGCACAAGAATGGTTATAGTATCTCACTATGGGCCTCTCAGAGGGATTCATACTCTATCCAGAAAGTTCTGCTGATGGGGGTCATACTCCAATAGATGGAAAAAATACTTGACCTTTTGGGGAAAGAGAAAAGGGGGAACCAACCCAAATGAATCTATTCCATGGAGTAGTGAAAAAGAAGATCAATCCATGTATAGAAATGTACACTATGTGTAGAAAGGTCACACATCGTGTCCTATGACCCCGGGTACATCCCATGTACAATGACATGTGTCAAAGAGCAGGTCATGTTGAAAGTGATAAACACGGTGCGTAAGAACATGAAATTTCATGTCCTACTATCTGGGGGCTACTCCATGTACACTATTCATGTGATTATACATGACTTCAAACCATGTCTACCAACCCGTGTACCGATACACAGGGTAACCTGCGTAACCAAAATGGTCTGGTTGTGTGGTGGTTTACAAGATGTGTACTCCAACACGTGCATGTGTATTGTCCGTAATGTTGTACCCCACACTCTTTGATTTTCATGATCACAATCACTTTCATATGTGTTTAACTTTGTTTTTAAGTGTTGTGGATGATAGGAAAAAGATTGCCAAAGGATTGGCCCAAGAATGGACAAGAAGTGGACTGAAATTCAGTCCACCGGCCAACCGGTGTGATAGCACCGGCCAGCCAGTGGAACTGGCAGAGGCATTGCCCACTGCCAGGTTCCACCGGTCGACCGGTGGCTCTGTCACCGGTCGACCTGTGGCATCCAGCCCAAATAGTGTTTGCTACTGTCTTGCCACCGGTCGACCGGTGGCTCCTCCACCGGTCAGCCGGTGGCACCTGCACAGAGTGGAAAGCTACTGTCTTGCCACCGGCCAGCCGGTGGCTCTGGCACCGGTCAGCCGGTGACTCCTGGACCAAATTCCTCAGCCTTTTTCAAGACACCGGCCAGCCGGTGGGACTGTACCGGCCAGCCGGTGGAGCCAGTCAAACTAGCCGTTGCAGTTTGACCAGGCTGGCCCACTTGGCTCCCAACGGCTCTTTAAGCCTCTCCAACGGCTCCAAAGGCCTCCAACGGCCATATGAGGGTTCCCCCTCTATAAATAAAGGACCTTGATCCCCCGGAAGCCTAAGGAACATTACCGGAACTATTGTGAAGCCACCGGACACATTGTTGATCAATTTGGCGAACCTCCGGCGGATTTCCTCAAGGAACCCAACGTGCTCCAATCCAAATCCACATCCAAGAGCACCTTCAAAGAAGCTTGGAAGCGGCCTTCAACATCATCAATCAATCAAAGGCGCCCAAGGCTTCTCCCAATTACGGTTTTTTAGTGTTTTATTTATTTTGAGCTTAAAATTGGGTTTGTGCCTACAAACCCCAAACCTTTTCTCATCCCCCTTTCTTTTGGGTTTCACATCACCACTAAGGTGTGAAGAGGTTGTCAAGCTTTCCTCTAAATAGCTTGAGACATAGGTGAGCTATCCTTCACCTGTAAGAAGTATAGTGGGTTCTTGCTAAACCATTAAAAGCAAGTGGGTTCTTGCATTACCAATAAAAGCAAGATGTAATAGGTCCTAGTGCTACCTCAAAGCCTAGTGGGTTTCTTGCTAAAACCATTGAAAAGCAAGCGGTAGGAATCTCTCAACGGTTGAGTTGGGAGCGGAGACGTAGGCCGGGTTTTGGCCGAACTCCGTTAACAATTTCTTGTGTGATTGCCTCTTTATTTCCGCTGCACCTTTAACTTTGATTTTAATTTGTTAATCATTTTTTAAAAGGAAATTCACCCCCCCTCTTGCCATCCCTTGTTTTCTTCCGCCCAACAATTGGTATCAGAGGACGTATTTGAGTAATACCCTAACCGGTTTCAAATTAAAGATCCATTGTGATGGCATCCACCTCTTTTGCCCCCGAAGGCTTTTCTTTGGGTCGGGCTCCATTTTTTGATGGAACCGACTATAATTATTGGAAAACCCGCATGACTACTTTTCTTAGAAGTATAGGGTATCCCATATATAAAATTGTCATGCAAGGTTACACCCTCTCCTCTCCCGATGAATCCAAATGGACCCAAGCCGATATAAAATTGTGTGGTGGTTTACAAGATGTGTACTCCAACACGTGCATGTGTATTGTCCGTAATACACATCAATTCTCACGTAGGGACCCACATGTCATGTGAAAATTATCACACGTTGTATCATCACTTTATATCACATGAAACACTAGCTTCTGCTAAGCAGGGCCCCACATGCCATGTACTCCAAGAAACATGTCTTGTTCATCATCATCTGCAATGCGGAATCACTATCCACCATGGATCCATCCCCACATGGAATGTTATTTGGAGTACACAAAGTGTTCTTCATGATTTTCTGGAATCATGGTTCTTCCTCGGAGCAGCTCTGGTGATCTTTGATATGTCAATTCGGCCATCTAACCACCCTGAAACTCAAGGTTTGAGGTCGCCCCTTCACTAAAAATCTAATTCAGTTGGTTTCAGGCCTCTAATCAGTAAGAAAAAATGTTTTGATCCACCCTTATGAAGATCCATTGTAGAATTATTTCATTCAAAATGAGTCAATTCATCAACATCCATCATCTTCGCTCCTCCACTAGGTTGTCATGATGTTAGATATCCAATTTTGGATTTTTGCATTGTGAAATGGATGCACAAATATCATTTTTTCATAACCCCATGAAAAAATAGGGTCAAAAAGGGAGAATAAATCCAAATATAAGATTAAGGAACAAACCTCCGTCGTCATTCGTCATGGTGTTGATATGCTCTCGTTAGAAGGATCAAACAGATAAAATAAAATTAAATCAAATCAAATATGGTTAAATTCCTTCAAAATAAACCCGATAAAATAACCTCCCTCAAGAACAAAGGAGATGTGGGCAAAACTGTTTGTTGGTTGATTTCTGTTCATCATTTTAATCCAAGAACAGAGAATGAAGAACATAAATAAAAACCCCTAACATGATCAACATTGAAGAGTGGGAAAACGGTCATCGTAGATTGAGTCCTGATCTTGTTTCACAATGATTCACGTGTCAGTGTTCGTCGGGAATTCACTAAGGTTTCTCATCTCCAAAGTTCTAGATGATTATATGTATTTGTTCAGGTATATGAGTCTAACCCAAGTCTCCTTGTTATTTAAAACCACATAAAGTGTCACTGCATTGTGGAAACTTTAAAATAAAATAAATTATTTGTTTATATTATTTTCTTAAAAATATCCAAAAATTAATTTTTTTAGATGACACTTTCCAGTCAATGTCAGGCCCCGAAAAAGGTAAATTCACTACTATGAATGCAATCGAGCCCTCAGTTATCTAATACGAGAAACCATTTAAAAGATATTAAAATTTTTCTAGAAAACCTCTTGGGTGTTCAATTTAAAAGATTAATTTATTTCAAACATTTATTCGAGGAACTCAGTTTCTCAGAATTTCACTTCTTCACAAATCTTGGCCCAGAAATAATTCCATATAATATTCAAAAAAATTACACGAAAAAACTGAGATATTACAATGTTGTCCCACTAGAAGTGTTCTCAAATATCACGGTACATCTTGTTACTTCTAGGATGGATAGAGAAAGTTGAGCTATGTGCATTATCCAATAGATAATTCTTTATCTCATGTGATAAAGGTATAGAAAATCTCATTACAAGGCAAATTACACTATCATAATCAATATGGAACTCATGAAGCTTTCCTTTCTTTACTGGATTCAACTTCTAGATCATCCTATTGTGACTCCTTAATATTCTCTTTGATATATATTTGGTCCATCCCATGGACATATTTGATATATTCCTAGTAATTATGATTTTTAAATCCAAACTTTCCATATCCTAGAATATAGGGTCTTTATTAATCCAAATAATGGATATATTATCATGTTCTTTTCTTCTAGGAGTATCAAATAACTTGTTTTCCTTTCCCTAATGGTAATGAATAGAGCAATAATAGTCCATCATTATCTCTAACTATCTATTTTGACATATTTTTAGATCCTTTTATAGAAATATATACTTTAGACTCTTATGATAATTATATATGTCACACTCCCCACCATAGAGATAGTTCAGTTAGATCATTAAGGAGAAGAACCTAGTAGCTAACTCTATATCATGCATCAGGATATTCAGCTCATTGATATTCAACTATCTTATGGTGTAGGATTTTACTTTATCATTTTGAATGATTACACAACCCAATATATTCATTTAAGGATCAATATATATCACAAAAAAATCTACTTATTGTTATTGTGATTACAGGGGCAGTGGTTATCCTATTCTATTTCCCCTTGATGTTTACCTCACATTATTTTATCTAGGCATACTTTACCACTTTTTTTTATTAAAATAGTTAGTGGGCTCGACCATTGTGAGAAATTTCTCACAAAACATCGATAGTACCAATCTAATTAAATAAACATTTGGAATTCTATGATAGTAGTGGGTCTAGACCATTCCTCAATTTCCTTTTTTTATAGGTCCATATAAATTCCCTCACATCTGATCATGTGTCCCAAAAATGGTACTTGTTATATCCAAAAGACAACTTGGTAATCATGGAATAAGGATTATTATTCCTTAATATCACCAACATAGTTCTTAGATATTATTCATGTTTCAACGTACTCTATGATTATAATAAAATTTTGTTAATAAACACTACCACAAATTTATCAAGGTAGTGTCTAAATACTATCTTCATAAAATTCATGAATATTTCAGGTGCATTAGTAAGTCTAAAATGGATCACTAGAAACTCATAGAGCCCATACATTGTACAAAATAATGTTTTATGAATATATTCTTTCTTGACATTCATTTGTTCATATCCAGAATGAAGATACACCTTTGAGAAGTGTTCATCTTCTCATAGTTGATTGAACAATTCATCAATCCTTAAAAGAGGATACTTCTTCATTATAGTGATCTTGTTGAGCTCTTGGCAATCAATACGTAGTCGCATTGATCTATCCTTTTTATTTATAAAGATCAATGGAACACCTCAAGGTGATGAACTATTGTATATGTACCCTTTGTCCGAATTCTCTTTCAAGTGATTCTTTAATTCTCCCAGTTCGATCAAGGCCATCTTGAAGGGGAATTTTGAGATTTTAGTTGCTCATTGTTTGAGTTCTATTGAAAAATCTACATCATGGTATGGGGGACTTCTAGGTAAATCTTCCGAAAATTCATCACATTTTTTCCTCAAAATGGGAATTTCCTCAAGGATAATTCTTTCCTTTGACTCAACCAATTGAGTGAGCTATTCTTCTCTATAGGGAATAAATACAGACAACATTAACTAATTTTCCAAAGGAGATTCATGGTCTTCCTACATTTTATAGAGGATCATGGAATGTTAAGGAATATGAAAATAAATTCCCCCTTCCAATAGATGATATGGGCCATATATAATAAGATCCATATAGGCCCATTATATCATAAAATTCCATCAAGGGAAGTATCATAAGATTTGTTGGAAGAAACTTCTCATATACTCTAATATGAGAAGAGTCCAACACATGGGTTGCAGTGATCACAAAAATATGCATTTTACAAATATATGTACTTCAATGTATATGTGAATTGATTCAACAGTTCTAGAAAACATGTAAGATATAAAGGGAATCATAGAACATGAATCAAATAATAATTTTTCCATTCTTGAGTGAATATAATGTTTTTCTTTTATGACTTCATTTTCTTGGTCCACTTTAGACTTAGTTATGACATAAGCTTTCTATTTCTCCATTTTCTTCGGTGGATGAAAATTATTATTACCCATGATGACTCGAGGTTTAGTGAATAGGATTGCATAGTGCCCTTGATCCCTAAAATGGAAGCATTAAACCATGGGTTGTGATATCCTTTCCTCTATTATGTTGAATGAATTCTTTATGTCTTCACAACATAGATGATCTTAGTGGCCTTCTATCCCACACTAGAAGTAATTCCTTATCCAATTGAGGGATTTCCCATGATTTTTCATCCCACATTTTTGTCTTGTTGGTGATCAGATCCTTTTTCCGCCTTTTTCATTTGATCCACCAACTTGAAAATTGATTCTTTTATTCTTATATATATAACTGTGGGACCATTTTCTAAACTCCATCTCCACTTTGAGATAACATCAAACCAATTCTTCATAACTCTCAATGTCTCAAATTTATAGATCCTTTTGAAGTTGTGGTTTTAATTTAATAAAGAATCTATCTTTTTTTCTATCATTATTGATAACAAATCACAAGGCATACCTTAAAATCCTAGGGAAATTTTCATCATAGTCCATGATAGATTCACCTTCCTTTTGCTTCATCTCTATGAATTCTCTCTCTATATTTTTGTGATGATTCTGAGGGAAAGACTTGTTAATAAATATTTTCTTAATGTCTTCCCACTCCATATCTTCAATTTCATCCTTTAGCTTGTTGTTCTTAACCAACTCCCACCATTTATTGGCCTGTCCACCTAAATGATACAAGACTAGAGACACCTTATCATAATCATTATAGTGTGGAATAGAAAATATCTTCTCTTTTGAGTTAACCCACTATCCCGAAACAAGTGGATCAAAAGATAGAATAAATTTTGATGGGAATTGTCACATTAAATGGTTGATAGCCAGTTTTGCACACTTATGTGATGGAGGAAGTTTCTCATTATTCAGGTTATTGTTCATATCCTTGGACATCTGGGTAATAATCACCATGACATTTTGAATTCCACCTTCCGAGGCACTGGGGATGTCATTCGGGAAATCATTTCAATTTTCCTTGCACGAGTTTTAGGTTTGGTTTCTCCTAGATCCCACCATTTTCTATGACAAAACATGTTTGAACAGAATATACATCAATAAGTTATTAATAAATAATTTATTTCTTTTTGAAATTAACTCTGAAGGCATATCTTTTGCGATCCATATGTTTAATATTTTTATAAAAAAAACTTCTTGGATTCTTACATATAATTAGTCTCATTATAAGGGTCTTCACTAATTTTCTCGATTCCTAATTCAAAAATTAACTAAACTTTTCTCTGATTCCAATAATTGAAACCCTACTTTTTCTTACAAAACTATTAAATTATTTTAAAGATACATAATATAAAATCATTCAAGAACCAGGATCCAAAGGTTTAGTGACTTGGGAAATATAATACCATACATCACATATCCATAAAAAAACATAATGATTTATGAAAAATCATATTATTTATCCCATTAATGCTCATGTTTCTCTTTATTACATTTATTTAGCTAAGGATACATGAATCGGTAAAACATGGGTGGTCATAATCATAATCATGACCATAAACATTATATAAAGGCATGCAATGTGGAAATTCATAAAAACATATAATTGTGTCTTAGTGGTCAAATACCACACATAGTTATGAACAAATATGGCATCTTGTTTGTTCAAACCATATGTGAATAAAAATAAAATCATTATTTTTTAAATATATATATATATCATAATTTTCATGAATATTTAACATTATCTCGTGACGTAAATCACATTACCCAATTCATTGATGTTCTATATAATTATGGGTGCTTTTGATCACATCATAACATTTACATAATCATGCAAGCCACAATGAGAATATATCAATCAAGTTAATTAAGTTAACCATGTCAAAGGTTGGGTTCATAATGATATAATAATTCTTGAATAATCTTGGGGTTCAAAAAGTAATTAAAAAACTTACTTGGTATAAGATTTATCATTCTTGAGTGAAGAATAAATAACTCAATAGGAATGAAAATGTGTTTTGTAAATAATATTTATTTTGGAAAATAATTATATTTGTACTAAAATATGATTAGAGAAATTTATATCCCAAAAAAATTAAGAGAATGACAATTAAATTTTAATTGAGTAATATTAAAATAATATTCACACTAAAATTTGGCCTGAAATATTAATAACTCCAAGAAAATGAGTTACGTTTGGGAATCCCACTACATTATGTACGAATGCTTTCTTCACTTTAATATCCTAGAAAATTAAATTATATATATAAATAAATATCATGTTATACATGTATTTAGTTAATTATAATTTTTTTCAATTATTTTATGTTCTTTTTTGATAATATATACAGTTCAATTTCATTATTCTAGGAGTGTTTGTTTTCTTGGATTTTCGTGATCGGTTTAGTTATATACATGTACGGAAGTTCATGTAAAATGTGAATATTTTCCTAGAAATTAAATTATATTTTATTAATGAACTTATATAAGTTTCAATGGTATGAAATATATTTTTTAATATGGTATTATTATGATTCATTATATAAAATGTTAATCAAAATGATTTAATTTATTTTGGTGGATTTTACGAGAATCAAGATCTAATATAATTTTATTCTACATCATGATTTTATATTACTCCCAGAACATTAAATAACTTATAATATGTATAATAAAATCTTTTTTAACCATAATAATGGTTTTATTACCATCCTTTAAGGTGATAATAGAAAATGAAAACCCATCGTCCATGAAGGTTGTGAATTGACACATTACGAATGAAATTTCCATTTTTAGAATAAAAGGGAGTGGATAAGAGGTTTTATGAATGATATAAGTTTAACAAAATATAATTCTAGTATATATATGATACTGGAGTTATCATTCCCCTTTATATAGGAGAGGTGGGGATATAATAAGAAAAGAATAGTTCTTCAATATAAATTAAAAGAGAACGAAAAAGGATTTTTCCTCTTGAATCTCATCTCCATGAGAACCAGTTTATGGAACTTGTGTTAGGTATTTTTTTAGAAAAAAAGTTACTAAAAGTGTGGGAGAGGCTTGGGAAGAGTATTCGAAAGAATTTATATAATCTTAAAGGCTAATAAGGTTTGCGGATAACATATGGTGAGGGGGTATTTATAGGGGAGGATAAAGGGTTTTTTATTATTGTATCCATTAGTTTATTATTTTGGATAAATAATATTAATAAAGTTGATTACTATGACTAAATATAGAAATACGATCATAACTTTTCTAAATAATGGGTGCTTAACTCTTACATACATCATCCATGACTCAATAAATAATTTATTTACCTTATATCGTAAATTATCGCATTTCACTATTCACCAAAAATCATCTATTTTAGAAAAATTAAAATAATTCATCCAAACCATTATTCAACATGTAAAATTATAAAATTGACTCATTTTATTAATATTATTTAATAAATATGAGAAACATAGTTTTTTAAAATAAAATAATCATTTACTAAAAAAATAGTAATTTTAATATTATAATCGACCTTATTACACATTGAAAAATCAATTAAACTCTCATAAGATTATATTATAATAATAACATAATAAAATATAAACGTGGGAATCTATTTTATGAAAATAAATTTTATTTTAAATAATTATATTAGCTATAAATTTGCCAATAACTATTTTTTTACTAAAAAACCAACACCTAATTTATCACTTTTAAAACATTTCTTTAATTATACTATCATAAAATTATATCATATTTTAATTTCTAAGATTCCTAAATTTTATTTATACTTTTAAAGGTAAGGGTACTATTCTACTGGTCAGATTACTATTCTTAATGGTCATGATACTATTCCAATGGTCGGATTACTAATCTATCATTATTTATATAAATATTACTTATTTAAATATTCATTTATGTGAATGATGTTTTCATAGGTATCTCTATGATTTTGTTTTATTTCATACCACATAATATAATTATAATAGGGGAAAAATCCACTGATAAAATTTTGGGTCATTACACCACCCATCCGTAATTCACATGAAATAATCAAAACACCAAATAAGAATTTAAAAATGATGATTCTAAGTGAAAATGATGAAAATTGAAATATCATGACTAACTTTCAAAATGTCACTAAATATCTATCACAAGACCTCATTCAAATATCATCGCATATTGGTCTATCTCTGATCGAGCTCTATGGTGAAGATACTCATCTTTAACCCCCATTCTTATTTTTACATTTCTCTTGGTTATAATGAATGATATTAAGCTGGATATGTATAACAATGGTAATATGTGAGAAGATATTTATGGGGTATATTGAAAATATTTCCTAAAATAGGTTAATTATATATCTTGTCTTAAAATAAACAAAACCCTTGTTGTTCTCAAGAATGTATTATTATTAGATTTAATGAATATTCATATAAAAAGATTTAATATTTCTATAAATAATTCTTGGATATTTTATTTTGGTATCAATACATTCTTTAGTTATTTTCAGGAAGTTGGATTTAAAACCTTTACTGAGATCCTAAGGGGTAAGCCTAAATATAAGAAATTTGATAAATTATTAAAATTTAGTGTGTGGATTCCATGAAATAAAATACCTTCCTGGATTTCAATATGTGGATGGAGTCTTAGGAACATATAAAACTAGGGCTAATAAACCTAAAAAGGTTGGAGGGGTATTAACATGATCGCCACCTGGTAGTAAATAAAGATGGATAACTACACACATTGTTTGGAACTTCTGGGGTATATTACTAGGTTAATTCACATTACCTTTTCAATCCATTGTAATGGATTTGAATATATTTAGGTATGAATTAATAATAGGAAATGACCATGGAAAAAATAGTTAAAAACCATAAATGTCATAGGCTGAAATAACGTTTCATAACATAGGACATATCAATAATTAATTTAATTATAATTTAATTTCCTACTCTGATTATTGATTCTTGATCCTCACACTATGATTTATTACCATAGTCTAGGTCTTTAAATGAGAGGAATCTTGTTAAAAATGAATGTGATGTAAAATTAAAAGATCAACCTCATGAATTTTGGGAATGTGATTCCCAAAAATCTTATTATTCTCCCAATAGAATAATTTGGAGTGATTTTGGGAATGGATTGGTTCTCTCCATATAGAGCGCATATCAATTTTTTGGGAAGGTAATCAAAATTTTATATTCTAAATCAACCTATCTATCGGTGTGAGGATGAACGTGAATTTCTAAGGAAAATTAATCCCATTATATTTTCCATACAACATTTTTATGAGGGGTTTTTATCTAAAATGTGTTCAGAGAAACTGAAAATTGGGGACATGCCTATTTTTCAGGAATATGATGATGTATTTACTGAATAGTTATTTAAATGTCCCTTGTATTTTGAAGTTGACATTTCATTACAATTCATACCCAGTGCTATACCAATTTCAATGACTCAATATAGAATGACACAAATTGATATTCAATAATTGAATAAAAAACTAGAGGTCAATATCGAAAAGGGATTCACACAACTTGGTGCATAAGTATGGGGTGCATCAATTTATTTTATTAAGAATAATGATGTTTCAATGAATGTTTTAATTTATTATCAAGGACTTAACAATTTCACTATCAATAAATATTATCATCTACCCAATATGATGACTTGTTTGATCAACTACACAGAGGATAATACTTTTCCATGATTGATCTTCGTTCTATATATATCATTAGATAAGGGTCAAAATGGATGATATACAATAGATATCCTTCTCAATAGGGTATTGTAACCATGAATTTATAGTGACTCCATTTGGATTTTTAAATTCACCTTCTATCTTTAAGGATATAATGAATAAGGTATTTATATATTTCCTAGATTAGATTTTGGTAGTCTTTATAGAAGATATTCTTACACATTCCAATATAACCAAAAAATGTGAAGATAATTTGAGGATAATTTTGAAGACCTTAGGGGTAGATAATTTTTTTTCTAAATTTAGAAAATGTGAATTCATGAAATAAAAAGTGTCATTTTTGGGTCATGTAATTACATGAAAGGGTTTATCAATGGATCCGTCAAAGATGGAAGTTATTAAAGAAATTCCATGACCAACCTTGGTTACTGTGAATCATATTTTTATTAGATTGGCTAGATATTATTGATGAATTGAGCGAAATTTATCATGGATATTAAATCCAATAACCATGTTCATAAAAAGGGATCCAAGTCACTTTAGATATATGAATGTGAATAAAACTTCAAGGATATAAAGAGATGTTTGGTGAGTGCACAAGTTCTCACAATACCCTAAAATGAATATGGGTTTATGATATATAATGATGAATCAATGAAAGAAATATTGTGTGGACTCATGAAAAATGGCATTGTAGTAGCGTATTCTTCATGAAAATAGAATATTTATGACCAAAATTACTCAACTAATGATTTTGAGCAAGTACTAGTAAATTTTCATTGAAAATGTAGAGGCATTATCATTATATTGAAAGGTATGATATGTATATACTGATTATAAAATATTTGTGTATATATTCACATAGAAATATTTAAATATACATTGAAAGAGATTGTTGGATTTGATTAATTTTGATGACGACTACATATATTACCAACATGGGAAGGTGAACATGGTGGTTGATGTACTGAGTTGGAAGGATAAATATATCTTTTCCTTGATATGGATGTAAAAAGATCCCATACTTATTGATTTGTATAGGATATACCTTTAAATCATAAATAAAGTGGAGAAATAATATATTTCTCATATTAATGTTCAACCATCCATTCATGTAAATATTAAAGAGGAATATAAGGAAGATATAGAGATACAAAAGAAGGTAAATGATGTTCTATAGTTAAACCATTACCATTATGGAGTTATAAGGATTGGGAATTTGATATGTGTCCCTTCAATGCCACAATTGATGAAGAAATTGTTTGATGAATTACATAGATCATCATTACCTATCCTGCCAATATATAAAAATATGTATAGAAATATTAAATATAATTTATGGTGGGATAAAAATAAAAGGGAAATTTTAGAGTATGTATCTTGATCCCTGGTATATAATAATGTTAAATTTTAACTTAAAAATTATAAGGGGATAATGAAACCATTACCCATACCTTTATGGAAATAGAATAAAATCACCATGGATTTCATTATAGGACACCATAAGACATCAAAATTATATAAAGGCTTTCGGTTTATAGTTAATATCCATAAGAAATTAGAAAATTTCATTTCTATTAGAGTATATCTCTCACTTGAAAAAATTTATAGAATATACATTAAGGAAGAAGTAAGGTTTCTGGGAGTAACACTCCCAATTATACTAAATTGAGATATAAGGTTTTACTCAAAATTTTAAAGAATTATTTATGATGTATTGAATATAGAGTTTAACTTCATCACCACATATCATCCATAGAAATATTTTCAGCCTATGAAGAACTTTCAAACCCTATAGGATATGTTGAGAAATTTCCTTGTGGATTTAAAAGGTGTTTAGGATCAACAACTCCATCTATTCTAATTTTATTATAATAATAAATTTCACTAGAGCATCTGACTCACTCCCTTTGAAGACTTATATGGAAATATGTGAATATCTCCAATATGATAGGATGAAGTTGTAGAGTGAAATCTATTAGGACCCAATCTAGATAAGGTAATGGAAGATAATGTTACAATCATTCAGAAGCACATCGAACTTGTTCAAAGTAGTTTGAAAATTTATGATTATAATTAATGGAGAGATCTTGATTTAAATGTTTTGGACAATTTATTCCTATTAATATCAATTTTGAAGAAAAAATATGAAATTTTAAAAGAAAAGGATAGTGATCCCCAGATATATCATTCCCTATGTGATTCTTGATCATATCGGGATGGTATAATAATACTTGATGCTTCCAGAAAACCTCTATCATGTTCATGATGTGTTCTAGGTATCTGTTTTAATGAATTAAAAAATGGATACTTCACATTTTCTAAACACATAGTTAATATAACATGAGCATGATATTCTGTGGGAATAACTAACAGTGGAGACGCTAGATAAAAAATATAAAGTGTTGTGGAATGACACTACTCACCTGGTAAAAGTTTTGTGGTGAAACAATAAATATAAGGAATCCAAATGGGAACCCTAGGATGTAATGAGGTATAATTATCCTCTCCTTTTATCATTAGAATAATAAAATTTCAAGTGCGATTTTTTCTAATGGAGTGTAGAATACAAATCCTTGATATTTTTAAATGTATTTATCATTAATAAATTTATATGTATCATAGCCTATGATGCACACCGCACATAACTTAATTAAATAATATTTAGTTTATAATTTATATTGAAGTATATTTTTGATAAAATTAAATGAAACATAATTTTTAAAATCAATTAAGTAATTATAATAAGTATTACTTTATTTATTCATAGCTGAATAGAAATGTTCTATTTAAAAAAATCATTTTATTGTGTGTTATATATATGTTTATTTCTAAAAATTTATAATTTTAATTTTAAAAAATTAACATAAATTTTGAATTCATCCTTTTAAAATTATCTTATTCTGAATTTTTTTAATTTTCTAAAGTGGTTGATTTTTAAATGAATAGTGAAAATAGTGTTTTTACAAATGTCATTACATTTATGACATCATTATGATATAAGAATGACTTAAAAATATATTCGATCTTTTCCTCTACCAATTATGTATTATGGAGTTAAATAAATCATTTAAAATTATTACATTGAATTTGGAAACTCATACTTGACTTCCTATAACCTAAGTTATATATTAGTGCATATATTTCACAACCCCTATGTTTCTCTATTAGGACCAAAAAAATTTCCACACACTTTTCCATGAAATTTATGATATGATCCTCACTCAAATAACATAAGTCGGGTGTTGGTAGAAAATTATATCTACACATGAAGAATACATAAATAGGATCTCTATATGTTGAATGATTTCTTACTCACTAAGGGATAGCGATTCCTCAAACAAATATAGTAATCTGGTGAGATGATCTGGATAACCTTCCATTGGGAGTAGGATATGTATTTCTTCCATTTCTGATAAAAAGGCTACCAAAACTATAAATCCAATTTTTTCAGGTCATTAAGAAACGTTTTTCTCTTTTGAAACACTTGATATTGGTAAAAAATATATCTATATCTATTTTTAATTTTATTGTGTTTTATTTTACATTGCATAGAGACAATATGGGTGTATAGATCAAAATTTATGACTTTTGATTTTGGAACAATTTTATCAAAATTCTAGACCCATGCTTAGCTGAACTCATTCTTCATACCCTACTACACATATTCCGTTCCATTCATGATCTGTTTTTCATGCCCATGCATTTTTGAACACATAATAATCTCATCTGTATGCCTAAATAGAGTAACATTCACTCCCAAAATCCAATATCAGGCCCCTGAAGTAATTACTACCATAGTTATTAGCATGGTTAAAGGTTTTCACCATCCCCCATTATCTAAATGTAATAATTATAAAAATAATATTGAAATTGGTTTTATATCACCTGATTGCGCAAGTATCAATACTAGAACCTAACTCTGCATTCTATTCTCTACATTCTAAGGTCAAGAGATTCCTGTAAAGGGACCCAGTTTCCTCTCATCTTGATGACCATGGAAAACAATGAAAGAAGAATTTATGGAATTATCCTCATGCCAACTTCTTATGGGCTCCCATATAGGCCTCACCCAACATTGAATTCATACCTAGATGGCATGTACCCTACTATGTGTGAGCCTAAAAGGCCCATGACTATCATCACACTTATCTCTACATGCATGAATGAAATTCTCATGCTCAACCCTCTGTGCCCCTAGACTGACTAAACCCTACTCAATATTCCCTACATTACACACACCCTAAACTTTGTATCATATCACACATTTCCAAGCCTGGGATTTCCTATAAAATGAATTCCCCCCCACACCCAGCCTCTCATTGTAGAAAAATAACTCCATTGATGGAGTAAGTGAAGAACCAAATAAGACCTAAGTACCCAACCACCTACGCACATACCACATAGGTACTAAACCACCTAGTTTACACTTCACTAATTCCTCATTAATAGTTGACACTTATTCCTAGTCCATATCTAGGCCCATATTCAACCAATTAACCTACTATAATTCAACTTCTCCCAAGTCCCATACCAAGGATTCATTCACACATTCCCCCATATCCTGGAGACAGATTGACAATGCCCAATAGTAAGTATATGTTTCAACCGGGTCTCCAAACTTGAGGGTTACATAACTCATGCCTCTATATTGTGGTGAAAATTATCCTAGTACTTATTCATGGTATTCACTTTTACCGGACCTCCATATGTGAATGCTAGTTCACCTAGTACTCCATATTAGGGAAACACACCACCCAAGCCCCCATACCTAAATTTCAATTCTATTAGGCATCCTACCTAATTAACCATACATACCATATATTCCTTGAGTTGAGATGAACCTATTAATACCCAAAATTCCACGTGTTGAGATAGTACTCTTGGTTTACTCATATTACTCAAGTCAATATTCTTCTAATGGTTTCCTTATGTACCCTGAGATGAAATCCTCTTCATGGTTTCCAAAAAATACCTTCAAATAAATCATCTTATAGAATAAAGTAGTAAGTGTTACTTGAGATTTGGTCCCACACTAACCAATTTCCCATTAAAATTCACCTAGAAGTCCTACGTGTATTACATTTAACTAAAAATAACATATGCCTTACCAATTGACATTAAACTTTGCAGAATGTTGCAATCACATGAACACAAACTATTCAACATAGAATAATTGGGATTTGATTCAGGTTACTGCAACACATGTAGTATGTATCCTTGAGGTATAATCCTAAAATCCTAAAACCACTACCATACCATCTCCCCTTAATGAGGTGGTATCTTACAAACCTGGTCATCCTTGTAATGTGATTATCATACGAAAATAGACTACAATATATGATGTGAATAAGATTCCATATTTATTATGTAGATGAAAAATCATCATTTCATAGGTTATGAGCATAATATGATCTAATGGATGGACATGACGAAGATAAAATAGCCTCTTATTAGGTTTAGGATCCAACCAAACCGTATATTGTATAGTTACCAATATATAGTATGAACTAGAAAGGTTTACATATGGTTAAGTCCTACAAAAACCATTTCAATTTACTTTTCACCAAGAAGTCCACTCTATAAGACCATAAACTTCTTCAAAGTGATCATGGTTTAATGTCTTTAAAAAACACTACTATATTATATGTCTAAAAACTTAAAATATATGATATGTCTCATTAATAGGTACTAGACTATGTGGGTTATGATTCCTTTCGTAGGGATATATAGGAAGCCCCTATAATGGGCCCAATCTAAACTTCACAATACTTTTGATCTCCTTTCATGGGATCCAAATTCCTCCCTAGATACTGATAAACTTTAGAATGCCTACTTATATTAATCCAACCCATATAGTTTCAAAATACACATATCAAGTGAGATATAGTATAATTAACATGTGCAATTTCATCTTAAATTTGTGTTACCATTTAATAAATTTCATAATGGTAAATGATATTGTTACAAAAAATGTCTCATTATAATGTATTAAATCTATAAGAGAGTCCTATAGTAGGCTTATATACCCCTTAAGTGATGATTTAACCTCTTGTCCTCTAATTAAATGCCTGAACCAACATGTTTCTACTATGTATCGGTAATAATGTTTTTTTATAAAGTAGTTATACACCAACTAAAAATGTGTTGGCATGGGGAATCTTGTAAAAATAATAGTGGACCTAATATGGACCCTTAATTATGAATTATGTTTATTAACAATGCATTGTTACTATTGATATTTTATAATGGGATCCTTAGCCCCTTAAGAACCCCAATGTTATCCGTGATGAATATACCATGAAGAGTTAGGACTTATATATAGTTTTGGATAAATTGAATAATAATGAAGGTTTTTATGAACATCCATTTAATGAAACATCATTCATATTCCATTTCTTACACTATATCTACCTCATCACCAATTCACTAATTTATACTGTCACCTACCCACTACATGAAATTCTATATGGTGAATAAAATAGTGTAATAATACCTCCCTGATAGGGTAATTCCAACCTTGTAAAATGATCATTCCAATATATAATTACTTTTTCTAGAGGAAAATTCCATGAAGACTGGTCAGTAGGGGTAGATGGCCCCCATATTGATATCAAAATACTTTTGGATTCTCTCTCTTGAGAAAGGAAATTATTTCCTTCCCAATCTTAATAAATTGGAGGCATATATCATCCAAATCATTGAAACCATCCAAGAGATTAATAATTGGGATACTATTAACCATGGTCATCATCATTGATGTATAACCCTAGTTATATAAAAATTTGTAGAGAGACATGTTCTAGTCCTAATCATCTTGACCTAAGCACCATAAAGGACATATAATTGAGGTTATAAAACCACTATAACTCAATGGAATTTATATACCCTTCAACTAAGTTCCATAATGTATGATTTTAACGTTTATGATACTAGTACTTACTACATAAATTTAAACTAAACAATATAAAGTCCTTATTTCATGTCTCTAAACTGAATGGGATGAAGAATTTATTATATAAACATAAAATGTATAGTGTGGGTTCTGTACTATATGACCTTAAACTTCCTAGAGTGTCTAGCTATAGGAAACCTTAAACTATGACTCCATTTTCATAGGGTAGTTTTTGTCACATGCCCCACATATATACATAACAAATGATCATCATACCCCCCATTACATCATGTAACCTCACTCAATTACCTATGAGGTTTTAATTTTACCTTATCTTGAATTTGGATTTATTCATTATTTTCAGATAGTCTACACAGCTCATGGTGGTATAACTATAGATTATTATAACCCTTTTGGGAATCTACCCCTTCTACCCCATCCACTTTATATAAATGATGTTTGAATCACCATCAACCAAAAATACTTGTGTTAAGATTATCCTTTTGGAAAACCATATCTTTAGTTTATATTATCCTATTTATATATTGAGAACCTTGAGTATATCCCCTTCGTTTCCCCTTCTAAATAAATTGGCATTGGGTGCATCCAACTATAAAATAACATTTCTTCTTGGTAATGATATTTTTTTGTAAATATATCCTACCAACTATTGGTATGTTTTCACCTTAAAAATAAAATATTATAACCCCATGCACTATTTTTTATGGTGTGGTTATGGTTTATCCATTACTAATAACCAACCTACTCTCACTGGTCAATATTCCATTAACTCCAATTTATAAATTTCATGACATTATTTAACATATCAACTTCTTTCATGTTCAAGAAGATCTAAAATATCTCTAATTCTACACCCTTTTTAATTATTGATACTATTTAGGAGACTCTACGTATAATGAGAAAAAACCACAACAAACATTTATCAATGATTTACAACCATAATCTAAAGTAATTGTAAGTCCTTGTTTTATGACTCTAAACTACACATCACATGGGGTCCTTATTGCATAACCTAGAAATCCATTACATAAGGTCCCTACCACATGAACATAAACTATAAAATTAATATTTCATCCCAAATGAATTTAAATAGTTTTAATTATTCCATCCCATAGGAATTTAAAATTTTTAGAGTGATATGTTCCATATGAACAAAATTTTAAAAAATACTCCCTTACATAAGAGATTGATCTATATATGATTTCTCTTTTATAGGATATTTTATAGCTATAGAAATATATTCCTTCCCCAATTTCATGGTTCACCAAAACTTTTATAAATGTCCCATTTACTATAAATATTATTATCTTGATTCTAATTACTATGAGATATATAATGATGTATGAATCTTTCAACAGAATCCCAGGTACAGATTCTATTTCTATGAAAAATTATATCTTGATGAGGAGAAAAATACCATCTCAAATCAATTATTTACATGTCCATGCATTTGGATGAATCCATTTATGATTGTTTTAGTGTTGAGAACTCATTATAATTTAGTTTTCTCACTTTTCACAACTCGAAAAGTTTATGTTTCACTACAATGTATCCTTTTTATTATCCATATCTACATAGAGACTCTTTTATGTGTGATATAGGTCTTTATAGAGATTATTTATAATTTTTAAAGTCTTTATTACTGGTATTTTAGGTATGTTGTGATTCATGAATTCTTATTCTAGAAAAATGGTAATTCCATCACTATCAAACCCCTCCTTGAATATGTTCTCCTAATTCATGTTCGGTCTTTCTCTATTAGAATCTACCTTGGGATATAAATTTTTTTTCTATAACTACATATGAATTAATTCCTATCATATAATTATGTCCATTGATTCATAGATCTCATATCTGAGGCATATAAAAATATTAAGTTTATTTACTATGACCATAAACTATGTGCACCAATCCACCATGTCACCCTTATTGATATCATTCTTTTCCATAGTCAAATTATATAATCCCTATGCCTTTATAAATAAATATACCAAATTATATTTTTTGTTTCAATCATCCCAACCTTAATCTATGTGAAACTATCATGGAGGGTTTTTATATTACCATTAGGCTCTCAATTAGTATCAGTTTTACCTTTCGATATTTCTATATCGGTTACCTTACATTTTGCTCAAAATTGTAAAGTAATAACTCTATCCACTAATGGATAAAGATGTGTAACATTAAAATTCACTAGCATTGGACCAAGTGGTATGACCTTAAACTTCATTCATCTATAGTTTAAAATAGAGGGGCTGAAACTAAAAATGAAAGAGACACAAAGGCATATCATGGTAAAACCCCATAAAGTCTTCCCTAAGAGAAAATCTTGTTTCTACTTGTTAAACCATTACCATTTGTGGATAAAAAAATTAGAGTAAAATAAACATCAAAAGATGAAAAATGATTTTTTTTTTGAAAACCTACAAAGGGTTTCCTGAGAAAAACTAATGCATCATCTCACTAGGACTTCCATTTTCAAGTATTAGGTAAAAGTTAAAGTGCAATAAACCTAAAAAGATAAAAAAGGCTTATCAAATGGAAAATCATATAGGATTACCTGATAAAAACTCAAGTTCCCACTCAAAAATTAATTCCATTTCATGTATTGAAAATAGTTTGTGAAAAAAATGAAGATGACACTAAGCTTTTAGGGTCCAACAATTTTCCCTATAGAAAGTGAATTTAGTCTTATTGGATTAATTTGTCTAAGAAAATGATATATAATAACTTATTTTCACCATTCATGTAATATTAAACTATTCCATGGATAAATTCTATATCACTGAAAGTCCAGCTCTTCACATTTAGTGATCCCTCTATTTTATATGTCCATATACTCAAGAAATATTAGGTTAAATCCCATAAAAAAGAAAAATTTTCAATACTCAATGTCATAACCATTATTATTCTTATTTAATATCATTTTCTCTATGAACCATATTTATACCATTTATTTATTAATTATCACCCAATTCCTTAATTCAAGATTCTCCTCTTTCCACTTAAAAGTTTTGAGAATATCTTATTTGTTTATCCTTATATAATAACTAGTAATAGGGTGATTGAAAAATATAAAAGGACTCTTCTACTTAGAAATAATAAATGTTAAGTATTCTGGATTACGAACCTGAGGTGTGTTTTTTATAATGTAATGTTCACCCTTAACTCCATATTTTATTTCCAAAAAAATGTATGGTAAAATTATCTTCATTACCAATGGTTAACTTATATCCACTTGTATCAATTTTCTATTAACTCAAAAAGTCATGTGTTATGATTAAAATATTCTATAACTCAATTGTTTAACTGGATTCAAATACCCTTAATGTTACACATTCTTTCATCATGCCTATTTTTAATGAAAGATTATGGAATTCTATTCATGTTCACTTTTATAATTGGGTATTCATTTTCTATGATGAATAGAATTCCATGAATTGAGATACACATCTTAGAGTATTAAATTTATTACATTGAGATGCTCTATCATGAAGCCCAAAAACCTAGAGTCCAGATACTCCTTTTAGAAATAAATAATCATTGAGTTGGGATCCTCCTCTTGTTTAACATACTATCATTGGTGAGTCAGCTCTATAAGACTACCAAATGTACAATTCATTTGTAATATTACCTTATATTACCTCAGAATCAAATTATTTCCAATATGAAAAAAAAATCCATTTTTCAGGGAAAATTTTATTGTCACTAAAAACTGTGTGTCATACACTTTACTACAGAATCGATGATATAGTCCCCACTCAAAAATTTCATGTCAAGTGCATGTATAAATGTATCGCAATATATAAATAATATAAAAGTGTGAGCTCTATGTATTTCATTATTCCTCACTTTCGGAGAGACGGATATTCCTTAAAAATGATACCAAGTTTGGTGATGTAGGTGAGAACCTTAGGTGATGTATTTTTTCTATTTCTTATCAAAAGTTCATCAGAAACATAAAGCCAAAATTTTAGGGTGTTCTCGACACTTTGTATCCCCTAAAAACACTTAATATATGGAAATAATATATCTACTGGAATAATCTATTTCATAGGATTTGACTTAACTATCCATAGATCCAAAATAGACGTACTGATTAAAAGTAATATCCATTTTAAGTTGGAATATATTTTGAAAAATTATGATCTTGTACCTAGATGAACACCATATGTGTGCCCTACTCCACCAATTCCTGACCATTATCCCCAAGTCTCACATACCTAGGAATCTCCAAATAAAGATGAAACTGTTGTGCTTGGATATACATTGTCATTTGAATGCTCATAATCAATACTTAGATGCCTCATGCATTAAATTCAATAGTTGGTTTACTAGAGTGATGTTTTTTATAAAATCACCCCAATCATCGACATGGAAGAGGTATGAAAATGATACAAATGTTTGGCCGAGATAATCTAAGTGCATGAGGTTAAATCCTCATGCCTAAAATTATATGAACACCTAAACTGCATGTTCACAAGCCTAACACCCAACTCCACATGACCTGCCTCATGTTCCATCTCCCTAGTTGGGCACACCCTTGTGTTGTGCACCTAGATCCATGCTCCCTACCACATACACAAATTTCATTGTCATAATCAGAATATATTGTGTTTTGTAACCACATACACCCTACCTCCCTCCTATCCATGCATGACCATGATGAGGGTTACCTTTAAAACAATTCCCTTGCCTTATATTTTTATGATCATATAGAAACAATGGAGTATGGACACAAGTCTTAAGTCTCGTTCCCAACTTCACACATATTCTAAGGTGGACCATGACCATATTTTCAATCATCTTCACACGTGTGCCAAAATAGATTATCCCCTACTCATCATGTTCCTTGAAAAATATAACCCGACTTTACACTCAACTCTCTGTGTTTTCCTAGATGTCTGACACCCTACTCTATATGCACCAAGATATCTCACACCCTTCTCTATGTTCCCTACCAGGAACACTCGAAGATTTTTATACCCTACTACACATACCCATTCTTGGGATTCACTATAAAAGGACCCCCCCCAATATCCTCCCATTTTTATAAATAACCCCACTAGAATATTAAGTGCATTCCCTTGGTAGACATGGGAACCTGGCCTCATGGGTTCCACTTCAATAAGGCCCCCATAGATTTGTGACACATTACCTATGTCTCAAACTGTGGAGACAGTTCACCCTAGTTTATACTTGGTAACCACTTATACTTAGTCTCATACCAATTTTCATTCACTTAGTCTCCCATATCTAGGTGACACATGACCCATGCCCAATACTAGGGATACATTTCACCCGGGTATCTATATTTAGATACTACTTCACAAAAACAACTATATTAGGCTTAAACTTCACCTAGACCTCCTTCTTGGGCAACACTTCTATTGGGATCTCATATATATATATTCTATTTCCCTAAGACTCAATATTAGGGTGACACTTCACCCAGGACACCACACCTGGGAAGCAATTCATACATGTGTTCTTTGGTCTATTATACACACCTTTAGTTATGATAATCTTTTTGTTCTACAAAAATTAATTAATTGATACAATCATTTGGTATTCCTTGTATGAATCAATTCTATCTTCTCCTAATGATTTACATAAATTTCTTGGGCTGATATCCTCACTAAGGATTCCTAAAATACCTTCATCTAGCTCATATTTCAGAATAAACTGAAAATGGTTTATCATTTATAAGTCCCAGAATAACCCATTTCTAGGTAACATTCACCTAGAAGTCCTAGATATATTTATTTAAATAGTATAGTTCATATTCATTGCCTCATGTTTTTAAAAATTTAATGGATTTTCCTATCATACAACCTCAAACAATGAAACTCAAACGATATGGGTTTTGATTTCTATTCTAGAAGGATATGTAAGAAAACTCCTTGAGAATCAATCCCAACATCCCAACACCATTACTACCTATTTTCCCCGTTAAGAGGTGGTATATGATAAACATGACTAGATTTCTTATGTTATAAGAATATAAACCAACCAAATTATGTGATGAGAATAATATTTCCTATGTGATGAGAATAGGATGGACCATCATTCCTTATATAATGAGAATAGTATACCCTCATGTCATTACATGAGGGAGATAAAATATCCTCCTATCAGTTTTAGGCCCCAACCAAACCCTCTCCTTTTAAGTTAACAACACGTAGGATGAACAAGGAAGTGATCCTTAGGCATGTGCCTGACATTAACAATTTCTATGAACCTTTTAGCAAGTGATCCACTCAGGATGAATTTAAACATATTGGAAGTGGTCGTAGATGTATAATCCTAAAAGTCACCACTATGTTCCTTTTCATGAAACCATAAATTGTATGACATATCCCATTAAGAAACCTTAAACTATATAGATTCTGATTTCCTTTATAGGGATACATAAGAAGTCCCTTTCATGGGCTCAATCCCAACTCCACAAAACATCCATACTCATTTTTGTGGATCCCATTACCTCCCAATATGGAGATAAACTCTATATTGGATACCTATATGACTCAAAACTATAGAGTGACTGAATAATTGGATCAATTGAGAGAAAACAAATTCCCATTTTCAATATCCTATTAAATTCATGTTATTAGATAAAAATATTCTTAAGGGTAACCTGTATTATTACTAAAAATGATTCATGAAACTATCTTAAATATATAAGAGATTCCCGAAATTGGAATTAATACCACATAATAGAAGAGAGAAAATCCCATCATCTTGACCAATTCACAACCCAACATGTCATTAGTATGTCCTCGTGACCAACTTCCATTGGAAACTTGGTTCGCACCAACTCGAAATATGTGAGCATAGGGAACATAAAAAATAATCTCAATAATTTTTTTTTCAAAGGTTCACCCATGGTTTTTAAATTTTCCTAGTAGGTGGAATAGACCGATGCCAAATTGGAATAGAATATTTAATGATTCACAATTTCCCACCTCTTTCTTTTAATGGTATTTTATGCTATTTTTTATCCTGTGAGATCAAAATTCACTAATAAAATTTTAATAATATTCATAATCAACAGCAAACATCAATTTTACTTCATTAATAATTTACTAAATAAATCAAATATGAATTATAAATAGTATTCGACAAAAAAATAGTTTCATGATCAAATGAATTGTTTGTCTTTTTCCCATATTTAATTCATTTCCAACTCTAGTAATTTGAATTACAATAATGTATAGTAAAATTTCAATCCATCTTCACACGTTATTTCTATCATTTATAAATTTAATAATAATATACCAGTTCACAGTTCTTTTCATTTCAGTTATTCGTTAAAGAAATTTGATTATTTAGATATCCATCGATCATCCCCAATTTCAATATACCACATGTTCATTATTTATGATTATTATAAAATTTGTAACCGAAATGAGAAATCAAAATCATTATAAATTCCAAAGTATTATAAAAAATGAAAATGTTGAGTCATTAACCTAGATTCCATTATAAATGTTAAAAATAAATGATATGATTATCACCACTGATCATTTATCCAAACCCATTACTTATTCTCCTCTATCTCAGGATCCAGAGCTGATCGGTCTAGTGTGCATCTTTAACAATAGCATGGTGCACCACTGGAGGTGTGACGAGATAAGGAGATGGCAGAAGAATAATGAAGGGAACTTTGAGGAAGCCAATTCACGCCTCTACCTCCTTCCCATAATCTCTCCAGGTCGTCTAGCCCTGGAGTACCCCTCACAACCAACAAGGATGCTGCTCTGGCGATGTTCATCAGATGAAAACTCTAGGAACCCTGTGTTCTAGCATCCATACATGGAGATCTTCTGGAATTGACTATTAAGAATGCCAAGGCACTAGTGTAGAAAATGTTTTTTATGGTTGTTATTTTTAATTTTTTACATCAGCTTTTGGCCGAAGTTGTTACAGGTGATGTTATAAACATTTTTTTTACATCATTTATTTTACAACCGACATAAAAAACACCAATCCGCAGCAATTTTCAAGTCGGTTGATAAAATCCCGATGTGGAAAATGCTCTGGAGTCAGGGCTTATCATGTCAGTTATTTAATAACCGACATTGTATATTCTCTTTCACATCGGTTATTATATAACTGAGGTCATAAATCACTCCTCTAAAGCATTTATCATGTCGGTTATTTTCATAACCGACGTTTTAAACCTGTCTGCCAAGCGGTTTCCAACACCAGTTAAATAATAACCGACATGAAAACATATCTACTACATCAGTTATTTTATAACCAATATAAATAACTATTCATTTCCATTTATTACATCGGTTATTAAATAAACGACGTAAAAACCATTTCCATGAATTTATTACACCAGTTTCTAAATAATCGTCGTTAAAACTAATCCAAGTGAATTTTTTACGTAGGTTATAAAATATCCAACGTAAAAAAACAATTTTTTAAATAAAACTGTTCAACCACTACTATGCCCTACCAAAAGACCTAAAAAAGACAAAACAAATTACAAAAAACAAACCAGAACCCCCCCCCCCCCCGAACAGCCCCCACCACCGATCAACCACTACTATACCCTACCAAAAGACCTGAAATAGACAAAAAAACAGACCAAACCCTAACAAAAAATAGACTATACCCCCACCCCACTGTACATCCCCCACCACACCCCTGGACACCCCCACCCCACTGGACACCCCCAGACCAAAAATAGACAAAAACTTGACAAGAACCCCCCACCCCACTGGAAAACCCCCACCACACACATGGACACCCCTACCCCACACACACACACCCCTGGACTTCCCCCACCCTCCTAGACACCGCCCACCCCACTGGACAGCCCCCCACCACCCCCCCGGACACCCCCACACCCCCACACCCCTGGACAACCCCCACCCCCTGGACAGCCCCCACCCCCTAGATGACCCCCACCCTCCTGGACACCCCCACCCCCTGGACAACACTCCCACACCCCTGAAAAAACCTCCCACACCCCTAGAACCCCCCACCCCATAGACAACCCCCACACCCCTGGACAACCCCCACCCCTAGAAAACACTACCACACCCCTGGACAGCCCTCCCACACACCTAGAACCCCCCCCCCCCCCACACCCCACTAGACAACCCCCACCACACCCCTAGACACCCCCCGACACCCTTTGACTACCCCCACCCCTAGAGAACCCCCCACACCCCTGGACAACCCCCCCCCCCCCCACACCCTCCTGGACACCCCCACCCCCTTGGATAGAACTCCCACTCCCCTAGATAGCCCTCCCACACCCATGGAACCCCCCCCCCCCCCCCCACCACCCCCACTAGACTGCCCCCACCGCATCCCTAGACACCCCCACGCCCTTGGACTGCCCCCCACCCACCCCCTAAACAGACCCCCTCACACCTAGACAACCCCCTACCCACCTGGACACCCCCAACCCCTGGACAACACTCCCACACCCCTGGACAGCCCTCCAACGCCCCTAGAACCCCCCCGTAAATCCCCCAACACACCCCTAGACACCCCCCTCTCCACCCTCCTAGACACCCCCACCCCCTGGAAAGCACTCCCACACACCCCTGGATAGCCCTCCCACCCCACTAGACACCCACCCCCACCCCACAGGACAACACTCCCTTGGACATCCCTCCCCCCCCCCCCCCCCCCGCACACACACACACCCTAGACACCCCCTGGACATCGCCCCACTCACTTGGACATCCCCCCACCCTCCTGGACACCCTCCCACCCTCCCACCCCACTAGACAGCCCCCACCACACCCCTAAACACCCCCACCTCATTGGACACCCCTAGACAGAAAACAGACCAAAACCCAACCAAAACCAGAGTAGAACCCCCCCCCCCCCCACAAGAAAGCCCCCACCACACCCCTGGACACCCCAAAACCCCTGGACTGCCCTGCACCCCCTAGATAGCCCCCACACCCCTAGAAAACCCCCACCCATTTGGACACCCCCACCCCTGGGACAACACTCCCACACCCCTAGACAGCATTCCCACACCCCTAGAACCCCCCCCCCCCCCCACACTCCTAGACACCCCCACCCCACTGGACAACACTCCCCGGGACAGCCCTCCCACACCCCTAGAACCCCCCCCCCCCCACACACACCCCTGGACATCCCCCCACTTGCTTAGATATCCCTCCCACCCTCCGGGACACCCTCCCACCTCACTAGACAGCCCCCGCCACACCCCTAGACACCCCCACCTCACTAGACACCCCCAGACCAAAAACAGACCAAAACTTGACTAAAACCATACCAGACCCCCCCCCCCCCACTAGACAGCCCCCGCCACACCTCTGGACACCCCCCCCCCCCACACACACCCCTGGACTGCCCTTCACCCACCAGACATCCCCTGGATAGCTGATGTTGGGAGAGGAGGTGCTGCCATCCATTGGGGGGTTGAATGCCACTGGAAGGTACTCATCACTCTCACATGTGAAGCTTGAGCTCTCAAAATGTTTCACCAATGCATTCTTCCCCTATAAACATAAATCATTCTATCACTTTGATGCCAGTATAATCAGGGGGAAATGCCATCATGTGTGACTAAAATACCTGGATCTTGGCGGTGGAAATATCTCGGGTCTTGCCGGACTGGAAATGATGCTCCCACGACTACTCAAGAGATTCCTGAAATGACATTAACAAAAATCCCGGTGGTGGGAAGAGGGAGCCAGTTCAGTTGTTGGATAGGGACGTGGAGAAGACGATTGTGATGATCCGAAATATACCCAACAAGTACATGTAAGTGGTTTTTTAGTATCCCAAATTAGATTATTGAACAACTATAGTGCTATTTTTTTGTGATAGAGGGGACATGTCGGTAATGTTCATGGACGAACATTGCATGGAGGAGACCAAAAAAACACACAAACAACCCTATATTTGTTCAAACATTTAATTTGGGAAACTAAATAGTCACTTACGAGTACTTGTTGGGTATATATCGGATCATCACAGTCGTATTCTCCACAACCCCCTCCACCAACTGAACTGGAACCCTCTTCCCACCATTGGGATTTTTGTTAAAGTCATTTCAAGAGTCTCATGGGCAGCCTTGGGAGCATCATTTCTAGTCCCGCAAGATCCGAGAGATTTCCACTTCCAAGATCTAGGTTTTTTAGTCACACATGATAGTGTTTCCCCTGGTTATACTTGCATCAATGTTATAGAATGAATGATGTTTATAGGTGAAGAACGAATTGGTGAATCATTTTGAGAGCTCAATCTTCACATGTGAGAGTTATTAGTACCTTCCAGTGGCGTTCAGCCCCTCGAGGGATGGTGGCGCCTCCTCTGCCACCCCCTGGACTCCCCCCCATCCCCATAGACAACCTGGACACCCCACCCCACTTGATAGCCCTCCCACACCCCAAGAAATCCCCCCTCACCCCACAAGACACCCTCACACCCATGAACACCCCCTGGATAGCCCCCCACTCCCCTGGACAGCCCTCCCACCCTCCTAGAAATGCTCCCACCCCATGGATAGCCCCTCACTGTCATGGACACCTAGGACACCCCCACCCCACTGGACAACCCACCCACACACCTGGATACCACCCACCCCACTAGACACAACCCTGGACACCCCACATGACAGACCTCCCACACCCCTAGAAACCCCCCTCACCCCACAAGACACCCCGCACCCCTGGACACTCCCTAGACAGCCCCACCACTCACATGGACAACCCTCCCATCCTCCTGGAAGCACTCTCACCCCTGGACTCCCCCCACTCTCATGGACACCAAGGACACCCCCCCACCCCACCGGACATCCCTCCCACACCCCTGGATACCCCCCACACCCTTAGAACCCCTCCCCCCAGGCCAGAATCCATTCCATAAAAACCATCATAAGTAGACCAAAACAAGAAGTAGAGAAAAATTAAACATTCACCTATATAACATTCAAAACATACAATTTCAACTTTAAAAAACTAAATCCAACCTCAACGACTCCCAAATACACAATTAAAATGATAATATTAAATATTACATTTTAAACTATAAACAACTAAAATTCAATCAAACCTGTAAAATAATTTGACCATTCCTCTTGTAAGTGTTTGACGTCTTGAGCACTATAGGGTTGAGGGTCATCAAATAGCTACAAATTAAAGGGATAGTATTTAATGTGTATAATGAATAAATCAAATGAAATATTATGGCATTGTTTAAAAGGAAATATTACCAGGTCAAAGTTCACAACTGTTCCAGTTGTTTTTATTTCATACATAAATCATAACATATAATATCCGCATTTGATGATGCCTTGATGTTCAAGACAATTCTGTTTGAATCAGTTTAAATTAAATATATCATTTTTATGTAGTAAATCAAAAAGTACAAATTATAAATGGATATTTACCTTTACATTTACATATTTTATCTTCACACTAATTTTCTTTGTGTTTTTTCGAAAGTAGACCCATCCCCTGTTAGAAAATAATACGAATGGGATAAATTTAAAATTAACTATAATTTATAATACTATTGAGAAATTGAAACTTACTTTTTCAACATTTTTTTAAAACTTTCCCGCACATCGCCATAGACACAGAATATCTAATAAAGTTTTTTCTCCCTTGGGCAAAAAACATCAAACATCCAACGATCACTGATAAAAGAAAATTTAAGGTTAGTGGTTTTTTATGTTAAAAGATAATGAACTCTTTGAGAGAGATGTGCTTCATATATCTCACAAAAATGCATCATCCAATATTGTGTGACAATATTCTATTAAAATCTTTCAGAAATATAAAGCATTCTTTGTTAATAATCCAATGCACGTGCTTCAGGGGAAATCAAATGCGGGTCCATGAATCCATATACATCTATCCTCTCATTCTTCTCACAAATTTTATAATGATACTTAATATAAAACAGACAAAATTATACATTTTTAATAAATATAACGTAGGGAAAAGGTGTTAAGACTTACATGGAAAACATTTTCACCACGTTGATGCCCAAATTATCTCCAGTAACAAGCTCAATTATATCACTTTTCACAATCCCCATAGTTATTTCATGTCAACAAAAATGATCTTCCATTGGAAACTCATAATGATACGCCAACAAATTTGAATATCTTGACAATCTGTCATGACTACCAGAATTTGTATCTGATGTCATTTCCATTTGTCTTTGTTGTTGTCTATACAGTATTTATTTACCTTTGAATTATTCCGGTAAAAATAAATAGATAAATATATTAGTTTTAAAATGATAAAACAATATTAATAAAAAAATAAAATAGAAGATATAACATACATAACACTAAGGTAATGAGTCGCTGATGTCTGGATGGGAAAATTAAAAAATTGTCAATACTATGTCCAATTGTCGTCACCTCATCTGTAGTTAATAGTACTCGATCGGATCTATCTATAATATCTTATACAGTGAAACGATGATTATCTACCTCTAATTTTTAATGATGAACTGTATCTCCTATACAATATACCAGCCCATATGCAACTATATGATGTTGAGGATTGTTAACATACAACTCAAAATAAGTAGGAAGCTGCAGTGGAGGAGTAGGATAAAAACTGGTGTCCGCAGGTTGAGGTGGGTGAGTGGAATCTACTGGCGGAGATGGAGGATAAATAATGTGGTATGCAAGGGGAGGTAGAGGAGTGGGAGCTGCAGTCTAAAATTGTCTTTGCATGTCTGCAAACATAGACTGTACCGATGCTCTAATCTTTTCCTCCATCGCCACATTAATATTATGAACTTCAGCCTCCAAGGATTCTATTTTTTTATAAACACCCTCAACGTAAGAAGTTGAAGAATGTGGAGACACTTTTCTTACTGATACACCTGTTGGATATCCTCATACATGACCTGGATGTTCGGGCATTCCCAATGATGCAGATAAAATATATTAACCCCCAGCAGTTGTAAATACCCACTGTGAGCTCTGCTCCTCAAGAGAATCCTGTATTAATTAATTGAACATTTCTGTAATGATTGAAATTATATGAAGAATATAGTTAACTTAAATAAATAAAATAGATAACTTACAATCCTCTCAGCTACAATTCTCAAATCTTCCAAAAGATATTGCCCTTTTTTGTCCATCAGATCTCTCTTCATATTTTCATGTCTAGATGGAGGGGATGGAGGGGCCACCTCTCCAGAGCATGAAGACCCAGCTCTTAGTTTTTGTAATTTTTCCACCATAATTTGTTCTTCCAATAATGTATACCCTCCTCGAGATAAACTATGAGGGTATAAATTTTTAGATTGGATCTCCTGATGAGATTTCTTAGTTTTCTATAAATTAAAAACAAGAAATCATTACTAAAACATTAATAAGATCATTTATATAAGAAATCTTATAAATGTTTACATTTCCCTTACTAAAAATGAATTTTTTCTTCTAATTTCAATAAACTATCTCCTTGTGTCTTCATCTATGAAAGGATATATATGACATGGATTTTCATGACTCCTATGACCAAAAATGAAATCAGATGAGAGGGTTGATTTGAAATCCCTCCATCTCCAGGCAGCCATCGATAAGCATTTCATCCTGACTCCTCCAGTGTTAGGAATATCAAATGTGATCTGATAAAGAAGAGGTTAAACATGTTATATATATTAGAAACATTTAAATAATAGGCAAACAATAGCAAAATATATTACCAAAATCATCTCCCACAACTGAGAGATTACCGCTTTGTCCACACTTCTCCAATCATCATACAAAATGCTTACTTCTCTCTTACCATGAGTTTATACAAAAATCATAAAATCTTCTTCATTTGGACCTCTAGGAATATCATCCTTATCAAACTCAATGAGTATCCTCTGATCCAACGTATGGGAAAGTGATAATTTTGGTAAATGTGTGCTCCCACGTTTACCAACTCTTGGACTCTTTGTCGTAATGCTAACACATGAGGAAGATTGGGGAACATCAAGAGGAACATGTGAATGTTCCTCCATAGAGGTATGACCAATATACTCATCTCCATAATCATGTGGTTGATCAACTGATTGATATTTCATTATCCTTCAAATAAAAAAAACAAACGTTAGTTCAAAAATATACAAATTCAAATATTACAATACTAATGTAAAAAGAAAATAGAAAATTGTACTACGTTATATAATAGTAAACATGGTTAATATGGTAAGAATGTTAAATAATAGTAAAGATAGTAAATATGGTAAACAAGGTAAACCTAGTAAAGTAATTGTCATCGAACATAAATAATATATATATAATTTATGTAATGGTAAACATGATAAAGTAAACTAAAAAAATTAAAAAAAAACAAAAACTTATACTTATTTGTTTTAATACATGTTTTAATAAAGTAAAAACTTACAATATCTAACATTTTATGAAAATAATAAATGTAAGCAAGAAATAAACAGATTTTAACCGTAATTTTAGGAATTTAAAAATGGGTTTTTTTCCAAAATGCTTTCATCGTGATCGTTCCTTATGACACAAACCATGTCTTCAACATCCTCATCATTATATTCTATTAATATTTCTATGGAAGTAGGGATATCACATAAATCAACATCTTCATCAAGTTAATACTCACTAACATATTGTTTTTCCCTTATAAAACAACATCCCACTGTATATCTGATTGATCTACCACAAAGAAAATTTGTTTTTCATGTGTTTCCATTATAAAAAAATCACCTGTGTCTTCCAATATATTCAAATTAACAACTGTCATTTCAAATTCATCATGTCTAACAATTTTGTTACCGATAAACCATTTAAATTAAAAAATAAGAACTTTATTTTTAATGTAATCAACCTCCCATATTTCATCAATAACTCTATAATATGCACTTGATGCAAAAATAGGGTTTTTGCCTCTAGCACTTAAAAAATGCATTACTTTTGCAAACACCAATACACCACTATTCTGAACTGCACTTATGTTGTCCTGATCTTTCAGATGAAATGTATAACCATTAATGTCCTAACCAGAATATGTTATCACATTTAAACATAGACCACCCACTACCCATTTCAATGTCTCTGATACATCTGATCTACCAAGAAAGGTCTTTTTAAACCATGAAAAAAATGTCATGTTGTGCTCATTCAAAATCCACATTTCTTTCTTCTTTGGATGACATTATTTCAACTCATTAATATGCAATGTGATATATGGTTGAGCATCATCTATGTTATTAAAGATGTATAATTCTTAATTCTTTATCTGTTCAGCTGACAATGATTTGACTCTCAAGACACGAATCCCCTTTCCCTCCTTATCAACTCATTCATGGTGAGATGAATGCCAACCTATGTGTTGTGCCGCAACCACATATCTCGTACAAAACTCTGAAAAATTCTCAAAAATATACTTTTCAATAATGGAGGCTTCAGGTCGATATGTATTCTTAACATACCCCTTCAATATTTTCATATTCCTTTCAAAAGGATACATCCAACGAAGATATATAGGCCCACAAATCTTTATTTCTGAAACCAGATGAATCATTAAATGCACCATTATATCAAAAACATTTGGAGGAAAATACATTTCCAATTAACAAAGTATACCAATTGCATCCTTTTCCAAAATTTTCAAAGAATTCAAATCAATCAACTTATTACAAATTGAATTGAAAAAATAACACAACTTCATTATAGTCTTTTTGACAAGGATGGGAAATATTCCACGCGATGAAACTAGTAGAATTTGTTACATCATGACATGAAAATCATGACATTTCATACATGTCAACTTTATGTCCTTCAATGAGACAATTTTTTTTACATTTAAAGAATAACCTTGAGGCACTTTTATATCAAGAAGACACTAAAAAAATCTAATTTTCTCCCTCTTGGAAAATTTATGACAAGCCAGGGGAAGAAATGTTCATCTTCCATTAGGAGTGGGAGCTAATTTCCTCGAAGATTTAATTTATTTTGGGGATAGGTTACTGATGTGGAGTGTGAACCAGAGAGAGATAATCAAACATTAGAGTTTCTTCCTTCTAGGGGGATGACATGTTGATTTAATGGTGGTGTTGGGGTATTATGATTGATCCTCATGGATGTGGGCCAAGTGTGTAAAGATTAGACCTACTGGAGGCATCATACATACCTTGTTAGGAGTAATGGATCAACACACACATAGTATGAGTGCACTATTTAAGACTGTGTTATTAGATCAGTCCATATATTTTAATGTCATGTGGTATGGATGCTCATGTCATGAATAGAGTGACAAGAATAGATGTTGTTGGTCTAATTCATGTGGGATACCGGATAGTTGAGATGTCATCCGATGTGATTTGTACAAGGTGAATACTATGTTAGTTTCATATGGTAAGGATACAGTTTAACATCATGTGATGAGTATGTTATCATACATTATATCATTATATGACTACGAAGTTAGGCTATAGAGTTTAAAGTCATACAGTGAAAAATTGTGCGTGGATTACACTAGGGAATACCTATGTACTTATATGAAAAATTGATAGTATGATTAGGGCATACACAACTGGTCTAACTGGGAGATACTATAGAGGAGTGATGGTATGAATGGGGCTTCAGTTGTTAGGATAACTAGGTATTGTTGAAGATTAGTAATGATATTAGTGGGTATTAATCAACTAGTCTTCTCAGGGTGCTTTTATAGATAAATTATTATACGAAAGGGGATTAAGAAATTGGGATACCTGGTTACTTATACGGAGAAGTCATGGTGAGATTGGGGACTATGCAGCTAGGATGCTCGAGTACTGCTGATGATCAACGGTGGTATTAGTGGGGATTATTTAACTGGGATGCTTGGGTACTGTTGAGGAGAAGTAACGATATGAATGGGGATTACACAACTGGGCTACCTTGAGGTTGGGATTATTATCTCAAACTTTTCACATAATTCATAGTGTTCTCATTATTTGAGGATCCCACACTTATTTCAGGGGGAATCCCGTGTTTGTTTTAAATGGTAATTCCACTATTTAATGTCTTATGGAAGGACATTGTATGTGAGGATTACACATTAAGCTACCCATTCATTCTTCCCCATGATGGGTCACAAAGAATATTAACCTACTAATGGGTTGGGGAATATTTTTGGGGATTATAACTTAGGATGAGTCCTATGGTGGAGGTTTGGGAACATTAGGGATATACCTAGGATATATATTCTAGGTATTCCCATTATTTCCTCCTCATTTCAAGTAATAATGGAATCTCAACCCATTGGTGGCCCAAGGATTATGATTTGGTATTAATCCTTATAAGGAGGCCCATGTGGGAAACATAGGGTTCATATCATGATAATTACATGAATCATGTTATGATAACCACATAATAAATCTCGTATTTAACATAGAAGGAATCATATTATTGTTATATATGTTATTCTATAGTTTAACATCATGTTGATAGGACCATGGAAGTCATATCATGATCATTTCATGAGGCATATTGTTCTTGTTTCATGATGCATCTTCTTCTTATTACACAAGAAATATTATGCTCATCACATAGGGTATAATCTAGTTTAATTGCATGTAGTTAGGATTACTATGCAGAAGATGTCTATCAATGGCCAATGTGGGACTTATGTTGGATTGGAACTTTCTGGTTCAACCAAGAATAGGATTCAGGTGGGGGAATTTTTGGATGTTCTTGAGTGTTATTTTTACTCATGGTATTTAGGGGGAAATAATAAGACTATCTCAAATGGTGGAATAGTGAATTAATAAAGGGGAATAACTCATGTCAAGTTTTTTCAGGGAGCCACAAGGAGTATATCAACTCATGATAATATCTGTGATGAGAGTTGGGGTCGTATATGTTGCAACCAAAAAACATTTTAACCAATCACAAAAATTCCCTGGTGTGACTCTCCATTTTTCTTGGGTGTCGGTGACGGTTGTAAAGGGATTTGGCTAGTGGCCTAGGACTGTAGCCAAGAACTGATCTCGAGTCGTGGTGTGGGGGTGAATCCATAATGGTATGGATCATAGAGAGCACATCTAAGAAAAATTATTTTTTACAAATATGTTCTCATTTGTGAAAATAAGCACTAGGTCACACAACATTTTGTGTTGTGTGAAAAGAATTTTTCATGGGGCATGTCCTACGAGTGTGATTTTGAAAAACTATATGTCACGTAACTTTGGATTTTTTTCCAAATAGAGATTCAAAAAAATATGATCATTTAATGAAATTAAATTCACCATGGATAATGTTGTGAAAAAAAATACAATAAGAAGAACGTGAATTGAGGGACTTTCTAAGGAACTTTTATAGAAGTTTTGGATTTTGGGGTTGTTTAAAGCACACAACCCCAAGTTACCTTTGTGGGAGCTTTGACGCTAAAATTTCATAGGTCCTCCTTGAAAATAAGTGGTTAATTCCATATTTATATTCATTTTTATGACATGCAATATATCCTTTTCATGGAACATTTTTATAAGGTCTCATAATTGCATAGAGTTCCCCAAACATGCCGTTTTTTAGGAATACTCACATATGTGCAGAGATTCTCCATTTTACATCACCTTTCTCATGTATCTTAGTTGTAAGAATAAGAAGGGGGTTTCATGAACATATAGATAGTTGTGTTAAATTCTATTCTTTTCTCAATAATGATCAAGTTTGTCTATTTTCAGAATTTTAACTTTAAACGACCATAAAGTTTGATCTATAACATTATTTGGGTTGAAAAACCATTCCAATTAAAGACTATGAAACAAACTATGCTATTGTATTTTCATTTTTAGAAAATGGTTCATTATTGGATAAATTTTTTAGTTTCAACATTAATATAATCCTTTTTTCTTAGTATCACATCTTGAAGGAGGCATACTTTTTATCATTAAACTATATAAAAGATTTATCTTTTTTTACTTATTGAAATGAACACAATGATATTTTACCATATCCCTAGATTTATCATATAGATATTTCTAATCAAATGGTTAGAGATATTGAGGTTCCCCCAACACTACAGACATAAATATTATTGCATTTTTTATAAATATTCAATACATCTCATAATAATACACACCCAATGACCATAAAGGTTTAGCATCATTGAAGAATAGATACATAATCATATTATTTAATGAATGATATTTGACATATCTCAAAAATTTGTTCTCACATATTACACATCTTAGACATACCATGCTTAAAATATTTCTTCATAACCTATGTAATGGAAACATCATAAAGGGCAATCTTGGATGATCGATTTGAAAAAACATAGGAAATATCGATTAGTGATCATATGTAAGAATATCATTAGCATAAGGGTATGATAACATGTGACTAGAATTTTAAATTCAGACAAAAAAATTCATATATATAATCATGACAAAGGGATTTAGTAGAACATAACACATGATTTATAAGAGAAATAAATATCATTGTCCATGAGATAATATCCTAAGCATAAGAACATTTCATAGAGAGTCCTATAAAAATATTGGAATAATCATAATCATTGAAATATTATGTCAATACTACCCACCCAAGAAATCATAACATTCTAGTCTTGGGATAACAACCTATGTACCTACTTCAGGCTCATGATAACCTCATATGTGACCTCTTTCAGGATTGTGATAACCTCTTATGTGCCATATTTAAAGCTTGGGATAACCTTGAATGTTCCATTTGATATCATAAACATTATTAATTACCAAATTAATTATAGGGATATTAATAAACTACCCATCACATAATCCATTCATAAGTATTCCACAAGATCATTAAAACATTTTTCATTTCATCAAAACATAAGTCATATAAATGAAAATGGATTTCACCAATATCTCATCATTATAAACATAAACCATACTGAGAATAAATTAAGATGATATCATTGTACCTAATACCAAGGGATTCCTAAATAGAACCAATTCATGTTTTCATATTTTAAAATACCTTTAAAAGACTACTGGAATATTACTAGAGGAAAGTACACTTTTCATTCCAAAATCACTTATTTAAAATTATTAAATTTAAAAAATATTAGGAAAATTATTTTCATTTGAAAGAAAAATCATAACATGTAATGGAATATTCCAATAAAATAATGGTCATGACTTTATCAAAATACATTCATGACGTGTATATTAAAACAAATATTTTATTAACACATTTGGTAAAAAGTACCTCATTTAGAAAATGATAAGAATATTCATATTAAAATATTTTATAGAAAAAAAACACGGTTAAAAATGATTTTAATAAATAATTGGAGAATTATAGAAAAATTATAGATTTTTTTAAAAAAATATGGACATCGAATAAAATATTCTTGGTCAAATAGAAAATAAATTCTGTCTTCCATAAAATCATTCTTCCAGACATTTGAGTACTCATATAGAGGAAAATAAAAGGTAAAAATTGTGATTTTTAGAAATAACTAGTGGATAAAAAAATATTTTGTTTGAGATATAAAACATATAATTTCAACATTTTAAAATTTATGCATAAAAAATCTTGGTAATAAATGATATTGTAACATAAAACTGTTACTACTTTGAAAATGTTTTAGTCGTAAGTCCCATGAAATAAATAACATCAAATGAAAGCTTCAATAAAATGAACATAAGGATATTCATGACTCAAAATATTAAAGGTTCATTACATAAAAATTATAAAATAATATATATTTATAACAAAAAATATGTTTCAAATAAGGCAATTTGAGATGATAAAGCTTTACCACATTGTTATTTTTCAAATCAATACCCTTTGGATGAAATAATTTGAATTGTAACATCAAATAAAATTGACTATTAATGATCCATGATATACCATGTAAAAGGTGATGTTTATAGACCTCATAAAAATAAATATGTTCATAACATCAAACAAGTCTCAATGAATCAATACTGAGATGAAGAACCCTTTTATAAAGTCTGACTTTTTTCGTACATGCTCTATCCTCTTCTCTTTTGAGAGACCTCCTTTAAATTAAAATTTAATACTTATTAGGATGGTATTAATTTAGTACTATAAGCTCAAGTATAAAGGGAATAAATCCATGACGGTATTGGGGTAGATATTTTTTGAGCTAGAGTTATCAAACATTGTGAATAATGGTGAATAAAATCTATCATTTTATAGATAAGGGAATGGATACACTTGGAATTAATTAAAATATTAAAATATTATATATATAACATGATCATGTCAGGTTGCACAATGGAACCCCATATTCATATATAATATGTGATATAGTCTAAATAATCTCGACCATTCACATTTATACAAGTTGTTATGACATTTCAAGCCTTATCTTCTTGTTGAACTACTTTAAATCTATTTTTATCGTAACTGTGAAAACTTAACTTTTCACCATGATAACTTAACTATATGAATACAAATAAAATGGAACATCTATAAAAATTTTGACATGATGATTTGGAATTTTAAATATATCTTTTTTATTTTAATTTATATATTTGGAATAATTTAATATAAATATAATAATATAAAACACATGAAATACAACATTTAAGTAAATACATGATTTATGCATAAAAATCATTTTATAGTGAAATTGTGAAAAAAGTTGATTTATATGATTTTTTGGTGTTTTAGTATATAAATTAAGGTTTTATATTTTTATATCATGGAAAATCCAAATTTAACCCTCCAACCATTCAATTGAGATCAAATACCCATGAAATAATCTTTAACATGAATAAAATATAACTTGTGTTCACAGAATTCATAATTTGGTTCTCAGATTCCAAATATTGTTTTAAAGAAAATATTATAATCCATCAAAAAAAATTTGGCTGATCAAATGGTTTTATGATTTATTAATTAATTCTTAAATTATAATAATTTCATAAAAGTGGAAGTATTTGAAAGATCGGTATATTCATTATTCACTCAAAAAATATTTTTATAAAATTATATAAAAAGGCATCTTAATCCTATAATGAAATGATTATTTCAAAAATTATCTTCAATTTTTAAAATAAAATTTATAAAATTGGCATAAATTAGTTATATTATTCATGTACAAAATGTAATAAAAACCATTTTTGATGAAAATGTATGTTTGTGGAAAAAATGACATTATTCACTATGCTTTCTTAATAACAATAATTAAATTAATGCTAATACATTTGAATGAATATATTGTCTTAAAATTTAATTAAAATAAATCATAAATTGTAATTAATTTATTTTATTATGATAAAGATACATTTCATTCAGAAAAATTGATTTCTAGAAAAGAAATATCTTTAAACCTTAAAATGTTTTTTTTTAATTTTCTAACCAATTACAACTCATGAATTGATTTTATACATGTAAAATGTAATTTTAATAATTTATATGATCTTATTCATATCTTATAATCAAATTTATAACTGATAACTATCACATTAAATAATAATAATAATTAAATAGTACATCGCAGCTTGTTAAAACTCAATGATATGTGTAAATAAAGATATCGAATAAATTAAATTAATTTATTGAGAAATATATAATAAAATATTTTTTTGATATATTCTACTCAAGTTTAATAATTTATCCCTCAAATTTTCTTCACATCAATACATAAAACTCATATAACTATTCTGCAACGAATCCTCATGTTTTAGAGGTAGATTCCTCAAATTTATAGTTTCACTAAAAAAATTTACCAGGTGAGTGGTCTTATTTCAAAAAACATTATCTCTTTAATAAAATATCTATACCATTTTTTCCTCATAATATAGATCATGCTAAATTTTTATGATCTCATAATTTAGTATATTTGAAGGATTGGGAATGTACTTTCCCAAGTGAGATACATAAAACACATCATAAACGTGATAGTATTTCGGTGGAATTTTAAAGTGATAAGAAATGTTCTTGATAAGATCAACAATTTAAAAGGGACTTATATATCTTGGGATAATAATGATTTTATTTAAAAATCTCATAAAATTCTTCTAAAAAAATTTAGGGATTCCTTATCACCAAATTCAAACACTAGATCTCACTAATGCATGTCATCATAACTTTTTTGTCAACTTTAGCTACCCTGATGTACTCTTGAATGGATATAATCTTATCTAACATTTACTCAGCTACATAAGGTCCAATTAATTTTTTCCCTCCACCTTTATCGAAAAATATTTGAGTTCCACACTTACTATTCAAGAAGGATTCATAAGATTCCATCTGAGTGATTGAGTGAAAGATATATTTATACGAAAATATAATCAGAGAAAGGTATTCATAAAAACCACTTTTAAAACCATATAACATGATATCAATGTATATTTTAGGGTTTTTCTTTTAAATTCAAAATATCTATCTATCATAGGATGATATAAATTGCTAAATTTCAACATCGTATTTAAATTTTGTTGAAGACTTCTCTAGAACTTCAAGGTAATCCTAGAATCTCAGTCAAAAATAAATAGAATATGGTACTCTATACGACCATAAATATTTATTAATTTATGAATTTAAAATATTATTATGATATTAATAATCTCTAATATTAATAAAATGTGATATTTTCATATGTTGGTCAACTCAAACCCAAATAACTTTATGTCCTTTTAGTGTCTTGGGGAGTCCAACGATTTAATCCATTATAATGTATCCCCATTTCCATTCATGTATGAATAATGTTTGTAACATCCCCTTAGACTCCTATCTCTCAATATTAACTTTATTACATACCATAAATCGATATAGCAACACCCCAATATTTTATAGTATATTTTTAAATAATTTTAATTTCTTCAATAACTTTTGATACACAGAACTCCGAGTCTAAATAAAATGTAATATAGTATATTGCTATAGATTAATTGTTAAATTGGATGCATGAATATTAATGACCATATTTTAAAAATATTTATAATTTTTTTATACAAATAAAATATATTTAAAAATAATTACTCTGTGTTTAATAAATCCATTATATGTTTGAAAAAACATTTTTCTTCAAAAATATGTGTTATTGTTTTTGTGAGAAAACAATATAACTAATTTTTTAAACAATCAAAAAATTATTATAAAAAATTAACCTCTTTTTCCAAATAAACAGGTCAAAATTATTCTAGATGAAATTTTTGAGAAATGTTTGAAATGTATAATTTTTCAATGAATAGTGAAAATACAAATTTTAATTGAAAACTGTCTTTTTATTTAAAGAATTTAAAAATATATTTTCTATTTTAAAATGTTTTTAAAAGTAAAATTAGTTAATTTTTATTGTTAATAACCTATTTTTTTTATTGTAATTGATTTTATGTTTATTTTGGTATAAAAACTTTGTATGCTAAAGAAAGCATATTTTTTGAAAACTTTTTATCGTCATGTTTTTTTTGAGTTTATTGTAAAAGTAATTTATTCCAGTTTTAGTGTATTAATTTTATAAAATATATTTCCCAATTTTTAATAAGAATATCCAAATATATTAATGAAACACCATTCATTTTTGGTCCTAATGAATATAAAAAATAGTAAAAAAATCCCCACGGTTAAGGTTAAAATGGGTCTATCGGGGGTTAAAAAAGATAAGGGTAAGTATATTTAAATAAACATATATAAATCCTATTTTATTACTTATGTTTTATATAATCCTATCTAACCTTAATATATCTATCCATTTGGAATCATTTTCCATGAGAATGACTTTATTATATTTTATTCTTTTAATAAATTTCAACTGTGTCCACTCCCCCATTTATAAAAGGGAACCCCTCCTTCCTCTCCTTTATAGAAATTGGAGACTTATATATTGACTAAACCATACCTATTGTTTAATTTTATGTGTTGGTATTCTTATAATACCATTCCAATGGTCATTAATAAATGATCTAGGGGAGGCCAACCTAAGGAGAGGTAATCGCCTAACCCGACCACTTTCAATTTCTATCTTATTATACATTCTATAAATATATGTTATTCATAATAAAATAATAATATAAATATCCAAATTATACTAAAATTTTATTATTATTATTTTACCACCAATATTTACCTTTATTCAATTAAATTGTTAGTAAAATTATCACTCATGCGTACGTGTGTACTACAACCTCCAAACAGTGAAACAATTATTTTTCTACCACCATAATTAATAGATAGTTATGAGGATGGATTTAATATTTACATATTATATTTAGGATATTATAATAATTCCTTAATTATATTATCATATCTTAATTATTATCTTCTAGTCTTTGTAAAAATGATAATGTACCTCGTGCGTATGTGTGGACTACCACCTCCATGAAGCGATGTGATTTTTTTCAATTCTAATTTACATGGATTTTAATAAAGATATATTTAATAAAGATATATGTTATATATGATATAATAATGATTTTATATTATTGTATTAATATTTACCCTTTTGGTTCTATTTGTTGAAAACTAAATACAACATTCATCTGTACGTATGGCTTACCAAATCCATGAATTGTGTAATTCATTTTTCTTAATATATTATTTATGGATGAATTTAAATAATTATATAATTAATATGTAAAATATTTATATAATTATGAAAATTATATAGAGTATTTTACCATAATAAAACTACTAGGACCAAAATAACCAAACCAAAATTCTCTTGAAAAAACAGTTAGTACCCAGATTTGATAATTTTAATAAGGAATTATTAATAAATTTGTGTTGAAATGTTATAAGTGGAATATATATGATATTTTAACTATTTAAACGATTTTTTATATAAAAATAATAATTTTATATTTATAATATAGAAGTTTAGAACGCTTTAAAATAAATTGGAACTTTATGTAAGCGTTTTATGAATAATCTCATTATTTATCATTATTGTTTAGGATTAAGTTTACAATGATCATATTTGATTATATACCTCTAAATAATCTCTTGAAACTTATTTTACTATGGTTATTTTAATAGAATATAATTTTTCCTTTCATTTTCTTATCTTTAAGAACCTAAGTGACTGAAAAAATGTTATTAAGTAAAATCAACATTATTTCTCACTACTATCGAAAATACTTTTTCATCCATTTCCATGTTTCCACTAAAATGTTTTCAAGAATCTTTTAATTTTATCATATTATTTTTTTAAATTTATTTCTACCCATGAATGAATTGATAAAAATTGTTTAAAAGTAATATTCTTGTTTTTTTCTAAATTATGTACTTTTTGAATTTTTACAAAACATTTGAAATAAATGTTTTCCTTTAAATTATGCGGTATAAATGGAATTTTACACTCTCTTGACCGCTTAATTATTTAAAGATTATTTTAAAATTTTTCTAGGTTCTCTTAAAATAATAATCAATTCTCTAATATTTGGTAAATTTTTTAGTTTTTAAAGAAGATGTTTAAAAATAAAGTTTATGTTCCTCATGAAATATTCCAAGTGATATTTTAAAAGAATTTAATTTTATTATCACATTATATGATGTTAATTTTTAATTATAGGGATACGATCGAAAGAAACCATCCACTTTCATTATTTTTAGGGATTATTATTATTATGATTTAAGGATGATTATGTGAAATATGTTTCTTTTCCACATGTTAATTATATTATGGAATACATTTATTTTACATGGGTTATACTATGATGAAATGATAAATTTTTTATGAATCCCATTTCTTTTTCTTGGTATATGATATTATGAATGATTTATGATTTTATGGAACATATATATATGATTTTCATTATGTGACAGGGGTACTAGAATTTTATATCCCTCTAATGCATTAATTAACGGTTTATATCCCATGTGGTAATAAGGATTGGAATGGTGAGTGAAACAAATTTTTAAGGGACTATGTCTAATATGATAGTCTTGGGTGTAAACTTTGACTAATATAGTTGTTTGGGGAGTGAACTCAATTCACTATGATATTCTTGGTTGTGAACCTTGGCTACTAGGGAAATTATTTTCTTTGCTCTTGTACATTCAAAAAACATATTCATATTCCAATGTTATTTTCTCATGGCTCATCTTATTTGATTCATTTATTATTAATGTCTTTTTAACTACAAATATTTATTCAAAAACTCAATATTGTGATCTATGATATATATGGTATGGTTTTCAAATATTGTTCCCATGTTCACATACGTTTATGTTCATGATATTTTTATGTGGTCATTGATATCTCTCTTTCATTTCTTACAGAGCGTCTAATATCACAATTTCTCATGTTTCCTTTCCTATGGTTATGGATAAAGGGATTATGTATGATATGTCTTAGAAGGGTTTTGGTTATGCAGAACTTAGTAGTAGATAATGTAGTTCACTTATTAACTAGTTTCATATATTTCCATTACTCTAAGGATAATAATCCAATGTGATTCTGGAATGGATTGTAATATGCATTTAATATTCATATATTAATATTTAATATCTATGTATAAAAATTAGGTGGAAATACTAGATATCATATTATGTCTTATTTACCATTGGAGACTATGATTAGAAAACTATAGTGATATTCCTTAGGATAATAATATGTATATGATAACATCTTATGTTTTGGTAATTAAAGGAGTGTGGTTTTTGTAGAAAAACATCATTATCTAGATACACTTATTGAATGTGTTTTTTTAACACATGAATCTAAGGGTAATAAACATCAATATAGTTGTATGAGAATATCTTAGGAACCATTATAGTGTATGATGAGTGTGCCCTTATTACGCACCATGTTTGACATGCCCTGGGGACATCAATCACAATTTATTTTTGAACTATTATAAATTATTTAAATAGAGGTTGACCGTGAATGTCCTTGTTTAAACCTAAGGTTTCATAGATTGAAAATGAGTCATGATTTAGATATCCTCTAAATTATTGTTCCTCATTTATCCTCTAATCAATGATTCTGGACTATCATGCTGACTATTTTTGTTTTACCAAGGTATTTAAAATAGAATGATAATTATGAGGTGATTATAAGTATTCTAAAATATTGAATAACCCAATTTGAGAATAGTATTATGAATTCCTAAATATTTTTAATATTATATAATAATATCAATTCATACACTCAAAAATTATATGTTGAATTAACATTGAAAAATATTAATGGTATGATGCTCACCTATCAAGTCTATGATTCTTATATAATGTTTTTATATGTTAATGTATTTCTTATAAATCATATTATTCTCCCTCTAGTTAAATTTTATTTTATAATAGGCATGGATTAGATTAATTTTTATAAAGACATAATCAATTTTTGAGGAAGGGAAGTCATGTTTGATATTAAGAACAATCTTTTGATCCTCTATCAATGCAATGATAAACATGAACTTTTGATGGAAATAAGTTAAATTATATAAGTCTTGATTCATATTAAAAACGTGTTTTTATCTCATATGGTTGGGTATAAACTTAGTATCGATGATATGTCTATTATGTAGGAGTTTTTTTATAATTCTTTTGAGGATTTTCCTCATCTTCCACCAAATCATGAAGTGTTGTTTTCACTAGAACTCATACCTGGTGCTAAACATACTTTAAAGACTCCCAAAATATTATACCCCCATATTGAGTTTAAATAATTGCATAAAAAACTCAAATATATTCTTTAAAATGGTGTTATTCAGTGAAGTTAATCACATGGGGGTGCAGCTATTATTTTTCATTAGAAACAATATAGCTTAATGTGACTCTGTATTGATTATTAGGAATTTTACAAGATCACTACTAAGAACAAGTATCATCTACCCCATATTGATTACTTTTTTGATCAATAGTGTTCAAGATAACACTTTTCCAAAAATTAACTTCATTATAAATATTATAAATTGGGGTTAAAGAATAAGGATATTCCAAAAATATAATTTTATACAAGTTATAGACTCAATGAATTTATAGTGATACTGTAACATTCTAGGTATTTATAGAATAATACATTTTCATAACTAATAATATTTTTGAAATTTAATATTAATTTTACTTTAAAAAGGGATTCTATGTAAGATAGCATACCTAACACGAAATAATGGTTTTCTCTAAAGTCTTACATTGCAAAAAAAACTGAGTTGTACTAAAAAATAATAAAACAACAATATTATTATTTTAAATCGAAGTTAACACCTAGATGTTTTATTGGAGTAAATGAAAAGACATAACAGTATTATGATTATAAATGTCCGTTAAATGTTTTTACATTTATCCAATAAATTTTAGAGGCTTAAAATGAAAATTAATCCATTTTTAATCATAAAATACTCTAATATTTTTAAAAGGTAGTTTTTCTGACTTTTGATGGAGAACTATTTTTAAATAATTATTTTGTCAATTTTATATGTTCTATTTGAAAAAATAAACTTATTATATATAATAGGTACATAAAAACTTGTTTTGGATAGTTTCTTTTTATATTTTCAATATATTTCATTTTTTAAGGAAGAGTGAAAAATACCGCATTTTAAGCCAAAACTACATTTTCATAAAATTTATTTATATTGTAATTTTATGTTTTATATTAGTTTTAAATTGTAATTGTATTATGTTTTTATCATTTAATCCAATTTTGGTCATTGGATTTAATTTCACATTTAAATTGGATATAAACACATGTCAATCTTTTGATAGTTTTTATTTCTTAAAAACGTGCTTTCTAGTTTTGACAACGGGAATTAATTTCAAATTAATTCATGCAATTTTCTCATTTTTAATTTGGTAGAATAGATTCCATATTTGGATTCAGATGTTCCAATTTTTTTAAATAGTTACCTTTAATTTTTGGATATTATGAATAGTAACATCAGTAATTATTTTCATTTACATGGTTAAAGGGTAAATTAGATAAATTAGGGTAAAAATAATATTATAATAATATAAAACTACCCTAACACATGTCCTAATATTATTTTATGAGCCATAGGTGACTAAAACATTCTTTAGGTTTAACCTTTGGCATTTGGGATCCACATGGGTGTGAAAATGACATGTAATAATAATGAATTAAAAGTAAAGGGAAATATTACCCAAACATTTATCTTTTAACTAAAACAATTAAGGGGGGTTATATAAGTGATATATTCAACTATAAATATTAATTAGAAATATGAAATTATTTCCTACATTATGGTATTTAATTTATTATTTTTTGAGATTAAATTAATAAATTTAATTATGACATAATGATGACGTAGTGATTGCTTCATTTATAAAGGATTCAAATAAATGATATTATAAATATTATAATAAATATTATTTGTCATAACTTATGTCATAAATGAATTTTATAGATTCATATGACATTTTATTAGACTTTTAAATGGTTCAGTTTGAAATTATCTCTCTGTTTGTATTTTATTAAAATTTAATAAAGTGAATACTGTAAAAATCGACATCATTGATGTTTTATAAAAATAATAATTTTTTATATTATAAAAAACCGATTTTATTAAATCAAAAAGATAATATTAAATGGTATAAATGGTCATTAAGTGTTCAATTATGGGAAATTTACCCCATATAAGTAAAATTAATAGCTTCTTAACAATTAAAATGTTTTTGCCACTTTTAAAATTAAAAGGGAATAATTAAAGCTAAACTGAAATTAAAAGGTTTAAAATAAACTCAATACATGTATAAAAACAATTATATGGGATTATTTAGATCTATCATCATTTTATCTTCTCTATGTCTCATGCCGGAGCCACTTGGATTAAAAAATAATTTATATTAGTTTAATATTTTAATAATTTCCAAGGGTTCCAATCCCCGCTCCTATAAAAGGGAACCCATCCAAAGAATTTTATTTTGTCCAGGATATGTCCAAGAATATTCATATAATCCCCCCTCACACATTGGAAGACTTATTTTATGATAAACACCCTTTATAGATGTGTTTAAGTGTTCTCAATGGTGATCAATTGAAGAAGATCTATCGTTTTCTTTAAGTGTTTATATTTTAATTCTTCTTCTACTTCCTAAAATCTCATCCAACCATGATGAGAAAATAAATCTAGTATCTAAAAAATACTAATATGTTATCATGTAAATATCATCCCCTAAATCCACAAAATCTTCCTTGAAATGTGAAAGGAATTAATTGTTTGTGTGTACGTGTGAATTATCACCTCCACAAACCGATTTAGTTTGTTTTCCATTAATGTATATTCAGACTAGTTAAAATGTTGCAATTAATATTCATATGTTATAATAAGTATATATTAATTATTATAAGATAATAATATATCAATTACATTCATACTCCCATGTGCATAAAAAATATAACGTCGTTCATGCGTATGTGTGAATTATCACCTCCACAAAGTGGTGTGACACATTTTTATTTATTATATAACTTGTATGATATATATAAGTATATTTAAATGATTATTATGATTTTAATAATATCATGATTATTATGGAAATATAAAATGATAATTACCATATTTCCATAATGATCAATGAAAAATGGAAATGTTACTCATGCGTACGTACGACCTACTGTCTCCATGATTATAACATTGTTCAATTTTCATAACCATAAATGATGGTTTAAATTAAAAAATATGATTTATGTGTAAAAGTGATTATTATTTCATGAATACTATTCTGTGGATGATGGACTTATGACTACATGGACATGTGACATCATACCATGTTCATTTTTGACTCAAGAATCGACTATTGAAAAAATGTCTGACATGAACTTAAATAATTAAATAATTATTATCACATGTTCATAAGAGATGTAATGGTAATAATAAACATGAAAAAGGTTCAAATCAATTAGAAATTAAGTTATGTTTATTATTTAGTAATATAAAGAACAAAAAAGACAATTCAGACTCAAGGTAATGGACTTCATCTCAATATTCATTCATTGAGGCATATTTTTATCTATATATGACCTTCTTTTATATGGTGTATAATCAACCCATTTGAATTTTAATTTCATTCAATTGTTTTTCAAAAGGAATATTTTGTTTTAGGAATCATTTTACTAAACAACAAAAGGATTTTTTTTCTTTTTAACGTTCGCGATAACGACGACCTTTCTTCCGCTGCAATCATTCTTTGATATTTGGATTCCTATACAAGACGTAATGTTTTTTAAAGTAAATACCATATTCATGTTTAGGTATTTTTGCATTGAAAATAGTTTTTATAATAGATTTAATATATCAATATCTTGATATGTTGTCTTAGGATTGCAATGTGGAAATGTTATTTTTCTTTTATGCTTGTTCATATGTTATGATTATGTTATGTTTATTGTAAATTGCTTACGTATATGGGTGGTTATGTGATAAACCTAGGGTGGGTGAGCTTGTGATATCTCTCCAATTCATTAGGTAACGTGATAGAGGTAATCGTTAAGGTATCTCCTAAGATATTGAACGAATATACTGTGATGGGTATTCCAAACATAACCATAAAGGTTAGTACCTATGTTGTTGTGAAAGCTACAATGTATGTATGTTATGGATACCAAAAGTTACCTTTATAATTTATGATTTCTATGATTTATTCCTAAATCTTATGATTGCATGAGTAAAGTTAAAGAGCTTATGTTTTGTGAGTTTAATGTATGATTTTATTGATTTTTATGTATTCATCGACTAATGTTTTCTTGCCTTATTTTACAACCCTTTATAATATTTTAATGCTCATCCCACTTTTTTGTAATGTTTTTCATAGGGTATAATGAATTTTAATAGAAAGGAAGAATTCAAGAATATTTTTATCATGAAAATAATTCTTATTGTTTTATTTAAGGAGTTATATTCTTTTGAATAAACATTGGATTGAGTATAAGTGTCTACCATGTAATATTTGAGATGTAATGTATTAATAATGGCTTAATTATTTAAAACTCTAAAGCTGAAAAGATACACCATTTCAATTAAAGTAAAATTATTAACATATCTCAAGATAATGTTATGTTTTAAGGATGGGGACTTGTAGTTGGTATCAGAGGTCGGTTTAGATAAATTTATGGGTGAAGATATTTTTGATAGAATATCCATAAATTATTTTTTACTTTTTGGTAAAATTGAAATGATATTGAATTTGATGATTACCATGTTGCTTTGTCTTAGATATGTCTATGTTCAGAGTGGTTTTCTGAATAGGAAACATGGTAGCTATTATGGGACAACATAAAGAGGAAAAAAACCTTTAATCCAGGAACTAGAGATGATCGGAATCAGAACTAAAAAGTTTGTTGCAGTAGTGGAGTGGTTGAAAAAGGCTATAAATGGTGGTGTTATCCATGGACAAGATCAGCTAGATCAACCACAGGGGAACATTACATTAGTGGAGAATTTAATGAGGAAACATCCCCCATCATTCAAAGGATCATCTGACCTTGTTCTTGCTGAAGGTTGGATTAAAGCACTGGAAAAGATTTTTGATATCATGGGTTGTTCAAAAAATAAAAAGGTTAGTATTGTTATTTACCATTTTTAAGGTGAATCTGATTAGTGGTGGACTATGGTTAAAAATATCCGGGATAGTGAGGAGATTGAATCTCATGATTGGTAATATTTCAAAGGTATGTTTCTTGAAAAATTATTTCCTAAGGCTGTTCGACTTAGAATAGAAAAACAATTCATGGAATTGAGGTAGGAAGATGACTCAATGGTTACTTATAAATCAAAATTCACTCAACTAGAAAGGTATGCTCCAAATTTCATACAAGATATTGATAGTGAAATAAATCATTTTACTCAGGATTGAATCTAAAGTATCGAATGGCGTTAGATTATTATGAGATCAAAAGTTATGGTTAACATGTTCGATGTTCGAAGAATGTGTAAATGGAGTTTTCTGATGATCTGGTGCTCTATGGAAAATTATATAATAAGAGTTTGAGGTGGAAAAATAAAGGAAAAAAATCTTCAAAAAAATAAAATGGTAATAAACTCAAGTTTACAATTTGTTATAATTTTGGTAAAAACCACACCAAGGGATGCCTTTGGAATTTTGGTATGTGTGTCTGATGTGGTAGAATGGGATATAGGGCTCGTAGTTGCACTGAAAAAGATCATGGTTGTGCTATGAAAAAAAATCTGATTTACAGTCATTAAAATGTTATAAGTGCTATGAAATGGGTCATTATACAAATGAGTGTCTGATGACGAACTCAAATGATGGAAAACAGATGGACTACAACAATAAAGGTGTGGTGAAATACTTTACAAATACATTAGTAAATATTGGGCCATCAAATGAAGTATTATCAAGTACATTGTTTGTTTATTAAAACATTGCAGATGTATTTTTTGATTCATGGTCTACACATTCTTTCATTTCTGATAAAATTTCTATTAAATTGGGAATTCTATCTCAAGAAATAAATCTTGATCTTGTGGTAAAAAACCTGGTGAAAATTTTGAGACAAAAATAAATTATATGAATCTTCCTATCCTTATCTATGGAAATAATTTTTCTGAAAAGCTTGTTGTTTTTCCTCTAGTACAGTTTGATATTATTTTGGGTATTGATTGGATTTCTATTTATCATGATAAGATTGACTGTAGAGCTAAAGAAGTTTCTTTTTAGAAAGAAGTTTAGTTTGTATACAAGAATGAACCCTTAATATTGAAATCATATCAGTAAGCTGAGAAACAAGAAAAATATGGAAATGAATTTTATCTTGCACATATTGTTAAAAACTAATGAATTTTTTAGATTAATGATGTGGTAGTGGTAAATGGGTATATTGATGTTTTCCATGATGAGTTTCTTGGTATAATACTTGATTGTGAAGTAGAATTTACTATTTTATTGGTTCTTGATGCTAATAAATTTACAAAAGCCCTTTATCAAATTTCTCAAATTGAAATTTTAGAGTTAAAGAAGTAATTGCAGGAGTTATTAGATAATGTTTTCATTCGACCGACACATCACCATGGGGTGATCCTATATTTTTTGTTAAAATTAAATATGGTTCAATGAGACATTTCATTGATTATATATCCTTGAATAACATCACTTTTATGGACAAGTATCCTATGCCTCAACTCAATGATGGTGTTTGATCATCTTCAGGGAGCTTGGATTTTTTTGAATATGGACTTGAGGTTAGGGTATAAATAGTTGAAATTAAAGGAAGAAGACATTGTGAAGACCCCATTTTTTAAAATATATGTCCATTATGAATTTGTATTTATGCCTTTGGATTTAACCAATTCACCTAATATTTTTATGGATCTTATGAAAGCTCATTTCTATTTTATTCCTTGGTCACATTATTTCTAAATATGGAATAAATTCTGATCCAACTAAAACACAAGTAGTTGTATAATGTACAAGACCCACAAATATAACCAAGATTCATAGTTTTCTCGGTTTAGCATATTATTTTAAGAGTTATTTTGAAAAAATTTCTTGGTTATCTAGCCTACAGTATAAGTTAACTCAAAATGGTGTTATGTTCATCCGGACAAAATAATGTGATGAATATTTTCAAGAATTGAAAATAAGATTGGTAAATGCTATAGTTTTGTCACTTCCATATATAAATGGTGAATTTTTTATCTACAGTGATGCTTTTTTTAATGTACTTGGTTTATTCCTAATGCATAATGATCAGGTAATTGATTATGCTTCATTTCAGTTGAAAACTCATGAGTTAAATTACACTACACATGATTTGGAATTAGATGATGTTTTTTTCTATAAATATTTGGAGGTAACATCTGTATGATGTAAAATGTGAAATATATAATGAACATAAAAGGTTTATGTATATATTTACTCAGAAAGAATTAAACAAGAGACTGAGAATATGGCTGTAATTAATCGAGGATTATGATTGCACGATTTATTACTATCTAGGAAAATCAAACCAAGTGGCCGATGCTTTGAGACAGAAAAATTAATGCTACATTAACAATGTTATGTTTGTAACATGAACCATTAATTAATTATTTGATGAACTTTTGAATTGATGTTTTTTGTTCAGGAAATTCCTCTATTTTGATACACGTTTTAGTGAAATCGTCTATATCAGACAAAATAAATCAAGCGTAGAATGAAGATAGAGAGTTACAGGAAAAGGTTTAATTGGTTCAGAAGGGTAATTTTTCTGAATTTAACACTGATAATGATTGTGTATTATGGTTTTGAAAGATATTATGTGTTCCTTGTTATTCATAGGTAAATAAAAAGTTGTTTTGTGAAGCTCATAGTTCTCCGTTTCAGTTCATCTTGGTAGTACTAAGATGTATAAAGATCATTTCGAGAATTACTAATGGGATAGAATAAAAAGAGATATTGTTGACTTTACTATGATGTGTTTGAATTGTCAGAAGGGTAAAGCAGAATGACAATTTCCAAAGGGGATGCTCCAGCCTTTACTAGTATTATAGGTGAAATGGGAAAATATATTCCTAGAATTTGTTGAGGGATTACTGAAGAAATATTGAGGTAATAATTCAATATGGGTTATTATTGATCGAAAGACTAAATATTCTCATTTTATTTCTATTAGAGGTTGAATTAAATTTGAGTACTGCTTTTCATCCTCAACCAAATGGGCAGTCAGAATGAAAAATTCAGACCATAGAGGATATGATATGTGCTTTTTCAATGGATTACCATGGAACTTAGGATCAATATCTTTCTTTGGTTGAGTTATTTATAATAACAATTTTCATTACAGTATACAGATGGAACCAATTGATGTATTATATTGAAATAGGTTTCAAACTCTAGCCTTTTGGGATAATGTAGGTGAATGAAAGTTGATGGGACCAGAATTGGTAAAAGAGATGGTAGAAAAAAAGTTTATTTGATTCAGAACCACATGAGGATAGTTCAGAGTAGGTAGAAAATTTATGAGGATAACCGGAGGAAGGATATTTCTTTTTGAGGTAGGTGATCATATCTTTCTGAAAGTTTCTCCATGGAAAAGTGTGATGTGTTTTGGTAATAAAGGAAAGCTGAGTCTGCGGTTCATTGGACCCTATGAAATCATGGAGAAAGTTGGATTAGTTGCTTAAAAGTGTATTTACCTTCATTTTTATCCCTGGTACACAATGTTTTTCATTTTTTAATGTTGATAATGTATTTCTTTCATCCATCTCTTGTTTTGAGTCCAAAGGTAGTTTATTTGGAAGAGCATCTTTCTTATGAGGAACAACCAGTCCAGATTATTGACCACAGAGAGCATGTGTTACGGAATAAGTAGATTCATCGAGTTAAGGTTGTATGGAAAAACTATATCGTTGAAGAGGAAATAAATAAATCTGAATATTATTTGAGTTTTAAATACCCCCATTTATTTTATTAGTGAATAAAATTGCGAGGACACAATTTTCAAAAGGGGGGAAAGATGTAACATCCCAGGTATTTATAGAATAAAAAATTTTCATATCTATTAATATTTTTTTAAATTAATATTAATTTTACTTTAAAAATGGATGCTTTGTATGATATCATCCTGACGTGCAACCACGAGTTTCTTTGAAATCTTATGTTGCACACAACACTAAGTTATACCGAAAAATAATACAACCATAATATTATTATTTTAAATGGTAGATAACACCTAGTCACTCTATTGGCAGAAATGATAAGAATTAACTATATTAACATTACACATGTTTATTAAATTTTTTCATATTTATCCAATAATTTTTAGAGGCTTAAAATGTGAAAGAATCCAATTTTAGGAATAAAATTCTCTAATATTTTTAAAAGGTAGTTTCACTGCCATTTGATAGAGAACACTTTTTATATCTAGTTTTTTGTCACTTTTATATGTTCTATTTGAAAAAAATAAAACATCATCTATAGAATCGGTGGATCAAAATTTAATTCAGATATTTTTTTTGAAATTTTATGATAAAGTTCATTTTTTAATAAATAGTTGAAAACACTGCATTTTAAGTCAAAACAGCATTTTCATCTACATTATTTATATAGTTAGATTATATTTTTTTATTATTTTTAAAGTTAAATTATTTTATATTATTATAATTTAATATAATTTTGGTCATTGGAAGTAATTTCATATTTAAATTTCCCATAAACACATGTTAATATTTTGATAGTTTTTATTTCTTAAAAACATGCTTTCTGGTTTTGAAAACATGAATTAATTTTAAATTAATTAATGAAACTTCTGTGTTTTGAATTTGGAAAAATGGATTTCCTCTTTGGAATCAGAAAGTCCAAATTATGTATATAGGTACCTTTTATTTTTGGATATTATGAATAGTTAATTCAGCATTTATTTTTATTTACCACTGTAAAAGGGTAAATTAGGTAAATAAGGGAAAGAATAATATTATAATAACATTAAACTATCCTGACACATGTCCTAATCTTATTGGATGAGTCATGGGAGGCCAAAAAAATCCTTAAGCTGAAATTTTGGCATTTGGGAGTGATGATATTAATATTTTCATAACTTTTTACATACTCCTTTTACTGATTTTATATGAAATGTGCATACTTTGTGTGAAATATTAATGTTTAAATATTAATTATAATTTTTGAAACTATTGGAAGTCAACTAAATTCAATTCTGTTTAATTTTTTTACAATACCTCTCACCCTACTTATCCAAATCATATGATTTTTTTTGTTTTGGGTTCTTTACTCAAATTACAACATTTCATTAGAAGGCACCTTTGGGAAAATAGTCCATTTGTAGGGTCATATGGTCCACACAAGAAGACCCCAAAAAATGTGAAGAAACTAGACCATCCAAGATGATTGAATTACTGGTCTAAATCACGTAACCCAAATTTTATGAAACTCCACCATATGTTTGTGATTATCCAAATATTCCCAAATAAAAATTTGAAGGTCCAACTACTTGAAAAAGTGTCCCAACTAAAGCTTTGAAGTCCAGCCCACATTTCTGGCCAGAAATTAAAATCCTAACACTATTCTTCACAAAGATCATGATGTAATAATAAAATCAAGCTCGGATTTTTTCGTGGTAAATTGGAGATATAGGAGGCCGACATTGTTGAATAATGTTTTGGGATTTGAAGGAATCTTCCTAATGATATACCCATTAACATTTTTGCCTTCTAGAAAGTATAGATTAAAATGGAAAAATAAACATTATTTAATCAAACAACCATAACTTTGGCTCAATAAGTAAAAATGCTTCCATATTTTGAGATTACTTGGCCAACATTATTTTCTACAACTTTGAAAAAAAATATATTTCGAGATTCAGCTGTCTGGATGTCCAAATTATCGAGCCAAGTGGATGGGTAGTTTTGGAATGAAAAAAGTCCACCACCTTGGGCTATAAATACATCCCCTCCTCTCCTTTCCAAAGGGTTGGAACTTCAGAGAAAATTAGAAAAGGTTGACATGAGAAAGTCTCTTCTAATGACTTGGGAGGATCTAACATACTCATGTTTTTTACTTGATAAACTATTCCTCCGTGCTTCCTTTCATTTACTATTGTGTTGTTCTTCATGTGTAATCGTGTAAGTGTTTGTTTTTTGTAATTCTATTTTAATGAATGTTTCTTCATTAATATCTATTATTCTCATCCACCTTCTGTAGTTTAATATTAATCTTATTAAAATGTTTGAAATCAAGTTAAAAACCCCTTCCCTTATTTTTCTCCCTCATTCATCCGAATTTCTATTTTTAACTCTCATTATAGTTTGTGTGTGTGTTTGACACACCACTCTTTTCTTATCCCTTTATTTTTCTTCTCTTATTAATTTAAAATAATAATCATTATAACCATATTATTAATCATTTCAATGGATGACTAAATTTATCATTACGGTGAGTTATAATTTATTGATGTTAAGCGATTAAGAGCCTTTTCTCGATGAGTATTCTTTGAATTAACAATGTGTATGTTAGACATAACATGTCGTGGATTAATGACTTGGTTTGTCTAACGACTGGTTTAAATGGATTATTGGAACTATTAATACACTACCATAAACAAGATATGATAAATATTTGAACCTTACATTTAGTTAAGGTTTGGATTAAAGCCTTAACACTTGTGAATTCCAATCAACGTCAACTTGTGATATAGGTGTTAATTTAATGCAATATAAAGCAAGGCTAAAGGAAATAAAAATATTAACTACCCAATGATGAAATAACCCTAATATTTATGAATTTGTTCAATATATATTAATAAATCAATCATTTCATTAGATCTGGAAACAAACCCTCCCAATCAGAATAATATCAGCTAAAAACAATCGACTATTAATAAGTATCATCACTGGGGATTTGACCCGAGTGCTGTTATAAAAGTTAGAAGACCACTGGAACATTGAATGGTCGATATGAGAAAATCTACTCTGCATTAAAATGGTGTTGTTTTGAGGGATGTAGAAATTAATTAGTCATTAGTTTCTGTTTATTGTAAAAAAACAAACAGAAAAACATAATTTAAAAAACATGGAAAAAAAAGACAAAGAAAACCCGGCCTTCCTACTAAAAAAACATCAACAGAAAATAAACAAAAAAAACCATATTTCCATTTCTTCCAACATCTCTTTGAATTCCCCATAGCCTTCCAAATAATCCCTCGTATTTGTTTATCCCTAAAATTGAGTTAACATGTCACAAAATTAGGAGTAATGTAAGAGATAATCAACTCATTCAAGTAGTTATCCTTGTCCAACCAATTGAATTAGATATGCCAATCCTAGGTAAAAAACACTTAAAGAAATTTCTAACCCTGATATATATTACCATCCCCTTGGTATTCAATATCCAAACATATAGGCTTACTTCAAACTCAAATCAGGTTTGATTCATCTTCTCCCTTATTTCCATGGGCAAGCCAGTGGAGATCCACATCTCTACCTTAAATAGTTCCAAGTGGTGTGATCTACCATGAATCCTCAAGGGGTTTCAGAGGAACAAATCAAACTCTGAGAATTCCCTTTCTCTTTATATGACTCCACCAAGTCATGGCTTTACTATCTCCCTATTGTTTCCATAACCACATGGAATGACATGAAGCGACTCTTCTTTGAGGGATTCTTTCCTGCTTCTTGTACTACTTCTATCCAAAAGGAAATTAGTAGTATCTGTAAATTCACAAATTAATCACTCCAAGAGTATTGGGAGAGGTTCAAGGCCCAAACCACTAGGAAGGATGATTCACATACTGTTAGTGAGTTTCTATAGACACACATCTTCCACCGATTTGTCACCCCATGATCCTTGATAAATGACTTAGGAACTAATTTTTGTAATAAAACTGAGGAATCTCTTTTGAAAAGGAATGGTGTTGTACATAAAACTTCAGCTACATATCACCATCAAACAAATTTCATATCTGAAATTTCTTATAGATAAGTGAAAAGAGTGCTCTAGAGAATTGTAAAACCCACCAAAAATGATTTTCTTAAAAGACTTTGTGAAGCACTTTAGGATTATCAAACTGCCTTTAAAACAACCATTGAGATATCTTATTTTTGTGTAGTTTTTGGTAAGTCACGTCATTTTCCAATTTTAATCTAACATAAGTCATTTTGGGATTTGGAAACCTGTGATTTGGATTGTGAAAAATCTGGTTAATAAATATTATTGCAATTGGATGAACAGGAGGAGCTTCGATTTGAATCCTATGAGAATTCCAATCTGTACAAAGAAAAGGATAAGGTACTCCATGAAAAACACATCCTGATAAAGGTGTTCCATGAAGGTGAAAATGTATTGCTTTTCAACTCTTGATTCAACTTCACCCATGTAAGCTTAATTCTCATTGGGATGGTCCTTTTATTGTTTCTCATGTTTACCCATTTGGTGCAGTTCAAGTCCAAGACCTGTCATCCAAAATGACATTCGTGGTTAATGGACAGGTGTTATAGCATCACCATAAGTGGATTCACAATCCTGAAACAACATCGAATTCCACCGGATTCCCAACTTCTGATGTTGACCCACCTCTGGATAGAGATGGAAACCCACAAAATCCAAACCCGGGGCACCTCTTTCCCTTTAACTCCTCTTCTATCTCTCTCTATCTCTCTCTATATCTATCTTTCTTCTTTTTCCTCCACCATTCTCGTTTTGTTTTTTAAAACATTATTAATCATATTTTTTTATTTAATCTTTCCTTTTAGTGTGGGTGTGTAATTTAAAAACACTAAAAATAATAATAAATAAATAAAATGTTAAAAAAAATGAGTCATAATTACTAACCATCCAGTTTTGACATTTTGTCCAACCATTTTGGGGAGTCAAAAGACAAGGTTTCATCTCAAAAATCATGTTTTTTCATCATATATTTGGATAAAGTATATTGTGTCAATCCCAACAAATTTTGAATGCTCAATTTTTGATTTTGAAACTGAATTTCCCCACCTGTGAGGAACCACATTTGCTTTCATGCCAAGGCCACCTATGACCATCTTTTCAAAATTTGTGTTTTTCAGCCCCATTTGCGAGTCTTGAGTTTGTAGACCTTCGAGATGAATTTCCTACTTTAGTATGTATTAATATAATAGAGGAATTTTCTGAACCACATGAGAATTAGATTATCCAAATAGCCTCAAATTTCCCTCACATTAATCCTCCTTTTGAAAGCCCCTTTGAGCCAATGAAAACCTTTTATTTGATAGCCACCTTACGAACCCAATACCATTTCCCACCCAATATCAACATGGATTTTCATTGCATAATTTTTGGAAATTTAAGTGTGGGGGGAATGGATTTCATTTTTTGGAACCCTTTTTTGATTTGACCAAGTTATCATATGCTTGAGGTCAAGAATACATTTTAGTGGGGGGGATATATTTTCATTCAGTTTTTTGGAGAATATAATTTACTTTAATTTATTTAATTTTTTAAATGTTATTAACAAGTTTTCAGAAAATGATAAATAAAACAAAAAAAATTGGGTTGTGTCTTGGGTTGGTCAAAAATCACTCTTCCTCAACCTTTGATCTTATTATAACTATTACAATTAGTGGAATGAGGAGATCAATCATGGGTTGGGATATGAGTGTGAGTTTTTTTTCAAGTACAACTTTTGAAAAAAAAGATGAAAAAAAAACAAAAAAAAAACACTAATATCATTAGGAGATGTTTTATGTTTTGTAAATATTAAATGTTCTCATACCCTTCAAATTTTCTTCCTCTCTTGTATCTTTATTCACATAATCATTCCCTAGTAAATATGTGTTTGCATTTCCTTCCGTGTTTCATTTAAAAAAAATTGTGCATTGTTTTACCCTTGTTAGTGCTTTACCCGTATTCTTCTCTTTCTAGGACATTAAATTCATACCATCCCATAGCCATAGAAAACCCCCTTAAAAATACACCTTGATTCTTGTTCACTTTATTATATATATTTTAAGTTGAGATCTCATAAAAACTCAAATATTTTCACTTTTGGATGGTGAATAAGTGAAGTTATATAAATTACTTTTATCATCATGAGAGGAGTATGTTTTATGTTCCACAATTTCCCATTTCTAAATTTGAACATGAAAAAATGAATTCCTTTTGTAAAATTTTTTCTATAAAAACTTGTGGTGGAATTCAATATGGATGAGTGAAATTGTCTAAACCTCTCCTGAGTGGGGAAACAAAATTTTAATATTTTTCGGTGAGTGAAAATGATTTTGTAATTTTTTTGTATTTGTTACACTAGAGGGCATGAACAAGACTAAGTGTGGGGAGTTGATGTTATTAATATTTGAATAAATTTTTATATACTCCCTTTACTTATTTTATATGAAATGATCATAATTTGTGTGAAATATTAATCTTTAAATATTAATTATAATTTTAGAGCACTATTTGAAATTCATCCAAATTCAAGTTTGTTTAATGCTGTAATAATAAATCCCTCCCTACATATCCAAATTGCATGATTATTCTTTTTTAGGGTTCCATACTCAAATTACAACATTTAAGTAGAATTAAGCTTTGGAAAAATCTTCCATTTGGAGGGTCATATTGTCCACACAAGATGACCCAAAAACCTGTGAAGAAACTGGAACATCCATGATGATTGAGTTACGAGTCAAACTATTGAAGCCCAACATTTATTAAACTCCACCATATGTACTTTATTATCAAAAATAATCATGGAAAGAAATTTAAAGGTCCAAATACACGAACAAGGGTCCCAACTGATGCTTTGAAGTCCAGCACACCATTCTGGATGGAAATTAAATTCCTAAAAATATTCATGACATATCTCATGATTTAATAATAAATTCCATATGAGATTTTTCAGTGTTAAATAGGAGATATATGAGGCCTACTGTATTGAAGAACATGTTCATATTTGAAGTCATCTTATTATTTATAACACCATTAACAATTCGACTTTCTAAAAAGTATGGTTTGAAATGGATAGATTAACACTGTTTAATCAAACTGCAATAACATTGGATCAATAATCCCAAATTCCTTCACATTTTGAGATTATTCAGAAAACATAATTATTTAAAACATTAAAGAAGGAGATATCTCGATATTCAACTGTCTGAATGTCCAAATCTTCGATCCAAATGGAGTTGTAGTTTTTGAATGCAAGCAGTCCTCCACCATGAGCTATAAATACATCCCCTCCTCTCATTTCAAAAGGGGAGGAATTTCATAGAAAATTAGAATAGGTTGGAATGACCAAGGATCTTCCAAAGGCTAAGTTTTATCTTCTATACTCATGTTTTTACTCTAGAAACCATTCCTCCTTGATTCCTTTCATTTACTTTGGTGTTGTTCTGCGTTTGTAATCATGTAAGTGTGTGTTTTTTGTAATTATGTTTTAATGAAAGTTTCTTCATCAAAATATCTTATTATCATCCACCTTCTGTAGTTTAATATTAATTTTCTTAAAATATTTTAAATCATATTAACACCCCTTCCCTTATTTTCCTTCTTCATTCAATCAAATATCTATTTTTTAATTCTCATTATCGTTTCTGTGTGTATTCGACTCACCACTCTTTTCTTATCCCATTATTTTTCTTCTCTTATTAATTTATCATCAGAATCATTATAACAAGATTATTAATCATTTCAATGGATGAGGAATTTTATCATTGGGGTGAGTTAAATTTTTGGGATTTGAAGTGATTGAAAGCTTTTGCTCGATGAGTATTCATTGAATTAACATTGTGTATGTTGGACTTAACATGTCATGGATTAAGTACTTGTTTTGTAAAACGAGTGGTTTACATGGATTATTGGAACCATAAATACAATATCATAAACATGATATGATTAAGATTAGAATCTCCAGTTATGTTATGGCTTGGATTAAATCCTTAACACTTGGGAATTCCAATCAACGTCTACTTGTGACATGATTGTTAATTTAATGCAATCTAAAGCATGTATGAATGACATCACAAGCATAACTTCCAGATTATGAACTCACCCCAATATTGATTAATTTGTTAAATAAATCTTAATCAATCAATCATTTCATAATCTCTACAATCAAACCCCCCAATCAAAATACTATCAACTAAAAAAAATCGACTATTAAAAAGTATCATCACCGAGGATTCGACTTGAGTGCTACAATTCACATTATCAGAGCACCAGAGCATTGAATGGTCGATAGATAATAATAGTCCATGCTTTCAAGGATCCACATGGGTGTGAAAATGAAATGTTATAATAATTAATTTAAATTAAAAGGATAAATAACATAAACATGTATCTTTTTACTTAACCTATTTTATGTTGGGGTTATATAAGTGATCTCTTCGACTATAAATAGTAATTAAAAATATAAAAATATTTCATATATCATGGTATTTTATTTATAATTTTTAGATATTAAATAAATTAATTTAATTATGACACAATGATAATGCAGTGACTGCTTCATTAATAAAGGATTCAAATAAATGATATTATAAATGTAAAAATAAATATTATATGACATAATTTATATATTCCATGAATTTTCTAGACGAATATAACATGTTATTATACTTTTAAATTGTTTGGTTTGAAGTTATCTCTATTTTTGAATTTTATTTAAATTCAATAAAGTGAATAGTGTAAAAATTGATATAATTGATGTTTTATAAAAATAATAATTTATTAAATTATTTAAAAATCATAAAAATATTTTAAAATCAAAAAGTGATTATGATATGGTCGAAAAGTCCATTAAGTGTACAATTATTGGAAATGGATTCCATATCAGTAAAATTAATAGCTTCATAACAATTAAAATGTTATTACCACTTTCAAAATTACAAGAGAATAAGTATGGGTAAACCAAAAAGATATGGTTTAAAATAAACAAAATATATGATGCCCTGATCCCACTCTTCTAGACTCAGTGCTTGAAATGCTGGGTAATTTTTTTTATAAAAGTAACAAAAACAATTACACTTCAATTTATAAAAAATAGGACCTTTTACTATTCTAGATTATAGAGGATTAGACTAAACCTTACATTTATCAAAGTTTAACAAAAATAAAACAATTTCCTACTACACTTATGCCTGTTATAACATCAAAAACATCAAAACCCACTTTAGAACTTCTATGATCCCTGTAAAAAACATTTAAAAACAAAGGGGTGAGCATTCAATTGCCCAGTAAGGGGTTTTGAAAACATTCTATAAATCCATTTAAAAACAACCTTTTGATAATTCATTAAAAAAATCAAATAGAAATACCTTGGTAAAACAACTTTACAAAATATTATAATTCTTTGAAAAATAATTATACTTTGAAAAATTGTTTAAACTAATCTAGTGATTCATTTTCTTAAACAAAGCACTTAAAAAACAACTGAGGACGCATAAAAATTATAAGGATATCTTGGGCCTACCCAATTAAGGTATGGATTCACTCTCTAATTCCATATCATATTTAAAAAGATCAAGTATCGGTTTTTGTAAAAATCATTTTAATTGTGCTTTACATATATATACATTTCACTGGTGTTTTAGTTTTAATTATATATAATCATACATGAAATAAACATTTTTACTTTTATTTATATATAATTATATAAATACTAGTCTTCATTGAAATTACAAGTTTGACTTGGTATAACCAAATCTTATGAAACATAAAATTTTCTTAACCACATCGGTGATTAATTTTCATTCATGTATATAAAATTTCAAAGACATGTTGGCTAAATTTATTTTATTCATGAAATAATGAAATGCAGGTATAAACTAATAACAATAGAGAACACATAATTTTTTCTTCTTAAAATTAGTCATTAGCAATATATAATTATGTGTCATGAAAAAAATTATCAAAGTACCATTTCATTACAAAATATAATCTTCCATTCATGGATGTATATTGATATGTACTTAAGTTTTAACGAACATGACTTTAAGAAGTACATATATATATATAATCAAAGAACTAGAATTAGAAATCAGTGATATTTAACTTTAAATAAACCATATACACATATATCTCACACCCATAATTAGATACTTGTATGGTTTAATAGAAGTGTGAAAAATAACACTTCAATATATATATATATATATCAAGTATAACCATGAAAATTTAAATATGTTCATATATATATATATATATCATGGATGAAAAAAACACACACATATTCAATTTGTGAGTTCAAAGTATATATTTGGACTACATAGAAGTATAAATCATGTAATAAAAATACTTAAATAATTACAAAACCACAAAAATAGGGATTATAATTTGAAAGTAACAAACTACCCTAACATAAAAATAAAATTATATCTTGAATATAATTAAAATATGAATTCTAAAATATATATAATAATTTTTTATATCATAATACACAAATCATTTTAATAAAATGATCCCTTATTATAATTTATCTATGTTTAAAAGGATAAAAACCTATTGATTTTGATTTTAAGAACCCGTAGAAGAAAGAAATTTCCCTTGAAAAATTATAATTTAGGATGAAAAAAACAAAAATAATAAATATAGGGAATACCTAACTAATGTTTCAGATTCTTCTTATTGATTCTTGGTAAATGAGTCACTAGCTTACACTCACTAACTCACCTTATCTCAGATGGTTAAAATAGAAACATTGTATTCTTCCTTTCCAGACTCTATCACACACACAGTGCTATGAAAAGTAGTCAATGAGAAGTGTTAGAGTCTTTATTAATAGACTAACTCACTAATTTCAACATATTGTACAAACAAGAATGTAGAATAAAAGGTGAGGCTCTCGTGAAACACATTCAATGTAAGGAATGTGACTTACCAATGAAACAATTTTTGTGTATTAAATTAGATTGGGATATTTATTTTTATATGCCACTGATAAATACATATTTGAAAAGACAAATAATTAAATTAATATTTCCACAGTAGATTATAGATTCTTGCTCAAGAAGCATCAATCAAAAATCATTACAAAGATATAACAATAATGCTGTCAAAATAGCTTACTTAGTTGATAAATAAATCAATATCATGACGACATGAGATTAGGAAATTCAATAGAACAGATGTCTATATATGCATTAAGTGGGATAAATAGACAATCATGAAAATTAATATATCAAAATTTGAATCTAGAAATCATATTCAGATACCTTAAAATCAAATAAACAATTCCCACTTGGAAAACCATAGAACACAAGGCAGATCTCAGAAAATCGAAGCCAAATTTCAATCGAAACTTCACGAAACTCATAAAACTCGAATTGAAATTCGAACATGGTTTAATCATCATTCTTATCACTCCTAAAACCCTCATATTCAACATAGATCTTCACTTATACTTTCATCAGTTTCAAAACCACTAACTGTTTCCTTTGAAAATGAACCATCCTCAACTCTTCTCCATATCGCTCATGACCTCGCTTCAAGCATTCTTCGCCCTCAACACCCAAAGATAAACCCTCTCATGGTTTCCCCTTATACGTTGACTCAGGTTCTCCCCTAAAATCTATCTAACAAAACCTTAATTTTTATTCCCTTATAACCATTTTGACCTTTATATTCATCCGTTTTTTTAAATTTCATTTCAACATTTTAATAAATCATATATAAAAAAATTATTCCAAAAAATCACATATAATATTATACATATATTTAATTTAGTAATTTTATTTTATTTTACTCATTTGTTTCATCCCAATTATATATATTTTCTTGTCAAATTTTGAATAAATATAATCTAACAATAATTAATTTATATAAATATATATATACATGTTATATAAAATATCCTGATTTCATTTATTCATTTTATTTTAATCATGAATAGTCATTATTTTGTAATAACTATAAATATTATCTTTAAAATTTATATAATCAAAATAATTTTCATGTTTCAGAATAGTAATAATATAGGGATTTGTTTAACAATTAAATCATTTTTTTATAATCTTAATCTTTGATAATTAATAATTTCATACTCATAATATAAAATTCAAAACATTATAACTTTTTAACAGTTAAAGTATTATAATATTCTTAATATCACATTTATTTAATCAAAAACATATTAGAAAATATAATTTCATGATACTTTATTTCATAAAGTGTAATTAATTTATATTTTTTTAATATGTCATCATGTATTTAAAAAGTGACATTTTGAAAAATAATAAAAATTAAAGTAACAAAAACTCATTTTGATGAAATTTTATAAAAATATTTTATAAGACTATTTATTTAAAATATGAATAAGTTCATTAATTAATTATGTAAAAATTTTGGGCTGTTACATTCTCTACCCCTTAAATGAATTGTGCCTTCGAAATTCATTGGCCGAACATGAGAAAAATTTTGAATTTCCATATTCAGGATTAAATAATTTTTAAGTGGACTATAAAATCTAAAGAAACTTTTATTATGTATATTTCTACCCTTAAAATATGACATCTAATCTCCAAAGTTGTCTAGATTGTGCCTTTAATACCAATTATAACACCCTGAGCCCATTCATCTAGAATCAGTACTTAAAATGATGTGTAACTCTTTCTATGAAAGTATGTGAACAATTACACAACACTTTAAACAATAGAGGTCCATTTACCAGTCTAGGATATGGAGTATTAGACAAAACCTTAAATTTATCAGAGTTTAACAAAAAATAAAACAATTGCTTACTATGCTTTTCCACGCTATCACCAAATGTGTCGAAACCATGTTTAGAACTTCTATGATTCCTGTGAAAAACATTTAAAAAGAAATGGGTGAGAATTCTATTTCCCAGTAAGGGGTTTCAAAACATTTTATAAATAAAATTTAAAATATCCCTTTGAAAATTCATTCAAAAAATTAAATTATAAATACCTTGTTAATAAAACTTTTCAAAATATTATAATTCCTCAAAAAATAATTATACATTGAAAATGATTTTAAACTAGTCCAACAATTCATTTTTAAAAAAACATTAAGCAATATCTTAAAAAAAACTGAGTCCACGTGAAACATTGAAGTCTATCTTGGTCCTACCAACTTGAGGGGTGGATTCACTTTCCAATTCCATATCGTATTTACAAAGATCAAGTTCCAGTTTTTTTAAAAAAACTTTTTAAAGCTTGCTTTACATATATATTCATTTTCACTAGAGTCTTATTTTTAATTATATTTAATCATACATTAAATAATCATGTTCACTTATATATATATATAATTATATAAATACATTTCTTCATTTAAAATTTCATGTTCGACTTGGTATGACCAAATCTTATGACACATAAACTTTGATTAACCAGATGGAAGATTAATTATCATTCATGTACTTAAAGTTTCAAAGACATGTTTGTTAAAAATAATTATGCATGAAATAATGACATTAAGGTATAAACAAAAAACAATAGAGAACATATAATTTTTTCTTCTTAAAATCAATAATTAGTAATATATAATTATGTTTCATGAAAAAAATAATCATAAAAACATTTCTTTACAAGACATAATCATCCTTTCATGGATGTATATTTATAATTACTTATGTTTTAAGGAACATGACTTTAAGAAGTAAAATTGGAATTAGAAACCAGTGATCTTGAACATTAAATAATGCATATACACTTTTATCTCACATCCATAATTAGATACTTGGATGGTTTAATCGAATTACGAAAAATAACACTTCAATATATATATATATATATCAAGAATAAACATGAAAATTTATATATATTCATGTATATATATATCATTCATGGAGAAAACACACACATATTCAATTTCTGAGTTCAAAGTATAGATTTGGACTTCATATAAGTATAAAACATGGAATTAAAATACTTAAATAATCAGACAACCACAAAAATAGGGATTATAATTTGAAAGTAACAAAATCCCCTTACACAAACATAATCATATATCTTGAAACTAATTAAAATCTAAATACTAAAATATATATAATCTAGCTTCATATGATAATACACAAATCAGTTTTATAGAATGATCCCTTACTATAATTTATCAGAGATTCAAAAGTGAAAAACATGTTGATGTTGATTTGAAGTATCCATGGAAAAAATAAATTTCACTTACACAATTATATTTTAGGAAGAAATATAACTGAAAAAATAACTATAGGGAATCCCTTACAACTTTTTCAGAATCTTCTTCTGGCTTCTTGGAAAAAATACATAATCCATTACAGTCACTATGGCACCTTCTCTCAGAAGATCACAAAAAAACTTTGTACTCTCCCTTTCCATAATCTGACACACACACATGGTGCTAGGAAAAGTAGTCCAGAGGAAGTGTTAGAGTTAGTATTTATAGACTAATTCAATTCTTTCACCAAATTGGAGAAAGAAACCCATCGAATAAAAGCCGTGGATCTAGTGAAAAACATTCAATGTAAAGAATGGGAATAAGAGATGAATCATTTTATCTATATAAAATTATATTGGGATATTTATTTTCATATGTCACTGATAAATTCATATTGGAACCGATGGATAATTAAATTCAGATATACATAGAGGATTGTAGATTCTTATTCAAGAAGCATAAATCAACAACCATTGCAAAACATATAATAATAATACTGACAAAACAGCTTTCTCGGTTGATAAAAAATCAATATCATGATGTTATATGATTACAGAATTCAATAGAGCAGATTTCGACATACTCATAAGGTGGGAGAAATATATAAACATGCTAATTAATATATCAAAATTCGTATAAAAAATCAGATTAAGATATCTAAAAATAAGATAAACAATACCTACTTGAAAAACTAGAAAATACATGGAAGATCTCAGAAAATTGGAGCCAAATTTCAATCGAAAATTCAAGAAACTCATCATACTCAGATCTAACTTTAGACATGGTTTGATATTCATCCATACCACTGCTCGAAACCCTCGACTTCAACATAGATCTTCACTTAGACTTTGACCGGTTGTCAAAACCACTCACTATTGCATTAGAAGACGAACCAACCTCGAATCTCCTCCATCTCATTTGTGACCTCACTTCGAACCTAAACTGACCTCAATTACCAAAGAGGAACTCTCTCACGGTTTCCTCTTCTACATCGACTCGGGTTCTCCCCCAAAATCGATCTACTTAACCCTTAATTTTGATTCCCCTATTACTTTTTTCACCAATATTTTATTTCATTTTTTTAATTTCATTTCACAATTTAACTAAATCATATATAAAAAAATATTAAAAAATCACATATAATATTATACATATATTTCATTTAGTAATTTTATTTTATTTTATTAATTTTGTATCATCCCTATTATATATATTTTCTTCTCAAATTTCATGTAAGTATAATCTAACAATAATTAATTTATATATATATATATTCATTTTATATAAAATATCATGATATCATTTATTTATTTTATTTTGAACATGAATAGTTATTATATTATAATAACTAAAAATATTTTATTTAATATTTATATTATCAAAATAATTTTCATGTTTCAAAATAAAAATAATACACACCTTTTTTTAATAATTTAATTATTTTTTTATAATTAGAATTTTTGTTAGTTAATAATTTCATACTCATAATTTATAATTCAAAAAATTATAACTGTATAATAGTTAAAGTATTATATTATTCTTAATATCACCTTTATTTAATAAAATAATATATTAGAAAATATAATTTCATGATACTATATTTCATAAAAGAGTAATTAATTTATATTTTTTTAATATGTCATCATGTATTTAAAAAGTGACATTTTTAAAAATAAAAAATATAAAGTAATAAAATTTCATTTTCATGAAATGTTATTAAAATATTTTATAATATTATTTATTGAAAATGTGAATCAATTCATTAATTAATTACATTGAAATTTTGGGATGTTACATAATACATGTCTAAAAACTATAATATTAGATGATTTCTATCTATCTCCATATTCTCTTAACCATATCTCATGTTGGAGCCACTTGGTTTAAAAACATAATTTATATTAATTTAATATTTTAATACTATCCAAAGGTGTCGCTGCCCTCTCCTATAAAAAGGCACCATCCCTCTCTATTACTCACACTTACAAAGAATTTTAGTTCATCCAAGATATATAAAATAATATTTCTATAATCCCTAACCACCTTCTTGAAGCCTCAGTTTCTGAATAACACCCTTTATGAAGGTGTTTAGGTGTTCTTTAATGGCGATCAACTGAAGAAAATTTATCATTTTCTTTAATGGTTTATATTTTGTTTCTTCTTCCACACCCTCATATATCATCCAAAAATGATTACAAAATAACTCCAGTGTCCTAAATATAATAAGATTTTATTATGTTAATATCATCCCCTAAATCCATATCTAATTCCATCAAATAGGAAAGAGATTAATCGTTCATGCATGCATGTGAATTATCACCTCCACATACTAATTTAGTTCATTTTATGTTAATGTTTGTTAATATGGGTTATAATTATTTAATTAATATTCATATTTGATATTCATGACACATTAATCATTATAACAAAATAATATATCAATTACTTTTTACATCAATGTGGACAAAAATGATAACGACGTTGGTGCGTATGTGTGAACTATCACCTCTAAAAAGCGGTGTGACTCCTTTTTATTCATTATATCACTTTTATGATATATATAATAATATTTAAATTATTATGATTATTTTAATAATATCACTATCATTCGGTAAAGATAAAATTATAATTACCTTATTTCAATAATGATCAAGGAAAATTGGAGACATTACTCATGCGTACGTAAGGCCTACGATCTCCCAGATTACAACATTGTTCATTTTTCATAACCATATTTAACGTTTTAAATTAAACAATATTAGTTATGTGTAAAAGTAATGAATATTTCATGAATACTATTTTGGAGATGATGGACTTATGACCACATGGACTAGTGACATCATACCTTGTTTATTTTCGACTCAGGAACCGATACTAGACAAAAAATCTGACATGAACTCAAATAATTTACTAATTATTATAACATGGTCATAATTGGTGTATTATTAATAATAATCCTAAAAAATTTCATAATAGAGTAGAAATTTACCTATGTTTATTATTCGGGAATATAAATAATGAACTAGACAAGTTCGACTCGAGTGTAGGGGCTTCGTCTTAATCTCCATTCACTGAGACGTATTTTGATTTATATACGACATTCTTTTATATGGTTTATAACCAACCCCCATGACATTTAATTTCAATAAATTTTTTTCCAAAATAAATTTGTTTTTATTTACTAAATGAAAAAAAGAATATTTCTTTTTAATATATTTCGCGACAATGACATTTCTTCCACCGGTAGAATTGTTTGATATTTGGATTCCTCTACAAGACGTAATGTTTCTAAAAATAAAAGTAAATAATATATTCTTTCTTAGGTATTTTGTTATTCAAAATGGATTTAAGAATGGACTTCTTGTATCAATATCATTATATGATGTCTTAGGATTGTATTGTGGAAATGTTTTTTCCCTTTATGCTTGTCCATATGTTATGATTATGTTATGGTTATTTAAAATTGATTATGTATACGAGTGGTTCTGTGATAAATCATGGGTAGGTGAGACCGTGATATCTCTCTAATGCATTACGTAATGTGAAAGAGGTAAATGTAAAGGTTTCTTATAAGAGATTTAGGGAATATGTTGTGATGGGCAATCCAAACGTAACCATGAAGGTTATACCCTATGTAGTTGTGAAAGCTATAATGTAATTAAGTTATATATTCCACAAGATACCATTATGATTTATGATTCTTATGAGTTATTCATAAATCTTATGATTTCATGAGGTATGTTAAATATATGATGTTTTATGAGTGAAAAGTTTGATTTAAATTATTTGTATGTATTCAGGGACTAATGTTTTCTTTCCTTATTTTATAACCCCTACTGATATTTTTATGCTCATCCAATGTTTTGGAAATGTTTTTCATTGTGTATAAGTAAGGGTAAGAGAAAGGAATAATTCAAGACACTTTTTATCAAGAAAAAAATTCTTGTTTTTTTATTTAAGGACTTTAATTGTTGTGAAAAAAATGGATAGAATAGAAGTTTCAACTATTTAATAATTGACATGTAATGTATTAATAATGGATTAATTATTTAAAACTATAAACCTAAAAATATCCTCGTTGTAAATTAATGTCCAATTATTTACTTATCTCAAGATTATGTAATATTTAAAGGCTAGGGCCTTATAGATACCATTTTGTCTTACTTTTTCCCCCACAATCATCATGGATTTAGTGAATAAGGCCTTTATATACTACCTTGACAAGTTTTTGGTAGTCCTTATAAACATTATTCTTATATATTTAATGATTATGGAAGATAATGAAGATCACATCATTATTTAATTGAATACCCTTAAGAAGGATTATTTGTATGAAAAATTTACTAAGTATTACTGTTGGATACAAAAATATTCATTTTATGGATATATACTCTAAAGTGAGTGTATATCTATAGATCCATAAAATATGGAATTTATTGAACATTGGATCATAACTACAACAAAGAATCAGATCAATACTTTTCTTACATTATCCGTATATTATCAATTATTTGTTTACAATTTCCAATGGATTTACAATACTCTCACCATGTTAACAAATATGGGATACAAGTTACTATGGATCGATGAATGTGAGTAAAATTTCCAGGAGCTAGAGAGAAGGATAGTTTGTGCAGATATTCTTTCACTACCCTGGGCTAGAGAAGGGTTTGTGATTTATAGTGATGGATTGAAGAAGGGATTGGGATGTGTCCTCGTGTATAATTATATGGTTATATAATATGTGTAATGTATCATCCTCACTAACCAATAAATTTATAGATGGACTGATGGGTCACAAGGCCTCAAGCACACCTCCCCATTTTCAAGAGGCTACCGACTAGCAGCGAGCGTCTAAGGAGGTGATAATAGGGATACTATACCATCATGATCAAAGTAGCACAATGGAATATCAGATAATAAATAACAAGAAACTGTGGAATTAGAAATAAAAGAAAGATAATTCATTAGAAGAATAATATAAACTGAATAAAATATGGCTAGTTCCAATATACAACATTGCATGCATGTACAGATGATGATGCATATCTAAAATAGTAGACATACGATAAGAAACATGATACAAGGAATTAAATGAATATAGAAAAGAAATAAAATCCCCGATGGAAAACTCCACGAGAATCCTTGGATCCAACTCAATCCTAGGCTCCTAACTCCTAGGTATAAGCAACATAGAACAATAAATAGTATAGGGTCCTATAAACATGAGAACTACTCTGGCACCCCAGTGCAATGGAGGTCCGATTATGATTAGAGATATAAATCCCAGTAGGTTATCACACACAGTTTCTTCAATGAAAACCATTATGTGAATATAATTTCCATGTAATATGAATAAATAAAATGTTTTAAATAAATAAATAAACATCGCTCTGCTCAGGATTGTTGATGCTCCTTTCGTCACAGAATCTAAAGATCGGAAAAGGGGAATATCTAAGCTCAAAGTGATTCAACCTTTGTAGAAAACATCAAAAATCGACAAAGGCATGAACAAAGGATCAAAAGAAACTGCACCGCGCAAGTTATATCCCTGTCGCGCAAGTGACTTGCGCGACCTAAGTGATAACCACCCGGTAACCGCCCATGGTCTTCTTTTTCCTATAAATAGACCTTGTGGGCCCCCCATTCAGGAGGATTTTTTTTCTTCAGAAACTCAGATTAAAGCTCCCGATGCCCAAGCCTCTTCTCAAAGCTTCCGGAACACTTCTAAGGTAATTTATTACCTAGAACGGAAGATCTAAAGAGAAGAAGGAAGGCCTAAGTGTTGAAACTCATCAACACTTGCGCGCCACCTTATTTCCTTCAATAGAACTTGCGCGTCCCTTTTTTGGAAGAACCTCAAGAGGATTCTAAAGTGATTAATAAAGAGTCGCTCAAGTATTCTAATGCTGGTTAAAAATCGCACAAGTACCCCTCATGTCGCGCAAATATACTTGCGCGACCAATACTTGCACGCCGCCGCAGTACTTGAGCGCCTTTCAAGACTTGTGCGCCCCTACCTTTTTTGGGTGCCCATATTGCCCATTTTACCCCTCTCAAGCCATTACAGCTTTCCTTTTCAAGATTCAGTCTTCAAGACACTCTTCAAATCCATTTATGGCATGATTTCTTGATTTGACTTCTTTATCTGAAAGAAATTTTGTGGAATATCTCTCAAAACCTAGTGATTTAAATATCCTTATGTCACTAAATATGGAGTGTTCATTCATTCAACCTCATCCTTTAAGATGAGAGAATCCTTAACTTGGGTCTCCTTTTCAGGAATAATCCCCAGTTATAAGTCCTTTAATCTGGGAATCTTCCTTAGGAGTAAGCCCCAAATTCTTCAAGTTCCCAAACATGGGCATCCCCCTCAGGAGTAAGCCCCAAACCTTAATTCCTTAACTTGGGCATCCTTCTTAAGAGTAAGCCCCAATCATAATCCTTTAATCTGGGCATCCCCCTCAGGAGTAAGCCCCAATCTCAAATATGGGCATCCTCCTTAGGAGTAAGCCCCAAACCTTAACCCCTAACCTGGGCTTCCTTTTCAGGAATAAGTCCTAGTTACAATCTTGGGTTTCCTTTTCAGGAATAAGCCCCGAGTCCCCTAATTTCTCTTTAACCAGTCCCAATTTACGTTTGATCTGGGATTCCTTCTCAGGAGTAAAACCCAGTTATCAATCCTCTCCTAATTTGGGTTTCCTCTTCAGGAATAAGTCCCATGTTAGAGTATTCAAATCTCCATGAAGCACATATACCTTTATGGACCCTGTTTCTGGATTTTCTCCCTAAAGTAAATCCTCTGGGCAGTCATACATACATAATCCCCAAACCATTTCTTATGATTGCATCTTTCATGGCACAATTGTCTAAATTTTACTAATACCTCTTGTTTCTCACACCGAGCATGACTCACGTGAGCTTAGAGTGTAAAAGTAATTGTGACATCTTGCTTTGAGCCATCAATCATAAACATCATAACCTTATTCGAACTTAGTTGTTCGGATTCCTTTTTTCAAAATAAAGGATACGTAGGTATCCCATCTATTGGATCGATCCCAACTCTGAAGTAATTCATTGTCCTTCTGAATGACGATAAACTTCAAGTGCCCCACTGAGTGGCTTTAAAACCAGCCTGGTCATCATAATGACCAAGAGACTTTTATATAAATGTTTTGAAGGATACCATTGACCAAGAATCTCTAAATAGATACAAATGATTCTCTATTGATGAAGAACCTCGATTACATATAAAAGATTCTCTAAATTTCATACATATTTAATCATTGATTGTTAAACTGAAGAAAAAATCATTTTATACTTGGTAATGTAATAAGGATTCACGAACATAACTTAAATCTATAAAGAGAGTCTCAGAGTAGACAATAATTCCCCTAAAAAAGGTGTGATGAGTCCGACCTCCCATCCTCTCGGCCAATGCAAATTCCTAAGCCTCATCAGTCCACAAGCTAATGAGCGCCTACCTTTGGAAAGTAGGTCCAAACGGATGTGGAATCATTGGATGTTTCCGGTTCTACAAACAAACTCGTTAGAAACCGATCAGAACATTTGAATCTCCCGTCCAGGAGGTCATCCCCGGATTCTGTGCGAAACAAAAAATGGTGAACCCGACGTGAATCCTTAACCAAGTTAAAGTGATGTTCTTCTTATTTGTTAGGCCCTTTGGGCCAACAAAGCAATCATTGACATGTGCTCATCCAAAAGATGCAGTGGCCGGATTCATATTGATTATGTCTGTTATACGGAAAAGGCACTCTTTTCTCAAGATCTTCTGCAAAATGGCATTCCTTAAATTCACCCCTGTGAATACTGCTGCTGTAAACACCTCTACTGTGAGGTCTACTGCTGTGAAAACCAATGCTGCTACTCCTGCTGGAATGTCGTCCACTCTGAGGATGACATCACCAACTCAGCATCTTCAATGCTGGGTTTCTAATGCACTGGTTAAGGAGTACCGTCGCAACGGTACTATACCAACTCTAGAGTCCGCTCGTCAAGCCCTCCAAGTTAACAACTCTACCTGGTCATCCGGACAACGGCGACCAGCGATCAAGAAGAAGGCGGTGCTGACTACCGTCTCCAACCGTTTCGGGTCGTTATCCCCGGAACGCAATTTCCATTCACTCCCTTACTCTGAGGAAGTGAATGAGAAGGTCCCTTAGGGCCTTAATTCAAAAAGACAGGAGTCCTTCCCGAGGGCTCCCATCAACAATCACCGCCAGACTCATCTGGTAGTGCGCCCTCAACATGATGAGGGTACCGACTCCAGGCATTCAGCTCAGGTTCCTCGAACCCGAGCAGGCATGATGAACCGCCAGAGATGGAATCCGGTTAACAATGGGCAGGTTGTCATCCCTGCCATCTCCGGAGAAGTTCACCAACCTAACTTGGTGGCAAGTAACGAGCAGGCACACACACCTATCCGTTTTAATTCTGCTGTCCAGCAGAATCGTCTGGCAGCATCAAGCCAATCCCGCTAGGCAAATCCGGCGGAGTACTATAGGCAGGAACATGCACCTGCTTATGCACCATCAGTTAGTCAGCAGGCTCTCCTAACTACATATGATGGAGTCTACCAACCTAACTTGGTGGCAAACAACGAGCAGGCACACACACCTGCCCGTTTTAATTCCGCTGCCCAGCAGACTCGTCTGGAAGCATCACGCCAATCCCTCCAGGCAATTCCGGCGGAGTACTATAGGCAGGAACATACACCTGCTTATACATCACCAGTTAGTCAGCAGGCTCGTCTGACTACATATGATGGATCTTGTCAACCGTGTTTGGAGAAGTTTAATCAGCAGGCACATACACCTGCTAATACTAATCAAGCCTACCAACAGTCTCGCTTGGTAGCGCACGGAGAAGTCAGTCGGAAAGCCCCGACGAAAAATAGGAGGCAGACTCAACTCTCTGCCTCCACACATGAGTACTGTCAGGATTCACTGACAGGAAAAGGAGGACAGGAGCAGGCACATACACCTACTCCAAACCCGGAATGGACGTATATCCCCGTTCCGGCGGCTGAAGTCACCAAACATATTTTATCAATGGTGAAAGAGTAGAAGCAAATTCCTGCTCATATTCTGGATGCTTTCCAGGATATCATAACAGCTTCAGCATCATCTCAGGGACAGACACATAAATCTATCCCTAGCAGTGGAGTGACACATCAACGATTCACTCCGGAACAGACACATACATATGTTCCAGTCCAAGAGGGTCATGGGGCATACTTCCCCATATCATACGGACAACCAAGTCAGGCACATACACCTGATTTGAGTGAAGATCGTCAGCCTAACCTGACCATATTTCCTGATCAGGCACATACACCTACTCAGAGTAACCACTTTCGTCAAAAAGTGGTTTCTAAAGCGAGTAAGAAGGCATCTAAGAAAAAGATCCATCCAGCACAGTCAGGAGATCAAAGGCCAATCTATAACATGGCCTTGCTCGATGCTGGAGTTCTTGAAGCCCTCATAAATTTATCTGTCGGAATTCAAGATTCTACTCCCTCAGTTCCCAATAACGGGAACATTAATTCTGAAGGTCTTCAACAGACACTTCCTCATGAAGGCTTGCTTCATGAAAATTCGGTCAATCTTGAAGTTTCTTCTTCAGATGAGAGCCACAGGAACCCTCTGTGTGGTCAGAAGACCAAGGAGAAAGAGATCTCATCTTTTTCTGTAACCCATTATGGTGGTCCTCCCCATGATGATGAATTTCGCTGCGAAAGTCCTCTCCGTAGTAGTGATTCACATTGCCTGGAAAATACTCTAGTGGACAATGTAGTGCCAAGAAAGCCCTCTTATCTTGAGGCACTTGCAAATGCGAAACCAGTCATGTCTGATGCTTTATCGCTAACAAGTGAAATACTTTCTCAATCAGAAGATAGCCCAGGGTGTAGGTCATTCTCCGAACCACCCCTAAGTCATGCATCTTCTAGTTTGACCAATGATATCTCTACCAATCGTGTTGAATCCGATGAAGCAACAAGGAAACACCAACTCTGCTCAAAACAGGTAGAAGAATCTTCATTTAATGATAAAGAGGAAATGCTAAACATGAAGAAAAAACTGGAAAAAGGTGAAGTACCAGTCATGTTTTGGCCTTTGGCTGACTCCCAGTATGACATTCCAAAGATGTTGACGGATGATGGAATCCATGATATTCCTCTCAACATATGGAAAACTCTTTGTCAATTAAAGAAGAAGGTATTATCTTATGATGAATATGAACATCATCTTAAGATAATAGAAGGGCTACAACGTCAGATTGATTTGGCATCTCTATCAGTCTCTCGGTATCCGAAGGCTGAAAAGCAATAGAGAACCCTTCAACGTTCATGCCTTGTCGCACTAAGAAAGTTGCGTCAGTTAATTGCCAATACTCCATCTGATGTTCATTTCAGAGGATGGGGTGTTCACGGAGCACTACATTTCACAATGCTTTCCAGTCAGTAAAGCCCGCCGAAAATGGTCTCATGCAATGTTATTTCCCATGGCCGGCCACAGTCAATAGACTTTGTTCATAATCAAAAGTTTTCTCAAGAACAGGCTTCAACTAGTTCTCTCAAAATCATGCATATAGAGAACAAGTTGTTGAATTGCTCCTACATCAAGCAGTCGAGAATATTGCACAAGCCCTTCGTATGGAGGAAACACGTCATCAAATGACAGAAGTCTCGGAAATCATCCAACGGTCTGTTGAACTAGGTGATAAAAGTGGATACAGGTTAATGCATCCAGCTAATTTCCGAACTAAGATTCGCAAGATCAAGAGATCTTTTAAGAATATCTCAGACGTAGCATGTCAAGAGCCACCCCAGCTTATCAGACTGGGGACTTCTCAAACCCAACCCTCAGAGTCAACAAATGGGATTCGAGGAGTTGAGCGGAATCAGCAGGAACATCCCCAGTTCGCGAGACTGGGGACTCTTTCAAATCATCAATCCCCTTCTCAGAGAATATCGGTCTTTTCTCGATTGGGGAAGAAGCCCCAAGAGGAACGAAGAGCCAAATTATCAGGATATTCCCTCCAAATTATTGCTCGTCAAGAAATTCCTAAAGGATTGAATCAACAAAAGGCAATGTCTCATCAAAGATATGAAATAAGACAATATCACAGAAATATTGATAGAAGGGATGCGATGCATCATGCATCAATCAATGTCATCAATGCCATTGTTGTTAATCCACCAGAGGAGACTCACTCAGGGGACTCAGATGAAGAGCGTCCTGCTCAAGAAAATGTATGCACCGATACAAATGAATAAGGTGTACGTACATGAAGTCAAAGGATTACACAGAACCTAGGTAATCCACTTCCCTCCCTCCAAAAGGTATCCAACAAAGGTAAGGGAAAGAATCAGGTTACATATCCTTCCTCTGGAGAAGGTCAATCGCTCTCATTAGAGAAAAGGTTTGCACAACAGGAGGAAAAAATGAAATAATTAAGAAGAATGAATGCAGAACTACTTCAGAGTAGTCTTTTTCTTAAGAATGATGTAGTTCATCAGCCGAAGGAATTTGTTACAGTTACTGAGATGGATCAAGAATATCCTCCTTTATCAGTACACCCTCAGAGGTCTAATCCCGTGGGTCAAGCGCAACAACGGTTGGCAGTGCTACCATCAGTTGCAGCACCAACCACCACGTCTGTCCAAGCTCCATTCATTGCACCTACCCAAAACCAAGTTCAACCTGATGTTTCTCAAAAGTTAATAACTACTATTGAGTCATTAACAGCTCAGTTAGAAACTATGGAAGGGAAACGGGCGCAAGTTCAACCTAAAAAGAAAGTTTACCCTGAATGGGTAGATTCAATTTCTCCTCCATCCAGTTTTGGAAACCCTGTTTTCCCTACTTTCAATGGATCAGGCGACCTTGAACAACATTTGACGCATTACGTGTCTTGTTGTGATCCTATGATGGGAACTCCAGAGCAGCAAGAAGCAGTGAAACTCAGATGCTTTGTGCGAACCTTGCAAGGACCAGCTTTTGTCTGGTATATAAGCTTGTAATCCCGGTCAATCATCGGATGGGAAGATCTTCGTCAAAAATTCCTTATTCAGTTCAGGTCAACTTTGCCAAAAACGACAGTTTTCGATCTTACAAACTGCAAGCAAAGGGAGAATGAAAGAGTCTCTGATTTCATTTCTCACTGGAAGGGATTAACGTATTCCCTGAGTTTAGCACTCCCTCAAGAAGAACTGTTGCCAATCTGTGTGGCAAATTTGCGTGATGAATTACGCACGCCATTGATCCCTGTGAAATACACAGGAGGGTTTTGAGACCTTACTTCAATCGCTCAGCAGATTGAAGATTCCCTTATACAGGCTAAGGTTAAATCTCGTGTAATTCCATCAGCTCTAAGAAGAAGAATGGGTAAAGCATAAACAGCTACAGTTATGCTTAAACAAGCACCTGTACCTATTTCTACTTCAAAACCTTCATCTTCTCGAAGGACTCCACCTCCTGAACGCCAACAACAAAGGCCGTTTCGTCCAAATGGTCAAAGAGATCAACGACGAAAACAATTTGAGGATATGAAGAGTAAAACATACTCTTTCCGAAGTGAGAAAGTTCCTGGTTACTTCATTTCAGCTCTTGAAAATAATTTGGTTCAATTACCAGTGCCCAAGAGGCCAAACAAGGAAGGAGATGAAGACCGTCCCAATTATTATCCCTTTTATCAAATGTTGGGGCATCCCATCAAGGAGTGTTTTGTCTTTAAAGACCTCCTGCAAAAGATGGTCGACTTGGGACAAGTCAAATTGAAGGGTTCTTCAGCTCATGTAGCGTGTGTTACCACTACATGTCCAGAGGAAGGAGGCGAGGGCAGGAAGTCAGAAGCAAAACTGCGCAAAAATATGATGATTGGATGGTCAGAAAGACAATCAATCGGACCCATGCCATTTTGTGAACACAATTGAAGAAGCCAGTTGTGTCTCCTACAAAAGCTACAGTGAAGCCTCCATCAAAAGACAAATCCTCAAAAGGGCAGCACAATTCAAAGAAGAAAGAGGAATCAGAAGAAGATGAGTATATATTGAGGCCTAAGTTGTCTTTGACTCTAGCATATTTTATGCCATCTACTTCAAAGCAACGGGCACCACCCCATCAAACGGCCCAACCTAAATAGGCTAGTCAGGCAGGGTCTTTATCAGACGAAGAGTTAATCTTCGGTTCTGTTAATAGGATTCAATTAACAGATCCATATTCCAGTCTTGATGAGCCTGAATTTCCTGTATCAAATAAGGGAATCCGAGGAAGTTCTAGAGGTTCAGGATACAGGGGAGGACGTGGATCTTTCCGAAGCCACTACTCCATTTCTACCCCTGCTAGTACTGTGTATGCAGCAGAAACTCATGGTAGAGCCCTTCAGCGAGCTCAAAAAGAAAAAGCAAGTTCTTCTGCCAATGGCCAACTCAGTTTTGGCACAGTTATTTTGGAAGACCGAATAAAGGTTCCATCTTCTTTATCTTAGCAAGTAAATGGATCTAATCAGTCTAATCTTCCAAAACCAAGGATGTTGCCAACTTCTATCCCAATACCAGATGCATCAGCTTCCAAAGCATCTGCTTCCAAGGTACCTGCTAAACCGCATATTCCTGTTGGGAAACGCAGACCTCTAGATCAAAAGTATGATATATTGAAACACTTGGCCCATGTACCATCCAAGTTATCAATTTTGGATGCTTTAAATCTATCTAAAGATCTTCGGAAAGCACTCATCGAAGCTTTGTCAAGTCCTCAGGAGTTTGAAGCTGAAATTGCTGCAGATGAAGTCTATCATATATAGAATAATCCTGCAGAATGCCATGCAGTGATATCTTTTACTGATAAAGATGAAGATGATGTTGTGCATGGGCACATAAAACCTTTGTACTTATCTGGCAAAGTCAATGGTGTAGATATCCGAAGAGTTTTCATTGACAATGGTTCAGGAGTCAACCTCATGCCCATTCGTACACTTCGTCGATTAGGCCTCACAGAATCTGATTTATCTCCTTCTACCATGATTTTACAAGGATATGATAAAAATGAACAAGAACCACTAGGCGAAGTTACACTCAGAACCCAGTTTGGAGATCTTGTATCCAATTCGGATTTCATGATTGTTGATCAAGACTCAGCTTTCAACGTCTTTCTTGGAAGACCCTGGCTACATCAGCATGCAGCTATTCCTTCATCATACCATCAATGTCTCAAATACTATTTCAATGGTCAAGTTGGAACATTGTATGGTGATAAGGCCCCGTTCAAGACATGTGAGTCTCAATACATTGAGGCAGAATTTTATCACATGAAGGGAAGAGAAAAATCTACAATGAAGGAAATTACCAAAATTAATGCTCCATATGGTTTGGAGAAAATTCCAATAAATCCATTTACACATGTGAGTACAGATTATGTGTCAGCTATCAGTCAAATCGAAAAAATAGGCCCAAATCAAAATACTCTTATGGAAAGATCCATAATGTCAATTACGGCAATTGAGCCAGACAACATGGGAGAAATTGGTAACCTACCAAACAGTGATGAAAGCATAAGTGGTAACGTTTTCATTTCGTCTGCTGAAGTCCAACAAGTCTATACTTCGCCAATCAGGCCAGAAGAAGTTATAGCAACACTAGAGGTGAATAATGATGTCGATTCTCAATCCATCATCTCCTCTTTATCTCCCAAAGAAGGCCCTTTATCATCAATAGGGTCGGAAATGGAAGCTTCTTCTTCAAAATGTGAAAATTTTGATATCTCTTATGTTCATGAAAATTTCGTTTTGTCATCTACTATGCAAGTAGAAACGGAAGAAATAGCACATGATGAAGAGGAAGAGGAAGATCTTAGAGATGCTCCTCCAGCATTTGAAGAGGGTATCTCTACCACTGTGGATGAACTCAGAGAAATAAATCTGGGTACAGAGAAAGATCCACGCCCCACTTTAATTAGTGCGGCCATGACCCTTGAAGATCAAGATATGTATATTTCTTTTCTAAAGAAAAATAAAGATATTTTCGCTTGGAACTATACAGAAATGCCTGGGCTTGATCCTGATATTGCTACTCATCATTTGGGTTTACCAAAAGAACATCGAGGATTTAAGCAGGCCGTGAGAAGAACACACCCAACTTATGCTTCCAAAATTGAAGCTAAAGTGGATAAGCTGATCAAAGCTAATTTCATCAGAGAAGTTCAGTATCCCAAGTGGTTGGCTAATATTGTCCCTGTAAAGAAAAAGAATGGACAAATTAGGGTTTGCATCGATTTCAGAGATCTTAATAGGTATTGTCCTAAAGATGATTTCCCAGTTCCGATTATAGAACTCTTAATTGATGCGACGACTGGTTATGAAGTACTTTCCTTCATGGATGGATATTCTGGATATAATCAGATCCGAATGGCCCCAGAAGATGAGGAATCTACAGCTTTCAGAGCCCCTCAAGGTGTGTTTTGTTACCGGGTGATGCCCTTTGGTTTAAAGAATGCAGGTGCAACATATCAACACGCCATGCATCGTATCTTCAAACCTTTCTTAGGGAAGTTTGTTGAGTGCTATGTGGATGATTTGGTAGTTAAATCCAAACAACTTTCTAATCACTTGGCTGATTTGGAAGTCATATTCCACAAACTTCGACAACATAATTTGAAGATGAACCCCTTAAAATGTTTTTTTGGGGTAACCTCCGGAAAATTCCTCGGCTTTGTTGTACGCCATCGTGGTATTGAAGTCGATCCTGAGAAGACCAAATCAATCCTTGGTATGTCACCTCCTCATAATTTGAAAGAATTAAGAGGACTTTAAGGACACTTAGCCTATATTCGGCGTTTCATCGCCAATTTGGCAGGCAAAAGTTTACCCTTTACCAAATTATTGAAAAAAGGAGTCACTTACCAGTGGACTGAAGAATGTCAAGAAGCATTTGATGTTCTCAAGAAATACCTCTTGAGTCCACCAGTACTCATGCCACCTGTCGAAGGTAGACCACTTATCCTCTATGTGACAGCTCTAGAGCGATCATTGGGTGCCTTTCTCGCTCAAAAGAATGATGCTGGGAATGAAAATAGCCTCTACTATCTCAGTAGAACTATGCTTGAAGCAGAAACCCGATATTCAATTATTGATAAGTGCTACCTAGCATTAATCTTTGCAATTCAGAAACTGAGACACTACCTGCAACATCACGAGGTCCAAATGGTATCTCACAATAATCCGCTCAAATTCATTCTTAGTCGTCCAATACTTACAGGACGTCTAGCAAGGTGGGAAGTTATTTTGCAGCAGTTCGACATTCAGTATGTATCTCAAAAGGCAATTAAGGGCCAAGCTCTGGCTGATTTCCTGGCTGAACATCCTTCCATGGAAGACACGTCTTCAGATATTGAACTCCCTGATGAGGAAGTTTTCTCTATTCAAGAGAGTCCTCAAACATGGGAAATGTATTTTGATGGTGCTTCCAGAATTCCAACAGGGAAGAAAATGGAAAATCCTAAATTCAAAAAAGTTGGTTTAGGAATTGTACTCATTTCTCCAGATAAGGAATTGTTACCTTATTCCTTTTTATTGTGGGAAGGTTGTACTAATAATGAAGCCGAATACCAAGCTCTTATTATAGGCTTGGAGTTAGCACTCCAAGCATGAGTGAATCACTTAAAGGTGAAAGGTGATTCAGACCTGGTAATAAAACAAGTCAATGGGGATTATGCCATCAGAAAAGAAGAATTAATCCCTTTGTATGATTACGTCATAGAGTTAATGGCAGAATTCCCTTCAGAACCGATATTTTCTTATGTCCCAAGATCAAAAAATGCTCAAGCTGATGCACTGGCTAATATAGCCACAACTCTAGCAGATCCAAATCGGAACGAGACAACCATAAATATTTCCCACCGTCGTGCAATTTCACCATATGTTCAAGCCAGAACAGAGGAAATTAATGAAATTAGTCCCATTCACGAACCGTATGGTCATACTACAGGATGGATGTCACCTATCAGGAAATACCTTCAAAATGGAACACTTCCACCTGATAGAGCCGAGAAAGAACAAATCCGGCGATGTGTGGTCAATTTTACTCTTTATGATAGCCCAAACCACCTAGAGAAAATTCTCTACAAACGTGGTTTTGATGGAGTTCTCTTCAGATGCATTGATGGTGAAGAGACAATGGCTGTCATGAAAGAAGTGCAAGCAGGAGTCTGTGGTGCCCACCAGTCTGGACATAGATTGTCTGATCAAATTTGAAGGCTTGGATACTTTTGGACTTCAATAATACAAGATTGTGTTGATTTCACAAAGAAGTGTCATTCATGTCAAGTACATTCCAACTTCATTCATCAACCTCCAGAGTTTCTTCATACAGCTAAATACTCATGGCCATTTTCCACATGGGGAATGGATGTGGTGGGACCTTACCCTTCAGCTACGACCAAGCAGTTTAAGTACATTCTTACTGCTACTGATTTCTTTTCCAAATGGGCAGAGGCAGTACCTCTCAAAGAAGTCAGTTCTAAATGCATTGTTAGCTTCATCAAATCTAACATCATTACTAGATTTGGTGTCCCTCATACCATATTGACGGACAACGGCACCAACATCTGCTCTTCTGAGGTGAAGAAATTGTATCAAGAATACAACATTAAATCCAACCATTCATCTCGGTATCATGCGGCGGCCAATGGCCAAATAGAAGCCTTTAACAAGACTCTTTCAAATATACTGCAAAAGATGGTGGATAAAGATAAGAGGTCATGGCCTGATAAACTCTTTCATGCTTTATGGGCTTATCGGACTACCACCCGCAATGCAACGCGGTCAACTCCATATTCATTGGTATATAGAACAGAAGCAGTCTTGCCAATTGAAGTTCAATTTCCCTCACTTAGAGTAGCCATTTGTGATTAGTTATCTACAGATGAACAATCCCAAAAGTGATTGAATGAATTGGAACAGTTAGATGAGAAAAGATTGTGCACTTTGCACCACTTGGAAATCTATCAGAATCGAATAGCACGAGCTTTTAACAAAAAAGTTCGTCTTCGTTCATTCATTCAGGGAGAATTGGTATTAGTTCTCAGAACACCAATGATACCAGGAAAGAAGCCTCCCATGCTTGAACCAAATTGTGAAGGACCTTATTCAATACATAGGGTTTACTCCAATGGAGCTTATTCATTAATCTCAATGGATGGAGAACCTATCACGACTCCAACCAATGCCAGATTTCTGAAGAAATATTTTGTATAAACACAAAATATGGTCCCCAGAACCAAGATTCTTACAAGTGGTTCATACAACCTTTAGTCCAGTATGACTTTAAACTGCATCAGTAATAGTCCAGTATGACTTTAAACTGCATCAGTAATAGTCCAGTATGACTTTAAACTGCATCAGTAATAGTCCAGTATGACTTTAAACTACATCAGTAATGGTCCAGTTGACCTTAAACTGCAACAACGTCCAACATGACGTTAAACTGTAGGAAATTCCCTTACGTCCGGAAAGACGTTAAACTACATAAGCACTTAATAGTCCAGTATGACTTTAAACTGAATCATCATCCATGGTCCAGTATGACCTTAAACTGCAACTTCGTCCAACATGACATTAAACTATGAAAAAGTTCCCTAAACCGTCCAGCATGACCTTAAACTGCATCATCCTTGGTCCATGCATATGACCATAAACTATTTGCAACTCCCTTATGTCCAGCAAGACGTTAAACTATGACGTCCTAACTACATGATGCTAAACTGTATAAAAGTCCCTTACGTACGGAAAGACATTAAACTATATAATCTCAAAGGTCCAACATGACATTAAACTGCACCATTCACGGTCCATGCATATGACCTTAAACTATTCACACTTTCGTCCGACATGACATTAAAATGGTACACTCTTTTGTCCTTACTTCATGACATTAAACTGCACAATCCCCCTTTCGTCCAATATGACGTTAAACTATATTGTCCCCATCGTCCTAACTACATGACGCTAAACTGTACAGAAAATCCTTGATATGTCCTACATGACATTAAACTGTTACTTTGTCCCTGCTACATGACACTAAACTGTGAAACACCAATAGTCTTAACTGCAAGACTTTAAACTGCATAGTCCCTGGATATGTCCTACATGAAATTAGACTGTGCATCGTTAAGGTTGTTGTTACCTCTTGTTTCTCACACCGAGTATGACTCACGTGAGCTTAGAGCAAACCTCAACCATAACACTCTCTTTGGGCCCCTAACCATGTGTAAGTCCCAACAACATTTTTTATTACATCATTTTCCCCAAGAACAACTTGATCATTAATTAATTCTTTAATTGAACTACACGGACTTTGATCCTTGCCCTCCAGGCTGGGTATGTATGCAACCTCCCAGGGTTCAAGCCCAAAAACAATATATTCACATCGGTTCACCACCATCTCATATGATGTTGATTCGTGAAACCGCACCTAGAATCAATATCTTTACATTAATTCACTTCTGTCATTGTTATATGACGTTAAACTATACAACACTTTTGTCCGGTACAACAATAAACAACAATACTATTTGATTTCCTCATTTGAGAAGAAACCATTATTGACATTGACTTTTTTCAATCATGTTTCATTTCAAAAGACTACGTCCATACATGGTAATTCCTAAACTTTTTATCTTAGGTTAAACCATCATTGCATTAAAGTCCCCTTTCACCCTTCACATGTATGAACCAAATTTGTACAAAGGGTAGTTCTAGAGCTACGTGGACGTGATTCCCATCCTTATGGGATACGTAGGAACATTCGAGTATCCCTCGAATCCAGTCCCAAGTCTTTTGGGCCTAACCCCAAATTTCACTTTCAGTCCCTTGGCTGAAAAGTCCTTATGAAAACACACACTGTGTATTCATTATTATGGTCCGAATTATATGACCCTAAACTAAGATCTCTCATACTTTCGTCCTGCACGACATTAAACTGCATTTCAAGAACTACGTATGGCTTGATTCTCATTCTTATGAGATACGAAGTGAAGTCCAAAATTTCAATTCAGGACCCAGCCACAACATGATTATGGTTATCATTGACCTATGTATCTCTATATACATTGGACAACACCCATATTTATGTGTTATAATCCTAACCTTAAACATTTTCAGATCTTCATAACCCTTTTCATGACTTCTAGTCACAAAAATGTCAAACTTCTGAGAATTCTTTTGCCTGACTATGCAGCACGTGCCCATAGGTGGCCTTGCATAAACAGTCCACATAACAGACTTGTCAGCCAAAAGATGCTATTTATTTGACCATACAGCCAATGCCCTTAGGTGGCCCTGCATATTTCAACCCCCTAACGAGTTTTTTAAATAATGGTAACTTCATTCTTGGGAATAATGCCTCTTTTGTCCTTATTTGTCTAAAACGGTAGTATGTAGGGATCCGCAAAAAATAGCCATCCTTAACATATTTGTCCCATATCCTTTTTCATGATCTGAAAGTATTCAAGTCTATGGTTTATTCTTCTTCCGTACGTTTGGGTCAGACCTTCGTAGGAGTGATATTCATCCAGTTCTTCGATAATCTTGTCTGAAAATATCTTCTCCATATTCAAGTACCTCTTTCCATACAACAAACTCTATACTTTAGAAAATTTGAATCTCCATAAACATTCACTGGCTTTTAGCACTAGGAAAGTAAATTTTTGAGAGTTCTTTCGCCTGACTATGCAGCACGTTCCCATAGGTGGCCTTGCATAAACAGTCCACATAACATACTTGTCAGCCGAAAGATACAATTTATTTGACCATGCAGCCAATGCCCATAGGTGGCCCTGCATATTTCAACCCCCTAACGGGTTTTGTTAAATAATAGTAACTTCATTCTTGGAAACTACTTCTTCTAATGCCTTTTATCTCTTTTTCATATCATTCCTCAGATTCAAATATTCTTAAGCCATAGTTTACATATTTTCTCTCATACTTGAGTATGGTAATATGTTTTCAGATAAATTGTCAAGGAATTGAATCATTTTTAATCCATTTTGGTCAAAGATATTTCGACCTTAAACATTAGCCCCTTTATGTCCGGCATGCATGACGTTAAACTGCCCACAAAAGACAAAGGAACTCTGAATAAAAGTCAAGTTCCAGCTCACTAAATATACATTTTTTTATGATTTAGGTAATATTGAGCAATTAAAAGATTCAAAGTTTGTAGGGTTATTTGTAATAATCCTAATAAAAATCAAACTATGCTTACTAGGCCCATTGGCTTAAGTAAATTTGAAGCAGGTAATGAAAGAATGCAGGTACAAATGATTGAAGAAGAAAGTGTCTTTCATTGATACACAGGAGATAGAAAGACATCCACAGACTGGAGTCTCTTCTCTTTTTCATGAATTACAGAAGATTGTCAACATAAGTCTTCATTTGATGTATAGCATCCTGAGCCTTATTAGCAGTTACTTGAAGCTCGTGAACTTGACCAGCTTCACTCTTTTCAGCTTGCTGAAGTGCCTTCTTAGAATCTGCGATGGATTTCATGCCATTCATATGAGTTTCATCCAATGATTTATTAAGCTGGTCAAGTTCCCCAGTAACAGTATCTAACTGTTGCTGGAGTTTCACCTGCTGGACGACCATTTCATTGATTTTTTGCTTCAGATCCTTCATCTTGGAAGCATAATCAGCTTCAGCTTGGGATATCGCAGTCTCAAATTCGCCTATGTTGACTGACAATTTCACTCTGGTCAAATCTTCGTGACTTGCCTGCGCTTGCTCCCTCCTGAAAATGATCTGTTTCACCACGGCATGGATCATTTCATACCCAAAACCACCAAGTCCCAGTATAAAAAATTGGGATGACAATCGAGGAATACTTGTGCGGAAAGAGCTCGAGAAATTCGGGATCAGATGCTACACATGGCCAAAAGCCATTTATTTATAGGCCAGGAGGCGTATCTGCGCGCCGTACCCAGTGCGCTCAAGGCCTGCACGACGCAAACTTGCGCACCGCCCTCTGTGCCCTGAAGACTTGCGTGCCCCCTTTTCCTTTGGATGAATTCGATTTCCTCAGAGTCAAATCCTCATTTCTTTCCGGATCCAACTCTGAGGGGGGAATTTTGTTGACGCTCCTTTCGTCACAGAATCTAAAGATCGGAAAAGGGGAATATCTAAGCTCAAAGTGATTCAACCTTTGAAGAAAACATCAAAAATCGACAAAGGCATGAACAAAGGATCAAAAGAAACTGCACCGCGCAAGTTATATCACTGTCGTGCAAGTACACTTGTGCGACGCCCTTGGTCGCGCAAGTGACTTGCGCGACCTAAGTGATAACCGCCCGGTAACCACCCAGGGTCTTCTTTTGCCTATAAATAGACCATGTGGGCCCCCCATTCAGGAGGATTTTTTTTCCAGAAACTCTGATTGAAGCTCCCGATGCCCAAGTCTCTTCTCAAAGCTTCTGGAACACTTCTAAGGTAATTTCTTACCTAGAACGGAAGATCTAAAGAGAAGAAGGAAGGCCTAAGTGTTGAAACTCATCAACACTTCTGCGCCGCCTTATTTCCTTCAATAGAACTTGCGCGTCCCTTTTCTAGAAGAACCTCAAGAGGATTCTAAAGTGATTAATAAAGAGTCGCTCAAGTATTCTAATGCTGGTTAAAAATCGCGCAAGTACCCCTCATGTCGCCCAAATATACTTGCGCGACCAATACTTGCGCGCCGCCGCAATACTTGCGCGCCTTTCAAGACTTGCGCACCCCTACCTTTTTTGGGTGCCCATCTTGACCATTTTACCCCTCTCAAGCCATTACACCTTTCCTTTTCAAGATTCAGTTTTCAAGACACTCTTCAAAGCCATTTATGGCATGATTTCTTGATTTGAATTCTTTATCTGAAAGGAATTCTGTGGAATATCTCTCAAAACCTAGTGATTTAAATATCCTTATGTCACTAAATATGGAGTGTTCATTCATTCAACCTCATCCTTTAAGATGAGAGAATCCTTAACTTGGGTCTCCTTTTCAGGAATAATCCCCAGTTATAATTCCTTTAATCTGGGCATCTTCCTTAGGAGTAAGCCCCAAATTCTTAAAGTTCCCAAACTTGGGCATCCCCCTTAGGAGTAATCCCCAAACCTTAATTCCTTAAATTGGGCATCCTTCTTAGGAGTAAGCCCCAATCATAATCCTTTAATCTGGGCATCACCCTCAGGAGTAAGCCCCAATCTCAAATATGGGCATCCTCCTTAGGAGTAAGCCCCAAACCTTAACCCCTAACCTGGGCTTCCTTTTCAGGAATAAGTCTCAGTTACAACCTTGGGTTTCCTTTTCAGGAATAAGCCCCGAGTCCCCTAATTTCTCTTTAACCAGTCCCAATTTATGATTGATCTGGGATTACTTCTCAGGATTAAAACCCAGTTATCAATCCTCTCCTAATTTGGGTTTCCTCTTCAGGAATAAGTCCCAAGTTAGAGTATTCAAATCTCCATGAAGCACATATACCTTTATGGACCCTGCTTCTGGATTATCTCCCTAAAGTAAATCCTCTGGGCAGTCATACATACATAATCCCCAAACAATTTCTTATGATTGCATCTTTCATGGCATAATTGTCTAAATTTTACTAATACCTCTTGTTCTCACACCGAGCATGACTCACGTGAGCTTAGAGTGTAAAAGTAATTGTGACATCCTGCTTTGAGCCATCAATCATAAACATCATACCCTTATTCGAACTATATGGGTTCTGATTCCTTTTTTCAAAATAAAGGATACGTAGGTAGCCCATCTATGGGTTTGATCCCAGCTCTGAAGTAATTCATTGTCCTTCTGAATGACGATAAACTTCAAGTTCCCCACTGAGTGGCTTTAAAACCAGCCTGGTCATCATAATGACCAAGAGACTTTTATATAAATGTTTTGAAGGATACCATTGACCAAGAATCTCTAAATAAATACAAATGATTCTCTATTGATGAAGAACCTTGATTACATATCAAAGATTTTCTAAATTTCTTACATATTTAATCATTGATTGTTAAACTGAAGGAAAACTCATTTTATACTTGGTAATGTAATAAGGATTCACGAACATAACTTAAATCTATAAAGAGAGTCCCGGAGTAGATAATAATTCCCCTCAAAAAGGTGTGATGAGTCCGACCTCCCATCCTCTCGACCAATGCAAATTCCTAAGCCTCATCAGTCCACAAGCTAATGAGTGCCTACCTTTGGAAAGTAGGTCCAAACGGATGTGGAATCATTGGATGTTTCCGGTTCTACGAACAAACCCGTTAGAAACCGATTGGAACGTTTGAATCTCCCGTCCAGGAGGTCATCCCCGGATTCCGTGCGAAACAAGGATACAATAGGGAACCTAACTGACTCTACCTACTTCGACTCACATCTAGAACGAATTTTTGTTTGGTGACTATATATTTAGTAATGATATGTGTCTATGTGTATATATATAGTATAGTTATATATCGCATCCACCAATATGGACCAAGTACGTGAGGATGTAAGTATCCATATACCCGGAATACTTGGTGCTGGATGGACCAAAGAATAACTCAGTCATCCATAACTAGCCTGAAAAAACCTATAATCTCAAGCAATAGGGTACATTACCTAAATCTCATAATGACTGGGAGATTTCGTTTCTTGTCACATTAGATGGTGAGTGTGTCATCATATCAACACTCTAATAGTAGTGAGTTAGCCTTCATGTCAACAATGCTAAGGGAAAATTCATTCCATTCCCACCATCCACATAGTATCACTGGTGTGAGACATCATTCTCACCACCAATATAAGGGTGTGGGATGCCTACATACTACAAAAAACACTTACCATCATCCCACAACCAATATCTAAGGCATAATAATATATATTATAATATCCATGAGGTATTACCTCTCATGGTTTAAATTAATCGATCCCAAATTTAATAATGGGAATTCAATTCATTAATTATGTTTATTTAAACAAGCAACAATCAGTGTGGCCTTTATACCTAGTATAATTCATTCCATTTAAACCAATTAATACATTCACAGTAATGCAATCCATCTTGAGTAATTCCATAATATATATATATATATATATTCTTTATACCAATTAAATCATTCAAGGAACGCTATCCATCATGAAAATCCATTCCAAATAATACATGCCATTTACTCTATTAAAAAGTGGAAATTCAATTACAAGGCATAAAGAGGAATTTAGAAGGTACTAAGGTCTAATAGGGAAAATTTCCTACATTGAAATCCCATTTATAAAGCAATCCAAACCCTTAGGATTTTCTTGGTTCCTTGGTCTTCTATATAGGTGAGGTATAATCCTTTTAATTTACCTAATGGCCCAAGTAGTTAGAAGGTTCTTTTGTTCATTGCACATCTATATAAAAAGAGGGATAACTCCTTAAATTCCAATAAATAGGAAATTATCTAACATGCCAGGTACCAAGCACTATTATAAAGGTATAGGGAAAAATCAAATACTTAAAACAAGAAATATATAAATCACATAACATCACATTTTAATTTAGAAGACAACGCACCTCATTCGAGGGATTTTATTATAAAAACAAGAAATTATTTATCAAACCATTAATTGATTATAATCAAGAATTAAATATAAGATTCATAACTCAATTAACTTTGAAGAATCTTTTTATAATAACAAAAAAAACTTGTAAAAATAATACACATATTCAATATGGCGCTTAGTGGGTTCCCTTATCAATTAAACAATACCCTATATGGTAAATTCCATTATTAAACCAAGATGAAACCTTATAAATAATTCTTAGAATTTATTAAATTAGTTATAAATTTTAAATTAAAGATTTCACACCGAAGGGGTGTCCATGATTGAGGTTTACATCCTTAATTAACTAAACAAGTCTCAACATTAGTAATATATGGTGTGTAATATGATTTAGATAGTATAAAACATTTTTAAGGAAACCTACAGCAAAGGTAGGAATGCGGTGCAATGAATTTATTTATAAAATAATTGAAACATGAAGAAAAATGAAATATAACACCTAACTCATGGTTTTTATGATCTACTCATCCAATTTCAAGGTCTGATTCGGTCTCGTTTGCAAGAAATCAATGTAACATACTTTATTCCTGAAAATAGAGCAAGTGAACTAGCACTAAATTAGAAAAAATAGATTATAAGTGAAAATTAAAATAAAATTAATATGAATCAAGATATCACTAATGTGGAACCATAGATATTGATGGTGTTAGATTAGGACTACGGAAAAAGGAGATCTATCAAAACATAGTTGATGGAGGAGGAGGATCCCATGGTGCATCAGAGGAGGGTCAAACGCCTGGAGGAGAAAAAAAGGGGAAGTCAAAATTGGTTCTAAAACATATTAAGGGTATTTTTGACAAAGAACCATCAAAACTGGGTTACATGGATTGGTCACACTATTTTCCAAACAATGATCCAACCATGCGGCTCCCACTTCTTAAAAAACCCAATTCGCACGGTTGCGCCGCATGGTTTTCGATGACTGTGAACCAACTATGCGATGAATAGTGAAACCATAATTCATATGTGGCACTAACTATGTGGCATGGGCACACAGTTTGGAAATCCATGCGTAACTCAGGTGGGACACTTCTACTCACCTGCTGCAACTACATGGTTTCCTCTGGTAGGCCACACAGTTTCAGACAAACCATGTGCCCTATTTAGAGCTTCACGTTTTTTTAGTTTTCATAGCCTGATGCTCTCAAAACTTGATGGAGAACCTAATGAACCTATCATGCCTTTACCCTAGTCTAAAAATCACTTTTTTGTTTTCCAACTCTTTAATTTTCATTCTGAATCCCAATTTAAAGAATGTCCCATCCACTAAATTCCAAACATTCAAATTCCCATGGAATTCCACATTGGATCAAAAAATGGTTCTTTACAACCTCCTCATCATAGAACTTCTCATCCCTTTAAATCCTTGGGGATTAAAAAGACATCACTAGACCTAAAGGGGTTGTGAAGTCTCATTCAAATTTTCATGTCTCATTTTTTACAAACCAACACACTTATAAGCATTGCTTAATCATGCAACATATAAGTCATGAAGGCCTGATCCAATGCTTGTCTTCTGATTGAAAAACTGAAATGGTTCTTACTTAATCCTGTTTAACTAGAGGTATGATAAAATTATAATAGCATTAAAAATATGGCTGATGATTCTCCCCACCATAGGTATTCACATCCTAGGGGGCCAATTCTAATCCATGGATGGCTCGACCAATGGAATTTCCTTCAAAGAATTCTTTTAGAATTCTTAAGATGCCTCAAGTATGATTTTGAGATGGTCAAGCGATCGACTTACCACAGAACTCATTTATCCCAATGAAGCTATATTTCCATGAAAATCCTCTTCTGACATATAATCCACTCATCTAAACCTGATGATGTTCCAGAAACAACTCTCTAATGACCATACTTCATTAAATAAAAGGAACAATCCAATCCACCTACAACTAGGAATCCCCAAAATGCTCGGCTTAGATGGCTAGAATATTACATCTGAACCGCAAAAACTTATTCTAAGGAATCTTTTATTTATTATAAGAATGTTTAAAGAAGTCCATAACATAATTATGGGAACGTTCCCAAATAATACCATCACCTTCCCATTTAATTCATCCTGCCTCAGCACGAACAAGGGTGTAACTAGGTCCAAAATGCTGGAATCGACACGCTTTAAGCATTACCCCTAATCCTAACAACAAGTTTGGGGAAAATGTTATTCATTTAAATGGAGTCCAATTTTTTGACCTAATATATTCCATACTCCACTCTTACAAGAGATATTTTGGTACAACTCCAATACATACATATCTGATCATTGACTGAGATGATACAGTAATCCACCTGTTGGTTGAGTCAGAGGACAACAGTGGTGTCCAGGATCTTGTCCAAGGTACTCTTACTTGGGAACCTAAATGTCATTCATGACTAAACATGCCTCAATATGAAAACCATGCATCTATCGTGAAACAGTGATAAATCGTTTTTATTGGAATATATGGACACATGAAAATTTTACCTCAGTGTATGACCAATGCTCTCTTAGTGCCTCAAGGATGACATGAAGATAGGGGAAATGTTTGTCTCTTAGGAAGAGTACAATAAGAGGGTATCAAGAGTCACCAAAAATATTTGATACACTTATATCACATATGTGATGATGTTCTTGGTACTGTTTCCAACCAACCATACCCAACCACTGGAAAAATAGCAGCTGAAACACCACTAGTTGACTTCTTGGAAGAATCTTAGCATCACCAACTAACACATTATAACAAATAGATCATAATTCCTTCCCCAATTGAGGTATCATGTGATCGTTCAAGCTTCATCACCTAAGTCCATCCAAACTATTGGTGTTTCAAGATGTTTCATAATCATCCAACCATTCCACTATTATGAATCCTTGGAGACACCAACATGGTTCAATAATTTCAAGACTCAAGGGAATTCAATCAAGATCGACCATTTACAATAGTTCTCCTTGGTTGTGTTCCCTTCTACAAGTAAGGGCACATATTTAAAAAAATTGACACGATGCTCCCCACCTTAGGAGTTTCATAATAATTAAATGGATATATATTACAGTTGCTCTTAATCACACTAGGTCAGATTCATCTTAAACTCACATGTGCCACTTCTCCAGGTAAGGATCACAAACTCCGTAACAGTTCGCATGAAAACCAAAACCAACCTGATAGGTATATTAAAGCACCCAATCCTCTTAGATATAATCCCAATTATTTGTATAAATTTTATTCCTTCAATTCCAAGGTCAATCTACTCTGGTGATGACCTAAGATCATATGAAACAATATAAGGCTCAATGATTTCACAGAACGCAGCCGGTTTCTTACACCATTTAGCAACTCGATGGGTACCGCAAATGTGAACGAACACTACCCTAAGGTTTCAGAAACAATAAAAAACATCCTATATACTATCTACAGTTTATCCAACATAAGCATCCAAGTATCATGTGTTTTTTACATGAGATTTAACACATATTCATATTTCCCTGCACAACCATTAACCTGGACAATGAAGCATCAAGTTATACATCATTGAGGAAGGAGAAAGGTCCACATGACCTAAAAATATGATGACCATGCCCTAGGTATGTCTAACCTACGGAACCCAGAATTTCTCAATGCTCATGCCTAAAACAAGGGCCAAATAATCCATCACACCCATCCAACCAAGGTTTTTTGTTTCCAAATCTAAATTTCCTACTAGGGACAATGTCACCTGAATGACACCAAATGTTAGAAAGGTAACAAAATTTAGAAATTAATTTAATATATAAGGGTGATACCTACACAAACTATTCCCTTACAAAAGAAAAATTCTCAACCCCATCACTAGGTCACACCAAAAAAATCACTAGGCCCTACACCTATCATTCATTCCCATGTTTAAAATAAAAAGTCCTGTAGAAAATGATTAAATTTATGTCCCAGGGAAACTCATGGAGAAGTTTAAACTACCCATACATGAGGGATTATACTAAGGATACCATATAAGGTTCACTTTTTAATATTTATATTGATTTGAATTTAATATTTAATAATTTAAAATATTTTAAAAAAAAGCATCAACTAAAAATTATAAAAAACACACTTTGTAAAGATTGGGTGGAATACGTATGGCTCCCACTGCATCGGAAACCAACCTCGCATGGTTGGGCCACATATTTTTCCATAACCATGTTTGAATCATATGATTAATAGTGAAACCATACTGCCTAAGTGGAACTAATAGTGGAGGATATGCACACGGTCTTGGAAATCATGCACTGCCCGTGCAGGGCACTTTATTTCACTTAATTCAGCAGAACAATTTTTCATTGATGGGCTACATAGTTTTACACAAACAAATATCCATTTTCATAGCTTCATGGTTTCATTTTTTCGAAGCCTAATTCTTCCAAAACTGTACATAGCACTCGAGGTACCTCTTAGGCCTTTACCCAAGTAAAAATAAAATTTAAGTGTTCTAACTCTCATAATTATATTCTGAAGCCTGTTTCAAATAAAAAACCATCCACCAAGTGCAAAAAAATTAAAATTTCCTTAATTCTACATTGAATAAAAACATGGGTTATTATATTATGCCTCAATCAAATAAATGGTTCCTAAGAAAAATTACCCAACTTATTTTTTTGAGATAACTACGATAAAACTTTCATTAAAAATATGGAGGCATTGTCATTACATAGAAAGGTTTGGTATATTTACATATCATGTATATATTCACTCAGAATGAGATGAATATACACCAGAGAATATGGTTGGGGTAGATTAAATGTTACGAATGCTCAATACATTACCAACCTGGGAAGAAAAATAGGAGAAAGATACTCTATGTTAAAAGGATCATGCTAGATTATTATGATGAATATCACAAAAGACCCAATTTTTTTATATTATTAAAGGAGGGATCTAGATATGTTGAAGGAAGAAGAGAATACATATATTTCTTAAATGAGTGTTAAACTATATATCTAGGTAAATATTAAAGATGCACAAAATAATGATATAAAACTAGAAAAGAATTTGAAAATTGTTCTTAAGTTTATACTTTCTTTTTATGGAATGATAAGGATAAGGAACCATGTTTGTGTCTAATCAATACCATACATGAAGAAGGATTTGTTAGATAAAGCTCATAGTTCATCATTCATTATTCATCTTGAAAGTAAGATGATGTATAAATATCTCAAAGAATATTTTTGCTGGGTCAAAATGAACATAGATATTATAGAGTATATATTATGGTCCTTTTTATGTAATAAAATTAAGTATTAAAGATATATTTATAATTACATGTTACAATTATTACTCATAAAATAATTAAAATGGGAAAACATCACTAGGGATTTTATCATCAGACTCCCCAAAATGTCTTAGGGTATTAATGTTATTTGGGTTGTAGCTAATCACCTTATGATGTTATCACACATAATTTATATTAAATAAGGTTTCTATCTTGATAATCTTTACAAAATTAACATTATGTAATATATAAGGTTTCATGGAGTACCATATTCTATTGTATTTAATCAGGATCTGAGGTTTTCCTTTAATTTCTGGAAAAGTCTTCAATTGGGTTTGAATATAGAGTTCAGTTTTAGTAATTCTTATAATCCTCATAATATAGTCAATATAAGATAACCATTGAAAACCTATAGTATATTTTTATGACTTTTCTATGGATTTAAAATGTTTTTTGGATCAAAACCATACTCTAGTTGAAATTTCTTATCACTATAGATTTTACTCAATAATTTAGATGGATCATTATGAATCCCTATATGAAAAGAAGTGTATAACTTCAACATGCTTGGATAATGTGGGAGAAATAAATATATTGGGAACCAATATATCTAATTATGTTGAAAATAATGTTTTATTCATTTATTATCATATCAAGGAAGCTTAGAGTCGATAGAGAAGTTATGATGAAAATCATTGGTGGAATATTTAATTAAAAGTATGGGAGAATGTATTCCAATGAATAACTCTAAAAAATAAGGTTATGAGATTCAAAAACAAGGGAAATATGATCCCTATATATACTACAACATTTTTATATTATTTATGAAGTGGGTATAATATCATATTACGTGATTCTTCCACCGAACCTCTCTTATGTTTATGATGTGTTTGATGTATCTCCCTTAAAGAAGTACATACATGATTCTTCAAATGTACTGAAATCAAAGGTCATAGAACTGGAGGATGATCTTTTCAAAGAATATTAATATATATAATTCTTGGATAATATAGATGATGGTTTATAGAACATGATTACTCGCACGACTAATGTTTTCTTTAGGAATCAAAAATGTGAAGAAGATATAAGAGAACCCGAGGATGATATGAAATAGAGATATCAACATTTTTCTATATTAGAGTAATGAAATTACATGGGAGAAATTAATTATATTGGGGTATAATGTAGCACAAGACGATTTATGCTATATATATATTTTAATAAACATAATTTCTTCGATAGCTTAGAAAATATGAAACTCAGAGTCAAAATGAACTGTAATATAGTATTTTATTATAAAATATAAGTTAAATTGATGAAATGAATATGAATAACAAAATTTTGAAAATATTTATAATGGTTTTAGATAATATAAATATATTTATAGATATGTACTTGATTTTTAATAATGTCAGTATATGTATTAAAAATACACTTTTCTTCAAAAAATATTTTTATTTCTTCTTGAGAGAAAATAATATATTTAAATTTTACCAATTATAGAAAAAATATTTTACAATATGAGATTATTTTTTGAAATCAACATTTCAAAATTATCAGAGTTAATTTATTTATAATTTTTTGAAAAGATTAATTTTTCAAGGAATAGTTAAAAGTACTAATTTTAATTAAAATTGTTTTTTCATTTAAATAATTTTAAAAGATGCATTTTGTTTTGAAATGGTTTAAAAATAAAAATTAGTCCATTAAAATTATAAATAATCCAATTACAGTCAATATAATTAATTTTATTTGAATTTTGGTAAAAAACAACTTTGTATACCAAAATAGAATTCAATGGTAAATACTTTTTCATTAATTTTTTGATGTTATTCAAAATGTAATTTATACTAAGTGTAGAGATGGAATTTAATAAAATTTATCCCATATTTGTAATTATAATTTTAAAATTTGGTAATTATGCCACTTTCTTTTTTCATAGCGAATAGTTAAACCAATAAAAATGTATCACCACAATAAAGGTAAAAACTTGTTTCCTAGGGGTTAAACCAAATTCTTAGTGTAATTTTTCCAATTAAAAATTTATAAATCCAATTGGATAGCCATAAAGTGACATCATCCAATCATACCTTGGATTATATGACCATTTAGAAGCATTTGGATTGAAAATAGATTTATTATATTTTAGTTTTTTTGGAATTTACAAATGTTTCATCTCCCGCAAATATAAAAGGAAATCCCCCCCAACACCTATCTTATTTATAACACTTTCACTCTTTAGATTTATAAAACCACGATGAACTCTCTTCTCAATATTCCCTATCCATGATGTGGTGGTGATGGACTTCTTAAAAGACCATTTCCATGGTCATTTTTCATCACCATCATTCATGGATGGTTATTATGATGGTTTTAATGTTTATATATGATATTTATGATATAAATATACTTTTATAATTATAATATCATATATATATATATATTCTTATATTCATATTAATTTTAAAATGATGGCATCGATTATGTGTATGTGTGGACTACAACTTCCACAAAGCGATGTTATCTATTTTTCGATTCCATATTACATGGATAATAATAAGGATATATTTAATTAATAATTATGATATATATTATATAATAATTTTTCTAGAAAGTTAAATTGATATTTACCTTTCTTTTTTCCATTCATCAGAAAGTGAATACAACAATCATGCTTATATATAACATACTATCTCTATGAATGGTGTAATTTAATTTTTCTAAATATATCATTTATGGATGACTCTAAATATATATATATATATATACATATATATATAATTAATATATATAATATTTATAACATTATTAACATTCTGGAGATGATGGATCCATGGGAAAAATATAAGGACCCAAACAATTGGACTGGAATTCTCGTGAAAAATTTAACAATTTATACTATGAAATAATGATTTTAATAAGGAAATATTAATAAATGGGTATGAAAATGTTATAAGTGGATCACATGTGACATTATAAGTATGTAAATTACTTTCTTCTATAATCATATTAAATTTATGTTTATTACACATGAGGCTTGTGAACTTTTAATGAAAGTGAAACATGAGGTTAGGGTTTTAGGTAAAATCCCATTGTTTACAAGGATTGTTTATGATTATGTTTCCAATGATTATATTTCATGATCTAACTCTCAATAATCACATGAAATATCTTATTCTATTTTTATTTATTTAGAATACATTTTTCTATTTCATTTCCATCTCTTTAATGACTCAAGATACCAAAATAATGTTTTTTGAGGAAAATCGAATTTATTTCACTCTTATGTCAAAAATAATTTTTCTAACATGTCTATGTTTTCACTATTGTTTTCAAGAATATTTTAATATTCTTATATAATTTTTTAAATTTAGTTTTACCCTATTCAAGTTTTTAAAAAATGTTTTCAAATTGACACTATTTTTATTTTTTAAATGGTGTAATTTTTATCATTTTACAAAGTATTTATATGAATTATTTATTTTAACAAAAATGGAAATAATAGAATTTATCACCTTCATGACCACTCAATTATTTGAATCATCCTTTTAAATTTCCCAATGTTATTTTCAAATAAAAAAATTTCCCTAATATTTGGGAAATTTATATATTTTAATGAACAAATTTTAAAATGAAAAGGTTACTTTTCTCAAGAAATAATCCAAAGTGATATTTTAGAGGAATTTTCAATTATGATAGCATCATTTTATATAACTTATATCATACTTGAGATATGTTCCAATGATACCATCCACATTATTTCATTGTATGTTTTTATAATGATTATTTAATGATGATTCTATGAAACCTTTTTCATTTCCATAGGTTAATTAAGTCAAGAAACTCATTTCTTTTACACAGGTTATGCTATAATTAAATTTTTAGGAATCCCATATCATTACCATAGTTTTTGGTATGGTGAATGAATTATGTACTTATAGAGCACATATGGGAGATATTTATTATACAGGGGTGATCCTTAAATTATATAGGCCTATAATTCATTGGGTCAATATTGATATATGATGACATAATAAGGACTGGAATGGTGAGTGATCCTAGTTCTGTTAGGAACTATATCCACTATGATATTAATGGGAGTGAATCTTGACTGATATGATAGTTTGTCTAGTGAACTCAATCCACTATGATAGTATTTTTAGGGATCATTAACTACTAAGGAAATTATTATCTATTCTTATATACATGTCACAAACTTATGTCTTATTCCAATGTTATTCTCTCATGGCTCATCTTATTCGATTCCTTTATGATTCATGCCTTATGAAATAACATGATTTTTATAATGAATAAATATTATCATCTATGATATGAATGTTCTAGTTTTCAAATTTTTGGATAATTTTCTCATACCCTTATAATTGTTTTATTTTTATGTGATCATTTATATCTCCTTTATTTCCCTTACTGAACATCCGAGCTTACTATTTCTTCCGTTTCCTTTCCCAATGTTATAAATAAATTTACTGTGTTTTATTTTCCTAATAAGGGTGTCAATTATGAAGAACATAGTAGCGGATGATTTAGTTCATTTATGAACTAGTAATTTATGTTTCCATGTTTCTAAATATACCAAACCTATATTATTATGGAATGGGGCATAATGTTACGTATTGAATATATATATTAAGATGTAATATCTATGTATGAAAAGTATGGTTCACTATAGAAAAACATATATTGGTGTAGAGAATATCTTAGTGTTACATAATATGTTATTTTCCCAAACTAGGGGCACAACCCAACATTGGGTACCACCCCAAATCTATAGGATTATTTGGACACAACAATGATCCATTTCACATAACTCATCATTTTTGTGTGAAATACATTTTTGCAAGAAGATAAAAAACAACAAAAACTACTTGGTTTGTATATAGAAAATCACAAAAGAATAAAAATGGGTTTCAACGTCACATATGTGCATGAACCACAAATCTTACCCTAAAAACACTTTTTTGCGAGGAAGGTGATGTCAAACCGCTACATTACGCGACCCTCCACCATCGAAAAGATCATGAAAGGAATGATACCACTATTTTATATGAACTAGAAGAAATTTTCATGATATATCCAATTTCATGTTCCCAAAGAACATGGAAACCTATTTTTCCAAAAAAAATTATAGCATCCCCATTATTTTGGGGAATGATTCTTGGAAGTTGAATCATAGATATCTCTTTCATTAAACTAAAAATTTAATGACCTCATGCAACCCTTTCCTCCCAGGTATTCCCATAGGTGAATACTTGGATGAAAGTCCTCACATAGGCCCCTCTTCTCCTTTTATTATATTTGACATATCCTCACACACTCCACCTAAAGTCTATTCAGGTGTACACAAGTTGAGTCCTCTTTTCACTACCCCAAGATTCACACGACATCCAAAGTTGTGTGCACCTTTGAACAATTATCCATTCCTTTTATTTTTAATAGAGACCATGGTTTGAGAAACTTACCTTTTATTCACAATAATTTATTTTCAGGACACAACCACTGATTTTTTGACCAAATTCCTCCTTCCACAAAACAATATTATTGGAAGATAATTACATAGGTTCCCCACACCAACTCAAACCATTTTCTAAAGTGCCTTGATCACTAGAGTTATTGGTATAGTCAACACTAACAACCATAACCTTTTAACTAATCATAGGATGGCCCGGATATCTACATGTTTCTCCAAAGCATAGGCACCCTAATGTTGTGATACCCATGTTCAACCTCACCATGGGTGTGTTTACACCATTTTTCAAACAAAAGAACTTGTGTAGTAGAAATGTGAGCCCCAAGGGTGGAATCATCATGGGAAAACACATACCATTACCCATGAGGAGGATTAGTGTTATAACCTTCTCTCATACTCTAAAATGGTATTCCATGGTATAGTCCCCCAAAAGTCCTATTCTGATGATGTAAAATTGCTTGAAAACATTTTCTTCACATTATCTTAAATTGAAACCTTACCCTATATAATTAACATAGGGTTCCCTCTATTTGACTCGAATGGGATGACACAATTACACTATGCATGCTACTTTAATAATCCCCACACCATCATGAAATTATTCTCCTACATCGGGCATCCCATATGTTCATTGCCCACTCCAAATCTTATTTTTTCTCCTTCTATGATATTAACATCCTCTCTGCATGACGTTAAACTAAATGGACGAGTCCCATCACATGAACTTAAACTATGTAATAAAAATACATGGTTTTGGATCTCGTTACCATAATAGGGTGTATATGACACCTATCTAAGGTCCTATACCCATCACACCTAGGATACCTCCCAAAGCTCCATTCCATACCCCCCCCCCTCCACACACCATAAATAAATATTAATGTCTTCCCACCTGGTAAGAGGAAACTCTGAATTGTGGTCCTCATCCTCTGGGATAAACTCATCCTCACCAACATATCCCTATAAGATGTTAAACTTGTGATCAACCACTCTCCAAAATAGACTAAAAATAGAATTATAGTATCCCCATAAGATACTAAATCCCTAAAATACACAACCATATGCATCAAAAACTATACCTCATACAATGAACATGAGATGCACGAGGTAATAATCCTCAAATTCGTTACACCTTTGGAACAAGTTAACCAATGATGGAAATGGAATTCCATGGGTCCAACACCTAAGATTCCTCGCACATGAGATTCCCTCAACTTTGAATGCATAAAAATTTACAAGTTCCTAACACACCCAATGTCCATATATTTCTAGATGTGTCTAATTTCACCATTATATATGAACACAAGTAGCTAAACTGTCATGACAGAAGTAATGTAATTAATGGGTTTCCACCTCAAGATATCCCCTCGAATGAGCTTCATCAACATGACACAAATTTATGAGGGAGACAAAGACTAAGCAACGTGATCCAAGGAGGAATCTATGGAAGGAGGAAATGATATCCCATCATTTTTTTCAGTCAAGGATCTAATATAATCGATTTTAGTGGTAGAGGGTGCCTTCTTTTGGAATGAAGGATTGTGAGGTTGCCCACCTTAAAGGGGTCAGGACCGGTCAAAGGATATAATCCACTTTAGAAGAGAAACTAATAGAACATCTAAACCATAATGCATAACCATGGTGGAAGACATCGGAAAAAATAGTTAACCCTATGAGAAAATCTTCTCTTTTAATCATGAGTAGATCGGTAATGTTGGACACCACTAGATTTGAACATCATTGGATCAATAAATTTGGTGTTAAGACTCACCAAACCAACATGGTGGGCCGGAAATGATATTTTTATCTAACAACAAGGGAGAATGAAGGATACTATGCATCTCTGTTTTGAGACATCATTGATGTGAATATTTCCCTCACCACAGAGAGAATGGATAATAATCAGAATGTTAAGAATCACCATTATCAGACTTGTAGTGAATATTGACTTTATAAACCTTATAAGATTCAAGAATCCAAGAACATTTGATGACGAAACACAAATAGGTGTGGGGGAAGAATGGTGGTGTTGCAATCCTGCACAACTATGATCCTATCGGGGAGGCCACCACTTCTACAACTATCAATCACTCTTTCCACATCTCCAACTTCAAGTTCATCTTGTTGAGGGTATCAATGTCATATTTTATTAGTATGACTAGAAAAGTGTCATTAAAACTAGGTACATTACCAAATAGGATCAGGAGGCATCAACAACCCACCAATGATGCTTCCCCAAATGGATGTATAGGGGAAAGAACCCGCCAATGACCACAGAATCTCATTTCAGGAGACTCTCCAAAAAGAGGTATGATAGCTCACTCAACTACCTAAGGGAGGTTGGGCTTTTTGGTTTGAAATCATGGATTCCAATACCTTGGATCTAGCCAATATGGCTCCCACTCATCCAAGAATACAATTCTAACCAACTCCACTAGATGATGAATAGGTCAACCCTCTCCCTGGTTAGCTGGCCCTTGTCCCAAAATAATTGGCACTGAAGTAGGGGTAGGAAAAAAAATACTTCCTAGAAGTTATCCTTTTCTTCATCTCTATTAGACCTACCACTTATAGTAAACCTCCTCCCACACTCATAATTACCACATGAGGGGAATCTTAGCCCAACTGGGATCAATACTCCACCAACCCACTAGGTTGTTCAAGAAGACTCTCCCCATCAAGAGCACCACTGAAAACCATTATGTTCTAACCCATGATAAAAATTTACATCATAGAGGTCCTCCCCATGGCACCAAAAATCAAAACTGAGGTCAACCACATGTGGAAAGATTTCCTTTCCTTGAATATCTATTACATTGTAGTTGGGAGAACCACTATTTTGGGGGTCGTACACACAAAAATATATGTAGAACATGCATGAGGAATCCCTATGACCACCGTGGAAACTTGCTTTGGGGAACTCCCAAGTAGCTTGAGGTAGCAATGAGGGGAGTATCAAATAATGATCAACCTCTCAGAGTTGGAGGCAACAGACAACATGATGGAAGAAAATCTTCCCCAACCACCATAATAGGGGGGAAATTCCATCAAATGAGGTCAACCATCCCCTAATTCAATAGACATAATGTCCCTAATCTATAAGTAAATTTATGTGGATGATGTTTTGAACTTGTTCTAGGTAATCATTGTGTATCCATCATTTCCATCATCACCTTACCTCCTCTCAACATCCACCATGGATGTAGGAGAGATGATAGGATATGAATTAACATCCTTAGATTATGGTGAACGATCTTTTATGACATAGAGGGATGATGTTATATATTATCACCAGGATTCCATAGATACCCCATACTATATGGATATAGTCATGAAGCTGGAACCATATCTGGAAGAGACTATAATGTTTCAGGGATGGTTTTCATGTGTTACACCCCCAATACCAAACATTTAGTAGAAAAGGTGGTATACATCACTGCCATGCCCAGTTTCTAAGTAAACACCTGTTAGGGATTGGTAGGTCAAGAACAATAATCCACCATATATAATGACGAATAGGAATGTTTGATGGATATCATCTCAACCTACCGACTTATTACTGTGTTATGAACACCTAAAACCCTATGATCCACCATACCAAATTTCTTCGTCGAGGGATAGGTGGCCTGATTTCAAAATAAAAATCCAATAAAAAATACAATTCATTAAGGATTGATACATATATTATCCTGGAGGCCTCTAAGAACTTTAGGCAATCCATCTATACTGTTGGACGTTTTACATCCCAACAGTCTTGGAGGCTCAGTGCCCTGACTCCCATGGATACCTTGTAGGTATGATCTGACTGGCTTTCCAACTGGCTTTCCAACTGATAGTGAAAGATCCCTCCTGACAATCACCACTATGAACATTTTCATTATCAACCCCAAGACGATCCATGAATCCATGATAACAACATAGGGTGTGATATATAGAACCCACCATGAAGAAGGAAAAGTATCTAGTAGAACATTTCTTTATTACCACACTCTTTGGTAGAGACATACATTGAGTATCGAGAATCCTACTAAGGATCCAATACCGCCATCATGATGAAAAATCAACCGAGGAAAGAGAATTTATAAACTGGTCATCCCATCAGAGATCATTCCAAATACGAAGTTAGTTAAAATATTGGATGTTTTCTATATGATCTTGAGTTCTAAAAGAAGTTAACTATTAAGATCCTCACCAAATAATGTCTAGGTTAGGACAATGGCATAGGGAACCTCATCTCCCCTCCATTCGAGAAGCATGTCCTCCTTGACCAAGTTCCCAAAGTCAAGGAAGGATTTCCAATGTGTTTGATCTAGATTGAGGTTAGTGGACACTATAAAATGTACAGATATGACCTTCCTAACCACTTAATTAGTGCGACATCCCAAATTTAGACCATGACTTCCTTGCCTCTTACGATAACAGACCAGTTAAAGAACTCGTGACTACCAACCCTCATCGAGATGTCATGATAGATTCTCTCATTTCCTATCTTGAGGATTTGGATATGTATCAAGACACAATCCTACCTAACGGTAATCCTTATCTAGCATGGTTGTACAATATATATCAACATTCAGAATTTTTAAAACCAAGATTCCCCCCATTCAATGGTAAGGGTTGTTCACTACATCGCCTAGCCCACTTTGCCTCACGATGCAGCCCGATTCATGAAACTACAGAATCCAAAGAGGCACACAAACATTAATTCTTTTCCATACCTTGTAGGTAATTTCCTTTTTACAGTACAATTAAAGGGTCCCATGATCCATCACCAACTAGTATGATCTCTGTAGGCGGTTCCTCAATCATTTCATATACCCCATGCACAAGACTAGTATCTTTGTCCTCTCCTAATGTAAGTAAAGGGGTGATAAGTGAGTTGATCTATTAATTTATATATTAAATGGGCTCACATAATACCTTAATATGAATCATTACTAGATATGATTGCTGGATATCTATGTTGAGAATGTCAAATATGTGTTGGTTCCTACACCCATTTCCTTGAAGAACCAATTCAGGTTTTGAGAGTTCACAAAAATAGCTCAACATCTGAAATAATCCTTACAGTAGATCAATTGGTGTTTGAACTCATTAGAAATTTCATCTCCTCTATTAAAACCAATGAAGGAAAAAAACAAGCACCATTGTACATAGAAAAACCCCACTTCTATTCATACTTCAAATACCTCTACTCAATAGGCCCTTGTAGGCGCAACCTCATCAGGCATAGCCTCACTGTGAAAATATTTCCAAAACCCTCCATCAGGGCTAAACACCCATGGTTCCATATTCAGAGTAGAATAAAAATAAATAATCCTTTAAGGATGTGAAGTTCCCCAGTTATGTCATATATTTCTTGGAATAGAACATCCTAAAGCTTCCAGAATACATAATGGCTGAGGAAGCCAACCTTACTGATCATGATATATATTTTTCACACTATAGTCTCCTTGGGAAAAAAATCAAGGATATTTTTATATTAAAATATTATCTCCAGTACTAGGTATACTATGGAAAAGTAGAGTTGGGTGATGTTCCGATGTAGGTTTCATATATCTCTACTAACCTCAATAGTAGCGACGAAGACTTTAGTGAATGGAAACAGGCTCCATCCTAGGGTGTGCATTAGTATAATGACTAAATGGTCTATAAGATTTTCACTCATGACTATGGAATTATTTTTTCCTGCTAGATAAAAACAACACCCCTTCAAGTCACTATGTACACTTCGCCCAACTTATCGATAACACATCCTTCAATGTCTTTGGACAAATAGGAATATGTGACGTAAGGGAGATAAGATCCCCCCACCAATGTTGAAACCAACATGCACTCTCAATGACTTCATACTTCCCAAATTAAAAGATACCCCTTCAATTTATCATATCCTTGAATATTATTAAAAATAAAAACAATAATATTCTTTAATTAATGTTATTAAGATAGTAGATCATTACACAGTACTCAATAATGAGAAATGTCCCAGTCTACCCTCAATCACCTCTGGAAAATTTCATAATTCTTCTAGAATACATAATGCCTGAGGAAGCCAACCTTACAGATCATGATAAATATTTTTCACACTATAGTCTCCTTGGGAACAAAATCAAGGATTTTTTATATTAAAATATTATCTCTAGTACTAGGTATACTATGGGAAAGTTGAGTTGGGTGATGTTCCGATGTAGTTTTCATATGTCTCTACTAAACTCAATAGTAGCGACGGAGACTTTAGTGAATGGAAATAGGATCCATCATAGTGTGAATAATATCAATCAATATTTTCCTTCTTTGAATAAGAAAATGTTACCACTCCCTAAGATCACATTCTTCCATTGTATATCACATTCCAGTTCAATGGTGTGGAAATCCACCACTATCTAGAGGATATTATCTCTAGGATCAATCTCATCCAAACATGGATACTCTGCAAGATGGGTATTAAAGAGGGTGATTTAACTCCCACCAACCTGAAATACGAGGTTATAAAAAGAGTGAGTAGAAATCGTATGGTGAGATTTGGCTGAAGACCTATTTCGATGTTCTGGTATCAAGTACTAAGTTCATGTTTGTATCATAGGATACCACTATCAATTACCTGTTTCAAAGAACTTTGATCCATATAAGGAAAGTGGTATCCACTTTATACCATCAATGCCTCAAATAATCCCTCGATAGTCAATTTGGGTTACTCTAGTGTGATGTATATCCCATCAACTCTTCTGAAACCCACTACATGGATGTTTTGTAAGAAAATGGGATGGAAAATAACTCCAAAATGAATTGGTAGAACATAAAAAATACCCCCTATAATCTAATATCCACGTCAGCATATCCTTGGGATGACTACAAATACATCTTCATTCTTATAATCAATCAGTGAGATCCCACAAAACCATATTTAGGAGGATATTTTAGAATATATATGAATAAGGAGTTATCATAGCTCACATAATACTCCTACATGGGATAGGGTAATCCAACACTCAAAACCCCTACTATGTTGGAGTACTAAGCTATTCACCCCCATGGAAACCGATCTAAGTCATTGATGTATGTTCCAGAAGGTAGGGCTGACTTATTAGAGGTTAACTCAATGTCATTGTTTCAATATAAAAGTAAGATATCGCTTTCAGAAAATATGTGGGATTGGATCATCAAATTATCTTTCCAATGTCTTCATGGAACATGAATTTCTTATTGAGTATTCCACCCCTATCAATGACACTCTTTCGTATGCACATCTAGAAGATTAAACTCCTCCATCGGATCTTCATGTTTTATATGATAAAGAGGATCTAGATAATGCTCCACCAATGCTTGAAGAGGGTGTATCCAATATGGTTTATGAGCTAAACTAAGAAAATATCCACACAATGGAAGACCTAAGGCCATGAATGATTAGTGAATTCGTGACCCATATATGAGCATTATTAGTATGTGTCTTTCTTAAAACTGCACCTCAGTGTTTATCCCTTGACATAAAAATAATAATCTAAGCTCAATCCCCATGTATCAATTCATCACCTTGGCCTCCCAATAAGTTTCCATGGGTTCAAATGGCTTACAAAGAATATTCAACATTCCCAAGGTATATTGGTCTTGGTTGAAATTAATAAGATTATAAAATCCTCATAAATTAGGTAGATCTAGTATCCCAAGTGTCTAGAAAACATTGTCCCGTTTATGAAGAATAATGGAGAGATTAGAGTCTGTATCAACTTTAGGGACCTCAACCATCATTGCTAAATGGATGATTTACCTCTTCTACTATTAGAGATTCTATTTGATGTGATAGGTTTCTTCCATACTCTCTTTTTCTTTTAATGTTACTCTACTTATAACTATATATAGATTCCCCCGAAATATTAGTATGCCACTACTATCAAATCACCACAAGGAACCTTTTTTTGATTGATTCTATTCATTTGGAAGAATTCTAGATCTACCAACTAGCATGACATGCTCTATATCGTAAAACCGCTCATAAATATATTATTGATGTTCTACATGGATGATTATGTAGTCAGATAAAGATAGTGTTAGGACCATCTCAATGACCTAGGGAAAGTGTTTGACTTCTTCTAAACCCATCACATAAAGATAAACACCTTAAATTATTCACTTAGGTTTTCCTCTAGAATGTTCCTTGAATCTATTATTAGGTAAAGAGGCATTGATATTGATCCATACAAGATCAATTCTATAAGTAATATTCTCCCTCTATGAATTCTTTGGGAATTGTGAGGCCTCCAAGTAAACTTGGACTATATCCTATAATTCATTTGAATTTTTTTGGAAACTTTAATCCCTTTTGATGACCCAAAGCAGCCATCTATTAGTGGGATGAAGAGTGTAAAATTGCATTTGAAGATATCAAGAAACACTTAAATCATCTTTCAGTCCTGATGGAACCAGATTAAAGAAAGTATTTGGTTATTTATATGACTTCCTTGGAACAATATCATGGTGAACTTTTATCTTATACGAAAAACTATGTCTGGGAAAATATCTTGCCTTATCTCAATCTCATGTTTCTCAACACTGAGACAAGGAATTATTTCATTGAGAAGAGTTATGTAGCCTTAGTCTCTATGTCTCAGAAATTGAATAATTACCTATAGAACAAAAAAATATAGTTGGTGTCCCAAATTGTTCAACTAAATTACATACTTCATCACCCCATGTTGGTAAGGTGATTGGCACAACGGGTAGTAATTCAGTAGTAGTTTGACAACAGTTTTCTTTCCAGAAAGGTTATAAAGGGCCAAGCATTAGAAAATTTACATGCCATGGATCTGACCACTAAGGAACATCCCTTAGATGCTGAATTTCTTTAAAAATCCATCCACTCTATAGACTAGGCTATTCTATGTTTGCAGATGCATTTAAATAGAGCCTCTCACATCCTGACTGGGACAAGGCTCCATAACCCCAATCTCAATAGGGTGGTCCTTGTAATTGAATTTAAGACTCCTGCATATGAAATATTTTCATACTCATTCTTGTTATTGGAAGCTTTCACTTACCAAGAGGCTAAATACAAGGATCTTATCACTTGTCTTGATCTCACTCTCACGATTGATATCCCCTATTTGCATGTTAAGGGACACTCCAAGCTAGTCATCATGTAGATCAATGGAAATATTCTCATAATGAAATATGAACTCATCCCCCCAATTAGAGAAGACCCGTGAATTTATGGTCCAGTTCCCTTCTTATCCAAAGGTAACTCATTTTCCTCAGTCATAGAATGACAAATATGATTATTTGGAAATTTTGGCCACATATCTTGCAAATCCTACCTAATATGACTTGGTTATTCATGTGGTGAACTAGAGGGTCATTTCCCTAACCGCTTCTGACAATGAGGACCAACAATTAAATTAGTTTTCCACTATAACCTCTATATTAATGACATCAAATGACCCATTTATTGAAATAATACCTGAATTGATTACTCCCTTCTTCAAGTATCTTTAACATGGAACTCTCCCCCCAAGATGAGATGATTGTGAGTGAATATATCATCATGTAGTACAATTTATCCCCTAGGATAGCCCCATACTTATGAAGAAAATATTCAATAATAGTTTCTTTATAATCCTAATATATTTCCTCCACTATAATAATATTCCATAGGTAATGCAAGAGATCCTTACCAGATCATGTGGGGCCCAACAAACCATATTGAATCTTTCTCAACATATATAATAGTTGGTTTACTTTTGGACCACCATGGTCCATGTAAGATCCTAGTTTTTTACATTAGGTGTGGATCCTTTAAAATTTGGTCTAGTTCAATATTTTTGACATAATATAGATTCCTGGTGATTTCATTAAGGTTTTGGTGTTGTACGGATCTAGTTAAAAGAACATAACCACGGCTGGTGGAGAGAAAATTATGCCACATAGTTAGTAGAAATCATTCGACCGAGGCCATATTGTCTCTCCTAACAACATGGGGCATGAAAGTGTGGTGAAGCCTGGTTCATGGTTTTAACTAATGATACACCATAGGATGAAATCCCATTATCCAATAGCATAAATTTTTTCATAGGTTTTATGCACAGTTGGCTCATGATTTCCCAAACTATGCAGCCTAACCGTGTGAGGTTCCCCTTCTTATAGTAGAAGGCACATAGTTAGATCACGGTTAGGGAAACCATGTTTAAAAACCATGTGACCCAATTTTTTGGGTAAAATGATATGTTTTTCCTTAATTATATTGTTATTTCATTCTCTTTCCACTCTTTTTCTATCTAGTAGACATCTACCCCTCTATTCTCCCATTTTTTTAGATCTCTCAAGACTTATTTCAAAGCTTTTGATCCTAATATCTAATCCAGTGTCTAATTCAGTCTATTTTCACCATGTTGGATGTGCACTCATATGATCTCAATTCAATTTTAGTCTTTCATCACTCTTCTTCCCCTCACCGATGTAATTTAGATACAATCTCATATGCCCTATTTTTAGGGCATTGATCCATTCTTCAAATCTATTATAATCTAGTACAAACTAAAAATGGTACTGGGTGAGGAGAGTCATACGAGACTAAGGTATGTGTTCTATAACTAATGCCCTATGTTTTATAATTTTATAAATTGTTGCGTGTGTGTTCTAGTTTTATCGGGTGAGGGCAATTAAATTTATGTTCTTTTCTTATAGTCATTAAGAATGTGTTCTAAAACCCTTTTCATAAATTTAATCCATCATCATATTTTATTAACTCAAAAAAATCTACTCCATGTTGGATTTTTTCCATATTTATTCATTTAGGAGCATGTTAAGGTTACATGTGCTTTCATTCAGGTGTGCCTTGACTTAACCATGGTAAAGGTAAGTGTTTAATTAAATTAATGAATTTTCAGTTACTAGGACATATATTCTTATCACTTGATCCACCTAAGGTAAGTTCTTCAATTTAATAAATAAATCTTAAATGGTTATTTTGAAGGTATATTATTCATATGAATTGGCCTATGAAATATAATTGAAAGGATTGATTTCATGTTTGCAGCACACCTTTCCATGTTTAAAGGAAGGTAGTGGAGTTAACTTAGTAAATTGATTATAACATATAGGAATTAATAAACGGTTTCATGTCCCTTATCCTTTTAACACTAATGATTGGTATAGAATGAACCAATTGGATTAATAAGAGGCCTGATTATTACCTGGAATTAATTAATTAAATGAATTGAAAATAATGTGTCCATTTCATATGGAACTTGACATATTTATAGGTGTGTTCATACTTGATCTCTCCTTGGAATCATAATGGAATTCCTAGAGTACTCATGAATTCCATTTCGATCCAAGGATGCTGGTTTCCATGGTTAATACCCACCCTGGATCCCAATCCTTGTCTATTAGTGGATACCTGGTATGACACCATAAGATCCTTCCATTAACATTACAGGATGCCTGTGATACACTCTTTATATATAGATTGACATTATGGACAAGGATCACCATAGTTATACCCTTGGTCCTACTCATTTTTTATCCCATTTTACCTTGGATGATTCCTTAGACTTAATTAGAATCATCATTGTGGAATTCCTTGGGTGATTCCCTTTGTGTGAAATTATTACCCCTTATATCCAGGCTATAAATTATTAGTGAGTTGGATGAAACCCTGAGGTTAATGATGCCATGGTTATTACCATTGATCCTCTTCATTATTATCATTATAATTAGTAATTGTTATATCTTGGATCCTTCACTACTATTATCATGTCAGGCTTTCAGTGCTAGTTATACCTCACATAACCTGCATATATAAATTGGAAGTAATAAATTTATGAAATGGAAACATGTTCAAACACCATCTGATGTTGAAGCAGGAACATGGGTATTTACATTATTGTACTACTTTACATCCATATATGCATTATTGCACATTCTTTCAGATTATATTATATAGACAAGATGTTATAGACATCATTGGTGATGTACTACTAATATTTATATCACACCCTATCAATGGAACCATTGGTACCTATGAATATTACATGTATTAAGGTGTTGATAAAGGGAAGCATCCCTATTTGGACAGTTGATATTACCATCATTCATTATGATAGATATTGGTAGTAGATGACCGAGATGGAGCTCGGGATGCTAGGGATAGTTTTTGTATTTTTTTATCTTATTTTATAAAGCTTCTTATGCCTAGTACATTGTATCCATGTTTTATAGTTTTATAGAAACATGAAATGTATCATCCTCATCTTGGGTATATTATTATCAGTTTTTCCTGTTGATTAATATTTTGTCTCCTTCTGTTGTTCGTTCATTTGAATTATACTACTTCTACAATTTACCTACTATTTAATTTATCCATTATGATACACTTTGTTAATAAGGGAATTTTCCCCTTGTGGACACACCCTAGTCCCTCACAACCAGTCGACTACCTCTGATGTTTAGGGGGATGCGCTTGAGGCCATGTAGGCAACCAAGCTTAGGGAACCTTTGTGTGGAACCCCGGTCTGGGAAATCCCAAAGTAGTGTTAAAGATGTTTCCTTCCTAAATTACTATTTGGAGACAATCGATAGAAGATTAGAAACTCTTTGGGACTTGGTTATATGATAGCATTAGCCATAGCTAACTCATGATTGGGGTAAATGCTGAGTTTTCTCAATAATGATTGTTATACTTCTTTTTCATATTATAGTTGATATCATTTCACCATTGTCCAATTAACATGATGTTTGATATTTATTATTATTATTATTATTATTATTATTATTATGAACTTTATTTCATACTTGGAATGATGATATAAGGGAAAGGACCATTATTACATGAATCATCTTAGGCACCTAGAATTCACATTCTATGCATATGCCATGTCATATATGTGCATTTCACTACTTGCATTTTCTGGTATTTTTTATGATTGTTGAGTGAGACTTGTTTATATATATATATTCATGATATACTCTATGGTTGTAATTGAATTATTTCTAGTTTTAATTCATTATGTGTATTGTAAATTTTGGGTTGGAATGGGTATTTTACAAAGTCAATCCATCGTACATATCACGTTACATTTTCAGAACGAATGTAGATAGGGTTAAATTGAGATTAAATTATTGTATTTCTAAGTAATAAGTTTTATTGGATCTGATTCATGGGTAATGGAAATCCATTTTAAATGATATTTATATATGAATATAAGAAACTAAATACTTTAAAAGTTTAATATGATTTTGAAAATGAAAAGTGTTCTATTAAATAAAGATAAGAGGTGCTATTGAACCCTTCATCAAATATAACCCCTATAAATTAAATATGATAAATTACCAATACTCATCCATCTAAGTGGGTATTTATGGAATTATATCTTGGGAAGTGAGACCTTATTTTTTTAATTCTTATTCAGCTAGTGCTTTTATATACTTTAAGATGTTTATGAGGCTTGTGCTTGGGATTTTTAGATAAATGCTTCCATAACATCCTTTTGTTGTGTGACATGAGGGTGGTGAAGACCACGATCTATACATGGTAGGCCCTGATCCACTATTCTTACTACCAGGAGTTACACTTGAGGCACTAACTACTATACCTGACCTGGGAACCAATTCTTAACTTTGTGAGAGTTTCCTACATATGATGCATTCCAAGAAAGGTGCTCTACGACATGCACCTATCATGTATGATCTGACAGGTGAGTACTAGCAGCAGCAGCATCCTCCCTTCTTAGGCTATGGCGGTCCATATAGTTTTAGGTCTGTGATATAGGCTACCCTACCTAACATTGATCATATGGAGGTTCCACCAAAGTGTACAGTCATGTTTTATACATACTTGTTGTGTGATTCGTCTAAGCACCGGTGGGATGTGATTACACTAGCTAGTCGCCGCCAGGTCATGGTATTGGACAAATTATAAGATATTTTTTACGATAAAGTAATCCCTTAGATTATGAGAGTTTACCAAGGGAGAGAGTTCATGCATCTAATGTATGGTGGTATTCCAGTTATGGAGCATTCATTGTGTTTCACTGAGTTTCAGTTATTTTCACCACTTCTAGACGGTGATGATCATTCATGTGCTAAATTCTTTGAAGATGGGATTCATTGCACCATTATTACTTAGGTGAATGTATTTATCCTACCTGAATTCCATAATATTTCCAGTCAGGCTCTTATTATAGAGCACAACCTGATGGAAAGTGATAGTACTAGGCATAGATTATCTGCATCGAGGCTGGCCAGTAGTTTATCTGGTATCAGAAAACGATCCCTTGAGGTTTCTAATCTGGGTAGTGGTAGCTAAAGTACCCATACTAGAATCTCTATAGTATTCCATCAATGTATAATACAGGTGCATCTCTATCTTCGGTGTGATTGAGACCCTCTATAGTTTCAGGCCAACAGCCATATGGGGCACCTTCAAAGATTCATTTGGGACTTTCTATCTACTTCTAGTGGAAGAGTATATACACCAAATCCACCTTCAGGGGAAAATTATTTTACCCCATATTAGGTGGGGAGTTTTATTTTCATGATATGGACTGGAAGAGGAGGAGGTTTTGGCCATGTTATCCATACTCCAGATCAGCAGCACCAGAAGAGCATCCATATTCAGCATAGTTCAACTAGAGAATAGGGTCACGGATCAGGCCAGTTTCTTGAATTATAGCCGATACATTAGGACCAAAGTTCATTATTTTCTATAGTGTGATGTAATATTATAGTGGCCTCCACTATATTATCTTATATATTTGATATAGGTGTTTCACACTCATTTATCCATTTATCTATCCTAGAATATACCAGGCTGGAAATACAATGATATCGTTGTGTAATAACCATGCATACAGTAGGAGGTGTATGGTAAAAGGGAATATTACAATGTAGTGACTTTATCATTGAGATATGTATTTACCCTTTCTTGTACTACTTCTTCGTACTCGAGATGATGGACTATGATGTAATTATATGGATGGATTGGTGGATTTTGTATCATGACATTATAGACTGTTATCACCACTGGGTATCATTTACATCACTATAGGGTTGGATTTATCTACATAATTATGAGTGGGATGTCCAATGTGGTAGAGCTATACCAGAGCACCATGGGACAGGTGGAGTGACCACCCTTATTCCTAATCTCTTTGTAAAGGATCAAGGTATACATCAGGCTGAATTCTCTCTATGATTAGATTGTTTCAGGGATGTATTTAGTAATGATTTTTATATATTACCTCCTAAGAGAGAGGTATATATTATTATTTTGATCATTGTGGGAGTAGCTCTAATGTATGTTCCTCTGTGTAGGATGGAACCTACGGTGCTCCATGAGCTAAAGTGGAAGTTGGTGGATTTACAGGCCAATGATTTTATACAGCCTAGACGATCCTCTTGGGGTTCCCATCCTCTTAACACTAAGAAGGCGGATGGGGACCTTTTTCTATGAGTGTATTATATATAGTTGAACTATCTTATAGTTAATAATAGGTATCCACTACCATAAATAGATGATCTCTCTGACCATCTTCAAGGATCTAGGGTGTTTTCTAAGATGGAACTGAGATCACGTTGTCATCAATTGCGAGTCATGCCACCAGAAATACCTCATACAACTTTTTGTATCAGTAATAGTCTATATTAATATCTCATTATGCTGTTTGGTCCTACGAATTCATCCTACATATTCATGGATCATATGAATTTCTATTTCCATCCCTATATGGATTCTTTTTCAATGGTCTTTGTGGATGAAATATTGTAATTTTCACACACTCGTAGAGATCATGCTACACACCTTGAGATCACACTAAGTACACTAAGATAGAGTCATATTTATTCCAATATTTCTATCTTCTTCTTCTGGATTGAAAACTTCACTTCTTGGGTAATGTTATATCAAAAACTAAGTTATCTATTTACCTAGATATGGTGAGTGATGTGGTTTCCCAAGAGTATCCTATGATTTTGTTTCATATATGGAGTTTCTTGGGGATAACTGGATATTAAATTAATTTCATATAGGAATTATCAGAAATTGATTCACCTATTAATACACTTAAATTTATGGTTGTTATGTTATTATGATCATAAGAGTGTAATAAAAACTTTTAGGAGCTAAAAGGAAGTCTTGTATCAACACATATTCTAACACTACTAGATCCTGAAAGAGGTTATACAGAGCTATTTGATGCATCAATAATTGTCCTATGATCAGTGATGATTTGGGAGGAAATATCAATTTCGTATAGATCTTTGTAGTTGAGGCCTCATTAGAGAAATTACCCAACTCACGACCTTCAGCTAGTAGTAGTTTTCCATTCCATACGTTACTGGATACACTGTCTGATGAGTGAGCACTATCTGGTGTTCATCAACCACAAGAGCCTCAAATATATCTTTACATAGTGTGACATAATCCATTTATATTATATATGGTTTGAAAATAATCTATCCTTTAATTTATATCTTTCCTATATTCTTGCAAAGGGTGATTTAGTAGCTGATGCACTATGTCAGAGAAATCTGTCAAAGGACATACGAGAGGCTGGGGATGATTTGAAATTAATGACCCTATTTTATGAGATGTATCTGGAGTTTCATGGTAGTCATGAATATTCCTACTTCTCAACCTTGATAGTAATATCTTATCTCCTTGATAAGGATAAGAGTGTGCATTATTCATATCATGAAGTCTTGGTTATCTATGAGAATATTTAAGGATATGACTCGCCTCTAGATTGTTCTATGGATAGAGAGGATATCTTAAGTATGCATGAACATGTGTGGGTTCCTACAGATATGAGATAGGAACTGATGTGAGAGTTCTATTCTTCTCAGTGGGTAATTCATCTAGGCATCTCAAAGATTAATTGATACATAAAACACCATTATTGGTGGCCCATGATAAAATTTCAGATAATATTCTTTATTACAAGGTGTTCCACTTGTCAACAGGTGAATGAAGAGAACCAGTGACATTCAAGATTATTACAGTGACTTATATTCCCAGAATGGAAATGGGAAGCTGTTTCCATAGATATTGCGGTCATTTTACAAATGCCTCCTAAAAGTAGTGACGTTGTTTGGGTAGTCCTTTATTGACAGAATAATGTATCCCACTTCCTTTCTATATGGTAGACTTTCAAATTTGATTAGATGAAAAGACTATATGTTCCTAATATCATATGCCTACACAGGGTCTCTAATTCTATCATTTTGGATAGGTATTCTCATTTCATGTCACTGTTTTGGCAAGGGTTGCATAGCACTATGGGTACATAGGTGATTCAAAACACAACCTTCACCCTAATACTGATCGTTAATCAGAACAGATGATACATTTTTTAGAGGACATTATTCAATCATGGGTCCTTGATTTCAATGGTTATTGGGAGAAGAATATCCCTCTCTTTGAGTTCACCTATAAGTATATCTTTCATGTGACAATTCAGACGGATCCTTTTGATGCCTTGTATGGTTGGTCATGTCATTCATCCATGTTTTGGATAGAGGTAAGAGAGGAATCCCAACTGGGTCACCATATTCTGTAGGAGACTTTAGATAAGTTTCATCTAATCAATAAGCATCTTTCTACTGCTTAGTCTCGATAGAAATATTTTTTCGAGCATAGATGGATATGGAGGAAAGGTAAGTTTTTGCCTCGTTATGTAGCGGTGTTTTAGATTCTAGAGATAATTGGGCTGATAGCCTATTGTTGCCCACTACATCAAGGGTATCATGTGATGCACATCTTCTTCTATGTTTCATAGATTATCTGGTATCATGGTAAATTGTCTCATACATTTGATCATGAGGAAGTTGAACTAGATGAAAATGATTCATTTGAGGAGTGTCATATATGAATTGTTGAATAGAGAATGAAGTCTCTCTGATTTTGGTCTATACCTTCTGTTTGGATGTTATGGTATCATGATCGGTTATAGAAATAGTACTGGGAGAGGGATGCCGACATACATGCCCAGTGGCCATAGTTGTTCTTAGATATTGTTTCACCACCCTTGGATGGTGAACTTGGGGATGATTTCTTTTAAGGAGGAAGATTGTAAGAACAAGGTTCTTAAATCATGTATGTATCCTTTTAAATTCTTTATAATTGTATATTTTTTTACCAAATATGGATTTTTAGTGAGTTCATGATGGTTTCAAGGGATTATGGGGCTTGTTTTGAGCTCAGAACCCCAATTGGTGGAGAAAACACTAGGAAACATGGCTAGTAGAAACCGTGAGACCCAGCCCACACTGTCTCTCAAAACAATGGGGTGATGGATTATGGGGTGAATCACTGTGTATGGTTTCCCATAACTGTGCGCTAGGGCCTACACATCCATGCAATAAAACCATACATTTTAGTAGAGGGGTTTTTCATAGTTGGCGTAATGTTTCCATAACCATGCAGCCTAACCGTGTGAGGTGCCCCTTTTGAAAACCTAAGTCACACTATTGGTTCCTGGTTGGGAAAACTGTGCTGAAAAACTATGTGACCATGGTTTTTGGGTGAAATGCCATTTTTCTGTGAATGAAATTTTTATTGCATTCTCCTTCATCTCTTTTCCTCTCCATTAGACTACCACCACTCTATTCTCTCATATTGGTGCTCTCAAGCCTTCTTCCATAGATTTTGATCCCTAGCTCAGATCTGGTGTCTGATTCACTCAATGTTCATCACATTGGATGTGCATCAGTAAGATATCAATTCATTTTTAGTCATTCATCATTATTCTTCCCCTCAATGATGTTATTTAAATGAAGGTTCATATGACCTATTATTAAGACATTGATACATTCTTCAAATAACTTCCAATCCAATCCAATCTAATGGCTAGTACTGGATGAGGAGAGTAGTACGAGCCTAATTTGGTAGGTATATAAATCATCACTTAATTTTTTTTTATAAATTTTCTCATGTGCACACTAATTTCATCGAGTGTGGCATATTAAATTCACGTTCCTTGGTTATAGTTATTAGAACTATGTTTTAAGACCTTTATCATAAATTTAACCCATAGTTAGATGTTATGACCTCAATGATGACCACTCCATGTTGGTTGTTTTCCATATTTATGATTTTAGTAGGTCATTAAGCTTATATGCGTTGAGGTTCAGTTGTTCCTTGGCTTGATCTTTATAAAGGTAATTTCTTAATGAAATTTATGAATTGTAAATTAATAGAACATGAATTCTTAAAACTTTTCCCACTAAAGGTAAGTCGTTCAAATTGAAAAATAAATATTAAATGTTAATTTGAAAAGTGTATTATGAATATGACATGGCCTAATTAAATGTAATTAAAATAATTGAGTTCATGTACTTAGAAAACCTTTTCATGTTTATTGGAAAGTAGTAGTGTGACCCTAATAGATTAAATATAACTTATATAAATTAATAAATAGTGGCATGTACCTTATCCTTGTCACACTAAGAAAGATATGGAATGACCCAATTGGATTAATAAGAGGCATGAGTACTAAATAAACATAATTAGTTAAATGAGTTGATAAAATGGTGCTAATTGCATATGGACCTTGACATCTTTATAGGAGTGGTCAGACTCATGCTTTCCTTGGATTCTTGAGGGAATGGCTTGAGCACTCGTGGACTCCATTTTGATTTAGGGATACTAGTGTCCATGGTTGATACTCACCTAGAAACTCAGTCATTTTCTATCATCTAATTCTTGATATGACACCATAGGATCCCCCCATTATCATAAAAGGATGACTTTGACACACTCTTAGAATGCAACATGACATCTACAAACACGGGGAACCTTGGTTATATCCTTGTACCCAGTCATTGATTATCATTTTTATACCTTTTATGATTCCTTAGACTTGGTTAGAATCATTATTGTAGAATTCCATGGGAGATGCCCATTAGATCACACTCTTGACCCTTATAGCTAGGCTAGAGATTATTACTGAGTTGGGTAAAACCCTGAGGTCAAGGTTTCCATGGTTATTACCTTAGATCCTCTTTATTGTTAATATCATCAGTGTTCCTTTTTATATCTTGGATCCTTCACTATTATTATCATGTCAGTATGTTAGTGCTAGTTATACCTCATGTGACCTACTTATATAAAATGGAACTAATTAATTAATGAAATGGTTACATTTTCAGACACCAGTTGAGGCTGAATCAGGTACTTGGATATTTACATTACTATATTACATTACTTCCATATATTCATGCTAGCATAATGCTTTAATTTATATTACATGTATAGGATGCTATATATGCCATTGGTGGTGACCTACTGAGATTTATCTCATACCATATTTGGGCTTCTATTAGTACACAAGATGATTACTGGTATGCATGTGTTGAAAAGGGTGTGTGTCCCGCTATGAAAACATGATATTGCTTGCTTGTATTATGATAGAGCTTGGAAACATATGACGAAGATGGTCTTTTGGGTGATGGGGATAGTTTTTGGATTATTTTTTCTTCTTTTTTATAGCATGTTATGCATGTTTCATTTTATCCATGTTTTCTAGTTTTATAGATACATGGTTTGTATCATCATCAACTTTTATATATTATTATCTATTGATCCTATTGTTTATTATTATACCTACTTCTATTGTGCCACTAGTTTACATATGTTTATTACATTATTAACATGATATATTATTTATCTTATTTTCTTCACTCAGGTAATGGGAGAATAGTCTCCCTACTAACACACCTAGGCCCTCACTTATTGTCGATAAACTCTGGAATTCGGAAAAGATGATCCTGAGGCCATGTTCCAATATGGCTTAGGGAACCATTGAGGGGATACTGGATCCAGGATGTCACAATATGAGACTGCATTTAATTCACCATGAGGTTTCATGCATTACATATCAATTCCAACTTCATGCACTATCCAAAATATCTTCCCAATACCACCAACTTCTACCATCCCTTTATTGTATAGAGACTTGATTCTTTGAGGCCCTACACGCCAATAATATCTCAACAATGTGGGTTCTTCCAAATAGTCACAAACTTATTTTAATAGTGATTGGAGGTTATTCCCCTCAAAGATGTAAAAAACCATTCCATGAGTGATTTTTTGAATTTCCACACCATCCATAGATTTTAGATTCCTCAAACCATTCTCACAAACAATGATACCAACTTTAGATCCACCAAGATAGAGAAGTTATATACCAATTATAACATTTTTTCCATTAACACTTCTTGCTAATACACACAGAAAAATTGGAGGACATACACATTCAAAGAAACCCTATCTAACATCCTATTGAAGATTATGGGCCAGGAAAAAATATAGGACCTAATAATATCCCTAATTCCTTTTAGGTCTATCCGATGATGAGTTGAAATTCCACCCAGGTTACCTCGCACTCAATGTTGTATGGGATAGAAGCAGTTTTAACCATAGTGGTTCAACTTCTATCACTCTAAATGGATGTTTTTTTTGGTAGGCACCAGATAGAAAAGTGTAATTCCATTTGGATTTGTTGGAAGTCCTTGAAGAAAACATGCTCTAGTCATTACATATCCTAGAAATTCATCCAAACCATGTGGCTTGAGGATTGAATTAAAAGGTACACATCTACTCTTTCCTTCAAATTGACATGGTATTATCTCTCAAGACACCAATTATACCTGGAAATAATCTTCCAAAACTAGAGCCCGAATGATAATGACCATTTCAAATGGTGCATACTCATTGATCACTATAAACAGGGAGCACATCAAACCTCCCATCAATGCCATTTTCCTCAAGAAGTGCTTTGTATGAATCTATAGTTTGGTCTATAAGTTCTTAAAGTAAAATACCATCTTACTACCTAAAAAAGGTTAAACTATTGTATACCCTCTTTGAAAATCATAGAATTACTCATAAAAATATGATATAATCCATATTCTGAGATATACACCTCTAAACTACAATTCTCAATGTCCTATTAACATTATATTATATTTTACAGAATTTTTCAATGATAAATGATGTTAATCTATATTATACCCTATGTGACAAGCATATGATGATTCATAAGAAAAATATTTGATGATCTATATCCCATGATGTACGAATTTAACCTACAAAGCTTGAATTCATAGTCACATGATCTAAAATTGTATTGTATCATCCAAGCTATGTGAAATTAATATATAGTATACCCCACGTGAAAGGTATTGTATTGCTCAAGTGAAAAGAATGATAAGATTATTTGTTTAGTTAATGATTCCTCATAATGCGATGATCACTAAATAACACCCATTGGAATACTCCTCATGTGTAATATCCAACCATATTCCTTGACCCATTAGCAGTACAAGGTTCCCTTATAACTCAACATGAGGGGGAAACAATAGGCATCCCCTGGTGTGAAATCCCTAGGAAAAGTCCCTACTGATCCCAAACATCACCGATGGGCCTCCACCTCATGCATAGTCCCAAATCATGTTCCTCAACAAATCAACAAGTCAAGTTTCCCTCATGTCCTAACTAGTGGAAGAAAGAATGGGCAGATCAATGAGTAAGCCATGCATGATTGATCTTCTCACATGATGCTAAATATTAGTATACCCTACATGATAGGCATATTATTTCTCATGTGATGAGAATGAGATGATTCACGGTAAAGATGAGATGATACCTCCATCCCTAGGAAGTTTCCACTCATAATCCCTAATCACACCAATGTATCTCCTCAAAAGAAGTGGGAATCCCCTAGAAACACCCACCATGGTCAAATATATACAAAATTAAACTAAAACAAACACATATTATCATTGTATGATGTTGCACTATATGATTCACATTCTTGTCATAAAATGTTAAACTAAATATTTCATGTACATATCATATGATATGAATCTCTGTGATGGATTGATCCCCCACTTAAAAGGAATCCTTCATTCCGTTGTCACTCATCTATTGTAAAAAGATCTAGAACTATGTGTGGATTGATTCCCTGTTCCATGGGATATGTAGAAACACTCGGATCTCATACCCCGATCCTAGCCTAACAAATAATCATTATATGGTGTTCCCCCTTAGGATAATTCTCAATACTCTCCCATAGATACACTCATCTAGATCATTTTAGTGCATGGAGGAATATCACTCTGAGTGTTTAACTCCCCCTAAATATCTCCCAACATTTTTAATTCCACATTTCAAAACATCCTTAACTTGGACAATCATCACCTTATTAGTCTAAATAGACCCACTAATAGAAATGGATCATGGTCAAGATAACAAACCTAATATCCCAATAATATTCCTTGGAGGATCCATGATGATATTTTTATGGTTCTCGTGATTCAAAAATGTCCAATGTTTGATCCCTAATGTTTTTTACCAATCCTTGATTGATTCAGTTATAAAACATTTGTTTTGGACACATTCAATAGTAATTCCAAACCCATCATTCAACCTTTTTCATGTTCTTCATCTCAGAATCCATGATTTACATCTCTTACCACCTTTATATGTTCCGATGGAGTTTCAAAACCCAAGGTTTTATTCCCTCATGTGTTTTTACACAATCACCAAGAAATTTGGTATCATTAAAACCTTTCCAATACAACTTATTTTTCTTCTATTTGTGCTCCCCATTGTGGTAATGGGAAATCCCCGCCATAACTTGTTTCTCACACAAAGAGTGTATCATGTGGGATTATGATTAATGGTTGAATTTTCCACAAGAAGAGTAGAGGCACATAATAATTCCACATATGGAATGGATCCCTACTCCACTATCCGAACTCTATGAACATAAAATATGATCCTTCGTTCAAGAATCACTAACTTAATCTATTTGTATAATTAATCAGGGACGTTTCATATGGAACCTATCCTTTTTGGCCCTGGTTTCATGTCATGTAACTAATCTTTTTCTCATCAAAAACATCTTTGAGCCACAAAACCCATTTAATCCTAACCATCGTTGCCTTAAACTATTTAAAACCCCAATGTTTGAACTACATTAATTTCAACTAGAAGAAAACCCCTTTTTGTATTACCTTTATAAACTTAACCTACAAAGATGTTGTATTTATTTATGTCACTTTAAAATACATTGTCAGATTATAATCCTCGCCAGAATGGATGGTCCCCTTCAATCATTAGTATAATATTGCATCGAGTTCCAAAAATACATGTTGTTTATTCCAAGTGTCATGAGTTATTTAGCGATTCTTATAACCCTTATCCCATAGCACGACTACAAATAAACCAATTAGGTGAGACCATGATTATAATCATTATTCCCCCATCCCTCTATTTCTGACATCTTTGGTAGTGACTGGATAATAAACTCTTCTCACCAACCCACTTTTGGTATGAGCATCAAGACCTTATAATATGTGAAAATTTTCTCTAAGATACTACCTATGGAACTAGAAATCTATCACCCTGTCTTCATGTTATGTTTTTTCACTTTAATGTTGTATGAAAACCACTCATACATAAACCCCTTTGGTCCAATCATCAAGAACATAATCTATTTTTGAGCATTCAGTCCAATATCAATGACTCCAAACATATAGAATCCACTAGGGGAAAATATACGTGACCTTAAACTAAATAAACCCTTGGTTGAATAATCATGATCGTATACTTCTAGAAATATCTTATTCCAAGTATCATGACCCAAAACTACTTGAAAACCCTTAGTCCAAGAATAGAATGCTTAAATTGTGTTGAACCTACCTTCGAAAAATTAGTTGGGTGAGGGGCCTCCCTATCACCAATTCACATTAGGTTTTAACATCTCCAATTCATTATGAATCCTCCTAGAGTAACATAATTTCATCAATGTTATATAAACTTAAACTGGTACCTCTAATATGTATGTGGTTTGATTCACCCTTTGTGCTATATAAAACTAATTTTTTCTTTTTACTAGATCTGTACTTGATAGAATTTCCCTCTTATGATGTTCATCTCACACCATGACGTATTATAGAACTATATGTGTGTTTATTCCCCATTTAATGAGAAACATAGTGATGCCTAGATTTCTAATTAGGGGCTAAATTGTATACACTCTCAGCACCCACACCTTAGTTTGGTACCCCCTATTCCATAGTGGGACTTACAAACTCTTCACATAACTAAGATGTTGTGTCATTTATATAAAGGGGCTCCAAACTTTACAGTGTTTAACTAGAAGAATTGGTCCAAGTATCATGACCTTAATGTGATGAAAATCCATCTACACATATGTCTCAAAATCAGTTCTTTTTTAGTCTGACTAGAATGATCATTAATAGACCAAGGAAAGAGGCCCAGATATCTGTTAAGTTGAAAACTCATTTGGGGAATCTGATAAAGGGTTGTAATTTTTCTCGCCAGGTCTCCCTTGTAAAATAAGAAAAAATGATAGCATGAATAAAATAGGTACAAATCTAGCGGGACTCATCACTGAGACTAAGAAGAATCATGTCTGTTCTCAATGGATCCACTAGTTTATGAAAAAGTTAAATTCAAACCTTACATACCCTTACATTATGGGGTCCTTTATGGGGTACCACTATTTTTTTCACCATTCATGTATCCCAGTACTTGAAAGGGGTGGGTTTCCATTCATTATGGTTCACATGTCTTGGTTATAAGATTAATAACTACTTTACCCATGTGAAGAACATATGATGCTAAATTGGATGTTCAACATCCTTACCACCACATTTTAAACATCACACCTTCCATATATATTTCATGACCTAAAACTACAAAATATTTTAAGCCATTTTTAAGAGGAACTTTTCCCCATATATTTCGGTTAACTATCACACCACTCGAGTATCATGGACATCATTTGGAAAAAAAATGAATCCCCCTTGGAAGGTGATTTTGGAACTCGCTCAGACCGATACCCTCACCTAACATGAACAAAACCATGGTTGTGTAATCCCAGGAACATAAAACTCTATCTTAAAAATCAATCAAGTTCACCCCAAGTTTTTTTATTCCTTAATATGGATTCCTACTACATTCAATGACTGAATGGGCCCCTAACAACGATGGTTCCTAGATAAAATGGATCACCTACAATCTTGGAAACATTCCCTTAAATAATTTTGATGATAATTTGACATGTCATGTATTTCAAACATGTTTAATGGTCAAACCTCACTTTTATATCCCCACTCTTTGAAATACGATAGTGTAATCCACATTTCAAACACGTTAAGCTATCATACCCTATTGGACTATCCTCTTGTTCCAATTCTTAGACATCAAGATTAATGTCCTATGTTTTCCCCTTTTCAGGTAGAATTTAATGCCCCTGGAATTGCCCCACTTATTTACCTATTCAGTTTGGGAAGGTAAGTCAAATATGCAGAGTCCCTATATCAAACCATGTTTTTCCTCGTCTAGACACTCTTAGTATTTGATGGGTAATTTTGACACTAATTATTTGGTCCATGTCTGGAACTCTCATGTATGTATGTGACCTTATATTTATTAATTTTTTCTCACACTAAGCATGAATCATGTGGGATCATATGTTTAATGTTGGTCTTGTTTTCAATATAATTGAGATGTTGCAAAACATGCATACAGGGAATTGAAACAAGAACTTATGTTGCCTTTATTGAGGAGGGTTATCCAAATGTCGATGCCTATAAATAATTAAAATATAAAGGGAATACCCAAAGGGATTTTCTTTAGAAATTTAGTTATCTAGCTCATATATCCTCTATTTAGATGGATCCAGGATGTGCTACTACCTAGAAATATTTTTTACTTCCTCCATGCATTCATGGTAAACCTCGTCGGCTTAGATCTACACTCAACACTACTCATCCATACATCTGGACACCAATGATGTTGCCTCTACTACCTCATCCTTGATCTTTGCCATCTGATCCCTCATTTAACTAATGATCTCTCCTTTGGAATTAATAATTGTATTTTTCTACTTCACTTCCCCTTCTAGCTAGGTGCCTTCTTATTTCATCACCTGGACTACATTAGTACCCTAATTTTTTTTCCTTGGATGAATCCATATCCCATGATTTTTTGTACAACCACTCAGTAAGGTAGTCAATAAAAAATGTGTTGAGAGCATGGGAATCTAGTCTACTAGTACCCAAGCTCAATAAATAGAGCTTGAGGAACCTTATTTGTCTCACTAGGTTTTCCTCATAGGTGAAGGTGGTGAATTTTTTCATGCTTCTCCATTTCCTATACCAAACGATGTGAAAATAATTACTGATTTATAACCTAGAATATTTGAATTACTATGTTGAATCATGCTCATACTTGGGGAAATTCAAAAGGACTTTGTATGTGGTGTACTCCCCAAGGATCATCTAAGTTAATTTAGATTCCATGTTGAGAGTATGGTTATCTTAATCTAAATATTCCACGGTGGTTTTGTATTCACCATCCTTGAGCTATGCCTCCCCAACTTCCACATCCACATATAAACAAGATTTCTCTCCAATGATTGGGATTGGATCACCCTGAATGGCTGGCTCCCTAAATTCTTGCTGAACTACTAGAGTGAGCATCCCAACTCTATCGTCCATGCCCAATTATTGATGAAACACTACCTCAAACTCTATTTCATAAAAATGAAATACGATTAGTTCAACTTGTAGAAAAACAAGGGGAACATAACTTGCAAAAAAACGAAACTTATATGAGGCATGTGCTTTTGTGACATCCATGTTTGAGGCATAAAACTAGAATTCTACCACTATATAACCCTTTATACTTGTAGGAACATTCCTAGATACTAAAATATACCTTAGCACTATGTTATTGGGTGTTTTAAAAGATTGAAAAGCGTTTTTTATTGAAAACATGGGAAATTAATAGAGGCATTAACATAATTATAATAGGTGGGACGTGTATTCTTACCTTGATAAGGCATAAGGATCTCACAAATATACCTCCTAGAGGTACATACCTCACTGACAGAAAGGCTGGTAACTGGATGTCAGGGTGTGCCCCTAATAGATGAACAAAAGGTCTGAAGAATCTATACCATCCCTCCATCCACCTATGTAGATGCCTCTGCCATCAGAGCTTTGAGATTGGTTTCTAGGGTGGTCTCCCTAGTACCTTTTGAGGCACCCTCATCACACTCAAAAGATACACCTTTATCCTCCAATACTAATTTCTTAATGATTCACAATAATGAGTTAGAGGCGTCAAAGGAATGGAAAGTTGAAATGACCAGACAGGTTAATTATTCAAAATCTCTCCTCATGGAATATGAGATCAGTCAATTAAACATACCTATATGTGACCTCCTCATTATCTTGAGATCATTCTCAGTCAAAAAAAGATCCCCAGGAATCCCCTCCACAAGATCCCTATGATTTAGCACTGGGAGTTGAATCCTCATGGGCCTTCATTTTAGAAGATTTCATTTCTCTAGAATCCACACCAAATATATCTCATACCATAGTAGTGGTAGGATCCCCATACTTATTACATCATATTAAAGAATCAATGTCTTCACAGTAGTAAAACCTCTCTTGGAAACTCACTTAGTCCATTATCCTTAAAATCCCAACCTCTAACAGATGAATCCTATCTCGGGAGAGAATCCTTCATAGCTTCTCTACTATATGGGATATGCACAATAACCTCTACACCTCATAGAGCTTTGGGTATAAGGAATCACCATACAATTTCACAAAAATGTATCTTCTTCCCCTAGGATTTTCCAGACCATCCCATCAGAGTACGAGAGATCTCCACCTACTCTTGTCGCCACTTTAGATTGATACCTTCCCTACCATAGGGTATAGGCACAAAAACCACATGGGCTCCATCCACTACTTCTTAATCCCCTAACACCTTATGTGAACCTCAATGAGTATACCTCTTAAATCCTTACTGCTCATGTGGTTCATTAAATTGTGTCACCATCCTCACCCACCAATGTACGTTCATGCCCCAGGTATGCCTCTAACATGTTATTGGTGTATTTATGTATGAGTCGATCATTAAGGAGCACTATTTATAGAAAAATGTCCTACCTGGTACCCTTGGAAATTAAAATTTACCATAGTTGAATACGGATGTGTGGGTGCCTCTTTTAATGGACCCCCATGTACACTTGCTTCACTATATACAGAATGGACCCAAACTACTAAGATGTAGTATATTGGTCAGAGTAGGTTTTTCCATGGACCAATGAGACCAAAACTCCACCTAGGAAAGCTTTTAAACACTCTCTCTACTTTAGAATGCCCTATATTTTTTCATCCATATCACAGGTAGGAGTTTGGAATGGCCTAAAATTGTTGTTCCCAGTATTATAGATACTCATCGTCACTCCATTATCATTTAGTGTCACTAGTCATACTATAGAGATGTTGAGGAGTGAATATTGAGAACCATTATTCTAGGTGGTGATGTAATTTGGAGAATCACACCCCTAGAAGAAAATATTGATTCATCCATGAAAAAACAAGAATGGACCACTGATACACCTGGGAATGTCCTCCCTCATGACATGCCCTAGCTGGTTGTAGATCTTGGCTAGCACTATGACTCCCAGGTTCAACAAGTTTTTAGATTCCGTGATTGAATCCATCACTAGTGTCCTATGACATAGTCCCAAGTAGGAATCCCTGGCCAAAAGAAACCATCAACTCATGAAATTTTCTAGGAATATCACATTCCCAATTTTCAAGAGCCAGTACATTATATTTCCCCCATTTCTGATATCAACCATCCTATAATTTCATCTAATTGGACCCTATCCTCCTCCTATGACATGTCAAGTGTCACTTCTTTGTCCATTGTAGAATCTTCATGGCTCGTGTATTTAGGAACATACAAAGAAATTTCTTGAAAATTATGTCTTTGTGGAAATGAGGTGATGATCTAATACCATTCTCAATTCGTCAAAGATAATTTGCATCATAATTATTGTTTTCCCCACATTACCCAAGCATTGGGTGTAAGTATGAACCTTACAAAATGACATAACATTATTAGGATCCCATAGATGGGGTTAAGATCCCATAATTTGATCCCAACCTCCCAATGGTGGAAGCAGGAGGTGTTTGTGTCTAATGACCTCTTGTTGAGGAGTTCTGGAGACAACTCTAGCTGGTGGTAAACATGGAATTGAGACCTCGACACTTCTTTATAAAAAAATTATATGTCACAAATTATCCACATGATCTTCATAAATGAAATTTATCTAGTAATCCCATGCCCATTAATCACTGAAATTTACCTCAGATCAAAAATACCATTCTTTATACCAACCCATGTGATTGTTCTGCATACTTTCCTGGATGATGTTATTATAATGGGTAGGTAATTACTCATCCTTTCTTGTTCCGTAATAAATTTCCTCATTTGGCCACTTAGATTATACATAGTTGTGTCTTCACGCTCCCTAAATGGGTGTCCATCAATGGTTATGCTCCATCTATTAAGCTTATTATGATGGAAAAAAACATGGTGAGTTATCCTCCATAACCTGAATAACTACATCGTAAAACAACATGAAGTTATTGAGTAGAAATATATTGGTCATTAGATGCTACATTTAGACTTATTTTAGTAATAATAATATTTCCCTATTATAAATGGTGACCCACTTGGATTGAAGAATTTTAGGATTCAACATCAACAGTATATGTAATCTAAGAAGCTTCATTAATCATTTTGGACTTTTTTTAAGATATTGTAAGGAAAGTTTGTGTAACTAATAATTCATTCATGAAAATTTACCTATTTCACACAACTAAAGGTATATTGGTGTAAAATATCACAATAGTTCTCTGTTTTGTGAATTTTATATCATGTATGAGGAATTTTGTGAAATTAATGTCCCAAGGAACGGGAATTCGCATAAAGTGAATAATTACAAACATGATAGAAATATCATATCACATTTAAAATTAAATTGGTTTTATGATGGTTTAATTTCCCTATTTATAACAATGGGACTAATGGGTTACATCTATATGAAACAGATTTGTAGGAACTAGATCTGACGTTTGGTGAAATGGTGAAATATTACATAAAGTTTAGTTCCTTCCTCATAACTTGACCTTCCACTTCCCCATACACTATAATTTTAATGAGGATATTTTTTGGCACCAAAAAGAGATTCAAGTTGTGGAACAAGATATTTTACTAAACCAGGGGCACTACTTATCTCATCGTACCGCCCCAAATCCAAAATATTATTTGTGAGAAACATTTAGGCATTGCGCACAACTCCTCATTTTTGGCATGAAATCCATTTCCAAATGAAAGGTGATATAAATTGAAAATTCATGCATGGATGATGAAAAATACCTCAATAACCAAATATAAAATCAGTGTGCTATATCAAGTATGTGCATAAAAACACTTAAAATGAGGAGGGAAACATTAAACTGCTTCCTTAAGTGACCAACCACTAAAGAAAAGGTCATGATAGTCATGGTAGCACTATTTTTAAAAAAAACAACACCACATTTCATAAAACATCTAATGTTGTGTGCCTGAAGCACCTATACACCTATTTCTCCTATAAATAGTTCACCCCCCACGTATTGGGGATAGAAACCTAGAAGTTGGATCATTGATCTCTCATTCATTTTACTCATCCTTTAATGAAATTGTGCAACCCTATCCTCCCATTTATTCACACAAGTAAAAACATTCATGAAATATCACACATATACCTCACTTATCTTTTATTTATATTCAATATGTCCTTGCCCAACTCCCTCTAGAGGATAGTTGGTTGCACGCCTGATGATCTCTCTATGTGAAACCCCGTGCTTCATGTGACCTCCAATGTTGTGCATGAATATGCCACCAACATCTGTACCACTCCTTTGTATTGGATCCCATGGTTCATGAAAATCACCTTAAAAATTAAACCCTAGAGTTTTTAGCAACAACATCTTGGTATATGGAGTAATTCCTCCATGTTTCAGAAAATATTGTGCGCAATTAGAGTTCCCAGGTGCCCCATGCCTACTATAACTGGGTTATCCTATGCTCCAATCAATAGAATGACTGATATCATCAACCCTTACACTAGGAACCTTTTCTCCAAGCATGGGATAGGAATCATATCTTCCACTTTCTCCAATGTATAAGCACCCAAATATTTAGATCCTCATGTGCTGACACACCATGGAAGTGTTTACTCCTTGTGCCATCCAAAATCACTTATGCAGTAGACATGTAAGGCCCAAGGGTGGAATCATAATGGGACACCACTTACCATTCCTCATGAGGAGGCCTAGTGTTGCAACCTTCTCTCATACATGGAAATGGTCTCTCGAGGTATATCCCCTCAAAAATCCTTACTACACAATGTAAAACTGCATGATAATATCCTTATCACATGATGTTAAACTATGGACTTATCATATGTAATTAACATAGGGTTCCCCTTGTATGAATCGCATGAGATGATACTCATACAATGGGAAGCCAATGTGTTTAATTCCCATAATATCACGAGATTATAATCCAACATTGGGTATAAAATAGGTCTAATCCATGCACCGTCTCTTTTTTCCACTCCAAACATGACTCAAGAGTCATCACAACACGTTGTAAAACTGCATGGATTGGTCCTGTCATGCAACATTTAACAACATCATTGAACAACATGGGTTTTGTTCCATGTATTATAATAGGGTTTGTAGGTTTCCTCCTAAATTTTGAATCATGACACAGTTGAGATACCTCCATAAGGACCAATCCTTACCCCTAACATCACCATTAAATTTTTATTCCTTCCCCTAAAATATGGAAACATCAAAGTGTGATCATATCCCTTTGGGACACACTAACCCCACCAACCTATCCCTACAATAATTTAAACATATGATCATAGTTACCCCACAATACCCCAAACCTATGATACACTCCACCAGATTCATTAAAAAATCTACCTTATACAATGAACATGAGATGCATGAGGTAATGTGCCTAAAAAATAGTGTACCCTTAGAACAAGATACCCTATGAAGTAAATTGGATGACTTAGGTCTTACACCTAATATTCAACACATATGACATTCCCTAGACATCAAAAGATGAAAACATTGTAGGTTCCCAACACACCAAACATCTATATATGTCTATATGTGACCAATTTCACCATCATCTCTAACAGAAGGTAGCTTCCTATTCATGATATAAGTAGTATAATTAACCATCATCCCCCTTGAGATGAAATTAGTAACAAGATTCATGAACTTGAAAAAAATCAATGATGGACACTCAGACTTGGAAATAGTCTCTAATTAGAAATCCATGGAAGGAGGATCTAACATCCCATCATCCTATATTAATCAAGGAGATGACATCATCGATTATAGTAGTGGAGTCTTCCTACTTATAGAAAGAGGGGATATGGGGTAGTACACCCTATAGGGGTTGTGATGAATCCAAGGATATGGACCACTACAAAATAGAAATTAAAATCACATCTTAAACCCAATGTGTGATCCCTATAGAATATATCAAAAAAGCATACTCTTCAATATCGCTTTTAATTTCATCCCATTATAAATACTATTTGATATCACTTTAAATATTTATACATTTGGGAATAATTGAAGATGATGAACTATAAGATTCATCCAATAGATCATTTTTTAAGTCTGGTATTGACATGACACAAACTTAGTTACTAAACCTTATTAATCCATTAAGATCATGGCTGAACTCAGGTACATTTCTCAACTTCTTATATAATTATTCATCCTCCTTCTTGACCATTGAAAGATGATATCCAAATTGAAGATAAATCTTGAAAAATATTGAGATCCTCATAATCAATCAGGTATATCATCGATATAGAGTAGAGGATACTTATTCTTAATGGTAATTTTCTTATCTTAGTAATAATCAAAGAAAATATTCATTAACCCATCTTTCATCTAAAAAAAGTGCACCCCATGGTGATGCACTTTAGTGTATTAATCCTTTATAATGATTCTACCGGAGGTTCTTATTCAATTCATGAACCTCAATTGTATCCATTCGATATGGATTATTTGAAATATGTATAGAATCAGGTATGAGTTATATAGAAAAATCAAATTCATGTTATAGGGGAAGGCTATGAAATTCATCAGGAAATACATTTAATATTCCAACCAATAGACCAATATTCATTATTGATTTTCTCCCCAACTATTTGAGGTAAATATCACTCATAACTATATTGTAATTCCCATATAATGGAATTTATTTCTATTAGAAATTCATATTCATTATCTCACTAAAATAAAAATATATATTTTGATTCAGAATATCAAATTTCATTTCCATATTATAGAAACTTATTTGATTTATATATAGAGAGAGATCTAATCAATGCTCAAAATCACAAAAAAATTCCACTAATGGATAAAAAAAAATATTTCCATATGGAACATTATTATAAACTTTAACATAAAATCCACAACTATTGGGTGGAGGATAAGTGTTCCTTAACCATCATGATTCACAGCAATGATTAGAATAGAATCACCCCTTCCTTTGTCTAGGAGTTAGACCCTAGATTAGAGTATTGAATCAGAGAATTCCAATTTCACCACACATAATACATTGAAATATAAATGGTACCTTAAAGTTTTTCTTCCCCCATTGAACTCTTCTTTTTTTTCTTGTAAATTAATTTTTTTATTCCCTTGTTTTTCAAACATAAAACATATTTTTAATCCTTTGATATATTTTCATGAATGTTTCTTTCCCACATTCTTGACACATAGGAATCGGAATATTCGTGCTTCAATGGTCTTCATGATACTATATTTTTATCTTATTTGGTTAATTTGTAAACTCAACTATGTTCAGGTTATTAATAATATATCAAAATATCTAGCTATACATAATCATAAGATTCACATTCCATATCCCATTTCATTGGGTTGGATAGGAGGAAACTCATTACATTTTTCATTAAATTCATTGTTAACCTGATTCCTCCTACTTCCATCCTTTGACTAAAACCATAAAATCTTTTCTGAGAAACAATAATCATATTGAGAAATCATATAATCTTGAAAAATAATTTATTGGATGTCTAAATAATTAAATATTATTTTCATTCTATGAAACCTTAGACTTAACCTAGGTTATCCATGATCATTATACATTTAGATCCTTAAAAAGGGATCACAAAGAAAATTTCAATCGAACCAGGAATATCCCTCAGGAGGGTATAGCTAGGTTTATATTCTTAGACCCACTCATAATGCACCAGGGATGATCAATATAATAACCATTAACCCATTTTGTGTTACTACCCTGAGGTGAATCTATTCCATAATGGTATCCATATTTTAGTATATATAAAGGGATTTAATTTCTCAGAAAACCACACAATATCTACTTTCCCAAATGTTAGGATGTTATCCCAATTATAGACTTATAATCAGGGTTTTCAAAAAATTTCTCTAATCCTAATATGAAAAAATTACTAAACCATACTCTCATACAACTTGTGGAAATAAAAAAATAAAAACCTGAATATTAATTTTTTTACAGAAATATTAAATACATCTCATAACAATACAGTCCCCAAAACAATTTATGTTTAGTTTATTAGAATACTAGATACATAATCATCTTATCTCATGAAAGATATTCAACATCTCCCACAAAGTGATTCTCACATAGTACACTTCTATGACATATAATGCTTAAAACCTATCATTATAACCTAGGGAAAGGAAACATAAGAATGGATGAGTACAAATTCTCATACAGTGTAAAAATGGTAGATATCAATCAATGGTCATATATAAGTAGATTAGAAGCATAGGAGTATGAGGATATTAAATTAACAATTTTAATTCATACCTAATAATTATTTACCATAATCAAGAAATAACGCTTTAAAATATATTAGGAAATGAATCATAGAATAATAAAAGATGAGGATCTATGATATAATATCCTAAACATAAGAACATTTAATGGAGAGTGGTATAAAAAGATTGGAATAATCATATTCATTGAAATTTTATGTCAACTATACCCACCATGATATTCATCATGGGTTAGGATTGGGAGAACCACTCGTGTACCTTCTTCGAGCTTTAGATAACCTATCATTTACCCTATAATGGACTCGGGATAACCTCTCATGTACCATTTTATCTCATAAATATTAATCATTACCCAATGCATTGGAGGGATATAATAGACCATCCCATCACATAATCCATTCATATGTATGCCTCAATATCATGAAAAATTTTATCGTTCCATCATAGATTAACCCTGGGAAAAGTAAATATGTTTCATTAAAATATCATCATCATCATATTAAACCATCTAGATAATGAATAAAGATAATATAGTCGGATAATATCGCTAGTAAAGAATATGAAACATCAATTGATTATATATATAGATTAAAATAGCTTTAATATATCACTCAAACATATCATTGGGAAGTGCCATTTTATTTTAAAATAACCATTATAAAATATGAAAATTTCAAAAATATTAGGAAAAAAATTTCATTATATATTAAAATAGAAAGTTGTAAAGGAATCAAAAAATCATAAAGTAGTCATGATGGTGGGAAAAGTTATTTGCTCAGTGTATGTTAAAACTAATATTTTGTTCAGAGATTTGGTAAAAAGTGCCTCAATTGGAAAAGAAATAAAAGATTCCATTTAAACCATTTAATATAATGTAAAAAATTAGTAAAACTAACTTTAATAAATCATTAGAGGATATATAAATCATTCTTGTAAATATTTTATGGAAAATATTGACATGGAATAAAATATTCTTGTCCAAATAGAAAGCCTAAATATATTATTCCAAAATTGTGTGTACATAGAGAGTGGTAAATGAATGAAGTTTTTTTTAATGAAATAAATAGATGAGGAAAAAATATTTTTGAGAGAAATATCAAATAATTTTTTCCTCAACAAATTACAGTATAAAAAATTGAAAGAAAATGAGATTGTAAAATAAAATCTTCATTGCTTTTGTAGTCGCAAGTGCCATGAAATAAATATCATCAAATGAAAATTTAAATACCATGAACATAAGGATATTAATTAAAAAACTATAAAAGGGGAATTAGATACACCTTATAAAATATTATAGGTGTATAATATAACTTATATCCCAAATAATAAAATTCAAGTTGATAATCCCTTACCACTTTGGAAACATTAGAATCAAACCCCCTTGGATGAAATAAATTGAATTATAAATTTAAATACCATTATATAATAATGTTATTTGGTGTACCTTGTCAAAGGGGCAGTATATACACCTCATAAACATAAATATGTGCATAACATCAAACATGTCTTAATGAAACAATATTGAGATGAAGAACCCATACCTTAAGTTAGACTTACTTCATATATGCTCGAACCTCCTATTCTATGAGACAAATCCTTTGTATTAATCCTTAATCCTTATTAGGATAGTATTATGGTAAGTCCAGAATCATAACAATGGAGATAAAGAAGCTAGGAAGGTATTAGGGTATGGATTTCTGGAGCTAGAGTGCTCAAACATTTTGAATAAAGGGGAAGAGGAGGTAACCTATCCTACGTGAGGGAAATGACTTGCATGCAATTACTTAAAAGTATTAAATTTAATATATAGTATAATAATTTATAAGGGAAAAAATTCAAAAAAAATATTCATATATAATGTGTGATATGGTAAAAGAATCTCCAAAACACATTTAGACAAGTATTAGAGCTAATTTAAGCCTTATCTCTAAGTATAACCACTTTAAAACCTCAATACTAGAAATACCTACTATACCAATGCCCCTATCCCAATGGTTCAGATGAACTATTGGGATAGGGTACCTATACCAACAGTTTGATATCAATTATCAGTGTAGGACTTTTTAGAGAGTAGTTTCCCAATGATTTGAAAAAACATTGGGTTCGGACCCATTAGATGTACTTTTCATAGTGGATTGAGATAACCATTAGGATAGTCAATAAATTTACTAGTTGTTTTAAAAAAAATGGGATATGGCATACTCCCCCCCTTATTCCAACAGTTTATTTAAACAGTTGGGATTTTACCTGCATTTAACCCTTATCCCAACAGTTTATTCAAAACGTTGGCATATGTTCATTTTGATAAATTTTACCAACCGTTTTTTAAAACCATTAGGATATAATTACACAAATAAATAAATCAGGAATAGATCCTAATCCACCCGCATTATGCCCTAAATGACATCTCTGAACAGCTTCCATTCTTCCCAGCGTGTGAATCCTTCTTCCCAACAAATGATTTTTTGTTCTTCCACTTCAAATATTTAAGTTATAACTGAGTTTTATATTCCACCTTCATTTATTATTATTTTTATTTGTATTTATTTAAAGATAAGGTTGTTTTTTTGTTATTTCTTTTATTTTCCCTAAATGACAGCTCCCCTATTCTTTGTGAACCCTTCCTGATTCAAGTCATTGTTTGTTCTTCCACAAATGTTATTTGAAATTATTATTTCCTTATATACATATTGTGATTAGAAATGAAAGCTCTTCCATCATTGTATTTCACCATATTTGAGAGGTTGGTTTCTTCTAACCAGTTTAGCTAATGAAATATCCCTAGAATAAAAAATTTAACATGGAAATATCCTCATGTAGGACCTTCAATATCTCAAAAGGGACACCTCAAAACAACTAGATTTCTTCTATATATCATCTATTTTTTATCTTTCACATGTCTTTATGACTTCCATTGGGTGTTAAAAAATCTAAACATGATATAATATGCTTACAAAGTATTTATATGAACGTATTTATATATTTCATCAGTGAAATTATTAAATTCATGAAACTCATAAATTCCATTATCTACTCTAGAAAATCATACAGATATTGGAAGCTTCCCCTACCAATCCATCAATCAACTATCAAGATCATTACTAAATCCACCATGACAAGTATAAAAAGTCCTTCATAATTCAGACACATAGACTCCACTTTTATCCACCCACCAAACCCATCCTTATGATTTAAATCTTTTAGATTGAACTTCTCTATCTATTTCCACTGAACACACCACCAGGTGGTAACACAATATAGAATTCTTCCCCTAACATAACACGTGATTCCTCTAGTTGAAAATCTATTCAAATGATGATTCAATATGTATTGAACTGGATAAATATTCTTGAAAATGGAATTTGATGGTGCTGGGGTGTTATCATCTTCTGGGATCACCCAAGTGTTTCATATATTGAATAATCAAATGAAGATATGACATTTGCCTATAAAAATCACTCTAAATCAGAAGCATTGATTATACCACTTGATTATTTTTATTGAATGCGAGTCTAATAATACCCCCACTCAATTTTTATTATCATGATCACACTAAAGTACCATTGTCAAACATGTAACCACCACCCATCCATAGTATCCATATAGTTTTCTATCCCATGATTCTATCCAATCATTCAAGATTCCTCTAAATGAATTCCCCCTCCAATATTGGGAAGACATTTTCTTTCATCGATGGGATTAATCTGACTACATATATATATATATATATCCACCATTGAAAATCATAATTAAGTTTCCATCCTATGAAATTATTGGAACTTGATCAATATATTTTTCGATTTATAGGTAATTTTATCTTTATATTTCAGAAAAGTTCCTCAGAAACTGTGTTGGTGTCCTTGATACATGAGAGACATCAATTACAACAAAAATCAATGATATCATCATAAATGGACGCTATCTAAAATCACAAATTCTATAAGTATTTGAGGTACATAGCTAGATGATCCCCCACAAAAACTCATCCTTATTTAAGTAAGGTAAATTTTCATTCTATAGTTGGTACCAAATTAAATAATATATATAGAAAACATTGATTCTTGGTTAAAATCATTCTTCTTTTCTATGTAAAGTTAAATCTTGTAGGATTGGAGTTGTATTACTTATGGATAATTACTGTGAATATTGTGATTTCAATCATATCTCAATAAAGGAATAGAATATCAAGGGGATAATATGTTTTTTAGTTTAATAATGTTGAAAGTAGAAGATAAACATCCCTTTTATTTTAGTTTTCAATAAGGGGGAATGAACCTTATAATCATTGCATTTATTTTCAATAGGGGGTAATATAGAATTGAATCTTGAGGTTAAGGGGTATTTAAAATAATTCCAAAGGGGAAGTTTTATTTTCCAACATGTACAAATGTATCCAATTATATAGTTATTGTTAATGAATATATTTAACTTTTTAAGTCATTATGTAAGATAAGTTAGGAGATGGAGTGGGTTGTGCTGATGGGGAGGGGGTGCGCAGGTGGGGAGGGGTGTGCAGGTGGGGAGGGGGATATGTATATAACGACCCATACTTTACATACATGGTTATTACTTCAGAATTTAAGCATAATTATTACAACATATAACAAAACCATGAAAGGACTGTATAGGTATAGTGTCTTTAGAAACTGGGAAACATAAACAACTGGTTCATAAATCATCTACATTGTCTCCTGTTTATTTCATCATATCTAGAGTCCCTTTTGGAATATCCTACTTAATATCTTTCTTCCTGACCTTGGGAAAAGAAAACATACAAAAGGGTGATCTTAATTTCTCTGTAAGTGTAAACAAAAGAAATATCAATCATATCATATTCATAAGAACATAGCATTTTAAAAATCTTAACCTGTAAAAGAGATCATAATATCTTAGCATGGGATAAATCCTATTAGTGAGATGTAATCCCAATAATCATAACATAAAACATGAAACTTTGTGGCATACACACATAATCATAGAAAATAATTTCATATTAATCAAGGCTCTTTTCCAAGACCATCATAGCAGACAAAGTCCATTACTGAACCGAGTTCACTCCTCGTTCCAGTCCTGTGTCACTGAACCTGATTAACTTTCCGTTCCAGACATTTATATCTCATGATACATAAATCTTTACCCAATTCATTGGAGGGAGATATAGGTCCCACCAATCTCATAATTAAACCATTCTTATGTGTGACACAAAATCATAAATCATACATCATATCATAACCCATGTAATAAAAATGGGATTCTTAAACATCATGCCATCATAACATAATCCATATAAGATAAAAGGACACCATAAAATTGATTCCATCATAACATAATGAAATCAATTTAAAATTTGGGATAGAAATAGAACCCTATATTATCTTAGATGTAAAATAATTTTGATAAAACACTTGAACTCCATTCTTATGTAAAATATCTTTTCTACTTTAAAAACATTTTTCCTTTCTTAACATGCCATAAAATTTTAAACTAAAAGAATTTGATTTAAAATAAACTTGAAAACTTGTAAAGGAAGCATCATGGAATTAATGTTCTATGAAATCATAAAAATCCATTCATGCCGTATAAGTTAAAAAAAACATTATTCTCGTACTTTGGCCAGAAAAGTCAAAAAGTATATTGTACTGAAAATGACAAAATATTCTATTCATATCTTTCACTAAAAATTCACCAATAGGTAAAATTGTATTTCAAAAATTTTAGGATGATAGAAATAATATTACATAATGAGGAAACATGGAAGTTCATGATAAATATTCCCCAGTAAATTCTAAAGTATAAACAATCTCGGATAAAAATGAGAGTGCGATATTTTCCCTTACCTTATGTCCGATATGTTTTGTACGTATCCAAACCTACTTTATAATGATTTAAATAATGTCATTTAATTATTACATATTCATATTCATTGTTATGATATCATATATGGTCATATTCTTATATTCTTATTAGTAATATTTCATTGTAACTTGTTTTTCAGGTGTTCATTGCTTTATGTTCTTATGCATGTTTTGTCGAATAAATTCTTATTCTTATTTTTTTATTGATAACTCATTTCCAGAATGTTATTAGTGTAATATATATCATATTTATTCATTCAATTCATTTATATAATCATTATTCAATGAAGATCATGTAGAACGAGTCGCATCACATCGTGGAGACGGTAGGCCGTACGTATGCACGAGCGATGATATTGTTCCCATGATCGTGGAATTGTATTGAAGTGTATGTATACTATTTAAGAATCAATATCACTTTACAATAACCAGAAATAGTTATTATTTACACCATTATAGCCATACAAGTAAGGTGGTGGTGGAAAACAGATTACACCACAACGTGGAGACGGTATTCTGTACGTACGCACGCGCGGTGATTTCGTTTTACGTAGGATGGATCGAAGGTGAAATATGGTTGTTTCATATTTATAATAAAATATCAGTATATTAGTGATACCAATGTTATTAATTCATAATGAAACAACTAAAGAAGAGGAAGTAGAAGAAAAAATGAATATAAAAGAATCGGTAAATGATATTACCTCTTCTTCGACACACCTCTTTGAAACCTACTTTTAGAATACTAAAGATGGTCTTTGAAGAAGACCAGGACCTCTAGTATGTTTCTAGGGAAGTTGAGAAGGGAAATGGGTAGGGTTTGGCCAAGATTGAATGCTCAAAATGGTGTGAGGAGGAGAGGGAGGAGGTTCCCTTTTATAAGGGAGGAGAGGGGCACCTTAGGAAAAACTTAAAATATCATTTTATAATAAATTAATATTCGGTTTATAATAGCTCTAAATTGATTTATTTCAAAGATAATGTGGGTATGGGTCGAAGGCCTTTGAACCAATAGGTTTTAGACCCGTTTAGGTTATTATTTTAACCTTATCATTCAGATTTAACTCTAAGTTAAATAATTTAACTTTTACCATGTCTTCTTGTTTTATTACACTATATAGTTAATAAACATACTATAAAAAGCCAAACGAACCCCAAGTGGTTCATTATTAATATATATAACCTTATCTAAGTCATTTGGCTGAACCTTAAATTTTTAGGAATAGAATTACAATTAATAATATAATATTTCTTTTAAAAACTATTTTATGTCAATTTTGACACTATTTGGTAATTGATTTTTGTGAAAATAATAACAACATGATTATTTCGGAAAAACATAATTGAATTAATAATAACATGTAATATTAACCTATAAAATTATATTAATTCATAAAAAGTCTCAAATTACATTTATTTGGGTATTTATAATATTAATTATGTTAATATTTCATAAATAAGGTAATTACTACACCATCATTGTGTCATAAATAATTTAAATTATTTAATGTCTAAAAATTATAAATAAAATACCATTATGTAGGGAATATTTTTATATTTATAATTAATATTTATAGTCGAATTTATCTTATGTATAACCCTATATTAAAAATGTTTTAGTTATTAAACATTGATTTTAACTCTTTTAACACTTCTTTAAATAAAATAATAATAAGTGTCCTAATCTAATCCAAGTGAACCTAAATGATAATATTTTATTCCTAAGGTTGTTTTTGGTCAAATTACACTTATTTAATAGAATTAGGACATGTGTTAGGGTAATAATATTATCATTTTTACACTTAATTACCCTATTTACTTTTAACCGTGGTAAATAAAAGTAAAAAGTTACTCTTCACCAAAAATTATCTTTATCTTATCGAACCACATTTTAATCCTTGATATTAACTGTGTTTATTGGATTTTCGAACGTCCACTCATAGAAGTAGTAAAATTATGTTTTATGTAAAATTTTAAATTCTTCTAGGAGGTGGTTATAAGACGGTGAAAAGTTCAATAAAATTTTTATATATCTAAAATTATTATAAAATGACTCCAATGAATTACATTGAACTTATATAGGTATTATGTATCAATTTTTACCTAAAATAAATTTAAATAAAATAAATAATTATTTAAATAAAAATTCGGTTTTTAAATAGTAAACCAGTGTTTTCACTATTCATCAAAAATTGAAAGTTTTCATAAAAATACAAAAAATTCACCCTAGGACAATTTCGATATTAAAAATCCAAAAATGAAGTCCATGTTGAAAGATAAAATTTATAAAATTTCAAAAACTGGGTATTACTATTCAAAACATCTAGTTTATGTAATATTTTAATAAGATGTCGTTGTTTAGTGAAACTCGATATTGCATACAACACACGCTATCGAAGAAGGTTTCTCTTGTGTATAACGCATGCCAAGCTAGTGTTGTGTGTAATGAAAGATTAATTTGATGTTGCGTATAACATAAGACATAAAAAATATACTTCTCATAAAATATCAGGGTGTTACATTCTTCCCCCCTTTAAATGAATTTCTCCCTCAAAATTCATCACTTCGGAACAAAAAGATTAGGATACCTCTCTCTCATAATATCCTCAAGATCCCATGTAGCTTCTTCTAAATGGTGGTTCCTCTATAAAACATTCACCAAGCGAGTGGTCTTGTTCTGTAGAACTTTTTCGCTATGATCCAGAATCTCTATCACCTGTTCTTCATAAGAAAGATCTTGTTCTAACAGTTCAACTTCTGAGCTTAGTACATGTGAATGATCAGGTATGTACTTTCTCAAGAGAGATACATGGAACACATCGTGAACTTGAGAGAGATTCGGTGGAAGTGCCAATCGGTAAGCTACCTTTCCAACACGATCCAGTATTTTGAATGAACCGATATACCTAGGGCTCAACTTTCCCTTCTTTCCAAATATCATTACTCTCTTCCAAGGAGATATTCATAAGAACACTTTATCACCCTCTTCAAACTCTAGGTATTTTTTTTGGTTGCCGGCATAACTTGTTTGTCGACTCTGAGCTGCTCTTATGTGTTGTTGAATGGATCTGACCTTTTCTGCCATCTCATCTACAAGATCAGGTCCTAATAGCTTTCTTTCCCCAACTTCATCCCAGCAAGTTGGAGTCCTGTATTTCTTTCCATAGAGAGATTCATAAGGAGCCATCTGAATACTGGATTGAAAGCTATTATTATAAGAAAATTCCACCAAAGGTTGGTGTTGATCCCAACCACCTTTGAAATCCATAGAGAAAGATCTCAACATGTCTTCTAGAGTTTGAATTTTCCTCTCAGACTGACCGTCTGTCTGAATATGATAAGCAGTGCTGAAACTCGACTCTGTATCTAGAGTATGCTGAAGACTTCACCAAAACTTCGAGGTAAACCTCGGATCCTGATCAGATATAATGGAAAGTGGTACTCCATGCAATTTTACCACTTCCTTCACATATATCCTGGCAAGATGATCCAGAGAGAAATCTTCCCTAATTGCAATGAAGTGTGCCGACTTCGTAAGATGATCAACTATAACCCAGATAGCGTTATTTTCTTTGGATGTTTTAGGAAGTCCAGTGAAAAAGTCCATGGTGATGTTTTCCCATTTCCATTCTGGTATTGGTAATGGTTGTAACATCCCCTTATACTTCTATCTCTCAGCTTTAACTTGCTGACAAACCAATCATTGAGAGACATATTCAGCAACATCTCTTTTCATGTCATCCCACCAGAAGTACTCTTTCAGGTCCTTATACATCTTCTTGCTTCCAGGATGAATAGATAATGAAGAAATATGAGCCTCATACAGTAGTTCCTTCTTTAATTCTGGGATGGGAGGAACACAAACCCAATTCCTGAACCTTATTATCCCATCACAATCAAGGTTGAATTTAGGAACATTTCTCACCTTCTTTTGTAACTCTACATCTTCTTTTTGTGCCTTTTTAATCTGCACATGTATAGATGGATGAACATTCATTTAAGGAAGATAAGATTTTTCCCCTTCCATTATAATTCCAAGATACATCCTTTGTAAATACAAATATATTCGATCTTTTGTGATCCTCATCATGGATAATCTAGCATGGTCTTGTCGGCTTAATACATCTTCCACCTTGTTTTCTTTCCCAGGGTGATAATTAATTGAGTAGTCATAATCCTTAATCAACTCCAACCATCTTCTTTGGAACATATTCAGCTCCTTTTTTGTGAAAATATACTTTAAACTTTTATGATCAGTATAAATATCAAACCTTTCACTATAAAGGTAATGCCTCCATATCTTTAATGAAAAGATTACCGCAGCTAACTCCAAATCATGAGTTAGGTAATTTTGCTCATGGATTTTCGACTGTCGTGAGGCATAAGCTATCACCATATCATTTTTCATGAGAACACGCCCCAATACCTTCTTGGATGCATCACTATAGATCACAAAACTTTCTCCACTACAAGGCAGTGTGAGCACAGGTGCACTGGATAACCTTCATTTTAACTCCTTGAAATTTTCTTCACACTCCTCTGTCCAAATGAACTTAACTCCTTTTCGAGTGAACCTAGTGATTGGATTAGATAACCTTGAAAAATCTTTCACAAAACGTCGATAATATCCAGCCATGACAAGAAGACTTTGAATCTCAGTTACTGTTGTTGGTCTCGACCATCTTTCGATAACCTCTATTTTTGCTGGATCCACAGATATCCCCTCTTTTGAGATTATATGACCCAAAAATGAATTTTTTTGAAGCCAAAATTCACACATGGTAAATTTGTCATATTACTTCTCATATCTTAGGGTCTTTAATACAATTCTCAAGTGATCTTCATGTTCTTACTTGCTCTTTGAATAGAAAAGAATATCGCCTATAAAGACTACCACAAACTGATCAAGATAGTCTCTAAAGACTCTATTCATTAGATCCATGAAGATATCAGGGGCATTAGTAAGACCAAATGGCATCACTATAAATTCATAGTGTCTATACCTTTTACAAAAAGTTGTATTTGGTATATCCTCCTTTTTAACCCTTAATTGATGATACCCTGAATGAAGATCAATCTTGGAAAAGTATTGAGCTCTGCGTAGTTGGTCAAATAAGTCATCGATGTGCGGGAGAGGATATTTTTTCTTGATAGGGATCTTGTTAAGTTCTCGATAATCAATGCAGAGTCTCATTGATCCATCTTTCTTCTTAACAAATAGAATAGGTTCTCCCCAAGGTGATGCACTAGGTCATATGAATCCTTTATCAAGATTCTCTTGGAGTTGATTTTTCCATTCCTACAATGCAATTGTGGCCATTCTATATGGTGTCTTTGAAATAGGCATAGCACCCGGTATGAGTTCTATTGAAAACTCAACTGCACGATTTGGTGGAAGACCTGGCAGTTCCTCAGGAAAGACATCATCAAAATACCGTACAATGGGAATATTCGTAATAGTGAGTTTCTCTCCAACCATTTGAGATAAATAACCTTCATTTATTGGAATCAAGACCCATAAGATGGAAGAAAATTCCACTGGAAGGTTATGTTCATCCTTGCATCAATAGATTATAGTAGATTGTTTGGGAATATTAAATGTGATTTCCCTTCTTTGAAAATTGATATGAGCTCCATATAAAGAAATAAAATCCATGCCAAGAATCACATAAAATTCCACTATAGGAAGGATCACAAGATTTGCAGGAAGCACTTTCCCACAAACTTCAATCGGAGAAGAATTGTAAACTTTTGATGCGACTGTTGTGCCATTAGGGGTTGTCACAACAAACTCAATATATAACTGCTAAGGTAATATGGCGATACCCTTATAAAATTCATCAGAAATAAAAGAGTGGGTGGATACAGAATGAAATAAAACATTTTCTACTTTAGAGTGGATGGTAACTGTACCTTTCACCACTTCGTTATCATACTCCACATCACTGATAGAAATTTCATGTGACTTTCCTTTGTCTTTGGAATTAAGAGTTTTTTGATGTCTATCATCATAAAAAACCCTTGGATTAGGGCATTGATTGGCATAATGACCCATTTCCTTACACTTTAAACATTGAAGTGTAGGAGGTGCATTCTATGTATCCCTTTCTTTGTTCGCATCATTAGATATCTTCTTCCCATTATTTTGACATTCAACTTCCCAATGAACTTCTTTTCCACACATAAAACATTTACTTTTACCTTTAATACAATTCTCTGCATGTTTCTTTCCACAATTTGAGAATAAATAAAAACTCATCTTCTTTTCAATGTGGTCGTTATATTTTCCTTTGAATTCCATTTCCTCTTCTTATCAAACCCATATGACTGATGGGTTACTCCAATCTCCATATCAACCTTGAGATCACATCGAACAATTTACTTGTAGCTATTGAAGTCCCTTATGGCTAATGCCCTTTGAAGACTTGGTTTTAAGCCACTAAATAATCTATTGATCTTACACTCAGGTTGGATAATAATTCCAGAAGCTTACCTTGCTAGTCTTGTTAAATTTGCTTCGTAGGTACCAACCAATTCATCATCATTTTGCTTCAGTTCAAGAAACTACTTCTCCATCTTTGTTCAAAGAATATGAGGGAAGCACTTATTGAAAAATAAGTTCTTGAACTGATCCCATTCCATGGACTCAATTTCATCCCTTTGCCTCATATTCTTGATAAGATTCCACCATTGATCATCTTCACCTTCCAAACGATACAATTCTAAGATGAATTTGTCATGTTCAGAACATTATAGAACTGGAAATATCTTTTCAGTGGTATCGATCCTTTGTTCAACCACTAATGGATCAGAAGACCCACTGAATGAAGGTGGAGGCTGCCTCATGAAGGATTCAACAGAATGTTGCCCCTTCCTTTGCTCGTTTGGAAGTCCAGCATGATTCATAGCTTGAGAAAGTTGTGTGAGCATGGCTACAAGATTTTTCATTCCAGCTCCCATAACGTTTGGTTGCTCATGGGGACAATCATTTCATTTCCCGTCGCATTCAGCATTAACACGATTCCTTCGGGTTCTAGCCATTGACTAAAACTTAGAAGCATAGTGTGAGAAACACTAATCATAACAGGAAAACCACATAATAAAGAATAAAATTTCACACTTTAGGTCTTATAATTGGTTATTCATGGACATTTCTAAAACACTAAGATTATGTTCTATTCTTAGACATATCCTTAGGGTTATTACTAAGGCTTTCACATCCTAGTTTCCAAAGTTTGACTATACCTTTCCTATGATACCAACTATAACGACCCATAAATTACATACATGGTTATTACTTCAGAATTGAAGCATACTTAATACAATATATAACAAAACCATGAAAGGACCGTATAGGTATAGTGTCTTTATAAACTGGGAAACATAAACAATTGGTTCATAAATCATCTACATTGTCTCCCATTTATTTCATCACAACTAGAGTCTATTTTGTCATATCCTACTTAATACCCTTCTTCCTGACCTGGGGAAAAGAAAACATACAAAAGGGTGAGCTCAATTTCTCAGTAATGGTAAACAAAAGAAATACCAATCATATCATATTCATAAGAACATAACATTTTGAAAATCTTAAACTGTAAAAGTTATCATAATATCATAGCATGGGACAAATCATAGTAGTGAGATGTAATCCTAATAATCATAACTTAAAACATGAAACATTGTGTCATACACACATAATCATAGAAAATCATTTCATATTAGTCAAGGCTCTTTTCCAAGACCATCGTAGCGGACAAAGTCCATTACTGAACCGAGTTCACTCCTCGTTCCAGTCCTGTGTCACTGAACCAGATTAACTTGTCATTCCATCCATGTCTATCTCATGAGATATAAATATTTACCCAATGCATTAGTGGGAGATATAGGTCCCACCCATCTAATAATGAAACCATTCTTATGTGTTCCACAAAATCATAAATCATAAATCATATCATAACCCATGTAATAAAAATGGGATTCTTAAACATCATGTCATCATAACATAATCCATATAAGATAAAAGGACATCATAAAATTGATTCCATCATAACATAATCAAATCAATGTAAAAATTGGGATAGAAAAAGAACCCTATATTATCATAGATGGAAAATAACATTTGATAAAACACTTGAACTCCATTCTTGAGGAAAATATTATTTCTACTTCAAAAACATTTTTCCTTTCTTAAGATGTCATACAATTTTAAACTAAAAGAAGTTGATTAAAAATAAACTTGAAAACTTGTAAAGGAAGCTTCATGGAAATAATGTTCTATGAAATCATAAAAATCCATTCATGTCATATAAGTTAAAAAAACATTCTTCTCGTACTTTGGCCGGAAAATTTAAAAAGTATATCATACTGAAAATGACAAAAGATTCCTTTCATATATTTTACAAAAAATTCACCAATAGGTAAAGTTAGATTTAAACAATTGTAGGGTGATATAAATAATATTAAATAATGAGGAAACATGGATGTGGATGATAAATATTCCCCAGTAAATTCTAAAGTATAAACAATCTCGGATAAAAATGAGATTGTGAGATTTTCCCTTACCTTAGGTCCGATATGCTTTGTATGTATCCAAAACTACTGTATAATGATTTAAATAATGTCATTGGATTATTAAGGAATCATATTCATTGTTAGGATATCATATCTGGTCATATTCTTATATTCTTATTAGTAATATTTCATTGCAACTTGTTATTCGGGTGTTCATTGCTTTATGTTCTTATGCATGTTTTGTCGAATAAATTATTATTATTCATTTTATGTTATAGATAAATCATTTCCAGAATGTTATTAGTGTAATATATATCATATTTATTCATTAAATGCATTTATATAATCATTATTCAGTGAAGATAATGTAGAATGAGTCGCATCACATCGTGGAGACAGTAGGCTGTACGTACGCACGAGTGATGATATCGTTCGCATGATCGTGGAATTGTATTGAAGTTTATGTATACTATTTCAGAATCAATATCACTTTAAAATAATCATAAATAGTTATTCTGTATACCATTATACCCATCCAAGTAAGGTGTTGGTGGAAAACAGATTACACCACGGCATGGAGACGGTATTCTGTGCGTATGCACGTGTGGTGATTTCATTTTCCATAGGATGGATCGAAGGTGAAATATGGTTGTTTCATATTTATAATAACATATAATTATATGAGTGATAATGATGTTATTACTTAATAAGGAAACAACTAAATAAGAGGAAGTAGAAGAAGAAATGAATTTGAAAGAACCAGTAAAGGATATTACCTCTTCTTCGACACGCCTCTTTGAAACCTCCTCTTAGGATACTAAAGATGGTATTTGAAGAATACCAGGACCTCTAGTATGTTTCTAGGAAAGTTTATAAGGGAAATGTTCAGGTTTTGGCAGAGATTTATTCTCAAAATGGTGTGAGGAGGAGAGGGAGGAGGTGCCCTTTTATAAGGGAGGAGAGGGGCACCTTAGAAATAACTTAAAATATTATTTTATAATAAAGTTATATTTGGTTTATAATAGCTCAAAATTTATTTATTTAGAATCTAATGTGGGGATGAGACGAAATCCTATCAAACAATAGGGTTTAGACAAGTTTAGGTTACTATTTTAACCTTATCATTTAGATTTAAATCTAAGTTAAATAATTTAACTTTTACTGTGTCTTCTTGTTTTCTTACACTATATGGTTAATAAACTTACTATAACAGGCCAAAAGAACCCCAAGTGGTTCATTATTAATATATATAACCTAATCTACGTCATTAGGTCGAACCTTGGATTTTTAGGAATAGAATAACAATTAATAATATAATATTTGTTTTAAAAACTATTTTATGTCATTTTTGAAACTATTTGGTAATTGGTTTTTATGAAAATAATAACAGCATTATTTCTTCAAAAAAAGTTAATTTAATCAATACTAACATGTCATATTAACCTATAAAATTATTTTAATTCATAAAAAGTCTCAAAGTACATTTATTTGGGTATTTATAATATTAATTATGTTAAAATTTCTTAAATAAGGTAATTACCACATAATCATTGTGTCATACATAAATTAAATTATTTAATGTCTAAAAATTATAAATAAGATACCATTATGTAGGAAATATTTTTATCTTTCTAAGGAATATTTATAGTCGAATTTATCTTATCTATAACCCTATATTAAAAATTTTTTAGTTATTAAACTTTGATTTTAACTCTTTTAACTCTTCCTTAAATAAAATAATAATAAGTGTCCTAATCTAATGCAAGTGGACCTAAATGACAATATTCCTAAGGTTTTTTTGGTAGAATCAAACTTATCAAATAGAATTATGACATGCTTTAGGGTAATAATAATATCATTTTTACACTTAATTACCATATTTACTTTTAACTGTGGTAAATAAAAGTAAAAAGTTACTATTAACCAAAAAAATTTATCTTATTGAACCACATTTTACTCCTTGATATTAACCATGTCTCTCAGATTTTTGAAATTCCACTCACTAAAGTGGTAAAATTATGTTTTATGTAAAGTTTCATATTCTCCTAGGAGGTGGGTAAAAGATGGTGAAAAGTATAATAAAATTTTTATATATCTAAAATTATTATAAAATGATTCCAATGAATTAAATTGAACTTATATAGGTATTATGTATCGATTTTTACCTAAAATAAATTTAAATAAAATAAATAATTATTTAAATAAAAATTCGGTTTTTAAATAGTAAACCAGTGTTTTCACTATTCATAAAAAATTGAATGTTTTCAGAAAAATACAAAAAATTCACCCTTGTCTAATTTCGATATTCTAAATCCAAAAATGAAGACCATTTTGAAAGATAAAATTTATAAAATTTCAAAAAGTGGGTATTACTATTCATAACGGCTATTTTATGTAATATTTTAATAACATATCGTTATTTAGTGAAACTCGATATTGCGTACAACACACGCTATCGAGGAAGGTTTCTCTTGTGTATAACGCAAGCCAAGATAGTGTTGTGTGTAATGAAAGATTCCTTTTATGTTGCGTATAACATAAGACATAAAAATATATACTTGTCATAAAATATCAGGGTGTTACAATGTAGGGGGAGGCCATTCGGGGTGAGGTGGGGAGGGGGCTATGCAGGTGGGGAGGGGGAACAGTGCAGGGGGAGGGGGTTGTTCATGGGGAGGCTGGTGGGGGTGCAGGTGGGGAGGGGGTGTAGGTGGGTGGGGTGATGTGTAGGTGGGGGTGTGCAGGTGGGGAGGGGTGTGAAGGGGAAGGGGTTGTGCATGGGGAGGCTACTAAGGGTGAGCTGGGGGAGTGTAGGTAGGGGGGCTGTGTAGGAGGAGGCTGCTGTGGGTGAAGTGGGGAGGGGGGCTATGCTGGTGGGGAAGGGTTGGGTTGTGTAGGTGGGGAGGAGGTATGCAGGTGGGGAGGGGGCAGTGTAGGGGGAGGCTATTGAGGGTGAGGAGGTGGTGTAGGTGTGGAGGGGGGGGGGGGGTGTAGGTGGGGGTGTATATGGGATGAGGGGGTTGTGTAGAGGGAGGCTACTAGGGTGAGGTTGGGAGGGGGTTCTGTAGGTTGGGGGGCTGTGCAGGTGGGGGCTGTGCTGGGGGGAGGGGGTTTCAATATGATTAAGATTATAAGAAAACCTCTTGTTTATACATGTACTATCCTTCAATTTCATCTGGTTCTGAATTCAACGAGGGTTTCAATAAGTCACCCTCCATACAAATACACATAGTGATATGATAACAGAAATATTGAGTTCTATGGTCTAAACCCATATATTGAACAATCATGTTTCTAATCGCCATATGGATATAAACATTTTTAAAAGGGAGGGTTGGGATATGAAGACATACCAAAACCATTAAGAGGGATAATCACGCATAAAAAGACTGTTAGAAAACTATATTTGATAGTAAACATGCCTAGAATAGAAAAGATGATGGTTGGAAGATATATACGTAATCATGTTTTCATATTTGAGGAAATTGATGATAATTGTCCAATATTCAATTAGTGCCACAATTGTTTTGAAATCTGAATCCCCCAAAATCCATTAATGGCCTTGATAAAAGCTTTGATCGAGGGGTCATGGAGGGTAAACCAATATAACATAGAAGAGATAGAGGGATGATACATCTGATTACTCAAAATTGGTATGAAAAATATTGAGAGGACCCTTGAAAAGGTTAAATATCATCATGTACACTAAAAATGGGGGAAGTGGTAAAGGAGACAAATTCATTAAAACAATTTAACTATGATCGGTCCGGAATCAGTGGTCAAATCAGAGCCCTAGCGAGTGCAATAGTGGGAGGTCTAATTACTTTGTTCTAGTTGGTATGGTTATTAATGTAGTTCCAAAATATAATATAATACAAAAGCAATTACGAGATATAAATAGCACTTCCATAATACATATAAGAGATAATACCGATGACATAAGATTGGTCTTTATATTGAAAAAAGATATTCGAGGGAGGAACTAACCTCTAATTTATAAAGAAAAGTCACAAAACAACCCCTACACCAAAAAATCTTGTAGAGGGAGTGAGAGATGGATTCCCATGGTTTTCAAAAATAGACAAGGAAAAGGGGACATCCCACATTAAAACCCCAAGGGGGGAATGTTGTAAAATTTCCCCTAAAAATACCACTAGTGGTCTGTTGTAGTTTTTCAGCTACCACCTCTTCCCATCGATGCTCCCACATGCTCTTGAGGTACATCATGATCCCCATTAAAATGTACAAAATTCCTTTTATATTGCTTTCAACCCTCATAAAAAGAACTCAAACAACTATTGAAAAACTATCCCCTCTTGTAATTGAAAAATCAATCTTTTCCTCAAATTCTAAACACTCTTATGAACACAAGGATTAAAAATATCCCCACTAGAATTATTATCATCCCCTAGAAGTCTCATTGGACAACCCATCTATATATCCTGAACTATGGTGGTCAATAATTTATGTCTTAACAACCTCATTCCACTCCCAAATTCTCAAAACACATCCAGGTAATAACCATTAATTTATGGTTCTTTTACTGGGAAACTAGATCCAATTCTTGTTTTCATAATTGTAACACAAATATGTTGATTACCAAAGTTCATATATCTAAAAACACAGATGGTTTCATTGTTTAACACTATTCAGGCTTATGGTTCTCCCCACCATAAGGTTCATTTTACCACCACCAATTCATATGATGTAGTGCCTAATCCTTTGAAAATTCATATTGAATCATTTTTCCCATGTTCTAATGACATTCCTAACATGGTTTTTAACTCACCTCAAAAAAAATAAACTATAACACTGGTTAAATGAATGAACCCATCCTAAAAATAAACTACAACATTGTTTAAATGGAATAACCCATCCTTATTAATGAATTCCATAAATTGATGGACAAAAAACCATCATTCTAGAACAAAACTGTATTGTATAAAAATTTCCTTTAAATGGTTGGTTTTATTCAAAAAATAGATTTCCCTTTTATTCCTTAGAAATATAACAACCACTGATTCAAATATGTCATGTTTACAGGTGCATTCATGTTTATAGGTTCTGGAAGAATGGAAGAGAACTGTCATGTTTATAGGTTCTAGTAGTCATGTTTACAGGTTCTAGAAATTTAGAAGAGAATGATGGGTATGGTACTGGTTTCTAGGTGAAGAGGATATACCAATAGTTTATAGAACCGTTGGTATATAGTTAGGTAGGGTAGTATGTATACCAATAGATTCCTAACTATTGGTATGTATCTATTCTAATGGTTTCATAAATTGTTACAATAGATTATATACTTGAGAGTGTCTGCCAATGGTTCTTAAACCATTGGTATACATATAACTCAATGGTTTCAATGAAACTGTTAGAATAGATTATATGTTGGACAAAATGTATACCAATGGTTCTTAAAATGTTGGTATACATATATCCCAGAGGTTTCATTGAAACCAATCTAATAGATTAACTTCATACAGTATATACCAATGTTTCATATAGAACTGTTGGTATAGGGCTATTGCAACATCCATCATGCCAACGGTTACTGGAACCATTGGGAAAGGTGAAATTTTTAGTAGTTCCATTTTGACATTAATCATGATAACATAATTTTTTTACCTTGACGACATAATTATATGAACAAAAATAAAAGAGTACTTATAACAAACTATATAAATTATAATTCCACATTTTCAATCTATTTTATCATATTAAATTTCTATAGGTGGTAGAAATTACTTTTAATATAACATCACAAAGTTCAGGAAAATTATTTTTTAATAAAATATCATATTTAAAATTAAAAATCCTTTTAAATATAAATCAATAAAAAATTGGATTTATATGATTTTTTTGGTCATTTAAAAAAATGGTTAGTCTTTATACTTTTTGATCAAAATAAAACTGAATGTAACCTTCCAACATACAATTTCATACAAAGACCCAAATTTAGTTTTAAATATGAATGAAAAATAACTTATGTTCACAAAAGTCAAGCTTTAGTTATCAAATTAAAGATAATTTTTTGAAATAATTATTTTAATTTATACAGATATAATTTTCTGAGCTAAATTTTTACAATTTATTTAGTCATTCTTACAGCAAAATTATGTCATAAAAGTGACAATATTTGAAAAAAACATTATTTTTCACTATTCACTCAAAAATCAATCATTTGAATAAACTACTAAAAATTCATCATAATAATTTAATGAACTGATGATTTAAAAAATGAAAATAATTTGTTCAAATAAATTTTATAAAATTGGTAGAAATTATTTCTAATATTTGTGCACAAGATTTAATAACAACCCCTTTTGAAGAATATGTATTTTTGAAACATAAAATGACATTATTCTCATTCCTACCCTAATAAAAATAATTAATTTAATGTTAAATTATTTTATTAAATATATTATCTAAAAATTTCACTAAAATAATTCATCAATAATGAATAATTTAATTTATTAAGACAATTAAACATTGTGCACAAGAAAATAGTTTTTAGAAAAACTTCTCTTTTTACCTTCAAATGATTTTATTTTAATTTATATCCAATTATAAATGATGAATTAATTTTATATAGGTGAAAACAATTGCTATTTTTGTTTGTTCATATTTTAACTGTCCAGTACATTGGCTAGGTGATAAATATTACATTAAATATTAACAATTTCATAGTATATCATGGCTTATTTAGACATTTTGTTCCATGTAAAGAAAGATATAATAGAAATATATAAAAAATATATCACAGTGTTAATGATATATATTTTCATTAAATTTTAAGTGAAAAATTCTTTATTTACTTATTCATTAATGTCATGTCACTTAACACAGACCCACCAAATCCTTCCTCACCCTGAGTATAAGTCATCAATGTTTTTGTCAATACATCAAAGTACATGACTCGTGATATAAATTGATAATAATCCTTAGTTATTGGAACATTTCACAAATACACTAATATGAATATCTAATGATATGTATTAATATATTGAATTCCAACTAGTAGGGATATTCTTGAAAACCTCTCTCTTGGATATTACCATGTGTGAACTTCATGAGAATAATTATCAATATCTAATTACCCTAATACACTAGAAAGCCTATATCATTAGTTTCTTATAAAATATATTTAGTTCAATTGTAGAAAATATATTTAAAAATATTATCATATCACTTAAAGGTTCTCATTATAGTTACTAAATGTTAAAACATTTTAATGCAATAAATTCTCTTTGAACATTATCACATTAATGTTATATAGTAGAACACTAATCATGAAATAATATATTTATTAATATTCAAGTTCATGAATATACATGTAATCATAATTAAGAATTAGTTGGTTCTAGTATACCAACTTGAATAGACTCCTACATTCACTAGAGAAAAATATTAACTTAATTGGTTAGCCTCACTTGATAAACATTTGTCTGCTGAGGTAAGGTTAAACCTATTTTCCCTACCAAGTTTCAGTGGTTATTCTTCTTACCGTGATATTAAATTTCTAATAAAACACCTAAAGAGGTGGTATCAACAAGTATATACATTTTCCATTTTTTGTACATAACTTCATAGAAAATATCACAATCAAAATTTTATTATAATATGATAACACTTTATTATCTTTGTAAACCCTCCAAATATGGAACGAAACATTGCCAATATCACTTCTTATGATTCATCAGAATCTGCAATATGCTCCCCCTATGAAGATTTGAAAACCACTTGTGGCAATAAGTTTTCTTTTTCATGTTACCTTATCCTATATATGGGCCTATATCAATGTGATCTTGAAAAAGACTAGTTTTTTATACGCTAAATAACCAGTATTCTTATGAATCCAATTTCTATGAACTCAAAAAATTTCACTTTCTAAATTACTTTCAAACAGTTTTGACATACATCCTAAGCTATTCCCCTGGGTTTTTTTATATTCACCTTTTATATTTAACATATAATAAATATTGAATAGTGTACATATCATGGAATGTGATATAAGCTTCAAAATTACTCTTCACAATATGTAGTTTATTTATCTTAAGAATATTCTCCTATGTTTTAACACATCAACTAGGATAAATTTCATGATATGTGATAGTGATGATAATTAAATTTCAAATTTATTCCCTTTTATTTTTCAATACCATCTCAACATATGTACCAATACTTATTTTAATAAAACTTATAGATCTATGTTTATAGATCTTGTTCCCTAAAATTAGGTTGATAATTAAGTATTTCTTGGAAAATTATCCTTTTTCTTACTAAACTATATGAACAATCATTAATTTTACATATGTTATCAACACATTTAACTGGGAAAACAATATTTCTCTCACAAACCTCTGGAATTCAGCTATAACTCATTCATTCTAAATTAATATTCCGTAACAACAAAATTTGTTTAGGATATGTATAATTCTAATAGATCTTATCCTGAATATTGGTGTAAGGTTCTATCATAAACTATGTCTAGACATCCCTTGTTCATTAAGAAATCAGTCGAGCTTTATTAATAGTAAATTTTACCTTCCATGTTTAGTTTTTTTTTGAATACCCGTATACTTATTTACATAAACTGGTGAAACTTCAATAATATGAAACCTAATTTTGGTACATTTCATTCATATTTCAACTCATATAAATTTTTAAGTCATTTCTTGTATACATTTATTAATCCTAATGGGTTTAATTTTTATTATTGAATAATATATCACATTATTTGGTGAATATGAAACCATATTTATGGTTATAAATTTCCTAAAAAATATTTCTATCCTGATTAATTCTTCCAACTAAAAATTATTGAGTTTTATGTTCCTTTGATAAATCAATAAGATATAGAGCCTAGTATTCATTAAATTCTATCTCATTTACACTGTCTAAAATACACATGGTATTCCTATTATATGTATAGTCATATTTGGATAATACCTTATTATATTAAGGATATTAATATCCAATTTTGTTGTAGGAAAATTAACTTAGACTCACTTTGAGTTTCCTTTGATATGAATTTGAATCTTACGCTATCTTTAACAAATAAATCCTACCAAAAAATCAATGTATTGTAATAATTCACTCCCATAATATCATAACTAATATTACTTCCATTATTAAATATAGTTGGCATATGGTTGGCTGTTATATTTCTATTTTTGAAAAATTTATAAAAAAGAATCATGGAATACATTAAATACATATAAGACACCTCTGTTATCTACCTTGTACTACCATCACCTCTAAATGAAAATAAGGTAAATTGAATATATAAAAACTAGTAATCTAAATTTATATGAATGGATTATACTTGGTTAATATATACTTTGGGAATCCACCCAATGGAACTAATATCTTTTACCAAGTCTATTCATTAATGCACTTTTAATTCCTAGGAAAATTAAAGGAATCCCATTAAGTATATGAATTTTACCACTAATATATCCTTAGAATAGTTCATAGGGTCAAGATGAGAAAAATATAGAAGATTTTGTAGCTTACCTTTTTTTAAAAGGTTTTGTTATCAATATCATTTAGTATATAATACTAGGTTTTAATGAATCCTTTATTTTCATTTAAAAAATAATTATATTTTCACTATTGGTTATAAATATTATATTTTATGTCAATTATGTATTATCAATATTGGATATATGCAGTTAAATTATTACTTAAAATATTAATTATGATGTACCATAACTGCATTAATTTAGAATTAGATCTTGTCTTGGTGTTTCTAATTAGATATTAATATTTTGGTAACAATCAATACAAAACATAAGTGTAACACCCCAAGGTTTTAATAATAAATTAAAATGAATGATGATTTTTAAATTAGATATTTATAAATAGCCTTTAAACACAATTTTTCACTTCTATTTTTTCAATTTCAAAAAATAGTCATCTACAATTGTGATCAGTAAGTTATTTGAAGTCTAATGGAACCAACTTTTTTGGTGAATAGTAGCATACCATTATGAATAATAATATTACACTAATGAATATTAAATTGTATTATTATTTTATTTTCTTAAGGCTTTAAGATAATGACAACTTTATTATTTTTTAAAGGTGTTAACGAATGAGTTTTAGATTTAAAATTGTTATTTTTGAATAGATTATGATTTTATTTAAAAAATAAATTAATATTATTTTGAAAATTATTTTCCAAAAATGGAGTTCATTTCTTAATTCTACACATTGATAACTGGTTAGGGTGAATTTTTGGGATTTTTCTGAAATTTTTGAATTTTGGATATATAGTGAAATAAGATAAATTGTGATAAATGCTAAATACTTGTTTTACTGCATCATAGGTGATGAAAGGATGATTTAAGCCCACTTATTTCAAAATCACATGAAAAATTTACTTTTTTAGGTTACATTAATTAGGACCATTCATAGTCTTGAGCAAAAATATTAAAATAATGTAAAATCCCTCCTCTCCTCCACTATAAATTCCACAATCATTCCCCTCTTCCTCTCACACCACTCATGCCTTGAAAATTGTCTATCTTCTGAAAAATACCCTCCGAAAGTATCTTCCCCACGTCCTAGATCTTCTTGTCTCACCAAAAGGCAAATACTAAAGACCTTAAGGGGGATCTCAAGGAGAAGATATCAAGAGGTAAGAATCCTCTTTTTCAAGGGTTTTCTTTCAAATTCATTTGTTTTCTTGTACACTCATTCCCTCCACTTATATACGAGTTATGAAATATATAGACTCTTATATATTCTTTAAGTTACCATGTTCATGAAAAATATTCATCATCATCCCTCATCTCCTCTCCCTCTTGTTCTAAAAAAAACCTCATCTGCATTGTGCATATTTACCAAAATTGTGGTGATCTGTTTGAAATATCCATTGAATCCTTCAAAGATTATCATAAAACCCTTTTAATGGTTTAATCAGAATGTAATGTTCATTTTTTAACCTCTTTTATGTTCTATAATTAAAAACTATTCATGAAATTAAATTATATAATGAAACAAGTTAATGATTATCGAGGAACCACCAAAAATGATCTAAACAAACATCATTAATGTTTTATCTAATGATACATCATCATATACTATAAAAAATGATTTATGGTATCATTATATATTCTTGAAACATATTAATACCATTTTATTCCACTTATAATATTTAATTTCCATATGAAAAGAAAATCAAATACAAACTCGAAATGGAAATCATGTAAAGAATACACCCAAACCAATGGAAGGAACAAAATACTAGTAATTAAAGGGTGAAATGTTGTTATGAAATGATAATATAAGGTGTTATAAACCTGAATATGTTCCATTAAGATATTAATAACACTATTTTAAACATTATAAAAAAGTTTTAAATGATTTTTAAGTAAGACTGACACGAGGTAAGGGAATTCTAAACCCAATTTTCATTCATTCGGTTAAGCTTCTGCTTCATTATCTAGGTGGTATTAAAATTTATTTTGTAATGAATTTTGTTTAGATTATTTTTAAAGATGTGTATTTATAGTGTATATACATATTACTTCCACTCTATTAATCCACAATTTAATTATATGACATTGGTAAGGGGCTTTTCTTTAAAAATCCTCTTCTAAAATCAGGTTTTAGAAAATTCAAAAGCAATGTTTTTATGAAATTATTAATGTTGAATGACTATATTCTGGTTCTTGGAATTTTTTTATGATGAATTGGGGTACCAATATCTCCCTCCAAATCATTGGTTATGTGTATGTTTGAGACCGGCAGTATGGTCACTCTACGTGTATCTGCGATGGTTATACAAATTGTAAGGTAGCGGTTATGTTTGCAAATTATAAGGTAGCCGAGAGTGTTAAAAGATTATGTAAGTAATGAACCAAGATAAATTTATGGTTATATTTATTTACATTATTTTTTGAGGTAATCTCATGTATCATAAAGTATGTATATATGGGTGACAAGTATTCTTTTTTTTCTAAAATTGATTTCATGAGTTTACAAGTTTTCATGGACTAATGTTTTCTTTTCTTCTTTTTATATCCCTTACTAAAATTTTTGTGATAATACCAAGTTTTTATTTGAAATTAATAGTTTATAATGTTTTGTAAGACAAAGAAGGAATTCCAGTTAAATGTTATGAAGATTTGTTAAAGAAATCATGTTTTATTTGACAAGTTTTATATTTTGAAAGAAAGGGAAACTTTTTTGTGGTATATTCTCTATATGAATGTGGAATGTTATGTATGTGTTATATCCCAATACTCTAAAACTCTAAACTTGAAAATATCCCCAATATAAATAAAAAATATTCTTGACTAAAATTAAAGGTTATGTAATGTAGTAAGGATGGGTCCTTATAGTTGGTATCATAGGCTGGTTTAGATAAATTTAGGGGTTATGATGATGTTAATAGATTACCATATATGATTTTTTTACTTTATGGTTAATTTAAAATGATATAGAATTTAAATATTACATTGTTTCTTCGACTAAGAAATGTTTTTTAGAATAGTTTTCCACTGAAGAAAAAGGGATGCTGAAGAGGAGAGGCACTGACAGAATAATATCCATCGGAATCTGTAACCCAGAATTATAGGGATTGGAACCTAGTAGTTAGTGACAGTAATGGATTAGTTTACACAAAAAATAAATGGTAGTGGAAATCATGTAAGAGAACAACCATAGTAACCACACCATAACATGAAGATAGTGGAACATTTTATGAGACAACACCCTCCTTCTTTCAATGGATCTTATGACCCACTTATGGTTGAAGGATGGATAAAGGCCCTAGAAAAGATATTTGATGTTATGGGATGTTCCGATAATAAAAATGTAAGTCTTAAAATTTATCATTTTGAAGGTGAATTTGATCAGTGGTGGTCAGTGTTCTAAAATATCAGGGATATATATGAGATTAATGCCTTAGCGTGGGATGAATTTAATAGTCTTTTCCTTCGAAAATATTTTCCTAAGGTGGTGCGACATAGGATGAGGAAGAAATTCCTAGAATTAAAGAAATATTAGGAAGATTCAGCGGCTTTCTATGAAGGAAAATTTAATTGACTGATGAGGTATGATCCATATCTTATTATATATCTTGAAAGAAAAATAAACTTCTTTTACTCAGGATTAACGCCAATGTATCGAGGGGTATTGGCATCCCGTGAATTCAAAGGTTATGAGAAACTTGTACAATGTGATGAGAAGGTAGAGATGGAGTTTAATAATGATCACATAGAATTTGAAAACAAGTAGAAGAACAGGTCCAAATGGAAGGATATGAGAAATAATCAACCAAATAAATCTAATGATAAGAAATTTTAGTTTCTAGTTTGGGAAATGTGTGGAAAGAAGCACCCGGGGAATACCTTACAAAAATTGGAAAGTGTTTTCAATAGGGTACGTTTAGACATATAGACTGAGATTATAATGAAAACATTCCTAATAATAATATTGATAAGAAAACTGTAATGTTTTTTAAATGGGAAGATATGGGTCATTATGAAAATGTCTTCCCAAAGAGAGATCTGAATGATGCAAAGAAGCCAAAATATAATAAAAAAGGTGTAGTGAGATCATTTGGGACCATGTAAATAGTTTATAGGCCATCTAATGAAGTTGTATTAGGTACCTTGTTTGTTTACTCATGTTTTACTAAAGTTTTATTCAATATAGGGTCTACACATTCCTTTATTTCTGAGGAATTTTATGGAAAATTGGAAATATCATCTTAATAAATGAGACTGTAACTTATTTTCAAAACCCTAGGGGGAAATAATATAGAAGAGAGGAATTATAGGAATATTTCTATTATGGTTTATGGAAATACTTTACCTGCAATCATTGTTGTTTTTTCCTTTGTAGAGTTTTACGACATTCTAGGAATGGATTTGCTTTCTTCTTATCATGCTAAGATTGACTATAGATATAAATAAGTTTTTTTTTCAGAAAGAGTTTCCGTTTGTATACAAGAACGAACCCATACAATTTATAACATATAGGGAAGACGATAAACTGTTTAAATATGGAAATGAAGGTTATCTTGCTAAAATTATTGAAAATAAGGGGACTGTTTAGATTAATGATTTCCCAGTGGTAAATGAATACCTTGATGTTTTTCCTGATTATTAACCCAGTGTAATACCAAATTGTGAAGTCAAATTCACAATAGACTTAGTTCCTAATGCTATTCAAATTTCAAAATCCCCATATCGAATGGCTCAAATGGAACTTTTTGAATTGAAAAACTAGTTTTATGGTTTTCTTGATAAAGGCTTCATTTATCCAAGAACTTTAAAATGGGGTGCTCCTATTTTGTTTGTTAAAAAGAAATATGGTTCCATGAGGCTTTTCATTGATTATAGTGCTTTAAATAACATCACTATTAAAAACAAGATTCATTTTCCTCATATTGATGACTTATTTTATCATCTCCAGGGAACTCAGTGTTTTTCCCAGATTGACTTGATATCAAGATACCATCTGTTGAAGGTGAAGGAGTATGAAATCCCAAAAATAGATTTTCATATTAGATATGTGCATTGTTAGTTTGTTATTATGCTGTTTTGGTTAACTAATGCACCTATTTTATTCATGGATCTTATAAATAGAATATTTCATGAGTTCTTGGATATGTTTGTAGTTTTTTATTGATGACATTATGGTATTTTCTTTGTCTAAATATGAGAATGAAAAACATCTAAGGGTTTTTCTTGAAAACCTTAATGGAAAATAAACATTATAGAAAATTTAGAAAGTGTGATTTTTGGTTGCAACAGATTTCTTTTTTGGGGAAAATTTTTAATATGTAAGGAATAATAGTTGATCATGCCCAAAAAATGTGGTTGATGAATGGAAAATACCTTAAAATGTTAAATATTTTCATAGTTTTATTATATTATCATGTTATTACTGATGTTTTGTTAAAAGAAAATTGCATAGTTATCTAGATCACTAACTAAGTTAACATTATAAGAGGTCAAATTTATTTGGACAAAATTATATGATGTTTTTATTCTGAAACTGAATAATAGATTGTTGAATGCTCCAATTTTTGCCTTTCCTTCCTAAAATTATGAGTTTTTCATATACAATGATGCTTCATTGAAGGGACATGGTTGTGTTCTGATGCAGAATGATCAGGTAATTTCTTATACTTCTAGAAAACAAAAACCTCATGAGATAAATTATTTCGCTCATGATTTGAAATTGGAACCTGTGGGTTTTTATTTGAATATTTGGAGGCATCATTTATACAGAGCCAAATGTCAAATATATACTGACCATAAAAGTTAGAAATATATATTAACTTAGAAGTATTTAAACATGAGGCAATGAAGGTGGATGGAACTGATAAATGATTATGATTTCATGATCAATTACCATTCGGGAAATGAAAACAATTTGATAGATTCCTTGTGTCAAAAAAATGATGAATCACTAACCATGATACATTTGGTACATGATCCATTGATTAATGATTTGATGAATTTTTTCTTAGAAGTTATTAGTTCAAAAAATACCACTATTTTGTTTCAGGTTTCAGTGCATTAATCATTATTATATAGGATTAATAAAGCACTGAAGGAATATCGTGATCTATAGTAAAAGGTAGTATTGGTATTAATAGGTATGTTTCTAGAATTTAACCTTGATAAAAATTGTGTTTTATGATTTGGAAAAAGGTTGGGTGTGTCTTGTGATTCCCAATTGACGAAATATTTGGTGTGTGAAGCTCTTAGTTCTCCATTTTGAGTTCATCCTGGAAGTACTGCGATTTATAGAGACCTTTGGGAGTATTATTGGTGGGATGTAATGAAAAGAGATATTTCAGATTTTACCATGAAATGTTTGACATGTCAACAAGTTAAAGTAGAGCCACAGTTAATAAAGGGGGTGATTCAGCCCTTTTTAGTCTAGAGTTTAAATGGGAGAATGTGTCCACGGACTTTGTGGTGAGACTACCTACGACTTCTTGAGGTAACAATGGGATTTGGGTTGTTGTTGATCAGTTGAGAAAATCTTCACATTTTCATTCTATTGATGATATGATGTCTTTGGATCATCTTTTTCAACCGTACCTCAAGGATTTTGTGAGGTTACATGGATTTTTAATTTTCATTGTATATGACCGGGATCCCAGGTTCACTTCTCTATTTTGGAAGGGCCTTCAAGTGTCATTGGGCATAGAATTAAATTTCAATACAGATTCTCATCCTCCATCAGATGGGAATTCAGAATGAATGATTCAGACATTGGAGGATATGCTTTGAGCTGGTTCAATAAACTACTAGGGAAGTTGGGATCATCATATTTCTTTAGTTTCATTTTCTAATAATAATAGTTTTCATTCCAGTATATAGATGGAACCTTTTGAGGCATTGTATGGGAAACTGTGTCAAACACTATATTTTGGGGATGAAATTAGCGAAAGGAAGTTAAGGAGATCAAAATTTGTAGATGAAGTTGCTAAGAAAGAGAAGGTGATCCAAAAATACTGGAGGATAGCTCATAACAGATAGAAAAGTTGTGCAGAGAACTGGACAAAAGACTTTTCTTTCGAGGTTGGTGATCATTTTTTCTTAGAATATAACCAAGAAATAGGGTTATACATTTTGGTAAGAAAGGAAATATATTTCCATTGTTCACTAGACCTTATGAAATCATGGAGAAGGTTCAGCCAGTCTCCTACTATGTAGCTTTTCCTCCAAGTCTATCTCAGGTACATAATGTTTTTCATTTTTCGATGTTGAGAAAGTATGTTCCAGATTCATCTCATGTGTTGAGCCTAGAAGTAGTTCAGTTGGAAGAGAACATTTCTTATAAAGAGAACCCAATTCAGAATATTGATCGAAGGGAACATGTATTTCAGAATAAGTTAATACATCAGTTAATGGTCATTTGGAGAAACCACATGGTTCAAGAAGAAACACGGGAATCTGAAAATGCTATGAGGGAAAGGTACCCTCTCTTGTTTAATAAGTATGAAAACAGTGAGGGAATAATTTCCAATAAGTGGGGATAATTTAACACCCCAAGGTTTTAAAAATAAATTGAAATTCATGAAACTTTGTTTTATGTATTTATTTATAACTATACTTTAAATAGAATTTTGTTACTTCTATTTTTTTTATTCTCGATAAATGGTCATATATAATTGTGATCAGTAAGATATTTTGAGTCTAATGGAACCAACTTGATTTTAAGTGAATAGTAACATACCCTTTTGAATATTAATATTAATAGTATTATGAACCTAATTAAAATTAAATTGTATTGTTATTTTATTTTCTTAAGGCTTCAAGATAATAACAACTTGATTTATTTTTCATGGTGTAAAAAATGAGTTATTGATTTAAAATTGTTATTTTTGAATAAATTATGATTCTATTTAAAATTTATATTAATAATATTTAGGTAATTATTATTAAAAAATGGAGTTCATTTTTCAAATATACATGTTGAAAATTGGTTTGGGTGAATTTTTTGGATTGTTTTGAACTTCTTGGTGTTTTATGAATAGTAAAATATGATAAATTACGTTAAATTCTAAAAAAATGTTTTAATAAATCATAGGTGCTAAAATTTTGATGTAAGCCCACTTATTTTGAACAAACATTCAATTTTTACTATTTTGGGTCACATGAATCATTACTATTCATAGAATTGTGGAAAATTATTAAAATAATGATTAATATAATGTAAAATCCCTCCTCTCCTCCACTATAAATACCACCATCATTCCCCTCTTCCTCTCAATCATCTCTAGCCTCAAGAATTTTCTATTTTCTTCCAAATATCCTTTGAAAGGCTCTTAACCACGTCCTAAGGCTTTTTGTTACACCAAAAGGCCAATACCAAAGGCCTTAAAGAGGATCTCAAGGAGAAGAGATCAAGAGGTAAGAATCCACTTCCTTTTTCTTGTGTTTTCTTTCTAATTTCTTTCATTTCATATACTCTATTTCCCTCTACTTATCCAGGAGATATTTAATCTCTATAATCTTATATATTCTATATTATACCATGTTCATGTAAAATATTCATCATCTTCCTTCCTATCTTATCCCCATTGTTTAAAAATAAAAACATCGTCCACGACGTACTGATTTACCAAAATTTTGGACAATGTGTTTGCAATGTCCATTACATCATTCAATGATGATCATAAAACCCTTTTAATGGTTGAAACATAATATAAATTCTATTTTTTAACCTATTTTATGTTCTATAATAAACTATTATGTATTAAATTAAATTATATAATGAAACAAGTTCATGATTATCGAGGCACCTCCAAAAATGATCTAAAAAAACATCATTAATAGTTTATCTAATGATCCATCATCATATATGATAAAAAAATGATTTGTGGTATAACTATATATTATTGAAACATATTAATACCATTTCATTATACTTATATTATTTCATTTCACTATGACAATAAAATCAAATATGACCCGACCATGGAAATCATGTAAATAATGAACCCAAAATAATAGAAAGAATAAAATACTAATAATTAATGGGTGAAATGGTGGTATAAAATCATCATATAAGGTGTTATAAACATGAATATTGTCCTTTAATATATTAATAACACTATTTTAAACATTATAAAGGAGGTATAAATGAGTTTTAAGTAATAAAAACTTGAGGTAAGGGAATTCATAACCCATTTTCCATTCTTTGGGTTAACCTTATACTTCATTACTTATGTGGTATTAATGTTTTGTGTGTGATGAATTTGGTTTATATTATTTTTAAATATGTGTATTTATAGTTTATATACATATTACATACTCTCTATTAATTCACACTTTAATTACATGTTTTTAGAATGGGGATTTGTTTTTAAAATCCTCTTAAAATCATGCTTTAGAACATTCAGAAGCTATGTTTTTATTCAATTATTCATGTTGTATGATTATTTTCTCGGTATTGGTAATTATGTACGCTTAATTTTGGTACCTATATCTACTTAAAATTCATTGTTTATGCATAAGTTTTCGGTCATCCGTATGGTTACTCCAAGTGTAATTGTGATGGTTACACAAATTGCAAGGTAGTCGTGAGGGTTACAAATTATAAGTTAGCCGAGTGGGTTACAAGATTGTGTATGTAATTCCCCAAGATACCTTTATGATTATATTTATGTTAATTATGTATTGTGTGAATCTCTTGTTTCACAAAGTAAGTATATATGGGTGAAAACTATGTTTTTTTAAATGATTTAATGTGTTTACAAGTATTCACAGACCAATGTTTTCTTTTCTTCTTTTTATATCCTTTAATGAGATTTTTGAGATCATCTGAAGTTTTTATATTATTTTCATAGGTTATAATGTTGTGTAAGACAGTGACGGAAGTCAAGATAAATGTTATGAATATTTTTCAAAGAAACCTTGTTTTATTTGAAAGGTTTTATATTTTGAAAGAAATGGATACTGTTTCAGTAGTATCTTCTCTATAGGAATATGGGATGTTATATATGTGTTATATTCTAATCCTATAATACTATAAACTTGAAAAGATCCTCAATATTAAAATAAATAAGTTCTTTACTAAAATTCCAGATTATGTAATGTAATAAGGACAGGTCCTTATAATAAGTTTATCTATAATCTATCCACTAGGGAAATAGATTGTTTTTACTCATATTAGCTAACCTAGGATTAGCCCTTTTTTAACATTTAGAGAACTCAACTTTAGTCTTATAAAACATATGAACTTCATTGGTTCTTATATTTGAATACATTTATTTGATTTTCATATTGTATTTAATAACCAAGAAGTGAAAAAAATTATTATATTTAGTAATAAATATACCATAGTAGAAGATAATAATATATTTATCATCAAATAATTATAGTTTTTATTATATTTACCTTTATAATTACATGATAATGAAGTATATATTTGTTCATTTACATGTATATGAATCATGTTTCTCTTTGAATAAAATTTTCATCTCAACATTGAATTTGTTCTAATCACATTTTTTTAAAAATTGTTCATTAACATTTTTCACCATTAGGTGTGAGGAACATTGTTCCCACCAATCCTTATCTACCTAGAAAAGTAATAAAAATATTCATAAGTGTTTTATCCATAATTTCCATCTTATAATTCATGATGAATATAGAGAACTGGGTATATAAGGAAAAATATATGAGTCTAATGGATAAAGTTCTATCTATATGGAATCCTACCTTTGTTAACCGATCAATATACTTTATAATTTAGAAGTAATGGTCACTATCTAGGTATATGTATCCTATTTTACACCAATAAAGTGAAAATATCATTTATCTTAAACTTCTCCATCATGTTTTCAAGTTTATAGAGATTATTTTTCATGGTGTACGATTCCTTATACTTATGTTACTATTGGCAGTAAAAAATGAATCCAAATGAACCTAATGATAAAAAACCAAACCAAGGGTGTATTTTGTTTTTTATTATTCAATACGACTAGTCTGGGAAGCCAAGAGGACTTACAAATCAAATGTTATGGTCATTTGAAATTATACATCTAAAAACGGCCAGTAGAGGCAATTCTAGAAAAAAGAATGGAATTTTTTCAAACTCAAAAGTTTCTTAAAATAAAGTTGAAGACCATCATACTCAAACATTAATGAAGAATTTAATAGTTTTAGAAACTCAAACATTCATAATTATTGTAATACTTTGTGAAGTTTAGATTTTGATGACCATGGTGCTTAAAATACCCCCTCAAGTCGCCATTTGGAGGCACAAACTCACTAAGCTACGTTATCACGTTCTCAATTCATAGAACTCTAAAGAATTTGATGAATTTACATAATTAATTTCCCCCATGGAACAAACTTTCACAAATTTTTTCATGTAAACCCTTCTTTGTGCGGGTGAGTGTTTGAGGATGTTTTATGATACATCTATCCTTGAATAACATTGTTCACCGAAGTTGGTCATTCCTCATGATACAAGAATATTTGAAAAACTCCAATATTTCTTAGAACATAAAATATTCATGAAACAATGTCATCCATATAAATTGGTTCTCTCCATTATTTAAGTAGACATTAATTATGGATTATCATTGCATGAAACATTCTTTTTATGAAACCCTTCACCCTAGCCTCCTACCTTAGTGATCATTGGTCCATACCACAAGGGCTGTTCCCCTGTACCCCCACTTAGGATTAGTGTTGGGATGTGGTCCTGGACCACTATCTTTGTCCCTTCACTATCTTCACTGGCATCCATGAAAGATCAGGGATCACAAAGTGATCTTTTTAGGTCATGTTAATGATATTTTGGGTTGAGGCATTTATAGCCCCAACCTCATTCTATGATGATTCCATTAGTCAGGATAATCCTTTGGTCTCTCTAAAAAACCTTGACTTGTGATATTAATCTTGTTCAATGTCCCTTTTCATGAGTCAAAATAATTAACTTAGTTTCCCAGAATATCTAGAGTAGTAATACATCTCAAGGTATTCATGTTTCCCTCATCATGAGTCGAGATACTCTTCTTGGTCACCTCAAGTATCCTGAATCAAAATAATACCCAATGTATTTATAAAATACCCCCACCTAGGTAAAATGTAAAGTTGAAAAATAAATGTCTATAATTATATAAGTCTCACACCATCAATTTATAGGAATTTTCACCTACAAGTCCTTTCTACATGACATTAAACTATAGTATATCCTATGTTATGAGGAAAGGATTCCTCTAGTGATAATAACAAGACAAAATTTGTGTCCAGAATTAGATTCCATGAGTAATGATTATGAAACAACCCCCAATTAGTCCCCATGATACTCCTCTTTCAATGTGAGATAAAATCATATCTCTCAACCCATTAGTAGGTCTATATATACTCATGACATAAAATAAGGTGGAAATAATGATAAACCCCAATAAAAAGAAACTAGATATATCCCTACATATCCCAAGTTTTCCGCATGGGCCATATACTTGAGTGTAACCCCTAATCATATTCAGCGTCCCATTAGCCAGTTGAGATGCCCATTTGACTCAACATGAGTAACAGAGAATGGTGGTCCAATGCATTATCCTCGTGCATAATGTCCTTACACATAATAGTAAATTGAATCCTTAACATAAGAAATGATCATTGGATATCTTTCATAATAATCATCATATGAATTTTGTGAAAAGAATGAGATTCCTCTTGTGATAAGAATGGGATGAAACCCCCATCCCATGGTAATATTCCTCACATAATCCCCAATCATTCCATGAAAGCTTCTCTGCAACATCTGGGTAACATTTACACATAATCCCCAATTACACCATCCCTTATCCTCATTAGCACTCAAAAAGATTCCAACTTTAGTCTCCAATAAAACCATTAATTATCCTCAACATAACTCAAGTATCTGTCACATTTTAGAACCAATCAAACCACCTATTATCCATAGTATCACCTGGTCATCTTCTAAACGTAAGCCCCAATCACACCATCACTGCTCCATAGTATCCCCATGCAGATTCCACATGTAATCCCCAATATTATCATCGCTACTCATTATTTTCACCCTTTAATAATTCACACATAACCCCAATCACACCAATAAAACTCCTAAATAGTGCCTGGGTGGCTTCCATGTGTAACACCCACTCATACTATCATAGATCCATATCATCACCTAGGTTTTCCCTTGCGTACTTCCCAATTTAGGATAAGTTATAAGACATTAAACTTCATATCACTCACATCCTAGTAAGATAATTTAAAACCCCATAATAAAATCCGTGTAACATGACATTAAAATGTACAAAAAATCATCAACACACAATACTAAAATGTATCCCTACCCTATGTGTCAAATATCCGATACCCCACGTGAAAAAATTATTATGCGTCATTTAATAAAAATGGGATACCTCACCTAAGATTATCTCTCTTAATATCCCAAAATAAAATATGTGTAATACCCCCACCACCCCTTTTGGTCAATAATTTCATAGAACATGCATATTTACCACATGACGTTAAAATTCATAGGCCATTCCTACCACATGGCCTTAAACTCTATTGTCAAACTACATGGTTTTTCATCCCTATCTCCTAATAGAGTGTACAAGAAACCTCTCTGAGGTGAAATCAAAAACCCACCAAAAATATTTTTTCTTCCCTTAAGAGGTGATAAAACATAAATGAAATCATTCCCCTAAGGGAAACACTCACTACTCAAACCTGAAGTCCCCACTAGTCCTTGATACTACAATGTGAAACTAATATATGCTCAACCCGACAAGTGAAAAGTGTATATGGTAAAAATTACCATTATTCTTTACACCTATGAGTGACCATGTGTGATGAGTGTATGTGGAATATTCTATAATGGAATATAAATAAGTTAAATTACCTTAATCTAATTTAAACTAGTGATCCTTCTGGTTTCATAAGAATATCTACCTCATGTGATGAGAAAGATATGCCCTAGGTGATGATCCTAGAAATCCTTATGATATAAGAATATGTTTTATTTCATAAATATTGTTGGATGCCTCATTTAACATATTATAATTTTGATTCTCCATGTATAAGAAGTAAAATATACTAGTGGTAATGGGATTTGGATTCCTTACACCCCCAGTGTATGTTTCCCCATAATTAACATAGGTTAACATGGGTTTTACACTTAAGATACCTCATACAAGAGATTCCCTAAACATTGAATGAGGAAGAATTTTACATATTCCAATCATGGAAAATGTTTAATGATTCTAGGCATACCCAATGTCATCAGCATATTTGATTTTAGGTGTTGGGAAAAAATCCCTCAAGGTATCATTGGAGCATTTTTGAGATAATTGTGTTTATTGACAAAGTGGAGCTCCTTGTTGTGTTTGTTGAAAAATCAAACCATGATGTATAAATTTGATGACAAAGGGGGATTACTTGGTGAGTTTTTTAGTTCAGTTGATGTTGTCAACAATCCATGATTTATTAAAGAACCTCAATCAAGGAATGGATGATCTGAATATAGTAAAAAAAGAATAGATCTAAGGTGGCTCCATTTTCTAGTGTTTACCAAATTTTTTAGCCTCAAAATCATAATATGGAGAAAAGTGTTTTTGGAAAAGGTACTTGCACGCTGGTGTCTTAGATTCTTGGAAACATTCATGCCATATGTTTTTCAACATGAGAACAACATAATATTGGAAAAGAAAGAGGGGCACCCAATTTTTGGTTAAGGCGCGCAAGTGATTAGGGGGAAAGATACTAGGGCGGCTGGAGTTGCGCGTCGAGATGATACTTTCACACAGGAATTCAGGGTATCCAAAATGAATATAAATTGAGTTCCAACCCTCCTTATTTCCAATAGAGTTCAACATTTATAAAATATTAGAGCTCCAGTCGCGTAGGTGGTTCGGTCGCGCAAGTGGTGGTTTGTTCGCACAAGTATAAAGATTCTCAAAAGTTGTGTACCCGTTGATAGTTGAGCACCAATATTGGTTTTTCCATAAAAGGGTGTGAGGCGCCCATGTTCCGAGTTGAATAAGGGGGTTTCGTGCAAGTGGTTAGGTGAAACATGCATGAAAGGTTTTGAGAAGCATGCCAAGCATAGAGAAGCATGCCAGTTATTCTTGGGCTATACGAAAGTTGAAATATTGCCCGGTGCATCCGTTTTAAAGTTGTATTCATCAGTGGATGAAATTGGATCTTCAAAAGAGCATCTACATACAGATGAAGGTGCATTCATTTGTGATAATGAAGGGACCTACAAGTCATTAAACTGTTAGTGGATCTTCTCAAAAAGTAGTGAGCACACTTCTGTTCGGAGGGCAGTGAGATTTCACATCATGAGTGGTTGTAAACCAGGAGGGATAGTGAGTTCTCTCCAAATTTTGTAAACAGTAGTTCACTTTTAGTGGATTTTTTACATCGGCACATTGCCAGTGTATGCTCCTTGGACATATCCCAGTGAGGGTGAACTAAGTAAAAATAGTTGTGTCATGTGCATGCTTTAAGATTCATTCATACTCGACAACGGTAAGGAGATAGAGAAAATGGTTTTGTCTAACAACAAAACAAGATCAAAAAGGGAAGTTGTTTTAGTTTTTCATACCCTAATTCACCCCCCTCTTAGGGTATATAGCCTAGGGAACCTAATAGTAGGTTTCTACCCTATCACAAATGAAAACTGTGTAATTAACTTGTTTCTGTTTCATTATCAAACCAAAAAACAAGATTCATGAACATTTCTCAAATATATGAGGGAGACTAGAACTAGTTAATGAACTCTAAGGAGGAATCCATGGATGTTGGGGCTAACATCCCATAATATTGTTCCAATCAAATATCCATCAACATCAACCATAGTGGTATAGGCCATCTTCCCATAGAAATCGGGAATGTGGGGTACCCACATTGGATGATTCATAACCAGTAAAAGGATGTGGACCACTCTAAGAGAACAACAAGGCTTCACCTAGTTTTCACCCTAGTGGAAGTACCATAAAATAGTTACATCATCATATGTCTAGAAATATCCAATAGTATGATTCAATTTATACAACAAGAATCCTGAATGAATCTATTGAAGGATCCCTTATAACCTCTAATCAATTGATGAGGTGGTTAAATAGGTATATGGGATTGTAGTATAAAATATAAATTTTCGGATAATAGTGTAGTTTATATGTGAATAACTACTCTAGGAATTTTTTGTTAGTTTGGAAAATGATGTTTTCTAGAAATGATTATAATTTTCATGTAGTTTTGATTTTCATTTTCTATAATTAGTAATAGTGTTTTTATTGCTATATCTTCATTATAATAAGTGATGAAATAAATTTAATTTTATTAGTCTCCCATTATTTTATAATTTCATAATAGAACTCACAATTAGACTAGGAATACCATATCTTGTGGACACTCTAGTGTAAAGGATCCATATTTCACTTCTCATAACCCAAAATATTACCATGAAAATTACATGATGTTATATAGGTAGGAAGGTAAATGCAACTACTTTAACATAGAGTTCCTTGAACTATTGAGTAGACTCCACAATCCAAAAATCCTAGACTCGTATTTCATTAACACTTCCCTCCAAATGGTATTAAGTAGCTTATGGCTATTATGATTACCAATTTAGTAACGTTAACCCATTATACCAATTACAACTCCCTAATAATTGAAAGGAATCCCTGAAAATGACCTAACTGAAACATTAACTGTGGGTGCATCTTTACTCAAATAATTGAAGGAATTTTCTGAATTAATATCTACTTTGTGGGATTATTATATAATACATAATTTTTTTTCATTATGTCCTTTTACATTCTAGTTTTATATTTTAAATAAGTTATTGACAATGTCTTTAAAAATATTTATGAATAATCCATTTATTTTATTTTGTCTCACATTCTTGTTAAGTTATTAGTGTTTTTATCTTATTCAAAAAACATTAATCCCATAGATTAATAAACGTGAATCGTACAAAACAAAATAAATATGTAGAGAGATCAAAATCTTTTACCACTTCTTGTTTTATCTATTGGATGATAATCTAGCCATTAAACTGATGCAAATAATTCTTAAAATTGGGATTAGTTCAAGTTGTAACATACCACTTGGATCCAATGTATCTCCTTGTTTTATTTAATCTCAACTCAGGTTATGAACAACCACTTTTCCTTGAAGCACCATTATTTACATGTATTTACTCACACATGGGTGTTGGAAACTTTAGGCATGTGGATATATAATAAAAACCATGAAAATGTTGGCTCGTGCATAATAAAGGTGTGAGGGATAACTCATAGACCATTATATTTAATTTAATAAAAAAAATCGCATAATAATTCCATGAAATAAAAATTAAATTAAATAAAACCCCATAAAATACATTGGTTGGTCAAGATAATGCTCATCCACACATGAAATAATTAAGTATTTAATAAAAAAAGACGATGCTCGTTTCTTTGTGTTTTTTATTGAGACAAATCGCTCTAATAAATAAAATATATTATTAATTCATTCCCTCATTTATATTAATTTTCCATATAAAAAGTCATAAAGATATGCATCTAATATAAATATAAATAAATTAAATAATTGAATATAAATTTACTAAAGTATACGATGTGTTTTGGTGAAAACACAGTGTGTACCCCCTCTAAACAACACAGTGTCATATATGGTCTTTGTATTATACCATAAACATACACAGAATCTACCATACATTGAATTTCATGGTATTATATGGAGTGTAGTTCTGTGAGTCATTTAAAGTATTCAAATCAACCTTTATGAAACATGATAGACCTTTAATATGCACACCGTGTACTTCTAGAAATGAGTTTAAATTGCATCACATTTATATGATGACCATACATAGTGTGTAGTTCCAAAATCTCAATGAAATTAATTAATTTAAGAATTAATTATTTGAAAACCCATATGACATAGAGTAAACCATCCCCGCACCATGTTGTGCAGTTTAAGGCTATAATTAATTACCATTCTATTTAATTAATTCACATGGTGTAAAACCTGGCTTAATTAGTACTCCTTGTGGATAGGTATAAGTTTCACAATCTATACATCCTACTACATATTATGAATTTTGTTCTCTATCCAACCACTAAACACAAAATGGGACTTTTGTGATATTTATGAATATTTACGAGTTACATAATGTGTATTCTAGCTACACACCATGAAATCTCATCTATACCATGTTCCTTAGTTGGCGGTCAACACCTGGTGTGTAATAAGTACATGTTGAGTATGTTGACCACGTAGCATACACATTTCCCACAAGGTGAAACTGTGTGTGTTACAGAGCAAGTACATCAGTTATACACAATGTAAGACATCAAGATGTGTTCCATCTATTATGTTCAACACATGTTGTGTAATAATGTCACATGATATTATTTCACATGACGATTCATAATTTACATGACTAATCATAGTGCAATGAACATGGGTACAATATTTGTATGTTTCTATTACACACTATGTTTCTTTTTTATCCATATAGAGTCTTTAAAAACTCTTGATGGTATCACAAATATTTCTTCATATTTTCAGGGCATGTTCTTGTTCATATGAATGTAAACAAACAAATTATATAAACATTAAAAATCCTGAATAAATGAAATTGGAAATGAAAAAATAACATCATATTAAAAAATCAATCAATGAATAATAAATAATTATAAATTAATATGTAAATGCTATGATATCAGTTTAAGGTTGTGGGGGAACAATAGAATTGGTTTAGTATATGCCCAAAAATGGTATTCCATCAGTTTCCTTGGATTAATAGTTACAAATAGATAATATAAACACTATAAGAATAAAATATAGGATATTTTCACATATAATTTATAATTAATTTATTTCCACAAAAATTAACTCTACTTTGAATTATTTCCTTATTGAATTGTTTGAACAAACTTTTCATACCATCTTTACGATAAAGGATCCATGTATAGAATACCTCTAATGGAATCCACACATGATCCATGAATCTAAGAATGACAATATTTGAACTCTAGGTTCTAGCTTGGAGGATCCAAATGACGTTTTCATTCAATGTTGACCACAATAAGAATTTTTCACACTTGAAAGACTCTCTCTTATTCTATCAATCTCTGCAGTGGGAGGAGGGGAATATAAGAAATCCATTCATGAGAGAATTCTAGATAAATCACTCTCAAGTATTGAGAGAATTTTCTTGAGAGTATATATTGTACATAACAACATCTAAACCTATAAAATATGTAATCAGGATTATATATATAGGTTATAGATTGGTTAATTCCCAAAGTCCCTTATCTAATCTTGTAATCCTAAAAAACCCGCAAGTTAAATAATAATAATAATATTATTATTTCCTTGATGTGTGAAAAACTCACGAATATTTAACTATAGTTTCTTTTGAACCTTATACATAAACCATCAATCCTCCTTATAAATTTTCAAACCTTGAATAATAAAACTTTATTTAAATAAAGAAATTCTATTGTATTATTCATTCAATAAATAAATAATTATTATATATGTTTAATGAAAAATAAATTTTAATTTAATATTATTGTAACTAAATTAATTATTATTTTTTACTTTATGAATTAACAAGAGATAATTAATTATTATATAATCATTTAACTATTATTACCTTGCAAATAATCATTTATATAAAATTCAAATCACAAATTTATTATTTCAAAATACCAGTGATTCAATTAATATAATAAACATATCTTAAATCATTATTAAACCATACTTTAGTAATAATTTAAATTCCCACTATTAAATTCAAATTGAATTTAACTGAGATTATTCTAGATACACATAGTGTGTGATCCTCTAAGACTCTTTCTCAATGGCATTAGGAAAACTTTCCTAAAGTCCAAGATCAACATCTAGAAACATGACAAGGAACCCATAAAGAAAGAAGTTAATATCAAAATGGAAATAAACTCTTAGTGATACTCAGTTTATAACAAAGTCCCTTTCTGTCGATATCTCATCAAGAAGGTAGTATACTTCATGTCATAAACCTATATTCATGATTTATCATTCACTGACATCCTTAAATTAACACATTGATATTCTACTATAATATTGGATTTTTCATATTGTTCCATTTCAATTAAATTTCTATAGATATCTACATCCATTAACATGGATGTGTAAAATCCTTTCTTTACTTATTTATTGATGTTATATCATTTGTGAAACACACAAAAAACCTCACTTAGAGTATATGTTGACATAGTTTTCATCAATATGTCAGTGTATGATACTCATAATATCCATTAATAATAATCTCTATTCAAAGGAACAATTAGAATTTTCAAAGATAGGAATATCCAATGACATGTATAAACATATAGAATAACCATTAGTATGTCTGTTCTCATAATCTTCTTTCTTGGAGATTACCAAGTGTAAACATCAAAAGATGAATTCTCAATGTCTTATAAGCTCCCTACACCATGTAGAATGCATCAATTTTTTCCCTTCAAATAAATTTCACACATCCATAAAATATATTTTTAATAATATTATCATAGTACTTAAAGGTTCTCATTATCGAGAAGAATAATTATAACCATTTTATTTCATAAATACTCTTATATAATTATCACATTAATTTTAGATAGAAGAACACTCATCATGTGATAAGATGATTATTAATATTAATGTTCATGAAGATAATGGTAATTTAAATTACTTATTAGTTTCTTTTATATGCTAACTCTAACATTAACTACAATACCTTTAATTGGTGGTCCATAAGGTCACCAATTTTTCTATTATTGGAATTTTCATGTAGATAACTAGGGTTGTGGTTGTCTTTGAAAATTTTATGGGGGTCCATCCACCACCATATATTATAAAGATCTTTGAAAATTATAAATAAAATAATATATAACTTCTAAGTGGCCCTAATATCACAAAGATAGTATAATAGTCATTGGATAACACTATATGGATGAAAAATACTAGTACCAGATGCATGAGATCACTATGATAGTCAACCAATGTATTGATGTGTTCTAAATAATATAGGTAGTTGAACTCTCCTATTCCCTAATAAGGTACTCACATCTTTATCATATATAATAATCATCTAATTTCAAACATAAGATTAATCTAACATATATTCTATAAACATTATTATATTTTTTACCTTTGAATATGTTTTTGATATTTGTTAAGTCACATGGAATTAAATCTTAAGTCACAAAAAACACTCAAAATGTTCTTACCTCAACTCCTTATCTATAATCTAATCATGGGAATAATAGATAAGGATTATGATTCAACAAATAAAATCTTTATAAGACACTGAAACACCCTGGGAGTGGAGGGGTGAATTAGGATGTCAACAATAGATTGTAATGTGATGGATCTTGTTCCCACATTGGTAGGAATATGTTAAACCCATATGATGGATTAGAGCAATGATAAAACAATCACATGAAAAAAACCAAACACAACACTTTTACATGGTTAACCAATAAGGGTTACGTCTAAGAAGCATACACTAACAGTGTGTTAGATGTACCAAAATTCAATAATCTTTACTATCTGTGGAATACAGAAGTTTGGTGATAGTCAATTTGTTCCACACACACTGCCTTTTCAAGAATTAATTGATAAATCATTGTGTCCCTCATAACACATCTGTCGACTCCCCGTGGCCCACCGCCTTGGGTGAAGTCTTACTCAGTTTATTGACTTGAAGGTCCCTTCAACGAATTGGCATTAATGTATTTTTCCCTAGCTTAGAACAAAACTCTACATGCACCACAAACCTAAGTTGAAGAACTCAGAAATCATTGTCCACATAAACTGGATAATCGAAATTTCCTTTTGTGAAGCTCCTTCATGAAGCTCAATCCTTCTCTAAGCACCCATACCATCAAGGAATTACATGCCTTAATTAATCTCACATAACTTCATGGAACTAACTTTCTTTGCAAAGATCACTAAGTCAGCAATGAATACCCCATCATCGTAAAGTAACATTTGAGAAAAATCATTTATTATTATTCAAGACTTGTAGTCATTTCGTGAATCTCATGTTCACAGAAAAAACCAGATTCACGAAGCAAAATCACAGAGCTTTCCTATCTTTTCAAAATCAGAGCGATTATCCTCCTTTATGAAATTTTTCATTCCAAATGAAAAGGCATAGCCTCATGTTTATAGGATCATTTTTTTGTGAAGTTCCACCTCCTCTTTATGGATTTTTTGGATCTTTCAAAAATATCTTCTCAGCGCTCCTCCCTTAGTGAATCTCCCAGGAAATTTTTTGAACATGATTCTCATAATAATCACAGATATTTCTATCAAAACCCTTCATAGAGCTCGTCATAAAACCAGATCATTATCTCAACAACCACAAAGATCCAATTCTCATAATCATGAAGAACACCATATCTGTTTGTCATGCCTGTCGTAATCGCAAAGCACACCGTCAGAATTCTTTAAGCCTTCAAAAAACACAACTCTTATATCCCACCTTCATGAAACTCATGAATTTTTTATATTTTCATAAATCCTTAATTAAATACCACTTTTTCATTGAAATCCATCCTCCAAATTTTAGACCCCGTGAATTTGGAAAACACTAGGAAATTGTACCACCTTCAATACTATCTTTTGCATGAACTATAAATTACCTTTCATTTCAATTTCCTGAATAATCCATGTAAGGATTGAAAATAAAAAAATAAATTCCATTTCCATCAAAGGAATCACCAGTTCCAACAATCTCTCGCTTTGGGTTTGTTGGAAGTCTACAGATAAATTAAATAGAGCACCCTCCACAATCAAAACCTAATACGCAAGAATAAACTCATCCATCACTCTAAGTCTACAAGAGAAATGCTCAATGTATAAATAAATAGAGAAGACATGAATTGTGTTCTTGTGTGTTCTAATGAAATCTATGACTGTTTCCTCATAACATAGGATTGTTTTCTCTATTCAAATTCCCCCCTTTTGTAACTCATGAATTTCAATTTTCTCCCCCACTTTAGAATTTTTGACTTTCTCTATTATCCATCTTTCCTATAACCATAAAAACACTTCATTATCATCCTTTGAGTCATTGAATTTCTTCATTTTATCCAATGAGTTTATATAATATCCCCCATTGGGAATAAAACCAAGGAACCAGATATTGACTTGTAGAGCTCAAGAACATACTCCCAAAGATTGTATCTCCCCCATAAACCTGTAGCACTTCCACAAACAGAATTAAATATTTTAAACAATTGGGTAGAGGGGAACAGACGTAATCTCTTCATGCATTGGGAGGTGGTTGAACACTGAGGTTCAACTAATTATTCTCAAAAACCTATGCAGAAAATGGCTTGGTCAGTATGCCATCAACTTGATCATCAGTGCCAAAGTAGTCCATTTTAATCATTCCTTATTCATCCTTTTCCTTGATAAAGTGATATTTGATTACAATATGTTTTATACAACAATTCTAAATAGGATTCATCATAAGATAAATTTCTCTATTGTTATCATAGTAAATCACCATCGGTTGTTTCACTTCATCACCAATGCCCGTGATTTTTTTTATCAAGTATATTTGAGTGCAAGCCTTTGTTGAAGAGATATAATAATCTTCAGTAGTTTTGAGAGAAATGATTTCTTATTTTTTACTCAACAATCCCAAGCATTTATTTCTAATAAAGCATGCTCCACCACTTTTGGACTTTCTATTAACCATATCTTCAGCCTAGTCAGTATCATAAAAATCCAAGAATTGATAATCTCTTCCTGTAGAAACATATAACCCATAATTTTTATTACCATGAATGTACCTCATGATTATTTTCACTACTGCCATATGTTCTTCATTCAAATTACATTGAAATCGATATACTAATTATGTTGCAAATAAAATATATGTCCATGTCACAGTCATGTACAATAAGCATCCAACGATTCTCATGTACAATGTGGGATCTATAGATGTCCCATCCTCATGCTTTCCCAATTTAGTTCCATTCACAATTGGGGTTGACACTGGTTTCGATTCAGGAATATTTAATTTCATCGATAGATCTCCTGTATACTATTCCTAAGAGATAAAAGTGAATTCATTATAATGAAACACTTTTAGCCCTAATAAATATGTGATTTCACCAATCATTGGAATTTCAATTTCTTATTTCATGTGATTGGGAAATTCATAAATGGATCCATACCTACTTACACAGAAAATAATATCATCAATGTACACCCATACCACGAACTAATCTTTTTGATAATTATTGACATAGAGATTGTGATAGACTTTTCCTCTTTTGAATTTAATTTTTTCAGATAATAATCAACCAAGAGTACCATGACCATGTATCCTTCTTCAATCCATAGATATATTTCATTAGTCTAAAACCTTTATTTCATAATTTCCAAGATGAAAACCCACTGGTTTTTCTATATAAACTTCTTCTTCAAGAATGCCATTTAATAATGTGTTTTTGACATCCATTTGATACACTTTGTGTCCTATTTGAATTTTCATGGCTAGAAAATGTTTGATTGAATCCAATCTAGACACAGGAGAAAATTTTTCTTCAACATCCAGACCATAAATCTAGGAATATACTTTACCCACAAACCAAACCTTATTTCATATCACATTACCATGCTCATCGTAATTGTTTCTTAAAATTCCACTTTATACTAATCACCTTATGACATACAGGTCTCTTTTCTAGATCCCATGTTTGGTTCTTGTCGATCTATTCCAAATAATCATTCATGTCTTTAACCCATTATCCATCCTTTGCAGCTTCTTTAAATGATGATGGTTCCACTACTGAAAGAAATAGCGATTGTGCATTATTCCTCGTTTCCTTATTTTCGTGGGTGTAGTTAAATCCTCGATGATATTGAATTAATGAATATCTGCTCTTTGATATCTCATATGAGGTTTTGTTGGATTTTATTCATCCAAAGTTTCTTCATCTGATTATTTATCTAAATACAGATCATTTTGGGACCTATTAAATTTATTCACACCTTCCTCTACTTCTTCATTTGAATCTATTCCATGTCCCCTGTCTTCTATGTCATCAATAACATCAGTATAATATCCCCTCATGGTATCTTTGGTCTCATCTTTGACTATATTAATATCACTACTTTCCACACCTTTTATGAGATTCTTATTAAAACACTTGTAGGATTTTATATTCACTAAATATATGAAGAATATTCCTCCATCATATACATCACCATATTTTCCCTAATTTCCTTCTTTTTTATGATAAAAAATTTACTTCAAAAAATAGAAAATAATTCAAAGAGGGATTCCTTCTATGCCACCACTCATACTATGTCTTGGTTTCTCCCATATATAGTCATGTTTGATTTTGAATATTCACCATAGCTTGAACAACTCCATTCTAGTAATGATGAGGGATACGACTCTCAATCCATATAGTTTAGGCCATATAGTTCATCTTTCAATTCCTACACTCAATAAATACATTTTTTGTGAGATTGTCACAAAATAAACCTCATGTAGTATTCCATGCTTCTCTAGGTAATTTTCATACTCGGTGGAGGTGTATTCCCCACCATTGTAAGACTGTAGAACTTTGATTGTCCATCCAGTATCATTCTCAGTGATTCTCCAACAAGTTTTCATGCAGTCATGCACATGATAATTACTGTGTATAACCATCACACAAGCCATTATACTATAATCATCAATGAGAAGAACAAAGTAACATTCTCTATGAGTTATAGCAACATTAATCAGGGCACATGAATCTGTATGGATGAGATCAAGAAGATTTTGATGCCCTTTTCTTCTTCGGCTGATATGAACTACTGACCATCTTTCCTCTTATGCAGGAATCACACATCACTTCCCATTCATGTTTCATATTGGATATATCTATGACTATATTCATCATAGATATATTTAATATGTACTATTGATTAATGTGCCCTAACCTCCAGTTCCATAGGTCATTTTTTTCTTCAATAGTTAGATATAAGATATTCTCTATGCTATTATCCCAGTACAAGTTTCCATATGTTGTGAAACCTTTCAGGAGATAATTCCCTATCATTCCCTTTATAGTGAAGCCTTTTTGATTGAAATTCACTATAAGTACTGAGTCACATAGATGAGTCACACTATGGAAATTGTGATGCAAACCATCCACATAAATAACTTTAGTATTCTTCAGCTCTCCATTAGCTAGTTTAGTACTTCCACTACATTTTATCTTCAAAGAACCATCATTACCGAACCTTGTAGTTCCATCCGCCTTTTCTTAACATTCGTTAATAGGTTTTCATTTCTTGTCATATGGGATAATCACCCACTATCAAGAATCTTTGTGTTATTGTTCTTTATATCTTTGAGAGCTACTTCTGCAAGGTTGGATTTTTCATTTTTTTCTCTTTCTCATCTATGAAATATTATATTGAGTAAAGGATAGGGATGGCCTTTCAAATCTCTTTTCCTCATGCACCGATTCTTCATATTCACACTATTCTTCTAAAGGAGAAAATATGTTTGAAATAGAAATAGTTTTTGGTCGGCAAGTATTGAATTTTTTTCATGTTTTGTATGAATTTCACATGTCATTCCAATTCCTACAGTACAAATCTTTATGAAAAAACTTAAAAAAAAATCCATAGAAATTATTTCTTTTATAATAAGCAGGATAGTAATTTTTTCTCCTTTGTTGAACACCAATCTCTTCCCTATTCAGATAACTCCTTGGATCTTCACAATATGACATGGTATGGCTCAAATAGCCACAATATTGACATTTCATAAGAATAAATGTCTTATTATTTAGATTCCTCCTTATGTATCCTTTCTTTGGAAATTTTTTTAGCTTGCTATCATTTCTGGATACCTGAGGATATTTTTCAGTTCTTATTTCAGTTTCAATTGAGGGTTTCATTTTCATCACTTCATGTACCTTTTCAACATGTAAAACTTTCATCTTACCTTTATTCAAGACCACTTTATTCACAACATTTGGTGTTTTGAGGTCATAACCGATTACATTGTTTCCCATTAAATTCGGGTCTTTGATCATTCAAAAACTTTTCAACTCTATCAGAACCTCATTTTTCTCTCTCTGACAGGTCAGTATATAAAAACCTTCAAAATTGTATTTTGGTCTCTGTTTCTTTTTAAATGGATTCCCTTTCAAGTTTACTCTTAATAGCAACAACTTCTTATTCAAGACACTCAATAGTCTTGGAATTATCTTACAGTTTGGTGGTGAGGTCATTGATGACCTTTGGTTTTTCTTCAATTCTCGTCTTTAGTTCCACTACATCATATATGATTTATAGGTTTATTGATTGTAATTTCACTACTTCTTATTGTCATTCAATTTCATCCACAAGATGATCAATATGGTCTGATAATTCTTCCACAAATTCTCTTCTATTTTAACATTTTTTTCTTTTATTCTCAATCTTAACAAGATCATCCTTAAGTTATAACTTTATATCAGCATTAGTACTCAACTGATGATCTCTGGATTTATCTTTTGATAGTTCTCACTTCTCAATAGTAGCCATCATAGATGCTTGGATTCCAAATTTAAACTTTGATTATTCTTCCCCAATGAATTAATTATCATCATCATTTTCTTCATAGACAAATATATTTTTCTTTAGTTTCTTTCTATATTTGATGTTTCCATTTTGAGGAACCTTTTCTGAGGCTTATTTGAGATCTCGGATTCACCTTCATCATCATCGATCTTCCTTGAGAACTGAGAAGCTTTGTGCCCAAATCTACCACAAAAAAACATCCAAGTGTAGATTTCCTTCAAAAATACCTTTTCCTCTATTGAACTTCTTGGAAAATTGGGTAACGAATTTTTCTTCCTCATTGTCTTAATTAACACTATCTCCTAAAATCATGATTTTTCCATGGATTTGAATTCCATTTCCTTGTTGAAACCTTTCTTCACATCATCTGGCTTGACACTCATTTCATAGGAGTTTAGAATACTTAGTAGATCATCCAGAGAAAGTTTAGACAAGTCCATTTCCTCTAGGGCTAATAGTTTCGTATTGTAGTGTGGTGGAATCCTTCTCAAAATCTTCTTCAAAATGTCGATGTCTTTGATATATTTGACAATCCCTAGAATTTATCCCACAACATTAGTAATTTTATTGAAGAATGAATATTCATTTTCATTAGGATGCATATTCAGAACATCAAACCTGTTATGAAAAATATGTAGATTCAGATCCTTCACTTTACTATCACCTTCATAGATATTTTCTATTTTTTCCCACATAGACATTACTGAGGTGAAAATAATCACCTTAAGATAGATCTAATCAGAAAGAATATTAGTGATGGAATTATGTGCTTTGTATTATTCAGCAAGAATTCTTCTATCGAAATCAGTCATAGACATCCCTATAGGATCATTTACTTGTATTCCTTGTGTAGTATAAAAAGAGAACTTCTATTCTAAGAGATATTAGATTAGATCATATCCTATTAATCCAGATCTGAAGGTTTCTTCTATAAAATAGGTGAACTCCCCTAGAATTCATTGTATTCTCCATGATAGGAAGGATAAATAGATTTACCACCAACAACCATTACCACTAATACCACTTGTAAGACCCTGCAAAACCCTGAGAGAGGACGTGTGAATCAGGGTGTCAAATTTTTCATTTAAAGTGATGGATCTTTTACCCATGTTGGTAGGAAATATTTAAACCTATATGATGGATTAGAGAGATGATAAAACAATCACATATAGAAAGACAACACATCAATTTTACTTGGTTCACCACTAAGGGATATGTCCAAGGAGAATTTGTCAATAGTGTGTAGAACATATCAAAATCCAAAAATCATCACTAGCTTTGGAATATAGAAGTTTGGTCACTATCACTCTATGTCTGGCACACTTACTTTATAAAAATTTATGGATAGCTCACTATGTCCCTCAAAACACTTCCATTGACTCCCCTAGCCCTGGGTGAAGTCTTACTCTATTTATCAACATGAAGGTCTCTTCAATGAATTAGAATTGATGTCTTTTTCCTGGAATTAGCACAATAAGCTTCTTGAACCACATACCTGAGTTGATGCATTCAGAAATCCCTACCCACATAATCCTGATAATCAAAATTCCTTTTCATGAAGCACCCATACCTTCGTGGAAAAACCTACCTTCATGAAGCTCACTTGCCATTATGAAACTGACTATCATCACAAATCTCACTGAGTCAATGCGAAATACCCCCTCATCGCAAATTTCCCTTTAAATAAAATCATTGAACATTAGTCAATACTTATAGTCTTTTCGTGATGCTCAAGATCACAGAGAAAGCTAGATTTACAAAGAGAAATCATTGATCTTTCCTTTATTCACGAAATCAGTGTGATTCTCCTCCTATATGAATTTTTTTCATCACAAATAAAGAGGGGTAGACTCATTTTTATAGGATTAATTGTTCATGAAGCTCCACCACATCTTTAGGGATTTTTCAGATCTTCCAAAAACATCTTCTCAGCGCTTTTCCCTTCGTGAAGCTCCATGGAAATTTTCAAATCATGATGCTCATTGTAATCTTCATTTTTTCACAAAAACCCTTCATGTTGTACGTCTTAATCACAGAGCATTCTTTTAATGCCATGAAAATTATTTAGGCCTTCTAGAAATAAAACTTTTGTATCCCATAATCACAAAACTCGTGCATTTTTTCATATTTTCATAAAGCCTTCAATAAATGCAAATTTTTTCATTGAAATCCATCCTATAAATTTTGGACCCCAAAAATTTGGTAAACACTGGGAAACTGCCCCACCTTTAATACTATTGTCTTTTTGAACATTAAGTTCCCTTTCCTTTCTACCTTCTAGATCATCCAAGTGATGATTGACAAAAAACTCAAACCACACTCCATTTTCCAAAAAGAACATCCCTAGTTCCAACACTCTTATATAGAAAAATTGCATTTTTAGATGTATAATAACTCTCTATTATTCTCTTCAATGAGTATCATATATAATAATTCACTCAAAAAATAACTTAGAAAGTCATTTTATTAATCATATATTCATCTAAAAATCTCATATAAATATTTCACTATTGTATAATAACAACTAGCAATAATATTATTATCAAAGAATCATGAAACTCATAAGTTTTTCTGCCATTATGAAAATAAAACCCCAAATCATCAATTATTAACATGGAAGATGAGTTAAAAAACACACTTATACCTTGATAGACTCAATAAGTACCAAACACTTCCATATTTTATCCAACCATTATAACAAATTTTATATTTAAAGACATTTTCTAGCTAAAATTTAGGAATCTCTCATTAAAAAAATCAGTATTTGTTTCAGGGTGGTTTTTAAAAAAAACATCACCAAATATATAAAAGATAAAAAAACATGCTTCCCCCCTCCCCCTAAATCCTCTTCCCCTAGAAGGACAAAATGTGATTCTAGCCAATTGAATCATCTTTACCAGAAATTATCATGAAGATCCTCTTATTATTAGTGGTTTTCAATATGCATGTGACACTATCATTCCAATATTGTAAAAGAATATTATATAAATATGATTTTTTGAAATTTAGGGTGTTTTTCAATTTTGGATTATTTATTTTTTGAAAATATTCTATATCGCATTTTTACTATAAATCTAGTCATGAAGTCTATATATATTTGGTGGATCTTATTTACTGAACAACACATGGTGACAACATGATTAAGAGTAACCATGTACACTAACCTTATATAGATTTTTATCTTATTAGTAATCATATATATTTATTTTACTAAGGGGAAACCATGGAATATATTCTTAAGCTTGGGAAATTTATTTTAGTTGTGTCACACTATTGGTGAATTATTATGGGTAACCATGTAGTCTCACTCAACATTGGGTGTTTTATCTTCAGTGACTTATGCATGGTTTGGAGAAGATTGTTGGATATCAAAGTGAAGTAATGCAACTCAATTCTAGTGGAAGTTTCATGGTTGGAACATGATTTGGTAAACCAATTGAGCTACCTAGAATTAGCATTTGTGAATTTTCACCTATAAAACTAATTGATTTATCCCTAATTTCTCTCCCACTCTTCTCATTTTCATTTAGTTGTATAATGTAGATCCCAATAGTTTAATCTTCTTCTCCCTCCTTGTTTCTAAATCCATTTTCTCATGGATTTCATGTTTATTTAAAAGGTAAACTCCTCTTTAATCTTCATTCATATCCTCCTCTCCTTCTGTATTCCATTTCCACTTGGTTATTATTATTTCATGAACCCTAATGGTTTATGAAATTTAACCGATTGTTAGGTTTATTCTAATCCTAAGGCTTTAGATATATTGGTCATGTATAGGGTGTATTCTTATATGGTTTGGTTTTCATCATTGATGCAATACTGATTCCAGTAATTTAAGGTTGTTTTTTATTTAATCATTTTATAGGACATATAATGTGATAATTGGTTTTTATAAATTCATTTAATATCCATTTATACCCATATATGATACCATTTTTGGTTTTTTAAAATGATATTAATATTTTCTACACTTTGTATAATGTGGCTTCCTTGTTTTTTAGTTCATAATTTCTAAAATAATCGTTTATGCATTCCAATTGTTCATATAAATTATTGAGATTTTTTTATCAAATAAATTTTTAGATAAAATAATTTTTGTGAATTAATATTGATTTTCTAAGGATTTTAATCAGGTTTTGAAAGGTTTTTTAAAAAAAAAGATTTATTTTTTCTTTATAATGTTATCCACGAGAATTATTAGTCTCTTTTGTTCGTTATAATGTTTATATATTTGCTGGTTTATAATAAAATTTTTATAAAGATATATATGGATTTTTGTATTAAATATAATATCTAAATATTGTTTCCATGGTTGAATTTTCAAAGGATGTTTTATAACATCGTTTCCAAGTTTGATCTAAATTCATATTTTTCAGTTGATAAATGGTTTTTCTTAATGCTTCTAACACCCTTTAATTGAGCTCATTTTATTATATCTTGAATGAAATTTTTCCTATGATGTATGAATTGATTTAATATTTTATGTATGTATAAAAGTGAAAGGGTTTAGTTCTTAAGATGGTGATAAAGGTCAGATGATGAATTATTTGTTAATTTTTTAATATCAATAAATGTGATAATAATTTTTATTACATGATATCTACCCTAAACTTGGGTTATGTCATGAAAAATCTAGGTAGCTATGTGAGAGAAGTAGATTATTACTATACTATGATATATTACTATAATTTATAATCTCTCAGATTGTATGTCATTCCCTAGCTCAAGGATTTCCCCTGATGAGGCATGGTGAGAGTTATTTAGTACGTTATTATTTCTTTTAGGAACGTGATATATGTTGGTAGTTAGTTCATAATGAGTAATCCTAGAATAAATATCACATTTGGACCTATTGTGTTTTCCCTGTTTCTTTTCTCTTATGTTTATGATTATATACTAAAGATTATTATTTTTTAATTTTCTTATATCCACTTATTTTCAATTTAATTTCATGGAACCATTAACATTATTGTTTTTTACTCATAATCAATTTATTTGATATTATGATATCATCTTGATTACATTCCTTATTTATTTTATAGTTTCTTTATATTTCAACTAGATTCCAAGAGGGGTTTTTGAGATATGTTTTGAAAATATGAATTAGGGTATTGTTTTTTCATAAACACAAAATTCTACATTATAGAGTTATACAGTGTTTTCTTTTTGTAGTGATAGTTCTGATTTTGATTTACAAAAAATGGTATATGAAATAATGATATCAAAAGAAAGATAAATTACTGTATTAATTTAATAAGTATGAAATAATCATTTTCAATCTTAAAAGAATTTTTTTATATATAATGTTTTTACTATATGGATATGATATGGGTTGAAACATTCTTCAAAGTAAAAGTGAAATTCTTGATAACCTTACATATTCTATTATGAAATCCAAATTTATAAATAATGTTCAGACTACCCTCTATGAAATGTATTATAAAAATATATTTTTAAAATTATTGATAGTATCTGAATGGATACATTTTTCTGATACTCTATACACACACCTTCATGAGTTTGTAGATTTTTTGAATTGATATAGGTTATCAGGTTTTGATCTCATATTAGATATTGTTTTCATGGTTAAATAATGGATGTTTTGTGATATGGAGGCGACCTTATGTCAGAGGGAGGTGATTTTATGGTGGTGTGTGTTTGTGTTCTATTCAAGTGATTCATGTATCATCCAATTCAAAAACCTGTATTTATATTTTTATATCATTTTTCTAGATCCTATAATGGATTATTTTCAGATGTTTTATATTTTAATTTATTTTGGTTATTTATTTTTATTATGGGATGTTTGGTTAGTTTTATTATTTTAAACTACTTATTTCTAATCCATATAATTCCAATATATAGTTGAACCATTTCGAACTATTAGAAAATATTTTTGTCATGTTTGTTTGTATTCTATGGAAAAACTTTTCCTACTATATTGTATTTTATTCTTCGGTGCTTGTCTCTAGCCCATGGTGATTTAGAATGCACTTTGGGACTTGTGGAAGGCTGAACTGGGTGACATGGAAAGTTAAATGAGGCCAATTTTTTTTAAAATGGTATTAGAGAACCCTATTTTTATTTATGGGAGTCTTAGTATTATGGTGATATGATTGTGGGGAATTAAGAGGTATGGAATTAGTAGGTTCCTCGTCACTTCCTTCCATGGTGAACCTTGATTTCCCATGGGTATTCAGGATGTGTGTCTTGAGTATTGATTTCATTTAAATTATTTTTTATGTATTTTGATGTAAACTGATGGTGATTTGACCCACATTGGTGTTTTATATGTTATTATGGGGATTTAATTTTTATTTTATTATAAAAAATTAAAGTGGAACCACTAGTTCATAACTGGAACATAGTTTAGATATCCATGAATAGAAAATGTGGAGGACCCTAGATACCTTCAAGTGATTATCATGTGGTTAGATCATGGTATGAAAAACCACGAATCCAATTTGTATATAGGCATAACACCTGTAATATTTTTTGACATCTCCAACCATTACATTGTGGGTTTGGGAGTTAGGGGTGCTCAAAGGAGGCTCTAGTAGGGTTCAGTGGTGTTTAGAGCGGAAATTCTACTGCAATGGGTAATTCTGGATGTGAATATGTATTCACAACATGACATGTTGTTTAGAGAATGGAGGATAATGATCATGGATCAAAATTATGAAAGTTGATTATGTTCTTAATTGACTCATGTGAAATAAAAGTCTATAATGTTAATTAATTCAAGATTGAGGTGCTATAAAAACCATACATGTTCATTTTGTCTATAGTTTTAGGTATTCGCGACCTAAGATAGATTCATGGCGTGAATTGGATGTACTCAGGAAGACTAACAACATAAACCGGTGATTCATGTCATTAGTCTGCCAATATATATCTTTTTTATAAGTTCAGGGGCTCTCAATAATTCTTTCATTCATCTCTCATTTCCATTTAACCAAGGCTAAAACATACTTGAGTTTTTTAGTATATTTCGTACCCCTTCCTCCTTTATTGATCCTTTGCTTCTGAATGTTTATCTATGGGTATCCACAGTGAGTAAATTATGTTTTCCCCCCTCAATTTATCAAGATACCTCTTAGGAATTATTGGTGGTAATGTTGTTTTGGTTCAGTGGGTTCTTGGGGATGTGATTTTGATAATCCTTTATGTTATTCAAGTTGATTCAAGGTTTCCTTGTGTGTTTGTGATATCCCAAATGTTTATCCTTCACTATGTTGTTCACTGTGAATTAGAAATCTTCTTTGAGGTAGTGGATCCTTATCCTTTCCTTATTTTTATGCCAATGTGGGGAATTCATGCTTTTATCATCCTTTGGTTTGATAGAAGGGTTAAACAGAATAATATAAATAACTGGATAAATATAATTCTATTGGGAATGTAGAGAAATAGAATGTTTTTTTTACTTTTGATGATAATGATTTTGAGAGTATACATTCTTATTTCCATTTCTAAAAAATATAGTTGTTGGGAGAATTTATAATGTTTTATTTCACGTGATTATGGAAACCTTATTATGCTGATTGTTTGATCTCACAAATAATAAAAGACTAAGAATATATGTGTGGATAATGAATTGGTTTCCCTAGTAAAAGTGGATTTTTTTTGGGAATAAAACTATTATGTAATGAAGTAAATTAAATAAATCTGTTACTGAATATGAATTGTGGTAAATTATAGAATCCATTATGTGCTATTATGTTTTGTTTATCTTTCTGTGAATTTTTTTGGATGTGTGAACACTATTAGGGATTATTTGGTGATGGTGGGGGAGATATTGGGTTTGAAATTTCGTGGGAAATAGTTTGATTATTTGTTGGAAAATGATGTGATTTGAGCGGGTGTGTGGTGGTTTTATGTGTGGTTATTATGGTGAGATGGCTAGGTTATGGCGTGATTTCTTGGATTATGTTGTGTTGTGGCAGTGGTGTATAGGAGATACATGAGGTTTCATGTGGTGTGTTTGTGTTATTTTCTCAGTTAACCATGGAATAAATTAAAATGATGAAAAATTAAAAAAGGGTTGGTAAATGAATAATCATGGGATGAAATTGATGATTAAAAATAGGATTAAATTAAATAAATGATAAACTAATGTTTTTTTAATTTCGATGAATGGATTAGTAAATGATAGTTAGTAGAAACTACTTAAAATCATGATGTGGGGGATCCTATGGCAAAAAGATGAATTGTGATGTTGTGTGTGGTGGTTGTGTGGTGTGACTCATTTAGTGGTGGTAGAATTTGTGACAAATATCATTTTTATAAATGGTAGTGATTTGGAGTATTTTAGTGAAGTTGATTTTAACCCATAGGTTGAGTAATGTGTGATATTTTTCTGTTATATATTTTATTGTTATTTCTATATGCACCCAACCAGAGTTTCAAAACCTTAGAAGAACCCAAATGTTGTGGGTTTCAAGTGTTTCTCAAAAACATCTAGGCTTGTGGTGATTTGTATGGATGGATACCACCTCTTCACCACTCTCCCATTAGCAGAAGTGATGGTAAAGATTTGTATCAGATATTAACCAACGATGATACAAGTATCTGTTGGATATCACCAAATGATGTTGATAATGTTATAAGCAGTGGGGGAATGAATGGTATAAAGAGAGCATATGGTTTATGACCTTCATTTTCATGATACCCTACTTCTCTGATTACATGATGAGGTTGTGATGTGATGATGATTAACACTATCATAGAATTATAGACATTGTGGGTAGTTGGGATTGGTAGGGATGTGTCCTGACCCATATCCTAGATGGATGAATGTGTTTTTTTATATATATGGAGGGGATGGCAGCGCAGGATGTTGATGTTGGGCAGTGAGAAAGAAAAATTAGTGGCAAGCAGTTGTGGGGTGCCTTTTATTTGTGTTCTACTAATACTATGTTAATGTATTGGATTCATTATTTGGTGAGTAATCAATAGTGATTTTATAATTGGGTAGTTGACCTATTTAGGTGAATTTCAACTCTGAGGGTTGTTCAATGGTTTATTAGCATGCTCTTTTCACTTGTGTAATAGAGACCTTGGTTATAATACTATTGAGTATATATGTTATGCTCACCCTATATATATATAATGTTCTTTATGTTTCCTGGAGGACTTTTGGGATCAATATGAACATTACTATCTTGACTTTGGAGGTGATGTTGAGCCATTTTCATAGGAATTGTCTTAGGTATTTACTTTGATACTTGTATCTGAATTTTTTTTACTTGTTCATGAATTATGGGATGGTCTTGGGGTTACATTTATATTATCTACAAGAGTTTAATAGTGTTTTATTTTCCTATCACCCTATTGTATAATACTAATGGTGGTAATGTATTCTATATGTGATATTTTCATTCACTTAGTACTAGTTGCCAACATGGGGCCTACTAGAGGTGGTACTTTGGGGTCGTTATCCCAATTCCTTGATTGTCATCCCAAGAGGGGTACCTTGGGGGATAGGGTGTCTTGATATAATTTTATTAAAAAATTTGGCTATGATATAAGCTATAGTTTGGAGTTATTAGCTATGAGGATTTTTTGGGTTGGTTAGTAAACAGTTCCAGTTGACCTTGGTATATGATATAGGACTAGGAGACCTACTACAACATGGGATTTTAGGGAACCCCATCATGAAAGGACTTTGAACTAATTAAATGGCCTAGCGATGTGATTCTATTTCCATTGTAGACACCTAGGAATGGTAAATGCATCATGATTTTTTGTATTCATGTGGGAATTAGTTTGTTTTGAGAAATAAAATAAAATTAATTTTATGTAATTTTATAAAATTCCATTCTAGTGGGCATAGAAATTCATCTTTTTTTTCAAGAATAGTGTCTGGCCATCATCAACATGTTTCTCTAGAAGAAGAGGTTTATCATGATGATTTGGTTGATAATCATAGGATTGACCTTAAATAAGAGGATATGGAATGGAAAGGGGACATTTGTACCATTAAAAGTAAGAACTTGGGAATGTTTGAGGGGATTATCTCAGATTTGGAGACAGAGCACTAGTTGGAGGATCTCGAGACCACATTCAGTCAGATTCAAGATCGTTCTAGGTTTTTGGAGTCATTGGAAGTTATTGAAATGTCTGTAGCTTTATTTCATTGGTGGATAATTTATCTTTTTAGGTTAAAGGAGGAATATGTTTCATGGGATGACATTCAGAAGGAATTACTTTTGGAATTCTTTTCATCATCAATGATTTTGAAAAAAGGGGATGGATTTTCTCTCTATTTAGAATGGGAACTTGAGATTTTGGGATCTTGGGATCAAGCTCGAGGAACTATTTTACTTTTCCCCTGATGAAATTATAATTGTGGGGTCCATTTTATGGAATTTAGAGGAGGTTCGGCGCCCAAAATTTCTGTATGTAGTCACTCCATTTATGTTTTCTATGTATCTAGGGGTGTACAATAAGGTAGAGGTTATCGAGTGAATGATTTCTCTATGAGGTGAGCCTCAGGAGTGGACAAAAAGGATTTTTGAGGATAAGGGATTTTGGAAGTGGATCACAGATGTTGAGAGATTTGGGTTTCTGACAAATAGGGAGATGACCACGACCGAAACATACACTAAACTCTAGATTAGGTGGTTCCTGAACAATTAATGAGGGATTTTCATTTTCATGTTTTTTTGGCGGGAGTCATGGACGCCACTAGGATAAGTATCCAATAACACATGTATGATAGTTTTATATGGGAATCTAGACCCCTTTCAATAGTATAAGCAATTTCCTCTAAGGTAGTTTTATTATCATGGACTAGCATTGCTTATTCAGCTATTGAGGGTATATTGTGTTGGTAGAGGGAAGCCTCACAATGGTCCAAGTACTCAGGGAACATGGCTAGAGTGTATTAATAAAATCCATCAGAAGAGAGGAAAAGTACTTATGCATGGTTAGATTCATGTGATGGAGGGTCAAGTTCAATCAAGTCTATAAGTAGTCTGAAGTACGATCATGTTATTGTATACCATTGTTTGTGATCAATTTTTTTAAAATCCATACACTCATTTGTTTATCCTACTTTTTTCTGTGATTTGGTACTAGATATGGGGATACTTTTGGTGTATCTAGTGGTGTACACCTCATTTAGAGGGTAGGCTACATTATTTGATGTGTGTTAGGGATGTAGATTGGTGATGGGGAAGCACCAATCAATGGAGGATTTCTTTTTACTACAGATATATTAATACGATGATATAATTAGAATGGACTCATTGTATTATATTCATATATTATTCAACTAATACTAGATGATACTTTAATTTTTCAATGTATTGGGATAGAATGTGGGATTTACTTTCATGTGTAAAAATCTGATAGGTGGTAGGAAAGTTAACCCCTTCATTCATAGTTAGTAGAAATTTCAGTGGAATGTTAGGTGGAGGATGTTCCTATGGTTTTTAATGATTTATTTAATGTTTTTTAAAGTGAAAATTTGACTTTATCGTGTTGATATAATTTCATGTTTAGAATATATATATAACCTATAACATCATTGAATTTTATCAATCGCTGTCAAATAAAACCTATAGAGATGGGTGATTTGAGGGTGTAGGTTTATGGTATGATGTAGAGGGGTTTAATTTGACCCAGTGCATCTCCATCAGGTTTTCTAGTGTTGATATAGGATAATTGATATGGTTGTCTCATATTGTGTGTACACTAATTGAGGTTTAATTAGGTAATACCTGAGAACTATTACCCCTTCTAGGGATTTAAATTCTTTTCAACTATCTAAATGGATCCAGTTGGTTCTTAAAGAACAACTTGTATGGTGGATATAACTAGATGAGGGTGAAATATGAGTCTATCCAAAAGACTTACATCAGGTGAAATTATGAGAAATATGAGCTCTTAGTCATTCCATTTGGTTCCATGAATGTTCTACTTGTGTTCATAGGTACTAATAATTTCATATTCCATGACTTCCTAGACGATTCATAGTAATGTTCTTCGATAGAATCTTAATCTACTTGGTGTCAGAGAAGGAGCACATTTGTAATATCTGGTTTTTCTTATAGGTTCTCTGAAACCATCATATCTTCGGAGAACTATCCATTTGCAAGTTATGTATGTGATGGGTGCATTTTCCTAGGAATGTGGTTTCATTACAAGGTGTTTTCATAGACCCATCAAAGGATGAGGTAGTTTTATCTTGGGAAACACCCAATAACGTGGCATAGGTTTTTTGTTTCCATGTTATTGAGAGATATGATATATATTTCAATTTTATTTCTATTAGATTTTATTCCCACTAATACCATTGACAAATATGACAAAAAAGTTTTATAGACTTATCAGTTTCAGGTAGCATTCAATTACCTAAAAGAGAAGATGGTCAGTTCCCTGGTGAATCAGTTTCCTGTGGTGGGTGTGATGTTTGATAATTTTAATAATGTGTCACGTATGGGTTTGGTATGCATATTAATTTAGAAAAAATTAGTGAAATATTGTAATCCTAGGAAGTTGCATCCCCATGAGAGTAACTATTCCAACCATGTTTAGAAGTTGGAAGTAGTTGTGTTTTAACTGAATTAGTGGATAAATTACTTTATCAGTGAGTGTTTTGTACTTTTCATGAACTATTAGAGCCTGGAATTTGTTTTCGTAATAATATTACATAAATATAAACCAATAAAAGTGGGTAATGTTTCTCTAGGGTTATGATATTAAGACCTCATATTATTCTAGAAAGTGAAATGTTTTTACTGATGCACTAGGTTGGAAGTCCACAGGACAGGTGGTTTGGGAGTCTGTGGATGCTTTCAAAGGGATAGAGGAACTTGTAGCAATTCATCTTGACGTGAGGTAAATTAGTTACTAAGTTTGTGTTTATCATATTAATATGGATTAATCCTTCATGCAAAAGGTTTTAGATTCTTTGTGGGGAGACTCAAAGGTAAATGTGATGTGTGACTATGTTGGCCATAGTGATGCTATAGAGGGATGGTTGGAGGATGGTCAGAACTGGGTGATGTTCCATTGCAGGTTGTTTATTCTTGTGAAAATGTGTGAGGGTGTTCTCCATGAGTATCATAAATCACTGCTAGTTGTAAATATGAGTGTGACTAATATGTATCATGGATTGAGGATAAAACTTTGGTAATATAGGATGAAATGATCAGTCATAGAATTTATGGTGAATTTTATAGTTTATCAAAAGGTGAAATATGAATAGTGTTCATGGAGGGGTATTTCAGCCCATGGATTGCCACAAGTATAAATGGGAGGACATATATATGGATTTTATACCTAGTATTTACTAGGATCTGGGAGGATATGATACAGTTTTGAATACTATGGACCAGCTCATGAAGTCATTCCACCTTATAATTATCCATAAATTGAGTTCCAAGGTTTTATTTTCAAGAAGGTATGTGGATGATGAGGTTAGACTTCACAGGGTGTCGATTACCTTCATCTCTGATTGGGATCTTCATTTTACCACATGGTTCTAGAAGTTGTTAAAGTATTATTTTCACATCTAGTTGTTACATAGCCCTACATTTCACCCTAGGATAAATTAGAAGATATAGAAGGTAATCCAAAAACTGAAAGATATGTTGTGAGTTTCTATCTTGGACTTTGGAAGATCATTGGTAATAAACCTTCCTTTTTTCCATTCACCTAAACCAATATCTACCACTCATCCATTTGCAATACTTGATTTGGGTTGTAACTAGATCCATGAGAGGTATCTCGTAGGATGTTTGTTTATACCCTTCCTTTCCTTTTTAGGTTTGGTTTTTATTCTTAAGAAAGATAAACATTTTAGAGGTGTCTAATATAATGTTACATTACTTCCCATCCTATCTCATTATTGGTTTGAGAGTTGGGGTTTTTTGAGGAGGATAGTGGAGAGTTTTGCTTCATTGGGATATAAAATTACACTGTACTGGGTAATTCATGATGTGAATATGTGATCCTAATCTGATAGGTTGTTCAACACCTAAATAATAGTGATTTATAGCTCAAAACATTGGTATGGGATTCTATGATTAAATAATTCATGACATGGATTAATTTTTGGCCAAGGATCCACACAAATTGGTGGATGTTCTTTGGGTTTGTATTTTGAAGGATTCTTACCCAAAGATGATTTCATATCATGAATCGGAGGGCCTTACACAAATTTGTGGTTTAAACTATTGATTCAAATAATTAATTTGATGAGCTCTGACATTTTTATAAATTTGGTGGTTCTCATGAATTATTTTATTTTTCTCTCACTTAAATAAGACCATGGGAAAACCATAGGTGATTTTGGAGGATACTTCATCTCCTTTCATTCTTATTTAATCCTAGTATTATTTAGTTAAATAATTATCCATCCATTATAATAAACCAAATTTTAATAAATGAAATTCATTTTGAAAGAATAAATTCATTATTATGTAATGTTCTATATAAAACATATGAAAAAATTTGATTGTTTTGAACTATTTGAAAGATATCAATTCATATTTAAAATTTTTCTAAGAATCCTAATCATTGATATAATCATTGTTATGTAGGGACCATTAGTATTAGTATATATTATGGGTTATGATAATGTCTAATTGACACATGGACATAAGAAGTGATGGCCTCGACCAGTATGGTCATACCCAATGAATCCCATTTATTATAGTTTCTTAAGGGATTGGACACCACTGGTTTTTCCCTTGACTATGAAAAAGTTTAAATTCAACTATTGAGACATGAATGAAATCATTTATCGGAAAAGTTTGAGTTTACTGAGATCATGGTCAAAACCATGTTCATTGCACCACCCTAAGAAAGTACCACCATTACACACCTTACCCTTAGGGAATATGCTTGTGTAATAAGGGTTATGTATCTAGACCTAAGTAATATGAATTTTCATGTTTTATTTTTAATAAAATAATGATTATAATTATCCCTTTTTATTATTTTATAAAATATTATATAATTATATTAATAAAAATAATATTTTGGATATGAAGAAATCAAAATTTAATTTTTAAAAAATATGTTATTTTAATTAAGGAACCCTTTTGATAAATTCAATAATTTTTAAAAAAGTGTTGTTTTAATTAATTTGTATTATTAAACAATATTACATTTAAATAAAAATTATAATATAATTTAATTATTTCCAATGTAATTTTCATAGGGGTCATAAAGTTTATAATATTATAAAAACCAATGTTTTCTAGTAGATAAGATTTTTTTTCTAAAAGTTAATATTCTCATATTTATAATATTATTTGGCTAAAATAAATATTATTTTCAAAATCATCATGTTTAAATTATCCAATGGTTAATTTTTCATAATTTTCTGAGCTATTTGATTTTTTGGGTAAAAATTAAATATGCTATAAATATATGGTTTATAATATGACACCATAATAACCTAAATTGTTATAATAAAATATAAAAAATGTATCCAATACCAAATAAATATTTACCCTATAAAATAATTTTTTTAATGTTATTTAACTAATTTTATAAACCTTTAATGAATCCTCCAAAACCAATTTTATAATTTTTTGTTTTTAAAATAAATTCTTTATAAACATGACCCACTTCCACCAATTATATTATTTAAATATATTTGGTTCTTTTGTCTATAAAATATTTAATACTACTTCTCTTTGTGAAAACCCATTATCAAAATCATGTGATGGTCTTTCGTTTTGGTAAAGTTTTTATATAGATTCAAAACCTATGTTAAGAAATTAATAAAAAATTCCCCTATCTTTTGAAATAATTTCAGTCCCAACATCGCTCTTCTCTTCCATCAAAACTCATTTAGTATGAAGTTCATCTCCCTCTCCCTCGTTTAATCCCTTAAAAAGTGTACTCAATCTATTAATAAGATTTTACCTAGCATTTAGAAGTACACTCTCAAAGAAATGGATTCTCTTCCTCCTCTTTATTCAAATAATTTCTTTATATAATACCATTTGATTTAAAAAATTTAATTTGGTAATATGTTTTTATATATCACATAATAATCCTTATGATTCAGAAGTAATTAGATGCCACGTTTCACTCTCAATAAATCATTATATGAACCTTTATGCACACCCCTTATGCTGTTGAAATTATCTTGTGATTTTCCATGCCAATAATTTCTACTATGAATATCCAAACCTATTTCCACTCAATGGCATTCATATAGATGTATATATACATAATTTATTTTCGAATTACATGTACTTATCCCACTCCCCTTAATAATGGGATTAAAATTTGATAAAGGTATTCTTAGTTTGTATGCTCTAAGTGGCAATCAAATTCATGTACATGATAGGAATGTGATGGGTTGGACCAAAATTATATATCCCTTCAATGCATTGGGTAATGTTTTTATCTCATAAAATACCATTTATGATTTATTGGATGTAATCCTAAGTACACTTTTTTATGATGTCTTGGTAGTTATCCTTGACTTTTTCTTATGATGTCATGTTTTATGTTTCTTCAACATTCCTTTGTTTCCTTGAAGATATCAACATATATCATATTTTAATGTTCATTTTTATCATTCTCACCCTTTTGTGTCACTATGATATGACTATTAACTCACATGTATTACTTTCATCATGTTATTCGTTGATTATTCCCCTACTAGGCTTTATATATCACCAAATTTCTATATATGTCCCAAAGATATACCATGTAGTATTAGAGGATTTATGGAATATAGGTTCATGATAGAGTGATTTTAATTAATGTATTTGTTTCACTATTTCAAGTTAATGTTATATTTATCTAATTTCCCAAATACATTAGGCTCTCGATCTTTTAGGATTGTATTATATTTGTATTTTTGTAATAAATCATGAAATATAGTTTATTAAAGATACTAGTTTTCATAGTTGGGACCAGAGGCAAGGTACAGTTCTTTTTTTGTGGTAAAAAACATTAGTGAAGGACATTAGGATAAGGGTAAACATAATAAAATATCCCTAAATTTTGTTCAATTATAGATTAATTGGTTTCCATGAATCAAAATCTTTGTCTGTATACTATAAATGTATTTGGCTCTGGCACCGTTTTACTTAGGGGTAACAACCCCGAAATGGGAAATTTGGGTATTAACTTGATTATCACCAGGTTCATTATAAAGAGGCCTTTCTCTGCACCTGGTTTAACACTCCCAGGGGTTAGGGTTTATTAAATTCACAATCTATTTACGAACCATTATAACAGAAATAAATATGACAATAAAAGATTTTGTTAGGAAATAAAACATGGATATGTTTGATTGAAACCTAGGAATTCATAGGTTTTTGAATACATGTCATTATAGTATCTCTATGAAATGTTCATAGTTTCACATTTATATTTTTAATAGTGTTGAAATTCTTATCGATATGTTTATTTTGGATACAAATAATAAATTCAATGAAAATAAAATAGAAAATGGTATTATTGTCATCCATTCATGAAATTTAGACGTTCTGTATGACTATGGTTCTTCACATTCTTCTAAATAATTAATGTTTAATAGAAAAAATCAAACACCACCTCAAAACATGTAATAATAGATATTATTGAAAAAATGAAGAAATTATTTCACCCTAGGTATATAACATATCCCTTTTCCATATTTCTAGGATAAAAATCCCAGTGAACTTTGGTATACTCCCTTCATCATAATTTGAGGGAATTTTTTTGTATGGATAGTATTTCCTTATATAGATCCAACATAAATTTCTAAGAGAATAAAATCACCCTCCATATCACAAATTGACCTCTGATTCTATAAAAGTTCATGGTGGAGGACTAATATCCTTTGGAATCATCATCTCAAGGATGAATATTATTTCATTATGTGTATGGATATCTAGCTAAAAATATTGATACTAATAAAAATATCATCCTTAATGACATTCAAATTTTGAGGGAATATGATGTTGTGTTTCTTAAATAAATTTATGTCATTCCTCCTAATTTATAGGTTTAGTACTCAATCAAAATTATACCTATAGCTTTTCCAATATCTAATAATCCATACCTATTTTTCATTTTTGATAATTAGAGATAATGAAAAAACTACATTATAATCTTGATAAAGGGTTTATATACCCAAGTGCTTCACTATTGGGTGAGTTTTTCCTCTTCATCAAGAATAAGGATGGGTCAACACACCTCTAAATTAATTATTGTGATGTCAAAAAGATCATGATTAATAAAAATTTCCCTCTATTGTGATTTGTTGACTTGTTCGATAAGCTATGTAGAGCCTAGTTATAGCATCCCGCCTTTTTATAACATAAACTTTCATTACATTACACAAAACTGAGGATCTTTAAGGTCTAGTGTCTTGGAAACCAGGAACATAATACATGAAAACAACATAAAACATTCTTCTTAAACACTTGAAAGGATTCTCCTTAAGTTCATCCTAGGTTCATTACTACATCTCATAACCTGGGGACATACATCAAAAGAAAGGGTGAGCAGAAGGCCCAGTAAGGGAAACAAGAGGAACATTTTACATGTGAACTTGAGATACTTCAATAAGGACATGAAAAGAAGTTTAAGGCATGAGACAGAAATCATGAGGCATTTCATAATAAAAATAACATTTTCCATAACTTGAAGATGTGGATACATCATTTAACATAGACAATCATGAACATATCACCAAGGTCCATCCCCAAGGTGTCATTTGAAAATTACCAAGGTTATTCACCAAGGTATCGTGAAAATTGTAATCTCTAGTGGTTACATCATTACCCAATGCATTGGAGCACTATCAGGGCAAACCCTTAAATTTTCATTTATTATCATGTGAGCCACATATATCATCATCAAACATTTCATAAATAACCCATATAGCATAAAATATATGGGTTTCATTTCATAATCATAACGTTTAAAAAACTGCTATAAAGACATGATCCGTACGTCACTTTAAACCCACGGAAAGGGAAAGAGGGTCTTATGTATGTAAATCCCAAAATTTAAAATAGAACATTTTGATATATATGTGAATAACCTTGTATAAATAAGAGCTTTGAGTATTAACTTTATAACATAAAATAATTTTGAGAAAAGAGAGAGGCATTTTGAGACCAAAAATTCTGCAGGATAACGGCTATGTTTCTGGGTTTTAGAAAACATTGAAAAGAGAGGGGACATGGGTCACCCACTCATAAATGATCCATAAAACAGTAGGGGGATGGAATAAGAAGGATATATGGACATGGTAATGAAATTTGGAGGACATACCATTTGAAATGAAAAGCATGGAAGGAAGACAAAAATTAGATTTCTCTTATGAAAATTCGGCAGCCTAACGGCGTCACTTAAACTTCAATAAAAATGAATTGACAAGATCAAATAGGGTCTCTCATCATATGATCATAAGAGATAAGTATGATAGATATATAGATCATACCCCAACATAATAAAAAGGAACTTGAAATACTTGACATGAAAATCGAACTTGAAAAAAATGAGAAGGGTGAAAGAATCCCTTAAAAATTCAGCAGCCTAACGGCATCACTTAAACATTCATAAAATGAAATGATGAGAGTAAGAGGGGATATCTCATCATATAAGAATTAAAAGGGCAGTAATAGGAATATAAAAAAACATCCTCTCACACAAGAACATGGAGCATAAAAGGAATGACATAAAAGAGATTACATGAAAAGAAAGAGAGGGGTCGGATCCCTTACCTTAAAACGTGACTCTTGAAACTCAAAGGTTTGGACCTTGAGGGCTTGGGGGCACCTTAGGAGGACTCCTTGGAAGGTAAGAAGACCAGAAATTCGTTGGGGGAGAGTTGGGAGTGAAAACTAAAGGAGGAAAGGGTGGGTATTTATAGGGAAAGTGAGGGGACAAGGCATTAATGGCCAAGGGACACCTCACATGTGCTTTTCTCAAACCCATGTGCTCTCCCTTGGCATTTATCATGGAGTTAGGCCACATGGGGCCCCCAAAACAATAATTCATCACCCTTGGCCGGCCAACCCTTAAAAGATCTCATGACATCATCATGACATAGTTATGATGTCATTAAACATACCGAAACCCTAAAACTGTATTTTTATTATTCACTGAAAATTCAACTTTCTCAGAAAAAACCCAAAATTTCACCTTAACCAAATATAAATTCTCTGATTTCAAAAATGAAATCCATTTTATAAAAATAATTTTCTAAATATTTTTAATTTAATTTTTAAATAAAAACACTATTCATCGAAAATTCATTTTTTCAGAAAAAACCCCAAAAATTACCATAACATAATATCGATGCTCTGAGTTCAAAAATAAAGTCATTTTTATAAAAATAATTTTATAATTATTTTTAATTAAATTTTTAATTAAAAAACATTATTCATCCGAAAAAACTAATACTTGAATAATAATTTATGAAACCGTTATTTACCCATTTTATTGAATCACATTACTTAATCTAGGTGTCTAAATTATATTAAAACTTTCTTTGAGTGAAATTACTAATCCATTTGGTCACATTACTAATCCTAAGGGTAAAATCACTATTTACTATTTATTATTCATCAAAAATTAAGTTGATCTTATTAGACTCCAAATTCCTTAATGAACACTTTTGTAGAAGACCATTTTTTGAAAATCATTACACATCATTAGTTATTTAGGGTTTACATAAATATTTCAAAATATCCCTTTTTCAAAATTCATCAATAAAATACATTCTAAAATTATCTGGACATTTCAAATTTCACAAACATCACTAAAGGAAGAAATCTCAATTTATTCACCCGAAAGGATTACACAAGGAAGCTAGGGTCTCGTCACATAGCCCCTTATAACACCGGCATAAGACCTAAGTGTAAGGTGTGCTATGGTGAGAGAATCTGAGGGAGGCTCAGATAACATTGCCCTAGTATTAATCTCTACTAACTTGAACTTCTCCCGTAGGCATTTCCGTTCAAGCTTGACACGCTGGAGTTCGGCTTGGGCTTGGTCCAAAGCGAAGCCCACAGATGCTACCTCCTTCCCAAGCTCTGATAAGTGGGCTTCATAAGGGTCGAGTCTACTGGATGAAGCCATCGACTCCTCTTTCTGCATTGACCATTAACATCTTATTAAATCATTAAGAGTAAGTTAATATACTACTCAAAAAGATTGGGTCGTTACATTCTTCCCCCCTTAAGAAATTTCGTCCCCGAAATTTACACTTGAGGCCTAGTCGAAAAGGTGAGGGTACTTTTGCTTCATTGTTTCCTCCGGCTCCCAAGTCGCTTCTTCATATTTATGATTCCTCCACAACACTTTCACAAGGTGGGTAGTCTTGTTTCGTAGAACCTTGTCTCTACGGTCCAAGATCTCCACTGGCTGCTCCTCATAAGAGAGGTCATGTTCAAGTTGTACCACCTCTGGGTTCAGTACATGCGAAGGGTCGGGTATGTACTTCCTCAAGAGAGATACATGGAAGACATCATGAACTTGAGCTAGGTTCGGTGGAAGTGCTAGACGATAGGCCACTGCTCCTATGCGATCAAGGATTTCATAGGGGCCAATGTACCTAGGGCTGAACTTCCCTTTCTTCCCAAACCGCATGACTCTCTTCCATGGAGAAATTCGAAGGAAGACTTTGTCACCAACACCAAACTCCAAGTCCCTTCGACGATTGTCAGCATAGCTCTTCTGCTGACTCTGAGCAGCTTTTATGTGTTGTTGGATGGCATGAACCTGTTCCGTCATCTCTTGCACGAGATCAGGCCCAAGAAGCTTCCTCTCACCAGTTTCATCCCAACAAGTAGGAGTTCTACACCGCTTTCCATACAGAGCTTCATTGGGTGCCATCTGAATACTCGCATGGAAGCTGTTATTATAGGAGAAATCCACTAATGGGAGGTGTTGATCCCATCCACCTTTAAATTCCATTGAGCATAATCTCAACATGTCTTCGAGTGTCTGAATAGTCCTTTCAGATTGGCCATCAGTTTGAGGATGATAGGCCGTACTAAAATTCAATTCAGTATTCAGAGCATGCTGAAGACTTCTCCAGAATTTTGATGTGAATCTTGGGTCACAATCAGATACGATGGATAGTGGTACCCCATGCAGCCTTACCACTTCCTTCACGTATATCTTGGCAAGCTGATCCAGAGAGAAATCTTCCCGAATAGAGATAAAATGGGCTGTCTTGGTGAGACGGTCCACAATAACCCATATCGCATTGTTTCCTTTGGATGTTTTCGGGAGACCAGTTACAAAGTCCATAGTGATATTATCCCACTTCCATACTGGTATGGGTAGCGGTTGTAATACCCCCTTAGGAAGTTGTCGTTCTGCCTTTACTTTCTGACACACCAGGCACCTTGTAGTGTAATCAGCAATCTCCCTCTTCATGTTATCCCACCAATAATGATCACGAAGGTCTCTATACATCTTAGTTCTTCCCGGATGTATAGAGAAAGTAGAGCTATGAGCTTCATCCATCAGTTCTTTCTTTATCTCCAGAATAGATGGGACACATAGTCTTGTATGAAATTTCAATACACCTTCTTGATCAATATTGAAATCAGGGAACTTACCATCCTTTACAGCCTCCAACTTCTCCTACAGCAAAGGATCTCCTTTTTGAGCCTTCTTGATCTTCTCTAGTAATGAAGGTTGAGAAATCATTTGGGATAGGGTTGATGATGTCCCTTTCCTTATAATTCCCATGTCCAGTTTTACTAGATCTTTAATCAAGGGATCCCCTAGGATCCTCATTGTTGCCAAAACAACAGGATCTTTCCTGCTTAACGCATCCGCGACTTTGTTTTCTCTTCCAGGGTGATAATGAATTGAACAATCATAGTCTTTAATAAGCTCCAACCATCTCCTTTGTCTCATGTTCAATTCTTTCTGTGTGAAAATATACTTTAGACTTTGGTGGTCAGTGTATATATCACATTTCTCCCCATAAAGATAGTGCCTCCATATCTTTAGAGCAAAAACAACTACTGCCAGCTCTAGATCATGCGTAGGATAATTCTGCTCATGAATCTTCAACATTCGAGATTCATAAGCAATTACCTTGTCATTTTGCATGAGGACGCACCCAAGCCCTTTCAGAGATTCATCGCTAAAAATAACGAATCCTTCGCCGATAGAGGGTAGTGTTAACACAGGTGCAGTAACCAATCTCTTCTTCAGCTCTTGGAAACTTTCCTCGCATTCCTTTGTCCAGATGAACTTAACCCCTTTTCGAGTCAACTTGGTTAGTGGATTAGAAAGCCGTGAAAAGTTTTTCACAAACCTCCTATAATATCCCGCTAAACCAAGGAAACTACGAATCTCAGTTACTGTTATGGGTTGATGACACTCCTCCACAACCATTGTCTTTGCAGGGTCAACCGAGATTCCTTTATTGGTTACGATGTGCCCCAAGAAAGCCACTTGTTGTAACCAAAACTCACACTTGCTGAACTTCCCAAAGAGCCTCTCCTTCCGTAGAGTTTTCAAAATAACCCTCAGATGATCTTCATGTTCCTCACGACTTTTTGAATATATAAAAATATCATCAATAAAAACTACCACAAAGTTATCAAGGTAGTCCTTAAAGACTCTATTCATCAAATCCATGAAAATAGCAGGAGCATTAGTCAAGCCGAAGGGCATAACAGTAAACTCATAATGCCCATATCTTGATCGGAAGGCAGTCTTTGGAATATCTTCCTTCTTCACCCTCAGTTGATGATAACCAGATCGAAGGTCAATCTTAGAGAAGAATTGAGCCCCGCGAAGTTGGTCAAATAAATCATCAATTCTTGGAAGAGGATATCTGTTCTTCACTGTGATCTCGTTCAGTTCTCTATAATCAATGCATAGCTACATTGATCCATCCTTCTTCTTCACAAAGAGAACTGGTGCTCCCCAAGGAGACACACTCGGTCGGAAAAACCCCTTCTCCAACAAGTCTTGGAGTTATTTCTTTAACTCTTCTAGCTCCACATTTTCCATTCTATACGGAGTCTTTGATATCGGTTGGGACCCAGGTACGAGTTCAATGGAGAACTCTACCTCTCTTTCTGGGGGAGGTCCAGGTAACTCCTCAGGAAATACATCCATGTATTCCTGAACAATCGGAACATCTTCGATTTGTATGCTCCCTTTCCCTTCTTCATCATCACCAATTAACTCCATAAAGAAAGCTATGGGAGGTGCTTCTAGATAGGGATCAGTTCGGGATATCTCTCCTCGGAAGATAACTGTAGGTCGTTCATTCAAGACTACTGAGATTTCCTTACTTCTGCATTTGATCTTAGCATTATACTTTGAGAGCCAGTCCATCCCTAGTATAATGTCGAATTCCATCATGGGAATGACTACTAGATTTTCGATAAGATTGTGCTCACCAAAGTAAACACTAGAGTCTCTAAATACTTTTGATGCAAGGATAATCCCACTTGGAGTCTTGACTGATAACTCTACCTCTAGCAGTTCAGGGATTGATTCTATATTCCTTGCAAACTTGGAGGAAATAAAGGAATGCGTAGAACCAGAATCAAATAAAGTACTTGCTAGTTTTGAGAGGACAACAAGAGTATCTGCTACCACATCGTTCGGGACTTCAACTTCAGCTGTTGTGATAGCGAAAGCACGACCTTGCTCCCTTGGCCTCTGCTGAGGTTGATGGTGATTCCCCTCCACCGCCCTCGGATTTGGACATTGATTAGCAAAGTGCCCAAGCTGTCCACACTTGAAGCATGTGACTTCGGGTAGGGCCAGAACCATCTTTCCTCTGTCGTTAGTGTTGGGAAGTTGAGGCTTCACATCACTACGACAATTCTGAGAAATATGGCCTTCTTTTCCACACCTATAGCACTTACCACTTCCGATCAAGCAGTTCCCCGAATGCTTCTTCCCACATTTATTGCATGTGGCATGTTGTATATGCTTTCCACCTATTTCCTGATAAAAACTTATTCCCAGACTTGGTTCTAGAGTTCTCTTCTTCTCATTAGATTTGTGAGACCACTGTGTCTCCCCAAACTCTAGTTCAACTTTCATAGCACTTCGAACAATTTCTTCATAGCTATCATAGTCCCTGTTGGCTAGATTCTTCCGTAGATGAGGTCATAGTCCACCAAAGAATCTATCAACCTTCCCATTAGGGTCCATGACAAAGATTGAGGTATAACAGGAAAGCTTTGTGAAGTTCATCTCATAGGTTCCAACAGATTCGTTCTCCTTCTGCTTCAGCTCGAGAAACTCTTTCTCCATTTTCGTTCTCATGGAACGAGGGAAATACTTGTTAAAGAAAATTCCCCGAAATTCTTCCCACTCCATAGCTTCCATCTCTCCTTGTGGCTTCGTGTTTTTGATCAGTGACCACCACTGATCACCTTCTCCCTCTAGGCGGTAAACAGCAAGGGTGACTTTTTCTTGTTCCGAACAATGAAGTACAGAAAAGATCTTTTCAATGGAGCTTATCCATTGTTCCGCAACCAATGGGTCAGTAGATCCACTGAATGTTGGTGGTCGTTGACGCATGAAGGACTCAACAGAAAGTTGTTCCCTTCGTGGTGAGGTCGGCCTCTCAGCTTGATTCAAGTTATTACTCATAACTTGAGTCAGTTGGTTCATCATTCGCATGAATGTTTCCATTCCGGCTTCCATCGGAGGGCCGTCAGCACATGGTGCATTGTGGTCACCATCGGCACGATTCCTCCTATTGCCCGCCATTTTCTAAAAGAATAAAACCTTAGTAAGAAACTTATTTCATTTATGGATCTTTTAACTACGACTTCATGCTTAGACAATTACAATTTTCTATAATTCCTTCATAATGATTCATAAAAAGCTTGTGATTAACCAAACATATCCCCCGGGAGTGTTGTAACCAAGAGTGCAGCAAGGCCCTTTATCGTGCACCAGTTCCCGTTCGAGTCTAGCTCAAAGCGGTGTTTTCGAGTTTTACCCCTATGTACATCTGTGCCAGAGCCGCCTCTACCTGCTCGTATCCAGACAGGGATATATTTGTTTGATAAACCACTTACTCAATACTTACCAAAATACAAGGAAGTTTTCCTATATTTAAACTTTTCTATAGGGTTCTTCTTAAAGTTTTTATATCCTAATTTCCACAAATAACTAAACCATCCTTTGATACCAACTATAGCATCCCACCTTTTTATAACATAAACTTTCATTACATTACACAAAACTGAGGATCTTTAAGGTCTAGTGTCTTGGAAACCAGGAACATAATACATGAAAACAACATAAAACATTCTTCTTAAACACTTGAAAGGATTTTCCTTAAGTTTATCCTAGGTTCATTACTGCATCTCATAACCTGGGGACATACATCAAAAGAAAGGGTGAGCAGAAGGCCCAGTAAGGGAAACAAGAGGAACATTTTACACGTGAACTTGAGATATTTCAATAAGGACATGAAAAGAACTTTAAGGCATGCGAAAGAAATCATGAGGCATTTCATAATAAAAATAACATTTTCCATAACTTGAAGATGTGGCTACATCATTTAACATAGACAATCATGAACATATCACCAAGGTCCATCCCCAAGGTGTCATTTGAAAATTACCAAGGTTATTCACCAAGGTATCGTGAAAATTGTAATCTCTAGTGGTTACATCATTACCCAATGCATTGGAGAGCTATCAGGGCGCACCCTTAAATTTGACTTTATTATCATGTGATCCACATATATCATCATAAAACATTTCATAAATAACCCATATAGCATAAAATAAATGGGTTTCATTTCATAATCATAACGTTTAAAAAACTGCTTTAAAGACATGATCCTTACGTCGCTTTAAACCCACGGAAAGGGAAAGCAGGTCTTATGTATGTAAATCCCAGAATTTAAAATAGAACATTTTGATATATATGTGAATACCCTTGTAGAAATAAGAGCTTTGAGTATTCACTTTATAACATAAAATAATTTTGAGAAAAGAGAGAGAGGCATTTTGAGACCAAAAATTTTGCAGCATAACGGCTATGTTTCGGGGTTTTAGAAAACATTGAAAAGAGAGGGGACATGGGTCACCCACTCATAAATGATCCATAAAACAGTAGGGGGACGGAATAAGAAGGATATATGGACATGGTAATGAAATTTGGAGGACATACCATTTGAAATGAAAAACATGGAAGGAAGAAAAAAATTAGATTTCTCTTATGAAAATTCGGCAGCCTAACGGCGTCACTTAAACTTCAATAAAAATGAATTGACAAGATCAAAAAGGATCTCTCATCATATGATCATAAGAGATCAGTATGATAGATATATAGATCATACCCCAACATAATAAAAAGGAACTTGAAATACTTGACATGAAAATCGAACTTGAAAAAAATGAGAAGGGTGAAAGAATCCCTTAAAAATTCGGCAGCCTAACGGCATCACTTAAAAATTCATAAAATGAAATGATGAGAGTAAGAGGGGATCTCTCATCATATAATAATGAAAAGGGAAGTAAGAGGAATATAAAAGAACATCATCTCACATAAGAACATGGAGCATAAAGGGAATGACATAAAAGAGATTACATGAAAAGAAAGAGAGGGGTCAGATCCCTTACCTTAAAACGTGACTCTTGAAACTCAAAGGTTTGGACCTTGAGGGCTTGGGGGCACCTTGGGAGGACTCCTTGGAAGGTAAGAAGACCAGAACTTCGTTGGGGGAGAGTTGGGAGTGAAAACTAAAGTAGGAAAGGGTGGGTATTTATAGGGAAAGTGAGGGGTCAAGGCATTAATGGCCAAGGGACACCTCACATGTGCTTTTCTCAAACCCATGTGCTCTCCCTTGGCATTTATCATGGAGTTAGGCCACATGGGGCCCCCAAAACAATAATTCATCACCCTTGGCCGAACAACCCTTAAAAGATCTCATGACATCATCATGACACAGTTATGATGTCATTAAACATACCGAAACCCTAAAACAGTATTTTTACTATTCACTGAAAATTCAACTTTCTCAGAAAAAACCCAAAATTTCACCTTAACCAAATATCAATGCTCTGATTTCAAAAATTAAATCCATTTTATAAAAATAATTTTCTAAATATTTTTAATTTAATTTTTAAATAAAAACACTATTCATCGAAAATTCATTTTTTTCATAAAAAACCCCAAAAATTACCATAACATAATATCGATGCTCTGAGTTCAAAAATAAAGTCATTTTTTAAAAAATAATTTTCTAATTATTTTTAATTAAATTTTTAATTAAAAAACACTATTCATCCGAAAAAACTAATACTTGAATAATAATTTATGAAACCGTTATTTACCCATTTTATTGAATCACATTACTTAATCTAGGTGTATAAATTATATTAAAACTTTCTTTGAGTGAAATTACTAATCCATTTGGTCACATTACTAATCCTAAGCGTAAAATCACTATTCACTATTTACTATTCATCAAAAATTAAGTTGATCTTATTAGACTCCAAATTCCTTAATGAACACTTTTGTAGAAGACAATTTTTTGAAAATCATTACACATCATTAGTTATTTAGGGTTTACATAAATATTTCAAAATATCCCTTTTTCAAAATTCATCAATAAAATACATTCTAAAATTATCTGGACATTTGAAATTTCACAAACATCACTAATGTATGAAATCTCAATTTATTCACCCGAAAGGATTACACAAGGAAGCTAGGGTCTCGTCACATAGCCCCTTATAACACCGGCATAAGACCTAAGTGTAAGGTGTGCTATGGTGAGAGAATCTGAGGGAGGCTCAGATAACATTGCCATAGTAGTAATCTCAACTAACTTGAACTTCTCCCATAGGCGTTTCCATTCAAGCTTGACACGCTGGAGTTCGGCTTGGGCTTGGTCCAAAGCGAAGCCCACAGATGCTACCTCCTTCCCAAGCTCTGATAAGTGGGCTTCATAAGGGTCGAGTCTACTGGATGAAGCCATCGACTCCTCTTTCTGCATTGACCATTAACATCTTCTTAAATCATTAAGAGTAAGTTAATATAGTACTCAAAAATATTGGGTCGTTACACTAGTACTTCTCAAAGTTGGATCTTTAGTCCGGATACAATCAACTGAAAATGAAGGAGGACATCCCCAAAAATTATTTTTGAACAAATTATGGTCATTACAAGTTCATAGTGATTCTATTTTGACACTCTAATTATCTATTTATATTAATTTAACTAATGAGTAAATTATTTCGGATAAATTTTAGGTAGTCTTTATAGATGACATTATTATCAAATCCCAAAGTAAGTAGGAACCTAATTATTATTTTAATGTTGTAATGAATACCTTTAAAAGGGAAAATTTATTTGTAATGTACAATAAATTAGTGTTTTGGATGGAGAATGTTAAATTCCTGGGGAATTTTCATCACCAGTAAATGGATAACTATGGATCCTTTGAAAACAAATGTAATTGAAGGATGTCCTATACCAACATCTATGATGGAGATCTGTAGTTTCCTTATATCTTCTAAAAACAATCATTGATTTTTGAGAAACATCTCAATATTTTCAATCCCAATAACCTAGATAATTAATAATTGAGTGATTTTTTTGTACATATGAATTTATAGAAAGATTTAAAGAGTTAAAAAAAAGCTAAAAATGCACCTATTCGCACATTACCCACTAGTGGGGATGGATTGGTAATCTATAATGATGTGTCTAAAAAATTCTTGGGTTGTGTATTCATGAAATAAAACAATTGATAGTATATGACTCCTATCAATTTAATATCCAATAGAATAAATACTGAATGCATAATCCTGAATGAGATATAGTGATCTTTACATTGAAGATTTAGTGACATTATCTCTATAGGGAGAAGTGTCAAATATATATGATCCATAAAGGCGACAACTATATATTTTCCTGAAAATGATGTCAATATGAACCAATGAATATGAATATATATGATCAATAATTATGATTATTCAATCCATTACCATCCTATGAAGGTGAAAAGGTAGCAGATTCTCTAAGTAGAAAGGGTATTACAACCCCATCCTTGATAATTATTGAAAGGGATCCAATATTCTTCTAAATTTAGAGGATGTATATGTTAATAATAAAAGTATCTCCATCCCACCTTTATTTAATAACTAGTCAATAATTCATTCATGAGAGGATCAAGGAGTCCCAAAAAGAAAGATAACTAGATATAAAGAAAGGTAGTGAATATTCCAGAGTTAAAATTTTCTCAAGATGGAGTTATAAGGTTTGGAACATGGATATGTGTCCCAAAAAAAGAACATAAAAAGGAACTTCCAGATGATGTGAATAGCTCATCATTCTCTATTTATCATGTAAGCAATAAGATGTTTATATGTTTGAAGAAAAACATTTGGTGGGATTACATGTAGGGGGGACTGTGGAATTGGTGTCTTAATGTTTGGTATGAAAACAAGTCAAGGATTAATGATATAATTTTAAGGGAATGATTAATAATTTTCAAAAAATATAATTTAAATGGGAAAAACATAACCATGGATTTCATCATTGGACTCGCTAAGACATCTAAATGCAATAACTCCTTCTGGGAGGTAATATATTGCCTTAATTATGTACATTTCATTACTATCAAGGTATATTTATCTCTTGACCAACTCTCCAAAATATACATATGGGAAGTGGTAAAACTACATGGATTGAAAATCTATATTGTATCTAATCATGATCATAGGTTGACCTAGAGTTTCTATATAATCCTTTATCAAGCATTGGATACGGATCAGAGTTTCATTCATCATTACCACCCTTAGTTAGAATGTTAGTCTAATAGAACTATTCAAACTCTAGGGGATTTGTTGAGATCAATGTATTTTTAAGGATATCAGGATCATCACCTTCCCCTAGTGGATTTCTCATATAATAACAGTTTCCTTCCTAGAAATGAAATGAAACCTTATAAGGCTCTCTATGGGAAGAAGTATCGAAATCCAAAATTTTGGGATGAATTAATAGGGAATAATCTTACAGGGACTTATCATTTCTAAAAGATGATATATAAGGTTAAAAACATTCAACTTCATATGAAATCCATGCAATTTTTATAGAAAATCTATGCAGACAATCAAGGATATGACTTAGATTTTGTGGATGGAGATAAATGTTTCTATCACATATCACTGTGTAAGAAAGTTTTGAGGTTTTTAAAGAACGGAAAGGTTATCACTATATACATCAACCCCTTAAAGATCCATGATAGCATTGGATCTATGACCAATTGACTTCACTCCCTCCTAACCAATCTAAATTACATGTTGTGTTCCATGTATCCCTCTTGAATAAGTAGAAACTAGTCCCCCACATGTATTTAATCATGTGGTGGTATCTTGGGAGAATTATTTTTCATATAAGGAGAATCTACTAAAGGTATTATTTCATAGAGATAATGTTCTATGAAATATGACAACTCAACTGGTCAAAGTGTTGTAGTATTTCCACGTGTTTGAGGAGGCATCATGGGAATCAAAAGAGGCAATAAAATAGAATTACCCTTCTCAATTTAAAGTATGAAATGGAATTTAAAGAATGAATTTACTAAATGGTGGAATAATGTAATAACCCTAACTTTTATAATGAAATTACTTTTCAATTAATAAATACCTTAATAAGTAATGTAGTATTAGAAAATGCATGCACTAATTAGGTAATTTTGGACCTTTAAAAAATATATCCTATCGGATTTAAAATTTTGTTAAGAATTTTAACTATTGATTATATAGATGTTTTATAAATACCATTAAGATTAATATATATTATGTTTTATGATAAATCCTAAGTGACCTAAGTGAACGAAGTGATCACCTCGACTAGTAGGATTATACCCTATGAAGATCATTTATTGGAGCTTTTAAGGGAGATGGGATCTCTGGGATTTTCCTATAATTAATTCCAAGATGATATTAGACAACTATAATATGAATGAAATTATTTATTGAATAAGTTTAATGTTATCAAAGTCATGACCCTAACCATGTTTGTCAAACCACCCCATGAAAGTACCACTATTGCACACACTACCCTTAGGGCAGACGCTAGGGTAATAAGGGGTTATGCATCAAGAGCCTAGTAATATGAATTTTTATATTTTATTTTTAATGAAATAATGATTATATTAAATCATTTTTATTATTTTATTATTTTTTCAATAATTAGTTTGATAAAAATTAAATTTTTATATAAAGACATAAAAATTGTATTATTATTTTTTAGAAATACATAGGTAGAATTAACAATCTCTTTTGATAAATTGAAAAAAAAAATTAAAATATAATATTTTAACAAAATAATATTATTAAACAATATTTATTTCAAATATAAATGATAACATGATTCAATTAATTCCAATTTAATTTATATAGGGTTCAGAAAGTGCTTACAATTGTAAAACTACTATTTTCTAACAAATAAAGATTTTTATTTAAAAGAGAAAAAAATCATAAAAAGAAAATTATTTTGGAAAAATAATTGTTATTTTTTAAATAAACATGTTGAAATTTCCAAATGGTGAATTTTTCATAATTTTCTGTAAAATTCGTTCTTTTAAGTAAAAATTAAATACGGTATAAATATATGATATGTATTATTAAGTCATAATTGATCTAAAGTGATGTAATAAATGTGATAAAAGCTATAAAAAACTAAATATATTTTTTCCATTTAAAATAATTTTTTTATAATATATTTGATTAATTATATAATCTTTTAATTAATCCTCCATATCCTAAATTATATTTTATGGTTTTAAAATAAATTCATTATGAACTTCACACACTTTCACATCATCAAAGGTATTATATTAATATGTTTTGTTCTTCATGTTATATAATATTTTAAACCACTTTATTTTGGTATAAATCTTTAAAAAACTCTAGAACAGTTTTTTATATTATAATATTATATAGAATCCTAAACCTATGATTAAATATTAATAAATAATTTCGATCTCTTTTTATATAAATACCCACCCAAGCTCCAAATCCTCTTTAATATAAACCTTTTAATCATGAATTTACCCCCTCTCTCTCTCTATTACTCAATAATGTGATCCCAATTTATTCCCAATATATTTATAATCACCTCCCAATCTTTTTGGATCACCCTCTCTATGTAATGGATTCTCTTCCTCTTATCTGTTCAAGTAAATTCTTTGTATAATACCTTTTGATTTCTAATTTTCATTATTGTATTATGTTTCCTCAAATAAATTTTCTATCCTTAGGTTTCCCAATTAATGATATACCACCTTTCACTCTCATTAAACCCTTACATAAACCATTATGTACACCTGTTACGTCTATTACATTGTGGAAATTATCCCACAATTTTCCATGCCAAACATTTGTGTTGTGAATACTCATCCCTATTTACACTCAAGGGTATTAAACTCAATGAAAGTATTATTAATTTATTATATAATTCCATTTATGTAATCAAAATACCTTAATCATGGGATTAATAGTGATGAAATTTGCTCTTATGTTTAATGATCTATGTGGCACACAAATTCATGTATATGATATGAATGTGACATATAGTATATGAATTATATATCCCTCCAATTCATAGGGTAATGTTTTTATCTCATGATATAGCATTTATGGTGCGTAGGATATTATCCTAATAACACTATGTTATTATGTCTCAGAAGTTAAACATGATTTTTGGTTATGGTTTCATGTTTTATGTTTTTTCTAAATTCCTATGTTACCTTAATGTTATCATATTATAACACATTCAATGTTAATTTTTATTTTTATCACCATTTTATGTAACCTTGATATTAATATATAATCACATTTATTTCTTTCATCAAGGTATGATTTTATTATTCCCTTACTTGGATTTATAGATCAATCATTTACTATGTATGTCCATGGGATATCCTATATAGTATTAGGAGATCAATGGAATATAAGGGCATGTTATAGAGATTTCAAATAATATATTTGTATCCCTATTTAAATTTAATATGATATTCACCTAATTTCACAATTAAACTAAGAATTTATATCTTACAGGACTATATTATATGTGTATTTATGTAAAGAATCTTGAAATAAAGTGTATTAAATATAGGGGTTTTTATATCCCCAGTGACTAACTCCCCTTTTCTCCCTTGATATCTCAAGTTCCTTCCGTAGGAATTCTTGATGGTTGTTTTTATTTGGTTCATAGAGTGTTTAGGGATACGATTTTCATTATCCTTGATGTGATTAAGGTTGATTTAAGGTTTCATGTTTTGGTTATGGTCTTTTGTTTATTGCTACTTCACCTTATTGTTTATTGTGAATTGAAAACCTTCTTTGAGGTAGGTGATCATCGTTATCTTCATATTTACATACCTGTATGGGGATTGTTTGATTTTTCCTTCATTTTGGTGTATAAAAAGTGTAGAATTAAAATTAAAATAAATTAAATGAATTTTAATTTGTGTTTTATGGATATAAATTACTTGTTTTACTACTTAAAATGATATAGCTGGAGAGATTATACATGGTTGTTTTCATTGATAAAAAACATGGTTATTGGGAGCCTTACATGTGTTGTAGTTGATATTCTTATGGAAACCTTTTTTGTTGATTGTTTGATCACACCCTAAATAAAAGGATAAAAATTTATATGCAGATAATGAATTTTTTCCCCTGGAAAACTTGAATTTTTGTGAGAATTACCATGATATGTAATGATATAAAGTGATTAATTCCCTTGTTTAATTTGAATTATGTTAAAATTGTGGATTCCAGAATGTGTTGTTGAATAATGATGTTCTTTTTCTGAATGTATGGTGATTGTGAGAACCCATTTGGGGATTATATAGTGATGGTGGTTACTATATTTTGTGTGTAAAGTGTTGGGTTTCTATAGGATGGTTTTTTGGTATGGGATGCGACGTGAGGTAATGTGTGGTGGTTGTGATGTGGGGTGGTTTTGGTCTGGGTTTTTTATGGTGAGATGGTCTTGTTATGGAAATATGGATTTTCTTATATTGTGATGAGTAAGTTGTTGAGGTGAGATGGATAAGTATCCATTTTTTTTGTTTGTGTTAGTTTCTCAGTTTTCCAAGGAATAAATCAAAATGGTGAAAAATAAAAATACATGGGCTAGTAAATGAATAATAATTAGATGAAATTGATGATTGGAAATTGAATTAAATGAAATTAATGATAGATTAATGGGTTATGTTTATTTGTATGAATGTATTAGTAAATAATAGTTAGTGTAAACTCATTAAAATCTTGCAATTGTTGAATGAGTGACTAAAAGTATAATTTTATGGTTATATGTAGTGGTTGTGTTGTGTGATGAATTATGTGGTGGAAGAGGTTATGGAGAATATCATTTTATGTAGTAGTAGTGATTTGGATTATGTTACTGGAGTTTATATTAACCCACAGTTTTGGAAATGTGTATTACCTATTTACCATATAAGTTCATGTTATTTATATACATTCCCCACCAAAGTTGTATAACCCTTCCAATTCCCAAATATTTTAGGTTTTGGGTGTTTTCCCCAATATTTAGGCTAGTGGTATTTTAAATGGCTATTTATCCATCTTCCCCACTCTCCCTTTGGTATAAGTGATGATTTGAGTTGGCGTTATTGATTACCTAGTGATAATACGGGTAAGGGTTTGTGATCAACAAATGATTTTGAGAGTGTGATATGTTGGTGGGATCATTCGTGGTTGTATGATGGAATGATGTTTATGTATTTCATGTCCATGATACCCTACTACCATGGTTATGTGATGATGTTTTGATGTCATGATGACTGATGCTAGTACTGGGTGTTAGACCCTCTAAGAGGTTGGGATAGGTAGTGGAGAATCCTGACCCACATCAATGATGGATAGATCTATAATGTGATATGTATAGAAGTGATGGGAATAAAGGAAATTTGATATTGTGGATGAGAGATGAAAATTAGTGGGGAAGCAATTGTGGGAACCTATTCTTTTTGTTCATTTGATATTATGCTACTATATTTGATGAATAATTTGGTGAGAATCCCATGGTGAGGATGGGATTGGGTGGTTAACTGATTTAGGATCATGTTGGTTTTTTTCTTGTACCCTGGTAAATTAGTATTCTCTTTTCACAGGTGCACTAGACACCATGGGTATAATCATACAGATTATACATGTTATGATCACCCTTTATATATATATATATATATATTCAGGTTTCAAGGATGATTTTAGGGACTATTTGGGACATTACTATCTTGGATTTGGATTTTTTATTGAGTCATTGTCATAGGACTTATCTTTGGTTTTTATATGGACACTTTTATCTATATTTTATTGACTTGGTAATGCATTATGAGATGGTCTTGGGTTTAATTTTATATTATGTTCTTTAGTATCATGGTGGTTGATTATCCTATCACTAAATCATATATTTTTAATGTGTGTAATTCCTTCCATATGTCATATTTTTAGACCTTTGGTCCTAGTCTCCAACCTGGGTTCTACTGAAGGATGGACTCAATTCTCATTATTCATCTTCCTTCATTTTCATCCTAGGAGGGGTACATTTGTGGGGAGGGAATCATAAAAAAACCACTTCACTTTTATGGTCTAAACCTATTTTGAATATTAAATTATTTATAAATTAATTTTAGTTTATTTGAGATGAATCTAATAGATTTTTTTAGTGGGTGATGTTATATGATTTAAACTTATTTGATATCTCATGTTATGATATTTTATTTTATTTTATAAAGGTTAGTTTCATGTAGAAAAGGGAATTTTATGATTTTTTTTGATTTTATATATAGGTTTTATAGTTTATTATTTAAAATATCTTGGCTTTTATAGTGTGTTTTTGAATTAAGGTAAATATTAATAAGGTTTAATTGGGTAAATCTCATAGTTTTATGAAAATTATCCGTTATTATCTAAAAGTGTTATGCGGTGTATTTATTTATTTTTATTTTTTTCTAATTTGAGGAACAAGTCTGATTTTAAATTACCAATGAATTTATATTGTGGAATTAATGGTTTTAAAAATAATTGGAAATGCTTTAACACCTAACATTAGGGAGATTTGGAATAAAATACTTTTACATTGGTTTTATAAATGAATTAGTAATCTTTTCATAGTTCACTTTCATTATTAGTATGGTATTTTATGATTTCATAAGATTATGGGTGTAAGAAAAATGTTTTTGTTATATGGTAAATATGTGCTTATTTTTTTTAATTTTTTTTGAAAACCCCATTGAATTTTATTTGTATCATATGTTTGTGATTGTGAATAATTTTCTGATTGGTTTAATGTTTCATGTTATTTTGAATATGAGTACAAGTAAGGTATTGATGAAACAATGAAAAACAGTCTTTAGGGATGATCCCCAATGAAATTTCTCTCATTTCTAGGAAATAACCCTTCCTATTGTAGGATCAAACCCAAATATGAATAGAGTGATTATGAAGTAACCTTTTCTACTCTATATCGGATACTTGTGCAATAATTCATACTTACCTTTACATGGTGATCAAGTTTCACTTGAGACTATGGATTGGTTAGATAATATTAATGGAGTCTTAAACCCTATAGAAACTCCTAAGACATAAAAGGTAAGATACCTTATAGGATTGTTTGTATAAATGATTCTAGTAGAAATACAATGTGTTTCTATGTCTCCATCAGGGTGATAAATTGGTGAAGGATTGCATCAATCATTTCTCTAAATTGATGTTGGTTATGTTTTTTATTCACATGCCTCCGTTATTTTAAATTATTTTTGAGGTTTTTATATATGATGTTATCCATGTGAGGAGATTCGATTTTAGATGGATATAACATGGGGATTATTGAATCTGTACCTGGGTATCTGGGTTGATTGATATACTATATTAGATTATTCCTCGGCTAGTGCCCCTTGTGAAATATATTCCTTAACACGGTGGTTTTTACCCGATGAGTGAGATTTCATTTTACCTTTCCATTTAATCTTCATGACCCAAGGTCAGAAACCATATTATTCCATGTTGAGGGTTGTTATTATTTTCTTTCTCCTATATTATTAGTCTAAATGGTTTTGATAATTATTAAGACCTAATCTCATGGTCCTTTGGGAATTCTATTGTCTTATAATTCCTTATAGAATTATTAACAAGTTTATCTAGTGGTTGTTTGTATTTGGGTGGAATATTATTATTTCTTTATGTATTTTATAGATAAGTTTTTACCAAGTAATGATTTTGTAGAGTTTTAATCCATATTTCACTATTATATGGTTAATTCTAAATTATTTGGAGACCCATGGAAGGTCCATATATTATGAACGAATGAATTTATTTTATAATCATTTTTCTTTGAGATTATTCGTTTGCAATGGATTCTATGAGCTTCATATCTATTGATTGTGATTTATGATTTTATTGATTTTACCAGATAGTATTGAATGATTGGTTATGTTGATCTTCAAGATCATTAATGAATCATTGGGTGACATAACTATAATGTCCTGGTTCCAGAAGCCACCCAGAGGCACCCCGTACCCGGTTGGTCACATGGCCTCAAGCGCATTTCCCCGAACACCAGAGGCTGCCGACTAGCAGCGAGGGCCTTAGGTGTGATAGTGGGAAAACAATGCCCTCATTGGCAGAGTACATAGTGGAAGAGAAAACCAATAACAACAATAGAGAAAGTAGTAGACATCCATACAAGAGTAAATAACGAAAGACTGATGAATAAACAACTAGAGCAGAAATGTATATAAATTATTCATGATACACATGTCTAGGAAAATAGCCAAAAAGGTCACAATACTGAACACAGTACTAAACCAAAGTACAAAGAAAAACAGATGAGCAACTCCTCAGCATCGCAGGCCTTAGCTTAGTCCCATGCTCTCCAGCTCCAGTGCAATCAAGAACCTAAAGTCGTAGGGCGCTTGCCCTTATCTATACCTGCAACAATATAATCTGTTTGGGCCCAAAAGCATGACCCAAATAGGGTGTGAGAAAATGTCCCAATAGGCAACCACCCAAAGATCTGTGCCTAACAGTCAGTGAATACATGGAAGATAAAGTACAGTAAACAGTAAACAATAAGCAGTAAATAGGATAATACACAATAGTAGAAATCCACAGTTTCTAGCATATAATCTACAACAAGGAACAGCAACTCAAGAAAGTAGAACAAAAAGGTATCCTCTAGGTAGTTCTCACAGTATAACCCCTAATGATTAACCTATAAGTACTAGAAACCCTCTGTGAGGCACACACAGTCTTACCCCTCTGGTTTAGCTAAGAATAGACTCTTTGAGGAAGCACTCACCATCAATTCCCCCTATAGTCTCGTATCGTACTAAAGGCTCTCTGAGGAATCACTCACCATCAATTCCCCCTGTGGCACGTGTCGAGGATCTACAGACTCTTTGAGGAAGCACTCAATGTCAATTACCCATGTGGTCTCACATCATAAATTAAAGACACTATGAGGAAGCCCTTACGTCCATTATCCATATGGTCCACTACACCTGGTCCCCTCAGCCCTGTGTAAAACAACATTCATAGCACGCGTATCAGCCCAAGTAAACCTCAAGAACTACTTGGCTATCATTCTAAGTCATAACAGTATAACAGTACAACAGTCCCACTATCCTACAACTAGGCATGACAGCTGGAAAAATGACAAACAAGAAAAACAACCATGGAAAACATCCAGAGTACATTAAAAATTACCCTATTCACATGAAATTACCTCTACTCATGCAATCAAGAAAAGCAGGAAAACAACAGGGTAAAACAGGAAACACGCAATACCCCATTCAAGGATATTGGTGGAAATTGCACATAATATTCATAGACTTCCTACAGAAAGGTACAAACCACCTACCTTGATGCTAGTAGAACGATATACATGAACCACGATGACTGATTCTCCTTATAACATCAAGGATCTGAGAAAATTTAAAAAACACTCAACCCACGATATCTTGAGAAAGAGGAGAAATTGGAAAACAAGGCTCTAGGAGAAGGAAGAACTCATGGATGCGGTTCCAACGAAATCGACGGTGGATGAAACGAAGATCAGATGGAGGCTCGTAAATCCGGAGAAGAATCACGGCCATACGGGTCACTCTCGGATGAAGAACCTGGAGAAGAAGAGCGTTCTGTCCGTCAGGCGTGACCCCGGTGTGTTTAATGAAAAAAAAATACACAGTGTGTACTTCTTGAGTACACAGCGTGTACTCCATTTTTCCGTACTCCACTTTAAGTGGCCTCCACTTTACCATTACACACCGTGTGTGTTGCCCGAACACGGACAACACACGGCCTGGCACGACAAGGGCGTACACGGCGTGTACTTCAAATTTTTTTAGAAACTCCTCTTTTCTCAAAAACTCTAGAAAATGAAAAACATACATGAATGGAGATCTGGGTTCTTACAAACTTCCCCCCTTAATGAAAATTTTCCCCGAATTTCCCTAACGAGGCGGAGAAGAAGAAACCCCGAACAGCTCTGGCCACTGCGATCGCACATCGACCTCCCTTTCTTAGGTCCCATCCTGTACTCGACCGTGCTACCATACCACTCATACTAGAGGAACAGACCGCCCCTGAAGAACCTTTGTACTTTGATCGACAAACTAGATAGGATGCTCCTCAAACAATACATCTACTTTGAGCTCAACCTCCTCGGGCTGAAAGACATGAGACGGGTCTGAAAACTAATGTCGGAGCTGAGAGACGTGGAAGATGTTGTGCATGGCTAGATACCTCTGAGGAAACTATAGCCGATAGGGAATCGGCCTAACTCTCTCCAATACCTCAAATGGCCCGATGTACCGCGGTGAAAGCTTACCCTGTCACAGAATCCTCTTGTGTCCCAATCTTGGTGCGACACATAGGAAAACCTGATCCCCGACCTCATACTCCAGAGGTCGTCTCCGCTGATCAACATAAGACTTCTGTTGAGACTGTGCTATATCCATCCTCTTCTAATCAACTCTATCTACTCTGAGGTCTCTTGAAAAGGACGAGGTCCCAATAGAGATGCCTCTCCTACCTCTAACTAGCATAAAGGCGATCAGCATGGCCTACCATACAAAGCCTCGTAAGGTGCCATCTAAATAGTCGCCTAGAAACTATTGTTGTAGGAAAACTACACAAGAGGGATATGCTTATCCCAAGAACCGCCAAAGTCTAGAATGCATGATCAGAGCATATCCTCCTGCACCTGGATCATACGATCAGACTGGCCATCTGTCTGGGGGTGGTATGACATACTCAAAAGTACCTGTGTACCCAAGGCCTTCTAAATCCCCTTCCAGAACTGAGAAGTAAAGCGCGCATCCCTGTCTGAAACAATGGAGTGTGGAACTCCATGCAGACGTACAATATCTCTGATGTACAGTCATACCAGATCATCAAAACTGAAGGTCTTCTTGATCGGTAAGAAGTGATAAACCATTGTAAGCATGTCGATGAAAACCCAAACAGCATCATTCCCTAGAGGTGATCTCGACAATCCGGTCACGAAGTCCATCGCGACATTGTTCCACTTCCACTCCGGAATGGGTAACTGCTGTAAAAGGCCTGCTGGTCGTTGATGCTACGCCTTCACATGCTGACAAGTAGAACACCGCAAGATGAAACCAACAACATCCCTCTTCATACCTGGCCACCAGTATTGGCAATGAAGATTCAGATACATCTTGGTGACGCCAGGATGAGCTTCCCAAACCGAGGAATGAAATTCTCGCATTATCTCCTTGCGTATGTCTGCTGGCACCCATACGCATCCCTAGAAACACAAGATCTCATCCTTGCCCACTATCCATCTAGGAAGAGGGTCCTCTCCTGACACACTCTCCCGCAGGACTAAGCCTTCTGATTCTGATAGCTGCCTCATCCGTACCCGATCAAGAAGTGTAGAGGTAACAGCTAGAAAAGATAGGAAAGTTTGTCCCTGTCTGTCGTGGACCTCCAGATGCATCTTAGAAAATATATCCATAAGATGCCACTCCCTGCTGGCCTCCTGAACTGCCTGAATCTGAGTTCTCCTACTCAACACATCTGCCAATGCGTATCCCTTTCCCGACGTATAGGCAAGCTCGAAATCAAAAGACTGAAGATATTCGACCCACTTGCACTATCTCAGATTCAGATCACGCTGAGTGAATATGTACATGAGACTCTTGTGGTCGGTGAAAACCACAAATTTCTCTCCCAGAAGGTATTGTCTCCAACAGTGTAAGGCATGAACAATAGCTGCCAACTCTAGATCGTGCGTCGGGTAGTTCCTCTCATTTGGACTCAACTGCTAAGACCCGTACGCAACAAATCTAACTCCCAGCATAAGCAAAGCACCCAGCCCGATACCTGAAGCATCACAATAAACAGTATAGCTCTTGCCTGGCTCTGGAAAGACTAGTATTGGTATTGACGTCAACCTTCCCCTCAGCTTCTAAAAGACTGACTCATAAGAATATGACCATAAGAACTTCACCCCCTTCTTGGTCAGACCTGTCAAAGGTGCTTCTAGGCTTGAAAAGTCCTGAATGAAGCGTTTGTAGTATCCAGCTAGCCTTAGGAAACTCTGTACCTCAAAAACGTTCTATGCATGCTCCCAAGAAACTACAGCTCTCACTTTCTCTGGGTCCACAGATACTCCTGCCTCTGAGATGATGTGACCCAAGAAGTGAATCTGATCCATCAAAAAGTGGCACTTCAAGAGTTTGGTATAAAGTCGATGCTCTCTCAATGTAATCAGAATGATCTCATAGTGGGTAGCATAGTCATGTCGAGTTTGAGAGTACACCAAGATATCTTCCACGAAGACAACGATGAAATAATCCAAGTAAGGATGGAACACTTGGTTCATCGGTTCAATGAAAACTACTGGCGCATTCGTGAGACCAAACAGCATAACCATATACTCGTAGAGACCATACCTACTTCTGAAGGCTGTCAGTGGTATATCTGATGGTCTAACGTGCAACTGATGATAACCAGACCTCAAGTCAATCTTCGAGAACACTCGGGCTCCTCGAAGATGATCGAAGAGATCATCAATCCTCGACAAGGGATATCGGTTCTTGACCGTCAACTGGTTCAGCTTCCGATAATCCACACAGAGCCTAAGGGTACACACAGAGCCTAAGGGTACTATCTTCTTTCTTCACAAACAGAACATGCGAACCCCAAGGAGAAGTACTGGGTCGGATGAAACCCTTTGCCTGAAACTCTTCCAACTAATTCTTGAGCTCCTGTAACTCATGTGTAGCCATCCTATAGGGAGGAATGGACACCGATGCTGCTACTGGAACGAGATCAATAGAGATGTCTACCTCACGCTCAGGAGGCAAACCTAAAAAGTCCTTTGGAAATACATCCCTGAAATGATCCACCAATGAAGGAAATTCCAACTGTGAAGTCCCCTGGTCATCTAGATAAAGACTAGAAATCTGGGCCATTACCCTTCCTAGACCATGATGCTCGAGTCATGCTCGACTCGCCTGAACATCCCATTTTTTTCTATGAAGAAAAGATTCACCCTCTAGTGAAATAAAACTCACCCTGCAGTGATAACAATCGACGACTGCCTGGAAGGGAACCAACCAGTCCATCCTAAGAATGAAATCATATCCTGTCATCTCTAGGACATAGAGATCCCATAAGAAACGATACCCTACAACCTCGAGAGGTCACTCTCTGCACTGACGTACACTAGATGTCTTCGTCCCCAAAGGTGTGTCCAGTGTCAAAAAGTTGGCAGAAGAAAAGATATAGAGCCCAAGTCTCTCCACAATAGCAATAGAGATAAAGCTATGCGTAGCACCAGTATCAAAAAGAGATGAAGATAAAATTGAGGAAACTAAAATCGTACCTCGAATGGTAGAAGGTCCAGGATCCTGATCCTACTGGGTCTGCTCCAACGCAAAATTCTAGCCTACCCCGTGGCCCTGTGACCCTACATAACCACTCTGAGATGATCCTCCCTACTACCACTGATAGACCGGCGACTGACCATGTCGGCCATGACCACTATCTCGGCCTGAACGACCAGAAGAACTCCAGTTCCTTGACTGATGATAAACTGGTGGTGCTGCTCCTAAACGAGGAGTCATGGAAGAACCCCTGTCACCAGCTACTGGTGAGAAAACCTGGCAGAAACGCTGAAGATAACCCATCTTTCCACAAGATCGGCACTCCACTGGGTCTCTCTAGCACTGTGGCCTCGTGTGCCCTTCCCTTCCACATGGGTAGCATACAACCTAGCTACCTAAAGATGTATCTCGCCTCCTCAGATCACCATGCCTAGACTCCCTACAGCGCTTCCTATTGTCAACTGGAGGAACACCAGCTCTAGAAGCAGAACCTCCCTAGCTCATAGTTCCAGAGTCTCTCAGATTGCATTCAGTAATCAGTGCCTGGTTGACGATGGATGTGATGGAAGTCAACTGGAAGAGATTCACCTGTGAGTGGATCTCCCACCTGAGACCATCCTCAAACTTACTTTCCAAGAACACCCCACTTCCATCCCGGAGGGGTGTGAAACACTGCAGCTTAGTGAAACGAGAGGAATAATCCATGGCAGAAAGAGTACCCTGCTCTAGACTCATGAACTCCCGGGCTTGATCGGCCCTCAGGGTCTCTGGGTAGAAGTAGTTGTAAAACACGCGCTGGAACTCCTCCCAAGCCATAACCTGCTGATGAACCGCCTATGAGATCACGTCCCACCTCCTATTGGCGGAGTCTCATAGCATATAGGTATCGAGCATGACCCACCTCTCTGGAGGTGTTTCTAGATGCTCAATGATATTCAGCATGTCCTCCATCCATGACTCTGCAGCCTGTGGTCCTCCTTCCCCCGAGAAAGTAGGAGGATGTTGCTGCTGGAAAACCTGCGTCAAGTTTTCCATAGACATGGTAGGAGGTGGTGCTCCCTAAAAGGTCTGCTTCATCCTCATAAATCCTTACCTGAACTGTGCATCAGTTCCTGCAACTAGTATGACAGCCGGTGCCAAGGATGGCCCGACTGGAGGATCGACAGGAAGTCCCTGATCAACCATATCTGGCGTCTGATCACTGCCTGACAACTAAAGTACAACCAGGGGACGTCTCGAAGGTATAGCTCTGAAAGATAAAAAGCATACCTTAGATCAGGAAAACAAGGACAGAGAACAAAGGAGTATAAAATGGAAACAAGAGAAGGAAACACTCATGATTTACAAAACCCGACTACACGGAAAGTGTAAACTTTACACGGTGTGTACTTAACTCTTTTCCCCTGACTGTGTCTCCTTGCATGGCTAACCCACACAACCTTCTTTAGCTGAGACTACACGACGTGTTCACTGTGGACATAGCATGTAGTAGACAAGGTTTCAACGACCCGTGTTGTTAGTTACATGGCCGGTTACACAGCTAAGACTACACGGCGTGTTCCGAACAAACACAACGTGTACTTGAAGACTTTTCCCAACCCGTGTTGTTAGTGCCTGGACAAGTACACGGCAGACCATTACACGGCGTGTTCCGAACAAACACAGCGTGCATAAGAGGAGGTAAGATCAACCCGTGTTGTTCGTGACATGGCCGGGTACCTGGAACAAGACTACACGGCGTGTTCTTTTACCAACACGGCATGTTCTACTTGAGCTTCCCCAGCCCGTGTTGTTAGTGACACGGTCGGGTACACGGATCTATACTACACGGCGTGCACCTACGGTACACAACATGTTCCTAGAGATTTTTACAACCCGTGTTTCTGCTCACACAGTCAGTGACACGGTTTAAAACTACACGACGTGTGTATATAAATTACACACCGTGTATTCTGGGATTTTCCGTGCGGTAGCTCTGAAACTACACCGAAGCCCAGAAAACACTGAAAAACGAGAATGAAGGTGCCAAATTCCTATTTTTTAGGTCCCATACTCCCCACGAATCAAAGCTTTACATCCAATACATTCATATATAAGGAAAAAACAAGTCAATGACTCACCAATATCCGATTCAAGAGGGACCATAATACCTCAAGAACCAAAAATTTGTGTTCAATTAAGCAAGGTTCCAAACAAACAACCTTTCTATCAAATCGCAGAGATTCTATCAAGCATCTATGAAAATAGTATGCATAATCTACACAAGGCCTACCACAACAAGATGCAATTGCTAATGCACCCTAGATGGCATGGCAATAATGCATGGGATGTGATTTCTAACAAGTGCCTATATGATGCATGAGATGGCGTACCCGCATCTCATCGGGTTGCGACAGAAATAGAACCAGAATAGCAACAACAGTAACAATACAAAACACATGAATCACTCTCGGTGAAATCAGATCAAATGTAATATAACAAAACCAAAAAACTGTAATAAATGAGGTAGAATGGCTTTTCCCTGTACACAGGTTAGCTACTCCCGGGCATAACTTAATACCATGTACCAAATCCGTCCTATCCCGGGCTAAAGGCTCTAAACAGTAATCAAGAAAAAAGAAAACCCTCTAATACCACTTTATAACGTCCCGGTTCTAGAAGCCAGCCAGAGGTGCCCCGTACCAGGTTGGTCACATGGCCTCAAGAGCATTTACCTGAACGCCAGAGGATGCCGACTAGCAGTGAGGGCCTTAGGTGTGATAGTGGGGAAACTATTCCCTCATTGGCAGAGTACACAACGGAAGAGAAAACCAAAAACAACAATAGAGGAAACAGTTGACATCCATACAAGAGTAAACAACGGAAGACTGATGAATAAACAACTGGAGTAGAAATGTATATAAATGATGCATGATACACATGTCTAGGAAAGCAACCAAATATGTCACAATGCTGAACATAGTACTAAACCAAAGTACAAAGAAAAAAAGATGAGTAACTACTCATCATTGCAAGCCTCGGCTTGGTCCCATGCTCTCCAGCTCTAGTGCAATCAAGAACCTGAAGTAGAAGGGAACTTTCCCTTATCTATACCTGCAACAATATAATATGTTTGGGCCAAAAAGCATGACCCAAATAGGGTGTGAGACAAAGTACCAATAGGAAACCACCAAAAGATCTGTGCCTAACAGTCAGTGAATATATGGAAGGTAAAGTACAGTAAGTAATAAATAATAAGCAGTAAATAGGATAATACATAGCAGTATCAATCCACAGTCTATAGCATATAATCTACAACCAGGAACAACCACTCAAGCAAGTAGAACAAAAAGGTAACCTCTGGGTAGTTCTCACAGTCTAACCCCTATGGTTCAACATACAAGTACTAGAAACCCTCTGGGAGGCACACACAGTCTCACCCCTCTGGTTTAGCTAAGAATAGAATCTTTGAGGAAGCACTCACCATCAAATACCCCTATAGTCTCATATCGTACTAAAGTCTCTCTGGGGAAGCACTCAACGTCAATTCCCCCTATAGCCTGCATGGAAGATCTACAGACTCTCTGAGGAATCACTCAATGTCAATTACCCATGTGGTCTCACATCGTAAATTAAAGACACTCTGGATAAGCCCTTACGTCCATTCTCCCTATGGTCCACTACACCGGGTTCTCTCAACCCTGTGTAAAACAACATGCATAGCGCGCGTATCGGCCCAAGTAAACCTCAAGAACTACTTGGCTATCATTCTAAGGAACAATAGCATAACAATACAACAGTTGCACTATCCTACAACTAGGCATGGAAACTGGAAAAAATCCAAACAAGAAAAACAAGCTTAGAAAACATCCAGAGTACAGTAAAAATTACCCTAATCACAAGAAATTACCTCTACTCAAGCAATCAAGCAAAGGAGGAAAACAACAGTGAAAAATAAGAAACACGCAATACCTCGTTCATGGATATTGGTGTAAATTGCACATAATATTCACAGACTTTCAACAGAAAGGCACAAACCTCCTACCTCGATGCTAGGAGAATGATATACGTGAACCATGATGATTGATTATCCTTAGAACGTCGAGGATCTGAGAAAAATTAAAAAACACTCAACCCACTATATCTTGAGAAAGAGGAGAAATTGGAAAATAGGGATCTATGAGAAGGAAGAACACACTGCTTCGGTTCCAACGCAATCGACGACGGCTGAAACGGAGATCAGAGGGAGGCTCGGGAATCTGGAGAAGAATTGCGGTCATACGGGTTTCTCTCGGATGAAGAACCTAAAGAAGAAGAGCGTTTTTTCCGTCAAGCGCGACCCCGATGCGTTTAATAAAAAAAAAGAAAATACACGATGTGTACTTCTTGAGTACATGGAGTGTACTCCATTTTTCTGTACTCCTCTATAAGCGGCCTCTACTTCACCCCCACACACCATGTGTGTGGCCCGGACACGGCCAGCACACGGCCTGGCGCGGCAAGGGAGTACACGGCGTGTACTCATAAATTACATAGTGTGTACTTCCAAATTTTCCAGAAACTCCTCTTTTCTCAAAAACTCTAGAAAAGGAAAAACATAACTGAATGAAGATCCAGGTTCTTATAATAATAGTCTAGTATTCCCTTTCACTAAACCTCCCTATGTATTTCCTAACCCATCCATATTTTAAATGCAACTGAATGTGTGGTAGTGCAGAATTGTTGATTATACCATCTAGAAATATTTAAATAAAAGGTATATCCTTTCATGAGATGAGTTATAGTATTTAATTACTAAATTTATTCTCATGGTCTATTAATGAACCCTTGTTTGGGTGAAGTTGTTTTAAATTATAATTGCTTAATACATTTACCAATGACTTTCTAGGAGTGTAAAAGGTTGAATGGTTCGGATAATTGTGATGAAATTAGGTCACAATTCTATAATATATTATATAAACGTTTTTTTAATTTTTGGGACATTTTTAATTCAAAATATGAAAAATTTGAAAAATTTCTATGTTTCACAGTTACTACTTTCTTAATTGTAACCATGTAATCTATTCATATATGGTGAGTCATATCAAGTGAATGATGCATATCTATAATGGTTAGGAAATACCATTATGTCTAACCTTATATAGAGTTTCATCATAATAGTAATTTTCTAAATTTATTTTATATTGGTAAAATCATGTTGATAATGCTTTCAAACAGGAATTCATGATTATGTATACTGAATAGTTTGTACATGAATTGGAGTAACTATGCAGTCTCACCTTTCATAGGGTGATTTCTCTTTAGTGACTTGAGCACAATTTGTATAACCATATTGGATATCATTTAAAATACCTAAAATTATATTCTATTGGAATCTACATGTTTGGTTCATGGTTTGTTAAACCACGTGAGCCACTTAGATTTGAAATTATTGAATTTCCAATTTTACCCATGAATTTTTATCCCAAATTCCTCTACCTCTCTTCTCATTTAATTCATCCATTAAAAGTAGATCCCAAAGGAATTATACGTTTATACCTTCAAGGTTCTAAATCCCTTATCTCATGGATATCAAGTGGATTTCGAAGGTGAACCTCTCTTTACTCTTCATTCAATTCCTACTCTCTATTTTTCTTCCATTTCCTCTGGGTTTGTTCTTTTATCCTAAACCCTAATAACTATGGTGGTAAAAAAAAGTTTTTGTTTTGGTCTAATGTTGGGGATTCATATGTCTATATATTTTAATGGTTGTCTTCTCCCATGTTTTGGATTATTCCATTGAAGTAAACTTCCCTTTTATGATTTAAGTTATTTTTTGAGTAATCTTATTTATTTAACATATAATAATATCCGTTCATTTTATAATTCATTTAATAATAATTTATATTAATATATGATACCATTAATGGATTTAAAAAAATATTCACTTTGAATAAATGTTTTTCCTTTATTTTTTTTCCCTAATTTCTTAAAAAAAATATGCATGCCAAGTCTTCATAAAAAATGTCTAAGATGATGTTTTCAAATTAAATTGAAGATAAAGTGTTTTGACTTGATTTTGAATTTAAAAGGATATGATCTATGTTTTCAAAGGGTTATTTTATAACAATGATTTGTTTTTTCCCTTTACTAAATTATCCTTGAGTTTTATTGGTTATTATTAAGTTTTATGATGTTTTAATTTTTTTAGTATCAAAATTTTTTTTAGGATGTTTAGAAAGATATTTTTATTTCTAAATTATTTTAAAAATGATTTATAAATTTCATTTCAATTATTTACTTTTCAAGGAATATTTTATAACTTTGTTTTTCGAGTTTGATCAACAGGCTTGTTTGGTACTCGATAAATGGTTTTTCTTGATTCTTCTAACATTGTTTCTTTGATCCTCGTGTGTTATATTTTGTACAAAAAAATTTCTTTGTGGGATGAATTGAGTTACTATTTCATATATGTATAAATATGAAAGGGGTTGTTTCATGAGAGGATATTGGTGGAGAGATTGGATATTATTTTTTTATGTTTTATTGTTGATAAATTTGATAATCATTTTAATTTTTTGGTATCTCATATCCACTAGGGTTTTGAAGTGGGAACCCTAGGTAGGGAAGTGGGTTACATGACCTAACTCAGCTGGCCCTATCCTAAGTCATTGATAATTTGAGCATGTCACCCCAAGACTGAATCTAATGGGTGAGAGGTTTGTGACTAGCACCATGTAGGAATATCTCAGAATATGGGAAGATTTTTCCTATAATAACCTATAGAAAGATACATTTCTAATGCATAAAATATATAGAAGCATTAGTTTGATGAATATATATATATATATATATATTTAATTGATATGTACACAACAAAATAATGAGATATGAGATATAAACACAACACCACAAAGGAAATTTAAATTGGGGAAATATAACATCCACTAATTCTCGGAATCCTGAGGAAATGAGAATTTCCCCCATGTTTTTTGTATTCCTGGATCACACTCTAGCCATAGGGGTCTCTACCACTACCATAAATCACCATTATCTAGAATTCCTCAATAAGAATAACCATGCATCATCTATGATAAATCCATGTTAACTCTCTATCTATCTATCCCATATCTAAACAATTAAATCATATACATATATGAAACATTTGTGGGATCAAGTCCTATGAAAGCGTGATTATAAAAAAAACCTAGTAGGATACCCTAAAACACAGGGCTGCAATTTTTCTCAACTCCTATGTGGAAGGAATGAGGGATTCGAAAGAACACTAGAACAACTCAATAACCAAATATTAAATAATTATCAAATGGAAGTTAGGAAAGAATAATTTATATCTATTATAACACCTCAAACCCACACTTCTAGATTCGATGATAAAAACATGTTATGTAATATTTTTTTGAAAAAGTAAAGGAATATTTACAAAACGTACTACATAATAGAGGATATTTTACCAATCTAGATTCAAGATTATTAGATAAAAACATCATACATTTATCAGAGTTGCGACATGCATAAAATAAAATAATAGGAATTTTACTCTTCTGTGCGCCCACACAAAAAATGACGACGTCCAACACAGGGCTTCATGGTGACCTGTAAATATAAATTTAAAAAAGGGTGAGCATTAGATATGCCCAGTAAGGGGTTCAAAACAACAATAAAAATTTAAAAACTTTTCTTCCATGCTTAAAAAGGATTATCACAAAACTTGAAATATATATATATAGAAAAACCGTATTTCACGAAATAATTATAATTGAAAATATATTGAGAATTATCCAATGAAAATATTAACTTTTGTTTTCTATGGGTCATTAATAATACATGGAAGACTACATTAAAATTCATAACTACGACCACTAGTCATCACTAGGACATATGGGTTCACCCCCCATAATGCCACCCATTTCACCAGTTCCAATTTCCAAAAACGTTTTCTCATAGACCTGCCCTTCTCATCTCTGACCCAAAACATTTCCAAAGTCCTTATTATTTCTTTCCAAAAATTAGTCATTCCTATCACATGTCCTGAAAATTTTATCATGAGTTTTTTTAAAACCAATTTTCAGAGAATCCCATACTAAAAAGAACAATACAATTTGAAAACTATAACAACCTGAAACAAGGATTGAAGTGCGTTCAAGATCACGTAATTCTTTGAATGTCACACATTAACTAGATGATGGACATTCCTATCCATGAATGACATGTCAGGGATGTGGATGTAAATTTTCACATAAAATAATAGCTTGAATAATAATTACACATTAAATGATAAGAATTATCATGAAACTCATGTATTTGATAAAAAATTAACTTACATAAATTCTTTAACATTAGTTGGATGGTTGCAAATACCATTTATGACTTATGAATTAAATTTGATTAAATATAATTAAACATGTTTACATTTATATGCGAATAAATGAGTATATATATAAATATATGCCAATGTGCATGTATATAAACATATGTATATATACTTATATATAACCTTTATAATAAAAAAACTTTGAAAACAAAATTGAACCCGCACATACCTATATTTTAAAAATAAGGTTTAGGTCAAAAACCCTTAACTTATGAAAACATAAAATAATAAGTTATATATGTATATATACATATATACACATATAACAACCATAATTTGATCAAATTACACCCTCACAAACCATATCATTTAGAGATAAATACTTAAAATTTGATACCCTTATCATTTTAAAAATTCCAATTTATATAGATAGATATGGTTTCTTATATATATATATATAAAAACGTATAACATTTTATGAAAGAATGGTTTAAGAAAAACAATTAAAACCATTTCAATAAAGAGATTTTAAAATCATAACACAGTTCTGAAAATAATATGTTATAATGAAATATATAGATTCATATAAACATCTATACACAAGTATATATGTGTATACCTTTGTAAAAAATAGACAACAAAATTTATCAATTTAATTAAACCCTTACATATAAATTTTACAGTAATAAATCCCTTACTTGATAGTGGAAACCGAAAGGGAAGAGGTAATCTCCTCCTTGCATAAGAACATGAACCCAAGGAATTGGTCTGACGCGTGTGTTCTAACCACATGAAGGAGGGGTTCTCCTATCACTTATTTATAAAAAAAGTAATGGTTTTCAAGATTATCGGTGAAGCTAAGTTATTAAATATATGTATTTTTTTTAAAAAACTAAAGAATCACGGGTCATCTATAATTATTATTAATATAAAAATATATAATGATGTGTTATTATTTTTTTATCTTTTTTTGTCTAAGGGTCGATTGATTTTTTTCATTTGGATCCCACAGGTCGGTCTCTTTTTTTCTTTTATTATCATGCAACAACACTTTTTTTACTTTTTTGTCATCACGTCTTCTTCTTTCTTTTTATCTCGCATGTATTTTTCTTTTTTTCCCCTAATCATTGATTTTAATATGTTATTATATTATATATATTTTAAAGGGTTTTTTTAACCGTCATCACTTTGTGTGTTTCACACATCAAACATTTTATTTGTCTATAGTTATAATTTTCATTATTACTTTTATTTATTTCTCACATTAATAACAATATTACACATATAGATTTTTAAAATATATAAATTTAGAAACTTTTAACATATATATATATATATAAATATATATATAAATGAAAATGTTAGTTATAAATATTTATAAACAAATACTTATATATATTTATTAAATCACGTTTTTATATACATAGAATATTTACATATATTTATAAAACATTTCACACATTTCTTAACACATCTAAAGGTTCATTTTTGTAGTAAAATAATTACATAAATGTATAAATTCGTTTTTTATAATATATATATTTATAATTTCGAAAATATTATAATTCTCATAATGAATATTTATATATTTCTTTAAACATGTTTATATAATATTAACATTTAAATTTTATTTATTTCAAATCAGCTCAATGTTTAAATACCATTAATTATAATAATGTTACTGTAAACACATTTGACATTTTAAAATTAAAACTCATGATACTTGAAAATAATAATTTATTTAATGTACCCAAATTCTGATAAAATAATTAACATATTATTTCTATCATCGCAAAATGAATAACTTGATTAAGGATAAAATTAAATACATTCATTAAATTTTTTTGTTAAATAACCTTTTGATAAATTCAGTTATTCAAACCCTTATAATAATCAAATAATGCAATATTTTGTTTTTTACAAAAAAAATAAAAAAAATTAGAAAACTCTAAATAATAAGTATACATAGTTATAAATAATAACATATAATCTAATTAATTAAAACACTTAATTTTATAATTATGTTTTAAAGAAGATTGTCTAAAAAAATTAATAGATAGTTTTAATTATAAAATAATCCATTTAAGAGAATAATTATATAATAATAATAAGTTAAGAAATTTGGGGATGTTACATTATCCTCCACTCAAAAGAATTGCATCCTCGCAATTCGTTTTTTCGGACTAAACAGAATTCTGAATTTTTATATTAAGAATTAAGGGAAACTACGACTGATAAACTCTTAAACTCGACAACATCTGATCTCCAAATTTTTCTAGACCATTCCTCTGATACCAAATATAACCCCTCAAACCCACACTCATGTATTCGATGACAAAAACATGTTGTGTATTTTTTTTTTGAAAAAGTAAACGAATATTTACACAACATACCACATAAAAGAGGATCTTTTACAGAACTATATTCTGGAGTATTAGATAAAAACTCCCTACATTTATCGTAGTTTCAACATGCATAAAATAAAACAATAGGCTTCAAGGTGACCTATGAATATAATTTTAAAAAGGTTGATCATTGGATATGAACTGTAAGGGGTTTCAAAACAAACAAAAAAAATATTTGAATTTTTTTTTCATAATTAAATACGATTATCACAAAACATGATATATATATATATATATATTGATAAAATTATTTCAAAAAATAATTATACTTGAACATCCGTTGATAATTCTCCTATGAAAATATTAACATTTTTTATATGGTTCATTAATAATACTTGGAAGCCCATATTAAAATCCATAACTACAACCACTAGTCATCACTAGGAATTATGGGTTCGCCTCCCTTAACACCACAAATTTCTCCAATGAAAAGTTTTTAAAATGTTTTCTCATGGACCTGCCTCTCTCATCTCTGACACAAAATATTTCCAAAGTCCTTATTATTTCCTTCCAAGAAATTCTTTATTCCAATCACATGTCATCAAAATTTTATCTTGAGTTTTTTTTAAACTAATTTTTATATAATATCATGCTAAGAAAACACCTACAATTTGAAAAATGTAATTTCATGAAATGTGGATTTAAGTGAGTTCAAGATCACATAATGATTGGAATGTCACACATTAGCTAGATGTTGGACACACCTATCCATGAATGACATGTTAGGGATGCAGATGAAAATTGTAACATAAATTAATAGCTTGACTCATATTTGCACATTAAATGATAAGAATTATCAGGAAATAGATGTATTTCCTAAAAAAATTAACATACATAAATTCTTTAACATTAGTTGGATTTTTGAAAATACCATTTATGACTTATGAAATAAATATGATTAACTATAATAAAACATGATTACATCTATATGCATATAAATGTGTATATATATAAATATATGTAAATATGCATGTATATACACATATGTTTAAATACTTATTAATAATCTTTTGTAAGGAAAAATACATTTAAAACTAAATTGAACCCGCACATACATATGTTTTAGAAATAAGGGTTATGTCAAAAACCCTTAACATATGTACACATAAAATAATAAGTTATATTTGTATATATATACACATATAACAACCATAATTTGATCAAATTACACCCTCACCAACCATAATATTTAGAGATAAATACTTAAAATTGAAAACCCTTATCATTTTAAAAATTCCAGGTTATATAGATAGATATTGTTTCTTATATATATATAAATATATATATATAGACATGTATAACATTTTATAACAACATGGTTTAAGAAAAAAAATTAAAACCCTTTCAACACATAGATTTTAAAATCATAACCCACTTCTGAAAATAATATGTTATAATGAAATATATAGATTCATATATAAATTTATATACAAGTATATATGTGAATAAATTTGTAAAAAAATAGACAAATTTTTTTATCAAATTAATTAATCCCTTACAAATATATTTGAAACTAATAAATCCCTTAATTGAGAGAGGAAACGGAAAGGGAAGAGGTAATATGCTCTTATATAAGAACATGAACCCAAGGAAGCGGTCTGACGCATGTGTCCTAACCACATGAAAGAGGGGTTCTCCTATCACTTATTTATAAAAAAAATTATATGTTTGCAAGCTTCTCAATGAAGCTAAGTAATTATATATATGTATATTTTTTTAACCAAAACTAAATAATCACTTGTCGTCTATAAATATTATTAATATATATATATATATACATACAATGATATGTTATTATTTGTTTATCTTTTTTTAAGGGTCAATTATTTTTTTGTCATTTGGTTCCCATGGATCGGTCTATTTTTTTCTCTTATTGTCACGCAACAACACTTTTTTTTCTTTTTTTTCATCACGTCTTCTTTGTTTTCATATCACATGTATTTTTATTTCTATCCCCTAATCATTTCTTTTAATATATTATTATATTATATATATATATTAAAGAGTTTTTGTTTTTTAAAAATCATCACTTTCTGTGTTTCACGCTTCAAACATTTAATTTGTCTTTATTTATAATTTTCATTATTATTTTTATTTCTTTCTCACATTAATAACAATATTGTACATATAGAGTTTTAAAATATATAAATTTAGAAAATGATAACATATATATATATACACATATATATAAATGAAAAAGATAATTATCAATATTTATAAACAAATACTTATATATATTTATTAAATCATGCTTATATATATATATATAATATCTACATATATTTATAAAACATTTCACACATTTTTTTAACACATTTAAAAGTGTTTTTTTGTTGTAAAATAATTACATAAATGTATAAATTCGTTTTTTTATAAAATATATATTTATAATTTTGAAAATATCATAATTCTCATAATGTTTTATTTATATATTTCTTTAAAAAAGTTAATATAATATTAACATGTAAAGTTTATTTATTTCAAATCACCTCAATGTTTTAGAACCATCAATCAAAATAATGTTACTAAAAAAGAACATTTTACTTTTAAAAATTAAAACTTATAATACTTGAAAATAAAAATTTATTTAATGTACCCAAATTCTGATAAAATAATTAACATATTATTTCTATCATTGCAAAATAAATAACTTGATTAAGGATAAAATTAAATAAATTCCTTCAAAATATTTTGTTAAATAACCTTTTGATAAATTTTGTTATTCAAACTCTTATAATAATCAAATAATGCAATATTTTTTTACATAAAAAATTAGGAGACTATAAATAATAAGTTTAAATATTTATAAATATTAAATATAATAAATTAAATCAATACACTTAATTTGATAAATATTTTTTTAAAGAAGGTTGTCTAAAAAATTTATTAGTTAGTTTTAATTATTAACTAATCCATTTAATAGAATAATTATATAATAAAATTAAGTTAAAAAATTTTGGGATGTTACATTATCCCCTTGTCAAAATAATTTTGTCCTCACAATTTGTATTGTGAGAAAAAATAGAATTCCAAATTTTTTTGTTAAGAATTAAGGGAAACTACAACTGATAGACTCATAGACTCGACGACATATAATCTCAAAATTTTTCTGGACCGTTCCTCTAATACCAATTATAAATCCTCAAAACCATGCTTCTAGATTCAATGCTAAAAACAGGTTGTGTAATTTTTTTTGAAAAAGTGAATGAATATTTACACAACATACCACATAACAGAGGATCTTTTACCGATCTAGGTTCTAGAGTATTAGATAAATAATTCATACATTTATCAAAGTTTCATCAGGCATAAAATAAAAAAATAGGCCTTTTATGCTTCTCCCCGCATGCACCAAAATTGATGACATCAAACTTAGGGCTTTAAGGTGACCTGTGAATATAATTTAAAAAAAACGGTGAGCATTGAATATGCCCAGTAAGGGGTTTCCAATCAACCAAAAAAATATTTAAAAATTCTTCTTGCATACATAAAAAGGATTACCCCAATATATGATATATATATATAGAGAGAGAAAAAAAGTATTAAGAAAAAATAATTATACATGAATATCCGTTGAGAATTATCCTATGAAAATATTAACTTTTTTTCTATGGTTCATTAATTAAACTTGGTAGACCATATTAAAATCCATAACTAGGGACACTAGTAATCACTAGAAATTATGGGTTCACCCCCCATAACACCACACATTTCACAAGAACCAATTTTTGAACATGTTTTATCGTGGTCCTACCTTTCTCATCTCTCACCCAAAACATTTCCAAAGTCCTTATTATTTCCTTCAAAGAAATTATGCATTCCTATAACATGCTGTCAAAATTTTATCATGAGTTTTTTTTAAACATGTTTTCAGAGAATCCCTTACTAAAAAGAAACCACTACAATTTGAAAAAAGTAATTTCATGAAATGTGGATTTAATTGTGTTCAAGATCACATAATGCTTGGAATGTCACACATTAGCTAGGTGATGGCCAAACCTCTCCCTGAATGACATGTTAGGGATATAGATGAAATTTTTTACATAAAATAATAGCTTGACTCATAATTTCACATAAAATGATAAGAATTATCATGAAACAATTGTATTTCCTAAAAATTTTAAATTACATAAATTCTTTAACATCAGTTGTATGGTTTAAAATACCATTTATGACTTATGAAATAAATCTGATTAACTATAATTAAACATTTTTACATCTATATGGATAGAAATTTGTATATATATAAATATATGTAAATATGCATATATATATATATATATACACATATGTATAAATACTTATACATCACCTTTGAAAGAAAAAAAACTTTGAAAACTAAATTGAACCCGCACGTACCTATGTTTTATAAGTAAGGTTTAGGTCAAAAACAATTAAATTATGTACAAATAAAATAATAAGTTATATATGTATATATATATATACATATAAAAACCATAATTTGATGAAATTACACCCTCCCAAACCATAAGATTTAGAGATAAATACATAAAATTTAAAACCCTTATCATTTTAAAAATTATAGGTTATATAGATAGATATGGTTTATTATATATATATATTGTTGGGACCACTTTGTGTGTGAAGAGTGTATTTGTTGTCAATAGTTGTCAATGCTGGTCAAAATGATGAAGGAGATAAAGAAGGACTCCAAAGTTAATGGAGATCGGCCGAAGTGAGGATGCTTGGAGAATTATTATGAAATCATAGCATTGGATGTCATACTTGAGTAATTCTCTAAGAAGATCAATTCAGAAAATTGTTGAACTGATCCTAAGTTCAAACAACTTGTGTCAAAGGTGACACATTGTTTATAACAATAAAGAATGGATAAGTATCATCCATTTTGGGATGATTGGAGCAGAATGGTAAAGTATCATCTATCTAAGGATGGTTGAAGAAGAATTAGGATTTGAAGAAGATAAAACAGTGCTTCATGATTTCATGAGAACCATGCAAGAGCTTACTTGAAGAAAAGAATCATATGATTTTCATGGAGTAGAGAATGATGACTGAAGAATAAGAGAGAGTATGGAAGGGCTTTGAATTCTAAGAAGGTCATGAATTACACATTGCCTTGATATCAAATGATTGTTTCACTGGTCATAAAGTTCCAAATACATGTATCAAAGGTGATATATTGTCTCCAAAAAGGAAAGGACTTGTAAACTAGACGATGCTTTGCTAATTTGTATTTCACAAATATCATAAGTTTGGAGAACTTGTGATGCAAGTGTTATGAAGGAAAGGGAGAGACAAAGAAGTGTTTTTGGAAAAGTCATTTCACAAATATCATAAGTTTGGAGAACTTGTGATGCATGCCTTATGAAGGAAAGGGAGTGACAAAGAAGTGTTTTTGGCAAAGTCATATCACAAATATCATCAGATCAAAAATCTGGCAAAGGTAAGAAGTAGGCGTGCAAGTATGTAGTAGGCGCGCAAGTATGCAGTAGGCGCGCAAGTATGTTGAGGCACGCAAGTCATATTTCAAAAGAGCATTATTTCAGAAATATGGCAAAGGAAATAAAGTGGCACGTAAGTCAAGAATGGCGTGCAAGTATTTGGCGCGCAAGTATTGGCGCGCAAGTGGTGGCGTGCAAGTGGTGGGGCGCAAGTCACAAAAATGCCTATAAATAGACGACTCGCCTCCTCATTTTTTAAGGCTCAACACTTAAGAGAAAACTTTGAGCTCTGAACGCGCAAGTGTAGAAAGAGGCACGCAAGCTCAAGTGGCACGCAAGCTAAGTGTTATTTATACAGAACACAAGTATTTCTATGCAAGTCTGCCGTGCAAGTGTTGTCGCACAAGTCTGCCATACAAGTGTTGATGCGCAAGTCTTTTGGGCAAGTCTTTCCGTGCAAGTAGTGGCGTGCAAGTAGCAACGTGCAAGGAGAGGCGCGCAAGTTATAGGTGCGCAAGTATAAGGCACGCAAGTGGAAGTGGGCGCGCAAGATGTTTTGTTCTAGGAGTTCCTGCAATCTTCTGGAGAGGAAAGAAGAACAAGTAAAAGAGTTCAACTACATTCAATATGCATGATCACATGCATTTATGAACAAGAGGAGAACTCACTCTGATGATGCCAAGTAAGCTGGTATTCGTTGCCTAATTAATCAAATTGGTATATTTGATTCTTTCTAAGAAAGAAGAAGGAGTCCTAGTGCATTCTGTTATTGCACTAAAGAAGAAGAAGAAGTCCTAGTGCAGCTGGTTTTGCACTAGTGAAGAAGAAAAGGAGAATACACGAAGAATTTATTTCTTACTGCTTTGCAAGTAATCAAGTGAAGAGCACTGAAGAAGATCAAGAGCAGAACCTACCTTACTGAAGAAGGAAGAAGACTGTCTCCCTAGGCAGTATAAAGAACTAGCTAGAGGCTGGAAGTTGGACTAGGCTTTCACCAGTCCAGGGAATAGGATTGTTTCCCACCCCCCTCCAAAGTGTAGGGACTCACACGGGCTAGAGGATTGTTTTCCTAGCCACTCCATTGTAAAAGAATATCACATTATAATAGAGAATCCATGCAGTGGACATACCCATGCATAGAAAGGACATAGCTACTCTTATTGAGTGGTGAACCTTGTAAAAATATCATGTGCATATTTTTACTGCTTTCTATTATTGCATGCGATAGGGAAAAGAGAATAAAAGAATCAAGATCCTAACAGGTCACGAGGTACATGGATAAAAGTTGTAATTGGTTTAAAAAGTCCCCAACACTGATTCACCCCCCTCTCAGTGTTAGGTATATCCCAAACTGGTCCTCTCAATTGGTATCAGAGGCAGGTTCACCTCTGTTGGATTCTCTATAGTGAAGTTATTCTATTTTGAAAACTTTAGTTCCTTTCCTGAGTCAACAATGAAGAGCAGTGTTTATAAATATTCACCTATCTCTGAGCAGAAAGACATATCTACCAAGACTATGATGAATAGGAAAAATAAAGAGAAGAGAAAATTGAAGTAGAATTCCCTCTTATCTAAAGAAGTGGAAGAATCTGGTTATCCATATCTGGATGGCATTGAAGAGACACCAAATTTGGAAAGTAATGAGAAGGTGTCTCAAGTACCAACCAAGAAGATGGACAACCTTCCTACCTCACCTGATCAAGAGGTATGTGTTAGTACATTTGGAAATTATCCTTATGATGAAAATGCTAGCACAAGTGGTGATGAACAATCTAAAAAATCTCAAGAAATATCAGTTGATAGATTAAGAATTATACTGCATGGTATTCTTGAAGAGAGTGCATCCCTGGCCTGTGGAGTATTTCAATGCATTCAAGAAAATATCACTCAGCTGGAAGAAGAAACTGATGTTTTGGAGAAAGGCTTACAAGGAAAAATTGCCGAATGTTTCAAGCTCTCTAGACAGGTTGGAGCATTTGAAGCAACAAAGAGGGGTTTTGAAGAATGTTCTCCAAAGTGTCTCAAAGATGTTGAAGAAAATGAGGGAGTCAACCATACTCTAGAAGAGAAGATTCATGCACTAGAATATGAGCTGAAAAGGGGCAATGAAGTCAAGAAGTTATGTTTGGAAGATAACTCCAAGAAGACCAATGAACTTGACTCTTTGTTACAAAACAAAGTAAAGATGCATGAATATGAAGTTGAATGATTAAAGAAGGCTTGTGAAGATAATATGACTATGATTGAAAACCAGGAAGTCATCCTGAATATGAGATGTCTAGAATTGGAAGCTGAACTAACCAATCTTGATAAGACACATATTGAGTCTCCACAGAAGAAGGAAACAGTTTCTTCTAGTACTCAATCCTCACTGGAGGATTCTACTGTCAAAAAACCTCCAACATGTGTTAAGAAGATCATGGATTCACTCATTGATCTATCAAAAGTAGCTGAGAGAGTAAAGGTATCATCCATACCAACTTGTATTAATGATTCTAAAATTTCTCCTACAAAAAGTGAAGGTCGGAAGAAAAATTATATACATGTTTGGATAAATAAAAGTAAGATGAAACCTATCAACATGGATAGGGTGGATAGGGGAAAGAGTGTGGGAGATAGATCCCCACAGAAATCACAACATACCAAGAAGAAGAAGACTCAGCAAAATTATCAAGAAGATGACAAGAAGTTAAGGTTTGTTGGTCAATGCTGGTGCTGCAACAGGTTTGGGCATTGTGAACTAGATTGTTGGTAAAATCCCTTAAATGTAAAAGCACAGAGAAAGCCCATCTCAAGGGGGAGAAATGTAGAGAAGAAGAAGAAACATCCACATATTCAGAAACATCTGTATACTGAAAATAGATTTGGAATGTTGGACAACATCTGTGATGTATGCAATGGGAGTGGTCACAAGAATGGTGGATTCTTATCTCAGAATGCATTCAAATATAATAAGAACAAAAGACCACAAAAGCTGGAGAAGAATGATGAATCTATCTTGGGATGTAATCATAAGAATGTTTCAAAAGAAAATGATCCCAAGAAGATTACAATGAGGAAAACTGAGAAGTCCTTGGATTCCATGTCCAAGAAGGTGAAGGGTGGTGCATCCAAAAGAACTACTATGATGGAATCCACTCAGAAGAATCCATGTAGAAGATCCAATCTTGATGCCTCAGTCCCTAATGATATTTTGGGGATTTGGCCAGAAGATTTGGAAAGAATGAGGAAAATGGAAGATGCACAAGCTAAGGCTAGTGCTAAATGTAAAAAGAAGATTCTACATGAAGACAATGAAATTATGTGTGTGAGGTGCAACAAGGCTAGTCAAACTGTGATAATGTGCTTTGAATTTTTTGCATCATAACAAGAATTCCTAAAAAAGATGATAGTTGCACCAGCAGATTCTAGTGCTTTGAAAGATCTTGAAGAAAGAAGATTCACACAAAAAGAGATATAAGAAGTATTGAGATCCACACAACCACATTCAAAATTAAAGATCAATTGTGAATGTGTGAGGGGTGGAGAAAATGGAGAATCTTGGTTGAGAAAATCATCTCAACCTTCCTGCTCACATTGAAGAAGCATGGAGGATCCCCCTTATTCCATTAAATCCCTGTGTATTGTATTTGTTCTGATAATATAGGGAATTGAAGGTGAAGCAAGATCTCAGGGGGAGAACCTGAGATTCAATGAGAAGAAGTGTTCCCTTGAGGGGGAGACACATGAAGAAGCTGTCAGAGTCATTATATCAATCAATATCAACATCAGTTGGTATAAAATTCAATTACTCTGAAGATTGTCTAAAGATCATGTCGTTGGAAAGGTATGTCATTTCTTAATCTCTCATCCTTGGTTACTCAAAATAAATATATTTTTATAAAGGGGGAGTAACAAAGATAATCAATGACATAAGAAGAGTGAAAGTTCCCCAAGGCCACTTATCCTGGAAATTTCAATTGAATGTTTTTGATCCGTTTGTTGAAGTGAGTGCAGGAATTTCAGGGTGATTATTTCTTATCACATTCAATATCTTCAGCCTGGAATGAAAGTGGAAAACTCTTGAAGACAAGTGTATGAGTTCTCATCTCATGTGGTGTCATATTCAGTGGGTAATGGACAGCTTTGTTGTCTAAATCAAATCCTCTTGTTTTCTACACCGAGCATTGCTCAAGTAGACTTAGAGTTACATGATTGATGGAACATTGCTTAAGTATGGAATGATACCCTCTCTACCATGAACTTTGTATTTCTTGTCAATTAGAGGGAGAGAAATGAAATGAATGTCAATGGGAGAGACAGAAGAAAAGGGGAGAGATAAGATTCTTATTTTGACATTGACACATTCATCTGATGATACTTTTAGGTATTGAAAACAAAATACAAAGGGGGAGATTGTTGGGGACACTTTGTGTGTGAAGACTGTATTTGTTGTCAATAGTTGTCAATGCTAGTCAAAATGAAGAAGGAGATAAATAAGGACTCCAAAGTTAACGGAGATTGGCTTAAGTGAGGATGCTTGGAGAATTATTATGAAATCATAGCATTAGATGTCATACTTGAGTAATTCTCTAAGAAGATCAATTTAGATGATTGTTGAATTGATCCTTATTTCAAAGAACTTGTGTCAAATGTGACACATTGTTTACAACAATGAATAATGGATAAGTATCATCAATTTGGGGATGATTGGAGCAGAATGGTGAAGTATCATCTATCTAAGGATGGTTGAAGAAGAATGAGGATTTGAAGAAGATAATACAGTGCTTCACAATTTCATGAGAACCATGCAAGAGCTTACTTGAAGAAAAGAATCATATGATTTTCATGGAGTAGAGAATGATGGCTGAAGAAGAATAGAGAGTATGGAAGGGATTTTCATTCTAAGAAGGTCATGAATTACACATTGCCTTGAAATCAAATGATTGTTGCACTGGTCTTAAAGTTCCAAATACATGTATCAAAGGTGATACATTGTCTCCAAAAGGAATGGACTTGTAAACCAGACAATGCTTTACTGATTTGTATTTCACAAATATCATAAGTTTGAAGAACTTGTGATGCAAGACTTAGGAAGGAAAGGGAGAGACAAAGAAGTGTTTTTGGCAAAGTCATTTCACAAATATCATAGGTTTGGAGAACTTGTGATGCATGCCTTATGAAGGAAAGGGAGTGATAAAGAAGTGTTTTTGGAAAAGTCATATCACAAATATCATCAGATCAAAAATATGGAAATGGAAAGAAGTAGGCGCACAAGTATACAGTAGGCGCGCAAGTATGCAGTAGGCGTGCAAGTATGCAGTAGGCACGCAAGTATATAGAGGCGCGAAAGTCATATTTCAAAAGAGCTTTATTTCAGAAATATGGCAAAGGAAATAAAGTGGTGTGCAAGTCAAGAATGGCGTGCAAGTATTTGGCGCAAAAGTATTGGCGCGCAAGTGGTGGCACGCAAGTGGTGGCGCGCAAGTGGTGGGGCGCAAGTCACAAAAATTCCTTTAAATAGACGACTCACCTCCTCATTTTTTAAGGCTCAACACTTAAGAGAAAAATTTGAGCTCTGAACGCGCAAGTGTAGAAAGAGGCGTGCAAGCTGAAGTGTTCTGCAAGATGAGTTTTATTTATACGGTGCACAAGTATTGGCACGCAAGTGTTTCCGCGCAAGTCTGCCGCGCAAGTGTTGCTGCACAAGTCTTTTGGGCAAGTCTTTACGCGCAAGTCGTGGCGCACAATTAGCAACGTGCAAGAAGAGGTGCACAATTTATAGGCATTCAAGTATAGGGAGCGCAAGTGGAAGTGGGCGCGCAAGATGTTTTGTTCCAGGAGTTCTTGCCAACTTATGGAGAGGAAAGAAGAACAAGGAAAAGAGTTCAACTACATTCCATATGCATGATCACATGAATTTATGAACAAGTGGATAAATCACTCTGATGATGCCAAGTAAGCTGGTCTTCGTTTCCTAATTAATCACATTGGTATATGTGATTCTTGCTAAGAAAGAACAAGGAGTACTAGTGCATTCTGTTATTTCACTAAAGAAGAAGAAGAAGTCCTAGTGCAGCTGGTTTTGCACTAGTGAAGAAGAAAAGAAGAAGACACGAAGAACTGCTTGCCTACTGCTTTGCAAGTAATCAAGTGAAGAGCACTGAAGAAGATCAAGAGCATAACCTACCTTACTGAAGAAGGAAGAAGACTGTATCCCTAGGCAGTATAAAGAACCAGCTAGAGGCTGGAAGTTGGACTAGGCTTTCACCAGTCTAGGGAAGAGGATTTTTTCCCACCCCCCTCCAAAGTGTAGGGACTCACACGGGCTAGAGGATTGTTTTTCTAGCCACTCCATTGTAAAATAATATCACATTATAGTGGAGAATCCATGCAGTGGTCATACCCATGCATGGAAATCACTTAGATACTCTTATTGAGTAGTGAACCTTGTAAAAATATCGTGTGCATATTTTTACAACTTTCTATTATTGCATGCGACAGGGAAAAGAGAATAAGAGAATCAAGATCCTAACAGGTCACGAGGTATAGGGATAAAAGTTGTAATTGGTTTAAAAAGTCCCCAACACTGATTCACCCCCCCTCTAAGTGTTAGGTATATCCGAAACTGGTTCTCTCATATATATATATAGATACGTATAACATTTTTTAACAACATGGTTTAAGAAAAAAAATTAAAACCATTTCAACACATATATTTTTAAAATCATAACCCACTTCTGAGAATAATATGTCATAATGAAATATAAAGATTCATATAAAAATTCATACACAAGTTTATATGTGTATACCTTTTTAAAAAATAGACAAGTAAATTTATCTATTTAATTAAACCCTTACAAATAAATTTGAAACTAATAAATCCCTTACTTGATAGTGGAAACTGAAAGAGAAGTGGTAATCTACTCCATGAATAAGAAACTGAACCCAAGGAAGTGGTCTGACGCATGTATTATAACCACATGAAAGAGGGGTTCTCCTATCACTTATTTATAAAAAAATTACAGGTTTTCAAGCTTCTTGGTGAAGCTATGTTATTATATATATGTATTTTTTTAACCAAAACTAAAGAATCACGGGTGGTCTATATTATTATTAATATATATATATATATATAATGATATGTTATTATTTTTTTATCTTTTTTTGTCTAAGGGTCATTGATTTTTTTTCATTTGGTTCCCACAGGTCAGTCTCTTTTTTTCTCTTATTGCCACACAGCATCACTTTTTTCCATTTTTTCACCATGTCTTCTTCTTTTTTTCATCTCACATGTATTTTTCTTTTTTCCCATAATCATTAATTTTAATATATTAATATATTATTATTTTAAAAAAAGTTTTTATTTTTAAACAATCATCACTTTATGTGTTTCACGCTTCAAACATTTAATTTATATTTATTTATAATTTTCATTATTATTTTTTACTTCTTTCTCACATTAATAACAATATTACTCATATAAAATTTTAAAATATATAAATTTAGAAACATATAACATATACATATATACATATATATATATAAATGAAAAATATAATTATCAATATTTATAAAAAAATACTTATATATATTTATTAAATTGCGTTTTTATATATATAGAATATCAACATATATTTAAAAAAACATTTTACACATCTTTTTAACACGTCTAAAAGTAAATTTTAGTAGTAAAATAATTACATAAATGTATAAATTCGTTTTTTATAATATATATATTTATAATTTTGAAAATATCATAATTATCATAATGTTTTATTTATATATTTCTCTAAACATGTTAATATAATAATAACATTTAAAGTTTATTTATTTCAAATCAACTCAACATTTTAATACCATTAATTAAAATAATGTCACTAAACAAACTCATTTGAAATTTTAATATTAAAACTTATAATACATGAAATTAATAATTTATTTAATGTACCCAAATTTAGATAAAATAATTTACATATTATTTCTATCATCGAAAAATAAATAACTTGATTACTGATAAAATTAAATACATTAATTCAAAATATTTTGTTAAATAACCTTTTGATAATTTTTTTTATTCAAACTCTTATAATAATCAAATAATGCAAAATTTTGTTTTTTTACAAAAAAAATAAAATAAATTAGAAAACTATAAATAATAAGTATACTTAGTTATAAATATTAACATATAATCAAATTAATTAAAACACTAAATTTTATAATTATTTTTTTTTAAAGTTTGTCTAAAAAATTTATTTGTTAGTTTTAATTATAAACTAATCCATTTAATAGAATAATTATATAATAAAATTAAGTTCTGAAATTTTGGGTTGTTACATATATGATCATAGAAGAACTCAATCCTCTAATGGTAATATTTTAATACTCTTCCTTTTATGAAACAAATTCCACTCAAAAACTAATGAACTCAATGTATCAATATACAATAATTTTTCAAAACATCTAAAAGAACATAAATGGGGATCTCAATATTTTCTGGGAGACACATCAGCTTCTAGGGACAGACTCAAGTAAATGATCTAACCTACACTCGAGGTGGTACAAAACCCTACATAAGTCAAGATAGAGTATCTCTAGCATTAAAATGTGAGGGATATATTATAAAAATATATTAAGTTATCATTTTTTTGGAATGGGAATCTCACCCCCATAAGAAATACTGGTTGAATTAAAACATTTTCTAAAGATTAGATTCAGGATTTCAATCCTTGGGTATGTAGGGGAGATTCTAGAGCCCTATATGAAAGTCAATATAGAGGATATCATGCTTTGGGTATGTATGAGAGAAGATAAAACTTATCTTTAACATATTAAATTACCCCGTCATTGTTAAAAATATAGGGTTACTTGAAACACCTTATTGTACTCTTTAGGAAGCCATGTAATATCCCACATCATGCCTTTTGTGTAAAAATACTCAGAATAGACTACACACACTCCCATATCTAAATCTTGTGAATGATATAATGAATATACCTAAACATCATCATTGGTTCTATGGAGCTAAACCTTATATCATCTTAACTTGCCTCGCAAATAGAATCATATGGCCAAACAGACCACAAAAATAGGATCTAAATAGAAAAATAATAAGTATAAGCTATTCATTCATTAAAAATGTGAAACATATGAAAATATATATTCTAGAATACCATAGATGAGACAGGTATTTAAAGGGACTTGGGTATCATAATGTAGGTATAAATTAGGTACCCATTATAAGCCATGAATCATTTTTCTTGATGTTTGGGCCATTATTCCATAGATGTATTATAAATATGATATAATATGAATATGTTAGGACTAAGAAACTGTTTAAATATAATAGGTTACATTTTACACTATGGAACATGAAACAACATAAGAAACATTACCCATGACATGAACTCAAGAAAGTCTCAACCACCCCCCACCACTTCTATACCACTCACCCCCAAGGTGAGTGGAAATAAGGCATTAATTAAAATTATTATTATATTATTATTATTTCTATTATTATTATTATTATTATTACAAAATAAATAAAATTATATAATAGGGAATGGAGATATATGAGAAAGAACCTCCGACAAATCATACCACCAAAATTTTGTGGGCCACCCTCTCTCGTCAATAATTTATTTTAAATTTTATTTAATTAATTAAAATTACTCTCCCCCACTTTCACATAGCAGGAACATGGATATACAGGTATCACGCACCCAACCCTGCATTCTCATGTCTCTCTCAGTTATATTATTATCCATTTATTTTTCATTAATTACCAATTTATGTTTCATGTGTTTTACTCCCAAATAGGAACTTGTATACATCCCACAATGATAGGCCATGTCGACCTTGTCCATGTTTTTTAGCCTCTTTATCATGTTCCATTTTCCAAAATTCTATTATTATTGTCGTAAACTATCCCCACTTCCACTGTAACCCTGACCATTTCCATCTTTGATCACACATGATTCCCACATGAATTTGATCTAAGAAGATAGATTCCATCATCATCAAACTACATCAAGAAATTAAATAAAAATAATCAAAATAGAAGTGTGAAGATGTTTATTGAGGGGAATGACTTTTGAAGATTAGGGCATGAAGTAACTAATTGAGATCATTTATCTAGAAGATCCCCCATGAATTTTTTGTATGAACTATGAATTCTACACACCCCAACCACCAAACTGAGTCATCCCATTATCTAGTTTTGTTCTTCCCAATGTATTTATTTTGATCAATCAATAATAGAGAACAAGAAACATGATAATAAAACTTGCATTCATTCACAAAGTACAAAAAATGCACAACAGGATTACATGGTTCATACTTTCATCCTAAATCCTTGGGATAATGTCATCATCACTTTCATTTAATGAGGATAAAAATATATATTACATGAGTTACCATATTTTGGAAAAATACATAGGCCATTGGAAGATATGCCACCAACACCATTAGGTTATTGAATCTTTTAGACCCCTCCTTCTGGTCTCTAATCCCGAGAGTTCGGAACTCTATCTTTGTCTCAGGTTCCTCTGAAACATTTTGTGTGCCAGGGTTGTCTTCCTAGAAATTGAATACACCTCCACCATTGTTAATCCATATCATCAGTCATTATTCATACTCAAAAAATGTTACTATATCCATTTATATAGACAAAAAATTCATATCTCCAATAAATTCAATCAACGTTAATTTTTATATCCATTACAATTTAAAATTAACTCACCATTAATGTTTAGATAAGAACCTGTATTAATGTTTATAAAAATATATTAATTGATAAATCTATATCTCTCTATAAAATGGGTTGGAACAAAAATCAATTCTGACTTGAGAATTGTTTTCACAGGTTGAGTCCAAAAATATCCCACTCAAAGAATATTCTAAGGATTTCACTAATGTTGAAACCAATCCATCTTCCATTAAATATTAATTTAAATCACCTATATGGTTCTCAACTCTATACTACTTAAATCATATAGGATCCCATTAAAGTAGTCCATCCTCAATCATCTAGAACCATGATCTAATCATCCCACTCACTCTATGAAACTCATCTATATTCAGACATGGAAATATTTTCTGATGTAATTAGGAATTAGTTTTCATTCATTGATTTTGTTGAAATTATAAAAAAAAGATACACCATGCACTATTTACATGAAATCAATCTATCATACTTCCATGCTTTTATAAAGACATTGTGACCAAGCTTCTACACCACCAAATAGATTTTTAGTACGCTAAAATTTAGTAACACCATAAAAACTGACCTTCATCCAATAACCATAACTTACATACATTCTAATTTAATCAGCATAACTAACTCCCACAAAAACTTAATTAAGTGAATCCATGAAAACAAGGTCTTTTATCATACTACTTCTTACCTATTTCTAAATCTTTGAGAGACCACCTTTATCAAATAAATTCCTTCCATTTCTTTATCAATCCTCTGAAATTTTGTTTCTATATAGTCAAAAGTTGAAATATACCTTCTCCAATCAAAATGTCATGAAGAATTTGTGTACTAGTGGATTATTCCAATAACTTTAACTCTCAACTGATGAATTCATATGACATATCCTTCTATAAACCAGATTCATCTGTAACTTGATTTCATCTTCAAAAACAATCCATGTGTAATTTCTATCAAGGTTTTATAGTTCTATTTCCTTTGGTACTTCCATTATCCTTCTAGAAAGATCCAAATTATACCCAATGAATAGAAAATTTTCCATGAAACCTACAAGCATGAAGACTTTTGATATTCTAATATCACAAATGATACTATCACCATCATCCGGTGAAAATATTTTGGATTACTAATAGACATCATTTCATGTGGAACCCCCAAAATATTCCAGCTATATTTTATTGTCACCAACAATGGAAAATTCCTCATGACTCCTACTGGTCAATTGAACTTTTGATATCCAAGAAACACCTCTAGTAAAACGTTTTCTCTATGAGTCCTTGAAAAACTATTTCCTAGGATTGTTTGCACTGTATTCAGTAACCAAAAACATCACCCAATCCCTTTGATACCAAATGTTGGGAAATGGTGCCCAAAGTAAAAAAATAGTACCATTTCTCTGAAAGATCCCCCATGACTTTTGTGTTCATAATTGGGAAGTCCAGGCACGACAACCACCACACTATGTCTTCCTTTCATATATTTCAGGTCCTCCCAATGTAATCATTCCAAAAAATCAGAAAATTAGAACAGCCAACACAATAAGAGAAAACTCATACAATCACAAAGTATAAAACAATGCTCAATAGAATTATATCGCTTAAAATTTCATCTTACACCAATGGGAGAATTGTAATATCACTTTTATTCAATGAGGAGAAACATCTGGGTTACATGAATTACCATCCGCCAGAACTCTACCTAGATCACCAATAGATGTGTCATCAACATCGTTCGGTCATCACAAATTATAGATTCATTCATCTAGTATTAACCCTTGTTAGTATTTACCTATTCCTTTATCTTTGGTGTCTCTACTACTTTGTATGAGCCTATGTTGGCTTCCATGAAAGGAGATACACCTCCTCCTTTTTATTCATTTTCAACACTCATCAGTCATACTCAAAAAAATTCAACTACATCCATTTATATAGTCAAAAAATCCATATCTCCAATATATCCACACAAAATTAATTTTTACATCCATTAATATTGAGAATTAACTCTCCATATTAATTTTAATCTAAACACATCTTTTAATGTGGGGAAAAATATCTCCATTAATAAATTTCTCTCTCTCTAATAAAAGGGTTGGAACCAAATCCATTTTTACAATTGATTGGTTTGTTTATGTTTAATCCAATAAGACCAACCACCCAAAAATGAATTCTTTTCATCATATATCAAATAATGTTTATTATAGTTTTATGAATAGTTCATAAATAAAGTAAAATCTAACATAGAAGGATTTCATCAATCATCGATAAAAATAGACATCACATAAACAAAAAAATTTAGAAATAAAACATTTTTTATGCTATGGAATTAATTATATATTAGTTATTATAACAAAAAATATATATAATCAATTTAATCCATCCCCATGTACAAATAAAATTATTGATGTTAATTTTATTTTTTATAACATTAATTTCAATCATTCATTCACTTTTATCAAGATAATAATTACATAAAATTTAGGTAAGGATTGAAGGATTTAGATTCATCAATTTTTCAACCATTCATGAAAAATAAATGAAATAAAATTATTCAAATATATCAAATACAATTTCAGGAATGAAGAAGCATAAAAAATCATGAATCTCTATCTCAATAGAAAATCTTCGTTGATTCCATTTTTTGTTGAAATCGTGATCACGTTCATCATCATCGTGCAATTTGATTTCAAATGTCACCAGGATTCCAATCTCACTCTCTCCAATAATATCATATATCACCTAATACACTCAGTAGGGTTGATACTGAAAACGTCCCTTCATAGATAAATTCTATAAGTGGGGTAAAAATATAGGTTTTTCAAAATCAATTTAATTTATAAATGTATTCCTCTAACTATGCCCATGAATTTGAATTATAGAAGGACATAATTTAAAAAAGAACTTGCATTGTTCCTAGGGTTAAAAATTTGTTCTAAATGTATTTGTATTTCCAATTTTCCAATGTGACACTCCATTGAATAAATATAATATTTCCATCATAAATACATGCATGCAGGATAAAAAATATGTTTTTGATTTTCCAAGGCCCCTACATTGTCACAATTCCACACTAGCTCATCCAGAGGGAAAACACTATGCCTAGGAATTAATGAACCCATCAGGTAATTTTTATTATATCATCTACTAGGTAAAATTTACCATTTGACCCCAATAATGATCATGAGACTCTAAAAATTAAAATTTATCTGTGTTTAGATCAGGAAAAATATTTGTCACTTACGTAGGAGACCTATATTTATACAACACTAGATTAAATTACTTTGATGGCTTGTATCGCCTAGGGTATGTCATGCCTTGGCTAGGGTATTTTCCCCAATGATGGAAATTGAGAGTGAGTTGGGAAGTTGTTATTTCTTTTAAGATCATGAAATATGTTATTTGTCGGTTCCTCATGAGTATGTATAGAATTCATCTTTCATTATGACCTGGTGAGTTTCCCAGGATTCTTATTTCTTTTTTTATGATGATGTCCTGGTCATTCTTGTTTTATGCTTTTATTGTATCCCCTTGTTCTCATATTGGTTTCATGGAATTGTTTAACTTATTGATGTTTACTCACAATTTGTTTCTTTGATATTACAGTGATAACATGATTTTATACCTTCGTTATTTTATGATCTAGTTTATATTCCAACTAGTTTCCAGAAGGGGTTTTTTGGGATAAATTTTTAAAATAGTAATAAGGGTGTTTTTTGTTTTCATAAACTCAGACCTCATCCATTCATGGTTTTAATGTTTTTTTTCATATAGTTGGTTTCACTTTTGATATATATACAAAGTATAATTAAAAGAAATTTCTCTAAGGATTTTTTTTTTATTTTTATAAGTTCCAAATCATCATTTTCAATTATGGAAGTGATTTAGTTTTTCAGAATTATATTTACCATATGGATATGACAAGGGGTGATTCCTTATTCAATGGAAAAGCGTTTTTTGTTTTTTATTTATATTTTCTCTTGTTAAAACCAATTTCATAAACAATTTTTGAACTAGTGTTTAAGGAATATATTGTAAAAGGAATTTCAAGAACTCTATTGAAATCCTACCTGAAACTCTTTTCTCACTCCCTATATATACACCATCATTTGTATGTATCTATAATGTTCTGTTAGAAGTTCCTAGGTTGTATTATCATATAGTATATTATTCTTATGGTTATATAATAGAAATTACTGGATATGGTAGTTACCATGGGTCACATGGAGGTGATCTTATAGTGGCTCAGGCAGGTAAATTTATTCTAGTTGTTCATCTATTGGCCAATTCAACCTCGTGTATTTATATATTGGTATCTTATTTTTATCTACCTATAATGAATTCATTTTAGATATTGTATATTTCAAGTGAGTCAATTTTTTCAGTTTGATTATGCCATGTTTGGTTGGTTGTATTATGTAAAACTATTTAGTTCTTATACATATAATTCCTATATATGTATTCATCATACCAAATTCATGGGAAATATCTACTATTGTTTAATGATTTTTGGAGGGAAAAATTATTCTCTGGGGATTGTATTTGATACCCTAGTACTTGTTTCCTACCCAAGGTGATCAGGAATGTCCCTTAGTCCTTATCATGGGTGGACCTGAGTTACATGGAAAGGTAACCTGAATCGATTCTTTATACTTCTCAACAATGAGAAAGATTCTCAACAACACACAACCCCTCTAACAGTTAAAGGTATTGTCTATATTTAGAGAAAAATATGTATCCTTTTTTGTATAATTCGTTTATTTATCTCCACTTCTATATAACTTTTTCTAATTTATGATTCTATAATGTCATGGGTGTTTGAAAAATATCATGGGTTTGATATATTATATGGGTTTAATTGGTTCTTTAGGTTTTTCATTAAAAATATGAAAATAAAAATAAAAAAATAATGAAAATTAAAAGTTAATTTTTTTTAAAAAAACTCTTGTCAATATTGTTAGTTTTTATCAATTTTTTATTATTTTAGTTAATTGTTGAGTTGAATATAGTGTCTATATTCAAATTTCATTTCAAAATATCATTTAAAAAATATTAGAGGTCCATGAATTCTGAAAAAAAACTATTTAAGTTATACATTAAGAAAACATAATAAAACTATAAATTTTGGATTTAGGGTATAATAAATACTGTTTGTAAAGATGATAATAATGAATTGATAAATTTGTTTTTTCCAATATTCAATTAGATTGTTTATTTTATGTATGGGTAAATCTATAATTTAAAAATTGAAAAAATAGTAATCAAGATAGGCTCACTCATGAGTAAATCTCTCAGGTATATAAATTTTAAATAAAATAAAATAATAGTTCTTTATAAATACCTAGAAAAAAATATGCATCAATTAAATCAGGTAAAATAAAATACCAAAAATAACCCTTTAAACCCACTACCAAGTTGGAGAACATGTCAGGAATTCCATTTTCTTCCCAAAAAGTATATGTTACTAACAATCAATATTCAAGAAATATTCCATGAAATACTTCCAAGCCATATCTAGTATCTAAGAAGGGTAGTCAATTTCAAGATTTATATCATGAACTATAAAAGTATAATTCATTTAAATCCAGTTTCGATTCCATTGGTTCTTCCTTAAAATCTAGATGACCATAATGAAACCCACTATCTCTACTTTCAGAGCATATTCCACAGCATTGTATTTGTATAATCATGATATTTCTCCAACATTGTGATCTATGAAAATCTTTCCAGGTCATTCTGGTCTTGGGAAACCCATAGCTTGTTCATTTGAGTTAATTTTAATCCAACCTACATAAGTAGGTTTCCAAATAGTTTTTATATATCCACTATATCTTATGTATTTACCAAAAATTCCAATATGATAAAAATAGTTAGTTATTTTATGGGTTTTCAAGATAATTAGGCTGTAGAAGTTAAAACAACCTGATACGAGAGAGAATACTTCTTCCAATAACTTTTAGGATGATTACCAAACCATTGAACCTAGAAGGGTTCATAATTTTTTAGAGAAAATGACAGGTTTTGATCAATACAACCTTGAATGAGTTCTTGAATTGTATATATATTTGAATATTATATTATATATAAACCATTCAATATATGAAAACAACCCCATGATCTCAAATTTAAATATTTTGGAGACAAAAATCTATATAGAGGGAAAAAATTGTACTTAAAAAAATCAATAGAATATACCCCATGTTTATAGTAGTTACAAATAGAGTAAAGGAAAATATAGTTTTATTCAAGTAATCATCTGTTAATAGTTCAAAATAAGTAGGTTTCTAAAGAAATACATATCTAGAGGGTTAAATATAAAGTTTTATAAATTTATTAATCCATTTAGAAATATTAGTGGTCCTGCCCATTAAGAATGATTGGTACAACTTGTAAGTGAGAGCCTCATGCCTAAATGATTTTTATATCCACAAATTTATTTTAAATAATAATTTAAACACTAAAATAATTACCCTAAATGACTGGGGAGATGATCTTAATGGGGATTTATTTTATACCTTATCATAATATTGGGGTTAAGGATATCACCTTTCAGGTTATATTCTTAATGGTTGTTAACAAATTTATGAATCCAAAAAAAGACATATTCTAATTTTATTTTGAAAACCATCAGGGATTCTTCATGACATCAATATAAACCTATATGAGAGTTATTAATATAATTGATTCCATGTAATGAATTATTCCAGATAGAGTCTTTAAATAATCCTTTATTTGATAAACTTATTGTCCTTCAGCATGCCAGTGAGAAACCATATAATAAACTATGCAATGATAAAATCAATAAAAAAATACCATATTCTTTATTCCCTTAACTCACTCTCTATTTTTATTATAATATATTCCTTATTTGATAATGAAATGTATCCTATAAAATATTATTCCACTCCAAATAAAAAAATGTTTTATAAGATTCATACTCATGATAAAGGAAATGGTCCTTTTATAGACTGTGATGGAATAGAAAAATTTGGGTATGACAAGGCCCTTGGTGAGAAACATCCAACCATATTTAGATATACCTTTTCATTTCTATAAACTTTTAAAACCCTAAATATTGTTGATAATATCACTAATGTAATAAATTTTGGGTATGTCTAAAAAATATAGGGATTCCAAAATTATTAAATGAAAATATACCCCTATCTATACTCAAGTGCCTCATCTGAAGAGTTATTCTTTGATAGTAATTTTTTTTACAAAATAGAATAAGATACAAAGACCCAATTATATACTACCTATAAATATTTTTATAGTATTTAAGGAGCTCTTTTATTACTTTAATATTACCCAATTAACCTTGATATAAAATTATTAAATAATTAGTATAAAAAGAGTGAGTATGATATTGCAAACCTCTTTCATCCTGGATTTGTTTGATCAGTCCCTACTCACCAATTTTCAAAAAACATCTACTGATATAGTGTTTATAAATGATAAATAAAATAATATAAATATTTTTACTGTTCATAAACCCATTTTATCATTAGAAATATACCTGATTGGTTCAATTTATGACAATTTCCAGCCTCACATAGTTAAAAAAAGATTTTTATCCAACCAGAAAAAGTGTCACTAAACCAAAAATTATAAAGAAAATTGAACATGAAATATCATTTTATTATTTTAAAATATTTTTTAACATCCATATTGAGATAAATTCCACCATTATTTCAATATTAATTCAATAGTTTTATGAATTTTTATTTTATTTCCAAACAATATTGTATCTTCCTCTAATGGAAAAAATCCAAACTGATTGTTGGAAATTAACTTCTTGATGACGAAAGAGAGTCTAGTATCCAATATTTTACTTGGGACCTTGTAGATTATATTTTTTAGATTTACTGTTTTATACATTTTTATTGATTTAATAGATTTATCTTTAAAAAAATAATAATAAACTATGAGTTTAGAACTTCAGTAAGAATTACATTTCTAAATAAAATGTAAATAATTTTTAATAAATCATCATACACAATATCCCAAAATTATTCAACTAATTGTTAAGTGAAACCATCTAGACCAGAATTGCTTTAAGTATTGAGAGAAAAGATATTATTCATAACCTTCTTGAAGTAGGGAATATTGGGGATCAAGGTTTTGTATGAATCATAAATGTTCACTAGAATTACATCCTTCATATCCATTACATTTACATTCAAGATACTATTGAAAATAACATTAAAGTATCCCAAAATATTCTCCTTTATCTTTTTCATACAATGGATTACTTCATTTACAATTTTAGTTAGGTGTTATGCTTGTTATCCTTCCTAATCCATTAGAGGTTATTGAATAAAAAAAGAGTTTATATCCCCTCATTTAGAAACTTGAAATTATAATTTTGTTTTAGGAAAGATTCTTTGAGGTTGATTATATTAATTAATTTAGAATATAAATAGAATTCTTCATTAAAAATTGATAAATCAGAATAATCCCCATGCTTGTTATATAAATACTCACACTCTTATCATAGGTAATTAATCTCCCTATAAATGTCACTAAAAGATTCCTTACTCTATGATATATGTTTATAAATCAATATTATCAGTTTTAGTATGTTGAAATAAAATTTATTAGAATATTAAATTCACGACCAAACTTTTAAAACAATGTTTCAATAATAAGTATTCTTAATCCAAGAATTGTTGAACCTAGAATGAAAAGGAAACCTTTAATTATATTTATATAAGTTAGTGATTATTAGATGGTGATCAGAGTTAATCATTATCATGGTTCTAGATTTTACATCAAACCATTCATTAAGATCATGAAAATTGAAAAAATTCTTACCCAACATCATATCCACGACTTTATTAATATCGTTTCTATACCAAGTGTATTTTTAATCATGTAGAGAAACATCCACCAATTCATTATAATCAATAAAGTCACTAAATTACTTATTAGAAATATCAAGATCATGATCTGTAGTCCATTCATGTGTTCCCATGACAACATTAAAGTCCCCTATAACCAACAAAGGCCTTGAAAATATTGACTGAGGTTTCCTATTTCTACCCAAATTTTTCTCCTGCCACAATAATTTAATGCATGGATGAAGGAGAAGTAAAATTTTTACATTCAAATTCAACTTCACTAGTAAAAATATTAAAACTAATATTTTTGAATATAAATCCAATCAAACTATTGAATATAAGGACCCAAAGGGTTTCCACTGCAATTGTGTGATGATTAATCCCTACAGTATCATAACCTAGGTACCTAAAACAGAGACCCCAATAGGATCTTAGATTAAACATAGTTTTATAAATACCAATCATCAAAGAATGATTCTTCAAAATAAATGTTTTAATGTACTAATAGTGGTTGACTCAGCCAGCCCGTGATAGTTCTAGAATAGAGCATTCATTTTTAACCATACTTGGTTTTTGAATTATGATTTTAGAGTGAGAATTTTTGTTACTATTTGATGATTTAGGCCTTCCCTTATTATATTTTTTAAAATTAGTTGAATAATTCACCACATTATGGAACCTCAGTTTTCATTATACATTATAATTTCTCTCATAGGTGACTCTTTAACATGTTATTTTTTCACCCTATTTAGTAGGATGACTACCAATCTCATTTGTATCTTGGTCAAGAAAGTTATTATTAACTAGAGGGCATGTATCCTCTAAGAGTATTTAATCCTCATACTCCATGTATTTTAAATAATGAATCAGTAAAAACTGTGTTCCCTCCTCAACTAAATTGCTCTATTATTTACCCACTATTTCGTCATTACTATAAATGAGTATAGATAACTTTATTCTCCTTTTAAGGTATTTCAGCAGTGGCGGGTGAATTTATAGGGCTTATAACTTTATTAGATCTTCCCTTATATTATTTACAATTCCTGATCTCCATTAGTTTTCTCAAAGGTTCGTAGGCCTTGGAAGAAGTTTCAAGCTCCAATTTCCTCTATTTTCTATATTTTTATCAGTTTTCTCAGCTTAATTCTGATTATAATGTCTTAATTAATTCATCTTAAATTTTTAAACATTCAAACAACTAATGAAATCATACACCCCAATATTTCATAAGTTTTTCAATTTTGGTATTAATTCATATTCAAAATCCATATGAATTGTTATCTCTACTGACCACAAAGGTAATATTTTTAAGTAGATGATTATCAATATTAGCATCGACAAGTACCCTAACCTAGAACCTGAGATTCCCTTCAATATTCTTCTAATACAAATTTAAAGGATCTAAAATGTATGAGTTATTTTTATTCAATATTTTTGAATTATAAACTACCCAACAGAGTGTATGGAACCTAACATAGATCTATTCATTGGTGTGGCTCTAATTGTGGGTGTTAAAATTAATTTCCTATGATGGTATTCAAAAAATATCTATTTTGAGATTATATAAATTGAAACTTCAGGAATTAGATCATTTATTATCATAATGAAAAACAAGATGTAAATATTAATTACAGAAAGGGATGATCCACCAGTCATCAAATCCTTAGATTCTAGTTATTCTTAGTTTCGTATCATTTTCATTCAAAGGAACATCCCCATTCACAAGGATTAGGAGACCAATTAGATAATACTTTAATACTTCAATCCTCTCCATGATAGAAACTTAATTAATAGATATATATAATCATACATTCTTTTTCATCATTCCTTGAATCAAAATTTTAATGATTGATGAATTTGTTTCATAAAAATTATTTACAATCCTTTTATTTTAACAATTTTGTTTTCTTAAATTCATTTTTGAAGACCCGTGTGAGATACCAACACTCCTAGATAGGGGTATTAGTGTTTATATTAATAAAAATTTAATTTTTTCAGGACAAACATAATTAAATCTCAATTTATGAATTATATAAAGTTGATAGTGATATATTTTTCTTTAATATTATGTGTGATATTAAACCCAAACAAATATTGAGGACCCAATAATTTATACAAATTTCTATTCAATATGAAGAAATTATTTTATTTTAGTCTTTTCTTATTAATAAAATATATTCTTTTCTAAAATTGTTAGAAGTTGGAGAGATATTGATAAAAATTTGATTACATTACCGATGAATGTATCTCATTATGTTACGGGTTTAGAGGATTTTTTGGATTTTTAAATTTTCAATTGATTCATGAATAGGGGAATATAATGTACATGTACTAATTATAAATTTAAAATATAGTTAAATAAATTTTAATCTCATGAACATTTGATTTTGAAGAAATTTCCTACTCAATATGTGTGTTGTATTTGGAATGGATAATTGAAAATTATAGAATGTTTGAGCATTGATATCAATATGCATATAAACACACTACATTAATAGCACTAGGGAATGAAATACAAAACCTGATAAGTGATTTTTTTCATAATTTTAGAGAAATATCAAAAATATTAAAACATATCAGTGCGACCACAAAAGTATATTTTTTAAATTTATATAACGAATGATTTTTTTACAATTTTCAGATAACTCGATCAAGATTATAAATATCAATAGATTCTTTTTTCTGTAGGAGAGACTAATTCAAGAGAAAACATTAATGAGTTAGAAAATGAATTTTTGGAAGTAGTTGAATATGGAAATAAATAATTTTATAAAGTATGTGTCACATATTCAAAACTATCTTTTCTACTAATGTTTTTCTATATCAAGTGCTTATATTGAATTTAATGTAATTTCCGTGATATTGGAATTATTTCATGATTTATATCCTAAAGATAATATCCTTGAGTCTTTTTATGATATGAAAAAAGTTATTAATGAGGTTGGTCTCAATTATATAAAAAAATGCATGTCCCAGTGATAGTGTCAAAAATTAGGGAGAGTATTCAAGTAGATAAGAATTAAAAATATGTTCAACTTCTAGATAAAATTCAATGAGTAATGTTAAAATTATGAACTGATATATAAATATGTAGAAGAAAATAAAATATTACTCCTATAATTGTTTTTTTATTCCATTAAGCCCGCAGTTTCAAGGACTATTCATTTTATTTAAAACCATTGAGGTTCAGAAGTGGCATGTGATGGAACATAACAATGAAGAGTCCAAGTGAAAAAAATATATATTAAAAATCATCGAAAATTTTCTTTCATTGCTTACATATTTTTCATTAAATACTATGAATTTTATGTTAGGATTTTCATTCAAGGTATTCAGCCCATTTAGGACTTTGATTACCCATTATAGTATTTGGTCATATGCTCAAATCCCTTAAAATCTAACACTATAGACGTGTATGAATCAATATAGCATCATCAATTCAATAATTATTCCTAAAAAAATTCTTTTAAGTAACATTGGTGTGTTAATTTTGTCTCTAATTGAATAATTACTCATGTTATAGAGAAATGGGGTCAAGAAATATGATTCTTATACTAGGAAAATGATCAATATGCATATTGATCTAATATTGACCATTAGTAACTTCCCTATAATAGGGAACTTATCTAGTTGAAACACTTATATAGTTTTAATTATCCAGATTATAACATTAGTTTTGATCCTAACCAATTACAATATAGTAAAAAATTGTGCTTATTTCATCATAGACATATCAGTGCATCTCATATATTTTGATTAAAAATATCAGAATTCAATGGAACCGTTGATCCTAAACCACCACCAAAGTTATTGAAAAAATTAGAAATATTATAAAACCTTGTAAATATATATGTAGAATGTAGGAATCTCCATAATATTAATTAATATGCGAAATTAATTTGAATTACATCATCATTTGAAATTTAAACATAACATTAGGTGGAAAATGGTATGTTTTTTAAAGTACAATATTGGGAATTTAATTTTTATTTCATAATTGATATGTTTTTAATATTGAAAATAATTAATGTGAAAACATGATTTTCACATTACTTAATGAGAATGGGTATTCCAATGACCATATTAATGCTTGTAAGGACTTAAAATTAATGAATATAAACAGTGATTAATAACCTAATAAGAATAGAAAGTGTGTTTTAATATTTTATATAATTAATAATAAGAATAAATATATATCTTTCATTAATAAATAATGTGAATTTACCTTGTGGATATTCATGTACAATTTAAATATTTTTTGACTTAAAGAATCATAGTTTACATGGATTAAAAATTCATGATTCACATGTTTTTTATAGTGGATACTACCTTTGGTATCATTTACATTATTCCTTAAAAAATAAATCTAGTTGTAATAGAGTTACTTACATCCTTTATAAATTTTTTTGAGAAATCTATAAAAAAATAGTTGAGCTTGGTAAGCTTTAGAAAAGATTTTTGCTGACACTTTTTCATTTAGAGGTGATTTTATCGCAATTTTTTTACTATCATGATGAATTTAAACATTCATTTAGCATATGAGTATAAATTAAGAGGAATCATACATTATTTATGGTTGTATATAATTTAGAGGTACTTTATTTAAATTTTTTAAGTAAATCATTCTTTACAATTTGTTGCATATATAGTTAATTAAGTTTAATTCATTTTTTATATATACCTCAATCATTTGAAATCACATGTGAAAAATAAATCCCAACAATAAAGCTATATTTTTGAATATTAGTAGTGTGTATTTATTTTATACATGTTTTCCAAAATAATTTATACAATACTTAGTATTTTTTCTAAAATTTGATTTAAATGTTGAATTATTCATTTTTGATCATTCATTAGGAATCAATGGTTTTTATTAAATAACTACTGGAAATGTCAATATTTTTTATTTAAATTACATATTATCCTACTCTTTCATTATTATATATTTGTGAATAAATATTTTTTATGTATTGGGTTAAATGATAATTTAAATCCATTTTTTATTGAATAATTGAATATTGAAATTGAAGAATTATTTTTTATACGATTTTTTTCTTATCAGAAATTATGTGTCATGATTTTTGTTTTTCATTGAAAATATTTTTTTCAATTTGAGATGATATATGGTAATTGAATTTAATATTATGTATTTTTTGAAGGATTTCTTAATATTATATAATTATTATTTATTATAACTTATTTAATTGTTATGAATACATCTTAATATTACATATTTTATAGACTTTCACAAGATATTTTATTGTTTTACTTGAAGATAGTGTAAAATCAAATGGGTATTACTATTAATACATAAGATCAATTGGATACTTTCATATAAATTCATAAGAATAAATTGGGTATCCAAGGGAATATGTAATAATTTGTTTAATTACTATGTAAATAATTTTGTGGAATTTTATGGATGGATAATATATTCAAGAATCAATATATAATAATTATAATGTATAGTGGATATAGAAAACATGACATTTTAAAATTAGTTGATCTTGAATAAGGTAATTTCTGGGTGGTCATTAAAAACATTGGTCAAGTACAAATGAGAAGCAATATAATCTAAGAGGAGTGGAAACTTAGCCAAACAGAAGAGACCTATTACAAATATCCAGGTTCTTTCCAAGTGAATATTTGAATAAGAATCCCCTGATGTTGATTTAAAATAAGAATTTATCGGGTGAGTCACAAGAATGAAAGAGACCAAGACCAAGTAAGGAATTTTGAGAACAGATTCCCATTTTAACTGAAAAATTATGATTTTATAATTGCTGAAGATTTAATAGAAGTTCGGTAAACTACATTATTGAGATATGTTAAATCTAAATGGGTGTTGAGATGACTTCCTAGTTGATTTTTTCAATTTCAGTTTGTGAAAATGGAGTCCTTCTCTAGCCTAATTTTTTGATAATCGAATATATTATTTGTTATAACTATACATTGTGTGCACTAATTTGAATATTGTAATCTTGAATTCTGAATGAGGTGTGTCAAGTGGATGGGGGTAATACATGAACTGTGGCTCTTTTTTTCAGTTCCAACTTATCCAAAAAGTGTATTTTAATAAATTCAAAAAAAATGTATTTTGTTGGTGGTTATATATTTTGTGCACTAAATAAGAGGTTTTCAAATACATTTATGGGATTTGGTATTGTCAATGAGCTTTGAACAGTAATGAATGAAGCTAAGATCTAAGATAATGTTTAGTATCATTTATTCTTTGTTTTTTTCTTGTTTTATGTTTTGTTTTTTATGAAAATAAATTTTCAAGGGGGACCTGAAATAAATATTCTATTGGGGTATATATGTAGTTATTCATAAAATGATTAAATGAATTTCTAATTATTGAACTTGTTTCCTAGATAAGGGTAGACTGGATGATAAAATCAACAAAGCTCTATGTTCTTCTCTACAATGATGAACCAGAGATGATAAGTCTGGGTAATAGTGGTTGATGATGGAATTATCATTAGAGAACTTGTTATAGTTAATAATCTAAGATGAAGATTCAAGTTGAAGTAATTATTTTCATTGGTTTACCTATTGATGCAAACTAAAAAAATTTAGGGCTGGATTCATAGTTATATCTTAAGATTGTGGTTTTGTTTGTGTGAATAATAATTTCTCAATGAATGGTTTAGATGATGTATTTATTAGAAAATTATTATTTGGTTGACATAGATTCATTACTAGAGGTTTGGTTTTTTTTATTTTTCAAAGTAAATATCATGTAGATATATAACCCTAGTAGTCAAATGAAATGTTTTTCTTGAGGGATAACTTATGTTGGAGCCTATAGGGAAGAATAACATGCGCACACAATTTTATTGGGAAGTATATAATACAAAAATTAATATAAAATAATAGCATGGAAATTTTTATGGTTTTTTAGTTTTCCTATGTCCATGGGAAAAGGGAGAGAGTCCATTTCCTTCCCTCCAGATAATCATCAAAGGATATACAATATTAAAATTACATGATAAATTATATCTATTTAATGGTGAGGAGAAACAAGTTCGGTTAAAGATTTATGGGATAATTAATCCCCTCTTGAAAAATATTTATTCAACATCGGTTATCAAATATTTAAGAAAAAAAATCATTGTTGGAAACTAAAAACTGAATATTCCTCCTAAAATTCTCTCTCTAAATTAGATGTAACCCCCATAAATCTTCCCCTTACAACCAATTTGGGGTAGAATATAGAAATTTATTCACCTTGAATGTTTATAGATTATCTCTTGGTATACTCATTATCATCATATATGCTCTATTTTCATTGGTATGTATTTTCTCAATTTTCAACTTTTTTTATTTTAACACATTGAAAATGAAATGATATCAAATATTGATATGTTTGGATCTTGAATAGATTTTCTTTCTTACTAAGATGATTGGAACTTTTAAAATCATAATATAGAATATAATACTAATATTTATACTTCACTCCTGTATAAGTTTCATTATCCATAAGATCTTTTTACAACCTTTACGGATTTTGATATACTCTGATTCTAGGGTTGATAGGAAAATTAACTTCTATAAATGTTATTTCCTTGAGACATCTAGCTATTAATATCCATTTTATGATTTCCCATTTCCCATTTGGTATATTTAAAAAATATTGTCTCCCAAATCCAATAATGTGACCAATATATAGTCTGATGCACACCATAACATGCATAGGCTTCTAACTATTGGATGGTAGGGAAACTATTGCATGTCCCCTTTCTCCTATTCAGTTGGTTGAATCTGAATTATCATGATCCTAGAATGGATCTCACATATATTATTAATAGGTTTAGCATTATTCATGTTGAATATTTCAATAACCTTCTTGATATATTATTCTTGTGATAACCAAATCCCTTAATTCTTTCTATCATGGGTAATTGTCAATCTGTATGGATTCTTATGGTTCATATATTTCAAAGGAGTTATTCAACCCTATATTTAACCTATTAATCATGTTAATATATCTACCAATAACCAACATGACATAAACATAAACTAATATAATAGTTAAATCTCTATCATAAAACCATTTGATTAATATGAAATGATATAAATTTGTTATACTGTACTCATTTTTTTTGGGAATGAGTCAAATTTCATATAACATAATATTGGTGCCTAATTGAAATTATATAAACTTTTTTTAAGATTACAATACCTTGTTTTATTTTCCATTCACCTGAAAACCTTTAAGTTACTCCATATATATCTCTACTTCAAGATCACCATTTAAGAATACTATCTTCACATCAAGTTATTATACCTATGCATTGAGGATTGACATGAATGTAATAAAAAAATTGATAAAAAGATTTTTTAGCACAATAGAAAAAAAACATTAAAATTAATGCCTTTATTTATCCTAAATACTTTCACAAAATTACTTGATTGTTATGGTGGTTGTAAGACACCACCTTCAATTTTGATTCTACACTCCCACTTGTTCTTGAATTTCATCCTTCATTGAAGTAATTCCAATAGGTTTAATGTGTGTTTCCTATACAAATATCTCATCCCCCATTTCTTAAATTTTCTCTATTCCATATTTTTATGACTTATAATTACATCATAAGAACATTCTATTTCTCTTTCATTAGTAATCATCACATACTCATTTGGTGAGTATATTTGACTCTATTTTCATCCAATTGTGGATATCCAACATTTTTTTCTTGTGGGATCTACTCTATAATATCATTACTTGTAGACATATCAGAATATGGACACATATTACCTAGTTTCGATACATCATAGGCCGCAAGAAACACTCCCCCATTATCTGTAACTAATAGTGGTATGGATGGTTCTAGATTGACTGGAATTTATTTATTTTAGTACTCCTCTTAATTTTCAAAATATTCGACTTATGATATTCATGGAATATTACATATCTTATTCTAATGATCCTCTTTTTTATCAGATCCCATATTCTATACCTAAACTTTTTATGAGTATATCCCATAAATATTCATTTCGTTTACTTTGAATCCATATTTTTCATCTTAACTTTTGGAATGTGTATTAATTACTTACTATCCAAAACCCTCATTCATTTTTATAAAACTTATTTACCCATTAAAACCCTTTTGTGTATATAATAATTAAATGGAATAGTTAGATAAATTTTAATAAGTTATACTATGTTTCTCATTTACTCCCCGTAAGAGGAGTATTATAGCTTTTCATTTGAGAGAATACACCTAACTCTCTCACATATACACACATAAATTTTTTGTTTGATTATCCTTAAACATTCACATGAAACTACATGAAAACATCATGTACTTGATATATATTTTTTAATGAAAATGTGCAAAAACAATTATAATAAACATTAATAAAAGTGATAAAATAAATTGAACGACTAAATAAATTGGACATCATCATACATATATATATATATAAATGTGTGTGTGTGTGTCATATCTAAAATATGTGATTTTCAAGATGGAAAATAACAATGGAAAATGATATACATTGTTTTTACATGATTTAATCAACACAAGTATATAAATTCATACCTTTTATTTATAGAAATATATCCTTCTAGAAATTATTTTTTATTCCTTTTTCACTCATACGGAAAATTTTATTTTGCCACACCACTATAGATTTTTCTTTTTGGGTAGTATTGGTTTATATACCACATGGTTTAGCCTTTTGACATAGGGAGATGAATCTTTATTCCATTTTAAATAACCAAGTTACCATTTATAATACTGCATTTTCCATCACGAAAGGAATTTATGTAGCTACCATCATCATCAAGTATTCCACTAGATATTAGAATGAAAAAAATATTAGGAACATATATCACATATTCTAATAATAACCATAATCTGGTATTATTATCCATAAGAATATTTCTAATAAAAAATATTTTTGATACAACATCATTTCTGTAAGACCCAGATATTTTGCGAATTTGTTTTCGAATTAATTTATCTTTTTGATATTTTTCATTTCACGTGACACTTGAAATAATTCATTATATATATATGTTTATATATATATTAAAACACTATATCAAACATCCCTTTCACACACAATAATAACTTGGCTTGTCCTACACATAATACCAACTTGGATTATACTACAGGAAACACCGACTAGGCATACCATGCACGCAACATTGACTTTCTATGAAGCATCTTTATATATATATATATATAATTAAATCAGATAATTATAACATATCCATTAAATAGTGTTATATTAATATTAATATTTTTTATGAATTCATTATATAAATAAATCATATTGATAATGAAAGATATGATTTTTTGTTAGAGTCCTATGTTTAAAACATCATTTTATTGAATAAACTGCTTCTAATAATGAAAGTAATTTTATACACATTGATAAATGAAATTTGAAAAAATAAACTTCATTTGTTAATTTAAAATGTCTGAATTATCATTGGGTGATGTTTTGGCATTTTTTTAAAAAGTTTCAAATTTTTATGAATAGTGAAAAATACTGCATAATAGTTAAAAAGAATATTTTCATTTAAATAATTATTTTGACAGTAAATTTGTATTAAAGTCACAATTGATAAATAATACATATATTAATCTCATTTAGTTCATTGGAATAATTTTTACAATATAATTGGGTATAAAAAATTATTGAACTTTTGAAAGTCTCTTTTACATGCCTTCTAGCCACATTATCATGATTAGTAGTAAATGTAATTTTACCACTTTTTTATCATTTAATTTCAAAAAATTAATATAAATATTTATAATCAGGATGAAAAATATCATCTTCTATGATTAAAATATTTTTTGGTGAATAGTAACATTTAAATTTTATTTACCATGATTAAATGCAAATAGGGTAATTAAAGGTAAAGAGAATAATATAATAATATAAAATTACCCTAACACTTGTCTTAATTTTATTGGGTATTTTTTTCGACCAAAATCATTATTAGGTTAAAAATATGATCCTTTTTAAGACACTTGTGTTAGATTAATATATCTATTATATTTTATTTAAGGAAGAGTTAAAAGTGTCATATACAATTTTTAATATCAACTCATTTTTAATATAGGGTTATACATTAGATATATTCAAATATAAATATTAATTAGAAATATCATAAATTTTTCTAAATAATGATAATTTATTTATGATTTTAGACATTAAATAATTAAATTTAATTATGACACAATGATGATGCAGTAATTTATTTATTAAAAGAAGAATCAAATAAATGATATTAATAATATTAAAATAAATATAATTTGACTTACTCAATGATATTCAATAATTTTACAGATAACATATTAATTTTAGTGACATATTTTAAGTGTTTGTTCAATGTTATCTTGTTGGATTGGTATTTTTAAAAAATTCAAATATTGAATAGTATTAAAATTGACATAAATGATACTTTAAAATAAATAATATTTTATTAAATGATATAAAATTCATAAAAATATAAGGATAGTCCAAATTACTTTTATAGTGTTAAATATTTCATTAATGATCCACTTGGGGTTCTTTTTTCATTTTATAGTAACTATATTAACCCTATAGTGTAGAAATACAAGAAGACATGGTAAGAGTTAAATTGTTTAACTAAGGGTTAAATCCAAAAGATAAGGTTACTTTTATAACTTAATCATGTCCAAAATTCATATATTGGGGGACTATAGACTCATCCTCATATTATACTATAAATATATCACTTTGGATCTATTTGAAACCGAAAATATGTTTATAATAAATTAAAATTTTAAAATTTTCTTAAAGTGCCCCTCACATCTCTTATAAAAGGGAACTTCTCTATCTATTTAATTAAAACCTCCAAAGAAAATTTTCTCAGAAAAACCTGGCCTATTTATTCTAACAACCTCCCACTCTTCATCCAATAGGCAATAATTTGGGTAGAAATCCAACCTAAGGATTCCTTTTGTTAAAATCAAAAGGAGACACTCGAAGAAGAGGTAATTGTTTTACCAATTCAATTAAATTTATTTTTTTTCTTCTACTTTATCATTATATTTTTTCCATAACAATGTAATAACTCCAAAATATACTATATTATTATATGTTTTTATGATTATGAAAAATCCAATTCCTCCTTTTACCCATCCTATGAAAAATATTATCACCATGTGTGTGTATTTGCGGTTTACCGTCTCCACGCCATGGTGTAAACTGTTTTTCATGTATACATTATTTCTATTTGTTTGATGATAAATATATTTAAATAATAAATATGAAATAATAATGTTTCAATATAATTAATATTCCATCCAATTCCCTACTCTTTACAAATATGGATTGATATCATCGCTCATGCATATGTACGACTTACCGTCTCCACAATGCGATGAGATTTATCTTCCATGTTCACCATTCAAGGATGATTATAAAAATATATATATTTTAAATAAGTATGAAATATATTATATAATAATTCTACTAGAATAATATATATATATATATACATATATGGCATTCACTTATTTTCATTCTATACGATAAGAAAACAGAAACAACATTCAAACATATGTATGGCCTACCGTCTCCAAGAATGGTGTATTCCATTTCTTATTTCTATCAATTATATAGATTTATATTATGAATATATATGATATAAAAATTATTATATATATTCTGGAAGTAATTAAATCAGGATCAAAGTAATATGATCAAGAAAAACAAGTCAAAATGCATACGATAAAGAAAGCCATTATTACCAGAAACGTTTCATTAACATGGAAATTATTAATAAATAGGTAATATAATGCCATAAAAATCATATATTTTATCATAAATATTATTATGGTTTTTTTATAAGTTAATAATATGTTTAAAACCATTATACAGGAGTTTCAGACACGTACGAAGAGTATCTGACTTAAGGTAATGGAATTCAGTCTCACTTTTAATTTTTGTGAGATATAAGCCATGTTCACCATGAGTTTCTTGTGTGTGGTGTATGTAATTCTCCTATTATATTTTATTTCATGAATATTTTTATCTTAATGGTATTTAAATAATCATTTTTATGATATTGGGAATATTATATAAATTTAAAAAGTGGTATGAGGTAGTTTTAATGTTTAATGAATTAATCATTTCTCCCTTTCAATATTCCTGGTATTATCATACATATGTATTTATTTTTATATAAAGTATTTTAATGAAATTTTTATGAATATTTTTAATTTCATTAAAAAAATTTCAAAAGGAATGTTTTTATGATTTTATGTAAGGGATGTTTTTTTCTCACCTTTATTTATGTGAGACACATGCCACTTACACTACATGATTCTTCTACATGGTTTATATACTACCCATAAATGTATTTTATGAGTGTTATATTGAAGATTTTTATATTTCCATATTCTAATTATTTTCTTTCATTCATGGGTCATACAATTCTATTGATTATAATGTGATGAGTATTGATTTCACAATATCTCATGTATTTGGGATTATTTCCTTTTAAGTATTTGTTTGGGAGTATTTATCATCCATGTCCATATTTTCAAAAAGTGTTTTCATAAAATGATTTGGAATTCTCCTATGAATTTTCAAAGAAATTTTTACCAATTTTTTACGTTTTACTACATGTTTTGAAAGTAATCATTCTTTCATTTTCCAAATGATTATCATTTTTTCTTTCTTGGAAAAAGTACAAGAAGAATGTTTTTTAACTTATGAAAAATGAATATTTTTTTACGCTTTCAGGATTCCTTATTACCTTGAATCTTCCCCTACAATCATACATAGTTATTTTAAAATAAAATGTTTTCCTTTAAAATTTCACAATATTTTATGAAAAGAAGACTATTTTAACAAATAAATGGTATTTTCATCAAGATCTATTTTAAATGATTTTCATCATTCCTTTATATGTTTTCAATATGGTTTAAAATAAAATGATTTTGAAAAAGTTTTTTGTTTTAAAAGGTTATTTTATAAAAAATTCATGTTCCAAGGGATCTTTCAAAATCCTTCCCCACTTATGATGACATAATTTTTTATAGTTCAATAATATCATTCATATTCATTCTCAGAATGGTTTATGTTTTTATGGAATGATGTTTAAGAAACCCATTTCTTTTCATGTGTTATGATTTTGATGAAATGATTATGAAACATGTATCTTTTACACAAGTTATGAAATGATTACATTATTATGATTCCTATTTTATTTCATGAGTTATGATATGATTGTTTATGATCTTGTGGGACATATATGAATGATTTCATTAGGAAATTTGTGAGACTTATATCTCCCCTAAATGCATTTTGTAATGATTTATATCTCATTAGATAAACTAAGATGGTCTTTAGAGTGAACCTTGACTACTAAGATGGCCATGGGAGTGATCTATGACTACTAATATGGTATTAAGAGTTAATTCATACTACTAAGATGGCCATGGGAGTGAACCATTGCTACTAATATGGTATAGGGAGTGAACCCATAATACTAAGATGGTCTTGGAAGCGATGCCTTGGATACTATGGAAATTGGTATATACTTATGTGTCTTCCACAATTCCATGTTTTATTCCTATGTTAGGATTTCTTGACCTATGTTCTATATTTCCATATAATTCATATCTTATGAACTGCCATTATTTATGTCATGATTCATGTATATGATCATTGTTATGAAAGGTATGATCTTCTATTTTCATGATCATGTTCTCATACCATTATTATCTTGATTATGCTTGCATATCTCCCTTAGTTACCCTTACTTATCATTTGAGATCACCCCTTTCTTATGTTTCCATTCCCAAGGATACGAAGAATGGTTTTCGGAAGAAGTACTAAAGGGTTAGATCTTTATGGGAGATGTTGAAGATATTTCCATAGGATATAAGATTATAATTCCTTGTTTCTAAAGACACTAAGAAATTATGGTCCTCTGGCTTGTATTATTTTAATGTACTAAATATTCATAAAGTTATGTAATATCCATATATGTTAATCCTGGGTCACTAGATTTGGTATAAAAGGAATGGTTTAGTAAACCTTTAGAAAATTGGATGTGAAAGATTTAGTGAGATACCTATAGTTATTCTAAGGATATTTCTAGGACTGTCTCTAAGGATAAGTCTAAGGATGATTTAATGTTTAGGAAAAGTTTTTCAAATTTTGGTGAATTATAGAGTAAGTGGTTCCCTAACATTACATCCCTGTCTAGATACTACATGTGGATGTGGCTCTAGGACAGATGTACCTAGCAGTAATAACTCTAACAAGATGTTATGGTCTTGACTTAGGTAAATCTGGTACATGAAAACAAACCTTAATGCACCCCTTGTTTGATACTCTTAGGGGATATACTTTGTAAATTCAGAAACTCTTCATGTACCATTGTGAAGGATTAGAATAGAAGTTGGCTATGAATAACCTAAGGTTAACCTAAGGTGTCATAGATTAAAGAAGATTTCATAAGTTAAACATATTATAAGTGACATTTTATTATTATGTGGTTCCTCATTATTATAACTATTTATTACACTATGCTTTCTAGTTTAAGTATATGGATGGATCCAGAAGTAATTGGGTTAACATTGAATTTGATGAAAAAATTGGTGACTATGAGCAATGAAATATTATAATGACTAGAGAGAAAGATATTGTGATTATGCGGAATCAGTTATCGTGATATATGATTAACAAAGTGAACTTCAGTGGTATTATTAAATCATCAAATATGAGGAATATATACTTTTATGTATGTTCACAAGGTGAGAAACATAGACTAAAGAAGATTAAGTTTCATACATGCAAAGAAGAATGTAAGAAAGACATTAAAGAATGCCTCAAATTTAGGGGATGATGTTATCTGTGTGGGAATAATGGTCATAGAGTAACAGACTATCATGGAGTTCAATGCCTTATCTATAGAGAACATGGGAATTACCCAACTCAATGCCCTGACTTAAGAATTTACTTCTATGTAATGTAAGGACCTATTCCAAGAAAATAATTGAAGAGGAAGTATTGAAGTTTTTATTATTAAATATATAAGGACTGCTCTAGTAATTTTTTTCACTGAGGATTTAGATGAATATGTTCAATGGTTCTGATGGACTAGATAAGTGATGGTGAAATTATGATTAAGGGAAAGAAAACACTTAATATGTTCCTTATGTTAAGATAATGATGTTGGTATAAAGATATGTAAGATATAAATAAGTATATTGGATGATACTAATTAACTTAGAACTAAATTAGGGCTTGTTGATAATGAAATATATGTAATCATAGATAATGTTTACAAATTTTTGGATTTAAAGAATATATTCAGTAACCTTAGGAATAAATAAGCATGCATGTTTTCCAAAAGGATTATGGTAATTCATGTTTTTACCATGTTTCAAGAGAACATATGATGATGGTGTTCACATGTTTGGAATGTGAAAAACCAATAGCTATATTTTGATATATAGGAGAATCAATGTTAATTTGATTTTGTGACTCTCTTTCTATTGTTTTGGATTTTTTTCATCCGTGAGAAGGGTTATAAGGTTAATCACTCAAGAAAAGTTTAAGTTAAACTTCAGAGTAAGTATTTTGGCATTGAGTTTCTGTTTAAAACCTTGGTTAAAAGGGTAATCAGTGATTAACCATATTTTAAGGATTTCCATATTATATATTATATTTTTATGGTTTTAAAATGGATATCATGTATGCTGGGTGACAACCAATCAAGTCTGCCAAGGCTACGGGTCTTGAACCAGTGACTGAAAGACTATAAGGGTTTCACGCCTTCCACTAGCCTATGTGATGTCCTAGTTAATGTATAATTATTTTATCTGAATAAATATTTATTATGAACCAGAACTGTTACATTTATTCTTATATATTAATGCATGTTGATTTTTTATATACAAATAGTTATACTTTTTAATATTTTTTGGGACTTAAGATATGTTAAAAGTGTATTTTAGTTCTTTAATCATTAAATTTATTTTTTGGACATTCATTCCATGAGGTAATGGATTTATTAAAAAAATAAAAGAAAAACACAAGAATAAAATTTTATTTTTATAAATATATCAAGAATTACTCAATGTTTTGAAAGTGATACAAAACATGTTGTCCTAAAACCTTAAATTTTGTTCGACCAATGGTGTTGGGAATCATGATTGATTTATGAATTTGAGGCCCTCAACTTTCCTCTGATCATTCACTTGTAATTATTTATAACCTTAATCACTCCATATAAATATTTACGCTTTTCTCCAAGTCCAATATTTACTCCCAACATATGTTCTTATATGCGGAAACCTAGTTATTTGTTACTTTGGGTACCTGTTATGGTTCTAAATTTCCATTTTTAAGGGATATTTTAGTATCCATATTTACAATGTGGGTTTCTAGGAATGAAACTTTCATGTTTTAAAACTTTTACTACACATACAAATTTCAAGGGAAAATTCATTTTAAGGGGGGTAGAATGTAACACCACATGATTTTTTGAATTTTTTTCGAGTAAATTTATCTTTTTGTTATTTTTCATTTTACATGATACAAGAAATAATTATATATGTATATTGTTGACCTCACCTATTTTGATAATCCCAATTATGCTTTCACATACTTTGATAATCTCAATCTAATGTTTTTCTATATATTAATTCTTTCAATCCGTGTTAAAGATGATAATAATATTAAAATAATCTCTGAGATAGTTTAATCTTTGTTTATCCATGTTTATATAAGTTATGATGTATTTCTAACCCATTCAGATATGTTTTGCATAAAACAGATAAGTATTAAGTCACTGGTCTGTGTTTAGCTAGAGCTACCGGTACTCAGTGTACTGATAGACATTGTCTACCGATAGACAGAGTCACTGATACACTAAGGTCACCGATATGTACAGATCTACTAACAAACAAACAGACCAGATCTACCGATAGACAGAAGTCTACCAATAGAGCCAGTTCCCAGATAGTCACTGATACAAGTATAGACACTTATATATCGAGCTACTGATAGAAGACTGCTGATAGTGTAAGTCTACTGATGTAGAAACAGCTACCAATGGAGCAACAACTACCGATAGAGCAACAGCTACCGATGGATCAAGAGCTACCGATAACAAGAGCTACCGATGAAACTAAAGTCACCGGTATATGAGCTACCGATGCAAGTTCAAAATAACTACCGATGGAAGGTTCTACGACACAAATTCCACCATGCACGTCTACCAATAAAATTATACTAATGCTTGACCAAACAGTCAAACCATATACCCTTCATACTATTTATTTATTTATCTAACGGTTACATTTGATGGTTTTAATGCAATTAATGTTATTTAATGATTTCTATTACATGTTAGGGAACCATACCAAGTACCCATGTAAAAGGAAACTATTCTTTTATGTCAAAGCTGAAAGCTATAAAGGGATGGAAAGAGAACAATGGACATATACGACACAAAAAGAACACACTGAGTGTGCATACAACAAGCATCAAGGAACTAGGAAGGCACACTAGTGAAAAAGAGATGAATATCATTCAAATAGGGTGCATTTGTGATAGAATAAAAATCTATACTCCAAGAACACTGGACATACATGAAGCTTCTCATTTTCAAATAGAACAAAAGTTTCATCATGAGTTAACTACAACAAACACTTCATGCACTCAGGCTGCTAAGATGAACCTAGAACCCAAGAAGAAAACGACACTCTGTTATTTGAGTAGAAACCAGAGAAGGACTTAGAAGCTTTTCTGACCAACCAATCGAGTCCAGAGATGCGTTGTTGATCACTAAATCATTTCTAAACTCAGTCATACTTATCTTTAGTGATTCTATCTTTACATTTTGAGCAGTTTGTGTACCCTGTTTTTTTTACAGACACACTGTCTATTGTGCTAAACTGGAGGATTTGTAAAATCCTCACTCAAACTCCATAACTCTTTTGTTTCCCACTGTGGATAGTGGTAGAGGTCGAGTAAGACTTGAACAACCTATGTGTTGTTGTTTTTTTCCCGCATAGAACTGTGGTAGAGGTCCTTGTACCTGGACAGTGTGATCACTATTGTTAACCCTGATCCAGGGTGTGGATCAATTTATATAAATTGTTGAGAGGACTAAGTCTCAGCTTGAGACTGAACCTCTTGGTTAACTTTTCTGTGCTTTTATTTTAAGTCTATAAGTATTACATATATATTTTACATTCTGCAGCTTATTACTTTGAAATAAAAAACTATTTTAAAGCTACTTTGATAGTTAAATTAGCAAGTGTTTATACTTATTGTAAACCAGTAAGTTAGTTTCAAAAGTTGATTTAATCTTTAGATTAAGTCAACTGAGACCTAATCAATCTTTGAGAAAATGATTGAATATTTACACTCTGTATAGATTCACTACAGTTTAACTTTGTTTTTAAATTGGGGGATTTTAAGAGAAATAATTTTAACAGAAATTTTTATTGGAACTCAATTCACCCCCCTCTTGAGTATCCACTCTGACCAACATTTGGTATCAGATGTGTTTTTATTAAAGGATATTTGACGTACGCTATTTTTCAACTGTGATTTTAGTTTCATCTTTAAAAATCCTAAATTTCTGTTAGTTCTAAATTTTATCTCTTTAAAACTATTTTCTAAAATCTATATATGGATAATAGACTAGAGGGTGTTGCTACTAACCGACCACCTTTCTTCAATGGCACAAACTATGCCCAGTGGATACTGAAAATGAAGATTCATTTAGAAATAATGGGTTTTGATATTTGGACAGCTATAGAGTCTCAATATAAAATTCCAGAAACTGAAAGAACAACTTGGGATAAACCTACAAAGACTTCTTGCAATAATAACTGTAAAGCTATGAATGCCTTGTACTGTGCTTTAGGAGATGAAGAGTTTAATAGAATTTATTCTTGTAAAACTTCTTATGAAATATGGGATACTTTGGGTGTTTCTCATGAAGGAACGACCAATGTTAAAGAAATGAGATTGAATACATACACTATTAAATATAAATATTTTAAAATGAAAACTGATGAACCTATTTCTGATATGTATCTCAGGTTCAATGAGATAGTCAATACAATGAATTCACTTGGTAAAGTTGTTCCAGCTAAGGGAAAAATTATGAGGATACTGAGATCTCTACCAGAATGATGGAGGGGCACTTCTGTTTCAATCAGAGAGTCATGTGACATTGGAGCAATGCCATTAGAAGAGTTTATTGGTAAGATTATGATGTATAAGGAAGAAATCAAGGTAAATAAGGAGGAATATTATGAACATAATAGAAAATCCGTAGCTTTCAAGTCTACTGCCTCTAAGAGTAAATACAAAAAGAAAATACAAATACCTACTGAGAGTTCAACTAGTGAAGATTCTGATTCAGATAGTGATGCTGAGATGAATCAAATAGCTAAGAGATTCAAGAAGTTTTATAGAAAGAAGAAATTCTTCAGAGAATCTAACTACAACGGAAAGTATGACAACAAGGGACACTGGAAGAAGGATTGGAAGAAAGATGAAAAGAACGATGGAATAGTCTGTTATGAGTGTAAAAGGAAAGGACACATCAAGGATGATTGTCCAAAATTAAAAGTCAAAAAGAAATATGACTATAAGGACAAGAAGTACAAGAAAGCTATGAAAGAAACATAGAGTGCTTCAGAGGATAGAACAAGTGAATCTGAAGTTTCTGATTCTGAGAAGAATCATTCCAATATGTGCTTTATGACCAATACCTCTGAGGTACTTGTTTCCCCTGTACTAAATGATTATTATTCTGGAAATATCAGTGACTCAGACAATGATGAAAATATGTCTAAAGCTGACCGATTTGAATACTGCAATATGCTAGAAGAAACATGTAATGAACTTAAGGACAAGTATAAGTCATTAAAGAAACATCATGTTCTTACTGCAAGTGTTAAATCTACCTTTGATATAGAAAAAGAGAAGAATGCTCAATTGTTAAAGGAAAATACAGAACTGAAAATGTCAAATGAGAAACTTAGAAAAGACTTAGAGAAGTTTACAAATGGAAAGGATACACTAACTCAAATTCTAGGAAAGCAAGTGGAACCAAAATACACTACTGGAATAGGCTACAAACCTGGACAGAGACAGCTTATTAAGAACAGATTTATTCCTAAATTAAGACAGAATATTGCAAGTTCTAGTTCTTGAAATACCTATGATTCAACCAGTTATTCATATGGTTATAGATCAAATAATGTTTATCTTTCAAAATATATTGATTCTGTAAATTATATGAGACCCATAAGACAAATATGGGTACCTAAAGCTTTTATTACTAACCTTTATGGACCCAAGAAGATCTGGGTACCAAAATCATTTCCTATCTAAATCTGTTTTGTAGGAAACATGTTTAAGGAGTTATCACAAGAAGGTATGGTACTTGGACAGTGGATGTTCAAGACATATTTCTGGAGATTATTCATGTTTCAAAAGTTTAATAAAGGTTGATGGAGGCCATGTCACCTTTGGTGATAATTCTATAGGAAAAATCATCGGCCTAGGCCAAATTGGTAACTCTAATTTAGTTTTAATTTCTAATGTTTTATTTGTTGATAGACTTATATATAACCTGTTAAGTATTTCTCAATTATGTGATGATAGATTTAATGTGAAATTTGAAAATGATTCTTGTAATGTTTTTAATTCTAAAAATGTTTCAGTATTTTCTTCTTTAAAAAATAAAAATGTTTATGCAGTTGATTTAAATTCTTTAGCTAAGCAAAATGTTACTTGTTTAAATGATTTTCATAGAGAATCTTGGATTTGGCATAGAATATTAGGACCCCAAAACATCTATTCACTTAGAAAAATGACTAGGAAGAACTTGGTTAAATACCTACCTAAACTTGAATTCCCAAATGACAAAGTCTGTAATCCCTGCCAAAAGGGAAAGCAACATAAAGTATTTTTTTTAAATCAAAGAAATAAGTTTCAAATTCTCAACCTCTCGAGTTGGTTCACATGGACTTGTTTGGACCTTCAAGAGTTTCAAGTTTAAATGGGAATCACTATATCTATGTTTTAGTAGATGACTTTTCTAGATATACTTGGGTATACTTCTTAGCTCACAAAATTGAAGCTTGTTCTTACATTGTTAAATACTCCAAATCTGTAGAAAATCTTAGTGGACTTAATATTAAAACCCTGAGAAGTGATCATGGCCGTGAGTTTGAAAATCAAGAGTTTGAATCTTATTGCTCACACAATGGCTATAGTCATAACTTTTCTTATCCTAGGACACCTCAGCAGAATGGTGTAGTAGAAAGAAGGAATATAACCCTTCAAGAAATAGCTAGAACCATGCTTAATGAATATGACCTGCCTATTTACTTTTGGGCTGAAGCTGTGAATACAACTTGTTATATCCTTAATAGAGTCTTAATTAGACCAGTTCTTAAGAAGAACCCATATGAGTTGTGGAATAATATAAAACCTAAAGTTAGTTACTTTAGAGTCTTTGGCTGCAATGTTTTTATTTTTAATATAAAGGATAATCTGGACAAGTTTTCTTCTAAGAGTGATGAAGGAATTTTTCTTGGTTATTCTTTAACTAGGAAAGCCTATAGAGTCTTTAATAAAAGAACCAAATTGTGGAAGAATATGTTCACATCAAGTTTGGTGAAACTGATCCACATGATCCTAAAACCTCTCTTGAAAGTCTTGATAAAGATTTATCTGTTCTGGACCTTAATGAAAAATCTAGAGAACCTGCTATAAAAACATCCAGTTCTGGACATATTCCAAAATCTTCTGCTATAGAACCCGAACCTATAGATGAACCTGAAATTTATAGTTCTACCTTTACTAGATCAACAAAGATTCTAAAGAATCATCCTTTGGATGTTGTTGTTGGTAATCTTGATAGAGGAACACAGACTGGAGCTTCTCTAAGAAATCAGGTTGAACATCAAGCCTTTCTTTCACAGATAGAACCTAAAAATATCAATGATGCTATCAATGATGAATTTTGGGTAATGCTTATGAAAGAAGAGTTAAATCAATTTGAAAGAAACAAGGTTTGGGAATTAGTTGACAGACCTAAGGACAATTTAACAATAGGCACAAAATGGGTTTTTAGAAACAAATTTGATGAGTCTGGAAACATAGTTAGAAACAAAGCTAGGATAGTTGTACAAGGATATAGTCAAGAATAAGGTATAGACTATGAGGAAACCTTTGCACCTGTAGCTAGATTAGAATCCATTAAAATCTTACATGCCTATGCTGCTCATCTGAATTTCAAGTTATATCAAATGGATATCAAAAGTGATTTTCTAAATGGTTTTATAATTGAAGATGTTTTTGTTGAACAACCACATGGATTTACTAATCCTCATTTTCCAAATCAAGTTTTTAAACTCTCTAAAGATTTATATGGTCTAAAACAATCTCCAAGAGCTTGGTATGATAGAATTAGTAATTTTCTTATTTCAAAAATTTATACTAAAGGGATTGCTGATCCAACTCTTTTTATTAAAAGAATTTCTAAAGATGTTTTTATAGTAAAAATCTATGTTGATGATATTATTTTTGGATCTTCCAAACACTATTTATGTACTAATTTTCAAAATGTATGCAAAATGAATTTGAAATGATTTTAATGGGAGAACATAAGTATTTTCTTGGATTTCAAGTGTTTCAAAATGAAAATGGTATTATTTTGAATCAAAGTAAATATAAAAAGGATCTCTTAAAACGTTTTGGTTCGGATAGTGTTAAGGAAAGTGATACTCCTATGAGTATAGTCTGTAAATTGGATGCAGGTAAAACTGGGAAACCAGTGGATCAAATCAATTATAGATGTATGATTGGAAGCTTACTTTACCTTACTGTTAGTCGACCAGATATTATGTTTAGTGTGTGTACGTGTGCAAGATTTCAAACTAATCCAAAAGAATCTCATTTTCTTGCTGTTAAAAGAATTTTTAAGTATCTTAAACATACTGTAAACTTTGGTTTGTTTTACCCAAAAGGACAACCCTTTGAGTTAATGAGTTATTCAGATGCTGATTTTGCTGGTTGTAAGTTGGATAGAAAAAGCACTTCTGGAACATGTCACCTATTGGGAAAATCCTTAGTATCTTGGTGTAGTAAAAAAGCTGAATTCTGTAGCATTATCCACTGTCGAAGTAGAGTACATTACTGCTGGTAGTTGCTGTGCACAAATTATATGGATGAAACACACAATTTTGGACTATGGATATGACATTAGGCATGTGTCAATCAACAGTGACAATACTAGTGCAATAAATATCTTGAAGAACCATGTGTCTCACTCTAGGACCAAACACATTGATGTAAGGCACCATTTATTGAGAGATCATTACCAAAAGGGTGATATTACTCTTGATTTCATAGGCACTGAACATCAATTAGACGACATTTTCACTAAACCTTTGAGTTCGGATAGGTTAAGTTACATTAGACATGAGTTAGGAATGTTTAACCTCAATCGGTAGTAATCCTCGCTGATGTGAAATTCTCCCTGATTTAAATCCTCACAAATATGAAATTCTCACCGATGTAAGATTCTCACTGATGTGAATCCTCACTGATGTAACCTCACTGATTTAAATTCTCACCGATGTGCACTATTTTAAAACTTCTGTCTGTTTCTAGAATCTGAATTGTTTTCACTTTATTTCATTTTGTTTATTTATTTTATGATTCCTAAATGATAAAACTAAAGTCCGAGCTACTTATAAATCCACCAAGCCTCAAACCTTAACCCTCGAACCTTAGCTCTCAAATCCTTAGAGAACCCTAAATCCTTTGAACCAGCGATGGAAAAAAACCAAACTTCCTACTGTCAGAGATGACTCTGTTGAGCCGAAAACAAAGAAGCAGAGGACCGAGCAAGAAGCAAGTGGTAGTGGTAGTGTTTCTAGAACTAGGTCGGGGAGACGACTAGTGAATCCTCATCTACAAAATCGAGTTATTGTGATGGAAAAGGAGCTGTGTGTAGAATGGTTGCTGCCTAGAAAATCTTTAGTGCTCGAAGTACTTGAAGATCAAAAATGGGTAGAGTGTTTTTCGAACAACAATGGTCCTTACTTTCCAAAATTAGTGAAACAGTTTTACGATTTTGTAACCTTTGAGAAATCGGAGAATGAAAGTCGAGTAACCTCTTTTGTGAACGGAAAGGAGATATCGTTTCCATCTGTTGAATGGGATGAGTGCTTGAAAGTTCCACATGAAGGAGTATCTGGATAAGTCTCGATAGCCATGCCACCTACCAGTGACATGTTCGACTATGAGACTGCTTTGGAAGAGCTGAATGGTGATGGAAGTCAAGGACAAGTAGTTGCTGCAGAAATGGATAGAGAGAACAGATTTCTGTTCAAATTCGTTCAACATGTCTTGATACCGAGGAGAGGAAACTTTTCCAATTTGAGATATTAGGATATCTATCTCCTGCACCTCTCAAGACATTGTGTAAAGGTGAATTTGTGCCGATTGCTAATGATCCAAATGGAAGATATGACAAGGCCGAAATCAAACACAAATGCCCTATTCTTTGCTAAGTTGATCTCTGTGATGATCAAGGTAAAAGGGGTTGCTGAGTCTCAAGATGATACAGTGGTAGTGAAGAATAATTTCTGTATCACAACTACAGTTTGTAAGTACATGAAAATATATTGGAACCCTTGGAGAGGAGAATGGGTCAATGATGACCAGAGGGTGTATGCCAATTTTATTCCTGTGAATAATCCTTCAGGACCAAAGAATGTGAGGGATCCAGGTCTGGGACCTGACGAAGAGGAGCCAGAATACAGTGATGATTTAGAATAGGAAGATTCCTCTGTAGATGAAGGAGAAGACCCTGACTTGCCTCATAGACCAGCTCCTGAAAGTCTAGATCAACATAAATCAGATAAGGAAGAAGATACTTTAGAGGCTGTTGAAGTGGCTGCTGTAGAAAATGAAGAAGATGTTCATGAGAGTGAAGCATCTCTGTCAGCTGATTTGAGCCTTAGTCCAGTGATTCGACAATCTTTATTACCTACTGAAGAAGAAAATGAAATTGACATACCCTTGCCTACTTTAGAAGACCCTCCTACTGTTGCAGAGAAAGAATTGATAGTGGAAGATTCTCCTCAGGATGAAAGACCTGCTGAGAATGCTGCTGAGAATGTTGCCGATAATGCTGTTATCTTAATTGAGGATGAACCTATTGAGTGGGAGCATCAAACTAAGTTTGGAAGTGTTACAGTGGCTGTTGGATTTAATGATTGGGCAGAAGACCCTGAGTTTGTAGTCTGTGGTTTAGACTATCCTGATTTAGATATTGAAGCATCTCTAAATAGACCGAAAATTGTTTATGATGTTGAATATGAATTGTTTCCTGAAGATGTGGTCAGAATACATGACCTGGATAAGCTGAAGAAATATATTAAGGAATGTTATGTGGAAGAGGTAAAGAAAATGGAAGTTTCTATGGTATCTTCAATTCAATCAGTTATGACTGACTCTTTGGTTAGTTTATCCTCTGAAAGAGAATCTATAGCAGTTGAACCTGCTGATTTTGTTACCAAGGATGATATGGATATAATAAAGGATGAGCTGAAAGAATCTTTTAGGGCCTCAGTTGCTGAGATGAAGCAGAGTTTTGCTGAAGAAATGATTATGTTGTAAAGATCTTTTGAACATTTTCTTGCCTGTAATTTATCAACCTTTATGGGAGAAATAGTTGAAGAAGTTAAATACTTCCAGGCTCAGGTTTCTAGACTTGAATCAGATCTTGAAGCTCTAAAGGAATCTGTTGTATCATTAGACTCTTACATGAGCTCAAAATCCCAAGAAGATAAGGACTTAGCTTATGTGAAGAGTGTTGTAAGCCAGATGGTTTCAGTATTTGAAGGTTTCAAAACTTTTATGAAAGATCATATTAAAATACAGGTTTCCCAAGTTCAAAATCTTATCAGTGGATTGACCAAAATCTTCAAAGAGACTATATCTTTCCTTTTTGGTTCTCTTGCATCTAAACCTTCGGTGGATTTGAATCAAATTCGAGCTATGATGAAAGAGGAGCTTGGTTATGCCTCAACAAGTGGCTCTGTGGACTCATATGAACTGAGCAGAGTTGTTCTTTCTACCAGAGATTCAGCTAGAGAAATTATGAAGATAGTCCAAGACTATATGAGTGAAGCATTTGCCTCCCAATAAGAATTGAAATATAAGGTGGAATCCTACTTCTACAAAATTTACACAAAGACCCAAATGACCAGTCATTTCAAGCTTCTGATTGAGAATATGAAATTGCCTCCTGTCAATCAAGCCTTCAGATAGCAAGTTAGCAAGCTCAGAGAATTGACTCCAGCATTGGACAAGTCTATGGAGAACAAGTATGACTTCATATCTGCAATGGAGAGAGGAGGAGGAATAATTATGGACTTCAGAAATCTATTGCTGCCTTTTCTGCATGTTGATGCTTGTCCAGTAATTGTCCCTCCTACTTTTCCTACCTCTGCCTCTACTACTTCTCCAATTCAGATGACTCCTACCCAAGCCATTCAAAGCCTCACACCTATGATCACACAAAGGACTACTCAATACAGGTTAGGCACAGTGTCAGTTTCTCAGCCTCCTATAGTCATTTCAAGAATTCCTAAGCCTTCACCAGCATCCTCACCACCTAAATCCTCTTCTGATCCTGAGGGAAAATCTCACATTGAGGATGTGGATTGATCAAGTGGCTGGACTGTTTGATATGAATCCTATGTATTTTGTTTTCTGTCTTTGTACCTTTTTGTAACATTTAATACAAGTGATTTTCTTCTATTTACTATTGCTCCTCTTCTCTTTGGTTTCCCACTTTTTTATTATCACAAAGGGGGAGAAATATTTTACCATGCTTTTACAAAGGGGGAGCAATAATATCTATGTATCAAAGAGGAAGACATATTCACTTAGAGGGAGAAATGTTCTACAGGGATATCAAAGAAGGAGAAATTTCATCTAAGATCTATCATGGTTTGACTCTTTGATACCTCTGAATTTCATCCTCTAATACCAGTTCCTTTACTCTCATCCTCTGATATCATTTCATTTAGTTCTCTGATACCACTAAATTTTTACCTCTAATATCATGGATTTTTGTTTTATCTCTGATACATTTAATTCTATCTCTGATAAATTATGTCTTATAACATACTGTGTTCTCTAAGAAAATTGAGTTTAATTATATATCCTCTGATACAATTGTTTTTAAATGATAATATCATAAGTTGGGATTATCAAAAGGGGGGAGATTGTTGACCTCATTTGTTTTGATAATCCCAATTATGCTTTCATGTACTTTGATAATCTCAATCTAATGTTTTTATATATATTAATTCTTTCAATCCATACTCAAGATGATAATAATATTAAAATAATCTCTGAGATAGTTTAATCTTTGTTTATCCATGTTTATATAAGTTCTGAAGTATTTCTAACCCATTCGGATATGTTTTTCATAAAACAGATAAGTATTAAGTCACTGGTTTGCGTTTAGCTAGAGCTACCAGTACTCAGTCTACCGATAGACTTGGTCTACCGATAGACAGAGTCACTGATACACTAGGTAACCGATATGTACAGAGCTACTGACAGACAAACAGACCAGAGCTACCGATAGACAGAAGTCTACCGATAGAGCCAGTTCACAGATAGTCACTGATACAAGTATAGTCACTGATATATCAAGCTACCGATAGAAGGCTGCTAATAGTGTAAGTATACCGATGGATAAATATCTACCGATGGAGCAACAGATACCAATGGAGCAACAACTACTAATGGATAAAGAGCTACCGATAACAAGAGCTATCGATGGAACTAAAGTCACTGGTATATGAGCTACCGATGCAAGTTCAAAAGAACAACTGATGGAAGGTTCTGCGACACAAAGTCCACCATGCATGTCTACCAATAAAAGGATACTAATGTTTAACCAACCAGTCAAACCCTATACTCTTCATACTATTTATTTATTAATATAACGGTTACATTTGATGGTTTTAATGCAGTTAATGTTATATAATGATTTTTGTTGCATGTCAGGGAACCGTACCTTGTACCCATGTAAAAGGAGATTATTCTTTTCTGCTGAAGCTGAAAGCTGTAAAGGGATGGAAAGAGAACACTGGACATATGCGACACAAAAAGAACACGTTGAGTGTGCATACAACAAGAATCAAGGAACTATGAAGGCACACTGGTGAAAAAGAGCTGAATATCATTCAAACGTGGTGCATTTGTGAAAGAAGAAAAATCTATACTCCAAGAACACTAGACATACACTAAGATACTCATTTTAAAGGAGAACACAAGCTGCATCTTGAGTGAACTACAACAAACACTTCATGCACTCAGGCTGCAAAGCTGAACCAAGAACCCAAGAAGAAAACGACAATCTGTTATTTGAGCAGAAACCAGAGAAGGACTTAGAAGATTTTCTGACCAACCAATCGAGTCCAGATCTGCACTGCTGATCACTAAAGCATTTCTAAACTCAGTCATACTTATCTTTAGTGATTCTATCTTTACATTTTGAGCATTGTGTGTACCCTGTTTATTTCACACACACACTGTCTCATGTGCTAAACTGGAGGATTCGTAAAATCCTCACTCAAACTCCATAACTCATTTGTTTCCCACTCTGGATAGTGCTAGAGGTCGAGTAAGACCTGAATAGCCTATGTGTCGTTTTTTGTTGTTCCCACATAGAACTATGGTATAGGTCCTTGTACCTAGATAGTGTGCTCACTGTGGTTAACCCCGATCCAGGGTGTGGATCAATTTATATAAATTGTTGAGAGGACTAAGTCTCGGCTTGAGACTGAACCTCTTTGTTAACTTTATTGTGCTTTTATTTTAAGTCTATAATTATTACAAATATATTTTACATTCCGCTGCTTATTACTTTGAAATACTAAACTATTTTAGAGATACTTTGATAGTTAAATTAGAAAGTGTTTATACTTATTGTAAACCTGTAAGTTAGTTTTAGAAGTTGATTTAATATTCAGATTAAGTCAACTGAGACCTAATCAATCTTTGAGAAACTAATTGAACATTTACACTATGTATAGATTCACTACAGTTTAACGTTGTTTTTAAATTGGGGGATTTTAAGATAAATAATTTTAACAGAAATTTTTATTGGAACTCAATTCACCCGCCCTCTTGAGTATCCACTCCGACCAACACACACACAGATATATATATATATATATATATATTAAAATACTTCATCAAACATTCCTTTTAAACACCATATCGACTTGTCTTGTGCTACACACAATACCAACTTAGCTTGCGCTACAAGTAATACTAACTTGGCATACCATGCACACAACACTGAGTTTATATGAATCTTTTTTTGATATATATAATTAATTAAATTATATAATTATAACATATCCGTTAAAAATAGTTATATGAATATTAATATTGTATATAATTATTTTATATAAATAAAACATATTGATAATTAAAGATATGATTTCTGTAAAAGTCCTTCTATGTTTAAAAACATCATTTTTCTCAAATGAACTGCTTATAACAATGAAAGTAATTATAGACACATTTTGAAATTAAATTTTAAAAAATAAACTTTTTTTTGAATTTAAAACATCAAATTTATCTTAAGATAAAGATTTCTATATTTTTCTGAAAAGTTTCAATTTTTGATCAATTGTGAAAAATAATGCATAGTAGTTAAAAACTGACTATTTCATTTAAATACATATTTTTTAAATTAAATTTTTTTAAATACATACTATATAAATAATACTTATATTAATCCAATTTAGGTCATTGGAATCATTCTTAAGGTATAATTAGATATATAAAATTATTGAACTTTTGAACATCTCTTTTACCCGCCTTCTAGCCATATTTTTGGGATAGGAAGTAGACATAATTGTACTGGTTCTGTGAATTGAATTTCAAAAATAGACATATATGGTTGTAATAAGGAAGAAAAATGTGATATAATTTTTTGTGAATAGTAACTATTAAATTTTCTTTACCATGTGTAAAGGTAAATAGGGTAATTAAAGGTAAAAATAATATTATAATAATATAAAATTACCCTAAAACTTGTCATAATTTCATTGGATATATTTTTTTCGACCAAAATAAATCATAGGTAAAAAATATGATCCTTTTTAAGAAACTTTTTTTAGATTAAGATATTTATTAAATTTTATTTAATGAAGATTTAAAATTGTCATATTCAAATTTAAATAAATCAATCATTTTTAATATAGGGTTATACGTAAGATAAATTATACTATAAATATTCATGAGAAATATAATCAATATATCTAGATCATGATAATTTATTTATAATTTTTAGACATTAAATAAATAAATTTAATTGTGACACAATGATGATGAAATAATTTATTTATTAAAGGAATAATCAAATAAAGGATATTCACAATATTAAAATAATTATAATTTTAAATAATTAATGAAATCCACTAATTTTATATATAAATCAGACATGTTAGTGACATATTAAAATTAATTTTTAGATGTTATCATGTTGGTTTTATTTTTTTTAAATTAAAATATTGAATAGTTTGAAAATTGACATAAATGATACTTTAAAACAAATAATATATTATTAAATTATATAAAAGTCCAAAAAATATATGCATCATCAAAACAATTTTTATAGTTCCAAATATATCATAAATTATCCACTTGGGTTTTTTTGTCATTTTATAGTAACTATATTAATCGTATAGAGTAAAAATACAAGAAGACATGGTAAGAGTTAAACTATTTAACTAAGGGTTAAATCCAAATGATATGGTTATTTTTATGACCTAAACATATCTAAAATTAATTTTTTGATTCTATTTACACTCATCTTTATATTATAATCTTAATAAATTACTTTGTATCTATTTGAAACCGAAAAAAAATTTATAATAAAATAATATTTTAAAATTTTTCTAAAGTGTACCTCACCTCTATTATAAAAGGGAACTTCTCCTTCTCTTTAATTAACACCTCCAGAGCTATTTGGATCATACAAATGATTCCTATATCCTCTCAAAACCTCCCTCACTTCATCATAGAGTCCATAATTTGGGCATAAATCTAACCTAAGGATTCCTTTTGGGAAAATCAAAGGAAGACACTCAAATAAGAGGTGATTGTTTTACCAATTCAATTCAATTTCTTTTCATCTTCTACTTCCACATTCTGTGTTGATTTCATACTAATGTAGTAATTCTACGGTCTAATATATTCATAGATGTAGTTATGATTATGGGAAAACCAAATTACTCCTTTAATCAATCTGAAGGAAAATAATATCACCATTGGTGCGTATGTACAGCTTACCGTCTCCACGCTATGCTGTCAACTTTTTTTCAGGTATTATTTATTTCTATGGGTGTGAAAATGAATATAAAATATGTAAATAATAAATATGATATAATATTTTTTTCTGTATAATTCATATCCATCCAATTCCCAACCTATTGGTGCTGAAAAAAACAAATTTATCCCATACCACAGTTTCGATGTGGCGAATGGAGGAAGCCGCCTCTCGAACTGGTCAAAAAGGAGCCTCTAGACCCTTTCAAAAGGGTCCTTCACAAAGCACTCCATGTAGAAAGCACATTTCCTTGTGAAATCATCTTCGAATGGCTCTGTGGTGTCCCGACTTCACAGTAATCTGACACCGACAGATGCCCCTCTGCGACGTCACGTCCTCTTTGCACTGCGCTTCACGACGATCGTGTCGACAAAAATCTATGAGGCTTCAAACCCCTTCATGGGGATAATGGGGGATGACAGAATGTAACCTTTCTAGGACATTTCCCACCTCCACGGTGAGTTCTTCACCCCTTCAACTAGGGTTTCCTATAAATAGAAGGTCCCCCCTCTTCCAAACCATTATTACCCTAACCTTTCAACTTCCCAGCTTCTGTTTTGCATAGACATTCACAAAACCCTCCAATGGATTGTCAAAGGTGATTCCAATTTTCTAACCACCCCCTTGTGTGCTTTTCATCCTCCACCTATGCTGGATATACCCTTCGCAGAGGAATGGTCCCCTTCGGGGTGCCCGAGATTTCGTAAAGTGTGGAGCCTTTCCAAAATTCCCTCCAGGTTTTGTGAAGCATAGAGCGTTCACAAAATCATCCCAAAACAAAGAGTTGTTCACTAAGGCAATGTCCTGCTCCCATAAGGGTGGCTATTTTTGAATCCCTAGCCTTTTGAAAAGACTCCCCTCTTCGTGAAGTCTCACCCTTTCACAAAGAACCCGCTCTTCACGAGGCCCTTTGCCTTTGTGAATCCCATCCTCTATGGGTAGTCTTTTCCCTTCGTGAAGGCTATCCTCATCATGAAGACCATATTCTTCGTGAAGAGCCTCTTTGTGAGACTGAATGCTTTATACACCCCTTTCTTGTGAGGCCCTCCCAATTTGTACGAAGTGATTTCAAGGTCCCTTAGGTGGAGATTTATATTGTGTTGCATAGCCTTATGTTTTTTCACATAGGTGTGCTAATGGATATTACTTCTTCTCATAGCCAAACTAATGTGGGTCCCTTAGTGGATCATCCCATGAAACCCCTTCACTACAGCATCACAGGTGCCTTCCCTTAACTAAGAGTTAAAGCGTGTCGTTTATGTAAGTTCTAATGGTGTGGAGGGAACTCAACTCATCCGAGCTACAGGATGTCAAACTACCAAGAACCATAATCCTCAACACATATGACATTAAACTGTGGCCTCACCCCATGCATCATATGTGGGGTGCCCCATCTTGGACATTATCTATGACCGCTTGTGTCCAGGGGAGTGGGACCATCCTCAATGGATTGAGATCCTCTGTACTGGAGTGGTGCCTGTCTGCAGGGAAGGGCAACCATCTTGGTGTATTCCCCTAGCCTTTCTTAGTGGAGGTGGCACCCCTGCACCTCCTTTCTTCTTAGGTTCCAAATACTAGAGGCGAGAGGGGCATAGAGAACATCGTTACCCCATCCTTATCCCTCTAGGATTTGTCTCTATCGGGCCTCCAACTTTAAGTAAGTCCCAATATCCATCAACCTGGGCTTATAACCACGCATAAGCCCATGTTTCCACTTTGGGATACTAACCACGTGTAATACCCACTCCACTTCCTACATACTCACCTTTCATGATGTGATTGTTAGGTCTTCACTGTCTCTTATTTCTCACACCGAGCGTGACTCGCCTGGGCTTAGACTAAGCACCGACCATGACATCCTCTATGGTATTCCATAGTGCATAAGACCCTAACCATTCCAAAATATGTGGAATTTGATACTTTTCTTATAGGCAAGGTACGTAGGAAGACTCTTTAAGGTCCAAGCCCAACACCTACTTGTTCTGACCCCTTCATGTTGGTTCATCTTCATACCGCATGATGTTAAAATTTATCAACCACACAGAACTATGTGGACATTGATCCATGCTAAGGAAAGGTATGTAGGAAGCCTCCCAGAGGTTCAAGACTAACACCCATCAGTCCCGACCATTCATGTCAGTCCACCCTCATCCTGCATGATGGTAAATTGTATATCCCTTTTGTCGTGCAAGACATTAAACTGTACCCATTCAAACTATGTGGGTTTGATCCTTTTCCCATAAATAGGGTACATAGGAATCCTCCCTAAGGTTCAACCCCATTTAGAAGTAAGTCGTTGTCAACCCCAATCGATAGTAAGTTGTTGTGTTCCCCAGTCAGTGGTAAGACATTTCACCTGACTAGCAGTAAGTAGTTATAGTCTGCAATTGACGGTATGCCATTGTAATCCCCTTTATTAGGACCCACATCTTTGTTCCTCCCCCATGGAATCAGACCAACTAGGCCTACTTACCACATGTAATCCCCAGTTTTTCATTCAATCGTTCTCCTCTGCACACACTCCGATTCTATAACCCCATCCTGAGCAATGTGAACTTTGATTCCCAGCCTCAGGGATACGTAAGAATCCTTCCTGAGGTTCAATCCCATAAATAATGTCCTTTCGTGGTCTATCCCTCGAACCTATGTGTTTCAGGAAGGTCACACCCCAACCTAGAGGTTCAACTACATCTGGATCTCATCCATGCATCCATTATCTCGGGTCGCCTCCTCAGTTGCCCCATTGCCTCATCGAACTACATGGACTTTGATTCCCCACTACAAAGATACGTAGGAAGTCTCTTCCTGGCTTAAGCCCAACATCACCATCGCCCTCGTGTCAACTCTATCTCACTCTCCATCCACTCTCAACCATCCATATCCATCCTGATTATTACCTCGGAAACCATATCCTAGTGAGATCATGTCACCCACTTTCTTGTTACTTCTAGTTGTAATCGGGTAACTAACTACGTGTTAGCCCCAGCATCAGCGATCCCTCCAGGGGTTTCACCCATACGATCTACTCATATCATTGTTCTGATCAGTCCGATCCATCTCTGCTTGGCATTAAACTCACAGAATGCACTTTGTTAAACATGGGAAGCTAAGGGAAACCTTAGAGACATGCCCACGGCATAAAATTCCCCGAATTTGATGTGGGATGCCTCGGGCTTCCACACCCTTGAGAATCCCCATCATATGGGATGAAACACAGATAAATCAATGTTCTAGCATCTAGACATGCCAACGATGTCCAACGTGACTACTCCCTCGACTGAATGTTGCTTCCCTAATTGGACCCCTATGAATGTCATGACAAAAGTAGTGGAATTAACAGGCGTCCATAAAGACATGGCACTAGAAAGAGTTTCACGAACAATGTCTGAAGTCTATGAGGGAGACTCAGACTAGGAAATAGGTTCTTAGGATGAATCCATATAAGTAGAAACTAACATCCCATCATCAAGTTTCAATCAAGGAGAAAACGTCCATGAATAATAAATGGATGCCACCCGCCATTGGAAAGTGGGAATGCAAGCCAACAACTACAAGACCTTTGAAAGTGATGGATGCACACCTCGGATAAAGTGTCAGAAATAGAAATGGTGAACCCAACCTGAAATTATTATCCTCAATAAAGATATTACTAGCGTTCATGACATCAGCGGATTGACGTGTCACCAGATCTATATATCCGGCTCCAGGTCCTGCCACAACAATAGTGGGTCTAGCATGAAACTCACCAGAAATTGGGGTATTTGAATGTTGGACATCCCGATCTGTGACATTGTCAGCGTGGATCCTTCATACCAACCATGGAATATGGAATGGCATTGGGGCACTGGATGTCACTTTCCACCTTTCAGTACTAATCGTTAAATATCCCTGCTTTTCAAGTCCCAAGTAGCTTTGATAGAAACTAATCACTACCCACACACCGACACGAGGGCAGGGGAAACGTCAATGCAGTAATCCCTTGCGACTACTTATTCTCTATCGCAGCCTTCACGTCCACAGCTACTGGGAATCCACGCCCCATCTCCCCTTCTGAAATTGTTCATAGAAGGGTGATAAATGACCTCATTTGACTATACGAGGAAGAGGGGATTATACTAACCTAGGATATGTCCCGACAAGACTTAGAGGCTTCCGCTCCTCACTGCCAACACCACCCCCAAGGGCAGGGCAGGTAGCCACTACTCCCCACTCCTACTCATAACAATTTCGGGAGCCTCTCTCCGGTATGCATTGATGACTCCCTCCCCTATGCCAATGAGGTGAGGGATGTCCAGGTCAGCCAGGATGGAATATCATTCCAGGGGCTCCCATGGAGGGCTCTCAATAAGCTGCGTCAACATTTCCACTCATCCCCACTAGCTGAGGAGTTGGTAAGCTATGTTCTTGAACCACCGGCCCTAGTCTGGTTAACCCGACACCAGCATTGGGCATGGGCTGAGGCAGATGCCCAATGAGGGGAGTCAACATCAAAGACCTTCATGGAACTTGAAACTATTGATCCATACCATTAGTCCTGTGTTTATGTTGAGAAGGGGCACTCAAATGCCCAGCCTGAATTGAGGCCCCAACCCCCCCCCCCCATGGAAAGGCTGGGTCGTCTATCCTAGTTGCTGATGTAGGTAGCGCCCATCGCGGGTCAACCCATGGTAATGACACCTAGTATGGAGTCCCTCCCTATACCATCTCCAATGACATGGATTGTCAGTACCACTCCCAAGTTCAGTGTGGAGGTCCTCCCCCTACCAACTTCAATCCAGAAAAGGTCCTACCAGTTTCATTAACACCAAATATGGTTTCCTCCTCCGCACCCATGACCTGTAGTATGTAGTCATTCCCCCGTTCATAGGTTTTCGGTGTGATGATGTTACACGTCCAATCAATTTTTATCATAGGGGTCTTCCCCATGCCCTTACAGCAGCTGACGAAGGTCCTCATCATCCCAACAATCATAGAAGTGGAGGTTTTCCTCCTGTCATGGGAACCCAACATGGAGGTCCTACCCATGTTCAGCTCGACCAGTATGAGGACACTCCTCGCACCAACACAGCTGAAGGAAATAAGCATGGAGGGCCTATCGATGATCCAACCAACTTCAGTAGAGGTCCTACACATTCTAGAACTTCCCACAGAGATTGCCTCCGCACGTCAGGTGGTGGACATGGTGGTCATCCTCGTGTTCCCATTGACATCTACCAGGTGATCCTCACACCTCAGATCACCCAGGTGGAAGTCCTCTCTACCCTGACTTCAGCTCGGTCGTAGGTCCACCCCCGGCCAAAATTCTACCCTGCCCCAAAGATCCATCCTGGGGAAGGAGGGCGGGTTTCCAGTGACATTAAAAGAGTTCTAATAAAATTCATACTACAATTATTCATTTTTTATTCTTGGATTCTGAGGAGGAATGTGATTCTTCAAAGGATCCATCACCTCGATTCTCTATTTCAAGGGTCGGGGTAGGAACGAGGCATATCACCCTCATCCTTCTAGAAGGTGAGGTCCACCAGATTCCCAAATCCCTCCATAATTACATCTAGGAGGAGGAATATTTGTCCCCTTCCTAGGTCCTGGCCAGGAAATCTACCCTATCATCCATAGGGTCATTCTATACATCAACCAGAGACCATAGAGAGTTATTATGGGGACAAATGGGAGATGAACAGCATCCTGACCCACAATCAGTAACTGTGGTCCATGTGCTAGAAACTATGGTCACCAGCCCTTCTACCATGATGTGGTAGGTCATTCATCACATTCACCATAGGACATCCCAAGATGTGGTGGCTTGTCTGCTCGTTCGTCGTACTCTCCACTGGTTGACCTCACGTCTCAGCAATCTTCTTCAGTGCCACTATCGGTTCCCCAACTGCCCCCATTTGATGAGTGGGGCAACCAAGTCCATATCTTGTGTCTGGGAAAAGATGCTTTTGGGACATCCACACATTAGATCATTTCCCGGAAATGATCTGGTCAATTGCGGCCAAAAATTTCAGTGTGCCAGAATCGCTTACTCGGGAGGAAGTCGCATGCTTTTTCCAAACCCTCTGGGTGGAACACTTCCGTATCTGTTATTAACAAGTGGATTATACCAAGTTTCATGAACACTTTGAGAACATTGTCCTGCAATTCCATATGTTCGACTTGGCTGCACTCCCTATGGCCAAGCACCCTGATTTTCTTGGTCACCACCCGACCCTCCAGCAACAATGCATTCAGTGCTTTAAAGTGCTCTGTAGAATTATCAAGGAGGATTCCCCCATGTTCAGGTTTGTGGTTGGGGAAAGTATTATGCCCTCCATTTCAGTTCTATCTGGCACCAGACCGACGTTCTAGGTGATATCGAGGATATGCCTCCATGTAGAGTCACGGTTAACATAGCCGATCTATCAGAGGAAGAGATAGAGACAGAGATCCTTGGAGAAAACATACCCCATGGGAGAGTGCCGCAACTTTTGGATCCATCAGGAAGGGTTACTCGCTAGAATAGAAATATACTAGGTCTTCTCATGGTCACCGAGGAATTAATCCTCATACAGAATCCAAATAATGGAAAAGGACACCTCGAATTTGTCAAACCCTCTGACCCATCTAGCTTGGTGCAGAAGACCGAGGATGCTCCCTAAAAGGTAGTGTTGTGTCAACAGCTCATGAAGCACAAGAAGATTGATGATTAACTGCATACTGAATGCGCCACGGAACAGCTGCTAGACTACAGTGATCCTTGGCTGGGGTATCAGGGGCAGGCACAAATTTCCTCCGGCGAGCTACCCATGGAGGCCCCTGACTATCCTTCCCATGTAGACATGATAGTGGCTGGATCTTATGGAAAGAGGAAGTGGAATGTTTCACCAAATCCACCTAAGTGGAATGATAATACCTGGGACCCAGCTTAGGATCCCTCAGCCACTCTGTAGGCCATCCCACTAGCTTCTCCATGAGCCACTGGTCTTTCTTATCATGTTGAAGAACCCACCAACGCACTAGTGGTTAGGGATCCTCATCACGATAGGAACCCCCACCCAGATGATCTAATGGATGTATTCATTGCTTGACTCAAGGAATTAGTAACTCAATATGTGTCAATCCTTCCTGATGGAAAGCCATATCCTGCATGGGTCAATGATATGCCACCACCCCTGGGTTTCGTAAATCCCACCTTCTCCCCTTTAATGGGTCAGGAAATCTGCTGCAACATCTGGCCCACTTCATCTAGAGGTGCAGACCCATGCTTGGAACTCCAGCACAATAGGAATCCGCAAAACTCCAATGTTTTATATAGACATCGGAAGGGCCTACGTTTGTCCAGTATAGTCAGGTACCCATCAGGTCGGTCGCCGGCTGGTAAGATCTATGTTGGAAGTTTCTCTACCAATTTCGCTCTACCACCTAGAAGATGAGAATTATAGACCTCTTCAAGTGTAAGAAGACTCCTTCCGAGCATGTCGTGGACTTTTTCACCCAGTAGAAAGGCATTACCTATTCCATGGATATCTCATTGACATAGGAAAAGCTGCTGACAATATGTGTGGGGAATATCAAGACCGAACTGGCCCCCTCTATCATTACCCAAAATTACCCCATGGGATTCTGAGACTTCTCTGATAAGGACCAGTGCCTGGAGGAAGCCTTGCTGTAGACTAATCAAGCACGTTTATTGCCTCCTAAAAATCCTGCAAGAAGAGCTGCTAAGGATGAGCCCACCACGATGGCCCAAATATAGGCCCCCAGGCAACTGATGTTATTACCTGTGGAGCCACCTACACATCCATGTAGGGGCCATCCACCTTAAGCGCAGCCTCCGGCCCAGCAATGCCCACCTCAGAATCCACAGGAGCCCGACGTAACATGCTGCCACCACCCATGCATGATAACCATGTACCACCTCCTCGACATGCTCCTGCATCCCCTCATCAAAGACAGGCTCCCAGAGCACCCTTCCCGGACAGGAGAAAATAGACGTACTCATTTAACAATTCTCAGGTCCCCTGTTATTTCCAAGGTTCCTTGGAATAGGGAATTGTATGATTTCCTAAGTTCAGAAGGCCAGAAGTGGCGGACCTCACTGATCACCCCAATTACTACCCCTACACCAGATCTTGGGGAACACCCTTAGACAATTATATGTGTTTAAAGACGGGCTTCAAGAACAGGTTGATAAAATCCTAGTCAAGTTAGGCCCAGTTCTAGCACAGGTGGCATGTGTCTTCATGAACCCAGATAGCAGTAGTGATAATAAAGGTGATTGGCATCAGGTTTCTAACTAAAGATCCCATAAGTATGATGACTTTATGGCTCCTAATACAGTCACTCAAGCCCATGGTATTATCCATTCATGTCTAAATCGACCCGAGCCTTCAGAGGATTCCACGTCACCTGAAACCAGTACCTCTACATAAATGGCTCAGCCTTCTCCTTCTCAGAAGAGTAGGAATCAGCGATGTAAGGGAAAAAAATCCCCAGCTAACGTCATCATAATCCAGTACTGTCAGTGACTTCATGCCCTAGGTGATGTAAATTCCCCCCCATAATTCTTCTAGTAGTGGAAGATTTTTCATATGACTATCTAGGGTATGCCTCGATTAACAATGAAGAGATGTTAAACCCATACATGATTTTTGACAACGAAGAGCACCTGACGGATCCTCCCAACGTCCACAGCTGTCGTCAGTGTCATTGGAGTCGCAAAAATATGGGTCATCGGAGTGCCTCAGCCAGTACTTCCAACCTGGCTATGAATTACATTAAAACAAGAGAGAAAGCCCAACATAAATCTCAGCACACGCAGCCTTCTCACCTGGTATCATGAGGTATTCCTTCACTGCCGTTTATGTTACTTGATCAGGAGGATCCTCCTCGACCGTACCGCGATTAGCCATGCTCTGTTATGGACTGTCCCTAGTCATCTAAGCCAAATATGGTAACCACTCCGAGAGTTTTGACTAGCGAGAAAAAGGAAATTCCCAACACTAGTCAGCCTTCGGTTCAGCCGAAAGGGCCATTCATTCCCCCTGCCGAAGATCATCCTCCTTTAAGAAGAAGTTCACTATTGGCATGGAAGTATGATATCCTTAAGAATCTCTTCAGAATTCATGCAGGGTTCTCTATCCTTGAGGCCCTTCACCTGTCGGTGGATATGCATGATCCCCTCACCAAATCATTAAGAAGACCCCTCTAGTTTGAGATGGAGGTAGCAGTTGTGGAAGCCTTCCATGTCGAGGCAGTCGAGAGTGCTGAATATCAGGCCATTATCTCTTTATATGAAAAATATGAAGGCTCTCCCATACAGGGGCACATTCTCCCACTGTATATTATTGGCCACTTCAATGGCATGAAGATTCATCTTTGTCTTGTCAACACGGGCTTTGGGATCTACCAGATCCCCACCCATACCCTTCAAAATATGGGGCTATCCGAGGACAACCTAAGTCCCTCTAACATGAATATACAAGGCTATTATAGGAAAAAAAACAGACACCAGTGGGCAAGATCCACCTGAAGACCCATTTTGGTGGCCTGGTAGCTCGCACCGAGTTCATGGTTGTTTCACAAGACATTGCCTAAAACATGTTGATGGGCATGCCATGGCTCCACCTACATGTGGCGATCTCTTCATCATATCATCGGTTCATTATGTACTCCCTTAATGGTCAAGTGGGAATACTCCAAGGTGACGCATCTCCATTTGCCTCTTGTGAAGCCTTCTATTTGGATTCTAACTATTATAAGATCAAGTACAAACAAATTCAGGCTAATAAGGTTGAACTTGCTATGGTTGTGACCGGACCATGGGCAGGCTTGGATGATTCATACATCTTTCTAATCCATCAATTGGAGGATATGACCCTGAATATGGGATAGTGCTTTTTTGTTTCCAGAATGTGGTGGAAGAACATTCCCAAGTCCAAGAAGCACCATAATATCACCTCTTATTCCTACACAAACCAGGCTTAGGTGATCCCATAGATCCCTACCCCCATAAGGTATCGGGATGTCCACCCCATGGAAACGACAATACATAATACATGGTTGTTCCTCCTGGCTGGGATAAACTATCTCAAGATGAAAAATCACTATTTCATCTATATCATCAATTATGGTCCCTTAGGATGAATACTAGATGGGATCGGATTGACATCTTTCATCGTTATGGTTTCGACAACACATGAGTCCCCCGATGCAGTGTCCACCACCGCTCAGGCTGGAACCAGGTACCCATCGGGATCTGTTGAATCAGAGGAAACTCCTCCCACATAGTAACCTCCTTCATAATTGAATAAAAGGATTTAGAGGATGCTCCTCCAGCTTTGGAAGAGGGTTATAACGAAGTTTTAGGACTAGTGCCTCCATTCCTGTCAAAGAGAAACAAGAGTACGTGGACTTCCTGAAGTAACATCGTGATGTATTTCTCTAGAGTTATAATGAAATTTCAGGACAAGATCCCTAAGTATCCATCCACTACCTCAGTCTCCTAGTAATGCATCGTGGGTTTAAGAAGCCTCCCATGAAGATACACCCTTCTCACGGTGCCATGGTCGAGGCCGAAGTTGATAAGCACATCAGTGCCAACTTATTCAAAGCGGTCCAGTACCCCAAATGGCTAGCCAACATTGTGCATGTTAGGAAGAATAATGGAAAAATCAGAGTCTTCATCGACTTTCAGGATATCAATCGTCACTATCTGAAGGATGATTTTCCCCTTCGCATGATAGAGTTGTTGATTGATTCCACCGCTGGGTTCCATGCCCTCTCCATCATGGACGGGTATTATGGGTATAACTAGATCCTAATGGATCTTGAGTGTGAGGATTCTAGAACCTTCAGAGAACCATAAGGTGCTTTCTGCTACCATGTATTACCCTTCAGCCTAAAGAATGCATGTTCTACCTATCGGCGTGTCAGAAATCGCATTTTTAAGCCAATACTAGGGACATTGGTTCAATGTTATATGGATTATATGCTGGTTAAATTTCTTTAGTATTAGGACCATCTCAAATATCATGATAAAGTGTTCATATTCTATCATTATTTCCAACTTAAGATGCACCCATTAATGTGTGACTTTGGGGTTACATCTGAAATGTTTCTCGAGTTCATTGTCAGATACAGGGGAATCACGATTAACCCGTAGAAGATCAAGACTATCATCTATATGTCTCCCCTGAGCAACATTCCGGATATTTGAGGCTTTCAAACGAACTTGGCCTTCATACGTCGTTTCATCACAAATTTGGTTGGCAAGTGTAATCCCTTTTATTTTCTAATGAATAAAGGAACTTTATATCAATGCGACGAGGGTTTTCAGACTTCTTTCAAGGAAATAAAGTAGTATTTTCTCCAACCTCCAGTACTGATTCCACCAATTTCTAGAAATCCATTGGTCATTTATATGACTGACCTAGAATGATATCTCAACACCATTCTCTCCCAGATGAATAATGAGGGAATGGAGAACAGTCTTAACTATCTCAGCCGCATACACCTCGATACAGAGACCAGATAATTCTCTATCGAGAAAAGGTGCCTTTTGATAGTATTTGTAGTATAGAAATTGTGACATTACTTGCGGCCCCATGAGGTAAAACTGGTCTACCAAGTGGATCTACTGAAGTACATTCTGAACCACCCCATGTTGACAGGTCTTATAGCTCGGTGGGCAGTGATCCTCCAGTAGTTTGACATCAGGTTTGTCCCTCATAAGGCTATTAAGAGGAAAGCATTGGTAGACTACCTTTCTGCCCATCCAAATCCGATGGATGAGCCCATGGACCTTTATTTTCCCAATGAGGCAATCCTATTGGTATATGAATCCATTCCGTGTTGGTAAATTGAATTTGATGGAACTTCTTGGTGCCCTACCGACAGAAGGATCAATGACCCCAGACTCAATAGAGTAGGCCTGAGTATCATCTTTATTATGCCAGCATAGGTTGTTCTTCCAAGTTCATTACAGATGCCAAAAGGCTGTACCAACAACATCATTGGCCTCGAGCTATCCTTCGAGATTGATGTTCCCCACTTGCATCAGAAAGGGGACTCCGAACTAGTCATAAAGCAGATCAATGGTGACTATGTTTTCAGAAATCCAGATCTCGTACTGCTGTTGGAATGCACCCTCCAGCTAAGGGCCCAGTTCCCATCTTGGCCAGAGGTTACTCAGATCCGCCAATCCCAGAATGGTCGAGATGACGCCTTGGCCAGCTTAGCTTCAACTCTTTCAAAGCCCGGTCAGTATGATATAATTATCCATGTAGTACACCAAAGATTCATCACCCCATCACTGAAAACAATAGGGATATCCCACAGGTAATCCACTTTACTGTTGGAACCTCTATGTCAGGACCCCCAAGTCCCCCTGATGTAGTTCTAGAAGTTACTCTCGACTGGAGTACCCCCTTTGTAGAGTACCTCCCGCATGGAATCCTCCCAGTAGATCGAGCTGAGCGTGAGCGAATCCGATGTTGTTCCATAGAGTGGTCCTGATCCTGAGCAGATCCCCTAAAATCACACATTTTATGGGGTTCTCCTCTGTTGCATTTAAGGAGTTGAGATTTATAAAATCATGCAGGAGGTTCACGATTGTTCTTGCAGGGCTCATCAGACCGAGCCGAAACTGTCTCACCAAATCCAGAAGTTGGGGTATTTTTTGGCCCCCCATGATCCATGACTGCATAATGGTTTCTAATAGGTTCCATATATTCCAAATTCATACCAACTTTGTGCGTAGGCCTCCAGAGCCTCTCCACACTACCAAGTACTCTTGGCCCTTTGCGGTCTGGGGACTCGATGTCGTGGGGCCATATCCACCAACAAAAGCTCGCCAATGCATATTTATCCAGACCGTTACATATTTCATTTCCAAGTGGGAAGAGGTAATTATGCTAGAGGAGGTCAAGGCTCGTTCAATCATTGAATATTTGATCTCCATCAACATCTACCGATTTAGATTCCCTCAATCCATTTTCACCGATAATGGAACCAACATCCGGGTGACCAAGATGAAGAAATTGTATTCCAAGTACAACATCTGTTCTAACCATACCTCCTACTATCTTGTGCAAGAAAATGGGAAGATCAAGGAGTTCAAAAAAACATTATATAACATCTTGTATAAAATGGTTGGTCATAATAAGAAGAGTTGGCCAGACAAAATCCCCAACGCCCTCTGGGCCTATCGGATGATGACCCGTAATTCCAAACGGGTGACCCCATATTCTGTAGTATATGGAAAGGAGGTCTTCCTATCCATTGAGATTCAATTAACTTCATTATGCATAGCTGTTTACATTCAGAAAGAACTAGATAAGGTGTCAGAAATTCATCTGGATGAATTGGAAGCACTCGAAGAGTAAATGCTTCATGCCCTACACAATTTAGAATGGCATCAGAATAAGATAGCTAGAGCTTTCAACAAGAAGGTTTGCCCGAAGAACTCCAATGATACCTAGTAAGAAACCACCCATAATGGAGCCCAAATGGGAAGGACCTTACATCATTCACAAGGTCTACCCCAATGGAACATACTCCCTGATTACCATTGATATAGAGTGTATAACTCCTCCCACCAATGCCAAATTCATCAAGAAATACTTTTCCTGACCTTTTTTAGGGTCCCATATATCCTAAAACTATTATGTTCTGCAAAGCATTAAAATCTATGTTTTCCTACATGACGTTAAAAAAATTTCGGTTCTACATGACCTTAAACTGTTATGTCCTACATGACTTTAAACTGCTTTTTCATCCAATATAATGATAAACTGTAAAACAGTACAATCTCTATGACCATAAACTAAGATCTGTATGGTCCCACGTGGCCTTAAACTATTTCATCTTTTCCACATGATGTTAAAATGTGTCATTTGTCTGGGCTGAAGGATGTAAAACTAAATAGAATTCTTCCTCACCGCATGACGTTTAAGTACATGGTTCCTTCAAGAACTACTTATGGCTTGATTTCCATCCTCATGGAATACATTGGAATGCTCAGACACCTCATCTTGTGTCTATCCTCTAGAATCCTCCCTTTGACTATTCCCCCTGGGTATAGTTTTCTATGAGGATTCTCCATGGTGTAGTATAGGATCCCCCCCCCCCCTCATGTCAAGATTACGATGATCGCACCATGTGCCCCTCCTCATTCTTCTATTCTCCAACATCCTCGCTACATGACGGTAAACTGCGTGGCCCCTTTTAGAACTACATATGGCTTGGATCCCATTCTTATAGGATATGTTGGAATGATCAGACATTTCGTCTATTGGCCCAGCCCTAAACACCATGATCTACTATTTGGTCAATGTACATAGTGTGGTGTAGGCTTCTTCCCTCATTCATGTTGAGTTCATCATGACCGAACCATGTATCCCTCTCTCTGAATGTCTCCACCTATTTCCTTATCCCACATGACATTAAACTACATAGGTACATTCATGCTTCACACACTCCCTTTACGTGGGTCTTCATCATATCTCTCATCCAAAAGGGCCCCCGAATGGCAAGGATGTTTGGCATAAGGGCTCTCCTACCATTTCGGTCCAATGTCCTCAAGGACCTTGACTGGAAAGTGGATACAAGTCCTACATTAGGAACATGGTTAGCAGTCGACACTCATTTGTTGCTTCCATTCTAGGTAACACAATATTGATGCTATGTTTTGATCCTGGTCAACAATCATCCTTCATATTTTCCACCACCCCATATATCCCTTGTATTTGGCAAAGTGATTCATTTTGTCATGTTATCCCTTCAAACATCAGTCTTCCTCGAGTAGGAGTTTTAGTCCAAATTTTGTACCCTACTATGCAAGGGAGAGCTAGATCTCATTCCTTGTTTCTTACACCAATCATTGCTCACGCGGACTTAAGAGTTTTGGTAAGGCAATACCTGCATCAAGGGTCATGGGTCTACGTTCCAAGATCTATGACCATTAACTAAGATGACCTTCATCCCCCTTAAAAAATGTTAAGACTTAAAACTGGCTGGGACATCCCCTCTTGGGTCCCTTAGCCTTTTGGATCCCTTTGCCTAGTTTCTCACCTAGGATTTTGCGGTGTGGTGTGGACTCTTTGTCCTTGTTCACGTCCAGAAATGTTTTCCACGCCGCAGACATCCCTCTGAGACACCCCTCCGTATTTTTCCTTACTACAAGACGTTAAACTCCACATGTCCCTCCATTCTTTATGTGTCTCATCATTTGGGTTTCCGCCATCATTCATATCCAAAAGACCCTTGGACGGTACAGATGTTAGGCCAAATGGCTCTTCTGCCATTTCGTTCCAATGTCCTCAAGGATCTCGAGTGACAAATTGATACAATTCTTGTGTTGCGAATATGGTCAATGGTAGAAGCTCAATTTTATGCCCCTATCCCTAGCCACACAATATGGATTCTGTGTTGCAAATATGGTCAGATGTTATCCTCAATCATTGTTTTCGTTTTGTGGTCTTCCACATAATAGGCATAGTGATTCATACTTTCTACCCATTTTTCCCACACACATGACATGAAACTAGGTGTTTATGGTTCGAGCTCTATGACCTTAATCTAAGATCACCAGCATCCTCACTACAAGACCTTAAACTACAAATTGGTTGTGTCTTTCCATCCATTGGCTAACCATAGGTCCCTCGTCCTTTTCAGGACCCTATCAGAAGTTCTCACTTAGTATTTTACGGTTTTGTATGGGATTATGTCCTCATTCACATCGGTTTACTCGTCGTATTGTACACATCCCTCGTTGATATACCTTTCCCATATATGCGTCCTTTCCGCATGATGTAAAACTACACAACATCCTCCATAACTATGCATGGATTGATTCATATCCTTATGGATTACGTAAGACCACCCAAACATCTATCCTTCAGTTCCAGCCCCATTTCATAGAAACCTCCTTATCTTCCTGGCCCCCTGGCCTGAGTTGTCCCAAGAGAGGGGCATGTGGTGTGGTATGGGATTATGTCCTCATTCAGATCGGATCTGTAACAACCATGTCACATATGTCCTTCTCTCCTAAGATCTCTCCATCCCCATGTTCCACTTTCATCTTTTCAAGTAGGATGCTCTTAATTTGGTCCCCTCGACCCTCCTTGGTAGTTCACCAATGTTCCCAATAGCACTCTGGTTCAAAACCTAGAGTGTTGAATCCTACATGGACAAGTTATCACCCATCCTCAGGATTAATGATCCCCTTAATTTGGGATTCCATCATCTGTCACATCCAAAAGGTCCCCAAAATATTACAGATACTTAGTCCAAGGCCTCTCCTATTGTTTCGGGCCAATTCCCTCGAGGATATTGAACACCAAATTGATGCATGTCTCAATTTGCGAATATGGTCAGTGATCAACACTCATTCATTTTTCGTGTTTCAGGTCACATGATATGGATGTTGTGTTTTGAAAATGGTTAATAGTTATCCTCCATCATCACACCACCTTCATCAAGCCCAAAATATTGGTTGCATGATTCACATGATTTTCCACCCCATCATGTCCAATTGGACATTCAACACTCTTAGTGCTATCCCTCAGTGCGCGTTTTCACATTAGGAGAAAAAATCCATGGTGAGGCATCATTCAGGGCCCTACACTGATTTCTCCTTTTAATGGATTCCATGTGTTTCAAAGACATTCTCTGCCCTTGTTTCCCACACCGAGTGTAGCTCATGTGGGATTAGGTATTTTTTCAAGGTTTGAGCTTGTTTGGAAGAGTCTCGTTTATCTATGGTCCGAGATCTAAGACTTTAAACTATGATCCCTCTATGTCCTTTCCACAAGACATAAAACTGTACAACATTTTGGAACTACATACAGCTTTATTCCAATCCTTATGGGATACATAGGAACTCACGAGCATCTCATCTTTAGGTCTAGCTTAGTTTATACTAGTTTCCTCTTCTATTTTGACATTTTTCCCTGACTTTCACATGATTTCATGGTGTGGCATGTATTGGTTTATGTCCTCACTCACGTTGTGTTTTCAATAGCCGCACTACGTACTCTTCTTCTAGAAGCTAGTATCTCCTTCCTCACGTCCGGCATGATGTTAAACTGCACTTCTAGAAATATGTGTGTCTTTATTCCCATCCTCATGGGATACATAGTAACATCAAGATGTTTTTTATCCGGATCTAGACCCATATTCCCTGACCTTCTCTAGCCCCTCATCCTAAGGTTCGTTCCCTGTAATCACAAGTGGTGTGGTATATACCTTATCCTCATTCACGTTAGGTATGATTCATCACGCCATGCACATTCCCCCCTAAAACCTCATTTCTTCGATATGTGTCAAATCCACATGACCTTAAACTAGGCTTCCTAGTCCCACATGACTTTGAACCACTACATCTTTATTCGACGATGTTAAAATGCATTAGTAGGTCCTGTTATATGACCCTAAGCTATGATATTATCATCCTAGACACATGATGAAAAACGGAACCACATTGTGATGTCCTCACATGAGGGGACATCATGTTGGGTATTGGTCATCCTCCATACCATTTTTTAATGCCTACATGTGGCTTGATTCCTATAGAAAAACATGGAATCTCAATCCTAGGTTTATCGCTTCACAAAAAAAAATAGATCCATCCTAAGGAATAAACAAGTTCAATCAAATGCCGCTTCTTTTGGTGCATGGGATAGACCCACATGACAGTATTGTCCCTGGAACTGGTACCCTACCACTCCACTTCTAGAACTACATCTGTCTAGGTCACCATCACAATGGGGTATGTAGGAATGCCCGAGTACTTTGCCTTTAGCCCATCCTAACTTTCATTTTCAGTCCCTCACACTAAAACCTCCCGGGGGAGCACATGGTGCGTTATGGGATTATGTCATCATTCACGTCAGGTTTTGTAATCACTACACTAAGTGTCTCCCTCCCTCCATTCTATATATGGTCTAAGAAATAAGTCCAATAAACTAATATCCAATTTTCCTGGTCGTAAAACACTGAACTGCACTCTAAGAACTACTTGTGGCTTGATTCCCATCTTCATGGGATACATAAGAATGGAAATACATTCCATCTGAAGTCCTAGCCCCAAAAATCATAAATACTTCCCCTTTTTAGGCCTCTTGGCCCAAACTCCTGTGGAAGTATGTGGTGTGGCGGGAACCTCTTGGGTTCCCATTCGCCTTTTTTTTTGCGACGACCACACCATGTTTCTTCCATGTCTCTCCCCACTTAGTCTGAGTTCTATAAACCTAAACTAAGACCTCCCTATAGGAACTACACATCAGGTTAGAGTACTTCTCCCCCTACAAGCATTATATTAAATAGGTCCCCCTATTAATTTCCCACTTTCTGGCCTTAAGTTAGGAGCATGCGAACCCAGGACCCTTGTCTTGGGAAAGGGATTCGACTCCCACTATCTGATGTGTCTTATTGTTGTGCTCAAATGCATCATGAAAATGATCCCAAAGTGTGGAATTTTCACATGGAAATTACCTCTTTTCATGTCTAAGATTATCTAGACCTTTATTTATATCCCCATCCTATTTCATGTCTAAAGGTAGCCCCTTTAAGGCCTGGTCTCATGACACATTGGCTCACCTACTGTCTGGGGCCAATTCCCCTAATGACCTCCGACAACATTTGTGATAGGTCCCGTGTTTTGAACATGGTCAGCTATCAACCATCATTTGTCTGTCCTAATTCTAGGATAACACAAAGTGGAGACTATGTTTCAGACATGGTATGTTGTTATCCTATTTTGTCACGCCTTTATCATCGTGATCTAGATCTTGGGCATCATGATTCACTCCTTTCAACCCCCACCCCCACATGTTCAAGTGGAATCCCAACACAATCAATTCTATTTCCCCCATGTATTTATCTGTGTTAAGTAGGGGGGGTCAGTAATAGTGGGATGCCACTCACCTAGTCACCCATTTTCCCTAATTTGTTCCTTCCTGTACCAGTAAAATCTCATCATTACTCCTTGTTTCCCACATAGAGCATGACTCACGTTCGCTTAGTAGTGTTGGTGGGGCGTGTAGTGGTGCAGCTATGCCACATGGTCCCTTTGACCCATATTATGTTAAACTGTGATTCTAGAAGTACATGTGGCTTAACTCCTATCCTAATGGGGTATTTAGAAACGTCTGGTCACTTCACCCCTATCCCATCCCAACCTTCACGTTTTGTCCCTTGGCCTACAACACTTCCCCTAGGGATACGTTGTGTGGTGCAGACTCCTTATGTCCTCATTCGCGTCAGTTTTATAGCTACCACATTACATACCCCCTTTTAGGATCTCCCCCTTCAGTATCCATCCTATCATATGAAGTTAAGCTGCACGAGTCCATATGTACTCAACGCATGACACTAAACTACGGTCCTACCCATAAAAAGTCCAGGATGCCCCATGTTAGTCATGGGATGTGACAGCTTCCTTGCTATAGGGGATTTCCCCTACCAGTGTTAGTAAATAACCATGTTGTGCTTAAGAACTACATCTAGCTTGATTCTCATTCATATGAGATATATAGCAACGTTCGGGCATCTTGCCTCGTGCCCATCCACAGGGTCATTAACCCTTTTATCCCATCAGTCTCGATTACAGTCTAGTCTTTATGACCTTAAAATATGAGTCTATAGTCCACACAACATGATTTTAAACAGTCATTATTGGTCCCACATGACTTTAAACTGTACCTTTCTTACAATAAGATGTTTAAACTACTTTTATATCATCCACATTGTTATGATGAAAAAAAATATAGACCATTCCAGGTCCTTACCAGAGAGGTCCTGTTTGGAGGTAGGTATGGTCCTTGATCAGACCGATGTGCCTGCCTAATGTGTCTTCACCACAGTGGTGAAATTTGATGATTGATGGAATCTATTCGAAAAACCCATCACTCCACCCTCCATGATTTGCATGCTAGTAACTCCAACCCTCTTTCTTTTTCATGTCTAAAATAAACTCCTAACAGAATAGATTCTTGGAATATGGCTTACCTACTGTTCTGGGCCAACATTATGGAAGACTAATGGATACCATTTGGATTCACACCCCATGTTTCGAACATGGTCATTGTTAGGCCATCATTTTTTATCCCCATATCAGGCTAATGCAATAGGGTTACTGTGTTTCGAACACGGTCAACAGTTATCCTTCATTGTCAAGCCACCTCACGTTGTCCCAAATACTGGATATCGTAATTTACACCTTCCACTCCCATATGTTAAAACTAGTTCTAACGCCCCTGGAATTACCCCACTCATGCACCAGAGCACATTTGAAAGAGGTAAATTTGACTGTCTTGAGAACATAATTCTCTAGTCATGCCACATTTTTTCTAGAAGCCCAGATTGTTCATTTATATTTTGGATGCCCGGAGATTTTTTGTTACTCCCACATTCAAATGAGGTAAAGATAAAACCATTCCTGGTCTCTCACATCGGGCGCAACCCAAAAGAGCTTAGGGGTGATCACTAGATATTTTATGGATGTGATGGAGATGAAATAATAGAAACGAAAAATGAATTGACGCATGAATTCAACATTTTTAAGAAAACAATGAAGGATCATTTATAAAGTTCACACCAATAAAAAACCCAGGGGTTGGCCCCTCCCATAGATGGGTTGAACTCTTCAATGGCACGTTTTAGCTCAGCCACTCACTAACTTGTGGCATCCAGAACCTGTTCTCGCATGTTGAGATCATGCTCTTCCTCAACAGAGATAGGGAATTGTTTGTCAGTCTTGATCCAAAAGCGGTCCTCATCGGCTCGGACGAGAACCATCTCTTCATAGGATCACCTCATTTGTTCTTCATACTCTGTCATCTAGACCTTCAAGAATGATATGAGCCCAGATTACACCTCTATGAAGGAAGACTAATCATTTTCCCACACCCTAAAATGCTGGATCTCGTGCTCAGCCTCCTAGAGCCTTTGAATATTGACGGCCCTTCTCTGATTCTAGCTGACACTGAGACTTATCACATCTTCCCAAACACTCTCGGAAAGTTAGTCACGAATAAGCACATGTCGTCATTGGGAATTTACTCGTCCAGTGTATAGGTCACACAACCATGTACAAAGCCTCCCCATCTGATCTATCCATTATGCATGAGGGGTATGCATGATAAGGTGCATGGTCATATTCCATGATCATCGACGAACGGTATTTCTTTCCTCTTTTTCAAAATAAATTTTTTCCCTATTCCTTGAATCAGTAGGTTCATATGTGGGAATATCCTCCAAGAGATCAGCAGTGGGGTCTTCCTTGGGTTGGTCTTCATCACTGCAATCCACTTCAATGACGTCCAACTGGTTAATGCTAAACCCTATCCCACTACCAACATCACCTTCTTCCATAGTCCATTCATTGGTAATTATGTCCTGGACAGCTAGGGCGCTCAATGCAATAGAGAGAGGCACCTCGACTCGGAGCGGAGCCTCAGGTCTCCCAGCCATTTGCATTATTAGCATACACACAATCTTGGATACTTTGTATGCAAAGTTCGTGTTATCGAGTTCGACCAACATGGTAATGGGTTCAGTTTAGGAGTAGTAGGCTTACTCTACTCTGCTCTTGGTTTCGCCTTAGGTCTACCATCACTGGGAGGCCAGGTATCAACCCCCCAAATATGGTTGTGGGTTCCAAGGGTTCTGAGAAGGCCACCCCTGGTCCTCCATCATCGCTGGACTCTTCCACCACCATCCCCCCGATTGCAGGAATTGGTGTTGGGTCTTCTATGACTTTCATGATTTTGTACACATTGGTGGGAGTGGCCAACTAATGGTTCTCATGTATAGGTACGTGTTAGTGGAAAAAGTAGGAAAAGGTAGGGATGACATTAGTGTGCTGAAAGGGAGAAGAAACCTAGTTCCAGAGTTCCGGAGAATTCACCCAAGGAGATTCCCCCCCCCCCCAAGGATGGTATCTCTCCTTCTTCAAGAGAGTATCCCCTAGAGGTCCCCTCCACTAAACGATGAGAGTCTTCCAAGATTAATCTTTCCCACTGTGATTTTTCTCTATGTCGGGTAAAGGGGAAACGCTCTGCCAGTTGAGTTATCGTCGGTTCTGTGGGAGTAGTCATACTCAGCAGCACCCTTTCTTGGTGCAACATCGACCGCATATCTCCCCACGAATGTATTACATCTTCTAACTCCATCCCAATTTTTCATTCATCAACAGGAGTGGCATTGAAGCCTCCATCCACAAATCCGATCTCCCCTAGTGAAATCCCATGTATGTTCAGGTTCATCCCTAAACCATTGATGTCGAGGTATTTATTTTCTCTTTTCCCAGTCTTTCCATGCATCTGGGAAGATGGAATCTGAGGGGATCAATACTGGATGCAGCTACTTCCCAGGAGCTTAAGGGGCAATCCTTCAAAATCCTCGAAACGATTCTCCTCCCTCCTGGGACCTCCTAGATGGAGCTACCGGGCCTAGTACCACCCCCTCACCCTCTTCCTGTCCAGTTAGAACTGGTCGGGTATTTGATGTCTTCATGTCCTACCACCCCTGATTTTATAGCCTCGCCACCCTAGAGAATTTTATAATTAACTTCCTGACCCCCCATCACCACTACTTGGCATTGTGGAGTTGGAACCGCCTTTCTGGCTTGGATGGTCACTTGCTTTAGCATTTCACTAGCGTAGGCAGCCTCCAAACTCTATGCATACTCATAGACCAATCCAAATATAACATCAAGTGGGAGAATCCCATTCAGCATCTTCCATTCCTCTCTTGTAAGCATCATCTAGAGTTGTCACATCACACCTGGGTCATTATCATGGTGCACATTCATGTATACCCAGGGAGTCAGCCTCTGTAGATAATGGAATTGTCGAGTGAACCGGTGTAGAGTGTACGACTCACATATGGCTTCTCAATCTACTCATGCCACAAGAACACCACCGTGAAAAGACCGCAGATACGACTGTTTATATATCGTATTTTTGCTTTCATCAGAATAATCCTTAGTTGGAAATGGGAATGAATGAAAGATGAACTACTCTACTCGCCCCATTTTACCAAGCACGACCATATCATCCCGCTTCAATGTGGCGCTCCCATCAATGTTCAAAATAGATGGGCATGCATTTATCTCCTGTGGAGAAATGGGGTTAAGGTATTCATAATCCCCCATGTGAGCCATGATCCAGCTATACAGAAAGTGGAATGGCCAGCACAATCATAGCAGCCTTTTCCCTTTACTAATGTACCAGAGCAAGCGGTACAAATTTTTCAGCATGGGTATGCCAAGATTGATTCAGTACCAGCCATCTAGTTGAGATTCCCTGATAAATGTGCTTGGTATCACCCCCATATGGGCATCTCTTTCCAGTAATATCCATCCACGGATCAGTGTTGAGATAAACTTGGAAAGACTTACTATCGGTCACTACTCAGTCTTGATTATATATCCCCACATCTTCCATTGGAAAATTTTAGGATTTTACAGTACAAACCCTCTTTACCCCATTGAGATCCTTGTGGGAAAATAGGGGGCTTCACCGATACTATTCCCTCCTTTAGGGGGAAATTCATTATGTAACCAAACCACTACCTGAAGTGGATGTATCAGGTATTTTGTTTGTCCCCATCCGTGTTAGGAACAAGAATTAAAAATTCCATCCAAAAAGGAAGAATTTTCTCCCTATCTCTCTAGGAATTCATGGCAGAGAGGAACTCATCATACATCCCTCCTAGGATTGGGATACCGGAAATTTGATGGCGGTCCCAGAGACTGATGGAAATCTCCCCATGATGGAGGTGAAAAGTGTTAGTATCTGGAGACCACCATCTCAAATACTCTGTAATGAATTCCTTTGGTTGGGAGATGCTAAATTGAGAAGCCTTGGCTGCCTCATAGAGGCCATACCACTTCAGAAAAATCACAAACTCTTCACAGGATGTGCATTCCTAGTAGGCCCAACCCCGATCATCTGTGAAGTTACCCCCCATGTGTAAGTCCCAGCTAGTGATCCACCCCTTTTCTGGATTTCAAAGCTCAAACTTCATGATCGTCTTATATAGTGGTGGGGATTACTCCTGTTATAGAACCTTTCCATCAATGCTATCGATATGATTATATAGACAATATGCTATGACCGGGTAATGATCTTTCCTGATGAGCCCATCCGCAGCCCTATGCCACTAATATTTCTCAGGGGTACCCCTGATCCTGTAATCAGGGTTAGGATGGTTAGTATTGGGATTTAATACTTTTTCCCGCAAGCTAAATCCATATAATGGAAAACACTTTCATAGTGGATATTCCCTATGTACCTCTATCATCCGCTCTGTTAGTGATTTGTGATCGAAAGTTCTCCAGATGTACTCACCTATTTTTTAGGTTGTTGGAAATGGCCTCCCATTGAGCTGCATCAGCATGAACCTCTTGAGGAGCCTCCTGAGTGGCCATTGAGTCCAATGGATTTGAAAAAATTGGGTCTGAGATATGAGATCCAAGAAAGTACCATTCTCATAGCCCCTTCACAAATACCCTTCACGGAGATAATCAAACCTCCCCTTTGTGCCGTATAGATGATGGGGATTCGGCCTGAGTCGCAAATCAAGTAGTAGATTGTGATGCTCAGTTTATCTGAAAATATTTCTTTAATTCACCAAACCAAAGACTCTGGTTCACTAAGGAATTCGTGGAGAGGATTGTTCGTAAGGAAAACATGAGCACTTTCATTCGTGAAGATCCAGGTGCAGAAAAAACACCTTTGAGACGCTATACATAGGCTCCAAATTCCATGGATTTGTGGTGAGCCCCATTTTCTTCATGACACACCAAGATTTCCGGTGATCCTTGAGCTCTTTGTGGAACCCCTGTCATCACAGCAAGCCCCATGCTCTTCGCGGTGTCCAAGAGATTTTCGGTAAGCTCTGTGATTGGTGCGCCACCCCCAATTTATTTGCAACGCCCTTCTCCCTGAGAACCAAACTGTAAAGACCTGTAAAATTCAAGGAAATTTTTCTCTTAATTTTCTTTGGGATTTTACAAGAACGCAGTTTCAGACGGCACTTGATTCCGAGGCCCGGTGTGCCCGAAATTTCTATCCAAAGTTTAGCTCGGGTACGTTCAGTGAACGAACGAGCGTGAATTTCTAACTTTTGAACCGGTGCTCGGAATCGAATTCCGAGGGCACCGATGGAACCGTAGCGCCGGTAATTGCTTAGTAATGCTTAATCCGGAGTTTCGTTTACACGAGAGAAGTTGATAAAAATTGGGGAAGTTAAAAATAATAATTTAACAACAATTTTTATTTTTACTCTAAGTGTTTAATCCTTTGGATGGAAGTTGGGTAACTACCCAACCTCCCTTGGGAGGTTATGAGAGTGGTGGGGCCCACACGAACCCCACCCCTTCATATCCTATAACCCCCTCAACTCACCATTAATTTTGTTAACTTATGTTTATTAACTTATGAAATTAATGAGGTGAGTTAATGTGGAATTCGAACGCTTGAATTTCAAAAGCCTTGATGTGTTAATAAAATTAGTTAAGAACTTATTTTATTGGGTTGGTGTTTAGTTGTTTGGGTGCCTTTGGAGAAAAAGCTAAGGAAGTCTTGAGTTCTTCTTTCTCTTTGACGAAGAACGCGAAGAACGAATGATCTCCGACGTGGAGCGCTGAGCCCTCGTAGACCGCCTTCCGCGACACCGACCCGCGACGCGACGTCTTCTTCCACGACGTTTTTCTTCCGCGACATCTCTTTTTGCAACAATTTTCCGCGATGAAATCTCCGTCAACGTCTTCGAATCCTCGCTTCGTGACGCCGACATTCGTCATCTCTTTCACTCAAGATAGGGGCATGTTTAATTATTTTCATTCATGATTTCTAGTTTGTCGTTCTTCGTAGTTATACGACCAAATGATATCAGTTAACGAGAGGGGGCTGGACCACACAAACACGGACGAACCTCCTCCTTTATCCTTGTCTGATTCTTTGTGTTTGGGAAGGAATGGCGTGGTGCCGTCGCACCATGCGGGAAACGCACGAAAAGTAATGTGCGGAGCCGTTGCGCCGCACCGTGAAGATGAACAAGGACGCGACGCAATCGCACCGCGTCGAAGAAAACCGAAGACGTCGTGGCCGGATCGGGGTCGCGGTGGAGGGGCGCAGTGCTGTCGCACCGCGCCGGACGAACAGAGCCATGGCCGGTTCCGGGCCGCGGCGGAGCAGGGTGACCAGCAGCCCATTCTGGGCCGCCGGTGTAGGAGAAGGAGAAAGGACCGGTCGTCGCCGGTCCTTGTCGGCAGAACCGGCCAGCCGGTGCAGGCCGGTCGGACAAAGGGGAGCCGGGGGAATTAATTCCCCCGCCCGGCTATACAAAACGGCCCCCTTAATTGGGGGGGGGGGGGCGCAGTTACACCAGGGGGGCAGCCCCCCCCCCCCCCTTGCCAACGGCTCGGCCGTTGGCCGAGCTGGCCAGCGCGTTGGGCGCGCTGTGCCCAGGCCGGGCCGCGCCCTACCGGGCCACGCCCCGCCGGGCCGACCGGGGGGGTCTCCGGCTGGGTCGGTCCGGGCCCGAAACCAACGTTTTCAGACCATCTTCTGTGTTTTGCCGATAACTTGGGCTACGGACCTGTGATAGATGCACCGTCAGTTGCGATGCGATGCTTGAATCGAGACGGTCCTTTCAGTATATCTCACTCAAGGTTTCGGAATACTTTGAGTTCGTCCGGGTTGGTTCATACACGAAACCAACCGGGCCATCGGAGCGGAAATGCTCATATCTTAAGCTTCGGACGTCCGAATGACGTGTCGTCAACTTTGTTGGTTTCCTCTTAGTGAGACGGATCTTTTGGCTTACTCCGACCGAGGTTTAGACGCAGGTGGAGTACGGTCGGGTTGGTTTTCCCTTAAAAACCAACCGGGCCCCTCGGACGAAAAAGCCAATAACTCTCAGACCGGGCGCCCGATTGACGTGCTGTCTGCGACGTTGAGTTCCTGTTGACGATACGAAAGTTTTTTATACATCAACTATGGACTATGTGTTAGTTGATGTATCAGCCTCTGGGCTCGTGGAGCGGACCCTCCTGAGCGAGCTTGCTGTGTGCGGGAACCCTAGAGCTGGTTGCGACTGTCGATGAAGACTATCGTACTGGAATCCTATGTGGGTTCGATGATGAAGACTATCGTACTGGAATCCTATGTGGGTTTGATGATGAAGACTATCATACTAGAATACTATGTGGGTTTGATGATGAAGACTATCGTACTGGAATCCTATGTGGGTTTGACGATGAAGACTATCGTACTGAAATCCTATGTGGGTTCGACGATGAAGACTATCGTACTGGAATACTATGTGGGTTCGACGATGAAGACTATCGTACTGAAATCCTATGTGGGTTCGACGATGAAGACTATCGTACTCGAATACTATGTGGGTTCGACGATGAAGACTATCGCACAGGAATCCTATGTGGGTTCGACGATGAAGACAATTGTACTGAAATCCTTTGTGGGTTCGGTGGCGACAACTACAATACTTGTATCCTACGTGGGTCCCAATAAGATGAATCAGTGAGGACATCTGATCATCTTGCTTTACGAAGAAGTATTCCTGTGTGAGCTGAATCCTGTTTTGCTTTCCTATGTAGATTGTGTTGTGCTATCCTGTGTGGATTTATGTTTTTCTTTCTTGTGTGGACTGGGATGTACTTGGGCTCGGATGTTGGAGCCGAGCAAGAATTGATGACTTAGGTATATGTATGGGCATATACCTAAGCATTGTCGGATGTTACTTCGTGATTGTATATTTCCTTTTTTGATTGTCCTTTGTAGATTCTGGGAGACCTTCGGGGGTCTCGGGGTCCCTACTGAGTAGCTTATACTCACCCCTACACGGGCTATGCCCGTACTATGTTGTGTTGGTTGCAGACGACGGACAGCGCTGATCATAGTTGAGGCTTGCGGAGTAGGACGGTACCTGGAGGTGGACCACTGGGTGAGACGTACTCGGAGCGGTCAGCTGGACCCGAGGAGTAGTGGAGGCTAACTGTACCCACCCTTCAGGTGGGATTTCCAGTGGACAGCTCGACGTAGTGGCTTTACTTTTCAGTTTTTGTTTTCCCTTTCCAGTTGTACTTTACTTTCAGCTTGGGTTTGTATACTGGCCCACTTACTTTCCACACTTACAGTTGTACTCTGTTTTTACTTAGTGTTTACTTCTACTGCTTTCTTGCTCTGTGGTGTTTGTGGTTTCCTTACAAAGGCAATGCCTTCCCTTTACCGGGATTTACGCCTTGGTGCTAGTCGCCATCCCCTGGCCTATGGAAGGTGGGCTTGGGGTAGTCACGGCGTGGGCCCCGAGGATGGGTTGTGACAAATTGATATCAGAGGGAGGTTCGGTTCTACCGCAGAACCTGGGACTCTGATATTTTCCTATGTGAAGCAATAGTGTTTAGCGTATTGGGTGTGGTTATCAGTCTAGGGAGTCCAGTGTTGGTGCGGCGGCCGATGTATCCGTACACCAGAACCCTGACTTCTGATTTCCGACTTAATGCACGAAAACATTGATTGCATGTGTGTTTCAAGTTTTCTTTTTGATTACTTGTGTCAGCTCACCATGTATACTGTTTGACCATGGCTCACCTGTTTCTTTTCAGGATGGCCCCACGACAGCAGCCAGCTAGGGTTCCGAGAGTTGAGCGTGACGACAGCCCACCGAGCGAAGAGGCCTCGGTGCAGGGCCCTTTGTCATCAGTGGCACCGGCAGTAGCTCTACCCGCCGAGCCACCGATGCTTCCAGCCCCTGGTTCCGTGGGGAGACGGACCCCCAGGCAGCCGAGGACTTGCTGGAGGCAGTGGTATGAGTTTTTCGGTTAGTGAGGACACCAGCAGACCTCATGGTGATCATCATAGTGAGCCTACTGCATGCAGCAGTGGGACGATGGTGGATCTTGATGCTCTAGGTGCACGATGTGGCATCTCTCCTATGGACGGACTTTGAGAGCATCTTCTGCTCGGAGTTCGTCACAGCCACCCTCCGTGCGGTGCGCATCCAGGAGCTACTACAGCTGCGGCAGGGCAGCATGACTGTTGCCCAGTACTCGGCGAGATTTACTGATCTCTCGCGCAACTCCACTGATACGGTACGTGATCCGTTCTTCCAGGCCCGGACCTTCGAGAAGGGACTGAGGCATGAGATCAGGGCCTCGATGATCTCCCTCAATATTCTGACTCAAGCAGAGGTGTTGGAGAGAGCCCTTTTAGTGGAGAGTTTCCTCGCCGAGCAAGCACCAGCGGCAGGACCCTCCGCAGGACGACCCATAGCGGAGTCTTCTGCACCTGGCAGTCGACAGGTGACGCAGAGGTCCAAGCGGGCCAGACCTTCAGATGGGCAATCTTAGGGTGATGATTCGGTTGTGCGGGGCGCACGAAGGAGATCCATCTACTCGAGGAGTAGGCAATGCTACGCATGCGGCAGGCAAGGTCACATGGCTCGAGACTACCCGACTCATCCTGCTGATAAACAACAGGCGGTAGAGGGACCTCCCAGGAAGAGGTTCGACCATGACAGTCTGCAGGGAGCAGGCGGGTGAGGTAGAGGAGCTGGCCGAGCAGCAGGTGGTGGACGACGCTTTGAGGCCTTACCACCACCACCACCTGGGAGACCACCCCGACCGCAGGGAACAGGTGGACAGGGACGAGCTTAGCTTCAAGTGGCTGAGGCCTACGATCATGGAGCTCTGGGAGCAGATGGAAAGGAGAGGGACTAGCTCCAGACCTAGAGACTTTTGTTCATGTTTCTTCTAGCTCTGTTGATGTTGATTTGTGTCTTTTTACTTTGAGCTGCAGTAATTAAAAAGACACTTTTCTTGTGGCGTTTACCTTCATGTCCACTCTTTTAGTTGTTACTAAGAGGTTTCGGTTTAAAAACCGTTGACTTGAACCTCACTTTGAGATACCTACTGGAGGAGACCCAGTGACCACACACTAATGCCGACAGTGTGACTCAACCCTTGTAGGTGAGAGTAACGGTTGGATCTCTTGGTTATAGCGTCTAGGCCTTACGACGTCATCCTCGGTATGGAATAGTATCATCCATGTCGGGATTGACTGTATTAGGCGAAGAACGTGGTTCATCCATAGGATGAGACTGGATTTCTCTTATCGGCAAAGAAGAAATCACAGCAGCTCTTGTAGGACCAGAAAGGTCCAAGTCATCCAGGAGCGGATGAGGACAGCTCAGAGCCGGCAGAAGTCTTTTGCTGACAGGAGGCGGAGGCCACTAGAGTTCGAGGATGGTGACCACGTCTTCTTGCGTGTCTCACCTCGACGTGGATTACGGAGATTTGGCCGCGGCGGAAAGTTGTCTCCATGCTTCATCAAACCATTCCAGGTCCTCAGCAGGATTGGCGAGGTGGCTTATCGCCTGGCTCTACCACCTCAGTTGCACCGGGTGCACGACGTCTTCCATGTATCTCAGCTGAGGAGATACGTGCACGACCCGACACATATCATTGACCATGGGGAGCTTGACGTTGATGATGGGGTGACTTTTGCGAAGGTCCCAGTGGAGATCAAGGATCGACAGGAGAGGGTCCTACATGGACGGTCGATTCCTCTAGTGCACATCAGATGGCAGCACGGGAACCTCCAGGAGAGCACTTGGTAGCGGGAGGCTCAGATGCGTGCTCAGTACCCACAGTTGTTTCCCTAGTTTTCGATGTATCTTTACGAGGACGTAAAACCCTAAGGTGGGAGTAATGTAAAGACGCATAAAATTCAAGGAAATTTTTTTTCTTAATTTTCTTTGGGATTTTACAAGAACGCAGTTTCAGACGGAACTTGATTCCGAGGCCTGGTGTGCCTGGAATTTCTATCCGAAGTTTATCTCGGGTACGTTCAGTGAACGAACGAGTGTAAATTTCTAACATTTGAACCGGTGCTCGGAATCAAATTCCGATGGCACCGATGGAACCATAGCGCCTGTAATTTCTTAGGAACGCTTAATCTGGAGTTGCGTTTACACGAGATAAGTTGATAAAAATTGTGGAAGTTAAAAATAAAAGGTTAACAACAATTTTTATTTGTACTCTAAGTGTTTAATCCTTTGGATGGAAGTTGGGTAACTACCCAACCTCCCTTGGGAGGTTATGAGGGTGGTGGGGCCCACACGAACCCCACCCCTTCATATCCTCTAACCCCCTCAACTCACCATTAATTTTGTTAACTTATGTTTATTAACTTATGAAATTAATGAGGTGAGTTAATGTGGAATTCAAACGCTTGAATTTCAAAAGCCTTGATGTGTTAATAAAATAAGTTAAGAACTTATTTTATTGGGTTGGTGTTTAGTTGTTTGGGAGCCTTTGGAGAAAAAGCTAAGGAAGTCTTGAGTTCTTCTTTCTCTTTGACGAAGAACGCGAAGAACGAACGATCTCTGACGTGGAGCGTTAAGCCCTCGGAGACCGCCTTCCGCAACACCGACCCGCGACGCGACGTCTTCTTACACGACGTTTTTCTTCTGCGATGTCTCTTTTTGCGACGGTTTTCCGCGACGAAATCTCCTTCAACGTCTGCGAATCCTCGCTTCGCGACGTTGACGTTTGTCATCTCTTTCACTCACGGTAGGGGATTGTTTAATTATTTTCGTTCGTGATTTCTAGTTTGTCGTTCTTCGTAGTTATACGACCAAATGATATCGGTTAACGAGAGGGGGCCGGACCGCACAAACACGGCCGACCCTTCTCCTTTATCCTTGTTTGATTCTTTGTGTTTGGGACGGAATGGCGTGGTGCCGTTGCACCACGCGGGAAACGCACGGCAAGTAATGCGCCGCGCCGTCGCGCCGCGCCGTGAAGATGAACAAGCACGCGACGTCGTCGCGCCGCGTCGAAGAAAACCGAATAAGCCACGGCCGGAGCGGGGCCGCGACGGAGGGGCGCGGTGCCGTTGCACCGCGCCGGACGAACTAAGCCGCGGCCGGTTCCTGGCCGCGGCGGAGCAGGGTGACAGGCGGCCGGTTCCGGGCTGCCGGTGTCGGTGAAGGAGAAAGGACCGGCCGTCGTCGGTCCTTATCGACAGAACGGGCCAGCCGGTGCGGGCCGGCTGGACAAAGGGGATCCGGGGGAATTAATTCCCCCGAACGGCTATACAAAACGGCCCCCTTAATTGGGGGGGGGGGGTTACACCAGGGGGGCAGGCGCCCCCCCCCCCCTTGCCAACGGCTCGGCCGTTGGCCGAGCTGGCCAGCGCGCTGTGCCCAATCCGGGCCGGCCGCCTGGCCGGGCCGACCCGGACCCGGGGCGGGTCGACCCTGTTCGGGCCAACCGGGGGGGTCTCGGGCCGGGTCGGTCCGGGCCCGAAACCCCCGTTTTCGGACCGTCTTCGGTCTTTTGCCCATAACGTGGGCTACGGACCTCTGATCAACGCACCATCAGTTGCGATGCGATCCTTGAATCAAGATGGCCGTTTAGGTATATAGCACTCAAGGTTTCAGAATACTTTGATTTTGACCGTGTTGGTTCGTAAACGAAACCAATCGGGCCCTCGGAGCGGAAACGCTCATATCTTAAGCTTAGGACGTCCGAATGACATGCCGTCGACTTTGTTGGTTTCCTCTTAGTGAGACGGATCTTTTGTCTTACTCTGCCCGAGGTTTGGACGCAGGTGGAGTATGGTCGGGTTGGTTTTTCCTTAAAAACCAACCGGGGCTCTGGGACGAAAAAGCCAATAACTCTCAGACCGGGAGTCCGATTGACGCGCCGTCTGTGACGTTGAGTTCCTGTTGACGATACAGAACTTTTGGATACATCAACTCTGGACTATGTGTTAGTTGATGTATCAGCCTCTCGGCTCGTGGAGCGGACCCTCCTGAGCGAGTTTGCTGTGTGTGGGAACCCTAGAGCTGGCTCCGACTGTCGATGAAGACTATCGTACTGGAATCCTATGTGAGTTCGACGATGAAGACTATCGTACTGGAATCATTTGTGGGTTCGACAATGAAGACTATCATACTGGAATCCTATGTGGGTTCGACGATGAAGACTATCGTACTGGAATCCTATGTGGGTTCGACGATGAAGACTATCGTACTGAAATCCTATGTGGGTTCGATGATGAAGACTATCGTACTGGAATCCTATGTGGGTTCGACGATGAAGACTATCGTACTGAAAACCTATGTGGGTTTGACGATGAAGACTATCGTACTGGAATCCTATGTGGGTTCGACGATGAAGACTATCGTACTGGAATCTTATGTGGGTTCGACGATGAAGACAATTGTACTGAAATCCTTTATGGGTTCGGCGGCGAGAACTACAATACTTGTATCCTACATGGGTCCCAGTAAGATGAATCAGTGACGACATCTGATCATTTTGCTTTACGAAGAAGTATTCCTGTGTGAGCTGAATCCTGTTTTGCTTTCCTATGTGGATGGTGTTGTGCTATCCTATGTGGATTTACGTTTTTCTTTCCTGTGTGGACTGGGTTGTACTTGGGCTCGGATGTTGGAGCCGAGCGAGAATTGATGACTTAGGTATATGTATGGGAATATACCTAAGCAGTGTCGGATGTTACTTCGTGATTGTATCTTTCCTTTTTGGATTATCCTTTGTGGATTCAGGGAGACCTTCGGGGGTCTTGGGTTCCCTACTGAGTAGCTTATACTCACCCCTGCACGGGCTATGCCCGCACTATGTTCTGTTGGTTGCAGACGACGGACAACGCTGATCATAGTTGAGGCTTGTGGAGCAGGACGATACCTGGAGGTGGACCACTGGGTGAGACGTACTCAGAGCGGTCGGCTGGACCCGAGGAGCAGTGGAGGCTAACTGTACCCACCCTTCAGGTGGGATTTCCAGTGGACAGCTCGACGTAGAGGCTTTACTTTTCAGTTGATGTTTTCCCTTTCCAGATGTACTTTACTTTCAACTTGGGTTTGTATACTGGACCACTTACTTTCCGCACTTACAGTTGTACTCTGTTTTTACTTAGTGTTTACTTCTACTGCTTTCTTGCTCTGTGGTGTTTTGGTTTCCTTACAAAGGCAATGTTTTCCCTTTACCGGGATTTACGCCTTGGTGCTAGTCGCCAGCCCCTGGCCTATGAAAGGCGGGCTTGGGGTAGTCACGGCATGGGCCCCGAGGACGGGTCGTGAGACAAACCTACTTCATGAAAAACCCTTCTATTGAGGGGTATGAATCCTCCCTTAGAAAACTAGCTTCTCTCCAACCTTTTTAATCTACTGTGAGTTCGATCATTCAATTTTCTTCGGCGTCTTACCCTCAAAATTCAATCCTCTTCTTCTATCAGCTCCAATTCTGAGGGGGAAATTTTTTAGTGCCAAAAAATTCATCTGAACCATTACAAATATTCAATGTTTTAATTAGAAGAAGCCGCCTCATGAACAGGTCAAAAAATAGCGTCTGAGCCCTTCCAAAAGGGTCTTTCATTAATCACTCGACACAGAAAGTGCATTGCCGCATGGGCACCTCTGTGAATGGCTCTGCGGCATAATAGATTTACCGGAGTCCGACACTGATTGAGGCCCCTCCACAACATCACATCCACTCTATGCGGCGCTCTGCAGCGGTCGTGTTGACGAAACTCTGCGTAGCTTCACAAAGCTCTATGAGGTCAATAGGTGCCAATGGAATGACGCCTTTCTGCGGTGTTTCATGCCTCCGCAATGAGTTCTGCACCCCTCTGACTAAGGATTCCTATAAATAGAAGGTCTCCCATGCTCTTCTAAACAATTGTTACTCTGACCTTTCAATATCCCAGCTCCCGTTTCGCAAATACCTTGATGAAACCATCCAATGGATTGTCAAAGGTGCTTCCTCATTTTGAATCATCCCCCTTTGTGTGCTTTTCAACCTCCACCTATGGGGGAGATTCCCTTCGCGAAGTTCTATTCCCTTCGTAGAGGATGGGGCCCCTCTAGGGTGCCCGAGGTTTCACGAAGCGTAGAGCCTTCATGAAATTCTATCAAGGTTTCACGATGCATAGATCCTTCATGAAATCCTCCCAAAACCCATAGGTGTTCTCTAAGGCAAATCCATTCTCCCATAAGGGAGGCTCTTCACGAAGCCCTGTCCTTTCGCAAAGACCTCCCTCTTCACGAAGTCTCTACCTTTCACAAAGAACCCCCTATTCATGATACACGTTTCCTCCATGAATCCCATCCTCTCTAAGTATTTTTTCCCTTTGCAAAGGCCATACTCTTCATTAAGGGAATCCTCTTCATGAATCCCATCCTCTTTGTGAAGAACCTATTTGTGAGACTCAATTATTTATACACACCTTTTTCGTGCAGCCGTCTAGGTTTGTATGAAGTGATTTCAAGGTCCCTTGGCCAGTGATTATGTTGTGTTGCATAGCCTTATGCTTCTTCCCATAGGTACACTAATGCCTATTGGTTCTTTGTATATCCACACTAACGTGGGACCCTTAGTGGATCAATCCATGACACCCCTTCACTATAGAATTTTCAGTGCCTTCCCTTCAACAAGGGTTAAAGAGTGTCGGCTATATAAGTCCTAAGGGTGCAGAATGAACTCACATCATCTGAGATGGAGGATGTTAAAATTCCAAGCCCCATCATCCTCAGCATATGATGTTAAACTGTGGCCTCACCCCATGCATCATACACGAGGTACCCCATCTCGTACATTCTCTATGCCCTCTTGTATCCATGGTAGTAAGATCTTCCTCACATAGAATGAGATCCTCTCTACTGGAGGGACACATATATATGGGGAAGGGAAACCATCTTGGTGTAAGTATCTAGCCTTTTTTATCGGAGGAAACACCTATACTCCTCCATTATTCTTCAATTCCAAAGACTGCAGGCTAGAGGGGAATAGGGAAGTTCATTAACCCATCCTCCTCCATCTAGGATTTGTTACCATCAGGCCTTCATCCTGGAGTAGGTCCCAATATCCATCTCCGTGGGATTCTAACAACACATAATCCCGTGTTTCCTCTTTGGGCTACTAAACACTTGTATGCCCCACTCCACTTCCCACGGATGCACAATTAATGACGTGATTGTCAGGTCTTCATTGCCTCTTGTTTCTCACACCGAGTGTGACTCACATAGCCTTAGAGTAAGCATCGACCATGAAATCCTTTCTGGGCCGCTATAGCACATAAGCCCATATCCATTCTGAACTACATGGACTTTGATCCTTGTCTCATAGGCAAGGTATGTAGGAAGCCTCCCTAAGGTTCAAGCTGAACACCTACTTGTTCCGACCCCTTCACATCGGTTGATCTTCATACCAAATGAATTTAAACTATATCAACCACACCGAACTACATGGACTTTGAATGTTTCTAAGGAAAGGTACTTAGGAATCCTCCTAGTGGTTAAATCCCAACACCCATCAGTCCTGAACACTTCCCAACGGTTCAACCTCATCCTACATGAGGTTAAACTGTATGCCCCTTTTTCCCTCAAGACATTAAATTGTACCCATTTTAAATACGTGGTATTTGATCCTTTTACCCTGAACTATGTATATAGGAAGCCTCCCAGAGGTTCAACCCCATTCAGTGGTAATCCATTGTCAACCTTAATCGATGGTAAGTCATTGTATTCCCCAGTCAGTGGTAAGTCATTGCACGCAACCAATAGTAAGCTGTTGTAGTCCACAATTGACGATAAGTCATTGTAGTCCCCTTTTTTGGGACCCACATCACCAGTCTATAACTATTGCATCATACCAACCCATACTGCTAACCATGTGTAAGCCCCAATATTTCGTCTGGTCACAGTCCTCTACACACATCCTAATTCAATAATATTGTCCTAAAATACATGATCATTGATTCCCCGCATCAGGGATACGTAGGAAGCCTCCCTAAGGTTCAAGCCCAACACTCATGTACCATCGTGGTCTCTCCCTCGATCCTATGTGTTTCACGATGGTCATGCCCCAACCCGGAGGTTCTACATCCTCTAGATTTCATCTATGCTTTAATTCTCATGGGTCACCTCCTTATGTGCCACATCACCTCACCGAACTATGTGGAATTTTATTCCCGCTATGGGGATATGTTGGAAGTCTCTTCGTGGATCAATCCCAACATCACTATCTCCCTCATGTCAGCTCCATCTCACTATCCATCAACTCTAGATCATCCATATCCATCCTAATTCTTACTAGGGCCGCCACATCCCTGTGAGATCATGTCACCCTCTTTCTCACTGCTCCTAGTAGTAATCGGGTAACTAAATATGCGTTATCCCCAACATCAGCGATACCTATAAAGGATGCACCCTTCTAATCCACTCCAGTCAGTGTTCTGATCAGTCTGATCTATCTCTGCTAGATGTTAAACTTGTGTCATGCCCAGTGCTAAACATGGGAAGTAGAGGAAAACCTCAAAGATATTCCCATGGCATAAACTTCCCATATTTGATGTGGGATACCTCGGGCTTCTGTGCCCTTGATAGGCCCTATCATAAGGGAAAGAAACCTAGAGGAATCAGTGTCCCAACGTCCAGACACACCAATGATGTCCAACATGACTACTCCCCCGACTGAAGGTTGATGTCCTGGCTGGACCCCTTGGAATGTCCTAATTGAAGCAGGGTAATTAACCGGAATCCATGAAGACATGGCACTTGGAAGAGTTTCACGAAAAATGTATTAAGTATACGAGGGAGACTTGGACTAGGAAATGAGTTCCGAGGAGGAATCCAAAGAAGCAGAAATTGACATCCCATCATCCAGTTTCAATCAAGGAGAAAACGTCCCTAAATAAGCGATAGATGTCGCCTGCCTTTGGAAAGTGGGAATGTTGGGAAACAAAAGTGCGTCCTCCGAAAGCTACAGATGTGCGCCCCAACGAAATCATCGCAAACACTACCCTTTAACAATATGGAATTATATCCTCATTCGTGCGTATGTATGGCTTACCCTCTCTACGACACAATGATATTCATCACCCACGTTCACCATATAAGGATGATTATAAAAATATATATTATTAATAAGTATGAAATATATGATATAATAATGATACTTGAATAATATATATATATATGTGTGTGTGTGTGTGTGTACATATATTTCATTAACTTTTTTTCATTCAATATGATAAGAAAATGGAAACAATGTTCATGCGTACGTACGACCTACCGTCTCCATGAAAAATATATTCCACTTCATATATCTCTCTATTATATATATTTATATAATGGATATATATGACATATAAATGATTTTATACATTCTTGAAGATATTAAATCATGATCTAATTAATATGATCAAGAATAACAAGTCAAGACACGTATGATAAATAAAGTGATTATTACATGAAATGAGGTTTTAACATGGAAATTATTATTAAACATGTAATATAAATCCATAAACAAAACATATATGTTATAATAAATATTATTATGATTTTGGTATAAGTTAATAATATGTGTAAAACCATTATAAACGAAACATAGTTGTTATAATAAATATTATTATGATTTTGGTATAAGTTAATAAAATGTGTAAAACCATTATATAAGATTTTTAGACACATACATAGAGTATTAGAATTATGGTAAGGGAATTCCATCTCACTTTTAATTTTCATGAGATATAAGTCATGTTCACCACTAGTTTATTCTTTATGGTGTATGTACTTCTCCTATTATTTTGATATCATCAATATGTTTATCTTCATGGTATTTAAATATTAATTTTAATATATTGGGAATATTATTTAAATTTTCAAAGTGGTATGGGTTGCTTTTAATGTTTAAATAATTTATCCTTTCTCCATTTCAATATTCCTGGTATTATCATACATATTTATTTATATGTATATAAATGATTATAATGATAATTTTATGAATATTTCTAATTTAATTCAAATTTTTTCAATATGAAATTTTTTAAAGTTTTATATAAGGTATTTTGGTCTCACTCTTATTTATGTTAGACGCATGCCTCCTACACTACTTATTTCTCCTACATGGTGTATATTATTCCCATGAATTTCTATTATGAGTATTATCTGGAAGATTATGATATTTCCATATTCTTATGATTTTATTTCTTAGATGGGTCACACTATTCTATGGATTATAATTTTATGAGTATTGATATCACAATCTCTCTCATATTTGGGAATATTTCCTTTTAAGTCTCTATTTTGGAATATTTACCATCCTTGTCTATATTTTTTTAAAAAAAATTCATAATTGTTTTTCATATTCTGCTATAAATTTTTCATGTAATTATTACCCATTTTTGTTTTTCTACTATGTGGTTTGAAAGGAATGTTTCTTTCATTTTCCAAATGATGTACTTTTTGACTTTCCCTGAAAAAGTACGAGAAGATAGTTTTTTAACTTATATGGAATGAATATATTTTTTATGCTTTCATGGTGCCTTAATACCTTGAAGCATACCCTACAAGCTTACAAGGTTATTTTCAAATAAAATATTTTCTTTTAAAATTTACAAAATTTTATGAAAAGGAAACTATTTCAACAAAGGAATGATATTTTCCTCATGAACTATTTTAAATTATTTTTATTATTCATATATATGTTTTCAATATGGTTTTAAATAAAAGGGTATTTAAAATGTTATATGTTTTAAAAATTGATATTAAGGAAAATTCATGTTTCAAGTGATCTTTCAAAATCTTTCCTAACCTATGATGGCATATTTTGTTATAGTTCAAGAATACCATTCATATTCTTTAACCAAATGGTTTATGTTTTGATGGGATAGTGTTTATGAAACCCACTTATTTTCATGTGTTATGATTTTGATATAATGATTATTAATGTTTGTATCTTTTCCATAGGTTATGATATGATTACATGATTATGAATATCATGTTATTTCATGAGTTATGATATGATTGTTTATGATATTGTGGCACATATATGTATGATTTCATTATGAGATGGGCGGGACTTATATCTACAAATGATGCATGGGTTAAAGATTTATTTCTCCAGAGATAAACTAAGATGGTCTTGGGAGTGAAACTTGACTACTAATATGTCCATGGTGGTGAACCTTGACTACTAAGATGGTATGAGGAGTGAAATAATGCTACTATGATGGTCATGGGAGTGAACGATGACTATTAAGATAGTATGAGGAGTGGATTCATGCTACTAATATGGAAAAGGGAGTGAATCATGACTACTAAGATGGTATAAGGAGTGAACCCATATTACTAATATGGTCTTGGAAGTTATGCCTTGAATACTATGGAAATCATTATATTCTTATGTGTCTTACACAATCCTATGTTTTATTCATATGTTAGGATTTACAGACCTATGTTCTTCATTTCCTTAGGATTAATGTCTTATGAACTTCCATTATTTATGAAATGATTCATGTATATGATCTTTGTTATATAAGGTGTTATATTTTATTTTCATGATCATGTTGTCATACCATTACACTCATGATTATGCTTTCATATTTCCCTTTCTTACCCTTATTGAGAATTTGAGCTCACCCCTTTCTTAGGTTTCCTTTCCCCATGTTATGAAGAATCATTTTAGGCAGAATTAATAAAGGTAGAGATATTTATGGGAGATGTCGAAGATCTTTTACCAAGATATAATATTTTGTTTACATGTTTCCAAACACACTAAACTATTATAGTCCATAGGAATTTATTATTGTAATGTATTAAATATTCATCTAATGTGATGTAATATCCATCTATGTTAAGCATAGGTATTTATAATTTCTCATATTCCCATGTACAAAAAAATTTGGATTTTTGGATGAGAAGAAGTCTTATCAAGTGGCGACACAATAAGATGTTCCTGAGTCGATAACTCATGTAAATTCATGTCTTTTAATATTTACATGATTTTCATCTTGAGTAATGATCACATCATCATTAAAAACTAAATCATCATTTGTTTGATTTTTACCTTCCTTATAACTCTAATCTGAATTTAACTTCTAACATTCTTGGATGAATTGTAATGTTTTTTCATAATTCTAGAACTTATCATCATATCTTGATCATGATTTTTATTTTCCCCCCATTGATGATTTTGACCATGTGGTTTTCTTTATCAGTATTTTCCGACTATTTTTATTTCCCTTATATATTGATGATAACTACTTTTCATTTAGGGACATGTCTATTATCATTAATCCTTGACTCTATTTTTCAATATATTATTCTACTCTTTCGGTGGTGAAAAAACCATCCTGAGTGGAGTTTCTAACTGACACGGTTAGTCTGTCATAGCTCTTTGGTAAATAACATAACATCATAAATATAAGCATCTCATTATCAACAATCATTTTCATACAAATTATTTGATCAAAAATACCATGTAACACTCTATAAAAACCTTGATATTTATTAAATAAATAACTTTAATATTTATTAGTATTCATGAACTATATAGTTTAATTCATTATAAAAACATTAGGTAAATTTTCAATCAAAAAGTGATTACTTTAATTAAAATATTTTATTATAAGGTTTTATTGAAAAGATTAATTTTAAATTATAGAATTTTAATTTGAAAAAATTAATTTTATTTTTTAATTCCTCATAGAAAATTATACTAATATGAACTTTTTAGAATTTTATAAAAAGTTTTATTTTTCAATAAATAATGAAAAACGTTGATTTTAATCATAAACAATATTTTATTTTAAACTATTTATAATGTAAAATTCTTTTTTGGGTCAGTATTAAAATTTTATTAATCCATTTTCATGGATTATAATCTAATTATAATGTTTGAAATGGATTTTAAACCAGTATTTTGTATAAAAATATTTTTTACTTAAAAGGCATCTTTTTGAAAAACTATTATTCATCAAGTTTTTCTAGTTTAATTTTCAATAAAAATTCATGTACTTATATTTATTAAATATTAAAAAATTTAATAAATATTTTTAATCAGGATGAACAAATTTTATTAATATTTTCCTTTTATTTTAATCATTATTTATAGTAATCATAGTAAATTTTATTACCATGAAAATGGTAAATTATGTTAATTAAGGGTAAAAAATGTGATGAGGACTATAAAGTAACCTGAAAACTTGAATAAAATTTATCAGATGATTATATTTCATCCATAATCATCCAAAATAATAATATATGACATTTTTCCATATGTCCATTATTATTAACTTTATAATATTTTATGTAAAGAAATGTCAAAAATGTTATTATCTTTGTTTTATTATCTTTAAATTTTTGACATAGACATAAAATGAATGAATGTTAAGTTATAAATATTAATTTGAAATACAAATGATTTTTATTTATCATGATAATTTACTTATAATTTTTATTAATTAAATTATTACCTTAAATGCATATGCTATGTTGATTCATTATTTATTTAATTAATAGAAAAATAAGTATAAATGATTTTAAAATTGTTAAAAGTAATATGATTTGAATGAATTATTATTCTAAGAAATGTATATAGAGAAAAATGACATATTATATATGTTTTGATGCTTTATATTTTAATTTGATTGTTTTCTTATAGTTTTAAAAGTTATATTAAATGAATAGTTCCAAAAATGACATTATTATTATTTTAAAATAAATAATAATATAATAAATGATTTAAAAATTAAAAAAACTTTTTTCAGCCAAGTTATTTGGATATGTTTGAAAATATCTACCCTAGTCCATTTATAGTAAAAAAAATTATTTATAGTAACTTTTTTGATCTCTAAATATTAAAATCTTTAATACCACTCTAATTACCAAAAAGGGTTAAAGCAAGTTTAAATAAAAAGATAAAGATCAAAAAAACTGACCTTATCAAAATTTTATTATTTGAGAGGATTTAATCTAAAAAATATCTATTCTAAAAATATTATAAATTTGGATACATTTTAATATAAAAATTTATATATATTGATTTAAAACATTAATAAATTCCAAGAGTGACCATACCCTCTCTTATAAAAGATAACCTCCTATCCTTTTTTATTAACACTTAAAAATCCTTTTAGGTTTAAAAATACCTTCCCAAATACCTTCCATAAATACATCCCCATTTCATAGAGTCCAACTCTTTTCAAAAAACCCTCCTAGGAAATCATTTGGTGTAAACCTCAAGAGGTTCTATAAAAAAGATGTACAATTCTTAATCAAGTATTTTTGTTTTGTTTCCTCTTATACCTCATTAAAATATTATTAAACCAAGATTAAATAATAACACCATAATATTTAAAATAATATGATATTAGTAAATTAATTTAATAGCCTATATCCATCTCCTCTTCCATCAAATGGGAAATGAAACCATCATTTCTATTTATAGAGGAGTACCGCCTCGCGAACCGATGTAATTCATTTTCTATCACCTCCTCTTACAGCTGGTATTAATTATATATTTAATATATATATATATATGTGTGTGTGTGTGTGTGTAATATTCATTAAATTTTTTTCACTCTAAAAATATAATATATCTTTTACTTTCCAACATTTCCATTGAATGAAAAAATGATAACTCTATTTGTACGTACATGTGGACTACCACATCCACAAAGCATTGTAATTCATTTTTCATCACCACATCACATGGATGATATATATAAGTATATTTAATGAAATAATATATTATTTATAATATTATTATAATTATAAAAATATAAAATAAAACATTCCTTCTTTCAGTAATGGTCATTGAAAAACGGAAACATTACTCGTGTATACGTATGACATACAGTTTCTATGATTCCAACATTGTTCATTTTTCATGACCATATTAAATGATTGGTTTTATAAGTATAATTTAGGTATAAAATTATATGTATTTTATTATTATAATATATATGTTTAACTAATGACCAATTTGACCATAGTCATCCTACTACAGCTATTTTAGATATATAAGTTGAATATGGCCAAAACATCTGATGTGAGCTTAATTTATTATGTAATTTGTATATAACATGGTATTAAATAAAATAAAAGTAATAAATAACATGAAAAAGGTTCTTAAGTAAGTAAATAATTAAGATAATTTTTTTATTAATGATGATAAAGAATGTACGTGATGAGTCGGACTCGAGGTATGGGGATTTCTTTTAAAAATACTCTTTTAATGTATCAATTAAAACTCTTTTCTTCCTTGTCCATATTTTTAAAATATTTTATAGATGTATTTATATAAGCATAAATAAATTATAAAGGAAATTTAATATGTATTTTTATTTGTTTAAATGGGTTTTAAAAGGAAAATTTTAACATATTTTATATGGAGTGTTTTGAATTTCATTACAAAAGGTAAAAAGGGAATGTTTTATTTTAACATACCTAGAGACAAAGAATTTTCCCGCCATCATAAATGTTATTTTATATTTGACCTCCAACATAAGATTTCATGTTTTATTCAAGTAAACCTCATCATTATCTTTTATTCTAGGGATTTTTTTAAAAATAGATTTAAAGATAAGGGATATATCCTTACCCAAAAATACCTTCTTATAGGTGAAAAAAATATTTTTATGATGAAATATTTTATGTTTTTTGATTCTTTTATATTTCCTCAGAATTTGTTAGAATTATGGGTGGTTATATTATAAAAAATTCTATGTGGGACTATGATATACCTCCAATTAATTGGGTAATATTTATGTTGGAATATGATTGTGAAGGTCATTCCAAGTGTGATTGTTATGGTTATTTCATGTGTAACCATGAGGTTTCTTCCATTGGAAACCATAAATTTGACTCCATATGTAAGAGTGATGTTAAAATTATGTCTCAAGTTACCAAAATTATTAATTTATATTATCTATAATTTTTATGAAAATCTTAATATTTCGCATGGTTTGCTTAAGAGTTTATGTTTAAAGAAATTTATTTACTACTTCTTGTGGATGAAAAGTATAGCTTTGTGAAAAAAAATTAATAATTTTTTTTTGTGATTGAAAATAAACCTTTATAAGTTTTTTTTTCATTTAATATTTATTATGATTTTTTTTATGAAAATATTTGGGAAGAGAATTTTATTTCTTGGCTAAGAAATTGTTTATTTTGTGCCCATTTTTTATTTTTTAAATAGGAAAATTTTATAAGTATCTATGGATTAAAATTTCTATTTTCTTTATGTCCCTTATTGAGATTTTTGTGCTCATTCAACATTTAAAACTTTATTTCATATGGTTTTAAGGAGAAATAGGTTCAAGGATTTGGTCAAGTTGAAAATTATGATGATGAGTCATCAAAATAAAATTTATTATATCTTAAAAGTTTTTGTGTGTGAAAAAAATGGATACTAAATGGGAGATTCCACATTGTGATATAATGATTATTTATGTAAGGGAGATCGGATAATTATCTAGAACTATAAACCTAAAATATATTTTGGAATAAAATAAAATAAATTCTAGTATAAAGATACTATAATATGTATTATTTAAAGTTGGGTCTTTATACTCTCTCATGTGTTGTGACACATATCTCTTTTCCTTGTACATCAAATTGAGAATTCATCATATCATATTTTACTGTTTTTATATGGTTTTCTAGAAATAAATTTTCACTAAAATAATATATAAACCGCGTTCATTAGAAAATTTTTGTTAGAAACTTTTACTAATCCATTTCGTGAATTGTGCATCACATTTTCTATTGATTATGACCCGCCATGAATCACCTATTGAGGAACATAACAATATATTATTCTCATTGTATTGGTTACTTATTGTCAGTTTCTGTAATGATTCTATAATAGAATTACTTTTCACCAATAACAGTATAATTTTATTCCAAAAATTCTTAATATATATCAAATATAATATTTTCTGATTCTATATTAAATAATTAAATATAGTTAATTAAATCATATTATCAGTATTTTACATCCTTTTTAATCAATTAAAATACCCACAAATTAACAATAAACATGTTCCTAGAATGGTCATTTTAGGGTAAATTGACTTTTATAACACCTCGTAAAGGTTTTGGAGTACAATGGAAGTGGTTGGTCCCATGCCCAACAATGGGTTTTCATTAAATTCACCATATTAGTCCTTAAAACTAGATAAAAGAAAAACCAGAAGAATTGAATATAAGATCATTCACATATAATTTATAAATAATTTATATTTAAAAATAATTATCATTCTTTTAGTTCTTTCTTCATTGAAAAAAATTATGGCCTTTTCTTATCATTCTATCATTGTGGTGAAGGATCCAAGGAGAAAATTCATATTTTGGTGATCCACATGTGATCCATGAATCTCAAAATATTTCCAATTTAATATTTAAGTGCTACTATGGGTTATTTAAAATATTTATCTCATTTTTCATTGATCATAATAATAATTCCTCCAATGATTAAAGGATTTCCTCTATTTCTCTTTAGGGTAGGAGATGGAGGAGGAATATTAATGTTATATTTTCTTGAGTGTGATCCAGAAAAAATTCTATCTAGGTTTGATATAATTATCAAGAGATACTTTTTTGGGCACAATTATGTCTCATAAGACTAACCCTATAAATTGAAATAACCATGTATTTATAAAGCTATGTTAATAATTGGTAGTTACACATAAGCCCTTAACCAATTAACTAATCCTTTGGAAACCTCACCACTTATAATATTTTTTTTTATTATTGCCATTATTTCCTTGACATGTGAAGCACCTTCAAATAAAATAATTACTAGTTATTAAATAATAAAATAAATATTTTTTTAATTTTTTTTTATTTTATTAATTTCACCATTAAATTATATTGTTTTGTCTTCCTCTTTATTATTTATAAAACCTAGAATAAATCTTATTTATTCAAATAAAAAAATATTTTTTTCATTATTCAATCATTAAATAATTAAGTATTATATTCACTAAATCATGAAATAAATATTTATTAAATATTCAAATCAGATATTTATTCTCTCAAATAACAGGTGGGTTGATATATGCAATCAATATAACCAAAATAATATTAATTCTTTAAATTATAAAATGATACCTTTTAATTCTTATTAATTTTAGCTGAGGATCTAAATACACATAGTGTGTTCCCATATAAGCCCCTTTCTTAATTTAATAAGTTATAATATGCCTAAATACCAAGATTAGCTTCTATAAATATGTCAAGTAACCCACAAAGATAGGTGTTAATGTGATAACAACAATAACTCAAATGACTACTCACTATGTAATATAATATTTTTTTCTTAATATTTAATCATGTTGGTCACATCTCATGTTTCATAAACCATTATGATCAATATATTTTTATTTTACTTTATAGAAATGAAGATGATGATTATAAAATTTCTATTGACATGAAAATAATTATTTTTTTCTATTCCAATAAAAGGGATTGATATATATTTACTATAATTAATTAGAAAGTGATAAATCCTTTGTTGACATATTCATTATTGTTATATCACTCAATACACACCCAATATATGATAATTCACCACAAAAATAATTAATATGGGTTTTCATCAATATATCAAAGTGCATGACTAATGATATATATTAATAATAATCTCAATTATCAAAACAAATATAAATATTCATAAATAGAAACATTTAATGAGACATATAACACATTGATTCCCTAATGTCGGGTTTGTTCTTACAACCTTCTCTCTTGAAGATTACCTTGGGAAACATGATGAGAAAAAGAATCAATGCATGATTATACCCTTGATACTAATAGCCTATTTCATCAATCCCCCATTAGAATATTCCTTTAGTATATAGAACATTTATTTAATAAATTATCATAACACTTAGACATTCTCATTATAGTAGGTAATTATTATGTCCTTTCAGTGTGACCAGGACACTTAGGATATTATCACATTCAATTTCACGCTAATAAATAATCATTATATGATATGGATATTATAAATATTAAAAATAAATAAATATATAGTTAATAAAATTTAAAAAATATTTGGTTCTAAGGCACATACTACAACAGAATATCACTTACAGTAGAGTAAAATACTAACAACTTATAGTCCACTTGATCTCATATAATGTTCATGTTTCTAATAAGATAAGGCTTTATTCAAGGGGTCCACCATGCTAGCATATTTAGAGACTCTACATACTTTTAACCTTACCCCCTTGAGAAAAATTTCTCATGATATAATTCTTTTGAAGTATGTTCGTTGTCCTTTTATTGGACCTTAGATCCTTTGTAAGAGCCACCACTGAAGTATTATCACAATACAATATACTAGGATCTATACTTCTGGGCACCACATCATGATCTTGGAAGAAGTTACATATCCACACTACTTCTTTAGCTACATTAAAAGTTACAATATACAAATATTCCACTGTAAAATTAGGGATAACATCCTACATTAAAATATTCGAGCTCATATCTCCTATATTGAGATTGAAAACATAAATTGACTATGATTTCAAAATATTGTGATCTATCTAGAAAATTGGTATCTATATATACCATGATCATTGACTCATCATCTCCAATATACACTAGGAATATATCCTTAATATTCTTTGGATGCATCAATATAGACATAATAGTAGTTCAATGTTTCTCCCCTAGATCTTCTTAATATCTCCCAACCATGATCATGGTATAGGTAACTTCAATCATAGTAAATAATAAAGAATACATTAGGGAACCTATTTCATATGTGTAAGGTATCCAACTCATGGTCTCTCCCCCTCTCTCTAATGTTGTGTCTGAGGACACATTTTATTATTGAGATGTATTCCATGTGACATTGAAACTAATCCCCTCTTGGATTATTCTATATTTAATATATTTATTATCTGGTCAATGTACACATCCTAACTTGTCCTAATTGGAATCTTTCATCTATTTGTAATGATATTGTTCTTGAGAATATAGGATGTTTCACCTAATTACTTCATGGAGAAGAAATTTTTCAACCATTCCTTAACAAACTATAAGACTGGTATCTCATTAAAATAAGTAATATTCCACCTATATTGACTACTAGGAAAATTAATCACTACTACTATACTACATATTAATATTGGAAAAACATAAATCCATTATGAAACCAAATTATATTATGGATTCAACAAAATAAATGTTTCTTAAACCATATGTAAGATCCTAGGTTTTCATGTTGTATTTTTTGATTAAGTTATGATTTAATCCTCTTATTTTGTATAAATAAATGTTTCCTATCTTCAAGAGGAGATATTATGGTGTTCTAGTGTCACGACCTGACCCGTACCGGGGCTCAAGCCGCAACTACCCCAAGCCCGCCTCCATAGGCCAGGGGCTGGCGACTAGCGCCGAAGGCACAAAAAACTAGGGGAGGTCTTTGCCTACGAATCTGTACACACACATGCAGCCACCTCAATATAAAAGTGCAGAGAGAGAAAAAAAAGAAAACAAAGTACAAAACTACTATAAAAAGGGAAACCCAACATACATGCATCGACATCTAACTAGTACAAGAAAAATGCTGAAAAGAAAAGGGGTAAAACACGTGCCCAACCCAAAACGGTTCCGCAACCCGGAAACAGGTAAAATGAAAGAAAAAATAGCTAGGAGAGTCCTATTCCTGAATCCCAAGCTACGACCACCACATGCGGTCCAAGCATCTCAGATCCTCCATGCTCCTCTGTAGTCTCGATCGACCTGTCTGTCGTCTGCAAGGGCACACCAAGTGCGGGAAAGCCCAAGCTGGGGTGAGTATAAAGATACTCAGTATGGTTCCCCAAAAGCTCGAGGGAGCAACATAAGAGGTACTAAAACAGTGAGCATTAGACAGAACAAAGAACATAGCACAAGTACAGCAGAGAGAGTGTAGCACAACCCTCCATGAGTAAGTAAGTGATTGAACCCAAGAGGTGGGATCAAAAGTAGGGTGGAAATGTATATGCTCAACAAGAAACCCAAATGAGGGTGTAAGGGGATCTCTATCTCCAAGATCAGCCAAGGATAAGTCGCCAAAAGTTCTAAGGATATCCATCCACAAATCCCAACACCTCGTCACGTCTGCCTAGGAAGACCAATTCAGAGGGGCCCCAAATAACCGCACTTTGATACTATCCACTTTGGGTAGCACTGACTCGCCCGCACAGTTTTAGGTTGCATCATAAGGACACGTCTTAGTGGGGAATGTTCTCCTCATCATTGTGTGTCCTTAGGCAATGTCAAAGCTATCACAACACTAACCCATACAACCATGGGTCCTGCTCTAGTAGTCATGGAAAAAAGCCACAGACTAGCCTAGTGGGAAGGACTAAGTCTGAAAAGCCAATGCGTGACCCACTGCCCAACCCTGCTGGAGGGTAAAACATAATATATCATCAGTCGACCCCCTTCCAAGTCTCTGATAGAGGGTAAACCCTAAAAGAAGTCAACGGGTGACCTCGCTGCCCAGCCCTACTGGAGGGTAATCCGGAACAGTCGACAGGCGACCCACTGCCCAGCCCTGCTGGAGGGTAAATCCGGAACAGTCAACAGGCGACCCACTACCCAGCCCTACTGGAGGGTAAACCTGGAAGAGTCGACAGGTGACCCACTACCCAGCCTTGCTAGAGGGTAAATCTGGAACAGTCGACAGGCGACCCACTGCCAAGCCTATGCCGGAGGGTAAACCCTATGTAGTCAACAGGCGACCCACTGCCCAGTCTCTACTGGAGTGTAAACCTAGAAATTCGACGGGTGACCGACTGCCTAGCCCTGGTGGAGGGTAAATCCGGAATAGTCGACAGGTGACCCACTGTCCAGCCCTATAGGAGGGTAAACCTAGAATTGTCGACAGGCGACCCACTGCCCAGCCCTAGTGGAGGGTAAATCTGGAATAGTCGACAGGCGACCCACTGCCCAGCCTGTTCCAGAGGGTAAACCCTAAGTATTAAACATGTGACCCACTACCCAGTCTCTACTGGAGGGTAAACCTTAATGAGTCATCGGGTGACCCACTGCCCAGCCCTACTGGAGGGTAAACCCGGAATAGTCCGATAACTCTGCATTGCAACTGACATCACAAGGTGTCATCAATAACGCCACTGTGCGTTGGTTCAGAGTGCGTCAAGGGACCTCTGTCCAACATCCTTTCACGTTGCCACATTTAATATGATCTCAATCGAGGCTCCATATTGCCAAACAGATTGCACCATTGCAACCCTCACGGAAAAACATGCGAGATAGAATATTTACTCGCTCGGAACGGACAACCGGTGAACATAGTACTATTCACTGTAGTCGGCCCGTGTGGGGACCACACCACAATCCCGAGAAAGGTCGGGAGAACTGCACCAACGTGATGCTCGCGGAAAGACACGCCAAAACGGCTATTCATACGCCATGATAGGACGCTTGGTGAAAAGGCGGCGGTACGCTGCACACAGCTTAAAAGATAGCCCGTGGGGCCCACGCCTCAACTCCAATTAGGTGGGAAGAATGAACTATTGCAATACCCTCTGAAAAACATGCAGAATGCAGTGCTCAAACACCCCAAACGGATGTCGGGTGAAAACATGGCATTTCACCGTAAAACGTGAAAACCGGGCCCTGTGGGGCCCGCACTCTGTCTCTGGCCTGAATACAGAAAGGGGCATCTCAAAAATTCTGCACGAGAACTAGGACCACACTGCCGCTGATGGCCCGTCAATTGGACAACCCAAACAGGAGTTATGTCTGACGCAAGAATAATTAATTAATTAATTAATTATCCGCATTAAACGTTTCATGCCTCTGAGTAACGAAACCTCACAGAAAAGGTTCCAAACAAACTTCGAAAGGTCAGTCTCAACTCCAGCGCCATAGCACCTCTGACGGCACGTCAAACGGATGTCCGGTTTTCGAATACGTCTGCCGGAAACATTAATAATAATTTAATATTATTAAGTTAAATCGCTCGGGCCACCCGCCTTCGGGCGCATAACTGAAAAACCTCGAAACTTGCTTTAAAAGAACAGCCTCGTCAACATGGTCCCACTGCCATAGACGGCGTGTCAATCAGACGTGCCGTTTAAGAGTTACGGCCCCCGAATCCAAGGGGGCTTAACCGGGCTGGTCCACCCCGGCCGGCCCAGTCCGAGCCGCCGGCCCGCGGCCCAGCCGCGGGTCTGGTCTAGTCCGCTGCGGCCCACCTCAAACCGCCGGACCTGTGCGGGTCTGTCACTCCTCAACCGACCGGCCAAAAGTCCGGTCTCCGTCGCAACGCAGGACCCGCATGAGGCAGGTCCTTGCCTCCTCCGAAACAGACCGGCCGAAGACAGTCTTTGTTGACCCCAGGAGGACCCACGCGGCGTGGGTCCTTCCTCCTCCGCACGCCTGAGGCCAGGATCTCAGCTCCTCCTCTGCTGAATGTGACTGGCGCCCTCGCCCTCGCCCACAGCGCCCTGCTGTGACACCACCGCATGTCACCGCGGCCCGCACCGCCTGGACCCGTGTGTGCCTGACGCCCCTCGCTCACGCCCTGGCTGGCCTCGGCTCCTCCCAAGCCCACTTCACCTCACCGCTTCAACGCCGCCCAACCTCCTTGCTCCGCCGCCTGGACCTCCCTCAGCCGCACTCAGCTCAGGCACCCCTCGGCTCCACCTCCGGCCAACCTCCGGCCGCTCGACGCCTCACACCGCCGACCCCATTGCCCCGACAACGCGTTCTGAACCCCCCCGATCGCACTGCCCGGCTCCTCCCGGGGCAACTTCGGCCGCGCCGGCGACACCCAACACCAGAGACTATTCCTGAACCCCTATCCGCACCGCTGTCTAGCACCCAAACCTCCGATGCGCCACCCTGAGCTCCGACCACCGCCCTTGCCAGAGCCGGGGCTTCCGACGGCTGCTTCCACCTCTCCGGTGGCCCAAAAATGAAACCGAACATGGTTTCGAGATCCTCGGGGTGAGGTCTTTTCAATGCCTGCCCCTGATCAAAGATCCGACTAGAATTTCACACGTCCGAAATTCGGACAAAGAACGCCAAGAATGGAAAATAAAACGGGGCTCGGGCGTTGGCTGTGTTCCTTCGGCCGACGCCCCAATTCTAAAAAAATATAATTGAGAATTTAAAAGACAAAACTTACAGAGGAGCAGAAATATAACTGAAACCCTACCTCGATCCGGCCGTTCGACGTTGTCGACGCGCCCACTCGGTCCTTCTTCGATCCGCCGGAGTCTGCTCCTCAATCCGGCGAATACTACCGAAGAACGCCGAATAACGGTGAAGAACACTTGAGAGAGAGAGAGAGAGAGAGAGAGAAAATTAAACGGGTTCTCCCTCTTAGTGAATTTATAGGAATTCATTGAAACTCTCCCAACGGGCGTGGGTTCTGAAACTCTTATGCTCTCCCATTTTATACCGCACCTAGGTAAAATGCCCCATTTCGAACTCAATGGAAGTTTTAGATTTCCATTCCGAGGATTCGTTCAAATGTTATTTGAAAAGGAACACCAGTGATAAAAATCTCTAAGTGGTTTTTTCAAAATGATGATTTTTACCCCTGGGTGACGTCTCTCACTACAGGCCCGCGCCCACAACTTTTACACCCCACCTAGGGTAAACGGAATGCTCCGAACTCAACGGTACCCTTGGATTTTCCATCGGAGCAATCTTTTAGGATTTATATAAGTTTGACCTACTAAATGAATAATTATAATTTAATTTATCCATTTAACACTCCGCCAACGAGCGAGGGGTCCGAACGTCCTGCGCCGACTTATTTTAAGTTGTGCCTAGAGTAAACACCGCATTACGGACCCAACCATGGTCTCGGACTTCTGATCCAATAAACCGTTTAAGGGATAACTTGTTCTCGACTCGTGTATAGTATAAAAATACTTAATATTTTTATAAAATTAATTCTGGGCACACCGGGCCTCGGAATTGCATGCTGTCTGAATTCCCAACTCTGGAATGACATCAAGGAATTTCCCAAAGTCTCAGAGTCCCAAAACCCGGGTTCTTACATCATTCCCTCTTTCAAGATTTTCGTCCTCGAAAAGCAAAACTACAAAAATAAGTCGGGATACGGATCCCACATCTGGCTCTTCCGCTCCCAGTTTCTCTCCTGCAAACTCCCATGCTTCCAAAACACATGAACCAAAGGGGGTGGTTCGTCCCCACAGAGTCCACCCCAGAAGGTCCTCATCTTCTCACGAAGGACCTACACCTTCTCCGTCGTCACCCGCACCAACTCTTGGCCCACGAGGGAGGTCTCCCCAACCTCCGTCCAGCACATCGGTAACCTGTAGGGTCTCTCGTAGAGGGCCTCAAAATGGTGCCCCACCGATAGTAGAGTGGTAATTGCTGTTACATGTGAACTCCACCAAGGGCAGGTGATCCTCCCAGCTTTGGCCCAAGCCTAACACACAAGGCCTGAGCAAATCCTCCAACACCTAGATAGTGTGCACAGTCGGCCCGTCCGTCTGAGGGTGAAAAGTTGTACGCATCTACAGCTGAGTCCCGAATGTCTCCTGTAGGCCTCACCACCAACGCGGCATAAACCACGCGCCATGATCAGAGGTGATTTCCGAGGGTACTCCGTCAAGGCAGACGATCTCCCGAACATACAGCTACCCTAGAATCTCCACTGAGCTCTGCCTTCACCTGCTGACGGGAAGGACATCATGAAACAAACCCAGCTACGCTTCATTTCAGGCCAGACCATCAACTGATGCTGAAAGTCTTTGTACGTTATCCCCACACTAGGATGCACAGCCAGGGTCGGAGTGTGGGATTCTCACACCACCTCCTCCCGCATCTCCACTGGTACTACAGCTAATCCTTGGAATAGGATCTCGTGATTCCCTCCTTCAGAATACCCATCGGGTGCATCGCCCGTGGATATCTGGTCACGTAGGACCTCGCTGTCGACATTCCTCTTCTGCGACTCTCTCACATGCTCAAGGAGCGAAGGAGTCAACATCATCAACTGCAGAAAGGTGGTACCCTCCTGCGCCACCAAGTTCAGATACAGGGGAGCCAACTGGTCCGAAGAGGACACTACAAGGCCCTTCCAGCTGGTGCTCCTCAACCAAGAAGCTCTCTGCCACGAGCACCCGCTCTAGCACCCTGGAATAAGTAAGGATTCATAGGGGCACTTCACTAGCACAGATCTCTCAATGAATACCCTTCTCAAACTCCCGCACCTAGGAGTAATCTTCGCGGATCATATCCTACGAGTAGCATGTCAGATCGGTAAACAGGGCCGAGTATTGTGCCATGGTCATCCCCCCTGCTTCCGTTCTAGAAGCCCGGAATCCGAACCATGCATAAAAAATAGGGGGGAGTACTCCTCCAGAAGGAGCTGCTGGAAGCTATCCCATGTGAGAGATGACTCGTCGTGGGTCTACATAACCAAGCTCCACCAACGACTAGCTGCTCCGGGGAAAAAGGTCAGCGGCCACAACCACCATCTGATCCGTCGGTGTCCACAAAAGCCTGATGAGGTCAACCACCGACTCTAGCCAAACCTCTACTGTCTGGGGGTCTAGCCCACCATAGAACCTCATCGGTCCCTGGTGCTATAACTCGCAAAGTGTGCTCAGCCTGCGCACGTCCTTAGCCTACTCTGTTGGGGTTGTCTGCTACTCAACAGGTAGGGGTGATGCTACCCACCTACCTGGAGAAAGTGGCTTGCAATATGATTATTGAACTGAGGCCTCGTCGCTCACGGGATCATCGTCATGAACCGTAGATAGTTTCCTGGATGGCTATCGTTGCAGAGACATCCTGAGTGATATCAAGGAGTACTGCGGTTGGATGAGAATATATATATATCAACGAGGGTGGGGAGCTGACTCAATAAAGACAACCAAAGACTCAATCCTACTGGATTCATGTTCCAAAGTTCCCTGCAATAGAAGTCTCAGCATGACGAGTTGATAAGCGGGTTATCAGGGTCCTAGTGAATGGATACGTCGGTTTCCCGTACCATCACTAGACTCCCTGGCCTGAGAGCCGATCTCGAGACACGTCGACACTATTGCCCTAAAACCAACCAAGAACTTTTCAGGGAAACGCACGAACTACATCCCAAGGGTCAAACCACCTTTGATACCACTTTTTCGCAACCCGACCCGTACCGGGGCTCGAGCCGCAACTACCTCAAGCCTGCCTCCATAGGCCAGGGGCTGGCAACTAGCGCCGAAGGCACAACAAACTAGGGGAGGCCTTTGCCTACGAATCTATACACACACACACAGCCACCTCAATACAAAAGTGCAGAGAGAGAAAAAAAGAAAACAAGGTACAAAACTGCTATAAAAAGGGAAACCCAACATATATGCATCGACATCTAACCAGTACAAGAAAACTGCTGAAAAAAAGGGGCAAAACATGTACCCAACCCAAAAAGGTGCCACAACCCGGCAACAGGTAAAATGAAAGAAAAACAGCTAGGAGAGTCTCATTCCTAAATCCCAAGCTACGACCACTGCATGTGGTTCAAGCATCCTGGATCCTCCACGCTCCTCTGTAGTCTCGATCGACCTATTCGTCGTCGGCAAGGGCAAACCAAGTGCGGGCATATCCCAAGCAGGGGTGAGTATAAAGATACTCAGTAGGGTACCCCGAAAGCTCGAGGGAGCAACATAGGCAGTACTAAAACATTGTGCAGTAGACAGAACAAAGAATAGAGCACAAGTATAGCAGAGAGAGTGTAGCCCAACCCGCCATGAGTAAGTAAGTGACTAAACCCAAGAGGTGGGAACAAAAGTAGGGTGTAAATGTATATTCTCAACAAGAAACCCAAACGATGGTGTAAGGGGGTCTCTATCTCTAAGATCAACCAAGGATAAGTCTCCAATAGTTCTAAGGATATCCATCTGCAAATCCCAACACCTCGTCACGTCTGCCTAGGAAGCCCAAGTCAGAGGGTCCCCAAATCAATGCACTTCGATACTATCCGCTTTGGGTGGGACTGACTTTCCCACAAGGTTTTAGGTCACGTCACAAGGATGCGTCTTAGTGGGGAAAGCTCCCCTTATCCTTGTGGATCCTTATGCAATGTCAAAGCTGTCACAACACTAACCCGTACAACCAAGGGTCCTACTCCAGTAGTCACGGAGGAAAGCCACAGACTAGCCTAGTGGAAAGGACTGAGTCTGAAAATCCAATGGGTGACCCACTACCCAGCCCTACTGGAGGGTAAAACATAATATATCATCGGGTGACCCCCTGCCCTGTCTCTATTGGAGGGTAAACCCTAAAATAAGTCAATGGGTGACCTCGCTTCCCAACCCTGCTAGAGGGTAATCCGGAACAGTCGATAGGCGACCCACTGCCCAGCCCTGCTGGAGGGTAAATCTGGAACAGTCGACAGGCGACCCACTGCCCAGCCCTACTGGAGGGTAAACCTGGAACAGTCGATAGGTGACCCACTGCCAAGCCCTGCTAGAGGGTAAATTCGGAACAGTCGAAAGGTGACCCACTACCCAGCCTGTGCTGGAGGGTAAACCCTTAGTAGTCAATAGGCGACCCACTGCCCAGTCTCTAGTGGAGGGTAAACTTGGATAGTCGATGGGTGACCCACTGCCGAGCCTTGCTAGAGGGTAAATCTGGAACCTTCGACAGGTGACCCACTTCCCAACCCTGCTGGACGGTAAACCTGGAACAGTCGACAGGCGACCCACTACCCAGCCCTGCTGGAAGGTAAATCCGGAACAGTCGACAGGTGACCCACTGCCTAGCCTGGGCCGGAGGGTAAACCCTAAGTATTCAACATGAGACCCACTGCCCAGTCTCTCCTGGAGGGTAAACCTTAATAAGTCATCGGGCGACCCACTGCCCAGCCCTGCTGGACGGTAAACCCAGAATAGTCCGATAACTCTGCGTTGCAACTGACATCACCAGGTGTCATCAATAACGCCACCGTGTGTTAGTTCAGAGTGCGTCAAGTGACCTCCATCCAACATCCTTTCATGTTTCCACATTTAATAAGATCTCAATCGAGGCTCCACATGTCCAAACGGATTGCACCGTTGCAACCCTCGCAGAAAAAATGTGAGATAGACTATTTACTTTCCTGTAACGGACAACCGGTGAACATAGTACTATTCACCGTAGCCGTCCCATGTGGGGCCCACACCACGATCCCGGGAAAGGTCGGGCGAACTGCACCAACATGATGTTCGCAGAAAAACACACCAAATCGGCTATTCATACACCCTGATCGGACGCCGGGTGAAAAGGCGGCGGTACGCTACACACAACTTAAAAGACGATCTGTGGGGCCCACGCCTCAACTCCAATTAGGCGGGCAGAATGCACTGTTGAAATCCCCTCAGAAAAACATGCAGAATGTAGTGCTCAAACACCCCAAACAGATGTCGGGTGAAAATATGGAGTTTCACTATAAAACATGAAACTCGGGCCCTATGAGGGCCGCACCCTATCTCTGGCCCGAATACTGAAAGGGGCATCTCAAAAAGTCTGCACGAGGACTAGGACCACACTGTCACTGACAGCCCGTCAATCGGACATCCCAAACAAGAGTTAGGTCTGACGTAAGAATAATTAATTAATTAATTATCCGCATTAAACATTTCGTGCCTCTGTGCAACGAAACCTCACAGAAAAGGTTCCCAACCAACTTCGTAAGGTCCGTCTCAACTCCAGGCCCATAGCGCCTCCGACGGCACGTCAAACGGACGTCCGGTTTGCGAATACGTCTGCTGAAAACATTAATAATAATTTAATATTATTAAGTTAAATCGCTCGGGCCACCCGCCTTCGGGCGCATAACTGAATAACCCCAAAACATGATTTAAAAGAACCTACCCATCAACACGGTCTCACAGCCGTAGACTGCGCGTCAATCGGACGTGTCATTTAAGAGTTACGGCCCCCCGAATGCAAGGGGGCCTAATCGGGCCGGTCCACCCCGGTTGGCCCGGTCCGAGCCACCGGCCCGCGGCCCAGCCGCGGGTCCGGGCCTCCTCAACCGACCAGCCAAAAGGCCGGTCTCCATCGCAACGCCTGACCCACATGAGGCGGGTCCTTTCCTCCTCCAAAACAGACCGGCCGAAGCCGGTCTTCGTTGACCCCAGGAGGACCCGCGCGGCGCAGTTCCTTCCTCCTCCGCACGCCCGAGGCCAGGAGCTCAACTCCTCCTCCGATGAACGCGACTGGTGCCCTCGCCCTCGCCCGCAGCGCCCAGCTACGACACCGCCACGCCTCACCATGGCCCGCACCTCCTGGACCCACGCACGCCTGACGCCCCTTGCTCACTCCCCGGATGGCCTCGGCTCCTCCTGAGCCCGCTGCAACTCACCGCTTCAACGCCGCCCAGCCTCCTTACTCCGCCGCCTAGACCACCCTCAGCCGCACTCATCTCAGGCACCCCTCGGCTCCACCTCTTTCCAACCTCCGGTCGCTCGACACCTCACACTGCTGGCCCCGTTGCTCCGACAACGCGCTCCGAACCCCCCGACCGCACTGCCCAGCTCCTCCCGGAGCTACTCCGGCCATGCCAGAGACACCCAACACCGGTGACTATTCCCGAACCCCCGACCGCACTACTGTCTGGTGCCCGAACCTCCTCTGCGCCACCACGAGCTCCGGCCACCACCCTTGCCAGAGTCGGGACTTCCGACGGCCACCACCACCTCTCCGTTGGCCCAAAAACGAAACCGAACGTGGTTTCGAGATCCTCTAGGTGAGACCTTCACAACGCCTTCCCCCGATCAACGATCTGACCAGAATTTGACACGTATGGAATTCGGACGAAGAACGCCAATAAAGGAAAATAAAATTGGGCTCGGGCGTTCTCCGTGTTCGTTTGGCCGAAGCCCCAATTCTAAAAAAATAAAATTGAGAATTTAAAAGACAAAATTTACAGAGGAGCGGAAATATAACTGAAACCCTACCTCGATCCGGCCGTTCGATGTTGTCGACGTGCCCGCTCGGTCTTGTTTCGATCCGCCGGAGTCCGCTCCTCAATCTGGTGAAGAACAGTGAAGAATGCTGAAGAACGGTGAAGAATACTTGAGAGAGAGAGAGAGATAAAATGACATGGGTTCTCCCTCATAGTGAATTTATAGGAATTCACTGAAACTCTCCCAACGGGCGCGGGTTCCGAAACTCCCGCGATCTCCCATTTTATACCACACCTAGGTAAAGAGGCCCATTTCAAACTCAACGGAAGTCTCAGATTTCCATTCTGAGGCTTCATTCAAAAGTTATTTAAAAAGTAACACTAGTGATAGAAATCTCTAAGTGGTCATTTCGAAATAACGATTTTTACCCCTGGGTGACGTCTCTCACTACAGGCCCACACCCACAACTTTTACACCCCTCCAAGGGTAAACGGCACGCTCCGAACTCAACGGTACCCTCAGATTTCCCATCCGAGTGATCTTTTAGGAGTTATTCAAGTTTGAGCTACTGAATGAATAATTATAATTTAATTTATCCATTTAACAGTCCGCCAACGAGCGTGGGGTCCGAACGTCCCGCGCTGACTTTTTTTACATCGCGCCTAGAGTAAACATCACGTTCCAGACCCAACCATGGTATCAGATTTCCAATCCGATGAACCTTTAAGGGATAACTTGTTCCCACCTCATGCATAGTATAAAAATACTTAATAATATTATAAAATTAATTCCAGGCTCACCAGGCCTCAGAATTGCACGTTGTCTGAACGCCCAGCTCTAGAATGACATCAAGGAATTTCCCAAAGTCTCAGAGTCCCAAAACCTGGGTTCTTACATCTAGGGGTTAAGACAAGAATAAAAAATGAAAAACTGTATTTCTATACATGTTTCACGATTTGTGCATGGTTAGTGCAAACCATGAGAGGGGAAGGCAAAATCGTGCAGGCTTAGACAGTGGAATTCCACATTGTTAGTAATAGTGTTTTTCAAACTGTGTGGAGCTCCCCAAGTAACCATGTGACTTCACCCCTCTTGTATAGTGTCTATCAAACATTTGTGTAGGGTTTTGAAATCCATGAGGACAAATAATGCACTCCATTAAATGTTGGAAAATTATAGTTTTCCCATCTCATGATTTTTAATTTTCCAACTAAGTTTTCATCCCATTTATTCTCTTATATCCTGAGTGATGAACTCAATGACCCAAATATTTCAAAGGGTGGATATCCCTCAATTGTATTCTATTTGGAGTGACGTTGGTTTCGGATCAAAGATCTGGGTAAGTCTAACCCTCCTTTTTCTTCTCTTTTCTAGATAAGGGTTTATGGTTTCACTCTTCTCCATATGAATGCCTAAAATCATTTTTTAGTGGAGCATAGTTTTGGGATTCAAGGGGTGTTTAAATTTAGATCTAAGGCTAACATTAAGCATGTGTTTGACTTCAGATTCAAGGTAGGTGGTGTATAAGTTATATCACCTAGTCTTGATATAGATTTTTTGTTTCATGTTTGTATGTTTGTGTTCCTCTTGTTCTTCATTCAGTGCCTTTAGTAACACATGGTAAAATGGTTGTCTAAACAAGGATTTGAACCCCTCAAAATCCCCATGGTATATTTTGAGGATGAAGTGACCAATTTTGGTCCACCCAAGGGGTGTTCCATCATTCCCGAATAAGGAACATGTAATATTAATCATTGTTTTGACTGGAAATTAAGTATATCCCATAATAAAACTGTTAATGTGTTGGTTTGGGATTAAAATGGGGCTGGGTAGTACTTCTAGACATTTATAATGACACAAGGGATTGTTTGACATAATGTGAAATAGGATTAAATGGATTATTATAAATGTGAAAAATGGCATGCAAACTCTTAATGGAAATGTATAATGGAATAAGGAATATAAATTGTCGAATATGATTAATGGGATAATGTATGGAAATTTTTTATTATTATTAATTGGTTAAGACATGGGGAAGTGTAATGGGTTAAATGGAATATGTTTAGTGAATGATAATGTTAAAATTGGTTAAGTCATAAGGATGATTTATGTATTGAATTGAAATTTTAAATGTAAATGTTATGATTATTAATTTTGATTTCATTTTGATATGGTATATGTGGTGAATGAACAAATAAGAATGTGCACATGGAATGGTTGTTGGATAACAAATTAAAGCTCCACCCTCAGGTCGAGTTGGAATGACGCTCTAACCCCACCCAAAAATGCAATGGTTAAGGAGTAAAATCGAGGCTCTATTCCCCTAATGATTTCATTTAATGATATTTCTCGGACTGAGGCTCCAGGGTATGTGTGATTTGTTGTCATGAAATTATTATCCCTATTCATATATGAAACTTGACTTATACCCTTATGCATGGTGGTTTCCATCTTAGTCTGTTGTGTAAATGATGTAAAGGACTAACCCCTGAAACATGTAATGAAATTAATTCATTAATAAAGATGGTGTAACTGATGAAAACGGTAATAACAATTGAAATGGTCAAAGTGATAAAAGTGAGCTACTGTCACCCATGATATATATTTTTTACCTTTCCATTTAATTGATACTTGAATGCACTATCTATTTAGACTATTTATTTTGAAATCACTTTTGATGGTGGATTACTGAGTTTTACTCCAACCTTAATCATTTTTCCATTGGGTACATGATCATATTTTATGGTTCTAGATTTGGATAAAGGAAAGTACTCGGTGCTAGGGAATTGAGTCGATCTTGGGATGCTCATGGAGGAGGATCTGGCCCTGGAGTCAGGTTCCATTTTTTTGGAGGTTTCATTAGAACTTATTTTATATTCTTCTTCACATATGTTATTTTATTTCATGACATGGAATATTTACGATTTGGTTGTGGTTTGTAACTAGTTTTGGGAATTGTTTGGGTATGCATGGTTCTTGGTTATTGTTTATTTTTTCCTCTATTTGTATTTTCAGTTATTGTAAATTACTCTGGTAAAGAGGATATAGTCCTTCCACATTACTAAATAGAGCCTCGCTACAAGTTTACAACCTATGGAATATAGGGAGGCTCATTTAAGGTTAAGATGTGACTCAGTTCAGAACACCAGTTTAGTGGATTACAGTTCAGGGATGTTACAAAGTGGTATCACAACAAGTTTTTCCTATAGACTTAATTTTGGTATGGTATATAGGAAATTAGGATGTGTCCGATCTTGTCAATGAGCTCATGAATTTGAGTAGATAACCCCTTTATAAGGAAAAAACAATGTTCTTGGGTTGGAATAGTTATTTTTTATGCATGTTGTTATAATTGGTTGATATTTCACCATTGGGTGATGCACTTATTGTGTAATGTGACCATTTTATGATATTTTTATTGTAGGCAAAATGGAATAAGTTTGTGCATTCATTCATTATTTTAGGAGCCTAGGGTTATAGATGTCATGCATCTTAATATACACTCACATAGGATGGGTGTGTGGGGAATGAAGAGTAGAATTTTTTTCACTTCCTTGAAAATTTAATGAAAATGGTGTCTAATAAGTATGATACAAATGGTTAAATAAAAGGAAATTTCAAGAGGGTTTAAAGAATTGTGTTTAAGGAAAGATGAAAATCAGTTATATTAACAATCATAACATTTTATGAAATAGGAAATGTGCCTAAGAGGATATGATTTAACTAGGTGTGTAAAGAAATACTTATGACTATATAATTTGGTTTAACCATGTTCACCATGACTTATATTAAATATGGATGAGGTTAGTTTTACATACTTAATGGTTTCACTTGGGATAGTTTGTGCGGGATGGGTTGATTATGTCCAATGGGAAAGTCATATTTTGCGTAAACAGTTAAATACTTATGTTATGTTTTCTGTGATGTGTGCTTAGAAGTGGAGCAAGAAAACCTAGAGATTTAGTGTAACAGAGGAGGAAAATAGTTCTATAAGAAATTTTCTCATTTCATGAAGATGATGGAATGGGAACTAGGGTGGGTTGTGCTGAGTATGTTCGAGATGAATGGGGAATTTCAACTCTAACACCCTCCCAAGTTTACTGGAGAAGGAGGACCTGAGGCTACAAAATTCTGGATAGAGTCTATTAAAACAATTTTTTATCACTTGTAGACTCCTACAGAGAAGAGACTAAAGTTATAAACATACATATTGTGAGCATAGGCGAATAGATAGTGGGATGTTCTGGTTCATACCCAGCAAGATAATATTATGGTTTAGAATGATTTTCAGGATATTTTTCAGGAACATTTCTATCCTGAAACCTTGAGGCGGGAAAATGATGTGAAATTTATGCGTTTGACACAAGGTTCTATGATGGTAATGGAATATGCTGTCAGTTTCACTGACTTACAACATTTTTTTTCATCTTTGGTTGGGGATGAGGCGGCCACTGTGAGGCATTTCTAAGATGGACTTGGTTATGAGATAATGTCTCAGGTGAATATATTTCTCTTCAAGAGGTTCATCTAAGTGATGGATCAAGCTCTTATATCAGAAAAAAAAAACCTCAATGAGGTTTCTAGGAGAAAAAATGTAGTTCATGCGGGGAGAACTAGTGGTGTGACTTCTGATTATACGAAGTGTCACATCGAGAGTTTTCACCTAGGAAGTGGTGGATAGGGATTTCATAAGAATTATCTAGTCTCTCGGGTTAGTTACCAATTTTTCTATTATCAGTGTGGACGGTCGGTACATGTTCGTAGTTAGTGTTACTGAACACTAGTTGAGTTATGATCATGTGGAAGGTTGGGGAGGTTCTGTAGAAACCGATAGAAGTTCTGAAATTATGGAGGATCGATACTAGTGAAGAGTACATGTAGGGGTCTATTACCCCATATCAAGAAGGTAGCTAGAGCTCGATCAACCAAATTAGAAGAGGTGGTAGATGTGGTATTCTGGGGCGAGATCACCCATATCAATAGAATAGTGCAGTATTCTGAACTCCGACCAGGGCCCAGGGTAGAGGGGAAAGTTAGATTCATGTATTTAAGTCTGCACCTATGGGTGGTGAGGCTGAGTCATAGATGGTTTGAGGTATGATAATTGTAGCTTCCATGCTTTTTTGTTCTTTATTTGACCTAGGTTCTTCACATTATTTTATATCTTCTCTGTACATAGTTTTGTTAGGCCTAGGGATGGAACTAATGTGTGGGGTTATATCAATTAATACATTGTTAGGGGTGCGGGGAAAGAATATTAGGAAATGTAAGGGTTTTTCCCTTGAGGTTGGTGGGTGCCATTTTCTGTGGGATTTTTTTTATTCTAGAGATGTAAAGTTTTGTTCTAATTTTGGGCATGGATTTGTTGGTTTTGTACCATGACCATATTAACTGTTACCATCATAGGTTAATGTTCACATCTATTTAAGGACATTAATTTTCCCTCATGGTGAATGGGATGTTAGGTAAATTCATAAAGGCCATGTCTGTCATCATATGGGTGAACATACAGCCTAAGTGTCTTATAATATGCTTGATTATGGGGGAGTAGAAGCACTTGTTTTTTCTTATGTGGTGAATCAATTTTAGGATGTGTTTCCAAATTACTTCTTAGGGATTCCCCCTATGAGTGATGTTGAGTTCACAATAGATTTGATTATGGGAGAAGAACTAGTTTGGATTGTTCCATATAGAATGGAACCAGCAGAACTCCGGGATCTTAAGACTCAGTTGGGGGAATTTGAGAATAAAGGGTTTATTTATTCGAGTATGACACCTTGGGGATCTCTGGTGTAATTTTCCAAAAATGATGACGGGTCCTTGAGATTGGGTGTTGATTACAGTAAGATGGATCAGATGTTAGTTAAGAATATATATTCTCTTCCGAGAATAGGTGATCTATTTGACTAGCTAAGAGGCGATTCAACGATTTATAAGATTGATTAGAGATTGGGATATCACCATCTGAGGGTGAGATCTTTAGATACACTATAGGCTGCCTTCAAGTGTAGGTATGGACTATATGAGTTTGTTATAATGTTGTTCGATTTTACCAATTAACTAAAGATTCTTGTGGATCTAATGAAAATAATTATTCACCCTTACAAAGATCAGTTTGTGGTTGTCTTCATTGATGACATCTTGGTGTACTCTATGCCTCATGAAGGTCATGCCAAATATCATGACATCATCCTGAGTACACTAAGATAGCGTAGGATCTATGAAAATATATCCAAATTTAAATTCTAGATTGATAAAGTGCATTTCTTGGGTCACATTATCTCTGAGGAAGGCATATCAGTGGTCCCAAAGAAAGTGCAGACCATGGTATCTTGGTAATGACCCATGAATGTTTCTGAAGTCTGAAGTTTTCTAGGATTGTTTGGTTATTAACGGAGGTTCATCGAGTATTTCTCATGTTTTTTGGCACCACTTTAGGATTTATCCAAGACGGGTATCTAGTTCAAGTGGTCTGTGGCATGTGATAATTCTTTCCAAGAGTTGTAGAAGCAGTTGAAAACGACATTGATTCTAATTTTACCTTAGCTAGGTAAAGTGTATACATGGTTTTGTGATGAATTTGGTTTTGGGATTGGGGTAGTGTTGATGTTGGATTATCGGGTCATTGCATTTGGTTCATGATATTTGTGGCCTCATGAATGAAATATACACACCCATGATCTTGAACTAGAAACAGTTGTTTATGCCTTGAAGTGTTGGTGACACTACTTGTTGGGAGAGAGGTTTATCCTATATATTGATCATAAGAGTCTTAATTAAACATTATCACAACATGATTTGAATATTTGTTAGAAAACATGGGTTGAATACATGAAGTCATTATACTTTGATATGGTTTACATTCTAGTAAAGGGAAAGAGTTTTATTGATTCCCTGATCCAGAAAACTCAATGTCCGAAAGTCCAAGAATCCAACTCTGAGTAGAAGATGATGGAATTGTTCACTAAGATACATTTTGAGGTGAAGGATGTACAAGGGTTGATGAACCTTGCATCCTTGGTAGTTTATTCTATGATTATGAACTAGATCAAAGAGATGCAACATGAGGATTCAGATTTTTTGGATTTGAGGGAAAGTCTTAATGGAATGGAGTTACCTTTTAGTTGGGTTGTTGATGATGATGATGTTTTTTATGTTCATGGTTGTGTTTTTGTACCAGCATTTATGCGAGAGGAGTTGATTCATGATATTCATGCATTGATGTGGGAAGTGCATCCTGGTTTCACCAAAATGTATCATGATATTTGGAGGCAGTATTGGTGCCCAAGAATGAAGAAAGAGGTTGTAGGTTTCATGGCATGATTCCTTACCTATCAACAAGTGAAGGCTGAGCATCAGTGGCTGAGTAGTTTGTTGCAGCCATTTCCCATTCCGAAATGGATGCGGGATGATGCTATGATGGATTGTTTATTGGTACTTCCAATAATTCCTCATAAGAATGATGTGATTTGGGTTGTTGTGAATCAGTTGAAAAAGGTGGATCATTTCATTCCAATTTGAGAGACCATCATAGTGTAGTAGCTGGGTCAGTTATATGGTTGGTAAATCATGCAGTTTCATGGGTACTACATCCCATAGTGTCAGATAGTGATTCATGTTTAACATCAGACTTTTAATATATATTTTAGAAGGAACTTGGTAATGAGGTGTTTTTTGTACCACCTTCCACCCGTAGATGGACGGGTAGTCAAAATGTACAATTTAGGTACTAGAGGACATGTTGAGAGCTTATGTTCTGGATTTTGGTGGATCATGAGGAAAATATATTTCTTTTTGAGTTAACCTACAACAACAGTTTCTAGGATACTATTTAGATGGAAATTTAGAAGTAAATCTATGGTATACTATGTCGATATTTGTTGTGTTGTATGGAAGCTTGGGAATCGGAATTATTATGGATGAGTCTTGTAAAATAGATGTCGAAACAGATTCAGTTTATCCATAAATGTATAGAAAAATATTAGAATAGGAAGAATTAGTATTTGGATAGGTGTCATAAACCTCTTGAGTTTTTGGGGTTGATTGGGTGGTTCTTCAAGTGTTTCTATGGTTGGTTCACTGCCATATTTGGAAACAGGGCAAGTTAGCACCCAAGTATGTGGAGCTGTTTGAGATTGTGGAGAGGACCAAATTGGTGGTGTGCCAATTGGATATTTCAAAGTGTTATAGTGGTATTCATGATATTTTTCTTATTTCATAGCTTTATAAGTATCACCCTGACCCATCTCATGTGACTAACATTGAGGATTTGGATCTTTAGATATATTCATCCTTTGAGGAGAATCCATTTTGTCTAGTGCATCGTACTGAGAAATTCTGGTGGGGAAAGGTTGTGTCCTTGGTTAGAATTTTATAGTTGTATGGTAATGATCAGGAAGATACTTGAGACATATTTGGATATCTGAGATCAATGACCCAATCTATTTTCTTCAGAAGCTTGGTAATTCATAGGAGAGTGGCTTGAGGGGTAGCTGTTTTATGGTGGGGCGGTTACAAGATCATGGTTTTTGTTGAGGTATGTTTTAGTTAGGTTTTGGTTTGAGACTCTTATTTTTGTTAAATAGATGTTTCTTATGTTCAAGAGTAGGTTCATATATGTTTTGGGGGTTTGTGACATGAATGAAAAAGAAACAAAGTGTCTCTTTATAAATGTTGCAAATTTCGTGCAAGGTTAGTGAAAACCATGTGAGGCGAAGGTCAAACCGCATGGGCATGGATAGTGGTGTTCTGCATGGTTGGAACACATTTTTTAAAACCGTTCATATCTCCCTAGGTAATCATGTGTCCACACCCTTATTGGGTAGTGGATATCACATAGTTTTCACACCATTTGGAAAACTATTTGGACAAACAGTGGGCCCCATTAAACATTGGAAAATTATAGTTTTTTCATCTCGGTATTTTTAGGTTTCCACCAAATTTTTCCTCCCATTTATTCTCCTCTAGTACTAGTGAATAAATAAAATCCCTAATTCTTCCCAATTCTATATCTCCCTTGATTCTATGATGTTTGGATTTTCATTTGTTATAGATTGAATCTCCAAGTAATTCTAATCTCCATCTTGCTTCTCTTTTCAAGATTAGGGTGTGCAGTTTCACTCTTCTCCATAAGAAGCTCTAAAACCCTTTTTTTAATAGATATTAGGTTGGGGATTCACAAGGTGTTTAAATCTAGATCTAATTCTATTATTAAGCATGTTTTATCTTCATATTTAAGGTAGGTTTTCTACAAGTTATATCCCACAGTCTTGATGTTGATTGGTGGATACATGTTGGTGCATTTTTCTTCTTGTTGTTGTGATTTGGATTCCTTTAGTAACACTGTGTAAAATGATTGTCTAAAAGAGTATTTTAACACCATCATTATCCCCATCAGATAGATTTAGGATGAAATTATCGATTTAGTGCCACCCATGGGGTGCATCGACAATTACAAACATTGAACTTATAATGTTAACCATATTTTTGACTTGAAATTAACTGCAGCCCATAAGGAAACTTTTAATATGTTTGTTTGAGATTAAAAGGGGATTCTATAGTACATCTAGAATTTGATAATGGCATAAGGTATTTTCTGGAATAATGTGAAAAAGTATTAAATTGATTATTGTGAATGTGAAAAATGGCCCATAAACTTATAATGGAAATATGTTAATTGAATAAAGAGTATGAATTATTGAATATTATTAATGGGATAATGTATGGAAGTTGTTGATTATTCTTAATGGGTTAAGGCATGGGAATGGGTAATGGGTTAAATGGACTATTCTATGATAATGATAATGTGTAAATGGGTTAAGGCATCAGGATTATTTATGTGTTGAAGTGAAAAGTGAAATTTGAATGTTATGATTATTGATTATAATTGTATTTTGATATGGTATATGTGGTAAATTAATAAATAAGCACCCGCATATGGCTTGGTGGGGGGATAAAGGACTGGGGCTCCTCCCTTGGGTCAGGTTGGACTGATTCTCTAACCCCACCTTGGAATGCATAGGTTAGGGATTAAAATTGATGTTTTATGCTCTTAAAGGTTTCATTTGATGATATTTTATAGACTAAGAATCCATGATAAGTGTAATATGTTGTTATGAAATGATTATACCTAGTGAGACAGGGAACTAGAATTATACCCTTATGTATAATGGTTGTTGGCTTAGGTCATTGTTTAAATGATGTAAAGGAGTAAAACATAAAACATATAATGAAATGAGTTTAGTAATAAATATGGTGTAAGTGATGGAAATGGTAATAACATTGGAAATGGTTAAAGTGAGCAATGTTTGCTAGTGTCACCTATGTTTGTTTTTTTACCTTATTATTTACTTTATACTTTCATGCACTATTTGTTTAGGATGGATATTTTGTAGAAATGGTTGGTGGTGGTGTACTGAGTTTTACTCACACCCTACTTAGGCCACCATTGGGTGCCCGAGAAGATTTCATGGTTGCAGGTTCAGATAAGGGAATGAGCTTGATGATAGGGAATGGAGTCGGGCTTGCGATGTCCAAGGAGGATGATATGGGCTTGGAATTAAGATCTAATTTGGGTTATTTTTTTAGTACTTATTTTGGGTTCTTCTTCGTAATTAGTATTATTTTGTATGACATGGCATATTTATAGTTTGGTTGAGGTCTGTAACCAGTTTTGGGAAATGGTTGTGTATGCATGGTTCTTGGTTACTATTTATTATTTATTTTATTTATATTGTGAGTTGATGTGTCTTACTCTGGTAAAGAGGTTATAGTATCCCAACCAGAATAATTAGACCCTCACTACTAGTCGGCAACCTCTGGAATATAGGGAGTTATACTTTATATTAAGTTGGGACTCAGCTTGGAGCATCGGTTTGTTGGATTCTGGGTCAGGGACGTTACACTAGATGCTTGATTTAACTAATAAATAGATCTTTGTAACTTTCATACCTTACAAGCATATTTTTGATTCACAAATCCTTCTAGTTGTGTCATATATAAATATTTTATAAGGTTCCAATTAAATAAATCTATCATTACATATATCTTTAAAATTTGATGGTCATGAAAATTTATTATGGAAAATAAAATACTAATGCATTTAATTATAAAAATTGGGGAAAATGTTACACCATAGTAAATTTATTGACATTGTTTTAACCCTTTACCAAATAGACATGCTTTTCAAGTTCTAAATTTTGATTCCAGGTCTATTTTCTTCTTGAATAACCATTTTCAAAAAAAACAACTTTAGATCTATTGGTGGATAGACCAGAACCTAGACGTGGATTCGATACATGGAATCCATCCTTTAATTCATAAATTTTTCGATGTGGTATGTTCTTAGCTATCAGAATATTCATTATATAAATGATGATCATTATTTTCAATAAAAATGATTCATCATCCTCTGTTACCGGAAAACCATATCTCTGTGGTTTTATGACCTCTGTGGAGGTCTTAAATAGCCTTGGTGTCTCACAAATAACCTTTTCTATAGGGAAAATTGGAACTTGTTCCTATTACAACTATTTTGTATCTTGAGTAACAACTTCATAGAATTCAACCTTTCTCCCACTGTCTTTTTTATATATGTGAACCCTCTCAAGGAATTTGGACTATCTTAACACTATTAACTTCTTATATAAGGTTTTTTATAGGTAATATCCCATTATTTCATTATGTAATCCTATAAGCTTTTGGGTTCTATTTTGTTTCCAAAAGTGGCCTTAATCAATGCCTCACAACCCCCATACACGAGTTTATAACAACACGAGTTTCTTTCGACTCTATAACTTGAAAGGAATATTTTTTTCTTTAGTTAGCACACAGTTTATCATATACACCATATAATGTATTTTATATCCCCAAAATGATATTATAAGTCCTGAATGAATCATTTTCAACCACACTATGCTAAGAAAGTTGTATTTCATCCTTTCACTAACACTATTCCACTATGGTGTATAAGGAAGAGTGAGTTGATATTGAATCAAAAGATAATGTAAATAGTCGATGAACTCTTAGTTAATATGTTCTATACCACTTTTAGATTAAATCATATTTATCTTATTACAAATAATATTATATTCTTAATTCTTATATTCCATAAATCTCTCAAAGTATTATAACTTATACCTCATCAATTGGACATAACCATATATAATCAATTTTTTAGTAAAATATAATTAATTAATTATACTCACATATAGTTTATACTATAAAAGTTCAACCCAAAATTGTAATTACCAATTCTAGAGGCTTCATGGACCTTCCAATATTTCCATCAAAAGTCAGTTTATCCATTCTCCCTTATAAACTTGAAGTACTTTTTTCAAGTGGTTTTAGTTCAAAAAAATTTAAAAATCCATATTAATAGCGGTTCGTCAAGTTCTTATTTACATAACTTTGTCGGTGATAACACAACTAGGTGAGGTATGAGACATGAAGTCCGGATTCTTTATTTATTGAAAATATTTTTTTATCATATTATAGAACATAAAATCCATTATTTATATTTTTTATTCCATATTAATCATTATCTCTATGAAATTATTATATTTTATTTACTAATTTTAATAGAGGTCTGTATGTATCTAATTTGGAAACATGTATAATGTTTTTAGTAACACTCAATATGTAATAATAGTTATTCAATACTATAATCATTCATGTTGGAAATGTGATGTGGTACTCTTCTAAAACAAAGCCAACCAGTCTTTCATCGTAGTAGCTCAATGATCTACCTCTCCACATGCAACGTTCCTAAATCTACTTGGATCCAATATTTGGATAAACATTTGATCAACACAAGAGAAATATAATACCTAAATCATAGATATTGAAGGGTTACACTTGATACAGAACACACCTAAATATTTCACATGCTTATTCATCCCAGTAGATTCATTCTTCCAGTGGGCCTACTTTCCACATGAAAAACATATTGAATCCCATTCCTTTACCTTCCTTAAGATCCTCTTATTCTTATAAGGATGGTTCTCAGGATCCTTATAATTGATGTGAGTCTTTGGTCCCTTTACCTTTCTCTTAATTTTATTCACTATAAGGACTCCACGTTTCTCATGTCTCATGTCCTTATCTAATTAGTGAATCAAGGCATAGAGTTCCAAGACAAATTTCTCTCTATTTCTAAATTTATAATTCACAATTAAACAAGAGAATAGTTGAGGTTTAGAGGATAACTTGATATATGGGTATAACTCAACAAGTATATTAAAACACAAAATGTCCAAGCACTCAATATATTCAATCATCTTGAATACAAGAGGCCCAGATATAGATCCCCCTCTATGATTTTCTGTAAAACGTTCCTTTGAGATCCCATATCTCTATTATATCACCTTCTCATGATAAATATCATTGAGGCGAGACATCATGTTTTAGGAATACATTTCCTCATTTATCTTCTGGGAAAAACTGTACATGGATGATATCATGAGGCATTGAATATCTAGTGTATCATCTAAGTATTTGAGGTAAAGATAGGGTTTGTCCTCACCAACAAATTTAGAATTAATTTTAGGAAGAGGGTACTCAAACACCCATAATTTCAACTCTTTTCTTAGTAATATGTGTATAAACCTATACCACTACTAGAAATTTATTCCAATAAGAATATTCTCTTTCTACAATATGGATCACAATGTTAAAGTCAAATTTTACTTTCTATACATTTTCTACAATAAATAAAAGTAGTTTTTAGTACTATATCTGGATTAAAAAATATGTGATGTCATACATTTACTTACCAGTACAATATTTTTATTAAATACATATAATCATCTTCATTTTATTTATAATATCTTGTCGTATGGATATTCTCGTTGTGAAGATCTATATTTCCTTCTCATAACTAGAACATGGGTCATCCAAGCTATTAGAAGGTATTTATGTAATCATATCTTACCAACATCATTATATTGTAATTCCTTGATCTGTATAGTGTAATCCCAAATACTAAAATCCTAGACTTAAATTTCCTCAACACGTGCCTCCAAGTTAAACCAAGTCCTACTGGGGAATTCAACCCTTTATTTAAACATGGATACATTAACCCAAAACTCATGTTCAAAACATATCATTAATTAAAATAATCATAACTTGGGCCACACAAGTACTCTGAACTATGGTTTCATTTTTACCCTCGTAATGGAAACATATATAGGCTTAATATTTATCTTTTTGGGATTTTTATCTTTATTCATAAATATTTCCATTTTATCCTTTTAAATACTTTCTATTATTATGTGTATTTTACATAAATTATTATCCATGTCTTCATAAAATAATTTTCACATAATGTAATTTATTTTAAATCCTTATTTCATGCTTGTTAGTTCATTTTATGTGATCATGATAAAGCACCCATAAATAATTAACCATAAATTTGATAGAAATAATGTAAATTAGTGTGGAATAATCATGATATTTTTAATGGATTTTTTATTGAGAAAATGATAAAAAAATTCCCTTGGACCTAGCGAAATAACTCTAATAACCTCAACATGTTTTGAGTTTTAGAATTCCACTTATACACATATGTATATCTTATGTTAGTCCCATATCGACCCAAAACCCAAACAATATCATCTCTCTGGGAAGCTCCATCATTTATATATTCTTTAATCACAAGAAGGTGAGTGGAATTAAGGGTATGTGGTTACATAAAATAAACTATAAACACATAGGACCTTACATAATAAGATAAGAGGATGAAACTAATTCCATAATTTTAATTAAATAATTATTATTACAAATCTCCATGTAATAATAATTAAATTAAAATAAGCTAGCACATACATATGTCGGTCTATCTCATTATCATCCATGCACAAAATGACTAAGCATTTAATAAAACAAGTTAGGATTTACTAATATTTATTCTTTATTAAGATAAATTACCATAATTAAAAAACTTAATTATCTAATTAATTCATTCATTCATTTGTCTTAATTTCCCATGTAAACTTCATTAGAAATAACCATTTTTTTAGTTATAAAAAATTTAAAATAAATTGATTTTATTTAAAATTAAATATGTATACAGTGTGTATAGAAAATGGAAAAAATTTGTACCTTTTTAGTAAGTTATATAGCATGTATTGAAGGTAACATGGTCAATTTCACTAAACTTCACATACACACCAAGTACAAATACTATACATGGAATGTATTAGCAGATAACATGGAAAAAATAATTAATTTTAACATTTATATATCACACATTTCATATAACATGTACACTAACTACACACCATATAGTATGGCTTAATTCTATAATTAATATTTCTCCATGTGTTTTTATTGACACAAAATAGTTGTAAATCCATGTGACTAACATCTGCTAGCACAAATTTCATGGTGTGTACACTGGATACATGATGCATAATCCTCTCTACAAAATCTCGTGCAACACACTGAGGAAAACATTGTGTATTTTTTGTGGGATAAAACATGTTACACAGTGTGAATTATATATACATATCATGTTATTACATCTAGACCTTGTTGAACGGTTTCATGTCCCTTATGTGTTGTGTAATAAATACACAATTTGTATTTAACCATGTTGTTTCCATGAATTTCAAAAGAAAAATATTTCATCTTACATGATGTATACACCAGATACATGTCATGCACCCTATCAAACCATGTGAATATCTGTGAGCTATCACATGTAATGTATTTACTACACATTATGTAACAATAGACACATGACATGCTGAATTTCTCACAACATGTCTTGTTGTGGTTAACAGAACTATATAGTGGGTACATTTCAATTACATATCAGGTATCCATGTTTTTTGTCGAGAGTATTTTACAACTCCAAATGGTATCTCTGATCATTCTTCTTTATTTGTTAATAATATATTCTTGAACCTATGAAGGTGATAAAATATGTAATATAGATTTTTATATTAGAGAATGAATTAATTTTAATTTAAAACTAACATAAAATTAATAAATTATCAAGAAAATTACGAATAATTATTAATTAATATGAGACCAATCTGATACCGCTTTAATGTTTTGGTTTATAGAAAAAGATGTCAAGCTCATTCCCAAAAATGGTTTTTCATCAAATTTTTCGATAAATACTCATAACAAGAATAAAGTTTCCTTCAATGAATTGAATATCAGATCATTCAAGTAAAATCTATAATTAATTTATATTGACAAAAAACTATATCACCTTTAATTATTTCTCTATTTATGATTTGATTGACTCTTCTTGTAATGGTATCATTGCGACAAAGGATCAAAGGGTAAAATCCATCTATAGGTGATCCATGCGTATTCCAAGAACCTCAAAATTTCATTGTAGAAATATAAGGGAGATAGAATATATGATTATATCACCCTTATCATTATTTTTTGTCACAAAAATAATTCCTTCATGGTTAATAGTATTTCTTCTTGTTATCTTAGTGGCTGGATAGGGAGGAGTAAGATTAGTGATCTCTATTATTGAGAGTGTTTTAGAGGAACTTCTCTCTAGGGTTGAGATAATTGTCTAGAGATAATTCATTTGGAAAAAAATATCTCTTTTGAATAACCGTAGAAAAGGATATAACCTGGTGTTTTTACAAAAAATGTTAGGAATTGATAATTGGTAATAGGCCATTAACCAATTTCTTATCCCTTACATAACCCTACCTCGATTATTATTATTATTATTATTATTATTATTATTTCTTGGACATGCATTGTAACAACCCATGTATGATTGATAATATATCAATTTCATGACTAATTAATATTAATGTATTAGATTTTATATATTTATAATTATTTATAATAATATTAAGTAATTTTCTAATTAAAAAAGAAAGAGTTTTATTATTACTAAATTTAGTTACATGTATTATATAGTTTTATATAAAGGTTTGACTTAAACATTTTATAATTATTATTATAAAAAATGAAATTAATTTTTTATATCTTCAAGTAAAATTTATCATATAGTGATTATATGGAAATTTTCTAATAAATTTGAATTTTGAGTGAATAGTTGAAAATACCAAATTTTTATGAAAATTGTCTTTTATATTTCATGCATTTAAAGAGTCATATTTTATTTTTTCTAAGTTTTAAAATTATATAAGTTACTTTTATTAAATAAAATCAAATTTATCTAATTTGAATTAATATTTTACTTTAATTTGGATTTAAAAAATATTATACTTGAAATATCATTTTTAAGAAAAATTGTTTTTCATCACATTTTATGAGTTTATTTATTAATATGTTCTTACAAATTATAAAAATTGAAATTGATAAAATATTTCCATATTACTTATCATAAATTTTAATTTTTTTAATTATTCTTAATTTAATTTTGGGTAACTAAAAATAGTATCTTTGTTAAAAAATTCAGATACCGTAGTATGAGTTAAAATGGATTAAAAGGGTTAAAACTAAAATGATATGGGTTAAAATGACATAAAAACTCTTATAAATACTATTTTCTGGTCATATTTAGACTACATATTTTATATTATTTGAATATGAGTCTTTTTCTATCCGTGTTTCATTAATAATATATTAATATATTTTAATCTTTGGAAATATTTTAACTGTATCCTCTCCCTCACTTATAAAAGGACACCCCATCTCATCTCTTATCCATATTTAAATAGCCTATTATTTCATACAATAATAACCCAAATACCTTTATATAATCTCTCAACACATCCTATATCTCTTGTGTTGATTATAATACCATATTAGGAAATCTTCAGGTATGAACCCAAGGAGGTTGTTCGAAGAAGAGGTATAGTTTTTGACCAAGAGATTTCCTTTTATTTCTTCGCCTAACTCTATAAAATATTCTTACATCATGATTAAATAATTACATCATTATATTAAATATAATATAATTTTATTATGTCTATTTAATGATCCTTTTTCATTTACTTAATCATATAATGAAAGATAAAAATATCATTCATCTGTACGCCCCGACCACCACCTCAAGAGACAATATATTACATTTTTCATCACTAACTCTTACGGATGGTCACAATAATTGATCCAAATGAAAAATTATGATATATATGATATAAATTTAATTATTTAATGGTTAATGAATATTATACTTCTTTCTTTATTGTCCAATTAAAAATAAATGCATCACTAATGTGTACATGGGGGCTACTGCCCCACGATTTGATATATTATTTTTCACCACTGCATATATATTGTTTATATATATGGATTTAAATAAATAATATGATATTTTTTATATAATTAAATTATTTTAAATATAAAATAATACTTTCCTTCTTTCCCCCATGTTTTTTGAAAAATGGAAATGTTATTCATGTGTATGTATAACCAACCACCTCCATGATTATAACATAATTTATTTTTCATAACCATCCTATATATTTTGTTATAAAATTATAATTAATATATTAAAATTTATAATTATAATAATAGAAAATATTATTTAGAGGATATAATCATTATAAATTTGACCAAAATCAACCAATAGAATTCATTTCGGAGTTATGAACCAGACATCATCAACAAATCTGAATTAAACATAATGAATTAAGTGATTATGTATTACATGGATAAAAGTGTAATAAATAAATAATAAACATGGAAAATTATATTAATAAAGAATATAATTAACATAATTTCATTATTAATGAATATAAATAACTTAAATGAAAAGATAGACTCTAGGTAAGGGACACATAACCATAAACCCGTATTTTGATTTCATGTGTTGTATGTTGATTGTCTGTGTGGGGTATGTGCGGGTGATATGTGTATATGATGTATGGTTCCCTCTTCTCCAAAAAGTTTCTTCTTTTAAAATTAAAAAAAATGGATCGTATGTAGTGGAACTTACCATCATCATAACCATTATTCTTTAAGAATAATACTATAATTTTTTTAATTGTTTTTCAAAATTAAATCATATTTCTCAAACATTTGGGAATTTTTTTATAAATAAATTTCAATGAAAAAGGTGTTTTATCAATATTTTTACATGAAGCCTGAAAGTGCTTATACATATGTGAAAAAAATGAAATTTTATGATTGAAATAAAATATTTTATGTGTTTTATGTAGGGTATGTCTGTCATACATTTTTTATGATGATGGGTGAGCCTGATATATCTCTTTAATTCATTGAATAATGATTACGAAATCATAATAATTAAGTTGTAATTAACTTAGTATTTTATTCCATTTTTAAGGGTTGTTATAATGGTTCTTGTAATGGTTCTATAAAGATGATGTCACAATGAACCTAGATGACTTTTCTAAAATTTTAAATAGATTTTTAAGTAAATGTTTATATCTTGTAATTTAATCTAATAATCATTGGTATTAAAATATTGAATATTCCCTTTACGGGTAAAAGTTATGTTTTTAAGAAATAACTTTTTTAGATTCTCATGTTTTTTATTAAAAACTCAAAAATATTATTTTACCTTTATGCTTTCATAAAAAGTTTTTTATGATAAAAATTATATTTTAAAACTGATTTCATGTAAATTATTATTATAGCTCAAAGTTTTTTAAAGAAAAACTCTCTTATATGATCTAATGGTTTTTCAAATGTACTGTCAAGTTTATTTTCGTATTTATATATGTCCCTTATGAAGATTTTTGTGGTCATCCATTTTTTCAAATCATTTTTAAATGTATGAAGGATTAGTAGTAATAATGATAAATTATTTTAGAAATTGTGAATATTTTTCATGAAAATAAAATATCTTTCATATTAAAAGTATTATGTTGGGAAAAAATTAACATTGAGTGGAATAATCCACTTAATAATTCATTTTTTTTATGTAAGAGTTATAACCCAATTATCTAAAACATTAAACTTGAAAAGAACATTGGGAATAGAAAAATGAATTCTTATTTAAAAATAAAATTATAGTTTGAGTAAGGATTATATCCATATAGTTTTTATCATAGTAAGTTTTCAAAAAAATAGAGGTTAGGAAAGTATAAGTATGTACTATTAATATATTCTAAATTATTATTCTAATAAAATAGATTTTAGGGATTACCATGTTTCTTAATTATGTTTAGAATATTTTTTTGAACAGGAAATCAGGAAATTGAAGTAGGAACCCACCAAGAGAACATTATCCATCCAAATAAGAAACCTAGAATGGTTGGAATTGGATTAGAGTGGTTTGTTTATGTTATGGATCTGTTTATGCAGAGTATAAATGGTGGTGGCATCCATGTGAGAGAGAAACCACATTCACCATAGAGGAACATGTTCAATGTAAATAATTTCATGAAACAACATCCTCTGGTATTCAGTGGATCTTTTGATGCTATGATAGTTGAATTATGGGTTAAATCCTTGGAGAAGATATATGAAGTCTTGGGTTGTTAGGGGAATCAAAATGTAACTCTGGTTATTTATCATTTTAAAGTTGAATCCAGTTAGTGGTGTTCAATTGTTAATAATTTCAAATAAAGATAATATTTTGATTCCTTATAATATGACAGATTTAATAATATTTTTATTTGAGAAATATAAAACTAAGGCTTGTCGACTTAGGTTGGAAAATATATTTAGGGAATTAAGGTAAAAGGAAGATGATTCAGTAGATGGGTATGAAAATAATCACAACCTTTTCTAGGTACACATCAAATTGTATCTAGGGTCTTGATAGTAAAATACTAGGTTTTTCTCAGGATTAATGCCAAGATAAGGGCATTGGATTCTAATGAATTTAAAAATTATGAAATTTCTTTTATAAATGATGAGAAGGTAAAAATGGAGTTTTATATAGTGAAAAATTCTTTTCATAAATAGATTTTAAATTTTAAAAGATGAATATTAAATACATAACATTATGATTCATTCTTGAATAATATATGTTTAGTATCTTTGGAAACATAAACCAATGGTTCATAAGTAAACTACATCATCTCTCACTAAGTTCTTCATAAACAAAATCCTTCTTCGACCTATTAAACAAAATACATTTCTTTATAACCTAGGTAATGGAAACATAATAAATAGTGAGATAAGATTATTAGTAAGCTTAAATAAGGTAGATATCAATGATAAATTAAACATAACATGAGTATAAGTGTATGATAACATTAAATTAACATTTAGAAACTATACCCTCTATATCAAAGATCATAATATTAAGTCATGAAATAAATCTGGGCATTTCATAAAAAATGAATAAAAGATTATCAAAGTACATGATCCATTTGAGAATAACATTTGAATAAGACAAAATTTTGTGACATACAAATAAGCATAAAAAATAATTTCCTTATTATAAAGTCTCACATTAAAGACTATCATAGTGAATTGGTTTCACTCCTTAAACTATCATATTAGAAAAAATTTACTCCCAATACCATCATAGTGTACATAGTCCCTTACTGAACCGGTTTCTCCCCTCATTCTTGTACTTATTATATCATGAGATGCCCATATTTTCCTAATGAATCGAAGATCTAAATAATTATCGGCCCACCCATGAAATTATTAAAACCATATATATGTGTGTCCCATAAGATCAAAAAACATTCATCATATCAAAACACCATTAAAATAAATGGGTTTCATAAACATTTCATCAATTTATCAAAGCATAACCCATAGAAAAAAATGTGTTTCATAAACATCTTTTCATCATAATCATAAAACATCCAAATAAATAATAAGGACGGTATCATTGGATCATATCCCCATTAAATCATAACTAACATCAAAGGATTTCATATTATATGAAAATTCATTTAAAATATCACCTTGATTATTTCATGAGGAAAATACCCTTTTCACTTGGAAATAACTTTTTTAAAATCTAAAAATTGCAAATTATTTTCATTGAAAATAAATTTAGAAGATTGTAAAGGATGCTTCAAATCATGGATCTCTCATGATGGTATAAAATTTCATTTATGTTGTGTATGATAAAAAAATATTCTTTTATCATTTTTAGTAAAAAAATCAAGAGTACCTCATTTTGGAAAATAAGAATAAGATTCATTTTTAAAAAAAATTAAAAAAACTAAAAAATGGGTAAAATGAATTTAAAAATAATATTAAAATAGTAAAAAATATTGAAAACATTTTAATAAAGCATGGAAATTGAAGAAAAATTATTCTTAACCAAAGTGATAAAAAAGGTAAATTATCCTTAAAAACATTATTTTAGTCTCTTGAGTTATTAACGGGAGGAAAATAGATAGAAAAAAATTCTATAAAACTAACCAAAATATAAAAAAATTTATGTTTATTGATAGGTGGACTATGAATTTTCAGCATTGTAAACATAATCATAAATAATCCTGTTAAACAATGAGATTGTAACATAAATCTCTTACATCAAGTTTGAATTGATTTGAAAGTTATCTAACCTCTTAAATAATAAATTTAAATTTATTATACTAATATAAAAAATCCTTAATATAAGTATAATAACATATATTATCTACTTATAAAATTTCAACACCCATTTATTAATTATTCTTTATTAAAATTGTTGTTTTTGGGTTTTAATTGTTTCTTTTTCATGATAATTTATATTTGGAAGTTCCAGTCCTTATACATTGATCATTCTTCCATAATCTCTATAATGTTAATAATAATATTAATATAATATATATTCATTATATATATATTTTGTTTCATCTATAAAGGATAAATATTGAAAAATGAATTACATTATTCATGGATATTGTAAGCGGTACGTACACATGAACATTTGATTCACTTTTCCATTGACAGAATGAATGAAAGATAAATATTAATTCACATTTATATAATAATTATTATATAATATATTTTCATTAAATATATCATTTTTAAAATCCATGTAAAGTATATTCGAAAAAATAATCACATCGCTTCGTGGAGGTGGTAGTCCACACGTATGCACGAGCAACGTTATCATTTTCTAATAGATTCAAAGATATGAAGCTAGAAATGACATAATAATTCCAAAAGAATAATTATATCTTCAATATAATATATAAAAAATTAAACCCGTCTAAATAAACATCCATGAAAGTTGGTGATGTAAAATCAATTTTATTGCTACGTGGAGGTGGTAGTCCACACATATGTACGAGTGATACTTTCACTTATGTAATAGTGGTGAATATTTGGGGTTACAGAATAATAATAACATATAAGTATATTTATAATACTAAATATATTATTTTATGATGAGTTTCATATATTTATTTGCAGTATAAGAAGAATGAAATTAAAAGAGATTGAGTAAGATGATTACCTCTCCAACGGTTGGCTACCCTTATATATTTTCTAAGGAACCCTTTGAATAGTTATTTAAGAAGAGAAAAGCTTCCAATACATGGATAGTAAATTTTATAAGATAATTTTTTATTATTTGGTTGAGATATAAGGTTAAAAGTGGTTAAAATAAGAGAAACTATGGGTGTCCATTTATAGGTGGGGGAGAGGACACGCTTGTAATTTCTCAAATGAATAAAATATATGAAAATCATACACAAGAAACATTATTCCAAATGAAAAAATGATAAATTTTTGGATATTATATGTTTTAAATAAGGTCATAAAATTTTATTTACAAAATATGAATTTGAAAATTTACCCTTATCAATTTTCTTAACCCCCTGGTAAACCCATTTTAACTTTAACCCTAGTGACAATTTTTTTCTATTTTTACTATTAATTATGAAAAAAATAAAAGAGGAATAATTATAACATTTTATATGAGGATTCAAAATATTTAATCTATTATATCAAATTAGATCTCTAAAATTTCCAAATATTACTTTTAAAATAAACTGGAAAAACATAATGAAAAAATATTTTCATGAATAAAATGTTTTCTTAGGTATAAGATGTTTTTACACCAAAGTACACATAAATTTTATTTAAATAACCATAATTGAGTTAAAAATAATATAAATGGACTAACATTACCTTTAAAACCATTTTAAAAGAAAATAGAACTTTTTAAATGCATTATATGAAAATATTACTTTCAATAAAAATCGGTATTTTTAACAATTCGTTGAAAATTTAATATTTTCAAAAACTTCTCAAAAATTCACTATAGGTTAATTTTTAAATTCTTATTTAAAAATTGATGTTTATTTTTTAAAATAATTTTCCAAAATTATAAAAAATTAATTAAATTATTTTCTCACAAAAATAAATAAAACCCATTTTTTTGGAAAACATTTTAAAAAAATATAATGCATTTATTAAAAAATGAGTAATTATTTACCATTTTATTTTTTATCTAAAAACATTATAAATTTTTTTAATTTTTTTTAATACTATTTATATCCCAAATTTCATGGCTAGGTCATAATGGTATACTATATTACAGTTTATTTATACCCGGGGTTGTGTTTATCACAAGATATCGAAGAAAATTAAATTTATAAAAAACCTATACCATAAAATATCAAGGTGTTACTTTATACCCCCATTAAAATTAATTTCAGTGTTGAAATTTTATTAATCTGATGAAAAATTATGATATATCAATTTAATCATATACTCATGTTCCCGTACAGTTTCTTCAAATTTCTGATTCCTCTAGAGAACTTTAACCAAGTGAGTAGTCTTATTTTGAATCCCTTTGTTTCTATGATAAAATATTTATAATGGTTATTATTAATAAGAAATATCATTATATAATGGTATGAACTTTGAGTTAAATACATTTTATGTATCATGTATGTACTTACTTAGGATATATACATGGAACATATTGTGAAATTGAGAGAGTTTTGGTGGATGTTCTAAGTGATAAACTATTGTCCCTATTTGATCAAGAAACTCAAAATGTTGAAATATACCTATAATTTAGCTTTATCTTATTTCTAAATCTCATAACCTTCTTCTATGGAGAAATTATTTGGAATTACTTCTCACCAACATTGAATTCAAGATTTCATCGATGATTTCTAGAATTAATTTTCTATCAACTATGTGCCACCTTGATATATTGTTGAATGGAACTAACATTATGTGTAATTTCTTCAGCTAGATTAGGTCATAATATCTTTCTTTCTCCAACTACGTCCCAATAAATTTGAGTTCTACACTTCCTTCTGTAGATGGATTCATATGGAAACATTTGATTGATCAGGTGAAATTTATTTTTATAAGATAATTTAACCAGATAGAGGTGTTGATTCTAACCTCCTTTTAAATATATAGAACAGGATCTCATCATATCCTCCAGGGTTTGAGTCGATCTCTAAGTCTAAACATATTTTCTAGGATGATACATAGTACCAAAACTCAACTCTTTATCCAAATTATATTGAATAGTTCTCTAGAACATCAAGGTAAACCACAGATCCCAATCAAATACAATAGAATGTGGTGCTCCATGAATCATTACCACTTCTTTAATCTATTTGATAAAAAACTTATCAATAGAGGAATCGGCTCCAATAGAAATTAAGTATTCTGACTTCATTTGGTGATCGACTACAACACAAATAATATTATGACCCTTATAAATTTTTGGGAGTCTTAGGAAATAATTCTTGATGATTTTTTCTAATTTTCATTCTCGTAAAGTTATTTATTGTAACATCCCCTTAGACATGTGTCTGTCATCCTTAAATTTTCTATATAACAAGCACTAAGATACATACTCTACAATATATCTCTTCATGTTTTACCACAATATATACTCTTTCAAATATATATACATATTTTTACATCCATGATGAATATAGAATGAATAACTATGAGCTTAGTTGATAATCTAGAATGGTCCTTTCAACTCAAATAATCGGCCACTTTATTCACTTTTCTAGGGTGGTAATGTATTGATAAGTCATATTCATTAATCAACTCCAATAATATTCTATGGTACATATTTAACTCTGTTTGAGTGAATATATAATTTAAACTTTTATGTTAAGTATATATGTCAAACCATTCTCTGTAAATATAATGTCTATATATTTTTAATGAAAACATTTACTGGATCCAACACCAAATCATGAGTTGTGCTGTTTTTCTCATGAACCGTCAATTTTCATGAGGCATAAGCTATTGTCATATAATTTTTCAAGAGTACACATCCAATTAACTTCTTCAATGTATCACTATAGATTGAATAACCTTATCCACTATAGTGTTGTGTAAGAGTAAGTGTTATGACTAAAATTCTCTTTAGTTCCCTGAAAGTTTCCCCCCATTCATCTATCTAAAGGAACTCGGATCCATTTTGAGTCAAATATGGGAGTGAACTAGAAATCCATGAGAACGTTTCCAAAAAGGGTCAATAATATCCATCCAAACCAAGAAAACTATTGATCTCAATCATCATGGTTGGTCTAGGAAAATGTTTAATTACTTCTGTCTTTGATGGATCCATATATATAACCTCACATGAGATTATATGACAAAAAAATTAAAATTTCTACAGGAAAAATTCACACTTAGTATCTTTTGAATACATATTCTCCTTCTTTAGGGTCTTAAGTATAATCATTAGGTTTTCATAATGAAATTCCTTCTTATTTTAATATATAAGAATATCATCTATAAACACAACAATAAAATGATCATGGTAATCTCTAATACGCTATTAATTAAATCCATAAAAATTTCTTGGACATTAGTAAGACCAAATGGAATAACTATAAATTCAAAGTTTCCATTCCATGTATATGATTTTTATTTTTGTATATCCTCCTTCTTAACCCTCAGTTGATGATATATATAATAAAGGTCTATCATGGATAAGTATTTAGATCCGGTAAGTTGATCTAAAAAGTCATAAATATTCAGTAGAGTATACCTATTCTTGATGGTGATATTGTTAATTTCATGATAATAAATGTAGAGTTTTATTGATCTATATTTCTTCATAAAAAAATAACAAGTGCCCATGAAGGTGATGAAATTGGATAAATAAATACACTATAAATATTCTCATGGAGTTATTTATTTAATTTTTTCAACTTAATAGGTTACATTATAAAAAATATATTATTTAAAATACTTTCATCACCTTCTATGATCTCTTTTGAAAACTCAACTTCATGATTCATAGGAAGTCTAGGAAAATCCTCTGAAATGAAATAAAAAACTATTGCGCAATATTCATATCATGGATGTTGATTTTTTATCTAACCATATGATATAAACACCTATTTTGAATAGGAATCAGTAACCATATTATAAAATTTATTTCCATGGGAATTTCATATTTATCATCACAATAATAGATGACCATATGTTGGTTTTTGAATATCAAATACGACTTACCTTTCGTGAAAATAAATTTAGAATTTTATAAACAAATATAGTATAGGCCTAAGAAAACATCATATTTAAGCAGAGGGATAATAACAAGATTTTCATAAAGAATATTCTGGTAAACATAAATCGGGTAAGAATTAGATAATTTTTATGTGGTCACCATACCATTCAGATTTTTCACTGATAATTCAACATCTAATCAATAGGGTGTCATTGTGGAAATCATAGAAAAAAATTTAAATATAAAAGAGTGGGTAGATACATAATCAAATATAGAATTTTCCGTTATAGAGTAGATGGTAAGTGTAACTTTCTCCATGTCATTATTATACCCCTTATCGTAATTAGTGATTTCATGAGATTTATTATTACCTCTAGGTGTAAGAGTTTTCTGATGTCATTTATCATCATCAACATTCAAATTTAATAACTAGTTTTCATAATACTCTTACTCATTTAATTTGAAACATGGGAGTGTGGGTAGTGAATTTTGTGGAGATTTTTATCTATTTTCATCATTAGAAAACTTCTGTACATCACTTCAATATTTTATTTCTTGATGACCTTCATTTTTGTACTTAAATTTTTTTTCAATCCCATTAAGACAATATACTTCATTTTTCCTTCCATACATTAAACATAAATTAAAGATCATAATCATATATCTATGGATTTTAGAGTTTCCTTTAACCCCATCTTTATTTTCTTATCAAAACCATGAGAGTAATGGTTAACTCCAATATCCATTCATGCCTCGATGGGACATAAAATGATTTCATCATAGCTACTAAAGTACTATATGGATAATTCTCTTTGGAGACTTGGTTTTATGTCACTGAAGAATCGATCAACCTTACTTTCAGGTTGGATGATAATATCATAAGCATACCTTGAAATTCTTGTAAAACATTCCTAATAGGTACTATTAGATTCATCTTCCTTCTACTTTGTCTCAATGAATTATTTAACTATTTTTGTATGAAGTATATATAGAAATTACTTATTAAAAAATATGCTCCTAAACTCATCCCACTTTATAGATTCAATTTCTTTCCATTTTCTCATGTTCTTAATAAGATTCCACCATTGATTGGTTTCACCTTCAAAAATAAAAATATCCCAAATAACATTTTTAGGTTCAGGTTCCAAACACTGGAGAAATGAAAATATATTTTCAATGGTGTTGATCTATTACTCATCAATTGGTGGATCAACATACCCACTAAAAGAAGATAGATGTTTCCTCACGAAGGAATAAAAAAACATTTTTCCCTTCTTTGATCTTCTATAAACACAGCATGATTTGTATCTTGAAAAGTTGTGTATGAATATAAAAAATATTTTTTATTCTATCTATCATAAAATTTGGTTTTTTTGGAGGAAAATAATTTCATTTTCTATCACATTATTCATTAAAATGGTTCCTTTGGGTTCCATCCATTTACTAAAACCAAAAAACATAGTGTGAGTAATAATAATCATTGTGGGAAATTATATACTCATAAAAAATAACTTATGGGATATCTAAATCAAGACAGGTTACTTTCAATATATAATGCCTTAGGTTTAACCTAGGTCATTCTTATTCATAATCTATTCAAATCATTCATAATGGTTCTTAAATAAAGTGTAAATTAACATAATTATAACCACTTGGAGTTTCAAACTAGGTGCACAGTAAGGTAACACTCATTATACACTAGAATGATGGATAAGTTATAATCAACCAACTCTTTTTGTTGTTATTAACCCTAGATACATCTATACCAAATACATGTCCACTTTTATAATGTTGATAGATATATTTTCCTATAAAAACAACACTACTTTGTTTCCCATAATTTAGAATATTATCCTACACATTATATTATCCTAATTTCTCTTACTAAATTTTTTTCATCCTAGTTTCGAAAGGTAACTAAAACATGCTCTAATACCAAATATAGCAATTAATACTTTTAATACGTAGATATTACATCTTAATATATGAATATTTAATACATAACATTATGACACACACTAGAGTAGTATTGGTTTAGTATATTTTGAAACATGGAAACATAAAAAACTACTTTATAAGATACCTACATCATATCTCAAAAATTTCTTCATAACTAGATCCCTTCTTATACATAGCAAACATAATCCCTTTCTTCAATACCTGGGGAATGAAAACATAAGAAAGGGTGAGCTTAGATGCTTAGTAAGGGTAAAAAATGGATATATTAATGGTCACTTAAATATAACATGATCATAAGGGTGTGAGAAAATGATCATAACATTTTAAAACCATAACTTTCATATCAAAGTTAATAATCTTGAGCCATGAAATAAAGCTTCATAGTTCATAATACATGAATCATAATGGAATCAAAGAACATAATCCATGTGAAACAACATTAGAATAAGAAAAATGTTTGTGGAATATAAAAATGTATAGAAAATCATTCCCTTAGTATTCAATTATCATTGCCAATACTATAATAGTTTATTGGTTTCACTCCCCAAACTATCATATTCGTTAAGGTTCACTCCTAATAATATCATAGTGGATAAAGTCTCATACTGAACTGGGTTCACTCCCCATTCTAGTACTTTTTATCTTGTGAGATATCTACATTTATCCAATGCATTAGAGGGATATATAATTATGGTTTCACCCATATTATAATGGAAATTATAAATTGTTTTCTAGATTATCATATAACATTCACCATATCATAAACCATAAAAATAAATAGGTTTCATAATCATTTCATCAATTCATCATAGCATAACCCATTGAAAATAAGTATATTTCATAAAAATATTATTATCATCATAATAAACCATCCATATGATGAAAACAAATGTAATTATTGGATAATATCCCTAGAAAATCATACATAACATCAATGGGTGTCATCTTAGAAGAAAATTCCTTTAAAAGATCACTTGTTTTATTTCTTGAGGAAAATTCCCATTTCAGTTTGAAATCACTTCTTAAAATCTAAAAATTTACAAAATATTAAGGAAATATTTTTTATTTTAGATAAACATTGGAAACCTATAAGTGAATATTTAAAACATTGAGTATTCATTTTAATAGGAAATTTTATTTTTATATGTACGTTAAAACAACAGCTCCTTTCACATTTTTGGTAAAAAGTTAAAAGTACCTCATTTTTAAAATAATAATAATATTCATTTTAATACATTTTTGAAAAATCAAAACATGGATAAAAAATAATTTAAAGTATCATAGTTTAATATTAAAAAACGTATAGAATTTTTTTAGAAAACATGGATATGGTAGAAAAATGATTTTAGACTAAATAGAGAAATAATGTTGATTTTAATTTAAATCATTCTTTCAGTAGCGTGAAATATTATAGTGATGAAAATGAAAGTAAAACATGTATTATATGTTAATAATTATAGTATAGGTAAATTTATGAGTTTATTGAGTGGTGGTTTTGAATTTTTACCAGGGGAAACGTAATCATAAATTATCTTGATATACAATGAGATTGTAACATAAATCTCTTACCTGAAGTTTGACTTTCTTAGAAAGTACTCTAACCTCCTGTATAATAAATTTAAATTTATTATAATTATATAAAAGAATAATTTAAATAATTATAATATCATATATTATTTACTTATAACATTTCAACAACAATTTATTAATAATACCTTATTAAAATCGTTGTTTTCTGGTGTTAATTGTTTCATCTTTCCTGAATATTTCAGTTCGGTAGTTCTGGTCCTTGTACATTGAACATGGTTAAATCATATAAGTAATGTTAATAATTTTTTAAATATCATAAATATATTCAATATATATAATTAGAGTCATAAATATATTTTAGATATAGAAAAATAGATTACATTGTTCATGGAGATAGTAAGTTGTAAATACGCATTAACATTGAATTCACTTTTTGACAGATGGGATGAAAAAAAGGTATATTTTAATTTATCTTTCCAAAATAATTATTATATAATATATATAATATATATTAATTAAATATATCCTTATTACCATCCATGTAAAGTATAATCTAAAAACAAATCACATCGCTTCATGGGGGTTGTAGTCCACACGTACGCATGAGTGATGTCATCATTTTCCAATATATTGGAAGATAAGAAGTTAGATATGATATTATAATTCCATAATAATAATTATATCAAAAATATAATATATAAAAATTAAAACCATAAAAATAATCATCCATGAAATATGGTGATGGAAAATGAATTGTAACGCTATGTGGAGGTCGTAGTCCACACGTACACAAAAGTGATACTTTCACTTCACATTTATTAAAATATAGGTGAATATTGGTTTTTAAATAATCTTAATGACATTTAATTATTTTTAGGTCGCTTAATTTGTTATTATATTATCAATAGAATATATTTATGGAAGGTATGAGAAGAAATAAATTCAAAGAGGTTGGGTAAGATTATTACCTATCCTTCGGTTGACCTCCATTAGATCCTTTATTAAGGAGCATTATAACGATATTTTAAGAATAAAAATACCTCCAATTAGTGTATATGGAAATATAGAACAAAATTGATTTGGGTTTTGTTGATCTAATATTCTCAAAATATTGGTACCCTTTTGTAAGTGGGAGAGAGGACATACATCAGATTTCTTAAAATAAAAATATATAATAAAGTCATACTCAAGAGAAATGCTTCAGAACAGCCAGAGTTTAAAAGGTGGGATAGGATGATTTTTAAATATGGACATAAAATAGGATTTATATAATTTTAATTTGAAAATTTATCCTTATCTCATTTTAACCCCCCCCCCCCGTAAACATATTTTAACCTTAACTACGATGAATGTTTTTACTATTTTTACTATTCATTTTGAAAAAAATGAAAGAGGATACTTTAAATTTTTTTCAAATGATGATTCTAAATATATAATCAATTTTATGAAATTAAATCTATAAAATATTCAAAAATTAATTTTAAATTAAACTCACAAAATGTGATGAAAAATGAATATCAAGAAAAAAATGTTTTCTTAAGTATACAATGTCTTTATACCAAGATAAATATAAAATTAATTAAAATGATAAAATTTGATTAATAATAAAATAATTGACCTAATATAACCTTTAAATAATTTAAAAAAATTCAGCTTTGTAAATGCTTTATATGAAAAATGGTTTTGAACAAAAATTAGAATTTTTCACTATTCATCTAAAAGTTAAACTTTTCAGAAAATTATCAAAAATTAACTCTAAGTTAATTTAGGAATATTGATTTTTATAATAAAGTTAATTTTTTTGAATACATTTTCTATGATTGAAAATTTTAATTATATTATTTTCTCACAAAAATAAATAAAATAATTTTTTGAGGAAAAAGTATTTTTTAAAACATATAATGAATTAATTAAAAATTAAGTAATTACTTACCAGTATATTTACATTATATAAAAACTTTATACATATTTCTTACATTTTTTATGATAATTCATACAACCAATTTAATGACTAGGTAATAACGGGATACTATATTATAGTTCATTTAGACTCAGAGTTGTGTGTATCGCAAGCTATTAAAGAAATAAAATTTATTAAAAATATATATATATACCATAAAATATTGAGGTGTTATATTTCCAATGATAATTTTTTCAACCAAAAAACCTGAAAAATAGGCCTAGTTGGTAAGAAAATAGGAATCATCAATCAAGGATATCTGAAGTTGAGAAAATAAAGTTTACATCTAGTGATCAGTGTCGTAAAATGAACCCAAAGAAATGTATTATAAAATTTAAGAAATTTTTATAATGCGTTTTGTTTGGACATATTGATTTTGAGTGAAAAAATGGTCATATTAATGATCAGAAAAAAAATAAAAATTTGGGTATAAGATTCATTAATTTTAATGAAATGGGTTATTATGTGAATATTTATCAGAATATAGTAATAAAGGATGGAATTCATCAATATCATAATAATAATGGAATTTCTAAATCATTTTTTACTACTTTAGTAGATGTTGTACCATCTAATGATGTGGTTTCAGGTACATTACTTGTTTATTCAAATTATTTCAATGCCTTTTTTGATTCAAGGACTATACATTCATTTATTTTTACCAAATTTTCTTTTAAACTGAAAATTTAACCTCAAGAAATGAATCTAGATCTTTTAGTCAAAATTTCTAGGGGTATTGTTGAGGAAACAAGAATTTATAAGAATATTCTTGTTGTTGTTTGTGGAAATACTTTACCTTCAAATCTTGTTTTCTTGACCCATGTAGAATTTTATTTCCTATGTATATAATACACTACTGGAAATCCAGCATTTCCCAACGGTTTAGAACCGTTGGGAAAGGCTGCAGAACCGTTGGTATATGTTATACCAACGGTTCTGCAAACCGTGGGGAAGTAAGCCGCTGGGAAAGGCTTTTCCCAACGGTTTACACAGAACCATTGGGATAGGTCAGAAAAAATCAACCTATCCCAACGGTTCTGCCAAACCATTGGGAAAGGCCTTTCCCAACGGGTTGGCCCGTCGGTAAATCAACAGATAATTTTCTTTCCCAACGGTTTACAAACCGTTGGTAAAAACAACCATGCAACAGGGTATCCTAACGGTTTCAAACCGTTGGGATAGGGTGTTTTTACCAACGGTTCAAGGAACCGTTGGTAAAAACAGCTACATAGAGCCTATGGCAACGGTTTGAAAACCGTTGGCATAGGCTTTGCTGTGCAAATTGCACAGCAGCCTGCAATTTGCACAGTAGGTCTGGTTTTTGGGCATTTTCAATTCAATTTTCAATCCAATTATGCCCTCGTTTTCAATTCATTTTTCAACCCAATTATTGTACCTGTAACACATATAATGCATACATATAGAGAACAAACCAACACATACAAATAATGAAAACCAACCAACCAACACATATAATGCATCCTGAAAATATACACATCCATAATTAAAGTAGAATTCAAAACATATTTATAAACATACATAATTCATTTAGAATTCATTTTAAAATTTAGATGACAATTATATGTGGAATCCGAAATTCAATTCATAATTTGATCGGTTTTTTCTATACCATATATTTTTACCTCAAATGATGTCCATTTTAAACAAAATACATACACCTGAAGTGATACCGGCCACACCGCACCTCAGATTGAGGCGGGGTTGACTCGTACACGTCACATTTGACCCATGGATCGTTGTGCTAAAGTATCGACACAATCCGAATACGTTTGGTCGGTTTTCCGTATCCCAGTTGATGTTTTTCACTTAAAATGACGTCCTTTTGAAACAAAAGACGGACACTATGAGTGGTTCCGACCACACCGCATCTCAAATTGAGGCGGGGTTGATTCGTACACGTCACATATGACCCATGGATCGTTCTCCTAAAGTTTAAATGGAAACCGAATGCGTTTGGTCGGTTTTCTGTATGTACTTAAAATGTTGTCCATTTTAAACAAAAGAGTGACACTTAGACTAATCCTGACCACACCACGACTCAGATTCATCCCGGGTTGGCTCGTACATGTCACATATGACCCATGGATCGTTGTGATAAATTATCAAAAGATTACGAATGCGTTTGGTCGGTTTTGCGTATGCCAGTTGTTCTTTTCATTTATAATCATGTCCATTTTAAACAAAAGAGACAGAGTTAGAGCAGTGTCGGCCACACCGCATCTCGGATTAAGATGTGGTTGACTTATACACGTCACATATGACTCATGGATCGTTGTGCTAAAGTATCGATAGAATCCGAATGCGTTTGGTCATTCTTCCGTATGTCAGTTGATGCCTTTCACTTAAAATGACATCCTTTTGAAACAAAAGACGGACACTTTGAGTGGTGTCAGCCGCACCGCATGTCGGATTGAAGCGGGGATGATTCGTACACGTCACATAAGACCCATGGATCGTTCTCCTAAAGTTTCAACGGAAACTGAATCCGTTTGGTTGTTTTTCCGTATGTACTTAAAATGGTGTCCATTTTAAACAAAAGAGAGTCACTTAGACTTATCCTGGCCACACCGCGACTCAGATTCATCCCGGGTTGGCTCGTACACATCACATATGACCCATGGATTGTTGGGATAAATTATCAACAGATTCGGAATGCGTTTGGTCGGTTTTCCGTATGTCAGTTGATGCTTTTCACTTAAAATGACGTCCTTTTGAAACAAAAGATGGACACTTTGAGTGGTTCCGGCCACACCACGTCTCCGGATTGAGCTGAAACCACCGTGCAACATTCTAATTATTATTCGTGACGTGTACGCGCAGACGGCACGTCAATCGGATGTGCGGTTTGCGCGGTACGACTCAATATTCGTGTTTTAAGTGATGTGCACGCTTCGTAAACGCGCGTGAGGGGGGTTCAAATGGGCCGAACGAAGTCGGAATCGCCTGAAATCAGACGACAAATACGGGAGAGTGATTTATGTAGTGGTCGAGCAGACGGCACGACAATCGGACGTGCCGTGTGCCCGCGGTGACCGACAACGCAGTTCTGGTGTCATAAACGGCCAAAACGGGCGTCCAACGGTCAAATTCATAGCGGGGCGACCTCAGATTGAGCTGAAACCACCGTGAAACATTTTAATTATTATTATTGACGTGTACGCATAGACGGAACGTCAATCGGACGTGCGGTTTGCGCGGTACGGCTCAATATTCGTATTTTAAGTGATGCGCGCGCTTCGTAAACGCGCGTGAGGGGGGTCCAAATGGGCCAAACGAAGTCAGAATGTCCTGAAATCAGACGACAAGTACGGGTGAATTATTTTTGAAGTGGTCGAGAAGACGTCACGTCAATTGGACGTGCCATGTGCCCGCGGTGACCGACAACGCAGTTCTGGTGTCATAAACGGCCAAAACGGGCGTCAAACGGTCAAATTCATAGCGGACGACCTCGGATTGAGATGAAACCACCGTGAAACATTCTCATTATTATTAGTGACATGTACGCGTAGACGGCACGTCAATCGGACGTGCGGTTTGCGCGGTATGGCTCAATATTCGTGTTTTAAGTGATGCGCGCGCTTCGTAAACGCGCGTGAGGGTGGTCCAAACGGGCCGAACGATTTCGGAATGGCCTGAAATCAGACGAAAAATACGGGTGAGTGATTTATAAAGTGTTCGAGCAGACGGCACATCCATCGGACGTGCCGTGTGCCCGCGGTGACCGACGACGCAGTTCTGGTGTCATAAACGGCCAAAACGGGCGTCAAACGGTCAAATTCATAGCGGACGACCTCGGATTGACCTGAAAACACTGTGCAACATTCTAATTATTATTCGTGACGTGTACGCACAGACGGCACGCCAATCGGACATGCGGTCTGTGCGGTACGGCTCAATATTCGTGTTTTAAGTGATGTGCGCGCTTCGTAAACGCGCGTGAGGGGGGTCCAAATGGGCCGAACGAAATCGGAATGGCTTGAAATCAGACGACAAATACGAGTGAGTGATTTATGAAGTGGTCGAGCAGACGGTACGTCAATCGGACGTGCCGTGTGCCCGCGGTGACCGACAACGCAGTTCTGGTGTCATAAACGGCCAAAACGGGCGTCCAACGGTCAAATTCATAGCGGAAGACCTCGGATTGACCTGAAAACACCGTGAAACATTCTAATTATTATTCGTGACGTGTACGCGCAGAAGGCACGCCAATCGGACGTGCGGTTTGCGCGGTGCGGCTCAATATTTGTGTTTTAAGTGATGCGCGCGCTTCAAAAACGCGCGTGAGGGGGGTCCAAACGGGCCGAACGAAGTCGGAAAGGCCTGAAATCAGACAACAAATATGGGTGAGTGATTTCTGAAGTGGTCGAGCAGACATCACGTCAATCGGACGTGCCGTGTGCCCGCGGTGACCGACAACGCAGTTCTGGTGTCATAAACGGCCAAAACGGGCGTCCAACGGTCAAATTCATAGCGGACAAACTCAGATTGAGCTGAAACCACCGTGCAACATTCTAATTATTATTTGTGACGTGTACGCGCAGACGGCACGTCAATCGGACGTGCGGTTTGCGCGGTACGGCTCAATATTCGTATTTTAAGTGATGTACGTGCTTCGTAAACGCACATGAGGGGGGTCCAAACGGGCCGAACGAAGTCGGAATGACCTGAAATCAGACGAAAAATATGGGTGAGTGATTTCTGAAGTGGTCGAGCAGACGGCACGTCAATTGGACGTGCCATGTGCCCGCGGTGACCGACAACGCAGTTCTGGTGTCATAAACGGCCAAAACGGGCGTCAAACGGTCAAATTCATAGCGGACGACCTCAGATTGAGCTGAAACCACCGTGCAACATTCTAATTATTATTCGTGATGTGTACGCGCACACTGCACGTCAATCGGACATGCGGTTTGCGCGGTACGGCTCAATATTTGTGTTTTAAGTGATGCGTGCGCTTCGTAAACGCGCGTGAGGGTGGTCCAAATGGGCCGAACGATTTCGGAATGGCCTGAAATCAGACGACAAATACGGGTGAGTGATTTATGAAGTGTTCGAGCATACGGCACATCAATTGGACGTGCCGTGTTCCCGCGGTGACCGACAACGCAGTTCTGGTGTCATAAACGGCCAAAACGGGCGTCAAACGGTCAAATTCATAGCGGACGACCTCGGATTGACCTGAAACCACCGTGCAACATTCTAATTATTATTCGTGACGTGTACGCGCAGACGGCACGTCAATCGGACGTGCGGTTTGCGCGGTACGACTCAATATTCGTGTTTTAAGTGATGCGTGTGCTTCGTAAACGCGAGTGAGGGGGGTTCAAATGGGCCGAACGATATCGGAATGGACTGAAATCAGACGACAAATACGGGACAGTGATTTCTGAAGTGGTCGAGCAGACGGCGCGTCAATCGGACTTTCCGTGTGCCTGCGGTGACCGACAACGAAGTTCTGGTGTCCTAAACGGCCAAAACGGGCGTCAAACGGTCAAATTCATAGCGGATGACCTCAGATTGAGTTGAAACCACCGTGCAACATTCTAATTATTATTCGTGATGTGTACGCGTAGACGGCACGTCAATCGGATGTGCGGTTTGCGCGGTACGACTCAATATTCGTGTTTTAAGTGATGTGCGCGCTTCGTAAACGCGCGTGAGGGGGGTCCAAACGGGCCGAACGAAGTAGGAATGGCATGAAATCAGACGAAAAATACGGGAGAGTGATTTATGAAGTGGTCGAGCAGACGGCACGTCAATCGGACGTGCCATGTGCCCGCGGTGACCGACAACGCATTTCTGGTGTCATAAACGGCCAAAACGGGCGTCCAACGGTCAAATTCATAGCAGACGACCTCAGATTGAGCTAAAACCACCGTGCAACATTCTAATTATTATTCGCGACGTGTACGCGCAAACGGCACGTCAATCGGACGTGCGGTTTGCACGGTACGGCTCAATATTCGTATTTTAAGTGATGCGCGCGCTTCGTAAACGCGCGTGAGGGGGGTCCAAACGGGCCAAACGAAGTCGGAATGGCCTGAAATCAGACGAAAAATACTGGTGAGTGATTTCTGAAGTGGTCGAGCAGACGGCACGTCAATTGGACGTGCCATGTGCCCGCGGTGACCGACAAAGCAGTTCTGGTGTCATAAACGGCCAAAACGGGCGTCAAACGGTCAAATTCATAGCGGACGACCTTGGATTGAGCTGAAACCACCGTGAAACATTCTCATTATTATTCGTGGCATGTACGCGTAGACGGAACGTCAATCGGACATGCGGTTTGCGCGGTACGGCTCAATATTCGTGTTTTAAGTGATGCACGCGCTTTCCTAAACGCGCGTGAGGGTGGTCCAAACGGGCCGAACGATTTCGGAATGGCCTGAAATCAGACGACAAATACGGGTGAGTGATTTATGAAGTGGTCGAGCAGACAACATGTCAATCGGACGTGTCGTGTGCCCGCGGTGACCGACAACGCAGTTCTGGTGTCATAAACGGCCAAAACGGGCGTCCAACACATTTCGAATGCGTTTGGTCAGTTTTTCGTATTTCACTTTTTGTTTTCAGTTAAAATCTTATGGAAATTAATATAGAATATTTTTATATCATATTTAGTATGGATTAGATTTTAGTTGATCGTGCTATGAAACATTTCAGAGCTAATGAAATTAAGGAAGGTGGAGGGGCTGTCCGGGGGGGTTGTCCGGTGGGTGTCCGGGGGGCTGTCCGGGGACCAAGGAGAAGGGTGGGGGGCTGTGTTGGGTCTGTCCGGGGGGTGTTTGGGGGTTGTTCAGGGGGTTGTCCGGGGTTGTTCAGGGGGCTGTTCGGGGGTTGTTCAGGGGGTTGTTTAGGGGTTGTTCAGGGGTTGTTCAGGGGTTGTTCAGGGGTTGTTCAGGGGGTTGTCCGGGGTTGTTCAGGGGGCTGTCTGGGGGGGTGTTTGGGGGGGTTGTCCGGGGTCCAAGGGGGAGGGTGGGGGGGGTTGTCCGGGGGGCTGTCCGGGGGGCTGTCCGGGGGGCTATCCGGGGTCCAGGGTGGAGGGTTGGGGGCTGTACGGGGGGCTGTCCAGGGGGGCTGTCCGCGGGGGCTGCCCGGGGGGGCTGTCCAGTGGGTGTCCGGGGGGCTGTCCGGGGACCAAGGAGGAGGGTGGGGGGGTTGTGCGGGGTTGTGCGGGGTCTGTCCGAGGGGTGTTTGGGGGTTCTTCAGGGGGTTGTCCGGGGTTGTTCAGGGGGCTGTCTGGGGGTTGTTCAGGGGGTTGTCCGGGGTTGTTCAGGGGGCTGTCCGGGGGGTGTTTGGGGGGTTGTCTGGGGTCCAAGGGGGAGGGTGGGGGGGGTTGTCCGAGGGGCTATCCGGGGGGCTATCCGGGGTCCAGGGTGGAGGGTTGGGGGCTGTACTGGGGGCTGTCCGCGGGGCTGTCCGCGGGGGCTGTCCGGGGGGTGTTTGGGGGGGTGTTCGGGGTCCAAGGGAAAGGGGGGGTTGTCCAGGGTCCAAGAATGAGGGGGGTTGTCTAGGGAGTTCACAAACACACAACCACTAAAAGACAACAACATCCATAAAAACAGACAATATATAAAAATAACTCAACTCCAATACTATAATACGAGTCTAGATAAAACCAACAACTAGAATAAATTAAACATCAAATCTCAGTAATATAAGCCAAAAATGTAACTGATCAATATGACCCACATTAGCATCACCATCACCATCAGCATCATCATCATCACCCTCGTCATCGTCCTCCTCATCGTCCTCACCTTCCACAGCGCCTTCCTCCTCGCCTTCACACTCCTCCTCGCCCTCCTCATCTCCCTCCTCTTCCGCATCAGACTCCTCGCCATCATCATCTTCAAGCTGGATATCGGCCTGACCACCACTGGAACTGCCACCTGGTGCACCATATATAGAATGTATCGACGACATGTATTCATCAATCGCTGGGCTGGCCTCTGCTGGAAGTGTTGGACGTAGAACTTCAATAAATTTCATAAATGCACTGTTTGCCCCTAGCAGACTGTTCTGCCGTCTCTGTGGCCCTTTTCTCAGCCTGTTATGCCTGTGCCCTAACTTTCTGCATCTCGGTGGCACTACAACTCGTACCTGAGGCAGGCCAATACCTCGTTGGGGCTATCCTAGGTCGGCATCGTACTCTGCCAGAATGATCCTCTCCCAACACCTGATGTAAGTGATCAGATGGCCCAAAATTGTCTGCTTCTTGGGCATCGAGGGCCTCTAAAGCATCATGTTACAAATATAAATATATTATTAAGTTACGAAATAGATATTAAAATATAAAATCAACAGATTAAAACTTACAATCTGCTGCTGAGTCGCTTCGTTGACAGCACTTCCATCCTTTTTTCGTCTACTCGAGCAAAAGAGTTTTGCTCGAGGCACACGTCCTTCAATATTTTGTACTTGCCTCTACAATGACATTGAAAACAAAAGTTATATAAAAACTTTAGAAAATGATTAAATAATTGAGGAAACAAAAGAAAATGTAAGTCGTAAAGAAAAATTATAAACAATTGTCATACCTGCTGCCTCTCATGATCCGGCATCGTCGTGCGTCCTAGTGTATGGAGGTATTTTTTTGCATCAATGTTTTTTTTATTTTTTCTAGATGATTCCTAAATAAAATTCGATAATTCAAAGGATAATATTAATTAAAAACTTGAAAGTTATTATTTAAATACCTCAAATGTAATTCATACCTTAAACTGGGTACTCGTCCAATGAGTAATCATCTGACGATACTGCTCTATAGGACAATCATCCACGACTGGTACCGCCTCTAACTCAGTGCCAACTCTAGCACGCCAGCCAATATATAGCTCATGCTTGTAGGCTCTCCAAAGCTCTCCTAAATCCTTTAGACGCTCCAGTCGTGCACCCTCACCATCAGGAAAATTAAATCGAAGCTGAAATCAAAATATTAATTCATATAAATACAAAAAATAATTCATGGCATTAAATAGAACAGATTTTTTTACCCATATCTCTGCCCAAGCTATATCTTTGACCTCATGTGGCAAATGTCTCCACGACAGCGGGCTGACGGGAATGATGTCAGAGTATTTGGCAAGCGTCGCCAGAAAACTCCGTCATTGCTGCCCTGTTTTCTCAACCATCTGATTGTCTTCATTATATTCCACCATAACCTGTGTGCGACTGTTCCACACCGAACGCATGCGTGTACGGCCCCGCCCCCCGCCTCCTGTCAGTAGATGTATCTGTCATGAAATAAAAACAAATATTTTATCAAAACATGTTATAATGAAAATAAATATTGCTATAACAATTTGTTAGGGTCTTATAAATATACCTGTGCTAGTCTGATCAATGAGTGGCGCCGGATCCACAGAACCTGATGGAACACCCTCTGGTGGAACAGGAGTCGAAGACGATGGAATATAAAAGCTAAGAGAGACAGAAGTAGAAGGAAAAGAAGATGGAACAGCTGTATGACCTGATGTTGACTGGGGAGTGGGAATCATCATGGGATGTTAAAATGATGGGGCAGAAGATGCAGAAGGTAGCGAAAACATGGGAGGCCTAAATACCCCGTGTGTCCCCTAACGACACACCGAGATCAGAATGTGGGAAGGCTGAAATGTCAGTGGGAGGGGCAGGGTCTAGTCAGGCACGCGCAGCTCTACGTCCACCTCTGGTACGAACCCTCCTCGTACCACCGGCCTGAGTACTAGGACCAGTACTAGGCTCCTCGTCGAATAACTGTCGACGTAATGGTGGATCCTACAAAAACGTTTACAAAAAAAATTAATCACATGACATTATATATTCTGTAAATATGTATATATATATATATATATATTTGAAATAAAGTACTCACTATAGGCACTAATGGTGGAATTCCCATCTTCTCTATCCGACGATTGTTCTCCGCCATTTTTTTTTCTCCGTCTCTCTTCAATTGGCTACATTTCCTGCATTTGAAAACAAATATGTAATTAATTAGAAAAAGAAAATTAATGTGTAAACCAAAAAACTAAATATATGAGGGAATGAGGGGATTTATTGGTAATTTAGCTATCAATTGTTTTAGAAGAGATTGAATGAATTTAATAAAACATACAAGTTGTAATGTTCACCAAGTTAGAAATATTGTTTGATTTGGTTTGAATACATTTCAATTCCAAATTAGAAAATGAAATTCAAATAAAATAGCAACCAATAAACATTGAAAATTCACATAACGGTCAAGTCAGCTAAAACATATTTGTGATCAATACTAAATAAATATGAATATTACCAACCTTAACAACCCAACTCGAGGTAAACCAAAAGAATTGAGAACATGGATGAATGATTCTATATATTTCCAACCACAACTTCAGGTTCACAATCAACTCTGACAATTGAGCTATTGGAGTCATCAAAAGAAATAAATGGATTGGTTCCAATGGCAATAGGGACAGTGTCAATTCCATCATCAGCATCATCAAAAATATGTCTTGGAATTACTTCAACTATGACACCAAATTCAGGTTGAAGTTGATCTTTGACATAAAAAACTTGTTTAGCCATTGATGCCAACACATATGGTTCTTCGGTTGCAAGAGTGTGGGTCATATTAATTACTCGAAATCCACAATCATCAATAAATGTGCCATGTCTCGTCATCGAATCAAACCAATGGCATTTCATCATTGTGACTCGTCCATGAGAGTAATAATCCAATATTATTATTTTCTCAACGACTCCATAATAACCCACATTTTCAAGTCATGGCATAGCCCCGTCCACCCTCCCAAACAGCCCACACCCCCTCCCCTACAACCCCACCACCACCACCTAGACATACCAACCCCCCTGGACACCCCACACACCCCTCCCCCACCAGGACACCCCACCCAGACCCCCAGGACAGCCCACACCCCCTGGACAGCCCCGCCCACCCCCATGGACAGCCTTTCCCACCCCCGTGGACAGCCCCGCCCACCCCCGTGGACAACCCACCAACCCCCGTGGACGCCCCCTACCCCCTATACAGCCCAACCACCCCCGTGGACAGCCCACCCACCCCCCTCGACACCCCTTCTCCCTATGGACAGCCCCCACCCCCTTGGATAGCCCGCCCACCCCCTGGACACCCCGTACCCCCCCCCCCCCGGGATAGCCCCGTCCACCCTCCCAAACAGCCCACACCCCCCTCCCCTACAACCCCACCACCACCACCTAGACATACCAACCCCCCTGGACACCCCACACACCCCTCCCCCACCAGGACACCCCACCCAGACCCCCAGGATAGCCCACACCCCCTGGACAGCCCCGCCCACCCCCATGGACAACCTTTCTCACCCCCGTGGACAGCCCCGCCCACCCCCGTGGACAACCCACCCACCCCCGTGGATGCCCCCTACCCCCTAGACCGCCCAACCACCCCCGTGGACAGCCCACCCACCCCCCTCGACACCCCTTCTCCCTATGGACAGCCCCCACCCCCTTGGATATTCCGCCCACCCCCCTGGACACCCCTACCCCCTGTGGCCAGCCCACCCCCCCCCCCCCCCTGGACAGCCCGCCCACCCCTCCTTGACAGCTCGGCCACCCCCGTGGACAGCCCGTCCACCCTTGTGGACAACCCTCCCACCCCCGTACCCCCCTGGGCACCCTGTACCCCCCTGCATAGCCCCGCCCACCCTCCCAAACAGCCCACACCCCCCTCCCCTGCAACCCCACCACCACCACCTAGACATACCGCCCCCCCTGGACACCCCACACACCCCTCCCCCACCAAGACACCCCACCCAGACCCCCAGGATAGCCCACACCCCCTCGACAGCCCTGCCCACCCCCTCGACAGCCTCGCCCACCCCCGTGGACATCTTTTCCCACCACCGTGAACACCCCCACCCACCCCCCGTGGATAACCCACCCACCCCGTGGACACCCCCTACCCCCACAATCCATTATCCAAAACATATCAAATTGGTTTGAACACAATCCATAATTCCCACAATCCATTATCCAAAACATGTAAACGTTCACGATAGCCTCCCCCAACTCTGATTTACATGTTTTGAACACTCTCCTTCCAAACATAGAATACAAAAACATTAAATAAGTCTTCACAAACACAAACAATATCCTATTTAGATATTAATTTCAATAATCATTTAAACCACCAACACCTGGAAAAAATCTATTCATTAAAACAACTACAACAATATGGTTGAGATCAAATTTTACCTATTCGTATGGGGGTTTACCTGTTGGGATGGGGGGTGTTGGTGTTCAGATTCATGAGAGAAGTGGAGTCGGATGGGGTTCGGGAGAGCAGCGGAGCGAATAGATTAGGGCTCTGTCCGAATGGGGAGAGGAGATCCCGATCTGGAATTTGGGGGAAACCTTTGCCAACAGTTTATAAAAACCGTTGGCAAAGGCACACATTTCCCAATGGTTCCAGTGAACCGTTGGGAAATGTGTGAGTTTAGAACCCCTTTCCCAACGGTTCCAGTGAACCGTTGGGAAAGGTGTGAGTATAGCACCCCTTTCCCAACGGTTCCAGTGAACCGTTGGGAAAGGGTCCACCAAAATTCCCTTTGCCAACGGTTTTGTTAAACCGTTGGCAAAGGCTCCCTATACCAACATTTTAAGTAAACCATTGGTATACTACCGTTGGGAAAAGCCTAAATTCCAGTAGTGATAGTTTTTATTTATCTTACTAAGATAGATTTTAGAGATAAATAAGTTGTATTTCATAATTAGTTTCAATTTGAATACAATAATGGATGCATACCTGTGATAATATTTCAATAAGCTGATAAATTGATTAAATATGGAATTGAAATTTATCCAGTGCATATTTTTTTGAAGGCAATTATTGAAATTGGTGATATTCCAATTGTAAGGAATATCTAGGTGTATATTCTAATGAATTTTCTAGTATTATACCTACTTAGAAGATTAAATTTACTAATGATATATATCCTAATGTTAAGACAACATCAAAACCTACATATCGAATAGATCAAGTAGAAATTTTTGTATTTAAAAGGAAGCTATAATAATTTCTTGATAAAGGATTCATTCATCCTTTCATATCACCGTGATTTTCTCCTATTATGCTTGTTAAAAATAATGATTTTTCTATGAGTATTTTCATTGATTATAGAGCATTGAATAACATTACTATTAAGAAAAGTCATTAGTGCCTTATATAAATGACTTTTTTTATTAGATCTAGGGAGTTCATTATTTTTTGAAGGCTAATTATTTCTTTGGGTAGAATCAGTTAAAGGTGAATGAGGATTACATTCCAAATATATCATTTTAGACTAGGTATGGGAGTTATGAGTTTGTGGTTATTCCCTTCGAGTTAAAAATGGTCTTTTTGTATCTATAGAAATTTTGAATATATTTTTCCATGATTTCATTGATAAATTCATGGTTTTTTTATTAATGAAATTCTGATATATTCTAATGGTTATGATGATAATAAAAATTTATGGTTACTTATAGTCCTTGAATGAAAATAAGGTATATGGAAAGATTAGTAAATTTGAATTATTATTGTGATATGTTTATTTAATTTTATATATTATAAATTGATATAGAATAAATGTTAATACAGAAATTACTAAATTAGTTGAAGAGTTTCTATGACCTATAAATGTCAGATATGTTCATAGTTTTCTTGGAATAGCAAATTGCTACTGATGGTTTATCGAAAAGTTTTCTTGATTACCACTCCCACTAAATAGGTTAACTTAAAAATGATTTAAATTAATATCAATAAAATAATGTGATATATATTTCTTAGAATTGGAAAGAAGATTAGTGAATGAACCAGTTTTGGACTAGTCATCTAAAAATGGTAAATTTTTTATCTAAATTGGTTCTTATTTTAAGGGAATTGGTTTTTTCTAATACATTAAAATAAGGAAATTTTTTATTCGTCACATCAATTGAAACCTTTTGAGTTAAATTATCCTACACATGACCTTGAATTGGTGGTTATATCATTTTCTTAAAAAAATTAGAGACATCATTTATAAGTATTAATGTGTGAAATATGTTCTGATAATTAATTTTTATAGTATGAATCCAGTTATAAATAATTGAACACGAGAAAAAGGATATGGATAGAACTAATTAATGATTATGACTACACAATTCATTATTATTCTAGGAAAAGAAAAAAAGTTTATTCTTTAAGTAGGAAAGATAACACATCATTTATAATTATATGTTTGGAACATGATCCTTTGTTATAGGATTTGATGAATTTTGGTGTAGAAATTATGCATACAGGAACTTCCACTATTTTCACCATTAGTAAATGAAATCATTGTTTTCAAACATACTTGAGAAATATTTTAATGAAGATCTAGTTTTGAAATAAAGTGTATATTCGGTTAATAAGGGTATGTTACTTGAGTTTAATGTTGATTAAAATGTTTTTACTATATTTATAAATAATGTTTTTGTTTATTGTGATATCCAGTTGAAGATATAATTATTTATGAAAGCTTATAGATCTATGTTTTTTTGTTCATCATACTAGCACAAATATGTATATATATTTTCAATAACGTTTTTTAGTCTATAATGAAAATAGATATTGCATTCTTTACCATGAACGATTTAACTTGTTAACAGGTTATTGTAGAAAATTAATGTCTGAAGGGGTTACTTTAGCATTTTCAAGGTCTAGAGAGGAAATGGGAGAATAAATAGATTTATTTCATGGTGAGATTCCAAAATACATCAAAAGGTGATAATTCAACATGGGTTTTAGTTGATCAATTGACTAAATATTTAAAGTGTATTCCTATTCATAATATTATACTTTTATGTCATATTTCTGGAATATATTTCAAGGAGTTTCTTAGGTTACATGGAGTTCCTATATACAATATATCTAACTATGATCCTCGTTTTACTTCTAATTTTTAGAAATGTCTTAAGAAGTCATTGGGTACTAAATTAAATTTCATCGCAATATTAATTTCTCAATCTGATGGATAATCAAAGTGAATAATTTAAACATTGTAAGACATGATTTTATCTTGATAAATAGAATACCAGGGAATTTTGAATCATCATATTTCTTTATTTGGATTTTCTTATAAGAATATCTTCAATTATAGTATATGTATGACACATTTCTGTGTCATTATATGTAAATTAGTGTGGTATTAAAGCTCGTTGGGGTAAAGTAGGTGAAAGAATTTTTTTGGGATGATAATTTGTCAAAGATATGGTTTAGAAGGAGAATATTATTTGACAATTATTTCATGGTGAGGGGGCGTGATCAGTTCCCATGTCTGATTACAGGGGGTTGGTGTCGTTTAATCATTGTTATCGGGTTCCCTATCTTCGTGGCTTCACCTAGTCTCCAACAGGTGTATTCGTAGTTCTAGAAACTCCCAAAAGTTCTTATATCCAACGATCCATGGAACTGATTTAAAAAGTAAGGCGCTTGTTGGGTGATATAGCCAACAACACTTATGAACTCACATTGTTCGAGAGGATGGGAAGTCAGGCTCATCACACCCTTTTGGGGGGAATTATTTACTATTCTAGGACTCTCTTATAGATTTAATTTGTGTTCATATGTTCACAAATATTTGGTTTATCCCCAAGCATAGTATCCATAGATTACCCCTAGGATGCAAGTCACAGGTATATACAAGGATTCACAACCGTCTACATCTGAGGTTTAGCATCCCTCATTGGATTAGCAATTCTGGGGAAGTTTGAGTTTTTTCAGACAACACTGGTCTCAAGCCCTATAATTGGGCGCTCTGGAGTTTGTTTTCATCCATGGGGGATAGAAATTGACTTGAATGTCTGGATCGAACCCCTAATATGGGCTTCCTACATATCCTTGTGAGAGGAATCTGAATCCACGTAGTTCGGTGCCAATAAACGGGACACATCACCTTTTAAGTTCATGTGTCGATGACCCAATCATATAGTTTAATGTCATGTGGAAAGGACATCTTGGTGACAGGTGCCTAGTCAAGGTTGGTGCGGTACTTATGCCAGAGCAGCCCAGAGGACCCAAGGGAAACGATTTGCTGGGCCCGGGTGTGGTCCTAATAGGGGAATGAGGACTCATTCTGATTATCAGACCTGAATGTTGGGCTTGCACCTCCTCGAGGTTTCCTACATATCCTTATAGGCTGGGAATCAAAGTGTAAATAGTTCAGGAAGGTCAAGGAATACACGTGATAGTTTCCTATAAAGAGCATGATTGGCATCCCATGTTAGGGTATGGTTGGGGCTTACATGTGGTTGGTGGCCCGAGTTGGGATTGAACCTCAGGGAGGTGTCCTGTATACCCTACTTAGGAGGCAAGGAATAAAACCCATGTAGTTCATTCTACTTCCGTCATTGTATAGACATCACATCCATCACAAATCTCTTATCCCATGTGAGTCATGCTCGGTGTGAGGAATATGAGAATGTGAAATATTTGTCAAGCCATGCAATTTTTTATTACTAAGGGGAGATGAGGAAGACAATGGTAGAGGGAGAGGGTCGAGACTGTGAGACTTTCATTACCCCTAGTGTCGAGGAGGGAATGAAGGTAGAAGTCACATCGGCAGAGGTCGTGGTACGACGAAAGAGGGCACAGAACAATGAACCTTTCCAAATAGAAGGGTAAATGCTATTGTCATCCGGCGAGGATGATGTGGGTCTTACTCCAAGAGATATCCCCTATTACTATCTTCAGGGGAGGGGAGAAGTTCTCACTGCTGTCGCTCATTGAATGGAAAATAAAGGGGGATCCCTCAATCCTGATGAGTATAGTGGCACAAAGGGGCTCTCGGTCTCAGATATTGGACTACCATGAGAATGTGAACCTAGGAATTCTCTGGATGTCTGTTCAAGGGATGGTGTAACACCTTTTTTCCACCTACCATGGGTAAGTGAACTCATAAGGGTAAAATAATGTGTCTAAAGGTTTCAGAATCCCGGTTCAGTGGCTTTGGGAGAGGCCTTGGCTTGGTACTGATGGTTAGGCTACTGAAGGGATTCTGGAGGATTGGACTGAATTGGAAGGGACTTAACCAACTCAGGGGATGAAAACATTGAAGGCCTTGGCAGACCACATATCTATATGGGCAGTGGCTCCCTTTACATAGGTAAGTGGTTCATGGATGGAGAGGTCATCCACGTAACAGGGTGGTATGCGGACGGAGGGGAATTCCGCGTGTTAGAGAGGTACATGGATTAGAGTTTGGTTCACATACCAAATTGGTATGTGAGGTTGGAGTCCACTTGAGTGGGAGCGGCCGGGGGGCAGCGCTGATCAGGGTTTCTCCCACATAAGAGGGTGTTACGTGGTGCATTTAATCGAAAAAGGGGCATAGGCTCCCTAGTTCACGGGGAGTTCATCCTCGTAGGGTCCATGGTTCATGGTTCACTGACTTTAGGTTCGCAGTTTACCAATTTATTTATATGTTCTTCAGTTCTTAACAATTTTTCGCCACATTATACCTATTTTTGTTCAGGAATTGGAACTTCACGATACGCAAAATCCTAAGCTCCCAAAATCTTCTTCCTTCCCCAAAATGATGATGTCTTTCTTCAAAAAGTTGATCGCCCAGAATATGATCTTCAAAAGGCTGATACCTTTCTTCTCCCCCTTGAAATCCTTTTATAGAGGGGGGAAAGGGTTGTATCTATGGTCTTGTGACACCTTTTTCGGAATACAATGATAGAAAACCCGGCCTAAGGATTACTTATTCAACCTGAATATTACAAGTAATATTGAATGCACCTCGCCCGCAAACCAACTTGGTCACGGGGGAGCTAAGAAGCTACATAAGGCTCCGCCTCTATTTTGCAAATGATGTGGTGCACGGTGTGTGTGTGTGGGGGGGAAGTCTGCCTAGTTTGTGGCTAGCATGGTTCGCATCTGTGGTCCGGTCCAGCCTCACTCAATCGACATTTGGTTCAATCCTACGTAGGAGCTCCGCCTCCGTTTCGTGAACAACAGCCTCCACAAGAGGGCAGTTCGCTGAACCATCTGCATACCATTGATGATGAACTGGTACGTGGACTAGTTAGGTTCTTTACCATTTCTTTTGAAAATTCTTCATATTTTTCCAAAAATTATTGATGATGATTAGGTAGATTCTTCAACTGATTTTAGGGGAGTATTTTCCTTCCCTTCTGTGGATTTTTCAAGACCCTACAACAACATATGAGGAAATATCAGAGAAATCAAAAAATTTATGCATATAACCAGAGGAATGATCTCTCATTCGAAGCATAAGAATATTTTTTTTCTAAAATTACATCTATGGAAATGTGTTATTCATTTTGGAGAAACTGGAATGTTAACTCCATGGTATATTAAACCATATTAAATACTAGATAAGGTTGGATTATCTTCGAAACAAGTGGCCATGCAACTGATTTTATCATAGGTACATGATGTGTTTCATGTTTCCCTATTAAAGAAGTATATGCCATATGCATATCATGTTTGGAGCCTTAAAGTAGTACAGTTGGAAGCAAATATTTTATTTGAGGAACAACTAGTTTAAATTATTTTCTCTATAGAGTATTTTTATGGAATAAGTTGATTCACCAGTTTAAGGTTTTTTTGAAAATTTATATTATTGAATATGAAATATGGGAATTAGAAAATGTTATAAAGGAAAAATATCATGTCTTGTTTAAGTAATGAATAAAATCTTGAGAAGGAAATTTCCAAAAGTGGGGAAGAATGCAAAAAAAATAATTTCAATAATAGATAAATTTGATTCCTTATTAATATTCATAAATTATATTTTATAGAGTTATAATTCATTATAAGAATATTAAGTAATTTGTTGATCAAAAAATAAAAAGTTTTATTCTCACTAAATTTGTTTACATGAATTATATGGTTTTATATAAAAATTAATTTCAAATTTTTTGGATCTGAATTTTAAAAATGAACTTTATTTTTAATATCAATAATTCAAAATTAGAATAAATAAAATTTTTTAGGAATTTTTAAAAAAATTGATTTATGGGTGAATAATAGAAAATACTGATTATTTAAGAAAATAATCTTTTGTTTTCATGTTTTGAAAAAGTAACATTCTATTATTTATTGGTTTTAAATATAAATTAATTAAATTTTATTAAAAATAATCAAATTACACTTTTTTTAATCAATATTATATTTAATTTTTGTATAAAAACATTTTTATACTTATAAAGGCATTTTTCTGGAAAATGGTTTTTCATTACCTTTTATATGGTTTTTTAAAATTATTTTTTGAAAATTATGGAAATTTAATTTGATAAAACTTAATTCATATTTATAATAATAATTTATACTTTTCTAACATATTTATTTTTAAATTTTTTTTATGACTTGTAACTTTTTCAAAAAAGTCAGTTACCACAGGAAGACTTAAAACTGTTTAAAAGGGTTAGAACAAAACAATAAAGATTAAAATGACATAAAAACATATCTAAATTATATTATATAGTATTATTTAAAACCTATTTTATCTCTTTTTCAAATATGAGTTATTTTTCTTCCATTTGTATTGAGAAATAAATTTAAATATTTTAATATTTTAAAAAATTCTATGTGTCCTCATTCTTCCTTATAAAAGCGAAACCCCTATCTATCTTCTCCACACTTAAAGAGACTATTATCTCAGAAATTTACTGCCAAAATACCTTCCTAAAATACCTACCCCTATATTAGAGGTCCTGTATTGATAAAAAATTCATACCAGGAAGGATTTATGTATAAATATAAGGAGGTTTTCCAAAGAAGAGTTATAGTTCTTAACCGAGTACTTTCATGTTATTTATTCTTCTACTACCTTAAAATATTATTCATCCATTCTGAAATAATAACATTATTATATTACACATAATTTTATATTATTATTCTTATGGTATGGTCCTTTTTTATCTACTTAACCATCTAACAAAAAATAAATACATTGTTCATGTGTATATGCAGACTACCACCTCATGTGTTGATTTATTTCATTTTTCATCACCAACTCTTATGAATGGTTATAATAATGGATCCAAATGAAAAAATAATATATATATTTATATTATATAAATTTAATTATTGAATTTTAAGTAAATATTATACATCTTTCTTTATTTTCGAATGAATAATAAAGATATCATTTGTGTGTATGTAGGGACTACCGCCTCGCAAAACAATGTATTTTATTTTTCATCAATGCCTCAAATGGACTGTATATATTGGTGGATTTAAAGAAATAATTTTATTTATTTTATATAATTATATTTATTTAAATATAATATAATTTTTACCTTGTTTCCCACATTTTTTTAAATATGTATATATTACTTATGTGTATGTATGACCTATTATCTCCATGATTATAATGTAATTTATTTTTCATAATCATCTTACATAGATGGTTATAAGTGTATAGTTAATATATAAAAAATAAAATTATAACATAATTAAAAAAATAAAATATATAACCATGATTTATTTAACCAACATCAACCAAATAAATTTATTTTAGACTTATGAACCAAACATCCTCAAAAGTATGAAGTAAACTAATTCAATTAAGTGATTAAGTATGACATGTATATTTGTGAAATAAATGGAATAATAAAATTAAAAAATGTTATCAAGAAATTAAATAATTAGTGTTTGTTTATTATTATTGAATATACATAATGTACATGAAAAGTTAGACTCGAGGTATGAGACACTTTACCTTAAAACCTCATTTTAAATGTTTAAAACATTTATTTTATAAATATTTTCCCTCTGTGTCCATATTTTTAAAATTGTCTTATGGATGTATTTACATAGACATAAGTAAATTAAAAAGTAAATAATATGACCCCTTTTACTTTATTTAAAAGGTTATCAAAATGAATCTCTTATGTATTTTTCATCAAACATTATGACGTTATTTACTTTGTACAAAATATTGTTTTTATTGTATATGGAAGATGTGGATTTTCCAATCATCCTTATTATTATTCTTTGAGAATATTACACATATATTTTAGTGTGTTTTAAAAATATTATTCTATTTCCCATTTGTCAATGAAATGTTTTATAAACACCCTTTAAAAAATGTGTTTTATCCTCATTTTTACATGAAGCCTCAAAGTGATTCGACATATATACTAATTGAAATAAAGTTATTAGATTTTATCATGTAAATGAAATATTCTAGGTTATTTATGTATAGTATGGTCCTTGTGCATTTTTTTTGATGACGAGTGAGCCTGATATAGCTCTTAAATTCATTGGGTAATGATTATATTCTCCAAAACATTATGTTTCAATTAAACGAGTAGGTTATTCAATTTTTAAGGATTCTATAAGTATGATGTAGCAAGGATCCTACATGAAACTTGTACACATTAAAATTACTTTTCCTAAAAATCTATTGATCTCATAATTTAGGATAAAGAACTTTTTGTTATGAATAATTATTCTTTTTAAGGGTAAAAGTTATGTTTTTAAGAAAATATTTTTCATGGATTCTCATGTTTTATAAGATACCCTCTTTGTTATGATTTTTCATTTCTTCTTTTTTAAAAAGTGTTTTATGAAAGATATTATATAGAAAATATTATTTCATGTAAGTGATTATTTGGTAAAATAGTTTACTATGATAAAGTAAAACTCTCTTATATGATCACATAGTTTTTGAAATATACTAACAAGTTTATTTTCCTCTTTGTATATGTCCCTTATGGACCTCTTTATGTTCATCCCAGGTTTTAAAGTATTTTTCCTAGGGTTTAAGGATGATTATGAACAATGATAATGTCAAGTTGAAAATCATGATGATTTTTCATGAAAAGAAAATGTGCTTTATATTAAATGTATTGTATTGTGGAAAAAATATACAATGGGATGAATTATCTACTTTATAATGAATTGGTTTGTTATGTAAGTGTTAAGACCTAATTATTTAAAATTATAATAATGAAAAAGGACTTTATAAATTCATGGAATGAATTATTATTTAAGAATTATATTATAAGTTTAATTAGGATGGGGTCCTTACAATTGGTATCATGGAAATGTTTAGATAATTTTATAGGTTAAAATAATATAAGTAATTATCCTTAAGAGATTATAATTTAAGGTTATCATGATATAGAATTTGAACATTTCCAGGTTGATTTATCAAAATTATGTTTATTCATAATAGTTTTCCATATAGGAAATAGGGAAACTAAAGTCAAAATCCACCAAGAGGGTAATATTCATCCAAATCAGTAGCCTGAAATGGTTTTAATTGGAACATTGATTTTTTGTGGTGATGGATCAGTTGATGAAGTCTATAAATAGTAGTGGTTTGCACAATATAACAATCCTAATCTTTATTACACACTTAAACATGATTTATTACATAAACATGGACTTAATATGACCTAGAAGATCGAGAGGTCTAGTGTATTCGAGGATTATGAACATATCATGACAAATTAAGACATAAAATGCAACATCTTTATTGAAAAATTCTTCTACATGACCATAAAATTCTTTTTTACTTACCATTAAATTAGATAATCTATGGACATACATAAGAAAATAGTGATATATAAATCCCAATAAAGGAGTAAATAAGGCATAAAATGAATAATAAAATACATTTTAGTAAATAGACATATCAATGGAGCATAATAGAAACATGAACATATATATGTGATATAGAATGATCATCATAACATGGAAATGTGGAAACGACATAAAACATTGTGTCATTAACATAGGGGAATCAGGTAAACCCTTGTCCCAACATGATGGAAACAATTCTAATAAATGAATCAGGTAAACCCTTGTCCCAATATTACGTATCATGATACTAAATAATACCCAATTAACTGGAGCTATATCAGGATGAACCCTTCATGAACATTTCGATCTCATACTTAAGTGTGCCGCATAGATTATATAACATGGATTCATTCATCATCATAATTTATTCCACGATAAAGGAATTTTTAATAAATACATGAAATTATATAATCAATAAGTATATGCAAATAAATTTGAATACCCTTTATAGATAAATGAGCATGGTATTCACCACATGATGATTTTCTCATGGAAAATCGTGGTGCAATTTTGGCAGCATAACGACATCATGTGGGGATTCATAAAATGGGATGATGAGAGAGAGAGAGGTATATCATAATTTAGAAATGAAATCAGTACTAAGGGTATCATGGATCATTATAACTCAATATAGGAAAATTAATTAGAGATGCATAATATTAGAGAAATGCTTGAATCAAAATGAAGAAAGAAAAATCCCTTATAGAATTTCGGTATGGTAGCAGGTGTACATGGGAGGGATTAATGAGAGTGAAAGGGGAATCTCTTCATTAAAACATAATAATTGAATTATGTGGAAGGTGATAAAACATATCCCATAATTTTTAATTGAAATATAATGGGTATAACAAAATAAGGAAACTTGGAAAAAAAAGAAAGGAAGGAAACCTTTACTTGAGTGTGTGGCTTCAAAAGCTTGATGAGGGGATTATTGAGAGCTATGGGAACCTTGTAGGGATTATAGAGAGGGGAGGAAAGATTAAGGACATGATATAAGTATTTTGGGTGAAGAGAAGCGGGAGCTTGGGAGGGTTAATATTGGAATTGAGAGGGGAATTCTTTAATATTTCACAAACTTAGCTTTTAGAATCTATATAATTAAATATTCAAAACCTCAAAACATACCATGGTTTTTTCAAAGGTTTTTTTCCAAATCGGAGTGCAAAAAATTATTTTATAATGTAAAGGGATGAAGATATTAAAATATTTTTCTTGTTTATGAGGAGGTGATTCACACTCTCAAGGAAATGAATTTAAGATCATAAAATATATTATACACTTTGGAGGATTCACTAAGGCATTATAAAATATGTCAAATATATCTAAAATCCCATTATTTTAAATTTAAAACACATAGTTGGTCTAATATACCTTTTATGATATTTATTACAACACTATTTGATCATTATGATTTCACAAAACACACTATATATTTATATATTATTTAATTTTTACAAGAAAAATTGATTGTCTCATAAAATTATGAAAAAACCACCATTGGATAATTTATAAATTATGATTCCAAAAATAATACTCATTTTATTTTAATAATTTTCTAAATTTTTTAATTTTTACTTTTAATGTGTGAATCTAAATTTATTAAAAATTGACCGGTTTTGACAAAAACAGTTTTTAACCTTAATAAATATTACACTTGATTTCATAGAAATTATATGATCATTTATTGTTAATAAATATAATTGGATAATAATATTTTATTAAAATATTAAAAATTTAAAAAAATTATTAACTCTTTAAAATAAATTTTTTACAAATACACTTTCTGTTTTATTGTGTAAAAATATAACTGTTATCAAATTGATTACCTAATAAGTAACTGATATAATCATCATTTATATGAATTGTTTTTTAATATTATTAATCAAAAATATAGTTTAACATAATAATGTATATATTTCTCAAAATTACCCTATTACCCAAAGAACCAATTTATCCAATTCCTTATTTTTTATGATAGTCTATTCTCATAAAGTAACTAATGGAATGGGACTTTTAATTATAAAAGATATTATTAACTAATACTTTCTTACATAATCCCTTATAACACCTGCATAAGACTGAAGGGTAAGGTGCACTGTAACGACCCAATGTTTTTCAATAGAAATTTACTTCTTATAAATATGTCACATGAAAACACAACATAATGAACTAATAAGTGCTAAGTAACCTTTAAACATAATTTTTTCACTTTTGTGTTTTGAATTTCAAAAATCCGACATACATGGTTGTGTTCAAGATGATTTTTCGATTCTAATGAAAAAATAATAATTTTCAGTGAATAGTAATTTACCCTTGTGAATAGTAACATACACTTATGAATAGTATTATGACCCTTATGAATAGTAAATCATCCAATATAAGAGTTACCTTACCCATGAATAATTAAATAAAATTTAGACATCTTAGAAGTGACAATTTGACCTTAGTAAACGTTTTGGTATTTTGTAAGTCATAAATAATTAATTATAATTAATTAATTAATTTAAAATAAAATTTATTTTCCTAAAATTTGTTCATAAATTATTTAATCAATGTCTTATAGTTTTTAGATAATTTTATAAGACCCTTCGTAATTTTTGAAGACACTGTAAAATCAGTTTTAATTTTAAAAACTATTTTTTAAGTAAATTATTGTTTTAATTAAATATTATGTTAATAATATTTAGTAAATTATTTTTGCAAAATGGACTTCATTTTTGGATTCTACACATCTAAAAAAAGTTAGGGTGAAATTTTGGGATTTTTCTGAAATACTTCAATTTTCGGGTGAATAGTAAAAAATACAATTTTTCACATAATCGATGTATCCTAAATTGCATCATTAATGATGTAATGATGACATAAAAATTATAGAAATTTAGTTTCGGATGAATTATATTAAATTTAATAAATGGTTACTTAAAATACAATACATTCAATTTTCAAACCTAAAAAGAGCTTTCCAATGTCTAAAGTCTAAAGGAGATTTCTTAAAGTGTCTTTTTCTCTTTCTTTTACTTTCCTTTAAATAAATTACTGAATTCGAAATATAAATATTAATTTAAGCCTAAAAAGAATTATATTATATTAATATATGATTTAGGATTTCAAAAAACTACTATTACAAGTCTAACTTTTGATATATTTTTTTATTTAATATTTTTTACTAAAAACACCTCCCTCCTCATGTATAAATAACCCCTCCCCTCCCCTTTCCAAACCACACCTCTCAAGAATAAAAAATTTTCTAAGATCTTCCCAACCATATCCCCTATCCACCCACCCACCCCCACATCCAAGAGCTTCTGGTCTCATCAAAAGACCAAGCTTAGGCCCCTTAAGGAGGATCTCAAGAGGAGGATTGAAGAGGTAATTTATCTTCCTCTTTCCTTTAATTCATTTTCAATTTCAAGTCATTTTCGTATTCTCTCCCAACCTATATTTATCCAAATGGTATGGTGATTCCAGTATCACACATATAATTGAAGTTTATGATACTGATGGGATATTATACCCTCCAACCCCCTTCTCCTCTTCCTTTTATTATATAAAAGAAAACGTTGTTCGTAAGGTGTTAATCTATCAACTTCAAGAATGACATGTTCTCTTTTTCCATTTATACCTATATATCTGGTCATGAAACCATTTTTAAGTATGAACCAGAATATTATATATTTATTATGTCCTATTTTATGTTCTATAACTAACTTATGTACATATTACTAGATGAGTAAACAAAACTAGTAAGTTGTGGTCGAAAAACTGCCCAAATTAACCCAAACGACCGTCATTAAATTCCTATCTAATGATTCATCCACATGGTATAAAATTTAATTCATATTAAGATCCTTTTACCTTTTGTAATATAATTAATAACATGTAATGTATTTTATGGATGTTTACCCATGTTCTACACAAACTTCAATTAATGAATACATGTGCAACGCTCAAGAAAACCATAAAAACGAACATTCCCAAACAATGTTTTTAAACTCTATAACTCATCCAAAGGCACATAAAATCACTTAATGAAACCATAATGAACCTTATTAATGTAAAAAAGGTTATTTATTTCTAATTAATTAATATAATGTCATTATACAAGACATTAAAGAGAAGGATGCATTCAAATACAAGGTAAGGGGAAATTCTCGAACCCAACTTTCATCCTTCGGGTTCTCCCTCTTTCACTCAATTTTTGATATGGTTACTCCTTAAAGATAATGTATTCATCATTTTATTTCCTTTTATGGGATATAAATTTTTTTCCTGGTTTTTACATCAAACCAAATCTTTTCCAAAAGAACTCTTCTTTTAAGAACACACCTTTTACTTCTCACTCAAAGTGGACGGTTCTTGTAACATGTATGTTATTACCTATTTAATTTAGGAACCCAATGTTTATGAATGTGTTCTTAAGAAATGAAACCCATTACTTTCCATGGGTTATTTATGTTCATTTTTTAGATGCTTTCTATGTGGAAAGCATGATAATGATAATGTTATGATGTGACGGGTGCGCTTGGAATTATATAGCGCATTATGAATGTTAAAATGTGATGGGTGCACCCAAAATTGTATTGTGCTCCAATGCATTGGGTAAAGTGATGCGTCTCATGGGTAAATGTGTAATTATGTGTGAACAAGATGCTAGCTTAGTTCACAAGCATGTGTTGTAGTTAACCACTAAGACATGATGTTTCATTTTTATGCATTGCCACATTTCAAGTCTCTTATTAATGCTTCCTATCATGTTCATGATTCTTTTCCTATGTTATGAATATGCTAACCCCATGCTATATTTTTCTTATATATCCTCTTACAGGGCTTCTAGATCACCTATTTTTATTTATATCCTCAGGTTTCTACATGTACTATGGATAGGACAAGTTCCAATAAGAATCTAGAGAAGAAGAAATTAATTAAATGTTTATGCTTGATGTTGTATTTGTTATGTATGTTCCTAGTTTTCCCTAGACACTAAACCTTTGGATCATCTATTTGTACTACTATTATGTTGTTTATATTTAAAATTATGTAATATTAAATTAAGAAAAGGTTGGGTCGTGATAGTTGGTATCATAGGAAAGTTTTAGTTAATTTGGGAATTTGGATTAGTGAACCCCAAAGAAAACCTCTAGCATGAGGCTAAGTACAAAAATGCACACAAGAATATTTACATATGGATCACATATGTTATGTTTTTGGTATAAATGTTTTATGTGAATAAGTTATTCATGAATTGTTTACCTATGTTTAGTTCTAACCTTTTCAATTTTAGAAAATGGTGAAAACCAGGAGAAATCAGGCCAACAACTCGTGCGAGGCCCGATGCAACGATTGCCAGAACGACATCCCCAATGATTTGGGGGGTATAGTTAAAAACATCATAGAGATGATTACCCAATTATCTTAGGTTATGAACAATAACCATAATAATGGGAAACATCCTCCTTCACTAAAGAGGGAGCAGCTGGGTAATGAATGTTTTATGCGGCAACAACCACCAACATTTAGTGGATCTTCTGATACACTAGTTGTGGAACAGTGGGTCAACTACATGGAGAAGATCTTTTCTATGCTTCACTATTCTGATACGGAGAAGGGGACACTAGCCATTTATCATCTAGATGGAGAAGCCGATCAATGGTGGGATTTTATTAAGAACACTAAGCCAAGGGAGGAAATTTAAGAGATGGAATGGGAAGACTTTAAGATAATATTTCTTAATAAGTACTTCTCAATAACTCTTCACACAAAGATGGAGAGAGAATTCAGAGAGCTCAAGAAAAAGGAAGTAGAATATGTCACTTCCTATGAAGTGAATTTCACAAGGATTTCAAGGTACGATTCGGGGTTTTTTATCAACAATGATAGCAAAATTGATAGATTCTTTAGTGGATTAAAACCAAAACTTCGAAAGGCTCTTTCAATTCAATACTTTGGGAGTTATGAAGAAGTCGTTTGATGTTCCCTCAAAGTGGAGATGGAGTTTGGAGAATGGTCCCATGGCTATGGGGATAGGAAAAGAAATATGGAGTTTCAAGCCGTTGGATCTAATGATACTGGTGGGAAGAAAACTCAATGACCCACATGCCAAAAATGTGGAAAGTTGCACCATGGGAACTACCTCAAAGGGATAGAGAAGTGCTTTAAGTGTGGGAAATAAGGACATCCTTCTCAATAGTGTTGAAAAGACACAAAAAAGAAAGAGAATGTAGCTGATGAAAGGAGACAACCACTCATGGTTTAATGCTACAACTGTAGGGGGCTAGGGCACTATGCAAACCAATGCACTAAACCTCGAGCTCTTGAGGGTAATCAGCATCAGCTGCCACCGAATCCAAAGGAACAAGGGACGTCTTATTCCATCACTACTGCAGAGGTGGATCATGATAATGAAGTTATACAAGGTATATTTCCTATTCACTCAAGAATGGAAAAATTCTTATTTGATTCTAGTTCTACGCATTCCTTTAAATATTGAAAGTTTGCTAGAACTATAGAATCAAAGTCCAGAAACCTTGAAGTAGAGATATCTGTAAAAACACCAACTGGTGCAATCATTGCAACCCAAGTGTTTGACTCTTCCCATGTTGGTGTATGTGGGAAGATTCTTCCGATAAATATTGTAATACGTACCTTTTTTGAATTCAACGCTATAATGGGAATGGATTGGCTCTCGTTATATAGAGCACATATCAACTACCAGGAAAAGGAAATATCTTTTCATATTCTAAACCATCCCATGCTTCTCTACAAATGAAAGGGAGATCATGAACCTCCTTTGAAAAATCCTTCAATGGTTTGGGTGTTGATTCCCTATGAAGAAGCATACCTCGCCCAAATGGTTGAGTCAAAGGAAAGTGCCAACTTTGAGGAAATTCCCATCATGAGGGAATACAACGATGTATTTTCTGAAGAGTTTCCTGAAATTCCCCCGGATCTTGAGGTAGAGTTCTCAATTGAACTCATACCCGGAGCTACTCCTATCTCAAAGTGTCCCTATTGGATGGCTCCTATCGAACTGGAGGAGCTAAAGAAGCAGCTGCAAGAGATTATGGACAGAGGTTTCATACTCCCTAGTGCATCACCTTGGAGTGCACCAGTGATCTTTGTGAAGGAGAAGGATGGAACAATGCAGCTGTGTATCGATTATCGGGAAATCAACAAGATCGCCATAAAGAACAAGTATCATATTCCAAGGATTGTTGACTTGTTCGACTAGTAAAGAGGAGCTCAATAATTCTCAAAGCTGGATCTTCGTTCTTGATATCATCAGGTAAAGGTGAAGAAGGATGATATTCAAAAGACTGCCTTTCGTATAAGGTATGGGCACTATGAGTTTTTGGTGATCCCTTCGGACTTACTAATTCCCATACAATCATCATGGGTTTGATGAATAGAGTCATTAGACATTACCTAGAAAAATTTGTGGTTGTTTTTATTGATGATATTCTCATCTACTCCAAGAGCAAGGAGGAACATGAAGAACATCTAAGACTTGTGTTAGTGACATTGAGAAATGAGAAGTTGTATGCCAAGTTCAACAAGTGTGCCTTTTGGATGAAGCAAGTCACATTCTTGGGACATGTGATCACAAGTGAGGGAATTTCTGTTGATCCTCCAAAGAAAAAGGTGATTTAAGAATGGCCCAGACCCTATAGTGTCACAAAAATCTGTAGTTTTCATGGATTAGCTGGGTACTACCGACGTTTTGTGAGAAACTTCTCACGATTGTCATGCCCGTTAACTAAGTTAACCAGGAAAGGGGTAGAGTATGTCTAGATGGAAGAATGCAAGGGACGCATCAAGGAGCTAAAGAGAAGGTTGATCATTTCACCTATACTCACACTACCGAAAAGTGGGGAATGTTTTGTGATATACAGTGATGCTTCAAAGAAAGGCATGGGTTTTTTACTCATGCAAAATGATAATGTGATAGCCTATGCCTCACGGTAGTTGAAGATCCATGAGCAGAACTACCTGACGCATGATCTAGAGCTGGCAGCTGTGATTCTTTTCTTGAAAATCTGGCGGCACTACCTTAATGGTGAGAAGTGTGACATATACACCAACCATAAGAGCCTAAAGTGTATATTCACACAAAAGGATCTCAACATGCGTCATAGGAGATGGTTAGAGCTAATCAAGGATTATGATTGCTCTATTCACTATCATCCTGGAAAGGAGAACAAGATAGCCGATGCTCTAACCAGAAAAGAACCTGCTACTCTATCCATGATGTGGATGGAGGAAGACCTTATCTTCATGGATATGCAAAGAATGGATTTGGAAATCATAAGGGAAGGGGATAAATCCTACCTTTCCCAAATTATTGTGCAACCATAAGTCCATAAGAATATTAAGGAAACACAAAGGGGTGATGTGGATATACAAAAGAGGGTGAATGCGGTAAAGGAAGGGAAGATGAAAGAGTTCTATATCAATGACGATGGTGTGATTAGGTTTGGAATGTGGCTTTGTGTGCCTTCATCACCCGGGATAAAGAAGGAGCTATTGGAAAATGCACACAACTCAACTTTATCTATCCATCCTGGGAGTACAAAGATGTACTGTGATCTCTGAGAACACTTCTGGTGGGATAACATGAAGAAGAAGATTGCAGAAAATATATCGAGGTGCTTGGTATGTCAGCAAGTTGAAGCTGAGTGACAAAAGTCGAAAGTTATGATGCAGCAATTGCCTATACCCATGTGGAAATGGTAAAATGTTACTATGGGCATTGTCACAGGTATCCCGAAGATGTCAAAGGGAAATAATGCGATATGGGTTGTGGTTGATCGAATCACCAAGACTTCCCATTTTATCGCTATTCGGGAAGATATCTCGCTTGAAAAACTTACAAAGATATATGTGAATGAAGTGGTGAGACTATACAGTGTTCCACTCTCAATTCTCTCTGATTGTGATCTAAGGTTCACATCTAAATTCTGGAGGAGCCTTCAACATGCGTTGATTACTGAATTAAATTTCAGCATGGCCTATCACCCACAAACTGATGGTCAGTCTGAAAGGACTATTCATACACTTGAAGATATTCTAAGAGCCTACTCTCTAGAATTCAAAGGTGGATGGGATCAACATCTCCCATTGGTTGAGTTCTCATACAAAAATATCTTCCACTCGAGTATTCAGATGGCTCCATATGAAGCTCTGTATGGAAGTGATGTAGAACTCCAACCTGTTAGGATGAAGTTGGAGAAAAAAAGCTACTTGGACCTGATCTTGTGCAAGAGATTATAGAGAAGGTTCAAGTCATCCAGAAACGCATCAAAGCAGCTCAAAGTCGGCAAAAGAGCAATGCTGACAACCGTCGAAATGACTTGGAGTTCAACGTTGGAGATAAAGTCTTCCTTCAAATATCTCCATGGAAGAGAGTCATGTGATTCGGGAAGAAAGGGAAGCTAAGCCCAAGGTATATTGGCCCTTTTGAGATCCTTTACCGCATAGGAGTCGTGGCCTATTGGCTTGCACTTCCCCCGGATATGGCTCAAGTTCATGATGTGTTTCATGTATCACTACTGAGGAAGTACATACCAGACCCCTCACATATACTAAACTCAGAGGTGGTGAAGCTGGAAGATGATCTCTCATATGAGGATAAGCCGGTAAAGATTTTGGATCGAAGAGATAAGGTTCTACACAACAAGAAAACCCACCTTGTCAAAGTTTTGTGGAGGAACCATAAGTTTGAGGAAGCAACTTGGGAACTGGAGGAGGTGATGAAAGAGAAGTACCCTCACCTGTTTGTGTAAAGTGAAATTTTGAGGGCGAACTTTCTTAAGGGGGGAAGAATGTAACAACCCAAAGTTTTTTAATAGAAATTCCCTTCTCATAAATATGTCACATGAAAACACAACAAAATGAACTACTAAGTTCTATGTGAACTTTAAACATAAGTTTTTCACTTTTGTGTTTAGAATTTCATAAATCTGACATACACGGTTGTGTTCAAGATGATTTTTGGAGTCTAATGAAACAAAAATAATTTTTGGTGAATAGTAGTGTACCCTTGTGAATAGTAAAATACCCTTATGAATATTATTATGAAAGCACTATAATTTAGTAAACGATTTGGTATTTTTTAAGTCATAAATAAATAGGTATAATTAATTAATTAATTTAAAAGAAAATTTATTTTCCAAAAATGTATTCATTAATTATTTAATCAATGTCTTATAGTTTTTATATAATTTTATAATACCCTTCGTAATTTTTGAAAGCACTATAAAATCAGTTTTAATTTTAAAAACTGTTTTTATAAGTAAATTATGATTTTAATTAAATATTAAATTAATAATATTTAGAAAATTATTTTTGAAAAATAGACTTCATTTTTGGATTCTACACTTTGAAAAATGGTTTGGGTGAAATTTTGGGATTTTTCTAAAATACTTCAATTTTCAGGTGAATAGTAAAAAAATACAATTTTTCACATAATCGGTGTATCCTAAATTGAATCATTAATGATGTAATGATGACATAAACATTATAGAACTTTAGGATCAAAAAAATTATATTAAATTTCTTAAATGGTTCCTTAAAATACAATATATTCAGTTTTCAAACCTAAAAAGAACTTTCCAAAGTCTAAAGTCTAAAGGTGATTTCTTAAAGTGTCTTTTTCTCTTTCTTTCAATTTCCTTTTAAGGAAGTAATGAATTCGAATTATAAAGATTAATTAAAGCCTAAAAAGATTTATATTATATTAATATATTATTTATGATGTCAAAAAACTACTATTAAAATTCTAACATTTGATATATATTTTTATTTAATATTTTGTACTAAAAACACCTCCCTCCTCAAGTATAAATAACCCCACCCCTCCCCTTGCCAAACCACACCTCTCAAGATTCACGAATTGTCTAAGATCTTCCCAGAAATCTCCCATATCCCCTCCTCCACGTCCAAGAGCTTATGGTATCATCAAAAGACCAAGCTTAGGCCCCTTAAGGAGGATCTCAAGAGGAGGATTCAAGAGGCAATTTTTCTTCCTCTTTCCTTCAATTCCCTTTCAATTTCAAGTCCTTTTCTTATTCTCTACCAACCAATATTTATCAAAATGGTATTTTTATTACATTATCACACATATAATTTAATTTTATGATACTAATGGTATATTATACCATCCAAACCCCTTCTCCTCTTCCTTTTATTTTACAAAAGATAACATTGTTCGTAAGGTGTTAATCTATCACCTTCAGGAACGACATGTTTTTTTTATTTCTACCTACATATCTGGTCATGAAACCATTTTTAAGGATGCACCAGAGTATTATATATGTATTATGTCCTATTTTAAGTTCTGTATCTAACTTATGTACATATTACTAGATGAGTAAACAAAACAAGTTCGTTGTGGTCAAAAAACCGCACAAATTAACCCAAACGATCGTCATTAAATTCCTATCTAATGATTCATCCACATGGTATAAAATTTAATTCATATTAAGATAATTTTATATTTTAGAATATCATTAATAACATTTAATGTATGTTTTGGATGTTTACCCATGTTCTACACAAACTTCAATTCATGAATACATGTGAAACGCTCAAGAAAACCATAAAAATGAACATTCCTGAACAGTGTTTTTAAACTCTATAACTCATCCAAAGGCACATGAAATCACTTAATGAAACCATAATGAACTATATTAATGTACACAAGGTTATTTATTTCTAATTAATGAATATAATGTCATTATACAGGACATTAAATAGAAGGAATCATTTAGATACAAGGTAAGGGGAAATTCTCGAACCCACCTTTCATCCTTCGGGTTCTCCCTCTTTCACTCCATTTTTTGATATGGTTACTCCTTAAAGATCATTTCTTCATCATTATATTTCCTTTTCGGGGATATACATGTTTTTTCCTGGTTTTTATATCAAACAAATTCTTTTCCAAAAGAACTCTTCTTTTAAGAACACACCTTTTACTTCTCACTCAAAGTGGAAGGTTCTTGTAACATGTATGTTATTACATCTTTCATTAGGGAACCCAATGTTTATGAATGTGTTATTAAGAAATGAAACACATTCCTTTCCATGGGTTAGGTATGTTCATTTTTGATACATGTTCTATGCGGCAAGCATGATAATGATAATGTTATGATGTGACGGGTGTGCCCGGAATTATCTAGCACAATATGAATGTTTAAATGTGATGGGTGTGCCCAGAATTACATATAATTCAAATGCATTGGGTAAACTGATGAATCTCATGGGTAAATGTGAAATGATGTGTGAAAAAGATGCTAGCTTTTTTCACAATCATGTGCGTTAGTTAACAACTAAGACATGATGTTTCATTTTTATGCATTGCCACATTTCAAGTCTCTTATTAATGCTTCCTATCATGTTCATGATTCTTTGCCTATGTTATGAATATACTCACCCCATTCTATATTGTTCTTATCTATCCTCTTACGAGAATTATATCTCACCACTTTTTATGTATATATTCAGGTGTCTACATGTACTAAAGAGAGGATAAGTGCCAATAAGAAGCTAAATAAGAATAAATAAAATAAATTTTTATGCTTGATGTTGTATTTGTTATGTATGATCCTAGTTTTCCCAAGACACAAAACCTTTGGATCCTCCATGTGTAATACTAATATTTTCTTTATCTTAAAAATGATGTAATATTAAAGTAAGAAAAGGTTTGGTCACTATATGTACAATGGTGAAAGACTCTTGGGGAGGCTTGTATATCATCACCTGGGTGGTAATCTCTATTAACATGAACTTCTCCTGTAGGTGATTCCATTCAAGATTAACGTGTCGAAGCTCGGCTTGGGCTTGGTTAATAGTGGAGCCCAGTGACACTACCTCCTTTCTAATCTCTAAAAAATGTGCTTCGTATGGCCCGAGACTACAAGATGAGGTCATTATCTCCTATTTCTGTGTCAAAATTATTTTTTAATCCTTATATTTATATCAGTTGTTAGATCATTGTTCAACTGATATATTATCAATGGTAAAGATACTTAACAGTCATTTAATCCCAATAATAATAATAATAAAGTGCATGTGTTTTATAAATCCATAATACATTAAAAGTTAAGTAATTTTATTCATAGATGATCGAGTCATTACACATACGATAGAGAAACCACATTTCATATAGGAACATTTCCATTATAGATAATTTTAATAAAAATCATCGTCCATCATTCAGTGTATCATATGACCATGTGATAATAGAAGGATGGGTTAAAGTAATGGAGAAGAAATTTTATGTCATGGGTATTCCTAACATCAAAAGTTAACTATATCTTTCAATAATTTTGAAGGTCAAGTTGATTACTGTTGTTCAATCATTAAGAGTAACAGATAAAGGGAAGATATTAATTACTTGGAATGAGATGATTTTAAGAATATTTTCCTAAAGAAATATTTTTCAAATGATGTTTGAATTAGGATGTAAAATAAATTCTTGGAATTAAGGTAGAAGGAGGAGGATTTAGTGGTTGTCTATGAAGAAAATTTTACCCATTTGGAATGGTATGCACCAAATTATATCAATGATACTGATTGTACAATTAATTGGTTTTACTTAGGATTCAATCCAAGATATCAAAGGGAATTGGATTCTCAGGAATTTAGATGTTATGAGAAATTTTTTTGATGCGTGGAGAAGTTAGAAATTTTGTTTTCAGATAATTAGGTGTCCTATGAAAAACAAGGAAAACAGGGCTCAATGTGTTAGGAAAATGGGAAGCGTCCATCAAATAAATATGTAGGTAAGAAATAAAGTTTCCATATTGTGATAAGTGTGGTAAAAGCACCCAGGAGATAGTATTATAAAATATAAAATGTGTTTATAATATGGAATGTTTATAATTTTGGATCATGACTATAATAAAAAGGATCACAATAATGATTATACAAATAATTAAAAGTCATAAGTAAGATGATTTAATTTTAATGAAACGGTTCATTATGTGAGTTATTATCTGAATATATTAATAAAGGATAAAAGTCCTAAAGATCACAAAAATAATGGTGTGGCTAAATCCTTTGTGACTACTTAGGTATATCTTGGTCCTTTTAGCAATGGGGCTTTAGGTACATTATTTATTTATTTATATTATGACAATTTATTGTTTTATTTTGGGTCAATACATTCTTTCATTTCTGAAAACTTTTCTGATAAATTGTAAATTTCATCTTAAGAAATGAAGCCATAAATTTTGGAACTAATGACTATGATAATGTTAAGGAAAAAACAATTTATAAGAATATTACTATTATTTTATTTAGAAATACTTTAATTTAAAAACATTTGGTCTTCCCCTTTATATAATTTGATGTTATTATGGGTATAGATTGAATCTCTATTTATCATGATATGAGAGTCTCTTTAGATAAATAATGTGTTTTCCAAAATTAGTTTTAGTTTGTATAAATGAATGAATTCATATCTGTGATAAAATATCAATAAGATAAGAAATTAATTAGATATGTAAATTTAAGTTATCTTGCATGTATTGTTTAGAAGTAGGAGACTGCTCAAATTAGTGATGTTCCTATAGTAAAAGAATATTTGGATGTATTCCCTGATGAATTCTCTGGTATCATACTAGATTAGTAAATTTAATTTATTATTATATTAGCACATGATTCAAATCTAATATCAAAACCTCCATATCGAATGGCTCAAGTACAAATTTTCGAATTGAAAAATTAATTTCAGTCGTTTCTTGATAAAGGATCTATTCTTACTAGTACTTCACAATGGTGTAATCCTTTTTCTGCTAAAACAAATGATGGTTACATGTGTCTATGCATTGATTATAGAGTATTTAATAACATGATTACTAAGAATAATTATATGTTTCCTCATATAGATGATTCTTTTTATTAACATCAGGGAGGTCCTTATTTTTCAAAGGTTGATCTCAGGTCCTAGTACCATTAGCTAAAGGTAGAGGAGGATGACATTACAAAGTTGTAAATTGGGACTATGGATGAGAATTATTTGGTTTTGTTTATGCCCTTTGGTTTGAAAATGATCTAGATATATTTATTGACTATATTAATAGTTTTTCTATGACCTATTGGATACATTTTTGGTTGTGTTTATTATTAATATCCAACTATATTCTAAAATTTATGATGATCCGACGAATCATTTGACGGTCATTCTACAATCTGTGAATGAAAAGATATTATTTGGAAATATTAGAATATATGAATTCTTTTTGTGAAAAATTTCATTCCTTCGAAAATTTATAAATAAAAATTGAATCAATATTAATCCAAATAAAACTAAAGTGATTAAAGAGTGGACACATCCTACAAATTTCATAAGGATTTATAGTATTCTTTTATTAGTGGGTTACTATTGACGGTTTGTTGAAACCATTTATTAGTTGTCCTAATCACTAACTAAGTTCATTTGAAAATGAGTTAAATTCATCATGATGAAAGAATGTGATGAATGTTTCTCAGAATTGAAAAGATGATTTGTTAATGATCTAGTTTTGGTCGTGCCATCCTCAACTGGTGAATTTTTTATCTATATTGATTCTTATTTAAAGATACTTAGTTATGTTATAATGTAGAATGATCAGGTAATTTATCACGCATCATGTAAAATGAAACCACATGACCTAACTTATCCTACACAATAACTTTAAATGGAAATTGCAATGTTTTCATTAAAAAATTAGAGACACTATTTTTATAGAGTAAAGTATTAAATCTATACTGGTCATAAATATTTTAAGTATACATTCATTAAGAAATAGTTGAACATCAGATAGGGAATATAGTTGGAACTAATTAAGTATTATGACTTCATGATTCATTACCATCTAGGAAAAAAATAGTAGGTAATGATTTAAGTCATAAAGAAAAGGCATCATTAACAGTGCTATGTTTAGAACATGAGACTTTGGTAAATGATTTAATGACTGTTGGCCTTCATGAAGAAAATTATTCTATTTTGTTTCAAGTGTCATTTTAGTCATCGTTTCCAGAAAGAACTAATCAATCTCGAATGTAAGATCTTGGTTTGAAATAAATTATAGAATCAGTCAAGAAGGGTATGTTTCATGAGTTTAATATTTATAAAGAATGTGTCATTATATTTATAATAGTTTGTGTGTTCCTTTTGATTCCAATATGAGGAGATAATTATTCAGTGAAGCTTATATCTATCCATTTCATTCATCCTAGTATCACTATGATATATAGAGACCTTTGTGAACATTTCTGGAGGAATAGAATGAAAAGATATTTTCTATACATTTCCATAATATTTTTGATGTGCCAGTAGGTTACTGAAAAAAATATTATAAAAGGAGATTTATCATCCTTTTCTAGTGCCATTGTGTAAATAAGAGAATATATCCATGGGTTTCATGGTGATATTTACAAACAAATATCTATGTAATAATGAAATTTGGGTTGTTTTTATCAATAAACTAAATCAACACAATTTCTTCCTGTTCCGAATCCCATGTATCTATATCAAATATATCTTACAGATTTAGTTATGTTATATTGAATTATTATCTCCATTTTATCTCACTATGATCTATAATTTACTTCTAATTTTTGAAAATTCATTTGGAAATCATTGGGTACTAAATTTAATTTTAGGAAATTTTTTCATCCCCAATGAAATGGAAAGTCAGAGAGAATGATTAAAATTTTGGAATTCATGATTCAAACTTCTTCAATAGATTATTAGAATTTTTGGATCAGCATATTTCCTTAGTTAAATTTTCATATAATAGTACTTTTAATTCTATTATACTTATGACACATTTTAAGGAATTATATGGGAATTAGTGTCCAACTATAGCTTTTTGGGATGAAGTAGGTGAAAGAATGTTATTGGGACCATAATTGGTAGAAGAGATTATTTAAAAGGTAAATATTATTAAACATAATATTTTTATGGATTAGATCAAAGAAAAAATATATATAGATAATATAAGGAAATATATTTCATTTGAGGTAGGTGAACATGTTTTTCTCAAAGTATCTTCATGGAAATTTTTTATGAATTTTTGGAAAAAGGGAAAGTTAATTACATGATTAATTAGACCATATTAAATCCTAGATATTGTTATATTAGTTTCTTTACAATTGTTCTTCCCTCTTGGTTTATCCTAGGTATGTGATGTGTTTCATGTTTTTTTGTTAATTAAGTATGTTCCAAATGAAACTCATGTTTTGAGCCCTGAAGTAGTATAGTTTGGAAGAGAATATGTTATATAATGATCAAATAGTCCAAAATTAATGACTATAGAGAGATGGTATTATATAATAAGGTGATTCACTTGGTTATGTTTTTGTGGAAAAACCATATGGTTGAAGATTAAACATGGGAATCAAAAAATTCTATGAAGGAAAAAATATCCCCACTTGTTTAAGTAATGAATAAAATTTTGAGGAGGAGATTTAAAAAAGTGTTGAAGAATGTAACAACACATGTAATGTTAATAATATATCAATTTAATGCCTTATTAATATTTATGAAATATATTTTATATAATTATGATTCACTTTAATAATATTATGTAGTTTTTTAATACAAAAATAAATTGTTTTATTCTTACTAAATTTGTTTACATGTATTATATGGTTTTATTAAAAAGATTAATTTTAAAAAAAAAATTTAATTTAAAAAAATTAACTTCATTATTTATATCATCAACTAAAAATTATCTTATAGTTATTTTTTAGAAATTTTCTAATAAAATTGATATTTGGTTGAATAGTAGAAAATATCGATATTTTAAGAAAAATGTATTTTCCTTTCATGTATTTAAAAATTAACATTCTATTTTGGATTGGTTTTAAAATTAAATTAGTTATTTTTTATTAATAATAATCCTATTAAATTCATTTGTATCAATATTATACTTTAATTTGGTATAAAATCATTTTTATACTTTAGAAGCTAATTTTCTTGAAAACCGTTTTCTGTCACCTTTTACAGGTTTGTTTTTAAATTAATTTCTAGAAATTATAGAAATGAAATTTTATAAAATTGAATAAAAATTTTAAATCATCATGTATAATATTTTTCAAAATTATACTTTCATGTTTTGTCATTATGGATAGTTACATTGGTAAAAAAGTCAGTTACCATAGTAAGTGTTAAAATAGGTTAAAAACGTTAAATCTAAAAAGATAAGGGTTAAAATGAAATAAAAAAATTTCTAAATCTGATTTTTTTTCATCATATTTTTACACTATCTTATATATTAATAAAATATGATTTTTTTTATCCATTTCTCATGATTAATACATTAACATATATTAATCGTTCAAAAAGTTCAAAGTGTTTCATCTCCCTCACTAATAAAAGGAACCCCCTATCCTCTATTCTTCACACTTAAAGAGCATATTAGCTCAAAAAATACCAACCCAAATACCTTCCTAACATCCCTAACCATACTATATATTTTTTTTTGATCATAATAAAATCCTACAAAGTATTTATGTATAAACCTAATGAGTTTGTCCGAAGAAGAGGTGTAGTTCTTAACCAAGCACTTTCATTTTATTTCTTCTTCTACCTCCTTAAAATATTCTTCAAACATTATTAAATAAAAAAATTATTATATTTCATATTCTTTAATGTTATTATGTTTATTATATAACCCTTTTCATCTTTCTAAACATCAAATGAAATGTAAAAACATTTCTTTGTGCGTAGATGCAGACTACTGCCTCCTGTTACGATGTATTTCATTTTTCATCACCGAATCTTATGGATGGTAGTAATAATTGATAAAATTGAAATAATATGATATATATTATATAAATTTAATTATTTTCTCATAAATAAATAGTATAATTCTTTCTTTATCATCCAACGAAAATAAAAAACATCTCTCATGTGTACATGTGGACTATCGCATCACGATCCAATCTATTTTATTTTCCATAACCACCACCAATGGAATGTATATTTAAGTGTATTTAAATAAATAATATTATATTTATGATAAAATTATAATTATGTAAATTTAAAATAAAACACACCTTATTTCAATCATGTTTGATGAAAAATGGAAATGTTACTCAAGAATATGTACAGCCTGCTATCTCTATGATTGTAAAGTAATTAATTTTTCATAACCATCTTACATAATTGGTTCTAAAATTAAAAATTATGTTTAAAATTATAATTATAAAATGAATAAAATTATAGAAATGATATAATTATGAATAACTTGACCAAAGTTGACTAACTAAATCCATTTTGGACTAATGAACCAAACAACCTCAAAATTTTGAAAGTAATCTTCATCAATTAAGTGATTAAGTATAATAATAAAATCAATTAAATTTAAATGATTATTTGAGATCATTTTTTATTATATAAAATTAAAAATCTCTTATAAGATCTCATGGTTTTTTTAATTTACTAAAAAATTTCTTTTCCACTTAGTATATTTCCATTATGGAGATTTTTTTTTCTCATAGCGTATTTTCAAATATTTTTTACAACGTTTAAGGATGAGTAAGAACAATAATGAAGTTAAGTTGAAAATAATAAATATTCTTCCTGAATATAAAAAGATTTTCATATCAAAATTATTATACTGTGAAAAAAATAAACACTAAGTTGAAGATCGTACTCTAAAATGTATCGGTTTGTTATGTCAGCATTACGACATAATTCTATAAAACCTTAGACCTGAAAAGGTATTTGGGAATAAAATAAAATTAATTTACTAAAAAACAAATTAAATTAAATTTTGAAAAAGTATGGGGGCCTTATATAAGTAGCACCTTTGTAAAAAATAAATATCATTTGTCAAATTGATTAGTATTTTTTAAAATTATATTTAATATATCGTTTCTACTGGACTGTTAACTTCGTTCATATTCCTTATTATTTATCATGATTTTAATGATGAATATTCATTTCAATAAATAAATGTCACTAAATTATTCATTCAATATATTAATAAATATAATATTCAATAAACTAGAGAATAAATATTTATTATATATTTAAATCATATATTTATTCTCTTAAATAATTGTTGACTGATTTTATGTTTTCAACATAACCCAAATAAATATTAATTCTCAGAAATGGTGAAAAATATTCTATTCTAATATTAAATTAGAATAAAATTTAATTGAGGTTTTGGATACACTTAGTGTTTGACCCACTAAGCCCCTTTCTCGATGGAATTAGGCCGAAAATGTCTAAAGTCCAAGATTTGGGTCCAAGATCACATCAAGACACCCAAAGGGAAATATGTTAATTTTTACAATATCTATAACCTCATATGAATTATTACTATGAAATAAAATATCATTATTTAGATATCTCATCAAGCTAGTTCCATCACATCTATTAAAAACCTTTATGTTCTATATATCTTTCTTTGAATTTTGGGAAATGAGTGTACCAATTATAAACTTCTATAGCCAAGTACATAATCTGGTTTTTCCATTCTCATCAAATGGATTGAGATATCTAATTCGATTAATTTATAATATATAAATCCTATATTTACTTATTCATTAATATCATATTACTTATGACACACCCAATGTGTACTAATTCACCATGACCATATGTTATCCTTGTTTTTAATAAAACATCAAAATAGATGACTCATGGTATACATTTTTAATAATATCAAGTACAAGTACCAATGCACACATTCATAAATAAGAGCATCCAGTGACACATATGACATGTGAATTCCATAATATAAAGTATGACATCACAACCTCTACTCTTGTAGATTTATAAGGGAAAATATCATCATAAGAAGTTTTTTTATTAGCCCATTGGACCTGATAGCTTATATCATCTATGCCTTTTCAAACTATTCCATCTAGATATACAATATGTATTTAATAATACTATCATAACACTTCAAGTTTCTCATCATAGAGGGTAACAACTATGATCTTTTGAAATGTAATGTATCCTTGGGAAATTATCAGATACAATTGCAAGATGAAGAATAATCAAGTTGTGATAAAAACATAATTAATATTAGAAACATTGAATAAATGGGTAGTAAAAAATAAAAATTAATTAGTTCTACGTAACCACTCCAAAACTAAAATCATACTTTTAATGATTTATTTATAACATAGATCATAGTAATAATTGTAAAAAAAATCTGAAAATCACATTACCGAACTTTGAAAAAATAGGCATAAAAATATTATTTTTTTCATTTTTGAAGTGGTGCTGATACCACTTTTTAGGTAGCATAATGAGTGTGTATGCTTTTTTTTAAGTATAACACAAACACATAAACATAAAAAAAATAACATGTAAATTTTACATGGTTTGACAATGTGCCTATGTCCATGGGAGAATGGATCCAATATATTTTTTTCTCTCCAAATAATAATCTAAAGATATAAAACATTATAATTAAATGAAAAATAAACTCTATTTAAAGGTGAGGAAAATAATTATAGTCAAGGTTTTATTTTTTGATTATTCCCCACTTGAAATATATTTATTTTATGTTATTTACTAAACATTGATGACAATCAGTCATGGTTAAAAATTGAATATTGGATATTCCTCCTATAATTACATCCTAAAATTAAGATTGGAACCCATATAACCATGGTATTTTTCAAAGTTGGAGGTGATAGGATTGATCAAGGAATAATTTATAAACTTTTTCTCTACTGATTTAAATCTTATTGAGTGAACCAAATTTGATGTAGTGTTATTACCTGATCATTGGTCTTGTTGTGGATGAGGACTAAACCAAGTCAAGTAGGAAGGAAGTGGAGTTTATGGGGTTCTATTAGAGCTTTAGGCGAGATTTTGGTTGAGGGAAAATATTAAATGGATAAAAAAATAATGAAATGTTATAATTGAAGGATCCATTTCATTAAAATATATAATAACTAAAAATGAATGGGTGGAGTTAACTAATTCACTGGTGGTTAGGAATTAAAATATGGGCCTGGGTGTTATTTTCAAAAGAAAAATATGGGAAATAAAGTAAGGTAGTGGATTTACTTAATCTATTGTAAAATACATAGGTTATAGGTTTTAATTTAGTATATTTAGATAATATAAAAATAGAACCAACAAATTTAAATGGGACTTATTATATGCTTACAGACTTACTAAATTTGAGGGAAAGATGAAAATTCTCAAAAAACATGAGATGGAGATTGTTAATGGATGCAAATTAAAGAAAAAAGATGGAAAATATATATGCTCTTGACATAGAAGATTCACTTCTTATCCCTTAATATTTTTCTTCTATATTTTAATTATGTTTAAGTTGTTTGATTTTCCAGAGATTGTAAAAATATTTGAGGCTAAAACATTTATGGAATGAATATTATTTCAATTATATAATACATTTATGTTCTTGTTTTTATTTTTAATGTATTAAATTTGTTCCTCTTGGACTTTCAATTTAATAATTCTGTTTTAGAGTTATTTTATGTGTTAATAAATGATAAAATAAGATCATTAATTTTTTCAAAAAATACATTATATCCACAATAAAAGATCAAAAATTTGATTATAAGAAACAAGAAGAGTGAACATTCATGAATGAAAAATTGTTTATTTTTTGAATGACTCTTTTATCAATTTTATTTTTTATATTCAACAAAATCTCCTCATGATAAAGATTTTTTTGTGCATTAATAGTTATAATTTTCAAAAAAAACCCCTAAATAATTTATTTGATCTAGTTTTCAATTTTTGTTGAAATCATTATCAAGAAAAATATTCTTTTCAATAATCTAAATCAATTTTATTTCCCATAGATCATATTTTTTCTTCATTGACTACTCTTTTTCACTCAGGTTTAACTTATTTTGTGTTTTTCTCATTAACTTATAGCCTTTAATTCATTTTTTATCATTATAATTTGTTCTTTATTGAAATTTTAACTGTCACATTTTTCATGCATCCAATTTTTCTTAGTATTTATAAAATGCTATAAATATCATCAGTCAATCTCTGTAGGATCGAACCTAATTTATATAACCCGACAAACTAGTACCACTCTTGAGAGGAAGTAAACCAAGATTTTCACCCCCATCCCACCTCAAATAGGCCAGTGGATAGAGACCATCACTAAGTAGAAAAATCTCTCATAGTGGGTGAACTTATCCTAATCCACCTCTAGACAATGAACAACTCCATAGAGAACAAATTAATGTTTCATAATAAAATAATATAATATAAATATCAAAATAATATTTCATGTGATAACCACTAGGTCTCATGAATACATAACAAATGAAAATTTAAAGGTATATGGGAAAACTTCATGCCCAACAATAGAAAAAAAGAGAAACACTTTCCTAAAAAATAGTATAGAATATGTACATGCAACTCCAAGCTCCTAGAACAAATTAAAAATTCTATAATTGAATCTTGGAACCACTAATCTCCACAAAAACCATATCCACCCAGATCATAACTGAATTGAATGTTGTTGATATAAGACATGATGTGTCTAGGAATGATGCCTATTCATGAGTGATCATATATATACCCATTTAAATTCCCTGATACCTCAAAGAAAAGACTAGAGGAAATTCTACTTAAAACCACCAAGGTGATAAGGGATGAATAATTCTTTAAATCCAAATAATATTTAAGGAATATAAACCCAAAAATTTGGAGGAATTCCTATAATTCATATATTATCTGTAGGATAATTATCACATGACCTTGAGAATTTAATTTCATAACTAAAAGGCGAGTCACCTCACCAAATTCATAAATAATAACTCATACTATGTCAAATATCACACAATTTATGAGGGTGGAACACAAAAATCATGTATAACATGAAGTATATGAGTAGAAGACGTCATATGAGAGAGATTTAACAGGCCTATAAAAGTTTTTATCATCAGGTCTAAACCTTTTTATCAGCCCTAAAGAGATAATTCCAAAGTTTTCCAATTACCCCTCACAAATTCCATCGGATTCCTTAATAGACTGCACCATTGAGATCTACATAAAAAGAGCATAGGATAGGATATTTATTTCCCAAAAATATATATATGCTAAAGGAAATCCAAAAACGTCATAAAGGCATAGGGTGGCCCCTGAGCGTACTATATGTCACACCCCACACCCAATGAGCATGGAGTGTATGCTCACTTGGGTCGGATAGAACTAACCTAGTGTTTTTTATTTGAATGCTTCACCAATGGGTAGGGGTCTTGCCTCACTAGGCTCACCCACCTTACATGTCGAAATAAATCTAACTCCTAATCAATATGGGTATCAAATAGTTGAGGGTTCGGGGTTGTGATCAACCCACCACTCCTCTTCATCCCAAGTCATGCAAACAACACTGTAGATACTACCACCACCATTCCCACCTTTCTAAACTCTCTATATATTTTCATGGTTTCCCACTACTAGGATTTCCTCTAAACCCCAAAATTATTGTGTCATTGTAACCCTTAAATGCCTCCTATCTTCATCAACCACGTAGCCACCTCATTTTCACCTCTCATAGAGCCTCTAATCCTCACTCATACTACCACTAAAAATGGTAAGGACAATAGAATATTACCATGTTTTAAAGGGGAGTAAAATATAGGTTTTGATGGGTGAGAATAGTGAGTATAGTGTACAGGAGATATGTAGGGATTATCCTAATAGTTTTTTATTATTTTGATATCATTTTAACACAAACAATAAAAGGTTATTGATTTAATTCAATAAATGATACATGAATAATCTAGGTAATGGATTTCATTGTCTTATAAATGAGAGAAAAAATATTTAAAAATAACCCAAAAGTTTAGATTCTCTATAAAGAATAAATTAAGGTTTTATGATTTTATCAAATTTTAGAGCATGAGTGTCAAAGAATGTTTGGAATAATATTCAAATCAAAGCCTCAAAAATGAGTAAGATAGATAATAGAGGAATCATGGAAATAAATATCCATAAATTATGAATGGTTTTCTCATTGATTATTATTTTTATCACATCTACCATGTTTTCGATCAGATGAGATGTTCTCCAAACCCTCTCAGGAAATCGCTACTTCTCGCACTCTCCCAAAGCATATGTTTTATGTGGAAAAACATTGGTATTAGATATAAGTAGGATTTTATAAACACAGTTCTAGGTATTTAGATCAAAACAATTATTAATGTATAATTATTTATTATTAATGTTTTTCCCATTTTAAATTTTTTTTTTGTATCAATGCTAAACAACTCCCAAGGTCCCTAATGTGAATGGAAATCATACCCCTCTAATCATAAAACCGATGTTTCAAACTAAACTATGGTGTTGGACCCAAAATGGTGAGAATATTACATCCACATCTAAACCTCTCAATCCAATGAGCTCTCTTGAAGGTTCTCATACTATCAAATAAGATGCAATAATGGAATGGCCCGCCATAGAAGGGTCTTCCCCAATGGATCCTCAATCATTATTGGGTACATTAAGAAGGTAGCACCTCCCTCAATGTCCAAAATTCCCCATTTAATGAAATAATATAGATCGTGCATGTATCTTCTTAGTTGTAGCACATGGAAGATGTCGTGCACCTAGTCTAATTATAGTGGAAACTCTATGTAGTAAGAAACTCACCAACCCAATATAGGATCCATAATATATCAATGATTTTTTTGGATAGCTTAACACCCAATCCAAAATTCCAGAAAACCACACTAAGTAGAGACCTTCAAGAATACATGATTATCTTAATTGAACTCTGAAGGCCTCCATCATCTGTATATTTGTACTTATAATGGTTTTGAGTGGTTTTCTTCCAATTTGGACCACATATTCTATATCTTCCATTAACCACATCAACTTTATCCCCATAATTGATGGATCTCCTACCTTTATCCAATACACAGGTGATCAGAATGGTCTCCCGTAATGGTTTGCAAAAGGATCCATGCCAATAGTAGAGTAGTAGATAGTGTTGTAATAAAACTCTAACAAATGTAAAGTGATACTTCTATATCTATATGAAATCCAACATGCACACCCTCATAATATCTTTAAGAACCTAAATTCTTTACTCATTATGGGCATATTTCCAGGGATGGAACATTGTATTCATCTCTAACTAGGTTCTAAAATCCTCATACAAGTATCTGCACAACTGGGACATGAATTGAACATCACAGTAAGAAACAATCATTGAGGGTATCCCATGTAGTTGGGTGATCTCTTCTACATAAAATAATACCAATCTCTCAACTAAACTTTTCTTTGACTAACTAATAATTGAAATATTTAATTAGAAGAAAAAAAATAGACATGAAAAAGTTCACAATGTTTTAAAGTGGCAGTCTGAGGAAATCCCCTTGAACAACTAAGGAATAAGAAACATGAAGATATCCAAGAGTATAGAACACCTTAATATTGTCTTAATGATTACCATAAGAAGCTAACAAATCAATAGACATTTTTCCCTCCATCAATGTATGAACAACACTCAACTTTGAATAGAGTAAAGTCTTTTAGTTCCTAATATTATAAATGAGATTCCAAGGGAACTCTTATTGTCCTGTAAAATAATTAAACATGATGTCAGAATATAACTCAAATTTAGATAACTATATTGACTGTAACTTTCAAAGGATTATCCCTTGAAATAAACACAAATCATCCACCATAAAATAAAATCCCCCACCGAAAACTTATGAGAATATAGGAATGATCAATCCACAAGAGTCACGAATAACTCCTCCACTATTCATAATAACATGAAAAAAAAGAACCATCAATGTTCAAATCATTCTCATTAGCAGACAACTTCCAACTGACCCACACATCCGTGCTCCTCTTCCCATAAAAATCAACACCTGTAAATCTTCTATTTGAGATTAATGACTGTTGCTCTAGAGGCAAGGAGACTTCACTAAAGAGATTAAAAATGATGAAATAATATCCAAAAATTTAGGCCTGATGTATATGACAGAAGGTCGAAGACCCTAATAGATAAAACCATTCTTCAAGTCCCAAATGGTCTAGAAAATAATGCTGATGCATAGTGTCCACGCCTTGACATAAGCATGATCTAGGACAAATGAATCCCATATTTCTTGAAGAAAATAATTTATATCACACACCCTTATAGAAGAGAAACAAAAACCTACAATCTCTAACAATAGGTGAATATCCTAGTTGTAGTGGAAGAATAAGTGGGAAACAGATTCCAAATTAATATTAAAGAAACATTTTCTCTTTTAATTTATACAGATTCTTAAACGTTGAATGTTATCACTAGTAGGAATGGAATTTTTTTGAATCCTCCATAGAAGAAAGCTATATTTGAGGGAAATTTATTCACACCAGAGATTCTGACATAAGGAGTCCAGGTTAGAAATGGGGAGGACCATACTACAAATAAAATCTAAGTAGGTGAGTTTCTTAGAAGGATAATATGAGTTGAAGGACTTATCTGGGTCCTCAGAAATAGAAATATACCACATCACCTCCTTTTCATCCTCAGTGACCACTGCATTAATGAACCAGGGTTGGTCACAAACCTAATGAAATTTGATTTCTTGGACTAGACAACCCAAGTAGAAAAGAGTGGATCCAATCCTGTTGTGTTTCCAAAAACAAATGGAATTAGTCCCAACAATCCATTTGGAATTCTACATAACAAGAGGAATAAATCTCTTCATTCAAGCCTAGATGTGAGAGCCTTCAATATTTCCGATCCAATCAAAGGGGAACTCCCCATACTTAATTTTGATAAAAGAACACCAAATAGAATCCCAGGATACGACCTCCCAATCCAACATTTCCTATAAACTCCACTATTATCTTTATTTCTTTTTCAAATTAATAACCCCATATTGAAAGGGTTTAGTAATATGTTTCCATAAATACCATTGGTGACTCCATTCTTGATGCGAGTCCCAAATGAATCTATTTAGAATACCTTAAATATTTTTGATCACTACCTATGGGGGATTACACATTGATAAAGCATGCATGGGAATAGATGAAATGACATTGATAACCAGAATGATCATTCCCCCAACTGAAATAAAATGACTTTTCCAACTCATGATTCTCTCCATAAATCATGTAATAATGGGATCATAATTTTGTATTCTTACCCTCCCTGTATAATGAAGATCACACAAATATTCCATAGGAATGCTCTGAGCTGAAAATACACTCCTCGCTTGAATTAACCTAGATCTCTAGGAAGGGAATTTGTTGGAAATTAAAACACCACTTTTTTGCATTGAAACTTTTTTTGTCTTTGTTTCAATAAGCATAGAGATTCAACTTGAAGTTTCTAACATAATTTTCACTTCCATTGATTAATATATAATCACCAATATATCATCATAACCTCTCACTAATCAAGGGAGTCTTTTCATGAAATCTAACGATATAAAATCCCACTTACACTCTGGAAACTCAAGTGGTTAGGAAAAACCCATTCGTAACTAGTTGCATACCACAAATTATTTTCTATTGAGTGATAAATAAATAAACTGAGTACCACTTTTCTTCCTCCAGGCCTACCAAAACTAGCATTAAAGGTCTGGGTAAATCTTCCACATTCTTGGATGTACAGTTAAGGGAGAAGTATGGAACTCCCATAGAACCTCCTCATTCAATATGACTGATATAAACATACATCATTGGAAGAGGATATTGTGGTACCCACCATAAAAATATCAATCAGGTTCTTCTCTTATAAATATTTAATCATACATAATCTCATAAATAATGTATCCTAGCTGAGAATCCCCTATGTACTGAAGAATCAATGGGGTTACAAAAATTAATTGAAGATAGGATGCATATTCCTCATACACCAAGGAAAACTTTAATAGGGACAACTACTTTAATATCTTATTTGGTAACTGATAATAGGACTTCCTATTAATGGAATAATCCACCACATTACCCTTATACAAAGTATAGATTATCTCAAAGTGATAATCATGTTGGAACTCCAATAAATACCTTTAACATGAGTGAAAATATATCTATTTAAAGATATAACTAGTACTCTAATGGTATAAATAGACAATGAGCTTCTCACCAACAAGTTATGGCCTCCATGTATTCGAGGATAACACTATCATTTCTATCTCCAAGTCATGGGTTGTGTAATTTTTCTCATAGGGTCTCAATTTATTGGATTCATAGGAAATCATCAACTACCTCTACATTAGCACACAACCAAGCCTCGTCCTAGAGGAATCATACAACACTACATACTCAAATTTATTTTTTAACAACCATGGGTTATGATCATTGGGAAACCTCTACTTTATCTCTTCAAAGGCTCTTGGTAACTTCTCAGATCAAACAAATAGTTTCCCATTTTTTATAATGGTGTTCATGGGGCCCACAATCCAAGATAAATCAATCAATAAACTCTTATAATACCCTGAAAATCCAAGGAAACCTTTCAAATTGAACATGCTCTTGGGTGATTCCTCAGCTAAAACTATCCCTATCATTTTTGTTTCCATCACTACTCTTCACTTTGAGATAAAATGACCTAGATATTGGACCTCTATAATCAAGAACTTACACTTCAATATCTTTTCTTATAGATAGTGCTCCCGAAGTATGTTTAGGATAATAATCATATACTTAGTATGCTCGACCTATGTTTCTGGATAGATAAGAATTTCCACAATAAAGAAGACCATGAACCAATCTAATAAATTCTGAAAAATATGTGCATAAAACCCATGAATACAATTTATTTTTTTCATGAAACTGAAAGGCATCACCATAAAACAATAGAGGCTATAGTGACATCAAAATTTCATCTTTGGTATGTCCTCCTCGTGAAACCAAATATGGAGATCATTGAACCTGATATTGATCTAAAAAAACCACTTCCCTCTTTTAAAATATTTTAATAAATATTCATTCCTCAATAAGATATACCTTTTCTTAATTTTATCCCAGTTCATGGATTTATATTAAATAAAATGTCAAAAGAACTCGTCTGAATTTTTTGAAAACAATAACGGAACTTCCATTGGGAAACATAGGTTTTGAAAATTCATTTCTCCATATGGTATCCCAAATCTGCCCTTAGGTCACTATGCTCTGCTGAGGCCATATGATAAGCTATATAAGATATTAGAGTGGTCTCGAGGTAAATGTTATTGCATAAATCAACCTCTTGATGTAACATCCCAGGTAAATAAAGAATATGACATTTTCATATTTATTAATATTTTTTAATTAAATATTAATTTTACTTTAAATGGGATGATCTTTTCAATGGCGTACTCGACATGCAACAATGGGTTTCTCCGAAATCTTATGTAGCACGCAACAGTGAGTCATACTGAAAAAATAATAATAATATAATATTATTATTTTAAATGGTAGTTAACACTCAGCCATTGTATTGGAAGAAATAAACAAAAATAACCATATTATGATTAAAAATGTTTGTTAGTTTTTTTTAAACTTATCCAACAAAATTTAGAGTCTTAAAATGAGAATGAATCTAATTTTAAGCATAAATACTCTAATATTTTTAAAAGGTATTTTTACCACCATTTGATGGAGAACCCTTTTTAAATATAGTTTTTATCACTTTTATATGTTCCATTGGACAAAATAAACTTCTTATTTAGAATCGGGACATCAAAATTTACTTTGGGAAATTGTTTTGGTATTTTTCTGATAAAGTTCATTTTTTATTGAATAGTGAAAAATACTGCATTTTAATTCAAAACTGCCTTTTCGTCTAATTTAATTATATTGTAACTTTGTCCTTTCAATTGGTTTTAATGTGTAATTATATTATTATTTTATCATTTAAACTAATTTGGTTCACTGGATGTAATTTTACTTTGAAATTGGACATAAACACGTGTTAATCTTTTGGTAGTTTTTACTTATTAAAAACATGATTTTTGGTTTTAACAATGGGAATTAATATTAAAGTAATTTATACAATTTATGTGTTTTCAATTTGAATAAATGAATTCCATATTTTTAATCAGGATGTCTAAATTTCTTAAATAGGTACATTTTATTTTTAGACATTATGAATAGTAACTTCAGTAAATATTTTATTTACCATGGTTAGTGGGTAAATATGTTAAATAAGGGTAAACAATAATATTTTATTTATATTAAACTACTATAACACATTTCCTAACCCTATTCTGTGAGATATTTACAACCATGGGAATGCTTTGGTAGATTTCAGGACCTTATAGAGCCACTTGTGTGTGAAAATGACTTTTAATTACTTTTAATTTAAATTTAAGGAAAATAGAACCTCAACATGTAACTTTTACTAAAATAATTCTTATATGGGTTTATATAAGTTTTATATTCAACTATAAATGATCATCAGAAATATAAAAATATTTATTACATCGTGGTATTTTATTTATAATTTTTAGACAATATATTTATGACACAATGATGATTTAGCGATTACCTTATTAATAAATGATTTAAATAAATGAGATTATAAATATTAAAATAAATTTATTTTACCTTTCTATTCCATCCAAGAATTTTATGGAAGATTGTTACTTTTTATCTTTGAATTAATGAAGTTTCTTTAAATAATCATGTTGTAATGTATTTTTAAAATTTCATGATATGAATAATATAGAAATTGACATAAATGAGGTTTTAAAACACATCTTATTTTATAAATGACATAATTGTCCTAAAAAATATAATATTCATAAAAATTACTGATATAATGTTGAACATGTAATTAATTAACCACTTGTAGTTATATTTTCATTTTATAGTATCTATATTAACTATATAGTGTGAATATACAAGAATAAATGGTAAGTGTTAAATTAGTTAACTAAGGGTTAAAGCTAATAGAAAAGGTTAAATTTGTGATCTAGACTTGTCTAAAACCAATTTGATTAGCGTTTTTGACCCAAGAAAATATTATCTATAAAATAAATGACTTTGGGACCTTTTAAAATTGAAAATCGTTTTATAATAAAATAATACTTTCAATATTTCCTAAAGTGCCCCTCCTCCGTCTTATAAAATGGAATCACACTTCCCAAGCCCCCTATCTTGTCCATAATCTTCCCAAATAAGCTCCCAATATCTCTATCTTCCTCCTATAATCCTAACCATGGGTATAAAGAAATTCAAGAAAGCCTTTTTTTCTCAAATCAAAGGGAGTTACACGTTTTAAGAGGTAGTGTCTTATCTCAAGTTCCTCTCCTTTATTTTACTTCTTCACTCCCTATTCTATTATTATTATTTTATTACCTGACAACAATATTATCATCAATATACTAGGATTTTTTTATCATAATTATTCTATCTACACTTACACACACCTCCATCTAATTGATATGATGATATAGTTTCTGTGTACGGTGAACTACTGCCTCACGAAATGATGATTGTTCGACTTTTTCCTACAACCTCTCGTGATGGCCATTATAAGGGAACTATATTTATATGTGATATATATTATATTTATATTTTCTCTATTCTTATATATTTTTCATTTATATCATACCTTTATGGTTTCCATAATGGGTAAATATGATAATTTCATTTGATAAGGTGCAGACTACCGCCCCCTCAAAGTGATATGACTCGTTTATTCTATACATGGAATATATAAAGGATGTAATTAACAAAATTATGTAACATATATAAAATATGATATTATAATGGAATTATAATATACCTATGTATAATTTATTTATCATTCTATTAAATATAAAAAAGAAATAAAATTAGAATTCATGCGCACAAACAGCTTACCATCTCCATGAACGGCGCATTTAATTTCTTATCTAAAAATGTTTTGTACCATTATAAATACATATATATATATATATATTTGATATATATGATATATATGATATATAAATCATGAATATAATTTTTGATATAATTTATTTTTTACCGCATAGACAATTTGTAATTCTAACAGGTTCATTTTTTACTCAAGTAACGAATATCGATGAAACAACGGATATTAACATAAATGATTATGTAATGTTTATAACATGTTAATAAGAGATATAAAAGGAATAATGAACTTGAAAAAGGTTCTTAAGAATGTAGAAATTAACTTAATTTTATTATTCAGGAAGAACAAAGAACATACTTGAAAAGTCAGATTTAAGGTAAGGGACTTCATCTCAATCTTCTTTCATTTAGGCATATTTTGATTTATACATGATTTTATTTTATATGGTGTATAAAACCCCTTTGACTTTTAATTTCGTTCGAAGGGAATCTTTATTCTAAAAATAGTTTTATTAAACGACAAAAATAATATTTCATTTTAATGTACGTAGGGACAACGACCTTTCCGCCACTGCAAGCATTATTTGATATTATCATTCCCTAATAAGATGTAATGTTTTTAAAAGGAAAATAAATACCATACAACTTTTTTACGCATTTTGGTATTGAAAATTATTTTGATAAAGCATTTTTAAAGTCAATATCTTTAAATTATATATTGATATTGCAATGTGGAAATGTTATGTTTCCTTTATGCTTGTTTTATTTGTCATGAATATGTTATGCTTCTTGGGCATTGTTTATGTATATGGGTGGTTCTATGAAAAACCTAGGGTGGGTGATCCCGAGATAGCTCTCCAATGCATTGGGTAATGTGATTGAGGTAAACATTAACATTTCTCCTATGAGATTTAGGTAAGATCATGTGATGGGTATTCCAAACATAACTCCCTATGTAGTTGTTAAAGATAAAATGTAAGTATGTTATGGATGCCACAAGTTACCTTTATGATTTATGATTTCTATGTGTTTTTCTTAAATCTTATTATTTCATGAGTTATGTTAAAGAGATTATGTTATATAAGTGAAAAGTATGATTTCATTTATTTTCATGTATTGATGGACTAATGTTTTCTTTCATTATTTTATAACCCTTGCTGATCATTAATACTCATCCCAAATTTTTGAAATGTTTTTCACAGGGTATAAGGAAGGGTAAGAGAAATGAATAATTAAAAAAGATCAATATCAAGAAAACAATTCTTATTTTATTTTATGAGTTTTATTGTTGTGAAAAAAAATTAGTTAGAGTATAAGTGTCTACTTTATAATAATTGAGATGTAAGGTAATAGTTATGGCCTAATTCTCTAAAACTCTAATCCTAAAAATATCCTCAATGTGAAATATATATTTAACTCAAGATTAATTAATGTTTTACAACTGGGACCTTATAGATGGTATCAATGTTCAGTTTAGAAAAATTTTGGAGTTAGAATATAGTTAAATTAATATCCATAAATTAATTTATGATAATATTAAAATGATAAAGAATTTTAAGATTACCAGGTTTCTTATCCTAAGATATTTTTGTGTTTATAATGGTTCTCTGTAGAGGAAACATGGAAGCTATGATGGGACGACGTCAAGAGGAAGAAAACCTTCCAAATTAGCAACATGAGATGGTCTGAATTAGAACTGTACATTTTTTTGTAGTGGTGGCACAGTTGAATTAGGCTATAAATGGTAGTGGTATCTATTAATGAGATCATCTAGATCACCCACAAAATAACATGTTGGTAGTGGAGCATTTCATGAGGCAACATCCATCGCCATTCAGAGGATCATCTAACCCTATGCGATTTGAAGGGTGTATTAAAGAAACGAAAAATATTTTTGATGTCATGGGGTGTTCAAAACATCAAAAGGTTAGTCGTTCCATTTACCATTTTGATAGTGAATTCGATCAGTGGTGGTCGATGGTTAAAAATATCAGGGATAGTGAGGAGATTGATGCTCTTGATTGGGATGAATTAAAAGGTATTTTTCTTGAAAAATATTTTCCTAAGGCAGTTCAACTTAGGATAGAAAAACAATTATTGGAATTGAACCAGGAGGATGACTCTGTGGATTATTAGGAAGAAAAATTCACTCAACTATAAATTTATGATCTAAATTTAATACGGGATATTTATAGTAAAATCAATTGTTTTTACTCGGGATTAAAACCAATGTATCTAAGGGAATTATCTTCTCGTGAGTTCAAAAGTTATAAAAAAACTTGTTCGATGTGCCGATAAGGTGTAAATGGAGTTTTTTAATGATCAGGTTTTCTTTGAAAAATAAAAAAATAAGAGATGAAGGTGGCAAAAAAATGGGAATAACTCTTCAAAAAATTCTGATGGTAAGAAACATAAGTTTATAGTTTATGAAAATTGTGGTAAAAATCACACTGGGGAATGCCTTTTGAATTTTGGTATGTTCTTTTGATTTGGTAAAATGGGACATATGACTCGTAATTTCACTAAAAAAGATTAGGTTAATGGTAAGACAAAATCTGATTTACAGTCAGTAAAATGTTTTAAGTGTAATGAAATGGGTCATTATGAAAATAAGTATCCAATGAAGAACTAAAATGAGGGAAAGTAGCTGGAATACAAGCATAATGGGGTGGTGAAATCCTTTGAGACAACTTCAGAAGATGTTGGGCCATCAAATGAAGTAGTATCAGGTACACTATTTTCTTTTTCATATTATTCCAATGGGTTGTTTGATTATGGGTCTATATATTCTTTCATTTCTGAGAAACTTTCTAGCAAATTGGGAATTCCATCTCAAGATATGAATCCTAAACTTATGGTAAAAACAATGGGAGGAAATGTTGAGACAAAAATAAATTATAAGAACCTTTATGACCTTATGTGAGGAAAGAATATACCTACAAACCTTATTATTTTTCCTTTAATAGATTTTGATGTTATTTTGGGTATGAATTGGATTTTCCTTTATCATGCTAATATTAAATATAGAGCTAAATAAGTTTATTTTAAAATATAATTTCATTTTGAGTACAAGAATGAACCCCTGCTTTTGATAACATATCAAAAAGCTGAGAAACTAGTAAAATATGAAAATAAATGTTACCTTGCACTTATTTTTGAAAAAAAGGAACTGCTCAGACTAATGATGTGCTAGTTTTAAATGAGTATCTTGAGGCTTTTTTGATGAGTTTTCTGGTATAATACCTGATCAGGAAGTTGAATTTACTATTGACTTAATTCCTGATGTTATTCCAATTTCAAAACCCCCATATTGAATAGCTCAAATTTAAATTTTAGAGTTAAAGAAGCAATTGTAGGAGTTATTAGATAAAGGTTTCATTTGACATATTGCAACACCATGGGTGCTCCTGTCTTGTTTGTTAAAATGAAAGATTGTTCAATGAGAATTTTCATTGATTATAGATCCTTGAATAACATAATTGTTAAGAACAAGTATCTCTCCCTCATATCGATGATTTGTTCGATCAGCTCCAAGGAGCTCAGAGTTTTTCAAAGATTGACTTGTGGTCGGGTTACCATCAGTTGAATGTAAAGGAATCCAACATTCCAAAGACCACATTTCATACTAGATATAGACATTATGAATTTTTAGTTATGCCTTTTGGGTTAACGAATGCACTTGCTGTATTCATGGATATTATGAATATAATTTTTTGTGAGTTCTTGGATAAGTTTTTAGTTGTGTTTATTGATGATATTTTGGAATATTATAAAAGTAAATAGGAGAATGAATGTCATTTAAGGTTTTTCGTGAAAACATTAAAAGAAAATAAACAATATGTAAAAATCCAAAATTTTCAGTTTTGGTTACAAAAATTTCTTTCCTTGTTCACATTGTTTCGAAAGATGGCATAATTGTCAATCCTAATAAAACAAAAGTTGTTCGAGAATGTCCAAGACCCACAAATATAACTGATATTCATAGTTTTCTTTATTTAGCTGGTTATTATCAGAGGTTTGTCATAACTTTTTCACGGTTATCTATCCCACTAACTAAGTTAACCCAAAAAGGTGTTAAGTTTATCTGAAAAAAAATATGATGCATGTTTTTAGGAATTAGAAAGAATATTGGTGAATGCTCAAGTTTTGGCACTGCCTTCCAGATATTGTAAATTTGTTATCTATAGTGATACTTCATTGAAAGGACTTGGTTTTTTCATTATGCAGAATGATCAGATAATTGTTTATGTTTCACATCATTGGAAACCTCATGAGTTAAATTACCCTACACTTGATTTGGGATTAGTTGATGTGGTTTTTGAATTAAAAATTTGGAGGCATAATCTGTATGGATAAAAGTGTGAAATATATACTGATAAAAAAAGTCTGTAGTATATATTCACTCAGAAAGAATTAAACATGAGACATAAGAGATAGCTAGAATTAATCAAGGATTATGATTTCATGATCCATTACCATTCGAGAAAGTAAAATAAAGTGGTAGATTATTTGAGTCAAAAAATTAATGTTATATTAACCGTTCTACGTTTGGAACAATATCATTTGGTTTTTGATTTGATGAATTTTGGATTAGAAGTTGTTGGTGTAGGGAATTCCTCTTTTTTCTTTCAGGTGGAAGTAAAATCATCTCTATCAGAAAGAATTAAGAAAGTGAAGAAAGAAGATAGTGAGTTGTATAATAAGGTATATTCAGTTCAATAGGGTAATTTAATTGAATTTTACAATGATAAAGACTTTGTTTTTACGTTTGGAAAGAGATTATGTGTTCCTTGTGATTCATAGTTGAAGAAAGAGTTATTATGTGAAGCTCAAAGTTCTGTGTTTTCAGTTCATCCTGTAAGTAATAACATGTACTGATATTTTCTGGAGTATTACTGGTGGGATGGAATAAAAAGAGATATTGCTGACTTTACTATAAAGTGTTTAACTAGTCAACAGGTTAAAGAAGAATGAAATTTACTGAAAGGGGTGCGTCAACCTTTCCCAATTCTAGAGTCTAAATGGGAAAATGTTTCCATGGATTTCATAGTGGGATTACCAATGAATTCTCAAGGTAACAATGCAATTTGGGTTATTGTTGATCGATTGACAAAATCTGGTCATTTTCTTCCTATTCGAGATACTCTTTCTCTAGATCAACATTCTCAATTGTATGTTAAAGAGATAGTCAAATTACATGGTGTTCCCCTCTCCATTGTATCTGATCATGATCTTAGGTTCACTTCTAACTTTTGGAAGGGCCTTCAGAAGTTGTTGGGCACGGAATTAAATTTTAGTACAACTTTTCATCCACAGTTGTATGGATAGTCAGACTGAACAATTCAAAGCTTGGAAGATATGCTACATGATTTTTTAATAGATTACCAATGATGTTGGGACCAACATATTTCTTTTTTTGATCTTTCTTATAATAATAGTTTTCATTCAAGTATACAAATTTCACTATTTGAGTCATTATATGGAAAGCGGTGTCGAACTCCATCTTTTTAGGATTAATTTGGTGAAATAATGTTGATGGGACCAGAATTGGTAGAAGAGACAACAGAAAAATTTCAATTGATTTAGAATCACATGAGAACATCTCAAAGTAGGTATAAAAGTAATGCGGATATAAGGAGGAAGGATCATTATTTCGCGGTAGGTGGTCATGGATTTCTCAAATTTTCTCCATGTAAACGTGTGATGTGTTTTGGTAAGAAGGTAAAGATGAGATGGAGGTTCATTGGACCCTATAAAATCCAATAGTAAGTTGGATTGGTTTCATATAGAGTGGATTTACCACAAAGTTTATCTCAGTTACACAATTTTTTTCATGTTTCAATGTTGAGAAATTATATTCCAGATCCATATCATGTTTTGAGTCCAGAGGTAGTTTGGAAGGAAGAGAATATTTCTTATGAGGAACAACTAGTCTAGATTCTTGACCATAGAGAGCAAGTGTTTCAGAATAAGGTAATCTCCCAGGTAAAGGTTTTATGAAAAAACCATATTGTTGAATAGGTGACATGGGAATTTGAAAATTCTATGAGGGATAAATACCCCCACTTATTTGATAACTGAATAAAATTATGAGGACACAATTTCCAAAAGGGGTAAGGATGTAACATCCCAGGTAAATAAAGAATACGACATTTTAATATTAATTAATAATTGTGAATTAAATATTAATTTTACTTTAAAGAGTATTCTATGTTCGATGGCATACATGATGCACAACAATGGGTTTCTTTGAAATATTATGTTGCACACAAGCCTGAGTCATACTAAAAAAATAAAAATAATATATTATTATTATTTTAAATGGTAGTTAACATCTATCAATTGTATTGGTAGGAATAAATAGAACTAAAAATATTTTGATTAAACATGTTTGTTAAATGTTTTTACATTTATCAAATAAAATTTAGAGTCATAAAATGATAATGAATCCAATTTTAACCATAAATACTATAATATCTTTAAAAGGTAGTTTTACCATCATTGGATGGTGAACCCTTTTTAATTCTAGTTTTTATCACTTTTATATGTTCCATTCAAAAAAATAAGCTTCTTCTTTAGAATCGGAACATCAAAATCTGCTTTGGATAAATTTTTGGTATTTTTCTAATAAAGATCATTTTTTAATGAATATCGAAAAATACTTCATTTTTATTCAAAACGGTCTTTTCATCTAATTTATTTATATAGTAATATTGTCCCATTAACTATTTTTAAAGTATAATTGTATTATTATTTTATCATCTAATCTAATTTTGGTCATTGGACGTAATCTCACTTTTAAATTGGACATAAACACATGTCAATCTTTTGGTAATATTTACTTCGTAAAAACATGTTTTTTAGTTTTCACAACAGGTATTAATTTTAAATTAATTTCTACAATTTTTGTGATTTTAATTTGTAAAAATGGATTCCATATTTGAAATCAGGATTTCTAAATTGTGTAAATATACACATTTTATTTTATGTTATTATGAATAGTAACTTCAGTAAAAATTTTATTTTCCATGGTTAAAGGGTAAATATGGTAAATAAGGGTAAAAAATAATATTATAATGATATTAAATTAACCTAACACATGTCATAACCCTATTAGATGAGATATTTCTAACCATGGTCATCATTGGGTCAATTTTAGGACCCTTTGGAGTCACGTGTGTGTAAAATTTCTATTTAATTTTAAGGAAAATATAACCTAAACATCTATATTTTACTAAAAAATATATATATATGGGGTTATATAAGTGATATCTTCAACTATAAATAGTAATTAGAAATCTAAAAAAATTTCCTACATCATGGTATTTTATTTATAATTTTTATACATCAAATCAATAAATTTATTTATGACACAATGATGATGTAGTGATTACCTTATTAATGAATGATTTAAATAAATGAGATTATAAATATTACAATAAATTTATTTTGTAACTTTTTATGCCATAAAATAATTTTATGGATGATTATTAATAGTTATATATTGATTAAGGAAGTTTGTTTTTGAAATAATCAAGTTGTTATGGATTTTTAAAAATTCATGATATGATTAATATAAAAATTGGCATAAATGAGTTTTTAAAATAAATACTATTTTATTATATTATATAATAGTCCTAGAAATGAAAAATTTCGCCAAATGACTTATATAATGTTTAAAAGGTCATTAATTAACCAATTTAGTTTCTATTGTCATTTTATAGTAACTATATTAATAATATAGTATTAATATCCAAGAATACATCGTAAGTGTTAAATTAGTTAAATATGGGTTACAGCTAAAAGATAAGGTTATATTTTTCACACAGACTTATCTAAAACCTATTGGTTGAGATGTTTTTGATGTAAAATAATCTTAACTATTAAATAAATTCCTTTGGTACATTTTGAATCCAAAAATCACCTTATAACAAAATAAGACTTTCAAACTTTTCTAAAGTGACCCTCCTCCCTCTTTTAAATGGGCATCACCCCTACCCATTTAATCACACCTATAAATCCACTTGGATCATCCAAACTCTATACAAATAACCTCCCAATACCTCTTTATTCCTCCTTGAATCATTAACTTGCTCATAAGACAATTAAATAATTCCTTTTGGTTCAAATCAATGAGAGTTACATGTTTTAAGAGGTAGTGTCTCCTCTCAAGTTCCTTTCCTTTATATTACTTCTTCACTTACTATTATATTATTATTATTTGATTACATAACAAAACCTATATCCTAAATATACTAGGATTTTTTTTATGAGATTATTCTAACTACACGTACACACCCCTTCATCTAATGGATACGAACATATTGTTTCTGTGTACAGTGAACTACTGCCTCACGAAACGATGATTGTTCGATTATTCCATACCACCTCTCATGGTGTCCAGTATGATGGCACTATATTTATATATTATATATATTATATTTATATTTTCTATATGATTTAATATTTTTCATTTATATCATACCTTTATGGTTTCTATAATTGGTAAATACGATAATTTCATTTCAGGTTGTGTGGACTACCGCCCCCTCAAAGTGATATGACTCATTTATGCCATACATGGAACGTATAAAATATGGAATTAGTAAAATTATATAATTTATATAAAATATTATATTATAAAATAATTATAATATACCTATCTATCATTTAGTTTTCATTCCTTTAAATATTAAAAATAAATGAAAGTAGCATTCATGCGTACGTACGGCTTACCGTCTCCATGAACAGTGCATTTCATTTCTTATCTCCAAATGTTTTTTACTATTATAAATTCCTATATATACTATATATATACTATATATATGATATATAAATCATAAATATAATTCTTGAGATAATGGATTTTGTACCACATAGACAATTTATAATTCTAACAAGTTCATTTTTGACTCAAGTACCGAATGTCGACAAAATGACCAATATTAACTTAAATGATTACGTAATGTTTATAAATTGGTAATAAGTGATATAAAAGGAATAATAATCTTGAAAAAGTTTATAATGCAATTAAAAGTTAACTTATGTTTATTATTTAGAAATAACAAGGAACAAACGTGGTGTGTTGGATTCAAGGTAAGAGACTTCGTCTCAATATCCTTTCAATGAGGAATTTTTTGATTTATACATGAATTTCTTTTATATGGTGTATAAACCCATTTTAGTTTTTATTTCATTCAAAGGGAATATTTTTTCTATGAAGTGTTTTAATAAATGACAAAAACAATTTAATGTATGTGGTGACAATGACCTTTCCACCGCCACGAGCATTATTTGATATTTAGATTCCTTAACAAGATGTAATGTTTTTAATATGAAAATAAATACCATATACCTTTTTATGTATTTTGGTATAGAAAATTGTTTTGATAAAAAAATTATTATGTAAATATCCTAAAATGAAATATTGATATTACAATGTGGAAATTTTATCTTTCCTTTATTCTTGTTTTATGTGTTATAAATATGTTATGGTTCTTAGGCATTGTTTACGTATACAGGTGGTTCTATAATAAACCAAGGGCGGGTGATCCTGGGATAGCTCTCCATTTCATTGCGGGACATGAAGGAGGTAAATGTTAACGTTTATCCTAAGAGGTTTAGGGAATATACTATAATGGATATTCCAAACATAACTCCCTATGTAGTTGTGATATCTATAATATAAGTATGTTATAGATGCCATCAGTTACCTTCATGATTTATTATTTATATGTGTTTTTCATAAATCTCATGATTTTTTGGGTTATGTTAAAGAGCTTATATTATCTGAGTGAAAAGTATGATTTCATTGATTTTAGGTATTGATGGACTAATATTTTCTTTCGTTATTTTATAACCCTTACTGCTCTTTTTATTCTCATCTCATGTTTTTGAAATTTTTTCAAAGGGTATTAGTAAGGTTAAGAGAAAGGAAGAATTCAAGAATATTTATATCAAGAATAAAATTCTTGTTTTATTATTTGAGTTTTATTGTTGTGAAAATAATTGGTTAGAGTTGAAGTGTCTACTTTGTAATATTTGTGATGCAATTTAATAGTAATGGCCTAATTCTATAAAACTCTAAACCTAAAAAGATAATCAATATGAAATCTTGGTTTCACACATGATTAAATAATTTTTTAATGTTTGGGCCTTATACTTAATGATGGGGAAATCCCATAAAATATTTTAAATATGTTTTTTTAGTTTTAATGTTTGTATTTAACCAATCCCGATATAAGAAATTATTAAACTAATAGTTTCAATGTTTATTTTTTTATAAATGATGTCATAACATGAACTAAAAAAGAATATTTAGGTGAAATTTCAAGGTCAATTTTAAAAAATAATCATTAAAAGATTTTTTTGTTTCAGTTTTAGTTTATAACTATCATGTAAATCTATAAAAAATATTTTTTTATATTTCCACATAATATTTACCATAAAAATGATGTGTAAATATACAAAAAAATATTATAATCTTTCTACATCGATTACATTAAAAACTGATGTTGAATGTGTCTATCGACGTCATTTTTTAGTAAGAATTGAATAAACCTAGTCACTTTTAGATTCCATATCAGTTCAAAAAACCAACATGGAATGTTCTAATTTTTTTTAAAAAGAAATAAACTCATTCCCCAATAACCTATAAAAAATTAAGTATAAATAATGGAAAAAAACAACATAAATCATATTTTTTCTAAATAATTCTTTTTAAAATTTAATTAAAAGTGATATACATGATACTAAATCTATTAATTTACCATAACTGAAAAATATCATGAAAAATTTAAGGTGGGTCAGGTATTAATCCATATACAACAATGAATCATTGAAAACCTATAATAAAAATGAGTGTTAAAAGATTAAAAAATATTATTTTTTGATATTAAACATAAAATCAATAATATCGCTAACCATATTAAATTTATTCATCATCTCAATTATGAAGATCTCAAACATGAATCTTTAAATATAATAACCACATTCATAATTTCCTCTTTTATGATGACATTTTATTTATGAATCATTAACATGAAAATTAAAACCAACATATATATATATAACAAATAAATATTATCTAGTATAAAATTTATTTAACTATATTTTCAAGTATTTAACTTTATTTGGCTTCTATATCAACAAGTAATCATCATTAAAATTTACCCATGACAAGTATTTTTTTATATTAACTAACTAGACATGTATAATAAGAATAATTAATATTAAAGAACTTATAAAAAATAATAAATCCAAAAATTTTAACAATTTACCAAATGTTTTATGAACTCAACATAATAAATATAAAAAACAATATTCTATGAATTCATGGGGGAATAATATGCCTAACATCCAATGAACTGTAAAATATAAAAAGTTCAAAATTAATGACATTATATGGAATATTAGTTCATAATTATATTAGTTTCTTACCCATCATGGAATTGAAAAAATCAACACCCAATATCTTTATTTTCTAATCTTTTACATATATATATATATATATATATAACTTTGGAAACATCATTGAGATATTGCATAGCTATCGAAATATATTCTACATATATAACATAATAAATGGCAGTGCTCCCATTTTGAATGCAAATCATATTGATATTCCTAAATAAAAATTATTGAGTTTATTCACTTCAATTCATATTTATTTAAAGAAAGATAAGATGAAACTTTAATTTACTTACATGGAAACAACTACAATGCATGTATGGTGATATGAAAAAAACAATATTTTGGATATCGTTTTTGAATATTCTAAATGAATATTAACTTCTATATTTATCAGACCACATAAAAAAATAATAATAATGCTCCATGAATGAAAATATATTGAATAATTTTTTTATCCCGCCATAAATCATAGAATAATCCAATGTTTTTGGTTCATGATCCTTTTTTTTCTTATGTACTAATTATTTTTACTTTAGATTCTCATATATAAATAATATATAAGAAAAAGTTATAATTAATTTTAAATAAAATGTAAATAATATTTAAAAACAATGAAAAACCATGTATATTAAGTGATGAAGATTTATTTTCATCTAGAGTAAAAATGACCCACACAATATCCAACTCTAGTAACTTGTTCTTTATGAAATAGAACTAGATCATTAAGATCGATAAGATCATATATCATTATTATTACCTGACCCAAAATCATAGGATGTTGGTGTATAGAATCCCCCAAAATATGTATTAATTTGTATGCTAAAATATGTACATGGGGGTCCCTATTATAGAACTCATAGCATAAGGTTGGGTTCTAATGTGAAGGTTGAGTATCTGAGTAGGAAAGCTATATAGGTTGTGACAGTCTCATCATTTTTTTCAAATAATTCTTGCACAACTAATTTAAGTAGATCATTCATAAAATATTTTAGGCCTTATACCTCAAATTTTAAGGAATGTATTTTTTTATACATTTATTTATCACTTACATGAATAAAAAAATTACTAATACTCACACCCGACTCACATCCTCTTACACCATCAGGGTGTTTTGGATTTCCTAAAGTAATAGATAGAATTTTCTTCCTACCCTTAGGGATAAAATTACCCAGAGTTTTCTTTCACCTAAAGGTCATCCTTAAATGATATATTATAATTTTATATTTGTGATATTAAATTAAAAAGATAAAAAATTTAATAAAAATAAAAAATAATTTCTTATAATTCTATTAGTTGCTTATTTGTATTAATCCATAAATTTTTTTATTTTTTTCTCATATTTTTTCCCATTTTTCATGGCTTGTGGGGGGGGGGATGGATGATTGAATTGGACCTCATCTAAGACTCTAATAGATTTAGATCATAATAAATCAAAACTTTCTGCAATCATTTTCTTCTATATTAAATGAAATCTTCTATTTGATAAAGTATGAGTGTATACATTCAATAATAGGATCTCTTGGTGAGATCTCCTAGAGACTTGCTACATAAAAATAAATTAATATGTAATCATGTAATATATATAAAAAACAATATATAATAATTATCATATAATAAATAATTTTTCATGTAGGTTGGTGAAAATTTTAGTTCATCTCTATACATATAAAAAATCATACTTGAGGCATGGGTTTTCATTCTGTAACTTCCCAAAAAAATAATTTTCCTCCGGTTTTGTTTTAAAATCTCTCTATCAAATCAACCCTAATGAAAGAATCCTTATCATGATTTATTTTATTTATTAAAAGTAATGAAATCATATATAATTAAATAAATTAAATATTATCCATATAAAATGTATAATATTTGAAGAATAAGATAAAAACTCAATTGAGATGTTTTACCATTAAGGACTCCCATGGCTTCCCTTTCGTTATCTTTTTGACAGACTTCCAATCAGGATATAAAATGTTATTCCCGAAATAACTTTTTATAAAGATATAACTTATAAACTATATTTCATATGGTATTGTTGGGTAATTATTAATATAAAATTTAATATATATCCTCTTCTCCCCATGATAAAGTGAAACTTTTGGTAAACATGTAATCTCTTGTCTACCAAATCATGGAATCATGTTCTCTAGAGAAGAGAAAGAATAAGACTCCACTATAGGAAGCTCATTAGTAGTCTGGTAAAAAAATTACAAATTAAAATTTTTATTTCATTAAATTATTTAATTATTGATTAATTAATAATAAGAAAAACATACATATACATAGGAAAATTTTCCTCATCCTCTATGTCTATCATTTAAATAGACGAATGGAATGATATTTTATCAATCTCCATATTACTAGAAAAGTGAATATCTAAAAATATGGGTAAACATATATCCATGTAAAAAACATACTATCAATACATGTAGAAGTCACACTAAAAATTAATTATTTCAGGGTTATTAAGTAAAAAAAATATGTAACTAAAACTAATAAATATAAACATTAATTGAAAAATGATAGAAATGATCAACATTTATAAATTTAAATATCACAGTTATAAAAAAGTTTCTTTATATACATAAATTTAACCAAAAGGTAATGATTTTATGACGGGTTTCTCAATTAAATTTGTTTTATCTAGAACTATTGAATATAAAATTTTACACAAAAATCTTAGAAATAATCAATATATATATATATATTTAAACATCCAAATTAAAAAGAATATGATTTTTACATTTTTTCATTTCTAAAAAATAGAAATAAAATATAAATATTTTCCAAAAACATTAGTAGTGTAACTTAGTGATATGTCATATCCCTTCAACATGATCATTTTATACAGTATGGACTATACCTATATTATATTCATTATTATCATATGGAAATCATGTAATAGATAAAAAAATCTCACATAAATCCATAACATCATCATCATACTCATCACCCAAATGAATTATTTTCCCTATAAAACAACAAACCATTGACCATTTAATGGGTTAGTAACATAAAATATATTCTATGCATGTGCCTCCATGATAAATAATTATTATTTCCAGCTAAATATTTTCAAATCAATGTTTGTAAATATATAACCATCATGTTTCATGCCAATGTTACTGTCAACCCAGTAACACTTAAACACAATTACTCAAAATTTAGTAAAATCAATTTTTCATATTTCCTCAACAACTCCAAAAAAAATTCTTTGATGTAGAAATTAGGTTTTTATCCTTTTCACTTGAAAAAATCAGTGATTTAGCAATGAATATCACCTCACTATTTTTTATGTTAATCTGATCATACTGATTTATTGTGTAAAACTTGTAACCACTAATATAAAAATGAGACCATGTGATCACATTAATAGATGGTCCCCCTACTAACCATTTCAAAATTTTCAATGTAGATAAATATGTGTTGACTTTATCTTAAAACAATTAAATAATTATATTTTTATGCTCATTACTTAACCACTTTTCATATCTTTTCAGATATCATACCATTAATCCCGTAACATGTGATGATATATATGGTTAAACCTCTTTTTTTATTCAAAATATATAAATTTTCTTTCATATCATCATTAAGTGGAATTAATGTTTCCATTAAGCCACAAATCCATCTACCTTCACAATCAACTATCAAATGCTGATATATAGGGATACCAATGTGATCCAAATTATATAAATAATTAGTATGGAACCTAATCACCTATTCTAGTATATATTTTTGAATAATAGTTACCTTGGTTCAATAAGTATTTTTAACACATCCATTCGAAAAATTTATATATCTTTAAAAAGGATACATCCAATATAAATAACCAAGCCTACATATTCTTATCCCTCACACCAAATAAATAACTAAATGAACCATTATATCAAAAAATATTGATGGTAAATACATTTCTAGATGAAAAATTATAAGGTAAACTTCATTCAGCAACACGTATAACAAATTTGGATAAAAAAATTACTACCAATGGATTTGAAAAATTAACATAACGAGGTGATGTAATTTCCAATAGGAATCAACAAGATACCATGTCATGCAACTGGTAGTTGTTCCATCAATACATGACATTCATTATATTTTATACCTGTTACTTTAAAATAATTCAATGATACCAAATTATTTACATTTGAAGAATATTCAATGGGTACATTAATACCATGAAGACATTGAAAAGAGTTGATATTTTTACTCTTTCTTAATGTCTGATAATCCTGGGGTAAATATATCATGTTTCCTTTCATAGTGGGAGCTAACTCTTTACATATTCCCATGGATATTAAGTACAATCTAGCATGTAATCTATCTTTTTTCCTTCCTTTTATGTCTAAAAAAGTTCCAATCAAACTATCACATATATTTTTCACAATAATCAAAACATCAATGTTACGTTTTATCACTGTAAATATCAAATAAGGTTAGTTGAATAATAAATACTATTTATTCAAGGTATTTTGACGATTAGAAAATCCATTATTTAAAAATTGGAATCATTATTCTTCAACTTATCATAATATTCTTAAACTGACAGCGGTTTTTTGGGATATTATACTCTTTTAATCCATTAAATTTCTTTTTCAGTATTTTCTAAAGATGATCCATTTGAAAAAATATTTTTTTTTCATGTACATTTTTGTTCTTACATTTTGTAATTTACAATATGAAGTCTCTTCTTCTCAAATTGGATAATATTTATATCCCTTAATATTTTATCCAAATAATTTTCCATATATAGGAAATTCATTTATAGTGAACAATATCATAGCACCCAAAACAAAATATTGTTTCTTGTATGCATAAAAAATTGTAATAGATGTCTCCAATAGAAATATAAAAACACCATTAGGTGGTGATAGATACACATAAATATTGTTTCCTAGGTGTTTTGGTCCAAAAACCATCAAGTTAATCATAACATATTTTTTTCATACATATCTATGGGTAAATGTTGGAAACTACCAACATAACAAGCCATAAAACACCCCAAAATGTTAAAGGGTTAAAAGGATAAATGCTATTACCCAGGTTAATAAGGTACACCTTTTTTTCAGGATCCTACCTGATCAGAACTCCATAGTTAACCATGATTTTCTTGAAGTAGTGATCAGGATGGGTTACCTTCAAGGAAGTTTCTATGGTTTTGTATGAGTGAGGAAAATATATATTGAAAGAACATGTGTTGTTCTGTGGGGATAATCTTTTGTCTAATGACTCATTCGAGCACATGGGTGGGCCCCAAGTAGGGGACCACATATCTTCAGGGAAACTTTTGTGGTTACTGGTAGGATAGGATTATATTCCCATGTTAAGGTGAGGTGTATGTGATGTTAGTGGGGCCCACTTGATACATTGGTAACAGAGGAGGAACCCAGTCAGAAGTGTGATGGCACTACCTAGGTTAGGATATAGGTTCCACAACAATGATGTTATGATATAAAGGGGGTGACTGTAACACCCCAATAAGTTAAAGGATTAAAAGGGAAAATTTTAGTACCCATGTAAATAAGGTTCCCCTTTATTTTTGAGAGTTTGTCAGATTAGAATATCATTGTTAAGCATGCTTGGAATTTTAATCTAAATGTGGGGTGAAAGTAACACCTCAGGGTTTCAATGTTGTTAGGGAGGTCCAGTTATTACATTGGTATTAGAGGAGGAACCCAGTCAAAAGTGTGGCAGCACAACCTACGTTGATATATAGGGTCTCCAATGTTGGATTTTTTCTATAAAGTGGGGGTTAATATGACAGCCTATGATGTTAAAGGGTTAAAAGGAAAAATTTTACTACCCATGTCAATAATTTTAACCATTATTTTTGGGAGTCTACTTGATTAGAACTCCAAAGTTTATTTTTCTTGGTCCGTTAATCTAAATGGGGTGAATGTAACACCTCAGTATTTTAAAGGGTGAAAAGGACAAATTTTTATATCCATGTCCACAAGGTGTTCCTTTCCTTTTAAGATTATACATGATTGGAAATGCACAGTTAACCATTCTTATCTTGGAGTAGTAATTAGTACGTTTAACCTTCTGGTAAGTGTCGTGGAACTTCCGGGGTTGAGATATAGGGTCCACAATGAGGACATTGTGCTCTAAAACGGGGTTGAATGTAACACCCCTAGATGTTAAAGGGTTAAAAGGCCAAATGTTAGTACCCATGTCAACAAGCTTCACCTTTATTTTGAGGAGCCTTCCTGATTAAAACTCCACAGTTAAGAATTCTTGGATTGTTAATTTAATGGGGGTTATATGTAATACTATGGGATACTAAATGGTAAAAAAGAAAAAATTTACAACTCATTTCAAAATGTTTCACCTTTCATTTTAGGATTCGACATTTTTATAACTCCACGGTTAAGAATTCTTGGAATAGAGTAATGATCAGGAGGGGTGACTTTTTGGGATGTTTACTAGGGTGTGTTTCAGTGAGGAAAAGGCACACTAAAATAAAATATGTTTGTTTTGGGGGGATATTCATTAGTCTGATGAATTTTTTGAGAAGTTGGTCGGCCCTTGGTAGGGGACCATGTATCTGTATGGAAACTAGTTGTGCTTGGAAGGTCAAGACCTGAAAACCATGTTAAGGATGAGTGTCTAGGTTTTTAGTGGGTTTCATTTGTTATAGGTCATAAAATATGTCAGATATTGAGGAAATGATATGGATATATTTCATCCATGCCTATTTCAATTATAATATTTCTAATTACACATCCAAAATTAGGAAATTTTTCATCAAATATCTTCTATTATGATGAATTGGTTAGGAATCAAAAGTTTCAATCAGAGATATGCGCATATGTTTATCATACAAACCCCTTTATGTTATTTTAACTTGAAAATATATGCTTCAAATGAGGAATTATTGAAAGATACAAAATTTATTTACCGGGAGGTTTGGTTCCTCTAGTTTAGAATGCATCATTATTGAATTTTCCATCCATATTATATCATGATGTCCCAGATTTAGGATATTATGACAAAGATTCATTTTCCATCCTATAAAACACATAGTTATTAGGGGAAATATTTTATATTTTTTTACCCTAACACCATTTAGCATAGTATTTTCTTTGAATCATAATTGGAATATAGAAGTTCACTTTATTCTAGAAGTAAACCTTTTAAAATTTCAACAAATATAGAAAAACTTGTGTCACTCCACTGATTTATTTCTTTAAAGTTTAATAGTATCAGGAATATTTATAGAACAATAAGTTTATTGAAACCTCATTATAGTGTTTCCTCAACATCTCCATACAATCATTTGATAGTTTTTGTTTTTAAATGGTTTCAACACCTAAATCATGAATTAATTCTTAAATATGATCCCTTGTCTCATGATGAATATATTTTCCAATATTAGATATTATATTTTCAGTTATTTTTCCATTATGGAACCAACGTGTATAATTATTATTAAAATCTCATAAAATCAGATGGTCTTTAATTTAACTAGAATTTAAATTTATCATATTAAAATACTTCACCTGTGTATAGATAATTAGATATTTTTTTTAAATATTTCAATTATAAAATCCAAATAAATCATCAACTTGTTTTCATATTTATTAGTGATTGTTCATAGATATATCCAATTAAAATCCATTACTTACCTAAGATCTAAATATAAAAATGTTTAATATATTAAAACATATAAAAAATTAAAACAACATGACATATGAGTTGGAAAACCTACTCATAGCCCCAAATATTTATTAAAAATATAAGTGTATAGATTAAATCATGAGGTGAAACATGCTTTCACGAATGTGGAATATACTGAGAACAAACAATGAATACAACAAAACATTTTTAAAGGATAATCTAACTAGTCAGTTAGAACTTAAAATAGAATCTTTCACAAACCTCGTCTATATTGATATAAGTCACGTGTGTAGAATCCATTCTCTATATAAGAATTAGTCTTCATGCATTAAATCATTATAACAATGGTAAATGATGAGGTGAAATAATTCCCCCATCTAAGCCTTCATGCAACCAAGATATCATCCCACATCACATAACTAATGAAACGTCTATGAAATAATAACCCTATCCAATATTTTCTGTCCATGGATATAAGAAAGTATATTCAAAATGATGAATCTAAATACAAGGATAAATAAGAGTGTAACAACCCAATTAATGATAGAATAAATCATTTTAAATTTTTTTATTATTCTTGAAATATGTAGTTATATTCATATAAGATTTTATTTAATGGTTTAATTTTCTAATTAGAGAACATTAATTAAATAAATTAAATTAATCTGTAAATTTAACAGTTTTAAATATGTTATAATTAAAATTTTAGAATTATTCAAAAATATTAATTTTTTAGTGATTAGTTAAAAATATCAATTTTTAAAACTATATTTTATTTAAAAATATTTACAAGCTAAAATTATGTTTTGAATTAGTTTTAAATTTCTTTTTTTAATTTGAATTATAATAATCTAGTTATGGGTTTTTATTTATATTTTATAATTGTATTGAGTATAAAAATATATTATATTTAAAAATGGAATTTTTCCAAAAAAAATGTCTTTCGTTTCATTTTATTGGTTTAATTTTATATTAAATAATTTAACTTAAGTGATTTAAATTCTTAAAAATAGATTTGATGTTTTTAATCATTGGATCAAGTTTATTAAATAGGTTCCTTTTAATTCTGGACAATATGAATAGTAATCATGGTCATTTTTATTACCATGGTTAAGGTTAAATCGGGTAATTAATGGTAAAAATTGTATGTTAAACATTATAAAATGAACCAAAAACTTTACCAATTCTATTGGATAATTCATTTTCAACTATAATCATCCATAGGTTTAATTTATGGCCTTTCAGATCCACTTAGTTGACATTAAATCCCTTATAGTATTTTATTTAATGAAAATCCAAAGATGCATCACTATTGTTTTTAATAAGTATTAATTTTTTAATATATAGTTATATAGATTATATTTTATACTATAAAATTTATTTAAAAACAATTTTTTTACCTTCATCATGGTAATTGTTTTTAAATTTTTAGCGAATAAATAATGACCTTAAATACTTAAACAACTACGATGAACGAATTATTAAATTAATGGAAACATAAATTAAATGATATAAAATTTTTAAAATAAATACAATTTGAGATACTTAATGTGATACATAAATTATATATATTAAAATTTAATATTTATAATATAATAAAATAGTTGGTTTAAATTTTTACATTTCTTATTTTTTTAAGTCAAAGTAATGAATAATATCAAATTTGAAAATAATGTTGTTTTATGGAATTATTATTTTATTAAATTATTTTCAAATAATAAAAATATTAAATAATAACAGTGGGAATAATATTTGATTAAAACTTCCATCCCATATTTATTTATAGGCCATTTTTATGTCTTTTTTCTAGAATAGTCATATTTTATTTTAATATTTGAAGAAATTCCAAGAGTGTCCCTCCCCTCTCTTATAAAATGGTGTCGGTTCTTCCCATTTCTTCACACCTTAAAATACATTTTGTTCAAAAAAATATGTATTTAAATAATTTCCATGAATCTTCCCACAAATTCTAGAGGTCTAGTTTTAGGTAGAATATCATCTCTAGTATTCTTAAAGTGATAAAAAAAGGGGATATCCAAAGAAGAGGTATAGTTTTTATTTGCATATCTTAGATTTATTTCTTCTTCCACATTCCTCAAACCATATTAAATGATGAAAAAATAATAAATATAGTATCCTACATATATTGAGATGTTATTATGTCAATTTCATAACCTATATCTATCTCCATTTCATATAATGGTAAAATAATTAATTGTCCTTGTGTCTGGTGAACTACCACCTCACGAACCGATGTAATTCGTTTTCCATAATCATATCTCAAAAATGGTCATAATGATGTAATTAATTAATATATATATGATATTAATGACATAATTATAATTATTAAAAGATAATATATCATTTAATTGCTTTAATTTCCATGCCTTGAAAACTCATAATGTTGTTCATGCGTACGTATGGACTACTACCTCCACGAAGAGATGTGCTTTGTTTTTCCTCACCATATAAAATGGATGATATATATATATAATAATATTTAAAGAATAAGTATTATATATATGATATTATTATCATTCTATAAAGACAAAATAATACCTACCTTCTTTCTATAATGATCATTGAAAAATGAAAACGTTACGTGTGCATATGTATGAACTATCATCTCTATGACAGTAACATAGTTCATTTTTCATAACCATATTTAATGGATGGATTTAAAAGAATAATTGATGTATAAAAAAGATAATTATTTCATTATTATTATTATTCTAAAGATTGTGTAATAATGGTGTCTCCGACCATAGTCCACATACCTAAGTCATTTAGGACATATGAACCGAATATCATCAAAACATCTGACCTAAATATAAATAATTACATATTTTTTATAACAAGGAAATAATTGATATAAAAGTAATAATAAAATTGAAAAAAAATTTCAATTAAGTAATTAATTAATATAAATTAATTATTATGGAATATATAGGATATACATGATAAATCAAACTCGAGTTAAGAGAATTATTACCTCAATTTACTTTCTTTGAGTTATTCTTATGCTTATTCTATTATGTAATGATAAGATTATGTGAGAAATTACTATTTATTATATTATGTTTTTTCACTTATTTTATGTGTATATACATCTGATATAGATAATCTATTCTTTTGATTAATGCTCACATCAATGATATGATATTTGTAAGGGTATTTGTTCACAAATTCTCTTTTAATGATTCTTTTTAAAAAATCTAAATGTAATATTTATTTAAATTATATTAAATGAGAATAATTTTCCACATTAATTATGCCTTAATTTTTTTAATCTTATTTTATAATATTACATGGTTATTTTCAAAGAATACTTTTTCCCTTTATATGTGGGAAATATACTTTTAAAATAAGTGATATTCCACAAGGAATATTTGTATGATGTAATCATTCATGTTTTATGATTATGTTATGGTTATTGGAAATTTTTTATGATAAATGTTGGTTCTATTATAAAAAAATATGGGTGGTTCTATTATATCCCTCCAATGCATTGGGTATTTGGTAATTTCAACATTATGGTTATTCTAAGTGTAATGACAATGGTTACATCGAAGTATAACAATGAGGGTTATTTCATTATATCCCTGATTATTGCATCATATAGTATTAGTGAGGGGTACAACATAAGTCATTATGATAAGAAAAAAATTCTTCAATTTATATATATGATATATTTATGATTTCTATGTTTTTACATGGATCTTATGTTTTTACAAGGTATGTTATTAGGTTTATGTTCAAATGGAATTATATGTTGCCTCTTAAGTGTGAAAATTATAATTTTTTAAAATAAATCATGAGTTTTTCATATTTACCAACAAAACTATATGTATGTATTTTTTACATTAAGGTTTGTTATGAAATTTCTTATAGATTGTTTTGGGTAGATAAGGTGACTACTTGAGTAATAAAATATTTATTATGAGCCCAAAGTTTATTTTGAAAAAACAAAAAAATTATAAGTATCATAGACTAATAGTTTATTTGTTTTTTAGTCCTTTACCAAGTGTTTTGTGCTCATACCATGTTTTAAAAACATCACATGGTATAAGGATGTGTAAGTGAAATTAGGAAGTCAAGGGAAAATTTGTGAAAAAAATTCAAGAAAATAAAGTGTATTTTGTTTCCAAATTTTTATATGCTGGAAAAAAAAGATACCGTTCAGAAGCAACTATCTTGTATTATATGGTTTTGTTATGTATTATTTATGACTTAATTATCTAAAACTCTAAACCTAAAAAAATCCTAAAATTTATGAAAATGAATGCTTAACTTAAAATCAATATTATGTAATGTTTTTGGGTGGATCCTTATAGTTAGTATCAAAGGATGGTTGAGATAACTTCAGAGGTTAGGAAAATTCTAGTAGCATACCGTTGAAAGATTTAACCTTATGGTTAAGTTGAAATTATATATCATTTGAATATTACTATATTACTTCTTATAAACTATGTTTAGAATGGTTTTCTGTAGAGGAAGTAGTGATGATGTGGTGGGAAGGAATTGAGAGGAAAACATCCTTCCATATCAGCATCCCGAGATGGTTAGAATCAAAACAGAGTAGTTTTTTTCCATAATGGATCAGTTGACACAATTCATAAATAGTGTTAGTATCTATGTAATAGAGCATCCAAATCTACCACAAAAAAACATGATGATAGTGAAACATTTTATGAGGCAACACTCTCCAACATTTAGTGGATCTTATGACTTAGTGGCAGTTGAGGGGGTTTTTTAAATCCCTAGAAAAGTTTTTCGATGTCATGGGGTGTTTAGATCATCAAAATGTTAGTCTTGAAATTTATCATTTAAAAGGTGGAGCTGAAAATTGGTGGCCATGGTCAATAATTTCAGGGAAAGATAAGATATTTATTCCTTGGACTGAGATAAATTTAAGAATATTTTTCTTGGGATATATTTTCCTAATGAATTTTAACTCAGGAAGGAAAATAAATTCCTTGAATTATATGAAAGGTAGAAAGATTTTGTTTTCAGGTATAAAGAAAACATCACTCAATTGGAAAGTTAAACTCCAAATTTTATCCAGGATATTGATAGTGAAATCAGTCATTTATACTCAGGATTTAAGAAATGATATACAAGGGAATTGGATTCCCATGAATTTCGATGTTTTGAGAAAATTATTCGATGTGATAGGAGGTTAGAAATGTATTTTTTCAATGGTCATGTATTTTATTAAAAAAATAAAAAAAAATTCATATGGAAGATAATGGGTAAGAACCAATAAAATAAATCTTAAGGTAATAAAATCTAATTTCTTGTTTGTGGAAGGCGTGGCAAAAATCATTGTAGGGAGAGCATTGTAAAATATGAGATGTTCTTATGATGTGGTAAGTCTGAAAATATGGCCCATTATTAAAATAAATAATATATTATTAGTGGTAATTTCAATTCAAATAATAAGCTCTTAAAATGTTTTAAATGTTTTTTGATGGAAAATTATGCACATACTTTTTGGAATAAGTACTCGAATGATAGCAAGAAGTTGGTCTATAAATAGAAAGTTATGGTGAAATCGTTTGAAACCTCTTCAGCAGCTTTTGGGCCATTAAATGAAGTGGTATGAGGTATATTGTTTTTTTATTTAGATTATAAAAATTTATTATTTGATTCATGGTTTACAAATTATTTCATATCTAAGAATATTTTTTGGTAAATTAAAAATTACACCTCCTAAAATGGAACCAAAACATATGGTAAAAATAAATGGTGGAAGTATCTATTGAAAAAATAAATTCTAAAAATCTTCATGTTGTTTTATATGGTATTAATTTACCTAAAAAACTTTTTATCTTTCCCCTGGTGGTGTTTGATGTTATTTTGGGTATAGATTGGAAATTTGTTTTCCATACATAGATAGATTGTAGAGCTAAAGAATTTTTCTTTCAGAAAGAGACTCATTTTGTATAAAATAATAAACCCACAACACTGATTACATATTATAAAGCCAATAAACATTTTAAATATAAAAATTAAAGTTATCTTGCACAGATTTTTAAAAACAAGGGTACTATTCAGATTAATAATGTGTCAATGGTAAATGAATGTGTGGATGTTTTTATTGATGAATTATCTAGTTTTCTTTCTGATTATGAGGTTTATTTTACTATTGACTTAGTGTCTGGTGCTTAAACTATTTCAAAACCCACATATTGAATGGCTCAAGTAAATCTTTTTGAAATGAAAAAAGTAATTTATGGAGTTTCTAGATAATGTTTCCATTCATTTGAGTGCGTCAGCTTGGGGTGACCCAATTTTGTTAGTCAAAATAAATATGGTTCTTTGAGGTTTTTAATTGATTATAAATCATTTAATAACATAATTATTAATAAAAATTATCCTTTAACTCGTTTCAATTATATTCTATGAAAACAATACTTTTTAAAGATTGATCTCTAGTCAGGGTACAATCAGTTGAATTTGAAGGAGGATTACATTCAAAAAATATCATTCTAGATTTGATATAGTCATTATGAGTTTTTATTTATGCCCTTTGGTTTGAAAAATTCTCATGGTATAGTTATGGAACTTATGAATAGAGTCTTTTGTGAATATTTAGGTAATTTTTGTGGTTGTTTTTATATATGATATTCTGGTTTATTCAAAAATGTTTGAGGATAATGAAAAATATTTAATTATTGTTCTATAAACCATTAAATAAAATAAGTTATATGGAAAATATTTAAAAAGTGATTTTTGGTTATAATAGGTTTATTTCTTTGGTAAAATTGTTTATAAATAAAGGATTTTAGTTGATCCCTCAAAACCAATGTGGTAGATGAATTTTAAAGACCTAAAAATGTTATTGATATTTATTTTTTTCTCAGATTTGGATTCTTGAGAGGGTATGGCTTCGCCATCGGTTCTGTGCCCGTGCTTCTGCACGGGACTGCTTACCGAGGGGTTCTGTGTCAGCGTAGACTTGTTGTTGGCTCATTTGCTGGGTTAGGGCAGTCCGATAGTCTGCTTTGGTTGTAAGTGGTTTCTCACTTCCCCCTTAAAAGTGTTTTTTAATAAAAAAAAGTAATTTTCAGTCAGTATTAGGATGTTACTTACGGTTTTCTGAAAACATTACACGGTTATCTAGACCACTAACTAAGTTAACATGAAAATGGGTTAAATTTATCTAGATAAAAGAGTGTGATGATTGTTTTCAGGAATTAAAAATAAGATTGGTGAATACTCCAGTTTTGGTACAACCCTTAATAAATGGTGAGCCTTTCATCTACAGTGATGCTTACTTGAAGGTACTTGGTTGAATTATGATGAAAAATGATCAGTTTATTGCTATTTTATTATGAAAACTGAAGAATAATGAGTTACATTATCTTACCCATGATTTAGAATTAAGAGCTATGGTTTTTTCATTAAAAATTTGGATACATAATTTATACAAAGAAAAGTGTGAAATATATATTGGTCATAAAAGTTTAAAGAATATATTCACTCAGAATTAATTTTAAATTCAGTATAGAAGATGGATGGAGATCATATATGAATATGATTATAGAATAAATTACCATCCTAGAAAAGAAAACAAATTGGTTGATTCCTTGAGTCTAAAAAATCATGCATCAATAACTATGTTACATATGGAACATAACCCTTCGATTAATGATTTTATGGATTTTGTCCTAGAATTTTTGGGTGTGGGAAATTACTTTATTTTATTTTAAGTGTTAGTGCAATCATCTTTGTCTAACAAAATCAAACAAGATCATAAGGAATACTGTGAGTTAAATGAAAATGTTGAATTGGTTAAGAAGGGTAAGTTTCCTAAATTTAATTTTAATAAAGAATTTGTTTTGATATTTAGAAAATGATTATGTGTGTCTAGTGATTCCCAACTAAAGATTGAATTTTTATGTGAAGCTTATAGTTCTATATTTTCCATTCATCTAATGATTACTAAGATATATAGATATCATAGGGAGTATTAATGCCATAATGGAATGAAAAGATATATTACTGACTTCACCATGAAATGTTTTACTTGTCAATAAGTTAAACAAATGATAGTTATCATAGGGGATGATTTAGTATTTATAACTTTTAGAGTGGAAATGGGAAAATATATCCATGAATTTCGTGGTGGGGATACCAAATACTTCTCAATGTAATAATTCAATTTGGGTTATTATTCCTCGACTGAATAAAAATTTATATTTTCTTCCTATATAAGATAATAGGTATTTAGATCAAAATTCCCAATTTTTCCTTAATTATATTTTTTAGTGATATGGAGTTCCTATCTCCTTTCTATCAAACTGTGATCTTAGGTTCACTTCTAATTTTTGGAAAGTCCTTCAGAATTCGTTGGGTAATAAATTAAATTTTAGTGCATATTTAATCTTCAAACACATGGATAGTCAGAATAAATAATTCAGACCCTGGGTGACATTCTTAGTGATTGTTAGATGGATTATCAAGGATGTTGGTATCAATATCATTCTTTGGATGTGTTTTCTTATAATAACAGTTTTTATTATATTATACATATGGTACATTTTGAGTCATTATATGTAAAGTAGTGTTGAACTAAATACATTTGGGATGAATAAGGTTAAAAAAATTTATGAAAACATAATTAGTAGAGGAATTGGCTGAGAATGTAAAGATGATCTAGTGACATATGAGGACATCTCAGAGTAGTAAAAAAATTCATACTGATAATAAGAGGAAAGACCTTTCATTTGAGGTTTTTTATCATGTATTTATTAAACTATCTCCTTGTAAAAGTTTTATTAATTTTTTTAATAAGTGAATTTTAAGTCTATGGTTCATTGCACCGATTGAAATTTTGGTTAATTTTGGATCAATTTCAAACCGAGTGGCCTGACATCAAATATTATCTTAGTTACATAATGTATTTCATGTTTTGATGTTAATGAAATATGTGTCAGATTGATCTCTTGTTTTGACCCATGAATTATATTAGTTTTAACAGAAACTTTCTTATGAGGATAATCATATTCATATTTTTTAACGTATAGAGAAATTATTTTAGAACAACATAATTCATTAGGGTAAGGTTTTGTGGAGACTCCACATGGTTGAAGAATGAAAATGGGAATCTAAAAATTATATGAGAGAAAGGTATCCACACTTGTTTAACAAGGAAATAAAATTTTGAGGATAAAATTTCCAAAAGTGGGGAGAATTTAGCAGCCTGGGTAATGATATAATAAATCATTTTAATATTTATTATTATTCTTAAAATATGTAGTTATATTATTATAAGATTTCATATAAAAGTTTAATTTTTAAAATATATAATTTTAATTAGTAAAAATAAGTTTCAAAATTAAATTTATAATGTCAAAATAATCCAAGAATTAATTTTTTAGATCTTTCTAAAAAATTTCATTTTTTAGTGAATAATGAAAAAATAACTTTTTTAAATTTATTTTATTTTCAAATATTTACAAGGTAAAATTACATTTTTGATTAGTTTTAAAAAAAAATTTAGATCAATTATAATTATAATAATCCAATTATTATTTTTGAAATATATTTTATACATTAATTTAGTATAAATGTTTTTTATATTCAAGAATAGCATTTTTCCGAAAAACTGTTTTTCATTACATTTTTACAGTTTAATTTTAAATTAAATTCTAAAAATTCTATGTTTTGAATTTTGATAAATGGATTCATTATTTTTAATTATTGGGCTTAAATTGATTAAATATTTTACTTTTAATTTTGTTTAATTTGAATAGTAATCTTGGTAATTTTTGTTATTGTTGTTAAGGTTTAATTGGGTAATTAAGGGTAACAATAATATATTAAGGATAAAAAAATTTCCCTAAAAGATTACGAATTATATAGGATAAGTAATTTTTTACCATAATCATCCATTTTTCTAATTTATGGCCATTTTTATTTATTTGGTTAATATTAAGACCCTTATAGTATTTTATTTAAGGAAAAGTAAAAGATATCCCACTATTGTTTTTAATAAGTATAACATTTATAATATGTATTTATATAAAATAAAATTTTAAAAATAAATAGTATTTTCAAATATAAGATATTTATCTTCATCATGGTAATTTATTTTTTATTTTTAGGGAATAAATAGTTACATTAAATTCATACACAAAGGCGATGAAATAATTATTAAACTAATGGAAAAATCAAATAAAAGATATTAAAAATATTAAAATAAATATAATTTATGATTCTTAAGGTGATCCATGAATTTTTTATATGACCATGACATTTTTAAGATACAATAAAATAGTTTTTATGAATTTTTATTTGTTTTTTTATGTTTTTAAATCCCATGTATTGAATAGTATTAAATTTTAATATAATGATATTTTATGAGATTATTAAATTATTAAATTATTTCAAAACATAGAAAATATTAAATAAGCATAAGGGGATAATATATGGTCAAAAAATCCATCTACTCTAAATTTATTGGAAATTTTGAAGTCATTGGATCTAGAATTTTCTTATTATAGTTTAATATTTTAAGAAATTCCAAGAGTGTCTGTCCCCTCTCTTATAAAAGGGAACCCCTTATTCCCATTTACTCACACCTAAAAACCCATTTTTCAGCCAATGCCAACCAAATTACTTTACTATAATCCCTCCACACATCCTTTAGGTATTTTTTTGGCATAATACTATACTAAGTAGTCTTAAGGTGTTAAGAAGAGGTGGATTTCTAAATAAGATATATAGTTTTTATTTGGATATATTAGTATTATTTCTCCTTCCAAATCCCTAAAACTGTACTAAACAATGAAAAATAAATAACATTAATATTATAAATTTAAATATATTTTATTATGCCATTGTAATGACCTATGTTCATCTCCATTTTAATCAAATGGGAAAATAATCAATCATTCATGTGTACGACTGACTATCGGCTCACAAACTGATGTAATTCATTTTCCATCAACATATTTCAAGACTTGTTATAATGACGGAATTGATGTTTATATATTCTATTTCTGAAGTATTTATCAAATTTAAAATAAAATCTATCATTTACATACTTACCTTTCTAGGTATGAATAAATGATTACATCGTTCTTGCGTACGTACGTACTACCACCTCCACGAAGTGATACAATTCGTTTATCATCACCAGATCACATGGAATATATATATACATATATATATATATATATATTTACATAATTATTATTATAAATAAAATATTATAATCATTATGTAAAGACAAAATAATACTAAACTTCTTTCCATAATGATCATTTAAAAATGAAAATGTTACGCATGTGTACGTACGGCCTACCATCTCCAAGATTGTAACATAGTTCATTTTCCATTAAAATATTGAATGTATAGATTTAAAAGTATAATTTACATATGATAATGTAAATTATTTCATATTTATTATTCATGGGATAGTGGAATAATGACCTCTTTGACCATATTCCACATACATGTGTCATTTTTTGACATATGAACCAAATATTGTCAAAATGAATGATGTGAACATAAATAATTAGGTAATTGTTATAACATGGTAATAAGTTATATAAAAGTATAAATAAACTTGAAAAATGTTCTCAATAAATAAAACAATTAAAATTAGTTTTTTCTTTAATAAGATAAATGACACATGGGACAAATCATACTTGAGGTAAGGTAATTCTTAACATAGTTTCCTTTCTTTGATTTAATATAATTCTTCATTGATTATGTCATGATAAGATCTCATGTGAAATAAATTTTTATTATATTTTATTTTATTTAAACTTTTTTATGTGTATTTATATCTAACACACATAATCGATTCTTTTTATTAAAGCTCACTTCAATTATATGATATTTCTAAGGGATAATTTTGATTAACATATTTTGATTTTTCTTTTTATAAAATTCAAATGGATTGTTTTTTTAACTTGTATAGAATGAGAGGATTTTCCTTACTTCAAGATTCCTTAATTTTATGAATCTTACTATATAATATTACACTATTATTTTTAAATATTTTTTTCCTTTGAATGGGCATATTAATCTTTTTTTAAAAGTTATTTTCCTCAAGGGTTATTTTTATGATGCAATAATTCATCTTTCTTATTATATTATGATTCTTAGGAATTTTCTATAATGATAGGTAGTTTTATTATAAACCAAATTTCGTTTGGTCCATAATATCCCTCTAATTCATTTTGTCGGTTGTAAGTTTATCGTGATGGTTATTCTAAGTGTAACTATGATGGTTACATCCAAGTAAAACCGTGATAGTTATTTTATGGTAACTGTGAGGGTTATATCATATTGTAGTATTGAGGGTTAAAACATAATTATGTATGATAATAAAATTATTCCTTATGTTAATTATATTATTTATTTATTCTTTCTATGTTTTTACATAAATATCATGTCTTCACAAGGCAAGTTAGTGGGTTTTTGTTCAATGGAAAGTATATTCTACCATGGTGAAAAGTATGAATTTGTGAAAATATTTCCATGATTTTTTCATGTTTCCAAAGAAACCTATATTAATTTTATATTTAATTCAATATTTCTTATGAAAATTTTTATGGATAATATTTGGTAGAAAAGTTTATTTCTAGAGTAATAAAATATTTATTATAACCCCAAAGTTAATTTTGAAAATAAAATATTTTTATAAGTATCATAGACTAATGGTTGATTTATTTCTTTTTATCTCCCTTAATGATTTCTTTTCCCTCATCCCAAGTTTTAAAACAATCATAGGGATTAAGGATGGTTATGTTAAATTATGAGTTCATGATTAATTTTATAAAGATTTTTCAAGAAAAGAAATTATGTTTTGTCTCAAATGTTTTATATGGATAAAAAATGGGTACCATTTAGAGGCATCCATCTTGTATTATATGGTTTTTATTTATGAATTATAAAATAATTATATAAAAATCTAAACATGAAAATATCCTAAAAAGTATGAAAATGAATTATTCACTAAAAACTCAAAATTATGTAATTTTTAAGGCTTGTTCCTTACACCAAGACCAGAAGTTGACATGGCATGAAAAGCCGGGAAAAAAATATTCAAAGAAATCCTCTACTATGTGAGTATTTAATATGAAACAAAAACACATATGAAACATTTGTAAGTATCACGATATTCTAAGTATTCAATATAGATATTTTATCAATGAAATGCAGCATGTAAAATAAATTACATGTACCAAAATCATCCATAGTTAAAAAAACATTAAACACCAAGTAACTATGGGAATGTCATTCAAAAATAAATTAGAGTTGAAATTATCTTAAATCCATTCCATAACCTCTATTCAGGATCTATGAGAATGAAATGATAACTAGAATGAGGCTCATGAATCCCAATCTTTATAGATCTCATAGTAAAATCATCTTTTTTCCACTCTTTTTTAATAAATAAATAAATTTAAAACATAAAAATATATAATCAAAATAATCAATTGACAATTTATTAGTTACTATTTAACAGAAATGAACAATTACACAAAATAATATGATTTTTTTTATAAAACTACCTTAAATGAATATCTAAAATTAAAATGAATAATACTAATTGATCTTTGTTATCAAAATGACCTACCAATCTCTAATATCAAAACATCCTACTTAATCAAAAGATATATATTCTTCATTATCTAAATATCACCTATCAATATAATATACCAATACATAATATCAAAACATCCAATGCATTCTTAAAATATCTATCCTTCATTAATAGATTTTGTGGTATGGGTGATATGAAGATATAATAAATCATATAATAGGGAGAAATAGATTTCTGATTATTGGTGAGGTAATTTTTAGTGGGGGAAATGAAAACATGAGAAATTAAGAGAAATGTTTTTATATCTTTCTATTATTTTTAGATCATCCAAAAAATTGGAAGAATTAAAAGGAAATTATGGTGGATGGTTATTAATATTTTAAATTCCCAATTTTATACCTATTTTCCACATGTATTATAAAAGAATTTAATTTAAAAAAAAATATTTTCCAAACAAGATGAAAGGAAATACAAATCATTTATTTTCTTCTACTAAGTTATTGATCCAAACTCAAATAGAGAAATCACGTCCATTTAATTTATTTTGTTTTACTAAAATCTCATCAAAATCAGTGTAACAAATTTTCAATAAGGTTACCTATAAAAATTAATAAAAATTATAAATAAAAATAATTCCAATTTCAAAAATATTATATCATAACTAAAACAAATAGTATAATAATAGGGACATTTAAACTTGGAATATAATTATAACCACAATAATTTTGTAAAGACCTGGAATTTTCAAGGAAAAATTTTTCCTTCATTCTTTGGAATTTTATGAGTCTGTGGCTTCTGACGGTGCCTGATTCTGAGGCTCGGTGTGCCCCGAATCAATTTCCGATGTTTTGTTCGGGTACGTTCAGTAAAAGTATGTATGGGTTTTTCTATCTTTTGAACCGGTGCTCGGAATTGAAATATGAGGGCACTGATGAACTTGCAGCGTGGGTAATTCCTTAAGGGGATCTTTACCATAGTTGCGTTTTATGCGGGTTGAAGGTTAAAATTTGGGGATTATTTAAAAAGTTAAATAAAATTTTTTAGAACAATTTTATTCACCATGGTGGTTAAATCTGACATGGGGAAGTTAATGGTGGGGCCCACCCACACATAACTTCCCATGTGTGGATATTTGTAAGGTGGGGACCATAGAATCCCCAACCTTTCATCTCCCTTGAAACCCCACTTTAACTCCTATTCATTTAATTCTTAAGAACTCCCCCTCATTTATTATGTGGAGCCTCTCCACCTTCCAACCATTGATTGTGCCACCCCACCCCATGAATTAATTAATCTCTTAATTAATTAACCTACGTGACAAAAATTCATTTTTGAATTTTTTTGAATTGGTTGGAAATTATTTTAAAAAGAGGGGAAAGCCTTTTTATTATTTTGGTTGGAAAATTTTTGGTGGAAGAGCTCTTGAGGGGATTTAGAAGGAAGTGTTCTTCTCTGACGAAGAACACCAACCTTCGACGAAGAACGCGAAGTCACCAACAACGTGCCTTTTCTTCTTCTTCCTCCGCGTCAAGAGAGGAGACACCACCGCAGAGGAACGTCGCCAACGACGACAGCTCTTCCTCCAACATCAACAGAATTGACACCATTCTTCCACGATGTCCGACCACTGCGACGTTCGTCTTCCGCTGTTCGGCGACATGCGACGTCTTTGTGAGGTATGGGGTAGTTTTGTATATTTTCATATGTGTGATTTATACCCTCGAGCATGGGCATTTTTTTATGATTAATTATTATTTGAATTACTAAAGTGGTGGGTACGGACTAACGAACAAATCCGGAACCATCGTTGTATCGTTCTTGATGCGGGGATTGACGGGCGATGACAAAAAGGGGCTGCAACGGCAATTTTAAGCCGTCGCAGTGAAGAGCATGTCTCGGGAGATCCGCAGGCATAGACGGTGGGTGAAACGGACCACTAGAGCACGTCTGGTGGTCTGCGGAAGGCAGCGGTGGCGCACCGCTGGAGCAGTCCGCTGCGACTGAGCTGCGGTGGTGGAGGAAGACCGGAACGGCTTTGCCGTTCCGGAATTGGAGGGGTGCGGCTTAATGTCGCGCCACCTGGGGGAGTCTGCGCCCTCCCTGCTTGGCTGCTGGCAGATCCAGCGCCCCCCGGGCGGGCCGGGGCGGCTCGGGCCGGGGCAGGCCACGCGGGCTGGGTCGCGCCACCCCACGCCGGTCGGGCTGCGCCGCGCCCTACCGGGCCGGGTCGGATTGGGCCCAGACCCCCCTTCTTCGGACAAGATTCGTTTAAACGAACATAACTTGAGCTATAGAACTTCGATCGAAACACCGTTAGTTGCTTAGGAATCCTCTGATCGAGAAGGTAATTTTGGTATATTACACTCAATGTTTAGAAGAATTTTGGGTATGTCCGGGTTGGTTTGAACCCGAAACCAATCGGGCCCTCGGAGTGGAAACACTTATACCTTAAGGAACGGACGTCCAGTTGACGTTCCGTCCACTATGATGTTTTCCTTTTGATGAGATGGTTCTTTTGGAACAATCCTCTTGATTTTTGGATGTAGTTGGAGTATGGTCGGGTTGGTTTTATCTTAAAAACCAACTGGGCCCCTAGAACGGAAAAGCCAATAACTTTCAGACCGGAAGTCCGTTTGACAAACCGTCAGTAGCGCTGGTAATATCTTTGAGAAAAAGTTCCTTTGAGAATACCCCATGGGATTTTGGGGTACTGTTGAGATATGTTCAGGTTGGTTCGTACACGAAACCAACCGGGCCCCCTGGATAAAAAGGCTAAAAACTCACAGACATGGCATTCGATTGACGCATCATCTATTGCGTTGAGACCCCTATGACGAGGAGGTACTTTGAGATACTTCCACGTGATATTACGTGACACTTGTAGTATCTACTAGTAGCTCATGGAGCAGATCCTCTCGGAGATGACCATAAAGAGTTCGGAGACCTAGTAGTTGGCTAAAACCTGATGACTGCTTGTCCGATTCATTTCGGAGTGACTTGACTAGTCGAGTGGGGAACGCTAATGTGTAGGGGCGGTAGACCCATGGCGGGGAGCGCTACTGTGTAGGGGTGGAAGACCCACGGTACTCGACAGAAGGAGTACCTATGTAGGCTATTACGGGGAGCGCTACTGTGTTGGGGCAGAAGAACCATGTCAGGGAGAACTACTGTGTTGGGGTGGCAGACCCATGGTACTCGATAGAAGGAGTACCTCAGTAGTCTAAGGTTAGTGAGTACCACCGCGGAGTCGTGACAGGACTACTGCGCTCGACCGAGGAGGAGTTCTCCAACTGCCGTGTTTTCAACATCATGAATAAAAATCCTGGTTTGAGCTGAGTCAATGACCTTTGTGTTTTCCTCATGATTGAGATGAGTTACTTGATAAGTTAGGTATATGTATGGGCATATACCTAAGTAAAAGTTATCTATTGAAATCTTTCTTTTTGGTTTATCCTTGTTGGATTTTGTGAGACCTTGAGGGTCTCGGGGTCCCTACTGAGTATCGTTATACTCACCCCTGCATGGGCTATGCCTGCACCTCGTTGTGTTGGATGAAGACGAAGGACAGTGCTGATGGAGGTAGAGTGTTCAAGGACTGGACGGTACCCGGAGGTGGACACTTGGCGTGACGGCACACGGAGCGGACCGATAGACGAGGAGTGCTCAGGAGGACATCTGTACCTACCCTTCAGGTAGGAACCCAGAGGATGAACCAGGAGCTGCTACACCATTCATTTGTTGTCTTTTCAGTTGTACTTTTCTTTCAGTTGTAGTTTTACCTTTATGTTGGGCTTGTATTTTCGGCCCCTTTGTACTTTCATCGCACTTGTTATACTTTTTTACTTTGTGTTTGCTTCCGCTTGTTCTATGGTTCTGTGAGTTTATGTTTTATAAATCCAATGTCTTCCCAGTAATAGGGATTTATGCCTTTGGTGCTAGTTGCAAGCCCCTGGCCTATGGAAGGTGGGATTGGGGTAGTTATGACACGTGCCCTAGGGGATGGGTCGTGAAAAATTGGTATCATAGGAGTCGGTTCTACCGCAGAACTTAGGACTCTGATATTTCATTTCTATGAAGCAATAGTGTTAAGGGTACCGAGTGTGGTTTTCAGTTTAGGGAGTCCAGTGTTGATGCGGTGGCCGACGTATCCATACACCAGGACCCTGACTATTGATTTCCAAATCAGTGCATGAAAATACTGATGGTGTGTGTGTTTCCAATAGTTTTCTTTAAGTCAGCTCAATCAGGTCAGCTCACCGGGTTTAAATCATTTGACATTGTCGCATCTGTTCAGGATGCCTCCACGCAGATAGTTAGTGGGAGTTCTGAGAGAGTACCCGATGATGGCCCACTAAGCGATGAGGCTCTGGTGCAGGGCCCTCTTACTATGATACCCCATTTGGGTGGTGTACTAGCAGCACCACCAACCATTGGTCAGCAGATGACACTAGATGTACTAGAAGATGGTTTATGCTGACAGAGTACATTGCAAGAGTCTTGACAGTAGAGGCCTCTGAGGTTACGAGGCGAGGCAGATTCCTAGGCAGTAGTGGAGTGGCTACAGGAAATTTCTAGAATTCTACAGCTAGTTTAGACACTAGTAGAGCATATAGTGATCTTAGCTACTAGTGTTTTTTAGTTAGTGACCATGTGGTTTGTCCGCATAGTGATGAGGCTTCGGTACGTGGACCGATGCCTATGTTAGTAACTTCGGGTAGTGTGCCAGCTATATCACTACATGTTGGTCAATTGTTTCAACTGGAAGTACCGGTAGATGAAACATGTATGCTTAGCGCCTTACATGTGTTTCAGCATCAGATACCCCTCAGGTTCCGAGGCGAGCTCGAATCACAGGCGGCTGAGGACTGGCTTGAGGTGGTGGCTGAGAGTTTTCTAGAGCATATACAGCTTCGGAAAGACGACATGTCGGTAGCTAAGTATTCATCGAGGCATACCGATTGTTCCTGGTACCTGATGAATATAATTCGATCAGTGCTTTAGAGCCTAGACCTCAGAGAAAGGTGTGTTTTAAGGACATCTGAGCCAACATTTTTCCTATACGCATTCCTACTTATGGTAGGGTGATAGAGAGAACCTTTGTATTTGAATTTTCTATGGGTGAGTGGATACATCCAGTGAATGTTAGTAGTGGGAAAGCAGAGAACTGGCACTAGTCTCAGAGACTTGGGCATGAGAAATGTTTTAAGAATAGAAAGTGTTAAGGAAAAATGAATCTACATAGCAGAAAACATGGAAGCAGAGCTTCGATAGTAGCATGAGGTGGTGTACATTTCAACATGTTACAACCACCTGACTTTGTTGTCCCTTCCAGGCTCAAGGAGATGGAGGGTAGGGGAAGAGAATAGTTGTATGTGGTCAAGAAGTGTGATCCAGGGGCTCTATGAATGATTCGAGGTATGGTTTGTGTCTACTACGAGCGGCCGTATCAATAGACATAGGTACCAGTCATTCCTTCCTTCCACAAATCTTGTTCCAGACCTAGAGTTTCCGGTTAAAACCGTTGACTTGACCCTCACATCTGAAGATACCTTTAGGAGGAAACTCAATAATCACACATACGCCGATAGTGTGATATGACCCTTGAGGCAAGAGTTTTAGTTGGAACCTCTTGGTGGAAGCGTCGAGGCCTTACTACGTTAGTTTGGGTATGGACTAGGCAACCACAGTTCATACACAGATTGACTGTATTAGGAAAAAGGTTGTGGTTTACCTACAACATTGGGATGGGTTTTCCTTGGTCGGTGAAAAGGAAACCCCAAGCAGAACAGGATGGAATCATGCATAAGTGGGTGTAGTCGATCAGTCATGAGTTGGCCAGACTTAGATTTGTGCCAGACTTCTCCAGAGTTGTTTCACCGCTTTTAGCTTTGACGAAGAAGGGGAAAACCCTTTGTGTGGTCAGAGAGATTCCAGTAGATCTTTTCAGGGGCTGAGGAAAGGGTTGAGCAGTGCACCCATTTTGAGGCTACCGGATAAGGTGCAAATCATCCAGGAGCAGATGAAGACTGCACAGACCAGACAGTAGTCCTATGCCGATAGGAGAAAGAGACCACTAGAGTTCGAGGATGGTGATCATGTCTTCCTACGGGTCTCACCTTGATTAGGTCTATGGAGTTTTGGCCGAGATGGCAAGTTATCTTCGCGTTTCATTGGATCTTTTCAGGTCATCAGCAGAGTAGGAGAGGTGGCTTACCGCCTGGCCCTTCCACCTTAGTTGCACTGGGTGTATGACATCTTCCACGTATATCAGCTGAAGAGATACATGCACAACTCGACCCACATCATCGATCACGGGGAGTTGGACATCGATGATGGGGCGACATTTACGGAGGTCCTGGTGGAGATCGAGGATCGACAGGAGAAGTTCCTACGTGGATGATCGATTCCTCTGGTGCGCATTTACTAGCGGCACAGAAACCTCCATTGGAGCACATGGGAGCAAGAGGCTCAGATTCATGCTCACCCCTTTTGTTTCCCATGTGTGTGTTATAGCTTTATGGGGATGTAAACCTCTGAGGTGGTAGTAATGTAAAGACCCGGATGTTTCAATGAATTTTTTTTCTTAATTCTTTGAAATTTTACGAGTCTGTGGATTCTGACGGTGCCTGATTCCGAGGCCTGGTGTGCCCGGAATCAATTTCTAATGTTTTTTTGGCTATGTTCAGTAAACGTATGTGCGGGTTTTTCTATCTTTTGAACCAGTACTCGGAAATGAAATCATAGGGCACCGATGAACTCGCAGCGCAGGTAATTGATTAAGGGGATCTTTACCGCAGTTTCATTTTATGTGGGTTGAAAGTTAAAATTTTGGGATTAGTTAAAAAGTTAAATAAAATTGTTTAGATTAATTTTATTCGCCATGGTGGTTAAATCCTACATGGGGAAGTTAATGGTGGGTCCCACCCCCACATAACTTCCCATGTGTGGATATTTGTAAGGTGGGGCCCACACAAGCCCCAACCTTTAATCTCCCTTGAAACTCCCCTTTAACTCCCTTGCATTTAATTCTTGAAAACTCCCTCTCATTTATTATGTAGATCCTCTCCACCTTCCCCCCATTGATTGTTCCACCACACCCCATGAATTAATTAACCTCTTAGTTAATTAATCTATGTGACAACAATTCATTTTTTAATTGTTTTGAATTGGTTATAAATTCTTTTAAAAAGAGAGGAAAGCCTTTTTATTATTTTGGTTGGAAAATTTTTGGTGGGAGAGCTCTTGAGAGGATTTAGAAGGAAGTGTTCTTCTCTGATGAAGAACACCAACCTTCGGTGAAGAACGACTCCGACAAAGAATGCGAAGTCACCGACGACGTGCCTTTTCTTCGTCTTCCTCTGCATCAAGGGAGGAGACACTACCGCGGGGGAACCTCGCCAACGATGATGGATCTTCCTCCGACGTCAACGTAATTGACACCGTTCTTCCACGAAGTCCGACCACCGCGATGTTCGTCTTCCACGGTTCAACGATGTGTGACTTCATTGCGAGGTAGGGGGTTGTTTTGTATATTTTTGTATGTGTGATTTATACCGTCGAGCATGGGCGTTCTTTCATGATTAATTATTATTTGAATCACTAACTCGGTGGGTACAGACTAATGAATAAATCCGGACCCATCGTCGTATTGTTCTTGATGCATGGATTGACGGGCGACGACGAAACGGGGTCGGAACAACGATTTGAAGTCGTCACAGTGAAGAGTGGGTCCCAACAGAGCCGCAAGCGCAGACGGTGGGAGAAACGGACCACCGGAGCGCCTCCGGTGGTCTGTGGAAGGTGGCGGCGGTGCGCCGCCGGAGCAGTCCGTCGCGGCAGCAGAGGAAGACCGAAACGACATTTCCATTCCGGAGATGGAGGGGCGTGGTTTAATGCCGCGCCAGCTGGGGGAGGCCGCGCCCTCCATGCTCGGCCGCTGGTCGAGCCAGCGCCCCCCCCCCCCCCTCCCCCGTCCAGACTGGGGCAGGGCACGTGGGCCAGGCCGCGCCTAGCCGGGCCGAACCGGGACCCGGGTCTGGTCGACCCGGGGTGGGTTGGGCCGGGTCGGACCGGGCCCATACCCCCCTTTTTCGGACCAGATTCGTTTAAATGCACATAACATGAGCTACGGACCTCTGATCGATGCACCGTTAGTTGCATAGAAATCCTTGAATCCAGACGGTCGTTTTAGTATATTACACTCAATGTTTCGGTGAAGTTTTGGTATGGTCGGGTTGGTTCGAACCCGAAACCAACCGGGCCCTCGGAGTGGAAACGCTTATAACTTAAGGATCAGACGTCTGATTGACATGTCGTCAACTACGTTGGTTTCCTATTAATGAGACGGTTTTTTTGGCAAACTCCGCTTGAGGTTTGGATGCAGTTGGAGTACAGTCGCATTGGTTTTAGCTTAAAAACCAACCGGGTCCCTGGAACGGAAAAGCCAATAACTTTCAGACCGGACGTTCGTTTGAAAAACTGTCAACGGCGCTGGTAATCTATTTGAGAAACAGTTCCTTTGAGTATAACCCATGGGAGTTCAGGGTATATTTGAGATATAGTCGGGTTGGTTCGTACATGAAACTAACCGGGCCCCCAGGATAAAAAGGCTAATAACTCACAGATCGGGCGTCTGATTGACGCGTCATCTATTGCGTTGAGACCCCTATGACGAGGCGGTACTTTGAGATACTTCCATGTGAGATTACGTGACACTTGGACTATCGACTAGTATATCGTGGAGCGGATCCTCCTAGAGACGATCATACGGAGTTTGGAGACCTAGTAGCTGGATGAGACCTAATGACTGGTTGTCCGATTCGTTTTGGAGTGAATTGACTAGCCCAGTGGGGAACACTACTATGTAGGGGTGGTAGAACCATGGTGGGGAGCGCTACTGTGTAGGGGCGGCAGACCCACAGTACTCGACAGAAGGAGTACCTCTGTAGGCTGTTAGGGGGAGCACTACTGTGTTGGGGTAGCAGACCCATGGTGGGGATCACTACTGTGTTGGAGTAGCAGACCTTCGGTACTCGACAGGATGAGTACCTCAGCAGTCTAAGGTTAGTGAGTAGCACCTCAGAGTCGTGAAAGGACTACTGCGCTCGACAGAGGAGGAGTTCTCCAGGAGCCGTGTTTTCAACATCATGAATAAAAATCCTGGTTTGAGCTGAGTCAATGACCTTTCTGTCTTCCTCATGATTGAGATGGGTTACATGATAACTTAAGTATATGTATGAGAATATTCCTAAGTAAAGGTTATCTGTTGAGATCTTTATTTTTGGTTTATCCTTGTTGTATTTTGTGAGACCTTGAGGGTCTCGGGGTCCCTACTGAGTATCGTTATACTCACCCCTGCACGAGCTATGCCCGCACCTCGTTGTGTTGGATGCAGACAACGGACAGCGTTGACTGAGGTAGAGTGTACGAGGACTGGACGGTACCCGGAGGTGGACACTCGGCATGACGACACATATAGAGTACCGATAGACACGAAGTGTTGATGAGGACATATGTACCTACCCTTTAGGTAGGAACCCGGAGGATGAACCAGGAGCTGCTACATTATTCAGTTGTTGTCTTTTCAGTTGTACTTTTCTTTCAGTTGTAGCTGTACCTTTCTATTGGGCTTGTATATCTAGACCCTTTGTACTTTCAGCACACTTGTTATACTTCTTTAATTAGTGTTTGCTTCTGCTTGTTCTCTGGTTGTGTGATTTTACAATTTATAAAGGCAATTTCTTCCTAGCTATAGGGATTTACGCCTTTGGTGCTAGTCGCCAGCCCCTATCCTATGGAAGGTGGGCTTGGGGTAGTGACGACATGGGCCCCAGGGGATGGGTCTTGAAAATTTTATAATTGGGAAAGATGTATATATAAATAAATGAATGAAAAAAATAAAATTTATAACTAAAAAATAGAAAATAATTATTCTAAAAATAAAAAATAAAAAATATACTTAAAAAATATTGATATTCAGGCTGAAAATCTGTGATAAATAGATCCCAAATGGTGATTGATGAAAATCATATTAGAAGCAATGAAATAATACAACTCAAAAAAGATGAAAGACGACAATGGTGAAACTCAAATAAAATAAATTGAACCTATATTTGAGGTCCAAATAAAGAAAAGGAAGAGGTGGGGGGTTAAATGGAGAATAAAAAAGATGAAAACAAATTACAAAATAGATAAAATGGGAAATATTGGGGTGGAAGAGGTGGGGTAAACAGTCATGAGTCGCATCTATGAGGGTTTTTGAAAAAATATCAATGAATGAATGAGGTAAAACCCATCACAATTGTTTTTTATATGAATTTTATGTTTCAATTTATAAAAATTATTGTGTAAAATGTTTGAAAAACTTTTAGATTTTAATTTTTATAAATAATGATTCTAGAAGTTCAAAAAACTCATTTGGTGTTGGTTTTACTAAAAAACTGACCCCAAATGTTAATTTATAAATCCTTTTACATTGGTTATTATAAAACTACACATGAATGGTATATCACAAAGTATTTTAATGTTTGTTATTGATAAACCGATGTTAAAATTTATATTTGGAATCCTATTTTTCTACTTTTGAAAACGTCCATATATTCCTCCACCACATCTTGAAATTTTTTGTGTGAGTTATCAGTCGTATAAAGAAAAAAACTCCCCTACTTATGGGTGATCGACTTCAAATTAGTATATAAATACTATTCTCATATCACTAGAATGTACATCTTTATCATGAAGGAAAATCTTAATCTATTAGCTCAAAATCACTAGGAACTCTAATTATGGAAGTATATTTGGGAATAAACTAAAGATAGAAATTTTATACCAAGGATGACATTATATTCCTTCATTTCAGCTACTATAAACTTTCATAAAAACCTCTCTACACTAAGTGCAATCTCACACAGCTAGCAGATGTGAGTGAGCATTGGGTCTCTCCTAGTAGGAGTCTCCAACCACATGGTTCAGACTAGGGCCTCCACCAGAATCTCTAAATCTAAAATAAGGGAAGTTGAAATGAAATAATTTCTCATTCTGGTGTCAATGAGTAATTTGGGAAAATGATAAAAGGTAAATATCATACATAGGATCATGTTGGGAACTACCTAGGAATATCCCTCCATAACATGCATCTAGACTCTTCTATGACCACCAACTCTTAGAGCCTGGTGTTGACCACTTGGGGGTGGTGTGTGTGGAAATATAATAGAGTGTCATCCTCCTCTAGCACCTCCCCCTAGTGCACCAAAATCTCATCTTCCAAATCCACCTCCTTGAGGAAAACCACAACCACCTCTATGATTCCCCTGATCGTATTATTATCTCTGATGTAGAGTTCCATCAATAGCATGACTACCCTCCTCTACTTGAAGGGCCAGGTTTCCATACACCAAATGGATACATCCACTATAGGCATATAAAATCTTATCCCCTAGCTATCTATATCCCCTTTATAACCCTTGTTATACCAAATTTATTTTACAATAACTCAATTGAGGGTGAATTGTGTTCTTTTAATTGTTCCCAAATGAAAACACCCTATAGTTAAAATATTCTTGAATTTTTTCATATCCTTTAAAATGAGTATGTAATGGAAATAAAAAAAATAAAAAAATAATGACATAAAGAAATTTTTATAGTGGTATAGGTAAATAGGAACTATCTATAGTCCATTCTACCATGCTCAATGCGAGTTGCGTGATTTTATAGCATTTTTTTGGGACTCAACATCTGAGTGAAAGAAGCATTTTCATGGAACATAGGTTAGAAGATATTTTATTGGTCTCTCCTTTTCTAATAACTAACTATTGACTTACTCTCCCACTCATTATAATGCTAATTTAATTACAATATAAAATAAAATATGTATTAAGGAATAAAAATTCAATGCATAGTTGCAAGAAACAAATAAAAAGATGAAGTGACTTTTAGAGAGATGAGTATACCTCAAAAGTGTAACTATGGAAGGATTATTTGACTATATTAGATGTTGTCAAAGCTCAGTTATGGAAATAGATGTTCCTCTTACAGAAACAAATAAAAATATATAAAAGTAGAGTATATAGTTCTAGAAATATATGAGAAGCTCTTTTATTTTTATTTTCTTATTATTTTATCTCAGATTTGTTTTATCATGTATTAATAGTTAAAATTCATTAATTATTCTTTTGATTAAATAAATAATACCTAAAATATTAAAATTTTACCCTAACATGAGATCTTTTTCTTTGAAAATATTAATAAAGATGTAGTCCTTAATAGTGATCAGCTATAATCAGTCTTGTAATCAGTAGCTTCCTTGGAATTAGTATCTTTTATTATCTTAGTCTATCCTAATTCAAACATACCTAAATTCAATAAAATTACTATAGTCTTAGAATTATCCCATAAATCATTAATGGTAAGATGCTCCTAGAAAAATATTTTTTTAAAATATCAATCTTCTTAAGACTTTAGCTTCATATGAATTTGATACTTTCATCTTTTAAGTCTTTAGATTCCATAGGACTTTATTGATTTGGCATTACTTCAATAATTTTTAGGAGTTATTTATATATGTAACACTTCCATTAGGATTTCTCAATACTTATCTCTCAGTGAAAGACTTTGTCCTTAGGTGAATTAATATATCATATGAATTTTCTAATGTATATCATATAACTTTTGAATATTTTAATACATTTTCTTATAAGAATATGACTTTAATTATTATATTTGAATTCTGAATTTCATAAGATTTATCGTAAGATATTAGTTATAGTGTATTACTTCCAAAACTAAAATTTACTAAGACTTTATATATTCAACGTAATAATTTCTCAGCACTTTTTATGACTTTATACTTAACATATGAATTATGACATAGAATAATTTTCTATAACCGTAGCATAAATATATAATATAAGAAAACTTTTTACATGGTAATTTTTTTTCAAACTTTAATAGGAATCATTAATGAAATAAATAAGGGTTTTGTGATAATAAAAAATTATGATTAAATAGGACATATTGGAATAACATTAGTGTGTTCAACAATATCTCCCATTTTTATGATAATAAAACCTATAAAATTGAAACAGAAATTTTTACATATTTAAAAAGGTTTAGATATATATTAAATAAATAATAAAAATACTAATAATCATAAACCAAGAATAAATTTTTTGTTTCACCATTATCTTCTCCCCATTTTTTTATATCAAATAGAAGGTTAAATGATTTGATAAAACACATTAAATGTAGCACTCTAAAATAATAAATTGAGATAATATAATTACTAAAATGAATTGGAATTTTAGCAGTGACTTTTATTAATTTATTAAGAGTGGAAATAAGGTAACTCATTCAAAATAAAGTATTTTAATAAGGATAATGGAAATAAGAATAACAACACTGAATTTGATTAAATAACGTATAAAATAATTAAAAGGATTATCAAAAATAGTATCAACAATGTTTAAAATATCCATAAAAAGAAATAAAGATCAGTATTTTATATATGGGTTTGGTTCGGTTGAACTATCATATTTAGAGGTACAATTTGTGGAGGAAGTAAGAGTAGGAGATGAAGGAGGGGAAGCATGTCCTTGGATAAATATGAATGAGAGAGGAATATTTAGATTTGATTCATCTTCAATAGCTCTTAAAATAGTATTATTATTCTCATACTACCATTTAACTAAAATGATCTACTCTAATATGTTTTTGTCCAATTCTTTATCAACATTTTTAGTAGTATTTAAAAGGATGTTGTTCAAAGGTATAGAAGTATAAGTATACTCAATTCTCTTTTCTCTTAGAATAGAATAATCTTCCACCTAGGTATCATGATCATCACCTAGGTGACCAAAGGTGTCTTCTAATTACCTTTTAAAAGAAAAAATTGATCTTGTGGAATATCTACATGAATTCATCCCCCTCTTTGCTCAAATAAGTCCTGACCACACATATTTAATCTCTTGAAAATTTTAACATTTAAAAAGATAAAAAAGAGTTGAAAACCTATCCATGAGATTATGATAATAGGATTTCTAGATATTGAAAATGTATGGTCTATTCTTGATACAGTATTTCTACACTGATTCATCAAAACTAGAAATCCATTGAAAGATATAATCCATCTCATCAATAATTATCTTGAAAACCTGAACTTTTCCTATGAAATAATTTGTTTATTAGTAATAATTGTTATTGATATGGAGGGTTATTTCATATAAAAAAATCTATTTTCCTTTACCAAATTCCATGTCATATTTCTCCCCATTAGATCTATATCTTTAATAGTATAACATAGGAATAATTTTCAAAATATTATTCAGTTGAGCATGGAAAATTTTGAAATTTTATTCAAGGTATTTTCTCAATATGTTAACTGCTTCAAAAGGTACTTATACGATTTAATATATTCATTGATCCTTTATTTTATATAATTTAAACAATCTTAAATAATTGAAATGAGATCAAAAAAAGGTCTCTTGAGACCAAGAATAAATTTCTTAATATCTTCCATGATATCCTTAATCTTAGAACTTGTGTCCCTTCAAAAATATTATAATGTATTTATTAATACAATATAACATGGAAGGAATCTAATATTTTTATTCTATGAGTTAAGTTTTTATGAAATTGATTTCAATTATTCTTTAAGAAAATAATTTTATTTAAAAAAAATAGATGTGTGTAAATGAATTGATTGAAAAGGAAGAAATTTCTTGATGAACACAAATTATAAAGTCATCATTTTATTTAATAAATTAAAATCATCCATTAATTAATTTTTAATAACTTCAGTTTTTTCTAAAATTAAAGATGATATATCTAATTATATAAGGGGAATATTTCTTATCATTTCAAATTGACCATTCATCATTTCATTAAACTAATAAAAATAAGATTTATAGACTAAATTTTCCTTCCAATTTCTCTATTCTTCCTTTTGTCCATCAAAAAAGTTTTAGACATTATATGGGTTCTCTTATCCTCAGAATAAAATTTATAATTTGAATACCGTTTTATGAATATTAACTCCATATTATTATTTTCATCTCTGACATTATATCAAAAACATATCTGTTCATGTTTTCAATGTCATTAAAAACCGTAGTAGAAAAAAATTAAGTATTCACTTAAAATTAGAATGATCACCATTTGTGTTAACTAAAGTCACTTATTCTTCTATTTTATCAATAGGTGGATTTATTCATATGATACCTTTATATTCCTTATTATCAAATAAATATCAATTTCATAGTTCATAAACCATCAATATTTTATATAATATAATTAGTAGAATCCTCTTAAGTCTTATATTGAGAATCCTCAACTCTAACTTCCTCAATTTCCAACATCTTATAATCAACAGGTATAGGATCTAGAAAATTAAACGTTGTATCAACTATATTACCTTTATCTTAAAATTCAACTATATCTTTTAAAAACATAACCAATATATTTAATATAGTAGAATTATCACCTTTAATTTACTTACCATTAAAAACTAAGGCTCCATAAGCTTAAATGTTAGTAGAAATATAAGGTTACTACTTTTCAACTTGATCATCAATGACTTCCAATAAGGAAACATTATATATTTTACATTAATCACTCTCAAACTGAGTTAAAAATTCCATTGGATTATCTCCCTCAACACAAGCCTAGTTCTCTCCACCACCTTCTTCAAAAGCATTTACCACTTTTTCACCTTTATTTTTCACCAACGTTTTTTAGTAGAAGCATTCCAGGACAGTTCCATGTTTCATAGAGTTTAAACTAATAAATTATGGTTCCCTAGGCACTTAGCAACCTCTACCTCATTCAACTGTACTTATATATTCTGTAAAATTAAGGAAAACATCATTCCATAGGGATAAAGAGTGAGATTATGTTTTCTATAAAAAAATATTCTTGTATAGCATAATATATCTCAATAGGGAACCTTTTTCTCATTCAAAAAAGATACATCATATATATGTCTTGTAATATTACCTTCTCAAATTCTCTATCCCTTTGAACTATTTTAGTCTTAATAAACTTAGATATAATCTTTTTATCAAGTTGTAGATCATTTTTAAACTTATTTAATATAACTAAACTTCAAAATAGAGAATTCGTTATATTTGAAGGCCTAATATCATCATCACAAATTAAAGAATTACTAAATAGATACCTTCATAATGAAATTAGAGAGATTTAGTTATTTATATATAATAAATAGTAATATCCTTTCAATTAACATTCAGAATTATAATATCATCACTTTGAGAAAATATAAATATGTTATTTCCATAAAACATAGAAACCCATATCTCATACATAACACAATCTTATTCTCATCCAAAATGAATTCTCAACCTTGAAAACATAATACTTTTTTCAAGAAAAGGTTCACATGATTCGACAACACAAAGACAATTTCTTAACCAACTAGAACACAATGCTATGAACTATCGAACATTTCTTCCTTCAAACTCTTGGAAGTTCTTGCATCTGAACTCTTTGACATTCCCAATATATTAGTAGGTTAAAGGTTTGAGATTTAATGGATTAGTGTTCAAATGATTTGAAATTGATTTAGGTGGTATTTTTAGTTTCATATAGAATATGTTCAATCCAAATATCAATAAAATTTATTAAAATGAAAACAAGTTAAGACTTCCAGTGTTGTGCAAAAAATTCTAAATAAATTGATTGATAAATAGAAATTTTTCAACATTGAAAACGGTTTAACCTATACATATATAAATTTAAATACAATATACTAGAAATTAAATATATTTAGTAAAAATAAAATATATTAATTTAAATAAAACAATCCAAATTCACTCTTAATAATATCAAAATGTTAATAAAGTATGGGAATGGTTAATATTTATACTAATTTATTTTCACTATTATTAAATTCAAGAGATATATCACTTTTTTGAGTGTGATCTCTCAAGAAGTTTTTCCTTAAATCAACATGATTAATTCTTGAATAACTTATTGGATTATTAAAATTATTTAAAGCACAAAAATTATCATTTTTGATAGGTATATGATTATAATTGAATCTAAAGTCCATAAAAATGTGTTTCATCCACAATACATGTGCACAAAAATTACTAGATCCTATGTATTCAACTTTGGATGTTCATAATGTAATTGAATGTTTCTTTTTAATAGACCAATAAATTATATATTTTCATAATAAGTTTCATAATCCAAGTGTGATTTTCTAATATAATATACACCTTCCAAATTCAACCTCAGAATATGAGATTAAATCAAATCCATAAGTTTTTTTAAAGAGTGAATAAAGTAAAATAGATCCTTTTAAATACCTTAAAGTTATTATAGTAACTCGAAAATGATATTGTTTAGGATTTGATTAGAATATAATAAAAATACATACTAAAATAAAATATATGGTCAACTAGTGGTTAGATATAGAAAACTCTTCATTATGAATCTATATAACTTGATGACTATTTGTTTCTAAGCCTCATTCAAGTCAAGTTTTATATTAAAACTCATAGTAGTTGCATAAATCTTACTTTATTTAAGTCCAAATATTTTAAGTAAGTCATATTTTAATTTTATTTGATTTAAAACGTTCCCAAAATCATTTTTTATAAATTTGAAAACCGTGGTAAAAATTTAACTTAATCATCATTCTCATCTAAAATTCTTTTTACATAAGTTTTGAAAATTCACTATAAGAATCCAGGTTTGTTGAACCAAAAATAACATCATCAACATAGATTTAAAAAATTAAAATATCAAACTATGAAGTTTTCTTAAATAAATTAGGGTCTTACAACCCTATAAAAAACTATCTGAAAAAATAAATAAACTAATTCTTTCATACTAAGCTCCCAATGCTTGTTTAAGACAATACATAGATTTAGTAAATTTTAAAATAGACTTTGTAAAATGAGGGTTTTCAAAATGGATATTGTTCTCAACATAAACTTCCTCTAGTAAAAATCTATTTATGAAGGTAGACTTTGCATCCATAGAGGAAAATTTAAAATCCATATAAGATACATAGGATAAAATAATCCTAAAAGATTATAACCTGGAAACCAGGGAAAATATTTCCTCGTATTCAATCCCCACTTCCTAGTTATAAAATTTTTCAACTAACCTAGAATTATTTTTAACATTCACACCATGATCATCTTATATATTCCAAAAAACCCTTTTAGTTCACAGAATAGGATAGCCTAAGGACCTATTAACTAAATCTATTACCTTGTTCTTTGTGAACTGGTTTGATTACTCTTGTGTAGATAATACCCAACTCTTATCAATCAAGGATCCCTTAATAGATTTATATTCAATCTATATTAATAAAGTGGAAAACTCAAGAAGGATTCCAATACTTAACATGTCTCTTAATCCTAACTTATTTATCTTATCTTCCTATTACACTCTATAAGGGATGGTTTTTAAAGGTTCTAGGTTTTCTAGGAAACAAACTTATAGGTCAGATTTTTCCATAATTTGAAGAATATATTATTATTGATAATTTTCCAAATCACCGACCATCTTATTTTAAAAAGTGTTATAAAGTATCAAGTTGTCTATATAATCAGTAACATCATCAATTTGATTTATCTTATGTTTAGGGGGATCACTTTCAGCAAATTTAAAATGATTATATTATTTAACTATCCTTGACCTTTTTATAAAAACTCTTTAAGATTTAAAAGTGGTATAATATCTAAGAAATATTCCTCCATTATCCTTTTGAATGAAACTATCAATATTGTCATTAGTGTTCAAGACATAACCATTCATCTAAAAACATTGAAGTATCTAAACAATGGAATTATAATTTTCCATAAATCATAGGGTGTTTTCTTAAAAATAAGACTTATTAAATCTCATTTTGATACATAGCTTGTGTTAACAGATTTAGTAAAAATGAGTAGGTATATTATATTCATGTAACGTTGTTTTAGAAATTTCAAGTAAATTCTAATTTATTATTTCAATAACACCATTATCTTGAGATTTTTAGGTGAAAATATGTGTTTAATACCGTATTTTGAATAAAATAAATTGAATTCATGATTCAAAAACTCTATTATATGGTCACTTCTCAAAGAAATAATTTTTTAATCTTTTTTATTTTGAATATTCTAGTATAAATTAATAAAATTAAAACAAGATTCACTCTTAAGAATTAATAAATAAACTCATATAAATCTTGAAATAGAATTAACCAATGCATAAACAAAATATTTCCACCCAAGTATTTTTTTTACTACATGGCCGAAACATATCTATATAGATATGTTCTAAAGTTCTAGAAGTAACAATAACTTTGATTGGTTTAAGATAATACTTCTGTTTCTTTCCCATTTATCATGCATCACATGGATTTTTTATCCAACTTATCTTATGGAAAATTAGAAATCATAGTTTTTTGATAATTTTCTCAATTAATAAGCTTTATAATGTCCAAGAAATCTATTCAAAATCTAAAATTATTCGATTTCAGCATTCAAAAAGTTTACAATTTCTTTACATAATGAATGGATATCTAGGGTGTAAAAAATTTTATATCTTTCTTATCTAAATTAAATCATTTTATTTTTGAAAACATAACATGCATTGTTAAAAAAATCAACTGAATAAACATCATCATAGTGTTTATAAATACTTATCAAGTTCTGTTTCAATACTTCAAGATGAAAAACCATATTTATAAGTACAAAAATGGATCTCTAACTAAACCAACTCCAAAAATATTCCCTTTATCATTATCACTAAAAGTAACAAATCCTCCATCAATCTGTCATAATGGGTGTAAATTTTAAAATTCACTAATCATGTACCTAAAATAATCACTTTCTATATACCATTTTTCATTGTTATTATTACGGATATCCACCACTAAAAAATATCAAAAAAAATAAATTTTGGTATTCCCAAACACTCTTGGTTAAATAGAGTTCTCAAGTAAAGACCTGAGAAATAGAATTGGTATAAAATTTTTAGAAATTCTGGTATTAAGGTTAGATAGATTTTTTAGAAATATATTCTTTTTTAACTCCACAAAACTAAGGATATTTCAAATATAAAACTATCATATAGTGACCATTTATCCTATAGTGAATAAAGGTAACATTATACATGTTTTTATTTTGATAACTGACCACAAAATAATATATATACAACTTAGGTTCCACTCCATTACTACCATTTCAAAATTTTCCTTTATTAGATTTATTTTTCCCAAAGATTTGATTTAAGTAATCGTACTAACTATTAAATACACTTGTTTATTTTTTGAGGGAATAAAATCAATCTAATAATTCAATAATTTGATTATCATGAAATGTATATGTATAAATAGATTTAGATAACTTAGATTTTAATTCTGGAATGTGTTTTTATGGATCAAATTTTTCAATTATCACAGAAACATACAATTTTTGTAGAATATTAATATTTTTCTTTAGAGAATCATATTGATCCACCAGCATGTATCATTATTAATTTAGTTCTTCAAAATATATTTTTTATGATAAATTTTAGAATCATAAGAATAAAATGATTATACCTCATCAGTTTAGTCTATAAATAACACATTTTATTCTTGATTAAAATTCTTATCTTCTTAATCAAAAAAAGTTTTATCACTGGATTCGTCAAAATAACACCATGTTGATTTCATATCCTACTTTTTTTTATTGAAATCTTGTTTCCTTGGATATTTTTTCTTATCTTTATAATTTTATTTAAGATATGGATAATCAATGTGTCATAAATATTTTCATTCATAGAATCTAACTTCTTTTTTATTTCCTTAAAAATTATGGAACTTATTAAAGGATTTTTAACCACTTTTCATATTATAAATCCTTTTAAACTTCTTTTATAATTGAGAAATTTATTTATCAAAATTAAAATTAATAGAATATACTACCTAAAATGAGTCAGATAAATTTATTTATTTGGATTTATTTTCATCTTTTGAAGTAGAAACTTTAATAGGAAAGTTATCTATTTTGAATAGCATGTAATAATTATATTTAGCCTCCATTTTCCCTCATACATCACGAGATTCATAATGAGAGATTTCATTTTTAGATCTTTCATATGTGTAAACTTATTGATAGAAGGTGAGATCTCTTTCCATATTGAAGGATAGACTCTAAGAAATTTTATATTGTGATATAGTTTATGAATAGTGGTTCCTTAAGGAGAAACATTATTTATAATCAATTTGATACTTTTATTCATTTGAGTGATAATTTTACCCTAAATCATACTAAAGGTGTCAAAATTGAGTTTTTCAGTGCTACACATATGCTACCTAACATTATTTTTTCCATCATAAGAAACAATTATGGACTCTCACAAAACATGCATTATATCACCCTGGGGAACATTATTAAATTCATCAAATCCTATAACATAGATGACAGAATTAATAGATTTTGAGTTTAAATCACAATAAGATTCTTGGTCTAAACTCCATAACTTTGGTTCTCTAATCGGAATCTTGTATTAATTAATAACCTTTAAATAGACTCTTACACCAAGACTCTTTAGGTAGATAACCATTCTAGATTCCTAGCATCCATAATTATCTCTTCTAAATAAAGGATCCCTAATCATGGAAATTACTTCCAATATGTCAGTTATTGTAGAAACTAGAGAATTATATTTAGATTCAACTAGTAAAATTTAAGAACTCAAAAATTCCTTTCCTAGATACCAAGTGTTATCGCAGTGTTGTATACAATAAATCAAGAGAGGTGTGAATTAAGTTCATTAAATTATTACTAAATGAAAACACTGTTGTATGTAGATGAATTTCCTATTTGGCCTAAAGCCAACTTGTATTTTTGATGGATTCAATAGATCATTAGAAATATACATGAAGATGAACCGCCTGACCAATAAAAAGTTTTCCAAATAATTTTTATAATTTTTCGTTTAGAACCAATAGATGAAAATTTCACATTAATTTATTTTTAATTTAATATAATGAATAAATATATCATTATTGAGTTATTCATTCAATAATGTTTTTTATCATTCAATCCATTTTAAGTTGAATATGTTTTTCATTAATGAGGACCCAAAGTAGAGTCCCTCTAGTGGTGATCCATACATTCTCATTTGATAAAAAGATGTCGTTGATGGTACTCTGGGTTCTAGCATGGTAGTAATGATCATATTTCATTGCTCTCTTAATATCTACATGATCCATACATTCTCATTTGATAGAAAGATGTCATTGATGGTACTTTGGGTGCTAGAATGGTAGTAATGATCATATTTCATTTCTCTCTTGATCGCTATCATAATCTTTTTGGTCTAGAAGGATTTTCTTTTAATCTCTCTAGTGTGATAGGAAGGGAATAAAGAAGATATAATCTCTAAAAATTGAGATGAGAATATAGGTACATTCTACATTTTGGTATAATTCTTTAGGTATAATAATTTTTTGCAGAGTGACCAACTTCTCACAACCCTCATAATTTTCTATTTATAGACTCGGGGTTAAGGTTTTTGATTAATTAATTACACAAAGGCCCTTAATATTATGTTAAACCTAGAATTAACTTCATATCAAGTAAAATAATATTATAACTATTTTATTTCATGGCGTACACTAAATGACATAATGATAAATATTATTTATAGTCCAATAAATAAATATTAATCATCAAACTAATAATTGGTTCTTCTCATCCTCATAATTTCCTAAATTAATATTTAAAAATCCTACATAAATATTATATTCATAATCTAGAAAATAAAAATATAATATTTATGAAATTAAATAATTTCTTATTAATAAATAATTTTTCATTACTATGTGAATAGTAAGAGATAAATAATATACATTTTGTAAATATATAAATAAATATTATATTCATAGTCATTCAAATAGCATATTTATTTTAGTATTTTTTAAATTAGGTAAATTATTTATTACATTCAAAGTAATAATTGATAAATAAATATTATATTTATCCACATAATAAAAAAAATACCTTATGAAAAAAATACTTATTTAATATTTTATATCAATAAGTACAGAATAAATATCACTACTCTTTCAGGTGAATAATATTTATTCCAACCATTAAATATAAATAATTTTTAAATAAGATCAGTGGAAATGATTTATGTGTGACCCTCTAAGCATCTTACTCGATAGCATTAGACGGCCTTGCCTAAAGTATAATATTACTTCCAAATATTGTGTCAAGAAACTCACACAGGAAGAAGATACGTCCCAATGAAAACAACCACATATAAATGCTCACTATGAAATGTAATCTCTTTGTCTCGATATCTCATCAATCATGTCATCAACTTATGTGCTTGATAAATCATAACTGACTATTTGAAATGAATGAATCTATAAACCATAGTCATGTAAATTAATATGATTCTTCCATTTTTAATAAAAGGGAGAATATATTAACTTCCATTAAGATGGACGAGACAAACCCCTCCATGGAATATTCATTAATAACATATCATTCGTGATGCACCCAATATTCCTAAATTTGTTGTGATAATATTTCACTGTGGTTTATGAAAATACATAAATGTGTGTGAGTAATGAAATATATTAATAATTGTATTAAAGGCAAAGGATAATTACACAAACTCCCGTATAGGAATATCCAATGACATATATAAATGTGTGGATTTCATATAGGCATGTATGTTCTCATAACCTCTCATATTAAAGATGACTAAGTGTAAACTTTATGAGATGAAGAATCATCCACTTACAAGTACTTTCACCTGACAAAAAAAATATTATATGTCCCATCATGGAATGTTATTTGACCATATAACAATATTTAAGAAAATTTACATAGTACGTAAATGTTCTCATAATAGAAGGGAACAACTATGAAATTTTTTAGTGTGATATATATTCTAGGAAATTATGAAATTAATGTTACATATAAGAATAATAAATATCTCGTAAGGTATTTATTAATATTCAAATTTATGAATAAACATGTAATCTAAATTAAAAGTAACTGGTTTTAAGGAACCATCCCCAATATACTCCCACTTTCAATAGATCCAAATATTGTGAACTTTTGAGTTTATTAGTTCTCACATGTTAAAAAATATTATACTGGTTATATCTATAGTTTTTTAGAAAACCATGTGATTCCTAGCCTAATATTAATTTTACCACATGTCTTTATGGCTAATCTATTTACCATAACTTCAAATACTTGATTAAATCCTTGAAATAGTTACATTACTAAGTATCTAACTATTTTTACTTTATTGGAAATTTTGCATTTTGATTAATCCCATTGTCAATTATTATCATAAAAATGATAAAACTCATACTTTTGGTATAACCCAAAATACGAATAGGATATTTCTAAATTAAATCTTAAGCTGCATCAGAATTCTCGATGTAGTCAAATATTTTATATATGGAATACAATGTTTGTAATAAGATTGTATTTCATATTAATATATCATTTCTAAGATACTGGATCAAATTAAAATAAATGAAGAAACGTGTTCAATTACCTTGATCACTAGTATTATCATATCTACAGACATCAAGAACTCATCCAGTTTTAGTTTTTCATGTGTGGTTGGATAGGTCTAACTAAAAAACTATACAATTATGTTGGATCTATTTAATATTCACCTATTATGCATCATTCATCAGTAATATCAAACTATGATATATCAAAGAATATGAGATAAATCCCTAGCACTTAACTTATGAAATTATTTTATCTCGATAATCCTTTCCTATTCCCATGCATGTTACACTGGAAAGATTATATGCCACCAAAAAATTAGTATTGAATTATTATCACTTGTATTTTTAAATAACTTTAAAAAATATATATAATATGAACTTGTTTATAAAACATGTTGATATATTGTATGGATCTTTTTCCCTTGAACATTGTTGCTACTTTAAGTCATTCTTCGAGAAATTCATTACTTAGTCCTAAAAAACTGGAAGAACATTACATTTTTTTCCTTATGTTATCAATATATATATATATCTTGAAAAGTAAAAAGATACCACTAACCTCTCAGTGATACATTTCACTCTTTAATTTCCCAATGAATATTCTATGAACAATATGTATGATTTATCCATAAATGAATTTATGTAATTTTCATATCTTATTAGAATTTATTGATCATTCAACATAGACATATACCATAAGGTCTCATTTTGGACGCATCTTATAGACATACTATATATGGTTTCATATAGATGAGGTTTATTTTATAATCAATATCCCAATATGATGATCATATGGATTCTATGACTAGTAGAACTCAAAAGGATTTTAGTAATGGTTATTGGTTTGTAGGTTCTTCCCAAGATTAAACCTTTATATAATCAATTATTATTTATTGGTACTAGCTTGTACAATAAACACCCAATTTATATTGAATACTCACCAGTAGTATCAATTTATATAAACATCTAAAATATGGATTCCCAAAATATTGATACATAGAATCCATTATTGAATTTTTACAAACTTTTCATTATTTTCACGTTTCCATTTACTAATTCTTTATAGGAATCAAAATTCATAAATAATAATATAGTAATCACCCACCATGGTGAACATAAATCACCTCTTTAGTTATTAATTCCATTTTAGTATGTGTTTATATAACTTCTCCTCCAATTAAGCTTAGTGGAGTCTGTTAATCCTATGTTGACTCATATGCATCCATAGATTTAACCAATATAAGTTAAGTTTGTTCCCACTATCCTTAAAGTGATATATTTACCATATAGAAACTTAGTCGGTCTTTATTATACATTAATATCCTTAGTGGTTATAGGATTATTAACTGGTATATATTAAGTGTTTGATGTTCTTTTGTAGCTAAAAACCAGTTTTTAACAAACGGTTTTCAACAAACACTTGAGGTTTTAACTAAATATATTTTTATTATATTGAAATTATGATATCCATTAGTCAATATAGTTAACATATAGTTAGTTTTTACTCTACTATTTGAAAAACATGTATTGGAGTAAATTATATAATACTTTAAATACAAATAAGAATCATCATTGATCTTAATTTTACTATCACCATTACATTGATGTATTTAAGGAAATTTGAGATAGTGTATACCTTTACTCCACACATAAATAATCAATGATTACATAGATAATATTTTCTATTACAATGCAGATCAAAGGATCATATATCTTCACCAAGTTAACCCATTTACTTTGGGGAGAATTTATAAAATTTCTTAACGGGGACTTATGATGTATAGAAATTTATCTCAAGCATTAGAATAGTTCATGTGGCCATGTTGAACTAAATATAAAATAAATGTGGTGTATCTTTATTTATATCGGTTTATTTGTCTAAAATATGATAATTAGTATATTAATATCTCTAGTATCTCGGATAAATAGAGACTAAAACACTTATATATATATATATAAACATGTCAACTAATATCAGTTACTCTTGACAAATAATTATTTTTTCCACAATAGGGGTAATTAATTCATATATATATATATATTCATCATTTATTACTAGATAGATATTTATGATTATAGAATTTTTGGAATATTATTAAAGAATTAAATACCATATCAAAATATATTTTAAATATGAAATAATGTTTCATTTTTTCTAAAATAGACACTAAGAAATATGTCCTGGTAATACTCAATACAAAATAGTATTTTAACTTGAATCATTCCAACATACAATCCAGAAGTTTTGTGTTTCTATTGAATAATCTAGAGATCACCCTTATTCAGTTCTTCCAATACTTCACCTTACTTATTTTAATGTTTCTATAATTACTTGATTCATGTATTTTAAATGAATATTTATATATATATGAAAGTATATACCCAAGATGTATCTCAAAAAATTTGTGTTTAATGATGAATATATTTAACGTAGTGTCTTCTAGTTACTTCATCTTCAATTCATTATAATTAATTTCCAATGACCTTTATTTCCACATGATAAGAAAATAGATTCTTGTTCATTGCTTTCCTTATTAAGTATTGTCTCTTAATAGGAAATTGTAAAGAAATAATTAACTCTAAAATGGTTGTGGGATATTTTACTTTGTCCTTTAGTTAATAAGGAATGAGGAAACATTTTCCATAAACCCCTTATCTATCTAATAAAGTATAATCAAAATATTCTTGGGAAATTTATTCATGATTTTCATCAAATCTAGGATAAATAAGGATAACCTTGTTAGTGAGGATGATAATATGAGATTAATGGGTAATTTCTTATATACAAGTAATCCCAGACTTTTTAACTTATCGATGTACTTTATCATTTTTAAGACATGATAAATTGCTAATTTGAATTCTTCCAATTTACACAGATTAAGTGAAGTGAATCTCCCATTTATCTAAGTATATTTTATTATATTTCTAGATTCAGTGGATGATACTTCATGGTGTAAGAATTCATATCCTTATATTAGTTTATCAATTATTTGGAAATTACTAATAATATGATAAAACTAACATAATAAGTAGCCACTATGAATATCATATGAACATCCCTCTCACCATCACATACTTAATATGGTAGAATATTGGTAATAGGTATTATAACACATAGTACAAATTACTTTATGGTAAAATAATGTAAAATTTATACAACACTCTAGCAATTGTTTTCCTTTTAGAACATTCCCTGATTTAAGGAATGGATACATTTTATTCATTTTTTTTCTTTTCATTTTTCTACAATAATTAAAAAATTTGATTATTAATTTACTAGATTTCTAGGATGGGTGAGATGAAATAATTTATTTATTTTATTATGTCTATAACTATTTTATCAAGTCTCAATGGCCCTCACCATTGAACTTAAAATATCACATGACTTGAAAATTCTTGTTGAAAGGAACCATATTTCCTTCTTTATGATATAGATTGTGTCTATAAAAAACCACAAAAATATGTTTAGGTGGGTGTTATTTCCAACTGCGGGCTATCAATTTCTTGTATCATTGAGTTTAATCCCTAATCAAGAATTCATGACTTGGATTTCCTCAACACTTGCCTCTAAATTAGTATTGGATAAACTATGTCCATTAAATCCTATAAAAATTCATTTAAGTTGAACCACTATATTAGTTAAGACCTACTCATAATAAAAAGTTCCACCAATGAAGACTGAATCGATGCTTTAACCATGGGTCTATATTAATTTATACCATGGAAGGCTTAGTCTGAATTTATATTTGAGTTATATATTTTATTTATTATGAATAAACTTTATTATTTTTTCTATTTACATGTATTTTTAAAATTAAGTGGATTTTACTTAAGGGTAAACCATCAACTAATAAAATATTTATGCATAATCCTTTTATTTTAATTCCATATTTTCATATTAATCTATTTATTTACATGATAGTTTTCTTCAATCCAAAAAAAATCATGAATCAGATAAGAATAAAATAAAACATTCCATGATCAAGAGATTTAACTAAATCTATTTTTATTGAGTGGAAAAGAATAAAAAAATTGACCCTATAGAGAAAAATATTTGGTCTGATCTAGGCTTGAGTTGTAGCATTCTAACTCTCTCTTGTGTATCACCTTAGTTTATTTTCACCTCAGTCATATCTTCAACCAACTCTATGAACCTAAGAGACCCATCCTTATAGTTCTTTTACATCTCACATAAGTGAGGGGGAAAAGAAGGGGATTTTATATATAAGTAATTGTGGACACACATTCCCATACAAAGTAAGTAGGGTGGGATGAATCATAGGTCATCAATTGAACTAAATAATAATAATTCCAAAAACCAATGAAATAATTAAATTAAAATAAACCACATATATACACAAGTTGTTATAAGATCATGATTATCCACTTGTGTAATGAATATGAATTTAAAATAACTAGCTAGGATTCATTTAGATTAGTTATTTTATTAAGATAAAAATGTATAAAATTATCCCATTAATTTCCAATTAATAAATTAATTTATTTTATCATAATATTCCTTCAATCCCTCTTAAAAATTTCCATCATAAAAAATTTACAAAAAATAATTTTATTTATAATTAAAATAGTACACATGTGTACATGGAGGCAGAAAAAATTACCCATACAAACATCCATACAAGTTCTTTATACGATGTATTCACATGGCATCAAATATACACTTCATGGCACATAATTACAAGGTTTTAATTTTTCAATAAATGATGCATGATCATATATAAATTATGTATCAAGTGATGATATTAATTCACATAAGGTACACTATAACTAGAGACCATACAAGGTTGGGAGATAAAATCATTTTCACTTCCTTCTTACAGTTAATTTTCTTAGTTATTTTTCTCTATACCACAAGAAGTGTAGGGTGGATTGTTGTGGAAGCAGTAGGGTGCATCCAAGGTGAAAGGGAGCATAGTAGTAAGGGACAATGGTTTGGTGAGGTTTGATAGTAGGTATGAGGTGATGGTGAAATTTTGTAATAGGATGGTCTACTTGTCCTTATGGTAGGTGAATATTGGCCAATTCCTAGAGTAATGCAGTCACTGGTCTGGTAGGTTTTACTGAAGGCTTGAGGTGATGGTGACATGGCACAACAGGATGGTCCAGAAATCCCTATGAGGGCTGATGATGGGCCTATTTGTACGGTGATGCAGTCAGTGGCCTCTAAAAGGGAGAAAGTGGGGGTCATCGGCTGCCTTGGTGTGGGTTGTATAAGATTATTCCTGTGTCTGCGGCACACACGTAGAGATTGGGAATGTTTATCAGTTATAGACATGTATGAAGTACATGGTATGTACACCTATTACACACAATGTGACCTTAACGTTTCATGGTTTTCAAACCTCATTTCATGTAATAAATGCAGGATATGGCATGGACCCCTATGTTTTCTACCCTGAAAAAACATGGACTACATGAAATGTACTCAAATTACATGGTGTGTAGTCCATAAAAACGTGTTCCAACCTATCCTAGTCAACACATTGTCCACATTTAATGATTAACACATATAGTTATTTCATGATGACTATAATTAATTTTGGTTCATCCTAGTGAAAATAATATAGAAACACGGAATGTTCTAATAGTCTACATATCATGTATTCTTGTGGTATCCAACCAAAACCCTTATAACCTTCTAATGGAGTCCTCGTATATTCTTTGTCAATTATTATCTAGATATTGATTATATGATTGGTAAATTAAGAGAGTAATAATTGATCTCGATAATAAGATTGAAATAACAAATTTATCAAAATTAAAACTAAATTTTAAACATGTAAATGATCAATAATAAACAAATAATTATAAAATTAAATGTGACTTCTTTAATACTACTTGTTAGTTCTGGATGTAGTAGAAGCACCTATTGGGCCTATAAAATACTTAGAGTTTTTCAGATTCAACTAATCATCCAGAATTTATATGACAATAAAGGTTGTTACTATTGAAAAACAAAATCAAGGAATATTGAAATGTTTTTTCACTAGAACCAAGAGATAATATTTTCACACAAATTTATAATTAATTTAATAGAAATAAGAAACACCTCAGTCTTGAGTTCTTTCTTCAATGTAGTTATTGATCATATGAACATCATTTGGATTTATTTTCATTGTCTTGATCAGGAACCAAAGTAGAGACCCTCTATTAGTGATCCACACATGATCCTTTGATCACAGAAAATTGCTGGTGGTACTTCAGGTTGTAGCATAGCGATACCAGTTATATTGTGTAGCTCCCTTGATTACTACCATGATCCCCTTGATCTGGAATGACCATATCTTGATCTCTCTGACTTGATTAGAAGGTTAGGAGGAAGAGATAATCTCTCATGCTTGAGAGAAAACCCTAGATACTTTATTCATTTAGATAGAATTATCAAGCGAGGAGAATATTGTGCGTAATTACCAACCTCTCATAATTCTCATAATTGTCTATTTATAGAACTAGATTTAGGGTTTAAGTTAATTTATTACACAAATTCTCTTAATATTATAGTAAGCTAATAATAAACCTCATGCCATGTAAAATAATAGTAATGTTATTTTATTCCATAGCATATTATAACTCTTGAAATGATAAATATTATTTACATTCTAGAAAACAAATATTTATCATATAACCAATAACTGGATCTTCTCATCCTCCTTAACATTTATTTCATTCCAAAATAAATATTTAAGTCTAACAAATAAATATTAAATTCATGTTCTGGTGAATAAAAATATTTATTTTCTTATTCATATAATTAAATAAATTTTTTATTAATAAATAATTATTTATTACTTTGTGGATAAAAAAAGAAAAATATTATACATTCAATAAATAAGGAAATATTATATTAATAGTATAGTGAATAAAATATTTATTTGAATATTCAGAAAATTGAATAAGTAATTTTTTAATCAATATAAAATTATTTATTACCTTAAAAATAACAAGGGTTAAATAAATATTATATGTATATGTGTAATAAAACAATTACCTTGAGATGATGTATTTTATTTTTCATCATTGAATATTTTGTATGGTAATAATAATGGATAAAAAAGAAGTTATATGATGTATATGATATAAATTTCATTCTTTAATGGTAAATAAATATTCCAATTATTTATTTATCATAAAGAAAATAAAAACATCACTCATGTGTTTGTGCGTACTACCACCTTGTGAGCCATTATATTTTCTTTTCCATCACAAACTCACATGGCATGTATATATAGGTGTGTTTAAATAAATAATTTTATATTTATGATATAATTATTATTAAGTTAATATAAAATAAAATTCACTTTATTTTCTTCATGTTTGATGAAAAATGGAAACATAACTCTTGTGTATATACAACCTACCATCTCCATTATTTTAACGTAATGTATTTTTCATAACCATATTACATAATTTGTTCAAAAATTATAATTAATTTATAAAAATGATAATTATAACATGATTAATATTTGATAAATAATATAATCATGATGAATTTGACCAAAGTCAACATACTAAAACCATTTGGGACTTATGAATCGAACATCCTCAAAACAACTGAATTAAACTTAATTAATTAAGTGATTAAGTATGAAAGTAAAATTGATTTCTTGTAAATGATTATTTGGGATCAAGGCTTATTATATTAAATTAAAACTCTCTTATATGATCACTTGTATTTTTAAATGGATCAAAGAGTTTATTTTCTCTTTTTATATGTCTATCTCATACCATGTTTTAAAAAAATCACAATGTTTGTGGATGAGTAGAACTAATAATGAAATTGAGTTGAAAATCATGAAGATTTTTCATGAATAGAAAACATGTTTCATATTAAAATCATTATATTGTGAAAAAATAAACTATAAGTTAAAATGCCTACTTTATAATGCATCAGTTTTTTATATATGATTTGTGACCTAATTCTCTAAAACTTTAAACATGAAATTGTATTTTGTAATATAAGAAATGAAATACTTTTTAAAAATTAAATTATTGTAAGAATAAATATTGGGCCCTTATATTTGCAGCACCAAAAGATAAAATAAATATCATTTATTAAATTAATTAATGAATAATTAAATGATATTTAATATATCATTTCCATCTGACCATCAACTTGGTTCATCTTCCTCGGTATCTATCAAACCTAAAATAATGACTATTTATTATAACAAATAAATATCACTAAATTATTCATCAAATAAATAAATATTATCTTCACTAAACTGGTGACTAATTATTTATTATATATATAAATCACATATTAAATCTCTTAAATAACTGGTGAAAAATATATATGTTGTTAACATAACCCAAATAAATATTAATTCTTGCAACTCGTAAACAATATTATATTCTAATATTAAATTCATATAAAACTAAATTGAGATTTTGTATACACTTAGTGTGTGACCCCCTCAACCCCTTTCTCAATGGAATTAGACCGAACTTTTCTAAAGTCTCGGATTAGTGACTTGGAGCACATCAATAAACCCAAAGAGAAAGATATTAATGTCACAATGACAATAACCTCATTTGAATTATTACTATATAAGATATTCTCTTTGAACTGACATCTCATTAATCAGGTTTTATCGTTTGTATTATTAGCCTTTATGTTCAATATATCATTCTTTGACTTCCTAGAAATGACCATACGAATTATAAATTTCCTTAGTCGTGGACATAATCAGGTTTTCCCATTCCCATTAATGGGATTGGGATATCTACTTCCATAAATTTGATGTATATAAATTCGTTATTTACTTGTTCATTAATATCATATCACTTGTGAGGCACCCAATGTATGTTACTTCTCCAAGAACATATGTTATCCTAGTTTTCACTAATAAATCAAAATACATAACTCATGGTAAACATTTATAATATTCTCAAGTACAAGGACCAATACAAACATTTAAAAATAAGAGCATCCAGTGGCACATATGACATGTGAATTTCCTATAAGAAATTATCTTATCATTACCTCCTCTCTTGTATATTTCCAAGGGAAAACATTATAATAAGAAGTATACATGTCTTATGAGCCCCCTAACCCTAATATCTTGCATCATATATACCATGTCAGACTATACTATCTATCCATAAAACATATATTTAATAATATTATCATAACGCTTCAAGGAACTCATTGTAAAGGGGAACTAATATGATCTTTCTATGTGAAAAATATCCCTGGGAAAGTATCACATTAAATTTCAACTAAAAGAATAATCATGTTGTGATAAAAACTTTAGTAATATTAGAAACCTTTAATAAATGGGTAATAAAAAATAAAAAGTAATCGGTTCTAGGGAACCACTTCACCACCCAAATCACATTCGAGAACATTGAAAAAATATATACATAATAAAATATTCATTTTAACTATTAAAGTGGTGTTGATACAACCTTTTAGGTAACGTAATGTATGTGTATGATTTTTTGGGGAAGTATAACTCACAAATGTAAACTGAAAAATAAAGAATATGGAAATTTGAAATGGTTTGACAATGTGCATATGTCTATAGTATAATGGATCGACAATATTTCTTTCTATCCAAATAATCATTAGAGGATAAAAAACATTATAATTACATAAAAAATGAACTCAATTTAAAGTGGAGGAAGAATAATTATAGTCAAGGTTTTATTTGGTGATTATTATCCCTAGAAAGATATTTATTTTATGTTGGTTACCGAGCATTGAATACAACCATTCATGGTTATAAACTAAATATTTGATATTCCTCAAACAGTTACAGCCCCAAATTAAGAGTTTAACCCATATAACCATGATATTTTTCTCAGTTTTTGGTGAAAGGATTGAGTATAGAATACTTTATAGACTTGTTCTCTACTAATGTAAATCTTAGCGAGTGGGCCAAAGATGATGGAGATTTATTATGTGATCATTGATCTTTTTGTGGATAAAGACTAAACCAAGTTTAGTATGAAGCAATTAGATTTTATTAGGTTCTATCAAAGCTTTAGGGAAGCTTGTGGCTAATGAAAAATATTAAAATGATAAAAAATGAAAATGAAATGGTAAAAATTGAGAAAGACAATTTATTAAATGGTATAATAATTAAAAAATGATGGGAGGGGTTAAGTGATTGTTTGGTGAGAGGGAGTTAAAATTAGGACCTGGATGTTATTATTGGGAAAAAAATCCCTTAATGTAATATTTAAGAATTTTTGGGTTGATTGTGTTTATTGAAAAAGTGGGTTTCATTGATCAGTTGTGGTGTTCCAGAGATGTGGTTGAAAACCCATGTTAACAAAAGAACAATAAAAAGGGAATGGAAGATTAGGAGGTGGTGAAAATAGAATAGATACACGGTGGTGTTGTTCTATATTGTTTGCCAAATTTTTGGGCCTCAAAATAAAAAAAATGGAGAAATGTGTTTTTGGATAAGGAAGTTGTGCACAAGATTGAAGGTGGTTTGGAAACATGCACCCAAGGCCTATTTTAGAACAGAATGTTGAAAATGGAAAAGGATTGATGTGAATGAATGATTTGTCAATGTATACAAAAGATGAGGTTGTGTTAAAGAAACTTGAACATCCAATGTGGAACCAAATGGGGTGTTTTGTGCTCGAGGAGGATCTCACGAAACACATCAAATCATCCACGTAGGGGTCAGAAACGCCTATAAATAAGAGGTGACCCCCATCATTTGAAGTAGCTCAACACTTATAGAGAATCTGAGCTCCAGATCACATAATAATTTTATGCAAAGGGAGTTGCATGGAAGATTTTGAGTTGCACGCAAGCTAAGGAAGTTGTGTGTAAGAATTGAATTTCGCGTAAGATTAAAGTTTTATACAAGGGGTGTTTCGTAAAAAAAGATGAATCTTGTGATAAATCAATTAATGTTATGTGCAAGGCACAGTAAGTGTTACATGAAAGATTTTTGGTTTCCCAATAATATAGTAGTAAGGTGGTCTTCATCAGTGGATGAAAGTGGGACATCAATAGAGCATCTACATACAGTGGATGATGCCTTCATTAGAGATAATGGATGGACTTATGAGTCTATAAACTATGATTGGATCTTCTGAAGAAGCATTGAGCACAGTTCGGTTGAGAGAGCGGTGAGCTTTCAAATTGTGATTAGTTGGAAACCAGGAGGGATAATGAGCTCACTCCAAACATTGTAAGCAATAGTGAGCTTATAGTGTATTTGGTACATTAGTACATCACCAGTGTATGCTCCTTGGACATATCACAGTGAGGGTGAACCAAGTAAAATTCATGTGTCCTATGTATGTTTTAGGATTTTTTTCATACTTTGCAATGGGAAGGAGAGAGAAGATAGTTTCATTTAACAACAAAAAAAGATCAAAAGGGGAAATTGTTTTAATCTTTAATACCTTGATTCCCCCCACCTAGGTTATCTATCCTATTGGACCTAATAGTTATATTCAAAAGAAAAAGATGGGAACTAAAATAAGTCAATGGATTTCAATAATATATTATAAAAAATCATAAGTTTTAGTTTTTATGTTAGTTGATTTAGGGAATATAAAATAAGCACCAAAAATATTAAATGAGACTTCTAATATGACTACAAACTAACTAAATTTGGGTAAAAGAATGAAAATTCTAAAAAATACATGAGTGGGAGATTCTTGGTGGAAGAAAGTTAAAGATAGAAGCTAGAAAATATAGTTGATCTTGACAAAGAAGGATCACTTTTTCTTGCTTACTCTTTTTCTTCTCTATTTTAAATATGTTTTTATTGTGTGATTTTACTAAGATTCTAAAGTTAATTTTGTGGCTAAAACATTTAGGGCATGAAGATTATTTCAATTTTTTTATACATTTGTGTTATTGTTTTTCTTTTTAATTTCTCAAATTTATTCCCCTTGTATTTTTAATTTATAGCTTCAATTTTGAAGTTATTTTATGTATCAATAGATGAAAAAAATATCATGACTGTTTTAAAAAAATAAATTTTATTCACTATAAAAGATCTAAAAATTGAGTATAAGAAACAAGAAAAGTGAACATTTATGAATAAAAAATGGTTTATGTTTTAAATGAATCATCAATCACTTTAATGATTTATATTGCAAAAAATCACTTTATGATAAATATTGTTTTTTTGTACAGCAATAGTTATAATTTTTAATAGGTTTTTTAAATAATTTTTTTGATCAAGTTTGCAATTTATGTTGAAATAATTCAACAAAAATATTCTTTTAAATAATCTAAATCAATTGTATTTCTCCTAGATCATACTTTTCTTCCTCAAATACTCTTTTTCACTAATTTATATCCTATTTTGTGATTCTATCATGAACTCAAATCCTTTAATTCAATTTTAATCTTTAAACATTGTTCTATCTTACACTTTTAACAAAAACTGTTTTCATGCTTCCATTTTTTTCTTGTATTTATAAAACTCTATAAATAATATAATTTTATATATATGGTATCAACCCAAATTGACATGACCCAACCCACTAACACCCCTCCTGGGTGGAAGTAAACTAAGAGTGTCACCCCAAGCCCACCTAAAATGGGATATGAGAAGGTGACCAACACCAAGTATGAAGATAACTCATAATGAGATAAATAATAGTAATACACCTACAGACAATGCATAACTCCATAGATAACATATTAAACTATCATAATAAAATAAAATAAGAGAAATATAATAATAAGCATATATTTGATAACCACTAGGTCTTATAAGGACATAACCCGTGAAAATTTAAAGGTAGATGGGAAACATTCATGCCCAACAATAGAAAGAAAGGGAAACACTATCCAAAATAATAGTAAATGATATTTTCATGCAACACCAAGATCCTAGAAAAAATTATAACTACTAAAGTTACATCTAGGTACCACTAAGCTCTACAAACACCATATCCCCTAATATCATAACTTAATTGAATGTTATCGACATAAGACATGACATTTCAAGCAACAATGACCATGCATGGGTGAGTGTATATATACCTAGTAAGATACCGTGAAACAATAGTGGAATGATTAAATGAAAGTCTACTTTAACCATGAAGGTGATAAGGAAAGAATAATTCATTAAATCATAATAATATTTAATGGATATGAACACAAAATAATGATGCAATTCATATTATTCATAGAATATCCATTGGATTATTAGCACACCACCTTGAGATTTGAATTTCGTAACTAAAGGCTTAGTCGCCTCACCAGGGGCATAAAGAATAACTCATACCTTGTCAAATATCACCCAACTTATGAGGGTGTAACACAAAAATCGTGCATAACACATATTATATGAGTTTAAAACCTCATATAAGAGATATTTACCAGTCCCCTGAAAGTTTCTTCATCACACCAGAACCTTCTTGTCGACCCAAGGGGGAGAATTCCAAAGTATTCCAATCATGACTCACAGATTACTTCATATTCATGAATAGACTCCACCATTGAAATAGGTATGGAAAACTACTTAGGATAGGTTACTTATTTTCCAAAAAAATATATCTACTCAAGGAAATATAAAAAACTCATCATAAAGGCATGTGTTGGACACTGAGCATGACACATGGCACTCCATTAACCCCATGATCATGGAGTGCATGCTTACTTGGGTAGGATAGACCTAACACGGTGCATTTTCTTAGAGAACTATAAAAATGGGCTAGGGTCTAGGTCCACTTTCCCCACCCATCTAACATGTGGAAAATAGGAAACCACCTGATCCTTATAGGTATCGTATAGTTGAGGGTGAGAGGAGGTGATCAACCCACCCCTCCTCTCTATCACATGTCATGCACATAAAAATTTGGATACTTCCACCATATCTTCCACCTTTCGAACATCTTGATATAGTTTCATGGTTTCCCTACTACCAAGATGACCTCTTAAACACACAATTATTATGTCATCTAAACCTGTCACTGCCTCTTATCTTCATCAACCCTGTTTCCACCTCAATGCCTCCTCTCACATAGCCTCCAAGACATGCTCATACTACTGTTGACAAACGGTAAGGCATAAATAAAATTACCATGTGTGAAATGGGAGGAAAATAAAGGTTGGATATGGAGGAGAAGATAGAGTAAAGGGGAGAGGTGAGTTAAATGGATTATCATACTTGTTTTTCATTGTTCCTCCGTCATTCATGCACAAAAAATACATGGTTAGGGATTAAAGTCAATAAATGATACATGAATAATATAATTCATGGATTTTAGGATTATAACAATGAGAGGAAAGAATGTTTAAAAATAATTCAAGGATCTATATTCTCCATGAATAATAATTTAAGGTTTTATGATTCTATAAATTTTTAGAGCACAGGTGTCGAAACATGTTAGGAATAATTTTCAAATCATAACATCTAAAATAAATAATTCAAATGATGGGGGAATCATGGAAATAATTATTCCTACATTATGAATGATTTTCTCATGGATTGGGATTATGCTCACATAAATCAGGTTGTCAGCTAAATGAGAAGTTCTCCAAGACCTCTTTAGAAATTGCTACCAATAGAACTCTCCCAAAGCATACGGTTCTTGCATCCAACATTATGTATTATAGATAAGTATGATTTTGTAAAAACAAATTCTAGGTTTCAAGTTTAAATACACCATTAATGTATTAATTATTTATTATTAATGTATTTTCCATTTTAAAATATATTTTTATTGCATCAATGTTAACCAACGCCTAAGGTCGCTAATGCAAATGGAAATTATAACCATCCAAGCACAAAACCCATGTTAAAAAAAACCACAGTGTTAGTGAAAGTTATTTTTTATCAAGAATGAACATGTGTTGGCCAAAAATAATATCTTTTCCTTAGTATATTAATATCAAGGCCCATAAGTGCTTGTAACTTTACGTTGGATACTTAAAAAATACCATAATATTTTTTTAAATATTATTAGGATACAAAAGTTAAAATTTGGGACATTAAATACCCCCCATATTCAAGGCTTTTCACCCCAAAAAGTTCAATATACTCAAAATGGTGAGAATATTGGACCCCAAATATTACCCTCTCACTCCAACGAGTTCTCCTAAAGGTTCTCATACTATAAAAGAACACATATAAACTGAATGGTTCACCCAAGAAGGGTGTTATTTTATCAATACTCAATCACTAGTGGGTACTTTGAGAAGGTACCTTCACCCTCAATGCCCATATTTCCCCAATAAATGACATAAAATAGATCATGCACATATATTCTTAGTTTCAATACATGGAACATGTCATGCACCTAGTCAAATTGCATGGGAAACACTAGGTGGTAATAAACTCACCCACCGAGCATACGATCCGAAATAGATCAATGATTTTTTGAGATAGCTTACCACCCAATATAAATTTAAAAAAACATGGTAAGGAGAGACCTTAAAGAATACATGATCACCCTCCTTGGACTCCAAATGCCTCTATTTTCAATCTATATAGGAATTTTTATGGTTCTGAGTGGGATTCAACCACTTGGGATCACCTGCACCATATCCTTTATTAACCCCACCAACTTTATCTCCCTCAGTGATAGATCTCCTACCTTTATCAAATACATGGGGAGCCTGAATGGTCTCCTATACAGGGCCTCAAAAGGTTCCATTTCAATAGTGTAGTGGTTGATAGTTTGTAATAGAAATATAACAAATGTAAAGTGATCTTCCTAGATCTAGATGAAATCCAACATGCAAACCCACATCATATCTTTGAGAACATGAACAATTTACCCATTCTAGAAATATTTTTGTGGATGAAAAACTATACTAATCTATAATTAGGTCCTAAAATCCTTATACAATACTATTCAAAATAGGGACAAGAATTGAACATCACAAAAAGAAATGATCATCGATTGAATCCCTTGTAGTTGGGTGATCTTCTCTACAAACAAGCATATCAATCTCTCCACTAAACATTTTTCCTATATAGAAAGTAAGTGGGTTAACTTTGTTGATTAGTATATGATCATTTATATAGAATCATGACCTCTAACAGATCAACAGAGTCCTATAAAAAAATATATCGATATGACATCCCACTTACACTCTAAAAACCCAAGTGGTTAGGAAAAACCTATTGGAAATCGGTCATCTACCATCAGTAATTATCAAGTGAGACATCAATAAATAAACTCAATAGAACTATACTTATTCCATTCCCACAAAAACTAACCTCAAATGTCCTATTATATATTCAATATTCATGGATGTAATACTAATATATAAGTATAGAAATCCCTTAAAACCTCCTCATGAAATATGAATGGTATAACCATCCATTCATAGAAGAGAATTTTGTTCTCCCCACATTCAAAATATCCATCGGGTGATTCTCTTATAAATATTTGATTATATATACTCTCATAAATAATGTATCCTAGGTGATAATACCTTATTCAATGTAGAATATGTTGGGAAAAAAATATGTAATACATTATATCAGTGTTTTTGGGTGTGATTTTGTTTGTTGACAAGGTCAAATGACCGCGAATGTGTTTGGATGGTGTTTACTAAAGAAAGTTTTTAAGGTGGCGTAGTTTCCTAGTGTTTTCCAAATTATTGGGTCTAAAAATTGGGAGTTTGTTTTTGGAAAAGGAATAATTTCCATATAGGAGTGAACAATATATGAACTGAGAAGGATAGTTTGCAGACCATGAGTGGTGGTACACGGAATGGTAACGGAATCCCTACACAGGAATTTTTCCCTATAGCAGCACTATGTGGACCGTGAAGGATGGAATGCAGACCATGAACTAAAAATGTTTTGTGGGGAGGAAATAAGTTCATAGAAAGCTAGAAGTAAGCAGGATGGATCATTGTTGGAGAAAATGAGGTGGTTATTTAAACCTTTTTGAAAGAATAATGGCGGTACACATACCGCATAGGGTAGAATGGTTCACAAGAGAAGGGGTACACAGTAGAGGTTGTACCGCATCAAATATTTGTTAAATATCATATTAGCTTATTTTTAGAATCTATTTTTATATATAATGAGTGTTAACCCCATCATTACTTTGATAAATTTTCATAAGAAAAAATCTTTGCTCTGGGAATTCATCTAGGTACGAAAGTTGTTCACGTGACCGGATTATGTGAATGAAGTAGTTAGCAAGAATAATCCATGAATGTGTTTTAACAGGATCTATAGCTTGAAAAATAAAGTGGCACGTAGAGGATAAGTTGTTCCATGGAAGCACAGTCTGCGGAAGAAGGAATACCACAAAAGCAGAAGCGTTACACAGGGGCAGTTCGTGGAGGTGGTACTCAGTGACAAAAGTATAGGTAGTTCACAGAAGAGGTGGTCCGCGAAGCATATGAACTACACGGTTTGAAGAAGAAGATGATTGTTCGAGAAGGGACTTAAATAGTTCACAAAAGTAATTTCTGCTAACTAATATTGCGCAGAAAAGTGGATTTCATCCATTGGTGAAAAATAAACTTCAATAGAGCATCTACCTATAGTTGATGATGTGTGATTTAATGTAAATAAAGGGACCTACAAGTCCATACACTATGATTGGATCCCTTCCAAGAGAAGTGAGAAAAAGAAGATGAAAACAGTGGTCATTTCCACTGGTAGTGAGCCTAAGAAAGAGACATAGGGAGTGACTCATGGGAATACAATAAGAATACACTAAATCTTATAAGATACTGAGTCTCGGCATAGAAGTTATCTAGCATGAACCTTGTAATTGGATGTGATCTTTACACTACTAGAAAATTGGTCTATTTTTGATGAGTTATTTGGGACGGGACCCCATCGCAAAAGGTCATTTATGATGGGAACCCTTAACAAATAACCCATTGTAGAAAAGGGCATCGCAAAAAGCTTTTTTTACGATGGTCTGTCGAAAAAAACTAATTGAGATGAGATAAGGAACCACCGCAAGTAGTTTCCCCAAGATTATTAAAAAAACATTTGTGAAGGGGACTCCTGTCGCAAAAGGTCTGGTCAAAAGTATTTTCCCCAAATTATTTTTAAAAATAATTTGCGACGAGTCATCACAAAAGGTCCCATCACAAATAACTTTAAAAAATGAATAACTTAATATTATTAATAAAAATAAAATACTATTAGAAAAAAATAATAAAATATTGTTAGATAATAATAATAATAATAAAAATATTATTAATATAAATAATAATAATAAAATAATAATGTTAATATTGTAAAAACAAAAAAAATTAATATTATTAATATTAATGAAATAAGAATATTAATATTAGTGAAAAAATAAAAAATTATAATATAAAAAAAACATTAATATTCATAAAAATATAAAAATACAAAAAAATAATAAAAATAATAAATCAAAATAATAAAATAATAAAATAAAAAAAAATTAAATTAAAAATAAAAAAATAAGTAAAAAAGAAAAAATACAAATTCGCAATAATATAAAAAACATGCTATATAAAAATATAACTAGTTAGTATTACAAAAAGTGCATTCAAATGTTTTATCATAAAAAATATCACTGAGGGGGTCATCTGGAGGAGTTGGAGGAGATGGTGGAGGGAACTCTATTCATAAACCACGAGTCAGATGTTGCATGTACTCCATCTGCTCGTTCAGCTATTGTCGTCATCGACGCATCTCCTTCTGCTTTTGTTGTTGCTGCTGTCATTAGAGCTCTTCATGCTTCTGTTACTACTTCCATTGGTGTATCTCCTACTAATGCCATTGAAACATCTCCTCCTTCCCCCAATGCATACTCTATATAATCCCACTCTGAGCTCGAAGCTGATCCTGATACTATGTCGCAGATGATGATGACTCTCCATGAGCTCCTCTTGGGCTGGACGTCGACATCGCAACGGTACCATAATAACTCTCGGATTTCAATCCAGAGTCAATACCAACAAATCGACCTTCCTCAAAGGCATACTGGGTCTCCTGCATCCATGTTACCCCATCAAATCGGTGGGCACTGGTCTAACCCTTGGTCTCAACCTAACTCTCAATCTGTTTCTGAGATGTTGCAGCCTTATATAACACCTTCAATTGTAATTTAAAATTAAAATAGTTAAAATATTATTTGAAGTTAATTTTAAAATTGAAAAATAAATTATACTAACCACAATATAATTCTAGATATCACCTCTAATATCTCTAGTGATTGGATAATTGTACATCCTTTTATAAACATCGAACTTTGTAACATCAGGTTGTTCCACTGCATATTTGAATATAAAATAAATTGTTACATTTAAAGTGATATAAATTATTTAAGAAAATATTAACATATATTTAATGTGCATTCTAAATATACCACTACCAACTCGATGTGTCACCTCCTATCTTCCCCAGTTTTTTCGACTTACCGATGATCTCCTCTAAAAATGTCCACCCAACCAATGTGAACATAATGCATCCCAAACCTAAGATGAAATGTAATCAAGTCAGTGGGCATGACCAAAATCATCAAACTCTATCACTCCTTCTTTCTTCATTTCTTTCCTTATCAAATTGTGAAGAAAACTAATGGCAACGCTCACACATAAACTCCTCCCATTACTTCAAAATAGCATCATGAATTATCTCATCGATGGGATACCAAAAAACCTACAAAAAAATTCTAATATCAAGTTATTAATTAAATAAATTTTAAAACATATATCATTTATTTATATACCACCAATGATCAAACATGTGGTGCTAAACATCAATGGGAATCTCATCCCATGTGACCCATGCTTCAGAAACATAATTGCGCAATATAGCACTCCTCTGTCCAACAGTTATATGTAGAAAGTTGTGAAAAAAATAAAAAATAATAAAAAAAATAGTTTATAAATAAATTAATGAAAACTAACTAAAATACACATATACACATATCTCTACATGCATGGATAAAATACAAGATATGAACATCACTCCAATATAGGGACATGAATCATCAATCAGGCAAGACCACACCCCCTCCGAGTCCTCCTTGAACCACTAGCAGTCTGAGGGTCAGATGAGCCATCATCCAACTCATCCAAAGGTAGATCAACCTCCTACAACTAACGAAAACAAATCTAGGTCCATCTGAAATAGGAAATGAGTATTGTTAGAAAATTGTTAGAAATAAATATTATATATAGATATGTATTATATATAATTATAACTATAATTTAACCATTTCAATCATCATCTGTATCCTCAACATCATATCTGATGATGTCAATGTCATTATATTCCTCCTCAACATCATTAATTTTTATATGAGTTTCAGTTTAATGATCTTATATCATTTAAAATTAGTTTTTAACTTTATTAACATCATTGTTACCATCGACTATTAACTGTGGGGGTGCTATCATTGATATTAATGTCTCTGTGAAAAAGATGGATTTTGAGCAGTCTCTTGAAAAATTTCAATTCCTTGCACTTTAGTAGAACCATATTCACATTGAGTAAACTAATTTTCTAGAGATTTAATTTGTATTATGCTCTACCAATCACCCAACTCTTTTGAAGGAGCACAGTAATTTGCATAATAAATTTGATGTCCATGATTAGATAATAAAATGGTTCATTTACTACAAAAAGAATTTTATATTTAATATCAATGATTACATGGGTCAGATGAACATTAAAGCCTCTCTCAATATCCATACACTGACATTTAAACATCATTATGTAATTATATCCTAGATAATACAATTTAATAATTTCTTCAAGCATGCCATAAAATTTAAATTTAGTTTCTCTATGATGAGATCCTCTCAAGAATACACCAATATTCATGGGTTTTTTATTCCCCATATGCATATGTATGAAATCAAAAACCCTTCAACACATATACAATATAATATTTAGCCATTTTGGATGGTGGGTTACTCAAGAGACACAATCGGTTATCAATTTTATCATTATGTTGAGATACTTTAAATTTTTTAAAACAATTATCAATATATAATATAATAAGTTGATTTTATATGTTAAACCATACATAATTTAAGTTACTAGTTTTTAAACCAGTAGGAAAATTATTTTTCTGATGTTCTTCAAGAGAATCTACTATAATTTGTGGAAGTTGTTTCTTGATATGATTATCATATAACATACAAATAAAATTAGATTAATTTACTATAACAAATATTGTAGAATAAGTGATAGGATCACTCACAGTAAAAATGGTGTCATTTCTTCATAGTTGAGTAGAATATATTTATGAAATTTGTGATGTTCATCATCTGAAATCCATCATTCCTGAACTCCACTGAATCCAAGTTTGGGATGATTGAAAACTGATAATTGATTGCTCAAATCACCCTTAAAATTTCCATCATTAAGGACCATGAATTTTTTTTAGGGATATTCATATTCAAAATAATGAGATCATAAAAATGAAATTTCCACTTGTAAATTTGTTTTTTTTCATTTTAGCCTTCAAATGAGGCTTTGTTACATAATTTTTTCTTCAATTTCTACATGTAACTCTCAAATGGGTACATCCATCAGAATTGTATTAGACCTCCACATTTTTATTAATGTGGAAAAAATAATATCAAATTTTCTATTGAGTTAAAGAAATCCAATGGGAAGATTTTTCCAAGTTTAAATAAAATTAAAACAACATCTTTTGGTAGTCTTACTAGTGCATTATAGTCTATTTTTACCTCACAAATGTCTTGGAAAAAATATGATATTTTTTTATCATATCCCAAATCATAGAATACAGCAAACCTCGTAATCCAAACGGAATAAGACGTTCCATTATAACATGACAGTCATGACTTGTTAATCTAGTAATATAACCATTTCTGACACATCTGCCCAAATTGGAAGCATAACCATATAAAAGTCTCAAGTCTGCAAATAATAATCTATTTTCATTAGAAAGTTTATATGATTCTTTTGCTTCATTAACTTCTATTATTTTAAATTCTTAGATAATTCAAGTTTTGGACACCTGTAAATTTAGGAAAGATCTAATCATACCTTTACATTATATTTGGTATTACATGGTGTATCCAAAACTGTGTGAAGTAAATTATAAAACTAGTTCTTCTCAATATTCATGACATCCAACATGTGATGGACCAACAAATCATACCAATATGGAAGATCACAAAAATTGCTTCGTTTTATCCAATTGTGTTTCTTCCAAAGCCATAAATTTTATGTTGGTTTTTTGTTGGTCCAAATGTAATAAGAGGCAATGAAGAGATGATTGATTTTACCTCTATGCCTAAGATCGTTATTAGATGTTCATCTCTTTCAATTGTACCTTTTCTGAAATGATATTTGTTCCTCCGAAAATAATGTTCAGTTGGAAGAAATATGCGATGAGAGTCTAAAAAATAAGGTTTCTTTCCATTGATGGGAATAAATGCTTTGTCATCCCTCATAAAGTATGGACATGATTTTGGAAAATGTGTACTCTAACCAGATAACATGTCATATTCTAGGAAGTCACTAATTATCCACATCAATTCATCTTTTAGTAAGAAATTCAATTTCGCAAACACATCATATGTACTAAAACCATTACTCCACAATGAATTTAACTCATCAATCAATGGTTTCAAATAAACATCAATACTCTTTTTCGGATGTATTGGAATTAATAATGTCAAAAAGATTTATTTCTCCTTTATAAAAATCTAAAAAGGTGGATCTTATGGAGTTATAAAGAAAGAATAAAATGAATACTGACTACCTTAAGAAACAAATGGATAGAAATCGTCAGTATAAAGACCCAATCGCATGTTTTGAGATTCTAAAATAAAAGATGAATTAACTTTGTCAAATTTTTTCCATGAATCACAATCAGATAGATGATTTATGATTTTACCTATTGAAATATTGGTTTTTTTCCATAACATCAATGTCGATGTGTTCTGAGATGTAATTAAATACTACAATATAGGTGTAAGTAGGAAATATCTCAACTATTTTATAGGAATCAATCCAAAATTCCCTAGATAAGCCTCTTTATATCCCGATTTTCCACATGTTGGAAAACTATCCAAGGACTCATTTTCAGCATAATATAAGATGCATTCATTTGAACATGCATGAATCTTCTGATAATCATGACGGAGATTACGAACCATCCTCTTTCTCTCATATAAATTTTTAGGTAACACATTTAAATCAAGTAACAGTATTTTAACTAAAGAGAATATCTGATCAAAATAACTATCTGACATTGCATTATTTGATTTAACAACCATAAATTTTTCAACCGCTTCAAATTTTCTTATCTTGTATCAAGGATATAAGGATTCCTTAGTTGACCTCAAAAACTCATAAAATTGAGATGGTTCCTACTCAGAAATTAAATCAAAACCATCCTGAGTTTCAGTTTGTTCGAAAGACATACCTACCACATCATCTCCTAAATTTTGAAACCATGGTGGATCTGAAACTAAATTATTAGTATCTTCTCTATAACTTTGTTCACTATGTTGATACCAAAAAATATAATCTCATTGAAAATCAAAATGAAATAGATAACCTCCAACATTGCCAAATGTGTCCAACATCCTTAGAGAACATTTTTTACAAGGAAACTTAATTATCCCTTCTAAAACAAATTCTAGTTTTGATGATGCAAATGATAAGAAAGTTTCAACACCCTCAATATATACAAGATTTAAACCAAAACTGTTTGGATTCATGTGTTGATTTATCCAAGAATGATCATCTAATAATGATTATTGTCGACTTCCTTGTTCCATTTTTATCTAAAAAATATAAAATAATTAGTTTTTTTGAATAATTTGATATAAGAAAAACACTATCAAAAAAAGAGATGAAATTTAAATTCAATTTCTAGAAATTTATAATAATTTATATTCTTTCGTAGTTATTTATATAATTTTTTTAAAAAATTTAAACTAATATACACTAATTTATAATAATGTATACTAATTAAATATAATTATTCAAAATCATATCTAATTTATACTAATTACATTTAATTATAAGTGGCACAATTACCAGTGGATTGGCGACACCTCTTTTTCCCGGCGGGTCATCTCCTTGCAACTTTCTCTGACTAAAATCACTATGAAAAATCTATTTCAATGTACGAATATCCATTTTCTTATGCACGAGAGTGGAGACCAGGGAGTCCTCGTCACACTGCTCTCCATTCTCATGCATATGAAAAATGGATATATATATATATATATATATACATATATATATCAGATTAGGTTTTTTATAGTGATTTCAGTTAGAGAAATTTTCAAGAAGATGATTCGTTAGGAAAAAGAGTCTTTTTCCCCCAACTTCTCATCTCTTTGTAACTTTCTCTCACTAAAGTCGATATTAAAAATCTGCTCTGATGTACGCATATCAATTCTCGTGAATACAAAAATGGATATTCGTACATTAGATTAGATTATTCATAATGATTTCAGTGAGATACATTTGTTAGGAGATGAACCATAGAGAAAAAGGAATGTCATTAATCTGCATGAAATTGTGCCTATTTATTGAAAATTTATTGCAAATTATTGCAAATTATTGGGAATTTATTGTGAATTATTACTAATTATTTTGAATTATTTCTAATTATTCTGAATTAATCCTAATTATTATGAATTAATCGTAATTATTACTAATTAAACTTAATTATTACTAATTATTACTTATTATTACTATTTTTACTATTTTAACTAATTATTACTAATTATTACTAATTATTACTAATTATTACTAATTATTACTAATCATTACTAATTATTACTAATTATTACAAATTAATTCTAATTATTATTAATGAATACTAAAAATTACTAATTAATCCTAAGTAATACTAATTAATCCTAATTATTACTAATTGAACCTAATTATTACTAATTAATCCTAATTATCACTAATTAATACTATTTATTTCTATTTTACCCAAATTATAACTAATAATTCCTAATTATTGTTAATTTTTACTAATTATTACTAATTATTAATAATTATCAATAATTATTACTAATTATTACTAGTTATAACTAATTATCACTAATTATTACCAATTACTCCTAATTATTACTAAGTATTCCTAATTATTCCTAATTATTCCTAATTATTCTTAATTATTCCAAATTATTAGTAATTATTCTTAATTATTAATAATTAATCCTAATTATTACTAATTATTACTATTTATTACTAATTAATCATATTTATTTCTAATTAATCACATTTATTACAAATTAATCATATTTATTACCTTCTCTAAAATATTTTTAATTATTACTAATTATTCCTAATTATTACTAATTATTCTTAATTATTACTAATTATTCTTAATTATTACTAATTATTCCTAATTATTAATAATTATTCCTAATTATGCCAAATTATAACTAATTATTCCTAATTATAACTATTTATTTTTATTTATTAATATTTATTACTATTTATTACTACTTATTACTACTTATTACTATTTATTACTATTTATTACTAATTAATCATAATTATTACTAATTAATCCTAATTATTACTAATTAATTCAAATTATTACAAATTAAATTAATTATTACAAATTAATCCAAATTATTACTAATTAAACCTAATTAATCATAATTAGTAAAATTAATTCCAAATTTGTAATATTTATTACTAATTAGTAATATTTAATCCTAATTAGTAATATTTATTACTAATTATTACTATTCATTACTAATTATTACTATTTATTACTATTTTTTAATATTTATTACTATTTATTACTAATTATTATTATTTATTAATATATATTAATAATTAATCCTAATTATTACTAATTAATCGTAATTATTAATAATTAGTTCTAATTATTACTAATTACCCCTATTTATTACTTATTATTCCAAATTATTTCTAATTATTCCTAATTATTACTATTTATTACAAAATATTACTATTTATTCTTAATTATTACTACTTATTACTAATTATTAATAATTATTACTATTTATTAATAATTGTTACTAATTATTACTAATTAATCCTAATTATTACTAATTAATCCTAATTATTACTAATTAATCCAAATTATTAATAACTAATCCTTATTATTACTATCTAATCCTAATTATTACTAATTAATCCTAATTATTTCTGATTAATTCTAATTATTTCTGATTAATCCTAATTATTACTAATTATTTCTATTTATTACTAATTATTAATATTTATTCCTATTTATTGCCAATTATTACTAATTATTCCTATTTGTTACTAATTATTCCTATTTATTACTATTTATTACTAATTATTACTCTTTATTCCTATTTATTACTTTTTATTACTAGTTATTTCTAATTTTTGCTATTTATTCCTATTTATTACTAATTATTACTGTTTGTGACTATTTATTACTATTTATTACTATTTATTACTATTTATTACTATTTATTAGAATTTATCACTAATTATTACTAATTATTAATAATTGTTTCTAATTAATCCTAATTTTTACTAATTAACCATAATTATTACTAATTCATCCTAATTATTACTAATTAATCCTAATTATTACTAATTAATTATAGTTATTACTAATTATTACTAATAAATCCTAATTATTACTAATTATTACTAATCAATCCTAATTATTACTAATTAAAACTAATTAATCCTAATTAATCCTAATTATTACTAATTAATCCTAATTATTACTAATTAATCCTAATTATTACTAATTAGTCCAAATTATTACAAATTAATCCAAAGGTTCTTGAATGTTTCGAAGGTAGCCCACAATTTTCGATTTCAACTACGGAATTCACAAATGCAACCTCACTGCTGAATCTTAACTTAGTTGCGCGTTTCAAATCACGTTGTCCAGTGGTGGATTCATTCGATCGGTGGATCTTTGAAGCATGGGGTCTGCAGGAAAGGGCAATAGTTTGGCTTCTTGATTCCAAGAACATCATGATCCGGTTTGCTTCTGAGGAGGATCTGATTCTCACATGGTCGAGTGCGCCTCGCATCTATGGAGGAGTTCATTTTCTCCTATTTAAGTGGTCCTATGATTTCCATATGACGAGGGATTCTTAAAAAATGGTCGTATGGGTATGATTTTCCTGAGAACCCTCTACCTTTTCAAAACCTGTCGATTCTCCGAATGCTTGGTAATTTAGTTAGATGGTACCTTTGTTCAGACAGTAGAACGAAGGCAGTATGCCATCCGATTTCCCCTCATATTTTTGTTGAAGTTGATGTTGCTAAACCTCCTGTTGAGTCTTTTTTTTTATTTTTGTGGGTGAGGAGTTCTAGTATAGAAAAACGATTGTGTTTGAGTCATGGTTTCAGTTCTGCTCGTCCTGTACAAGATTGGGTCATCGTGCGGAGGTCTGCAGACGCAGCGGGTTGAACAGTTCAGGTACTGGTGACTCGGGGACTCGATCTTTAGCTAAAGCTCATTCTGGTAATACAATGAATGTTGATGGTAGTATATTAGTGGATACCAGTGGAGGTTCAATCTGCAAGGTTAGGAAGGATGTGATTTTGAGTAACTCGACTGATGCAATGGCCAAGAGGCATGCGGGGGTTTCCGTTTCAAATCCAAAGGTATCTGATATTTTTAACAGACTGAGGAAAGAGCTGGCTGGTACTTTTGCATGTAATACATTGAGCAGGGCTAATACTGGCCATGTCTGTGATAGCGCTCCTCTGAGCGAGGTTCAGTTGGATGTGAGTAACATTGTTGCGACTAGGGTGGCATGTAGTGATGAGAAGGCTGATGGACAGGGGATGACATATGGTAACTCTTTCCCAGCCAATGCAGTTTCGTTTGCAGAAGTTTTAATGGTGGTTAGTGTTGTTGTGTCCAAGGAGGGGTTGTAGGGGTTTTTTCAGGACATAGCTCCCAAAACTAATAATGGAAATACAAGGGGCGCTAGCCCGGGAACCCAGACTCCGATTTATTTATGTAATAGTTTTGAAGTGCTTGAAGTAGATGATCCACAATGTTTATCCATGATTGATAATAACAGACAATTTCAGCAGGACTGGGGAGTGACTGATTGTTATCAAGATGGGCATATTTATGGAAAATGGGGGGGATATCTCGGATAGTGACAAGGAAAATGGTAGTGGCATGGGCAGACATTCCTATAGTGACATTGTTCAGGGTGGGAAGAACAAGGTGTCTGGAAATGAGGAAGTGATGACGGTCCCAGTAAGAAGAAGGTCGAGGAAGGACTATTCTTATCTGCCGAAGCCGATGTCTACTAGGTCCTCTGTCAAGGAAGGAAAAGTTATATCTGGTGTTAAAAAGGGTATGAAATTTTCTATGGTGGTTCTATCTTTGTAAAAATTGAATCTTCAAAAAAAGTATACCAAGATCCTAAAGCACTATGAAATCTCAGAGTGGGAATGGGCTACTGCGGAGGAAGCAATTTATCATGGATGTGGTGATGGGTATGATTCTTATGATCCGTAGTTGTATTTTCTTGTGGTTTTATAGGCTTGTTGTACTTTTTCCTTTATTTTAATAAATGGTTAGAGGTCTTCCTCTGACTGAGTTTTTTTAGTATGACTAATTATTTTTAATTATTACTATTTATTAACAATTTGGACTAATTATTACTATTTATTATTATTTATAAATATTTATTTGAATTTACTACTTATTAGTGCTAATTTTTACTAATTATTTCTAATTATGACTAATTATTAATTATTATAAATAATTTTTCTAATTAATACTAATGACTACTAATTAATAACAATTAATATAACTATTAATTAATACTAATCACACATCTTCGTGAAAAATAAAATAAAATAAAATAATCTAGTTCTAATTTAATTTAATTGCAACTAATTAACAGTAATTATAACTACTATCAAATAAAATAAATTAACTAAACAATAAATGAAATAGATAAATACTTATAAACTGAATCTTTTGGAGGATTTAAGCTGCGAATATTGCTCCGATTTAAAATTTTTAACTTAAAAAAATTGAGAGAGAAAATGTTAGTGGAGAGGATGAGAGGAGTAGAGAAAGGAGTGAAATGAGAGGGAAACATATAGTGGTATATATAGTTTAGATAAGTTGAGACAAGATTATTTTTGACGGGTCTTATTGCAAATACTAACCCGCCTATTAATTTGGGGTGGTGGTCAAAAAGGTATTTCTAACGGGCCCCGTCGCAAATACCAACCTATCGGCAGACTATTTGTGACGGGAGGTAAAGTTCGTCATAAATACTAAAAATGTCATCGGGTATTTGCAACGGGCTCTTTTGCACGACCCAAATACCCTTCCCGCAGTTTAGTGTGTAACTCATGTCAAACCTTTTGTGATAGGTACCGTCTTACCATCACAAATAACTAATTATTTGTGACGGGTAGAGGTTCTCGTCGCAAATAGTCTCTCCCGATGAACTTTTTGCGATGGGACCCTTCCCCATCGTAGTTACTTCGTCGCAAATAACCGTTTTTTTCATATTGTTAGTGGATTTTTTCATTGTCGCATCGTCATTGTATACTCCTTGGGGGTAGCCCAGTGAAGGTGAACCCAGTAAAATCATTGTGTCATGTGCATGATTTAATTTTTTGTTCATATATTGCTATGTGAGAAAGAGAAAAGTTTGTTTAATTTAACGAAGAAACAAAATATGAAGCGGTATAATTTTTAATCTGTCATACCCTGATTCACCCCCTCCCCCCCTCTCAGGGTATTTGACCTCGTGGACCTAAGAATTAGTATCATATAGAAATCTTGAATGTCAATAGTTCTATATCAGTAGGTGAAATGGAGGATGTCAATAACTAAGGTATTTCGATCTTTGATAGAAAAAATTATCAGCTATGGAAGAATTAGATGCAGCACTACTTCCGATCACTAGGAGTGGATTTCTTTAGAGCACTATGCATAGAATATCATCCAATATCGAGAGTTGTACTTTATCAGAAGTTGATCAAAGGGAATTGGATCATGATGCTAAAGGGATCAATGCTTTAGGGAGATCCATATCAAATTCAATTTATACAAAGGTAATGTCATGTAAGTCATAACATGCTATGAGGGAAAAGATGCTGAATATTTTTTAGGGTGACTCAAAAGTCAGAGAAGTAAAGCTGCATGTTCTATGGAATAAATATGGGGATCCTATAATGCACTCTATTTAGTCTGTTGATACATGCTTTGATAAAGTGAATGTCATTGGGGAATACTTGTGTGGTCTTGGAGAAATCATTGAAGATATAAATATTTTCATGCGTATCTTGAGAAAATATCCACCACAGTTTAATCCGAATGTTTCTGTATTGGAAGACCAAGATCCGAATGAGCTAACATTGGATAACTTGCATAGTACTCTTATTGCATATGAAATGAGAAATGATGATAAGGATGTTGTGGAAAAGGGGAATTCCAAAGAAGTGGAATTCAAGGTCATAAAGAAGATCTATGTTGAAGATAGCCAGAAAGAAGATAATTTGAATGATGTCATGTCATTTATCTCATCAAATCTGCAAAGAGGGAGAGGAAAGATCAAAGATAAACTTCCACTTGCATGCTTCCGATGTGGAAAGATTAGACATTTTGCAGTAAAGTGTCCTAAGAAGATTGAAGATGACGGTGAAGAAAATAATGAAATTCCCCTAAAAAGTTTTCACCCAATGTGAAAGGTAGGAGAAGTGTGAAGAGAAATATCTGTAAAAAGAAAAATATTATTTCAAAATAAGATGAATGTTCAGAAGAATCTGAGGTAGAAGAGTTGGAGGACTACAAAGATCATAAAGTGCCAACGAGCCCATACCCAAGTGGTAAGGTCTCCTTCTTTGCAACCAAGAGACCCAAGTTCAAAACTGGATGGAGGAGAATTACTAGGTACTGTAGCAGTACTATAGCAGGTACATTTCGGTACTGTAGTAGCTGGAACTATTCACCCGATTTGGGCTTTTGGGCCACCGGTTTGGGCCTACGGGTCTTAGGACCTTCGGTTCCTCAAAGGACTTAGGGCATCAGGGCCTTCGATCCAAAAAGACTATGGAGTAGCTCAGTTCACATAGAGAAGGCCCCAGAAGAGGATCAGAGCAAAGAGTAGCAATCACCAGAAGTAGATTTAACTGGATTGAAAGAATAAGAGGGTATGGACACGACCATCCGGACTAGGTACTGTGCATCTTTGTACGGGGTAATGCTAACCGATCAGCAATGCAAGGAGGGGAGCTAGGCATTAAATGATGTAGAATATATGGGGAAGTTCTATGGGTTAGGCATACAGGTCATGTAATGGTCATAGTATGCATCTGGGCCTTCGAGTCATGTATTGGCCTTCAGGTTGTTTCAGGCCTCGTGCCTTGGGCCTATGGGCCATTTATGGGTTCCCCTTCAATCCTTAAAAGGGGGAATATCCATAATAAAATAAAAATAAATTCCTATTGGCCATTCAGGAAAAGATCATAAAGAAGATGCTATGGTGGAAGTTGTGGGGAATTCCCAAGCAAAGGAATAAAGAGAATATGATGAGGGATAAGTATAAGGAATATTGGATCTTCTGACTGAATTAGAAGACTCTCTTTAAGAGATAAATGTTTGTAGATCCAAGAAAAGAAATATTGCAAAGAGTTTCGCAATGCCAAACTCTATAGAAAACAGCATGAATAAGAGTTGTCTGATCTGAAACAAGAAATTGAAAAACTAAAGTCTTTAATGTCAGAAATATCAGAATAGGTGGTTGAGTACCACATCAAAATTGAAGAACAAAAAAGAGAGATCAATAGTTTGACTAAAACTGTAAAAGATCAAATTAGACGTATTGAATAACATGAAGAAGAATTTGTAGGTCTATGATGAAGTGTTAAGGATAGAGAAAAATTATTGACTCACAGAACAACATTGGGAAAAAAGATAATATAGGCAATAGAAAATATGAAAGTGGATCATAGTTACCTGGAAGAACAGAAGTAATAGTCAAATCAAAATGATAAGGCTGGTATGGGGTCTAATCGAAAACATAAAGCAGAAGCAGTTGAAGTCAAAGAACAAGCACCTACTCCGAGATTGAAGATTGATTTGGGTATGAAGCAGAATAAGATGTTTTAGAGAACCCAGGGGATAATTAGTGGTGTAGTATTCCCACAAATTAATGTACCCCGTAGAAGATTCTATTATTGTGGAAAGATGGGAAACTTAGAAAATATTTGTTTCATAGTTAAGAGGTACCAATGGGAACCAGACCTACAGAGGCAGTCATACAGAGATCAATTTTTTCAAGTCATCATTTGATGGTCATTGTATCGGGTGTGGAGGATTTGGACACATTGAATGATATTTCTCATCAATAATTCAGACGAATGTGCCGAAGTAGACTGAGGTCAGTTTTAATCAAAAGAAAAATGTATCATCAAATGAGCTGAAAATACAAAATCGATTTGTAGCCCTACAAGAACTACTAAAAAACGTGCATTTAATAGCGCTGGCATTTATTAGTTCTAGAAGAAAATTGCTAAAAAAATTCATCTTTATTAAAACTAAACTATTCTCTGATAAAATAAGACCTTTATCAGTTTTAAAAAAACACTTATAAAGGGAAGCATTTATCAGTACTTTTTTTAATTCTAATAAAAGGTAACCTTTATCAATACATTATTTTAGAACTGATAAAGGAAACATTTATTATTTATTTATTTTTAGCCCTGATAAATGGTGCCCTTTATCAGTGGGTTTTTAGCACTGATAAGGGTCCATAATAAAATGAAAAATTAAACAAATGAAAATAAAATGAGTAAATTAAGAAAAATATGAAACATTTTATTAATTAGATAATTATTGATAAAAATAAATAAATTGTATATAAATATATATATATATATTTATATTATAAATATTAATAAATAATATATATTAAATATATATATAATAGATAAGTATAATATATAAAAAACATAATCAAAAACATATTAATGTCTTATTCATTTTTAATGTTATTTAATTTTTCAATTTAGCATATATCAAACATTGTTGTTTCATTTATTTCACACACACACACACACACATATATATTAATGTATTTTTATCTAAATGCACACATAAATATATTTACAAAATATATAGAAACACATACACCTAAAATTTATGTAATTTATTCAAATTTTAGTATAATTTAGAATTTCATTATAACATGATACATTTAATATATATTATGTTTTTAATCGGTAAATTTTAATTATTTGTTTTTCAATACTACAATTTCATCTCTAATGTTTTTTTGTTTTTTATTTTGTTTTTTAATTTGATCATTTTCTATTATTTATTTATCTATATATATTTACTATGTTTTAGTATTTTCAATATGTATTTATCCACTTAAATATATATATATCCATATTTTTTGAAAAACTTATATTTAATTAATAAAACTTATCCATTTTTTGAATATTTTTAATCTGTACTCATTTTGAATTATTTAATTTCACTCATTTTTAAAATGCATTTATTTAAGAATATATATCCCTTAATAATGTAAAAAAAATTGTAAATAAGTATCTCTAAAAAAATATTTTTCAATAAATATTTATAAATATATATATCTATAAATCTATATTTTCAATATTAATAATTATTATAAATAAATAATTATTACTTTTTAAATAAGTATTTATATAATTATAAATAAATAATTATATATATTCAAATAATTATAAATTTATTATAAATTTATTTTAATAATTGTAAAATTAAAATAATGTTACTTAAATAATTATAAGTATAGAACTTATATCAGTGCTAAAAAGCACTGTTAAAATATATACTTTTTAGTTCTAAAATGATAGTGCTGATAAATATGTCTTTTATCAGCTCTTTTTTAGCGCTGATAAAGATTGAGATTTATCAGCACTAAAAAAGAGTTGATAAATACTCCTTTTATCAGCGATTAAAAATTTAGCCCTGATAAAATAGATCTTTATCAATGCTTTTTTGAAGTCACTTTTAAAGTGTCCCCCACAAATTTAAAAAATTACTAACCATGACTCAGTCGCTCACGATTCTCAAGCTCTCACGGAACTTCTCTACTGTCAGCGTGACTCCTCTATGATTCCCTAGATTAATCAAGGCCATAATCCAATGTATGTTATCTTAAACTCCTCCTCTATCATTGTTTGATGTTTTAGGTTTCTTGTTTTTCATTTTTGCAATGTTCATAAACATCAAAACCCCTACATCTCTTCTCATCATTACTGAAATACAATGACTGTGGTTTTATTTCTTCTTCTCCTTTCATATGTATTTGAGTGTCCATCCCATTTGTCCCTAGATATACACATCAGTGGTTTACTTTACTCTCAACATTAACAAGTCGACCTCTCATCCCCCTGATTTTTCTCTTCATTTGAATAATATAGTGTTCTAAAATCTTGGTAGTTTCTCAAATTTAATTCATCTTATATGCCATATCATAGATTCTAAAGGCTTAATTATGAGGTTTTTTAAGGATTATGGGATAATAAGTTGCGGGTCTCATTTATGGGTGATGAACATATAGGGACCAAGGTAAGTCTAAAAATAATTAAAAAATGTTTTGTTGATTTTGGTTATTCATTTAAATTGTTAAACCCTAAAATGGGTTATTTAGATTTATAATTTTGATGAATAATTTTTTATTCAATTCAAAAAAAAATATTGAATTAATTAGTCACATTCAAAAATTATATTAGTGCTTCATGTTGTGAGAGTTATTTTTAATAAATTCAAGATTATTATTAAACATTAACCATGGGTTATAAAGATTGATGGGGAATATCTTTGGTGAGAAAAGTATTATCAACATATTTTTTAAAAATATACTAGATTGGATAGAGTTGTAAAATCATTGGGTAAATGGAATTAGAAATACACAACAACAATTAAAGAGTGAATTTCCTAAAAGAAGTTAGTTATCCATGGTTGGATAGTTGATCAAGAAAACTGTGAGATGTGATTTATTAAAATATTTACTAATCAAATTTGAGATATAATTAATTTATATAATAAAAAATAATTTTAAAATCAATCTTACATGGTTAATAATTGTAGAGAGAACAAGAATTGATTAAAATATACTTTTGATAGTTTGGATATTTATGTCCTATAATCATTTAATTTGTTATCGCTGTCTAAAATGAACAAAATATAGATAATATCCCCCTAACGTAATTAACACTTTTTTTCATTCCATATCCAAACATCTCTTCTTCTTTGATCATTGTTTATCACTAGGTTAAGGTGATATCACTCCTTTTTTATCATAGAATGATACCCTAAAACTCATAAGTGGTAAGAGAGACTTGTTCTTAAAGGACAAAATGTAGTTTTTAAAATAAATAAATGTCATATTCTATTATGTCAATATCATATATTATGATATAAAGGATTTATTTGTTCAGCCATAACATATGGCTATTATATATCATATGGTATGACATATAGAAAATATAAGGATTTGAACTTCGTTTTATCATACCATTTATGATATCATAAAATATGTCTATATTCATGGTTTCTATGAAAATAGAGGATCTAAGAACAAATACAATATCACATCAATTGTAAAATATGATTAAATAACTACAATATCTCCTATTATATTTAGTGAGAGCGGTCATGGTGTATGATTAATGTTTCACTATAGAATATGATTGAGTTGTGGTAATACCACCCTCTAATAATATATTATACCACTTATAATATCATTATCATTTTTAAATTATGACATTACAAGAAGAAATTATAGATCTACATAAAGTTATGTGGTATAATTTTCAAGGATAGAAAGTATCTATGGTTCCTCTAAAATTTTATGGTAATATATCATAACAAAAAATTTTGGATTGCATTGAATAGATTCATTTCAACTATAAGAGTAAAATAATAATAGATCAATACTGAGCATGAGTTGAAAAAATCACCCTTTAAAGGGATGTATGTTATTAGATGGATTTTATGGTGGATTAAAAAAATATCCAAAAATTGGAAGGTGAGTAATCCTTGAGTAGACAGAATTGATGTACAATGTAGGTGGGGTGATATTAATTTCTTCAAGACCCTTAGAGTGGAGGTATTGGAATTAATCTTCAATTTAGGATACTTTACGAGTGATTCCATTAGTGTAGGTTCCTAGGACACGTTATTCCTTAGATTCTTGATTGTCTTCCATCTCTCGATGATGGATTGAATTATGAAAAACCTGATCTTTTATTACACCATTAAACATAATTTATTACATAAACTTCACTTGATAGAAGATCCAGAGGTCTAGTGTATTTGTGGATTATGATCACTACATAACAACTTAAAACATGAAATACAACATCTTTATTGAAAACTTCATTTACATGACCCCTACATTCCCTCATACTTAGAATTGCATGGGATAACCTGAGGACATGCATAAGAAAAGGGTGAACTATAAAGCCCAATAAAAGAATAATCATGGAATAACATGAGGAATACATTACATGTTAGACAGTAGGAATATCAATTGAGCACAAGAGAATCATAAACACAAATTCATGATAAATCATGATAATCATAACATGGAAATGTGGCAACAACACTTAACAAGGAATTAGCATGAGCCATGGCTCATTGCACATAGAGCATTAGTAAATCCTCATAGCACATGGAGCACAAGTAAACCCTCATTCCACTTGAATTATCATGAGTAAACACCCATTTCACATGATGTATCATGATAATATACTTTACCTAATTCATTGGAGTGTTATAAGGGCGCACCCTTCTTAAACATTTCATTTCATGCATAAGTGGGCCACATGGATCATATAACATGGATTCATAAAAAATAATTATTTATTCCATGATAAAGGAATGTGGAATTCATACATAAAACTTTATAATCAATAATTAAATGTTCATAAAGGTGAATAACCTTGATAGATATATTGGCATGGTATTCACTACACAATGACATTGGCTTTGAAAATCAGTTCAATTTCAGCAGCATAACGATGTGACATAAGAATTCATAAAAATGATTGATGAGAGAGAAAGGGGTGTCTCATCATATGTGCATGAAATTGATAGTAAGGGAGGTCATATAGATACATGCCCCAACAATTGTAATGGAATTTAGATGCATAATACAAAAAGGATTACTTGGATGTAAAAGAAGAGACAGAAATCCCTCATGGAATTTCGGCATAGTATTTAGTGTACATGGGAGGAATTTAATGAGAGAGAAAGGGGAATCCCATCACTCAAACATAAAGATACCAGTATGGGGGAGGTGAGATACCATACCCCAACATTTATAATTTAAATTAAAAGGTCATAACAATTTTAAGAATATTGAAAAAAATGAGAAAGGAAGAAAAAGCCTTACTTGGATGTGTGCTTCCAAAGGCTTGAGAGAGGCTTGAGAGAGGCTTCTTGGGAGCTTGGGGCACCTTGGGAGGATTATAGAGAGAGGAGGTCAGAGGTTGGATTAACTAAAAAGGCTTTGAGTGGGGAGGAAGTGGGTTCTTGGGTAGGTTTATATAGGAAAGGTGAGGGAATTCTTTATTATTTACGTTTGAGACACCTCACATTAAACTAATCCAAACCACAAACCAAACCATAGTTTTTGCCCATGGTTTTTTGGAAAAGGGAAGTAGAAAACAATATTTTATAAGTCCAAAGTCATAAATTCTTAAAATAATAGGGTTGCTTATGTGGAGGTGAGTCACACTCCCAAGGAAAATAACATTAAAAAGACAAGATGTTTAATAAGTTTTGAAGGGTCCATTAATGCTTTGTAAAATAAGTCAAACAAACCCAAAATCACATTATTTTAATGGTAAAAAATATATTGGCCGAACAAAAACCTTATAGTATTTTATTACATCACTATCGGGTCATTATGATGTCATAAAACGGATTATATATTTAAACGGTAATTAATTTTTACCCAAAAATTTGACTGTCTCAGAAAATTAGGAAAGATTCAACATTGGATAATTTCGACATCCTGATTCCAAAAATAATATTTATTTTATCTTAATAATTTTCTAAATATGTTAATTTTCACGTTTAAAATAAAAACCGACATTTTTTTAAAATTCACGGGTTTTGACAAAAATGGCTTTCGAACCTTAATAAAAATTAAAATTGCATTCATAAAATTATATGATCATTTATATTTAATAAAAAATAATTAAATAATAAAAATATTATTTTATTAAAATATTATTTAATTCAAAAATCTATTAATTCATCAAAATAGATTTCTTAGTTGAATATTAACTAAAAACACTATTTGTGATTTAAAAACTATTTACAAGGTAACAATAATAAAATGGAAGTATATTAATTATTATATACAAAAATAATGTACATTACCATAGTAGTAGGGCCTTGTTACCTAACCCCTTAAAACATGCACATAAGACCTAAGGGTAAGATGCGCGATGGTGATAGACTCTTGGGGTGGCTCAGATAACATTGCACGCATGGTGATCTCTAACAACATCCACTTCTCCCGTAGACAGTTTCGTTCGATCTTGACATGTTGAATCTCAGATTGGGCTTGGTCAAGAGTGAAGCCCAGAGATGCCACCTCTTTTCTGAGCTCCGAAAAATGGGCTTCGTATGGAGCAATTCTATTGGATGAGGTCATCGCTACCTTTGTCTGAGTAAATTGGATTCATTAAAGCCCTATATTTATACTAATCATGTGATCACTGTTCAACGACTATATTAGAAATGGTCACAATTATTAACATAAAACCAAATAAGTTGAAATTTTATATAACCATTTTACATAAAGATACATTTAATTAGATCAAGAGAGATTTCCATTAATGTAATTTTGGGTCATTACAGTCTTCCCCCCTTAAGAAATTTCACCCTCAAAATTTCCTTTTCCCAAACTAAAACAGATGTGGGTAACTCTGATTCATCATTTCCTCCAATTCTCATGTCACTTCTTCAAACTTGTGGTTTCTCTACAACACCTTGATTAGGGGCATTGTCTTATTTCATAGAACTTTTTCTCTATGATCTAAGATCTTCACTGGTTGCTCCTCATAAGAAAGATCGTCCTCTAACTGTACCACCTCTGAAGAGAGTACATGTGAAGGGTCCCATATGTACTTCCTTAAGATGGATACATGAAATACATCATGTACCTTGGCCATGGTAGGTGGATGTGCTAGTCGATAGGCCACAACCCCAAAACAATCAAAAATCTATAAGGGGCCGATGTACCTTAGACTTAACTTCCCTTTCTTTCCAAACCTCATGATCTTCTTCCATGGATATATGCGTAGAAATACCATGTCTCCAAATTTAAACTCAAGGTATCATAGATGGTTATCTTCATAACTCTCCTGTCAACTCTGGGCTTCCTTGATATGTTGTTGAATGGTTTTTACCTTCTCCACCATTTCTTCGACCATTCCTGGTCCAAGCAGCTTACGCTCACCGACCTCATCCCAACATGCTAGTGTTTTGCAGCTTTTCCCATAAAGGGCTTTATATGGTTCCTTTTGGATGCTAGAGTAGAAATTTTTATTATAAGATAACTCAACCAGAGGAAGATGTTGATCCCATCCTCCTTTAAAGTCTATTGAGCACTCTCCCAACATGTCCTCAAGTGTTTGGATAGTCCGATCAGATTGGACATCAATTTTAGGATGATAAGTCGTACTGAAGTTTAGTTCTGTATTCAGAGCAAGTTGAAGACTCTTCCAAAACTTAGAGTTTAATCTTGGATATCGATCAGACATAATAGATAGTGGTACTCTGTGAAGCATTACCCCTTCCTTGATATATATATTTTCCAGTTTATCCAATGAAATATCCTCCCGAATAGAAATGAAGTGTGCAGCCTTTGTAAGATGATCCACAATAGCTGAGATTGCATTGTTTCCTTTGGATGTCTTTGGAATTTCGGTGACAAAGTCCATGGTGATGTTCTCCCATTTCCATTCTGGTATGAGAAATGGTTCCATCATCCCCTTATACTTCTGCCTCTCTGCCTTCACTTTCTAACACACCAGGCACTTTGATGTATATTCAGTGATCTCCTTATTCATATTATCCCACCAATAATTCTCTCGGAGATCTCGATACATCTTTGTGCTCCCTAGGTGGATAGAGAAGGTCGAGCTATCTGTATCATTCAATATCTCCTTATTTATCTCGGGATCAGATGGTACACATAATCACATACCAAATCTTACAACTCTTTCCTTATCAACATTGAAATCAGAGGATTTCCCATTTCTAACAACTTCCACCCTTTTCTGAATTTCCACATCTTTTATTTGAGAATCCTTTATTCTCTCCAAGAGGGATGGTTGAGCAATCATTTGAGAAAGGATTGAAGATATTCCACCCTTAATTATCCCCTTGTCCATCCTTTTCAAATCTAAGAAGATCAGATCCTTTTCAATTCTCGTCATTGATAAAGATGTAGGATCCTTTCTACTTAGAGCATATGCCGCCTTGTTTGCCTTACTGGGATGGTAGTGGATTGAACAGTCATAATCCTTGATGAGATCTATCCATCTTTACTGGCGCATATTAAGCTCTTTTTATGTGAATATATATTTGAGACTCTTGTGGTCAGTATATATCTCAGATCTCTCCCCATAGAGATAATGCCACCAAATTTTCAAAGCAAAGATCACTATAGACAACTCAAGGTCATGTGTTGTATATTTCTGTTCATGAACCTTAAATTTCCTTGAATCATAGGCAATGAATTTTTCATTTTTCATCGACATACATCCCAGGCCCTTCTTCGAAGCATCACTAAATACCACAAAAATTTCTCCACTTGTGGGTAATGTGAGAAAGGGCACAGTGATAATCCTTCTTTTCAACTCTCTGAATATTTCTTTGCATTCATCATTCCAAGAAAAATTTACTTCCTTCCGAGTTATCTTGGTAAGAGGGTTATACAATCATGATAAATTTATAACAAATCATCGATAATATCCAGCTATCCCCAAGAATCTACGGATATTTGTTACTGATGTTGGCCTCACCCACCCATCAATTACATCTATTTTTGAGGGATCCACAGATATCCCATTGCTTGTGATGATATGTCTCAATAATGAGACCTCCTTCAACTAGAACTCACACTTACTATAATTTTCATAAAGCTTCTCCTTTCATAAGGTCTCTAGTATAGTTCTTAAATGCTCCTCATGATCCTTCTTGGTTTTGGAGTATATTAGAATATCATCTATAAAGACTACCACAAATTTTTCTTGGTAATCTATAAAGACTCTATTCATCATGTTCATGAAGATTGCTGGAGCATTGGTGAGTCTGAAAGGAATTACTATGAATTCATAGTGCCTGTATCTTGTACGAAAAGCAGTCTTGGAGATATCTTCCTTCTTCACCCTTACTGTATAATATCCTGACCGCAAATCCACCTTGGAGAAGTATTTTGCTCCACGCAGCTAATTGAACAAGTCATTAATTCGTGTGAGAGGATACTTGTTCTTTATTGTGATTTTGTTGAGCTCACGATAATCGATGAAAAGTTGCATTGACCTATCATTCTTCTTGACGAATAGGACTAGTGCACCCCATGGTGAAGCACTTGGTCGTATAAACCCTTTATCCAGATTCTCCTATAGTTGTTTCTTCAGCTCCTCAAGCTCCACAACAGCCATTCTGTAAGGAGTCTTGGATATTGGAAATTCCTCAAGTATAAGATCAATTTAGAATTCCACATCTATTATATGATGAAGACCAGGAAATTCCTCGGGAAACACTTCAGAGAATTCCCTCACAATAGGAATGCCTTCCGGGATGGTTGCATCCTTGGACTCAATCATCTAATCTAGATACACATACTCATAGGGTAGTAATATCCACTCTTGAGATGATGGAGCTAAAGAATATTCATCTTCCTCCTTTCACATGTAAATAATCAGGGGTCGATTCTCCATATTGAGAGTGATTTACCTCTCACGGGAATTTATGTTGGCTCTATATAAGGAAAGCCAATCCATGCCAAGAATTGCATCAAATTCCACCAGAGGGAGTATGATGAGGTTTGCTGAGAAGTTTAATCCACATATTATGACAGGGGAGGAGTTATATTCATGTAATGCAATGTTTTCCCCATTTTTTCATACTCACCAACTTCTTCACATCCATGATTTGTGGTGGTGCTAGGATTATTCTACTAAACATTATAGATACAAAAACATGCGTAGAACCTGAATCAAAAAGTACATTCGCCTTTCTTGAACAAATAAGTAGCATACCTATCACCACTTCATTATCAGTGTTCACTTTAGTAGTAGTGATGGAAAAAGCTCACCCTTGCTGCCTTGGAGGTTGTTGGTTGCCTCCGAAAACCCTTAGATTAGGGCACTGATTTGAAAGATTCCATGGTTCATTTCAGTTGTAGAAATGAACCATTCATTGAGGTTCGAATAGAGTGTTCCTCTCCTCTGTCACAACCACAGGTATTTCTTGCTGACAGTTAATAGATAGGTGCCCTTCTCATCCGCACCTAAATCATTTCCTCGTCCCCCTCAAGCAATTTCTAGGGTGCTTCTTTCGGCACCTTTGTCAAGTGGGGTGCTAGATCTTCTTAGCACTAATGGATTTATCCATCCGACCGCCAGCATTGAATTCTACCTTACTCTTTATATCCCCATGATGCACCTGAGATTCTCTGATCTCTATTTCAACCTTGAGGGCACATCATAAAATTTCCTCATAGCAATCGAAGTCATGGATCACCAGTGCTTTCTGGAGGCTAGGTTTCAGCCCACCAAAGAAGTAGTCAACCTTGCATTCGGGGGTAATGACAAAGCTAGAAACGTATCATGAAAGCCTTGTGAATTTTTCCTCATATGCTCCAACAGATTCGTTGCCTTTTTTCTTGGGGGTAGGGAAGTCCATTTTCATCTTAAGCCGGAGGGTTCATGGAAAATATTTATCACAAAACATCTTCCATAAATCCTTCCCTTCCAACGCCTCAATCTCCTCCTCAAGCTTTGTATTTTTGATCAATTTCCACCACTGATCATCTTCACCCTCCATACGATAAGCATCCAGGATAACCTTCTCTTGTTCAAAACATTGAAGGATGGAGAAGATCATTCCAATGGAGTTGATCCATTGTTCAGTGATTGAGGGATCACATTATCCATTAAAAGTAGGAGGCCTTGGTTTCATGAAGCACTCGATAGCGACTTGTTATTTCTTAGGGGGGGTTGAAAGTTCCTCTTGACCCCTGTTTCTATTCAAATCTTGAGTTAGCTGAGAGAGAATCTTGACAATGTTTGTGATTTTTGCTCCCATCAGATTGGGCATCTCATTAGTACAATCATCACATTGATCTTCACATCATTTGTTAGCCCGAGTCCTCCTATTACCGGCCATTGGATGGAATAAAAGGAGAGTTAGGGGTAACACGTAAAGGGTAATCCAATGAAAAAAGTTGATGACTTATAAATAACATTTATTTCTTTAACATATGAATCTATAGGCATCAATCTATGTTATCCATAATCTACTTTCTAGCATATATTCTTAGGGGCATTTTTCTAATTCCCTTAATAAGGGTTCATACTAAGCTTATGAATTTAACAAAGCATATCCCTTAGAAGTGTCATAACCAAGAGTGCAGCAAGGCCCTTTTTCGTGTACCAAGATACCCCAGGTCAAGTGTGAAACTCCTTTTCATGGTTTTCACTCTTGGTACATCTATGTCAGAGTCGCCTCTACCTGCTCGTATCTAGACATGGATGTATTTTCTTGATAAAACACTTACTCAATACTAACTAAAACTTAGAGATGTTTTTATTATACTTAGTCTTATATCTAAGGATTTACTAGAGTTTTCTAATCCTAGTCCCAAAAATAACTAAACCTATCCACTGATACCAACTATGACAACCCTGGTCTTTTATTACACAATTAACCATAATTTATTACATAAAATTCAATTGATATAAGATCAAGAGGTTTAGTGTCTTTGGGGCTTAGTATTACTACATAAAAACTTAAAACATAAAATACAGTATCTTTATTGAAAACTTCCTTTACATGACCACTACATTCCCTCGTACTTAGCATTGCATGAGATAACATGAGGACATGCATAAGAAAAGGGTGGACTATAAAGGGAATAACATAAGAAATACAATACATGTTAGACAATAGGAATATCAATAGATCACAATATAAGCATAAACATAAAGGCATGATAAATCATGATAATCATAACAAAAAAATGTGGCAACAACACTTAACATGGAATTAGCATGATCCAAGGCTCATTACATATAGAGAATGAGTAAACCCTTATTGCACATGGAGCACGAGTAAACCCTAATTTCACTTGAATTAGCATGATTAAGAACCCATTTCAGATGAAATGTCATGATACTATACTTTACCCAAGGCGTTGGAGCGCAATAAGGGTGCGCCCTTCATAAACATTTCATTTCATGCATAAGTGTGCCACATGGATTCATAAAAAAAATCATCATTTATTCCACGATAAAGTAATGTGGAATTCATACATGAAACTTTATAATAAATAAGTAAATGTGCATAAAGTTGAATACCCTTGATAGAGATATGGACATGGTATCCACTACACGATGAAATTGGCTTGGAAAATCGGTGCAATTTCGGCAGCATAACGACGTGACGTAAGAATTCAAAAAAATGGTTAATGAGAGATAAAGGGGTGTATCATCATATGTACAAGAAATGGACTATAAGGTAAGTCATATAGATACATGTCCCAACAATTTTAATGAAATTTAGATGCATAATACAAAAAAGGATTACTTGGATGTAAAAGAAGAGAGAGAAATCCCTCATGGAATTTCAGCATAGTAACGGATGTACATGGGAGGCATTTAATGAGAGATAAAGGGGTATACCATCACTAAAACATAAATATATCAGTATGGGGGAGTTGATAAACCATACCCCAACATTTATAATTGAAATTAAAATGGAAAAACAATTTAACGAATATTGGATAAAAACGAAAAAGGAAGAAAAACCCTTACTTGGAAGTGTGCTTCCAAAGGCTTGAGAGATGCTTGAGAGAGGCTTCTTGGGAGGTTGGGGAAACTTGGGAGGATTATAGATATGGGAGGTTAGAGGTTGGATGAACTACAAAGGCTTTGAGTGAGGAGGAAGTGGGAGCTTGTGTAGGTTTATATAAGAAAGGTGAGGGAATTCTTTATTATTTAGGTTTGGGACACCTCACATTAAACTAATCCAAACCACAAACCAACCCATGGTTTTTGGAAAAGGGAAGTGGAAAAAAATATTTTATAAGTCCAAAGTCCAAACTTCTAAAAATAATGGGGTTTCTTATGTGAAGGTTAGTCACACACCCAAGGCAAACAATTTAAAAAGACAAGATGTTTAATAAGGTTTGAAGGGTCCATTAATGCTTTGTAAAATAAGTCAAACAAACCCAAAATGACATTATTTTAATTAAAAACCATATATTTGCCGAACATAAAGATTATAGTATTTTATTACATCACTCTTGGTTAATTATGATGTAATAAAACACATTATATATTTAAACGGTATTTAATTTTTACCCAAAAATTTGACTCTCTCAGAAAATTATAAAAAATTCACCATTGGATAATTTCGACATCCTGATTCTATAAATAATATTTATTTTATCTAAATAATTTTCTAAATATGTTAATTTTCACTTTTAAAATAAAAACCGACATTTATGAAAAATTCACTGGTTTTGACAAAAATGGCTTTCAAACCTTAATAAAAATTACAATTGCATTCATAAAATTATACGATCATTTATATTTAAGAAAAATTAATTAAATATTTTTAATATTTTTTAAAAATATTATTTAATTCAAAAATCCATTAATTCATCAAAATAGATTTCTTTGTTTGATATTAACTAAAACCAATATTTGTGCTTTAAAAACTATTTACAAGGTAAAAATAATAAAATGAAAGTATATTCATTATTATATACAAAAATAATGTACATAACCATTGTACTGGGGTCTTGTTACATAACCCCTTAAAACAGCCGCATAATGCTTAAGGGTAAGGTGCGTGATGGTGACAGACTCTTGGGGTGGCTAGGATAACATTGCACGCGTTGTGATCTCTATCAACTTCCACTTCTCTCGTAGAAGGTTTCGTTCAAGCTTGGCATTTTGAAGCTCGTCTTGGGCTTGGTCAAGAGTGAAGCCCAAAGATGACACCTCTTTTCCGAGCTCTGACAAATGGGCATTGTATAGAGCAATTCTACTAGATAAGGCCATCGTTTCCTTTGTCTGAGTAAATTGGATTCATTAAAGCCTTATATTTATACTAATCATGTGATCACTTTTCAACGACTATATCAGAAATGGTAACAATTATTAACCTAAAACCAAAGAAGTTGACTTTTTTATCTAAACATTTTACATAAAGAGACATTTAATTAGATCAAGATAGATTTCCATTAATGAAATTTTGGGTCATTATAGAATTACCTCTTTCAAACTAGTATTCCATACATTATCATGAGATATAAGGAAATCAATTTTCTAAGGATGGATTAAATAAAGCTGGTTAAGTTGAGTTTTATTTTAGTATTGAAGTATTATAACTCTATTCAGGACAAAAACAATTTTCCTAAAATATGGATGCAATTTCGGACTTTTATACATGGATTGTATTGCATTGTTATTATTCAAGATAAATTAAATGTTTCACTACTCATGCAGAAAATGTCTTATAAACATGATGATGTTTCCAATCCCAAGAAAGAACACCCTGTTGATGATGAAACTAAGGAATTATTAAGGGATTAATAACATATTGATGAAAAAAATGAAAAACAAACAAAAATGACACAACATCATAGTTTTGAATAAAATTATCAAGGAATGAAATATGGGAATACAATTTGATGTTGGTTGGAATCAATGTGGCCAACCTATTGACCCCAAAAAGTCAACATTCAATAATTATCTTTGGGTCACAATGAGGATGAATGAGCATATGGATATTGAATAATAGAGCCTCATCGAACCAATAATGAAGGAAATCCTTTCAAAATATATAATGGTAATGCTACAATATAATTTCATTATTTTACTAAAAAATTATATAATGAAACATTGATTTACTTTTCATTATTCCTTGAAAAATTATTTTATTTAAGAATATTTTGTAATAAATTTTTTTTAATGGACACTGGAAAAGCCCATAGAGGCTTCCAAACTCTTCTAAAGAAGTTACATCTTAGGGATGTTGAGGGTAAAATAAATACCCACCCACCACTTAGTTATGAAAACATTATAAAATAAGAAACATATACTAATTTATGAAATCATTGCAATGAGAAACCATTTTAGGTGTATTTAGCTCCATAATATATTATTTTACATTATTTATTTTATCCAACTTGATTCAAAATTATTAATTTATGAAACATCCAAAGAGTGTTTAAAATAAAGAACGTGCATTAAAACCAAAGTACCCCTATTTCAAAGAAAGGATGGGGTACGCTTCATTAGAGAATATATTGGTATGTATTTTAAATCAAAAATAAAAGTTTAATTATGTGATATGAAAAACATATGTTCCTTTGTTTATATTTATATTGATGAATCAAAATCTGAATCCACTTCCATCCCATGTAATGTGCTATGGAGTCTCATGTAAATAAATATGGTATATTTGTTGATGAAAATACAAAAGCAATATGGGAATCATGTGTAAGTATGATATAATTGTAATTTTTTTTATTTATAAAAATATCATATAAAAAATAATTTTATATTTTTTATATGATTTAGACACAAGAATTGGAAACGACCATACGAGAAGATAATTGACTTTCAAAATATTTAAAGAAGCCTGAAAAATATGGTTGCATTAGAGGATTAGGTTTGGAAGTCTCTCCTCGAACATATTTCGAGAAGATAAAACCACATGAAGATACATATAATATGGTGAAATGAGTGAATTCACAAATAGACTCGCAAAAATATATTATTTTGTGGTATTTTTTGATAGACTAACGTAGAATAAATGATCAAAGAGAACTAGTGGTGGAGTAAAGATCTTCACATGAGTGAAATGATCCTACTAGATTTGAGGATATTCATTCCCTCAACCACATACCTTACCCGATATAATCTATTTCTTCTTACTCTTTTTCATAAATGTGATTCAAACAACTATTTATAACTTAATATTACTAAAATTCTGAAGGGAACAGTTATTTTTGATTTTTATCTATCAACACCCACGTATTGTCGTGTTGCGATGGGTAGAGTGTATAATATCCTAGGAGACTAGATACACAATAAACCCCTCATAAAATAATATGAGAGTGGGGATTGAGGTATCTTATGAGCCTACTATTGAGTTACCTATTCCACTTGATGGTCCAGATATTTCAAAGGTCGAAGTTGCTATTGGATATTTCATAGCTTGGTCGTCTAATCATATAAAGACACATGAGGTAAGTCTTTAAAAAAATACATATGAAAAACATGTAATTGTTGATGATCAAAGGTCTGAAGTGAGGTATTCTATTACATATGAATAAATTATTAGAGAAACAAACGTTTGAATCAATAAAATACAGTGAATCATCCAAGAAAACAAAATGAACTTCTGTGTGTTTCTTCTCCCTTTTAGTTCCAGAGATATATTTATTATCATTAAAAATTCATGGAGATACCACATTTAAAGATTAAACTATATATTAAATTGAATATAAAGAAAACATATATAGATAATCCTTCATAAATGTAATTGGTCTTGAGACTCTAACTGAGATTCTCAATCATGAATAGTCAGGCATCTTAGTTTTCAATACATACATAAGGAACATTTTCATAATATTTTTGTCTAAATAGTGTGCTAAATATGTTTATAAAAGTAAATAACTATTAATATTTTGTGCATGTGTTTATATTACAACTATATAATAGGAAGATCATGTGAATCATGATTTGGATTCATTAATCCTTGTATCATTTATATACTAAAAATTACTTTGGATAAGATATAAGTAGAGAAGGGAAAATACGAGTTACTCAAAGCATTAAATAAAAAAGCATGAGATGAAAGATTATTTTTAATAACTAAAATGAAAATGTAAAACTCAACGATCTAATCATATAAAATATATTTTAAATTTTTGAATCACTTAATTTTTTTTGTTTTTTTAGGCAAAACTGGAGGCTGATAGTAGTCAACATTGACACCCAAAATATTTAATTTTTGGATTCAATGCATGGATTTACAACCGACTGACCACACATGATGTGTATTGTGAATATGTAATACACTACAATAAATATTTTATAGATAAACATTCAATTATATATTCAGTATATGTTTTAATGAGAATTTCTTTATGATAGGGAGGTCTCTCAATACAGGTTAGATCATAGAATGAAGTCACTGCCTGAAAAGTTAAAGCATGTGGATTACTACAACTGGAATCAAATTATGGTATATATAGAAATATTTAACTATCAAAATGTTGAAAAATAATTTCATTATTTTGTTCAATATTTCTGTAGTGTCTAAAACAAGATAATGATATCGAATGTGGATGTTATGTTTGCAAATTTATGAGAGAAATCATAAAGCATGAAAAGACCCACATCCCCCAACTGGTAATTTTCGAAAGTAATTAAAATTTCATTAAATATATTTCCTAATAATTTTTTTATATATTTTTTCTCAGTACTATTAAGATTTATGACAACATAGTTACTCAAAATAATAAATCAATTTCTTTTAGAGATTAGTGGGTTGTGTACGTTTTCTTAGATTGTATGCTGACAACAAATTTAGGTGATTACCTGATATATTTGTGATCTAGTAAAAGTTACAACCTTAAAACTATATTTTGGGTTTGAATCATTAATGATTTAATGATTATATATTATTTGTAATATCTTTATCACGAAGATTAATAATGGAGGAAATTAATTTGTTTAGAATCACTGGCCTGCAAACAATAAAATTGTTGGGAAATTATGGAGGTGTAGATAGAGGCGAAGTATGAGGAAGAGGTATAGTCAGAGTCGGAGACTAACGTAGAGGAGGAGGCAAAGGTGAAGATGCAGGTGGAGACATAGGAGGAGGAGGATAAGAAGCATTGATTTACAGACAATAAAATTGTTGTAAAATGAAGTAGAATAAGGATCATATCGTGATTGTGTTTAAAAAAATTGTTTAAAAGTTCACACAACACATTTCACTTAAGATAAGAGTCATTGGGTGTATTTCTAGTTTAAAATGACATTTTAGTAAAAAAAAGGCATGGAATACTCAAAACGTTTAAATGCATTTGTATTGTTTTGATACTTTAGAACAATGATCTATACATCATTTATGGTATGTAGGGATTAGCCTCTTCTTAATTCTATGCACAGTGTGACCAGTATGACTCCATGTGTCCTTTATTAGTATAAAATTAACATTTTAATACAAAAGTGTCACTCAGTGAAAATTGAGAAAACATGATCAGATTATATTTATAATTTAGGAAAAAGATTCATAATTTATTTTTGAATTATATGAATCAGTCTCATGTAAAACCAACATACCATACTACCTGCATGGCTCAAAGAACATGTTTCCAGTGTAAAATGACATTTTAGTAAGTAAAACATGTGGCGTACTAAAAACCAAGGAAACACATTTGTATTGTTTTGGTACTTTAAGAAAACAATCCATCTTTCACTTGTGATGTGTAGGAATCATCCACACCTCAATATGAGGCACGGTGTGACTGGTATGACTCTAAGTGCATATTTTTATTCAAAACTGAAATTAATTTTAATCAACAAAACAACTAACATACTCAAAACTAAGAAAACACATTCAGATTGTTTTGGTACATTATTAAAATGATACATACATTAGTTGTGATGTGTAGGGATCATACGCACCTCAATTAGATGCACAGTGTGACAAGTATGACTCCAAGTTTCTCTTATCAGTTTAAAATTGACATTTTAATACAAAATAGTGTCACTCACTAAAAAATGAGATAACATGCATGTATTTTCTTGATAATTTGGTACAATGATTCATAATTCATTTTTGACATGTATGAATCAGTCTCATGTCAAACCGACATACGATGCCACCTGTATGGATCAAAGTGCATGTTTCCAATTTAAAATGACATTTTAGTAAAAAACATATGTGGCATACTCAAAACTGATAAAATTAATTTAGATTGTTTTTTTTAAAAGGGAAAATAACCCAAATGTCACTTGTGACATGTAGGGATCATATACACCTCAATCTTATGCACAGTGTGACCGGTATGACTCCAAGTATGTCTTTTTATTCAAAACTGACATTAATTTTAATCAATAAAAACCACTAACATACTCAAAACATAGAAAACACGTTCATATTTTTATGGTACTTTAGGAAAAAAATTCATATGTCGTTTGTGATGTTTATGGATTAGTTACAACTCAATCTGATGCACAGTGTGATTGGTATAACTCCAAGTGTCTGTTATTAGTTTAAAATTGATATTTTAATACAAAAAGGTGTCACTCACTAAAAAAATGAGAAAACTGGATCGTATTGTGTTGATAATTTAGAAAAATGATACATAATTAATTTATGATATGTATGAATTAGCCTTATGTCAAACCCACACACGATGCCACCTGTATAGCTCAAATTGCATGTTTCTAGTTTAAAATGACATTTTAGTGAAAACACACATGGCATACTCAAAACTGAGTAAAAACATTATGATTATTTTTATACATTAGTAAAATTATCCATGTGTCATTTGGGATCTGTAGAATTCAGTTGTGCCTTAATAATATGCACGATTTGACCGGTATGACTTCAAGTGCATCTTGTTTTTCAAAATTGACCTTAATTTTAGTTAAAAAAACAAATCACATACTAAAAACAAAGAAAATGCATTCGGATTGTTTCGTTACATTAGGAAAAAATACATACGTAAATTTTGACATGTAGTCATCAACCGCACCTTAATCTGATGCATGGTGTGATCGGTATGACTCCAAGTATGTCTTTTTATTCAAAACTAGCATTAATTTGAATAAAAAAACAACAGACATACTCAAAACCAAGAAAACACATTCCGATTGTTTTTATACTTTTGGAAAAAAATCCTTAAGTAATTTTTGACGTGTAAGAATCAGTCACACCTTAATTAGACTCACTTTTTGATCAGTATGACTCCACCTACACATTTTTATTCTAAATTTAAATTAATTTATTTAAAAAACAAAAAATTACATACTCTATAATAGTGTTTTAATTTTTTGTATTTGTATTAGAAATTTTATGTCATGACCCAACCCTACCCGGGCTCGAGTTGCAACTACCCCAAGCCCGCCTCTATATGCCAGGGGCTGGCGACCAGTGTCGAAGGCACAATAACTCGGGTAGGCCTTTTCCTAAGTACTGGTACACACACACGTAGCACCCTCAATGCAAAAGTGCAGAGTAAAAAAGAAAAGCAAAGGGAAAATGCTATAAATAACCACAAGAGTGCATCGACCTCTAAACAGTACAAATAAAGTATATAAATTAAAATGAAAAGAAAAAGGGGTAAACACGTGTCCAACTAGAAAAAGTGCCACAACTCGGCAACAGGTGAACAAAAGTAAACAACTGGAAGGGCTCCCCGCCTGGTACCGGACTCCGACCACCGCACGCGGTCCAAGCTCCCAAGCTCTTAAGCTCCTCTGACGTCACAACCAACCTGTTCGTCGTCTGCAAGGGCACACCAAGTGTGGGCAAAGCCCAAGCAGGGGTGAGTATAAAAATACTCAATAGGATACCCCTAAGGCTTTAGGGAGCAACAAAGGAGGTACCGATGGGTGAGCAGTAGAGCGAACAGGGAATAGTAGAGGAGTACAACTGAAAGTTCAGTAAAGAGAACATTGAAGAGTCCAGCTCAACCCAATAAGAGGAAAGAAGGTAGACTCGTCCAGAAACAAGGACATGGAAATGGTGAGAAGATGAACTTCCCATAGAGTCTTCGCTACATATATTAGGAGAGTATACTCATCCAACCACGAGAATCTAGACACGGAAATCACGTGGCATACCCCGTGCGTCTTCACCTCTCCTAGAAAGAGAGTAAACAAACCAAACAAGTAGGTACTGGAAGAAGGTATATATGTATCCTAATGCTCAGCAAGAATCCCGAACAACTTCATAAGGGGATCTTCGTCCCGTAGCTCAGTCCAAGAAAATGAGTAGCCAACATTCCCAGAAGTAAACTCCATCAATGCCAAGCATCCCGCACGTTTTCCCCGAACCGCAAGCCAAGGGGCTCAATCACCGCACCTCGACACTATCCGCTTTGGGCGGCACTGACTCGCCCGCACGGTTTTAGATTGCGTCACAAGAACGGGTTTCGGTGGGGAAATTTCCCATCGTACCTGAGAGTTCTAGGGAAAGTCAAACAACACCTCGTCACTGCCCTACAGTCGAGAGGTCTTCTCAAAGTCAAAGTCGTCACAACACTGGCCCGTACAAACAAGGGTTCCGCTCCGATAGTCATGGGGTAAAGCCACAGACTAGCCTAGTATAAAGGACTGAGTCTGTAATGTCAACGGGTGTCCCACTGCCCAGCCCTGCTAGAGGGTAATTCATAATATGATATCGGGTGACCCACTGCCCGGCCTTGCTAGAGGGTAAACCCTAATACATCATCCGGTGAGCCACTACCTAGCCCCGCTGGAGGGTAGACCTTAATACATCATCAGGCGACCCACTGCCCAGCCCCACTGGAGGGTAGACATGGAATAAGTCGACAGGTGACCCACTGCCCAGCCTTGCTGGAGGGTAAACCTGGAACTAGACGACGGGGGACCCACTGCCGAGCCCTGCTTGAGGGTACACCCTAAGAGGTCATCGGATGACCCACTGCCCAGTCTCTTCTGGAGCGTAGACCCTAAGAGGTCGTTGGGTGACCCACTACCCAGTCTCTGCTGGAGGGTAGACCCTAAGTGCGTCGGGTGACCCACTGCCCAGTCTCTGCTGGAGGGTAGACCGAAAGTGCGTCCGGTGACCCACTGCCCAGTCTCTGCTGGAGGGTAAACCCTAGAAGTCGATGAGTAACCCACTGCCCAGCCCCACTGGAGGGTAAAACTCATAACCGCTCTGGCCATCTCTACTAGAGGGTACAACACTGGCCAACCAAACACAGAGTGGGTAACGCACAACCACCCAACTCCCGAACAACTCACCCAAAAGAGGTTCAGCGCATGTTCCATCACTAGGTGTCACTAGAACCGCTACTGACCGATCCATCGAGAACAAAACTAGGGGAGAACACTCAACCCTGCTTGTCAAACAAACGAGCACAGAGCCAGGGGAAAAACTCCACCCTGCTGGTCAAACACACGAGCACAAAGGCACCCTCAACGTCGCGAGAGGTCAAAGTACACAAAGTAGAGCTCAACACGCACCTGGGGCCCACACGATGTGTGGCCCCAAGTTAACCTCAACCAAGAACTCGAACGTCTCAGGTACAAACCACACGTACCTCCTAGTGCTCCCATATACTCCCAGAGTATACCTCACCTTCAATACAAGGGCTATCTTGCACCCGAAACCCAACGTCAATGCGAAGGCGTGATGTAACATCTCCAACTTGCCGCCTCAATGACTAGGGCACAACCAACCACATCTATTCAAGAATTACTTCACTCACACGGGATTGCACGCGATAACACGCCAAGGGTCCGTTACAAACACAGTAGAAGAACCGCCCCCAGGGCACCTTCACATTTCCGCATTTAATATGATCGTGTAAGAGGCTCCGCCCGCCTGAACAGATTACACCATTATAATCCTCGCGGAAAGACATGCGAGATAGAATACATACTCGCTTCAAATGGATATCCGACAGAAAAGTTTCCAACACCGCCTCATGCCTGAACGGTGTCCCATGATCCCAAGCCTCATCCCCGAAAACAGTCGGGCGCATCGCACCAATGCAATCCCCTTGGGAAAACACGTCAAAAGCACTACTCACATGAGTGCAATGGATATCCGGAGAAAAAGGTGCATTCCGGCGCATCGCACATGAGCGGTGCTTCGTGGGACCCACAACCCAGTCCTGAAACACAACGAACGGATCACACCGTTGCGATCCTCTCGAAAAAGCACACAAGATGGACTATTCACTTGCCCAAAGCGGTTACCCTATGATAAAGATGGAAAATCCCCACCGACGCCCAAACGGCCCTCGTGGGCCCCGCACCATCATTCTGAATTAGAGCAGGCGGATTGCACCATTGCAATCCCCTCAGAAAAACATCCAAAACCGTCTGCTCGCACGCCCCAAATGGACGCCCGATGAAAAATTCGTGAAACGCTGCAGGCAGCTCAAAAGACGGGTCGGGGGGGCCACGCCTCAACTTTGGCCTCAACACCTAAAATCACTATGGAAAGCTCTGCCTCGATGCCAGGGTTCCAATGCCACTAACGGCGCTCGAAACGGACGTCGAACGCATCTGCTCCGTCCAAAACAAGAATTCCCAGGATAACGTCAATCCCCTCAACGTACGTGTCCCGCCACCGAGGCCCCCGTCTCGGGAATTATAATTTCCCATGACCATCTCAAAAAGACCACCTCGCTGTTAGGTCTGTCCTGCCGTAGATGGCACTCAAAACGGAAGCCCGTAGCTCGAAATACGGGCGTCCAAATATTTTAAAAAAAGGGGGGGAAACCCCCTTGGGTCGGACCGGCCCGGTCCGGCCGGTCTGCCCCGCTCCGACCAACCCGCTCCGGCCGGCCCACCCCGCTCGGGCCGGCCCGCTCCAACCGGACCATTGGGAACGCGGCCCAGCCGGACCCGCGGATCGCCGCACAGCGGTCCGCCCTCCTGCGAGACCCGCGCTACGCGCGGGTCGCTCCACCGATCGGCCGACATGGCCGGTCCGCTTCCACATAGAGACCTGACAATGGTGGGTCTCGGTCTCCCCAGCCGAGGTCGCACCATGCGACCCTAGTCTCCCGCTCGGCTCGCCCCTCGCCGGTGAGCCCGAGCCGCGCCACCACCTGAAGACCCGGACCACCGCCGGGATGTCGCGCCGCCACCGCGCCCAGCCGAGCCGACACTCCACCTGGGAATCCGCCGCCACCACCGCCGTCCCAGACCGCCAGAATCCGCCGCCTGGAGCTGCTCCACCGCCGGAGCTCGCCGGAAAACACCGAAAACCTCCCGGAACTTTGTCGGATCCCTGCGATCACCTCAGGACTCGAAATTTTGATCTGAAATATGCGACGGAAACCCCAGATCAAATCCTACGCAACTACGGGCTTCGCTCAATAGGAAAAACAGCAATTCGATGCAAATAAAACAATTCAAGGGAGTTACGGGTATGGAAACGAATAAGAACATGAACTCCTACCTCTTGGGCGATGCCCGGAGCTTCATGGAGATTCCACTTCTGCGTCGCGCCTCTCCGGAGCTGCCTCTCCGGAGTGGAGGAGGATGGGGAGGAGGGGGAGCTTCTTATGCCAAGGAAAACCACCAAGAGGGGGGAGAACTGTATAAAAACAAAACACTAAAACTCTCGCCCGTGGGCCCCGTACCTGAACCCTCAGCAGGGTCGAGGTTAAGCCTCCCCTAGGGTTAACACCACCTCCCAAGCACAACGGCGGTCTCGGAATTTTAATCTGAGGCTCCATTCGAAAGTTATTAAACTCAACGCCCGAGGCCGCTAAATTACAAAAACGCCCCTGGGGCCATTATTTACAGAAGGCCCGCGCCTGCGAAACTTACACCCATCCTAGGGTAAACTGCACTTTCCGAACTCAACGGTGCCCTTGGTTTTCCAATCCGAGCCACCTTTTAAGAGATACTCGAGTTTTAACCATTAAACGCATTCATTAATTAATTTAATTATCCATCTAACGTTCCGAAAGCAGGTGAGGGGTACAAACGTCCTGTGCCGATAAGTTTTATGTCGTTCCTAGGGTAAACACCCCATTCCAGACCCATCCGTACACTCAGATATCAGATCCGGATCACCGTTCAGGAGTTATCCCATTTATTTGGCGTTTCCAGTGTGAACGCACATAAAATTTAATTCCAGCCACCCCGGGGCTCAGAATCGCACGCCATCTGAAGGCGCTGCTCTGGAATAATATCAAGAATATTCCAAAGTCCTTTGTAGCCAAAAACATGTTTCTTACATCATTAACTCCTTCAAGATTTTCATCCCCGAAAAGAAAAACTAGGGAGCAACACAGGGTATTAAGCCCACACCTGGCTCTCCCATACCCAAAAGAACTCACACACCGCTCTGCGTCACCGCACACAGACAAAAGGATTTTATCTGTTCACGTGAGGTCTGCTCTCGCCAATGAAGTGCATAGGAGCATGCACACGTCTCCTTAGGTGAGTCACGCGGGAGATACTATGCACCCAAACCAGCCTTTAGGGTTAGGGCAAGGCAGTAGGGAATCTCTCCATCCCTTCGCATGGTCACAAACGGCCCGAAGGCACTCGGGGTAGCTCACCTCCCCGACTGAACCCTTACGTCGCACGCCGCGACTGGAATCACCGCCCGCACCCAGGACAAGGCCCGTTGATTCCCTCCTTCAGAATATCCATATGGTAAAACACCCAAGGATATCTGGTCACGCAAGGTTTCACAGTCAATGTCCCATAACCAAGGCTCTCTTACACGCTCGAAAGGTGAAGGAGTCGACACCATCGACTAGAGAAAAAGGACCCATGCCTTTTACCTTACCAACACAGGGTTACACCCGACGCCCTGTGTCACCATGGTAAAACCTCAAACAAAGAGCAGGCAGGAAAGAAGTTCACACACAGAGTCTAACAATTCTACTGCAAAAAGTATAAGAGTTGTAGACCATACCTCTTATCATCTCATGCTCTATAGGATCGGAGACATCCAAAGCTTGCGGCTTTCCGTGGTCCCAAATGTCAGCTCCCGGAGCCTGACGTGGACTACCTAGTGGTGATGGGAAGACCTCGTAAAGTCGTCCCCCACTACCAACTCCTACCGCTCCTCTGTTAGCACCACCTCTCTGGGTACTACTCTGATCATGGCGCTGCCTCTATCGTGGTGGTGCACCTGCTGCCTACCCGAAGCTCTCTGCATGCCTGGTCAGACAGTATCGTGCCAGGTGACCTCACCCATCGCAAGCATAGCACTGAATCTCTCTGGGCTACACTGGTGCCCTCCAGCGCCACTATGGTGTACGACCACACCCCTGAGTCCGGTTGTCAGAAAGCCAGATGTGTCGAGGTTCTACTTGCCGACACCCACTAGCTGCGGTAGATGTCTCGGCTCCAACGTGCCTGCTGCCACCACCAACTCTAGAACATGACAGGGAGCTCTCTGTCACCAGCGCCTACTCTAGCACCCTGGAATATGTGGAAATACCCAAGGGTACTATGACAACATGAATCTCTCTGCAGAGACCCTGCTCAAACTTCCGCGCTCAGAGGTTGTCGTCATGGACCAAGTCCGGGTAATAGCGTCCACGGTCTGCAAAACTAGCCGTGTACTCGGCCACCGTTATCCCTCCCTACTGAAACTGCAGGAGCTCCTGAATCCGAACGGAGCGTAAGCAGGAGGGGAAAAACTCCTCACGGAACAACAACAAAAAGTCACCCCATGAAAGTGACGACTCATCAAGGAGCTCAGTCACCAGACTCCACCAACGCCAAACTTCTCCATGAAAAAGGGTGGCTGCCAAAGCCACTCTCTGATCTGTCGGCGTCCGCACAATCCTGAAAAGGTGAACCACTGTCTCTAGACAAACCTCTGCTGCCTGAGGGTCTGGCTCACCACTAAACGTCAGTGGTCTCTGCCGCTGGAACTCACGGAGTGCGCTCAACCTGCGCTCAAGCCCAGCCTACTCTACTAAAGTTGTATGCTGCTCAACATGTGGGGGGTGCTGCTACCGGCCCACCCGGAGAAAGGGGCTCGCATGATGGGTCACGAACCAAAGCTGGTATCCTGGCTGGCTGTCTTTGCGGAAACATCCTGAATTTTATCAAGGAGTGCCACGGTCAGATGAGCATATATGTATATTCTAATAACAACAATGGGGAGCTGACTCAAGAAGGATAGTCAATGACTCAATCCTATGTGATGAACAAACCAATTTTCCCTGCAACAAGTGTCTCAGCATGCCAAGTCGACAAGCGGGTTATGAAGGTCCTGGTGAATGGATATGTCGGCCGCTGCACCATCACTGGACTCCCTGGCCTGAGAGCCGCTCTCAAGACACGTTAACACTATTTCCCTAAATCCCAACCAATTCCTTTTATTTTAGGGACGTCCGAACAGCGTCCTAAGGAATGAACCACCTCTGATACCACTTTGTCACGACCCGACCCTACCCGGGCTTGAGCCGCAAATACCCCAAGCCCGCCTCCACAGGCCAGGGGCTGGCGACCAGCGTCGAAGGCACAATAACTCGGGGAGGCCTTTGCCAAAGTACCTGTACACACACATACAACACACTCAATGCAAAAGTGTAGAGTAAAAAAGAAAAGCAAAGGGAAACTGCTATAAATAACCACAAGAGTGCATCAACCTCTAAATAGTACAATGCAAGTACAGAAAGTAAACTTAAAAGAAAAAGGGGCAAACACGCGCCCAACCAGAAAAAGTGCCACAACCCGGCAACAGGTGAACAAAAGTAAATAGCTAGAAGGGTTCCCTACCTGGTACTCGACTCCGACCACGACACGCGGTCCAAGATCCCAAGCTCCTAAGCTCCTCTGACGTCACAACAAACCTGTTCGTCGTCTGCAAGGGCACACCAAGTGCAGGAAAATCCCAAGCAGGGGTGAGTATACAAATACTTATTAGGATACCCCGAAGGCTCGAGGGAGAAACAAAGGAGGTACCGATGGGTGAGAAGTAGAGCGAACAGGGAATAGTAGAGGTGTACAACTGAAAGTGCAGTAAAGAGAATAGTGAAGATTCCAGCTCAACCGAATAAGAGAAAAGAAGGTAGACTCGTCTAGACACAAGGAGCTGGAAACGGTGAGAAGATGAACTTCCTGTCGAGTCTTTTCTACCTATAGCAGGAGAGTAGACTCGTCTAACCACGAGAAGCTAGACACGGAAAGCACGTGGCATACCCCACGTGTCTTCGCCTCTCCTGGAAGGAGAGTAACCAAATCCAACAAGTTAGTACTGTAACAAGGTATATACATATCCTTATGATCAGCAAGAATATCGAAAAACGTCGTAAGGGGATATATGTCCCGTAGATCAGCCCAAGAAAACGAGTAGCTAACAGTCCCAGAAGTAAACTCTATCGATGCCCAGCATCCCGCACGTTGAACCCAAACAGCAAGCCAAGGGGATCAATCACCACACCTCGACATTATCCGCTTTGGGCATCACTGAATCTCCCACACAGTTTTAGATCACATCACAAGAACGCGTCTCGGTGGGGAAAGTGCCCCTCGTACTTGAGAGTTCTAGGGAAAGTCAAACCACACCTCATCACTGCCCTGCAGTCGAGAGGTCTTCTCAAAGTCAAAGCTGTCACAACCCTGACCCATACAAACAAGGGTCCCTCTCCCGTAGTCATGGAGTAAATCCATAGACTATTTTAGTATAAAGGACTGAGCCTAGAATGTCAATGGTTGTCCCACTGCCTAGCCCTGCTGGAGGTTAAACCCTAATACATCATCTGGAGACCCACTGCCCAGCCCCGCTGGAGGGTAGACCTTAATACATCATCTGGTAACCCACTGCCCAGCCCCTCTAGAGGGTAGACCTGGAATAAGTCGACAGATGACCCACTACACAACCTTGTTGGAGGGTAGACCTGGAACTAGACGACAGGCGACCCACTGCCCAGCCCTGTTGAAGGGTAGACCCTAAGAGGTCATCGGGTGACCCACTGCCCAGTTTCTGCTGGAGGGTAGACCCTAAGAGGTTGTCGGGTGACCCACTGCCCAGTCTCTGCTGGAGGGTAGACCCTAAGTGCGTCGGGTGACCCACTGCCCAATCTCTACTGAAGGGTAGACCCTTAGTGCATCGGGTGACCCACTGCCCAGTCTCTGGTGGAGGGTAAACCCTAGATGTCAATGAGTATCCCATTTCCTAGCCCTGCTGGAGGGTAAAACTCATAACTGCTATGGCCATATCTAGTGGAGGGTACAACACTGGCCAACCGAATAAGGAGTGGGTATCACACAACCACCCAACTCCCGAACAACTCACCCTAAAGAGGTTCAGCGCTTGTACCATAACTGGGTATCACTAGCACCGCTACCGGTTGATCCATCAAGAACGAAACCAGGGGGAGACCACTCAACCCTGCTGGTCAAACAATCGAGCACAGATCCAGGGGAAAAACTCCACCCTGCTAGTCAAACACACGAGCACAGAGGGACCCTCTATGTCGGGAGAGGTCAAAGTACGCAAAGCAGAGCTCAGCACGCACCTGGGTCCCACACGATGTGTGGCCCCAAGTTAACCCCAACCAAGCGTTCGAACATCTCAGTTACAAACCACACGTATCTCCAAGAGCTCCTGTATACTCCCAGAGTATACCTCACTTTCAGCCCAAGGGCTATCGTGCACCCGGCACCCAACGTCAACGCGAAGGCATGACCTAACATCTCCAACTTACCACCTAAATGACTGGGGCACAGCCAACCACATATATTCAATCATTACTTCACTCACATGGGAGTGCACGCGATTACATGCCAAGGGTCCGTTACAAACACAGTAGAAGAACCGCCCCTGGGGCACCTTTACATTTCCGCATTTAATAATATCGCGTATGAGGCTTCGTCTGCCTAAACAGATTACACCGTTGTAATCCTTGTGGAATGACATGTGAGATAGACCACTTACTCGCCTCAAACAGATATCCGACGAAAAAGTTTCCAACACCGCCTCACGACCGAACGACGTCCCGTGATCCCGTGCCTCGGCCCCGAAAACAGTCGGGTGCATCGCACCAATGTGATCCCATTAGGAAAACACATCAAAAGCACTACTCACATGAGTGAAACAGATATCCGGAGAAAAAGGTGCATTCCGGTGCACCGCACAAGAGCGGTGCTTCGTGGGACCCGCAACCCGGTCCCGAAACACAACGAACGGTTCACACCGTTGCGATCCTCTCAAAAAAGAACACAACATAGACTATTCATTTGTCCATAATGGTCGCCCGGTGATAAAGATGGAAAATCACCGTCGATGCCCAAATGACCCTCATGGGCCCCGCAACATTGTGCCGAATTAGGGCGGGCGGATTTCACCATTGCAATCCCCTCGGGAAAACATCCAAAATCGACTGCTCGCACGCCCCGAAAGGATACCCGATGAAAAAGTCGTGAAACGCTGCATGCAGCTCAAAAGACTGGCCGGGGGGCCCACCCCTCAACTTTGGCCTCAACACCTGAAACCACCCTGGAAAGCTCCGCCTCGGTGCCAGGGTTCCAATGCCACTAACTGCACTTGAAACGGACGTCAGACGCGTCCGCGCCGTCCAAAACAAGAATTCTCGGGATAATGTCAATCCCCTCGACGTACGTGTCGCGCCACCGAGGCCCCTGTCTCGGGAATTATAATTGCCCTGGACCATCTCAAAAAGACCACCTTGCTATTATGTCCCGTCTTCCATAGACGGCGCTCAAAACGGACGCTCGTAGCTCAAAATATGGGCATCCAAATATTTAAAAAAGGTGGGGGTGAAACCCCTCTTGGGCCGGACCGGCCCAGTCGGGCCGGTCCGCCCCGCTCCAGCCGGCCCGCTGGGACCGCGGCCCAGCTGGACCCGCGGACCTCCATACAGCGGTCTGCCCTCTCGCGAGACCCGCGCTGCGCGCGGGTCGCTCCACCAACTGGCCGACATGGTCGGTCCGCTTCCACGCGGAGACCCGCCAACGGCGGGTCTCGGTCTCCCCAGTCGGGGTTGCGTCGTGCGACCCTGGTCGCCCGCTCAGCTCGCCCCTCACTGGCGAACCTGAGCCGCGTCACTGCCTGAAGACCCGGACCCCCGCCGGGATGCCGCGCCGCCACCACACCCAGCCGAGCTGTCGCGCCACCTGGGAAGTCGCCGCCGCCGGAGCTCACCGGAAAACACCAAAAACCTCCCAGAACTTCGTCGGATCCCTGCGATAACCTTAGGACTTGAAATTTTGATAAAAAAAGTGCGAAGGAAACCCCAGATCGAATCCTACTCAACTATGGGCTTTGCTCGATAGAAAAAACAGCGATTCGATGCAAATAAAACAATTCAAGGGAGCTGCGGGTACGCAAACGAAGAAGAACACAAACTCTTACCTCTTGGGCAATGCCCAGAGCTTCACGGAGAGTCCGCCGCCGCATCGCACCTCACCGGAGCTGCCTCACCGGAGTGGAGGAGGAGAGGGAGGAGGGGTAGCTTCTTGCACTAGGGAAAACCACCAAGAGGGGGGAGAAGTGTTTAAAAACAAAACACTTAAACTCCCACCCGTGGGCCCCGTACCCGAACCCTTAGCAGGTTCGAGGTTAAGACTCCCCTAGGGTGAAAACTACCTCTCGAGCACAACGGCGGTCTCGGAATTTTAATCCGAGGCTCCGTTCGAAAGTTATTAAACTCAACGCTCGAGGCTGCTAAATTACGAAAACGCCCCTGGGGCCATTTTTCACAGACGGCCCGCGCCCATGAAACTTACACCCCTCCTAGGGTAAACGGCACATTCCGAACTCAACGGTGCCCTCGGTTTTCGAATCCGAGCAACTTTTTAAGAGATACTAGAGTTTTAACTATTAAACAAATTAATTAATTAATTTAATTATCTGTCTAACGTTCCGAAAGCGGGCGAGGGGTCCAAACATCCTGTGCCGACAAGTTTTATGTCGTTCCCAGGGTAAACACCCCATTCCAGACCCATCCGTACACTCGGATCTCTGATCCGGATCACCATTCATGACTTATCACATTTATTTGGCGTTTCTAGTGTGAACACACTGAAAATTTAATTCTGGCCACCCCGGGGCTCGGAATCGCATACCGTCTGAAGGCGCTACTCTGGAATAATATCAAGAATATTCCAAAGTCCTTTGTAGCCAAAAATAGGGTTCTTACAATTTATTTCATTTCAATTCAGTATTTGTATATTATTTTTGAAATGTTAGTTGTTGTTTCTACTAATGCAGTCTGTTGTTGCATCACACTACACCTGTTTCTCGTGATGCAGTGTGTTGTAGAATTGCACCATAGTTTTCACCTTTATCAGTGCTAATAAATACAGTGATAAAAGTATGATTTATCATCTCTTTTGGAGGTTCTTATAAATTTTCCCTTTATCAACGCTATAGAAAGTGTTGATAAATAGTACTTTTATCAGTGCAAATAAAAGCGATGATAAAAAACCATTTATTAGAGATTTTTAAAGGGCTGATAAAGGGTATATTTATTAGTGCTAAATACAAGTGATGATAAATGGGGTCTTTTATCGGCACTTTTATTTTTGTTGATGAATATACCCTTTATCAACACCTTTTTAGTGCTGATAAAATCCATGGACTTTTAGTTGTGCTAAGGTAGTCAGTGCTTTTCTATCATTGATAAAGGATGATTCTAGCATTATTAAAGTCACACTTTGTAGTAGTGAAGATGAATCTAGTCCATCATATTCCGAGGAATTTCAAGAGTATCAATCCATACCAGGTATGAAGTTAAAAACATGGATCAACAAGAAAATATCTATGTCGGTAGTGGTTGCATAAATTGTGTCTAAGAAATCAGATCCCACTAGTATATGGATCATTGATAGTGGATTCACCTCCCATATGATTGGAAATTAGGATTTGGTGATGGTAATTAGGTACAATAAATAAGGCATCATAAGATTTGGTAATGATGAAGGGTTGAAAATTATTGGCTCTCAGAAAGAAAATTTTGGGGAAAAATACATGAGACTTGTAGATGTCTTGGTTGTTTAAGGTATTAGTCACAACTTATTAATTGTAAGTCAATTTTGTGACTCAGAACATTCTATAATCTTTTCCAAGAAATTATGTTTCATCAAGGAAAATTATGGTGTTGTTTTATTACAGGTAAAGCGTACAAAAGAAAATCTCTACCTTGTGAGTGGAGAGAGAGATATGTGCTTTCTATCCAAGGAAGAAGAAAATAAGTTGTGGAATAAACATCTTGACCATGTTAGCAAAACATCTTTGAAATATCTAGTGAAATATGATACTTCTTGAGATCCATAAGATTATCACATGATCATACACATTTGTGTGATGCCTGCCAACAAGGTAAGATCATTTAAAAGACATATAAGGGAAAAGAGAAAAGGTCAAAAATATTGCTTTATTTGGTTCATATTGATGTGTGTTGAACAATTTCACTATGATCTCTTTATGGGAAAAGATATTATGTTCTATTTAATTATTATTATAGCATAATGGCATGGGATCAATCATTACCCACAAGTCTAAGGTGTTCAGTTGCATTATAATATTTTGATGGGAAGTTGAAAAGATGCTAGATAATAAAATCTAGAAGATCCATACAGATAATTGAACAAAGTTCACAAATAGACAAGTGTAAGATTATCTCAAGAAACAAGGGATAAGACATCATGTTTCAGTGGTGAGAACTCCATAGCAGAATGGTGTTGTTTAAAGAATAAATTACATTGTCAACAACATGGCTAGAATAATGCTCATCGAGAAAGGACTTCTAGAGAATATTTTTGAAAGAAGTAGTGATGAAAAAATTCTACACTTCAGATAGAGTTTTTTTATGTTCGAAAGAAGAAAATACTCTATATGTGCTATGGTATGGAAATAATCCATCATTAAATTACTTTCAAGTCTTCGACAGTAAGTGTTTCATTATCAATAACGAGAAGCACAAAAAAAATTAATCACATGGAGATAAAGGGATATTTCATTCCTATTCAAAGAAAGGAAAAGCCTATAAATGATTCAAAAAGTGTCTAGTAGAGGTAGTTGAAATACATTATGTAACTATAGTGTAGAATGAGCATGTATATTTAGAAAATACATGATCAATATCAGAAGGATAGTGATGAAGAGATAACTAGATCCAGGGTTTCTCTAATTCTAGAGGTTGATTCAGAAGAAGATTCAGATAATGAAAAGGATGAGAATAATTTAGTATTTACACAAAGATAGAAAAAAAGATCCAAAATTGATAGATAGAAAATAATTGGTGATCAGATAGATCCAGTGTAGACAAGGAGGATGAATACTCTATAACAAGAATCGTACTTATCATAGGTAGAGCCTAAAATTTTTAATGAAGTAATTGGAGATGAGAATTGGGTTCACGCTATGAATGAAGAGCTTCACCAAATTGAGAAGAATCAAACTTGATATATTTTTTTGAGGCAAAAAAAATAAGAATTTCATTGGGATGAAATCGGTCTTTTGCAATAAGGTAAATGAGTAAGGAGTAGTGATTCGAAAAAAATCACTACTAGTGTCAAAAGGGTACTCTTAGATAGTGGGAATTGATTTTGATGAGACATTTTCACCTATTTCAAGGATAGAGACAATTAAATTATTCTTATAAACAGTAGTGAAAAGAAAGTTCACAGTTTTCCAAATGGACGTCAAGTCGGCATTTTTGAATGGGGTTCTTGAATAAGAATTTTACATTTAGGAGGTACATAGTTTTCTCATTCATGGAGATGATAACAGAGTGTATCTACTGAAGAAAGATTTATATGGTTTGAAGCAAGAACCAAGAGCATGGTATTCAATGCTAGAACAGTTTTTGAAGAAGATAGGTTTCTGGCATGGTGGAGTTGATTAAAATATTTATGTAAAAAATGAAAGTGATCAAAGGATGATGGTGTTGGTATATGTCGATGATATAATATTTGGTGGATTATATGAGGCATAGTGAAGAAATTTTTTCAAATTCATGAAAATTGAGTTTTAAATGTCAATGATTTTTGAACTTATGTTTTTCCTTGGTTTATAGGTGACACAAGGAAATAATGACACATTCATTTCTCAATCAAAATATTCTAAGGATGTTATGAAAAGGTTTGGAATGGATAATACCAAGGAGATAAAAACACTGCTGGCTACCCATATGGGAATTTCATGAGATGATGAAGGAAATTTAGTCAATATCACAAAAATAATGGCAAAGCATTTGTAATCTATTATACTTAACAATGATAGGACCTGATATTGTTTTTTCCACATTCCAAGCAGCAACATATCAATGTAATCCTAAGGAAACCCACTTTCTTATAGTGAAAGTGATACTTTCATATATCAAGGGCATAGTGGATTTAAGTTTGATGTATAATGACAATTCTCAGCAATAATAATTGGGATATACATATGTGGATTGGGATGGTTCAGAAAATGATATAAAATCAACATCACGTGGTGCATTGTATCTTAGAGTATTGTGTATTTCTTCTCTAAGAAATAAACAAGACTACATTTCATTAATCACCATATAATCTGAATATATTACAGCTAATTAAGTGTTCACATAATTATTAAGGATGAAGCAGCAGCTTGTGGTCATGGGAATTGAAGTGAAGTCTCCAATGAGAATCCATTATGATAATTCAAGTTCTATAAATCTTATAAAAAATGTATTCCATCACTCAAAGACAAAGAAAACTGAAATAAAGTATCATTTCATCAAGTAAAAATTGTATCAAGGGATTTTTAAGTTGGAGTGTGTCCCTATAGACCTACAGGTTGAAAACATTCTGACAAATTTCTTTCCCAAAGAAGTATTTTAAAGGCATTGACTGGATCTAGGAGTTCTATTGACTCCCCACACATAAAAAGTGTGGGTGTAGGTCCCCCTATCTCCAGTGTATGACGTGTTACCATTAATGTGATAATCAGTGTTCTTTACCCTATTGTAGACCTCGAAGGAATGGCCTTAAGGTTCGTTGACAAGTGGGAGAAATTATGGCTTTAGAAGGGATAAAATTTCTTAGTCAAGACATGGGGAGAAGTATCTAGGTGGAGCATCTATATAGGGGGAATTGAAGCTATTAGGGAGAGCAGTTACATAGAGGGAGTATTAAATTAGACTATTCTATAAGTGATCGATCAAAGGATATATATCACGATATCTGAATATTGTGATGAAAATAGATGAGTGGTTTTGGAATGGAATGAATTGATTCATTGATGGACATTTCATTATAATCTTGTTTCACAAACTGAGCATGGATCATGTGGGTTTAGACTATGTGTTGTGCAAATCATTGATTTCTATCTTGATTTCATGAAGTGAATTCTAGTTGAATTTGGAAGGATCTTTAATGAGGAATCAAATTATGAAAAAGTTTCCAAAAAACCCAAAGGGGGATTGTTTAAAAAAATCCCCCAAGGCATCCTATCAGTGTTTTGGTTGTGATTGTGTTTGTTGAAAAAACTAGATAACCACGAATGTGTATGGATGGTGTTTGAAGAAGTAGGTTTTTAAGGTGGTGTAGTTTCCTAGTATTTTTCAAATATGTGAGCCTCAAAATTAGGAGTTTATTTTGAAAAAAAAGATTTCCATGTCGGATTGAATAGTACGTGGATAGTGAAGGGCAGTTTTCAGACCACGAGAGGTGGTACACAGAACAGTGAAGGAATCTCAACAAAGTCAGTTTTCTGCAAAACAGTTCTATGCAGACAATGAAGGATGGTATGTGGACCATGAACTAAAAACAGTTTTTGGGGAGGCAAGTGGTTCACAAAATTCCAACAGTACATGAAATGGTTTCTTGTTGGAAAAACGAGGTGGTGATTTAAGGTATCACAAAGGAATAATGGAAGTACGTATATCACGTAGGGAAGAATGGTTTGCGGGAGAATTGGTACATGGTGTAGGTTGTACCACATATAAGATTTGGGAAATATTATAATAGTATATTTTTTGGATCTATTTTCCTATATAAGGAGCATTAATCCCATCATTACTTAGAGTTATTTTCATAAGAAAACATCTTTTCTCTAGGAATTCAGTTAAGTTCTAAAGTGGTTTGTAAAGATGGATTATGTGAAGTGAAGTTCCTCATGATAATGATCCACAAATTTTTTTTTAAAGGGGTCAACAACTCGTAAAAGAATGTGGTCTACAGTGGAGAAGTTGGTCCATGGAAGAATCAGTCTGTGAAAGAAGGAATTCCATAAAAGTTGAAGTGGTATGAAGAGGCGGTATGCGGAGGTAGTTCATGGAGGTGATATGTGGTAGTGGAAGTGGAGTCAGTTCACTAAAGAGGTGGTCCATGAATGATATGCACTAAGTGGTTCAAAGAAGAAGAAGGTGGTTTTATGAGATACTTAAATAGTTTGTGAAAGTAATTCGCATTAACTAATAATACACATAAAAGTGGATTTCATCCATGATTGAAAAAGGAACTCCAATAGTGCATATACCTATAGTTTAGGATGCGTTCGTTCATGAAAATTAAGGGACCTACAAATCCATAAACTGTGAGTGGATCTCTTTCAAGAGCAATGAGAAAAGTAAGAGGAAAACAATGATCTTTTCCACTTGCAGTGAGCCATAGAAACAGACATAGCGAGTGACCCTTGGGAATGTAGTGAGCATACCCTAAATCTTGTAAAGGTAGTGAGTCAGGGCATATAAGTGATCTATCCCGAACTGTATAATTTGCAGTGAGATTTAGTGGATTTGGTACATCTGCACATTGTCATTGTATGCTTCTTGTACATAGCCCAGTAAGGGTGAACCAAGTAAAATCATTGTGTCATGTGCATGACTTAATTTTTTTCATATATTTATATGGGAGAAAGAGAGAAGTGTGTTTTGTTTAATTATGAAACAATATTTGAAGGGGCAGGAGTTTTAATCTGTTATACCCTAATTCACCCCCTCCCTTTAGGGTATTTGACATAGTGGACCTAATATAATCAATGGGGTCACAAACATCAATCAAAGTTCATTGATTCCTTCCTCATACACCAAGGAAAACTTTAATTAATATAACTACATTAATTCATCTTATGATAACTAATAATGAGACTTTATGTTAAGGGAATCATCCACCACATTACCCTTCCATATAGTATAGATTATCTTAAATTCATAATCAGTTTGGAACTCCAACCAATGCATTTTACTCGAGTTAATATCTTTATAGTTAAATATGTACCTAGTACTCTAATGTTCTATATAGACTTTGATATTCTCACAAAAAATGTAGTTCCTTTAAGTATTCTAGGTGAACACTATCATCTCTAGCTCCAAGTCATGGGTTGTGTAATTATGATCATAGTGTCTCAATTGCTTGGATCTATATGAAATCACCAGCTACCTCTACATTAGAACACAACCAAACCACACTATAAAGGCATCATAGAACAACATATACTCAAATTTATCCATTGAAAACCATAGATTATTATCATTGGTCAACCTCTACATTATCTATTTAAAGGCTCCTAGGAACTTCTCTGACAAAAAAAATTGTTCCACCTTTCAGGTAAGGTTGGTCGTGGGGCCTACAATCCTATAGAAAAATATCATGAATCTCTGATAATACCCTTATAATACAAAAAACCTCTACACCTTGAACATGTTATTAGGTGTTTTCCAAGCTAAAACTACCTCTATATTGGATGGTTCTAACAACACTCTTCCCACTGAGATAAAACGACCTAGAAAGTGGACCTCTATTATCTATAACTTACTCTTTAAGATCTTGTATTATATATGGTTCTCTTAAAGTATGTCTAGGATAATACTCATTTTCTCAGTATGCTCATCCTCTTCTTCTGAATAGATGAGAATCTCTTAAATGAATATGACCATTAACCACTCTAAAAAAGTCTAAAATATGGTTTATAAAACCCATGAATAGAGTTACAGTGTTCATGACACTGAAATACATCACCAAAAAATAATAGAGCTTATAATTACATCAAAATTTCATCTTTGGGATGTCCTCCCCATGGACCCAAATCTATAGATAGTCGAACGTGATATTTTTCCTCAAAAACTAATTCACTCAATTAAATAATATGAAAATATTGCCATTTCTAAGTAAGAGATATGTTTTCTTTATTTTCACCTAGTTCAACAAGTGATCCAATAAAAAGACATAATCACTCATCCGTATTCTTAGAAAACAACACAAGAGCTCCCAAGGGGACACATTCATTTTGAAAATTCATTTCTCCATAAGGTATCCCAACTACACCCTTAGGTCACTAAGCTCAGGTGAGGCCATCTGATAAACTATAGAAGATATCAAAGTGGTCTCGAAGTGTAGGTCAATGCATAAATTGGCCTTTGGATGAGGGGGAAATCCTATAACACATTTCAACTCCAGTTTTTTAAAATTTTCAATTTCATTATTTAACAACACTGATATAAGAAATGATAAAAATATTAGTTTAATATTGGTTATTTATAAATTATTACAAAAATTCAAATAAAAAAGAAAATTTAAGTGAACTTTAAAGGTAAACTTTTTAAAAAACCAACATTAAAATAGAATTTTTCATGTAGGTTTTATGTTATAAATATCATAGAAAGCTATAAAAATATTTATTTATCTTTCTACATCACTTTTACCATAAAGATTATGTGGAAATATAAAAAAATATTGTGATATCTTCACATCAGTTACATTAAAAACGGATGTTGAAAGCATCTATCAACATCGGTTTTGGGTAAGAACTGATGAAACCTAGTCACTTTCAAATTACACATGTATTTACAATAAAACCGACATAGAATGTTATAATTTTAAAAAAATTATATACATTACCTAATAAATTGAAAAAACATTTTAGGTATAAAAAATAGTAAAAACAACATAAATATCAAATCAATTTTATAAATACTCATTTTTATAATTTAATTAAAAGTGACATACGATGTAACAAATCTAAAAATTAACAATAACAAAAAAATATCTAGAAAACAAAATTTAAGGTGGGTTAGGTATTCATCCACATACAACACAACATCATTGAAAACCTATAATAACAATGAATGTTATAAGTTTAAAAAATATAATATTTTGATATAAAACCTAAAATTCATAATACAACTAACATTATTAAATTCAATAATCATCTAGGTTTTGATGATCTAAAATAGGAATCATAAAACATAATAACCATATTCCACATTTCCTTTTTGATTATGACATTGTGGTAAAATAATAACAAACATATATTTATAAGAAAAAACAAATATGAACTAATATAAAAATTATTTACTTGTATTTTCAGGTATTTAATTTTATTTTTCATCTATATCAACAATTAATCATCGTTAAAATTTTACCATGACCTGTATTTTCATATATCAACTAACAAGACATGTATAATAAGAATATTTAAGATTAAATAACATATAAAAAGGAATAAAACTTCCTTTTAAAAAAATTTACCAAATTCTTTATGAACTCCACCTAATAAAGAGAAAAATCAATATAATATGCATTCATATGGGCATAATATGCCTAATATCTAATGAAAAATACAATATAAAATGTTCTAAATTAATAAAATTATAATTAATATTAATTCATAATTATATTAGTCTTATTACCCATAGAGGAATGTAAAAAATCAACACCCAATGTTCATATTTTCTAATCTTTCAAATATATATTTAACTCTAGTATCATCACTCAGATATATCATAGACATTGAAATGTATTCAAGATTCATAAAACAATAAATGGTAGTTCTTTTATTTTAAATGAAAAGCGTGTTGAGATACCTAAATATTAAATAGTAGATTTAGTCACTTCAAGTCATATTTATTTAAAGAAAGAAAAATTGAAAAATAAATTTACTTACATGGAAAGAAAATATAATTCATGTGGGTTGAGAAGTTAAAAATAAAATATTAAGGATATCCCTATTGAATATTCTTAATGAATAGTCACTTCTACATATATGAGACGTCATCAAAAATTTATAAAAGGCTCCAAGATAGAAAGAACATGTAATAATCTTTTTATCCCATCCTAAATCATAGAAGCATCCAAATTTGTTGGTTCTGGGATCTTCCGTTTCTTATATATTAATTCTTTTGATTTTATATAGTCTTATATAAATTAAATATAAGAAAAAATTATAAGTAATTTCAAATAAAATGTAAATAATATTTAAAAACAATGAATACATTGTATGTTGAGTGTTGAATAAGGATATCTGATAGAGTAAAAAATTACCCACACAATCTCCAATACTAGTAACATCTTGTTTAGGAAATTGAACTATATCATTTAGAAAAATAATACCATGTATCGTTACTCTTACATGACACCACTTCATAGGATTGGGGTGTACAAAATCCCCCAAAATTCATACTAATTTGTATGCTACGATATGTACATAGGTTTCCCCAATATACAACACACAATATAAGGTTAGGTCTAAATGATGAGGTGGAGGATATAAGTATACATTTTGTAGAGGTTGTGATTATCTCATCATTTTCTCAAACATACCTTTCACAGATGATTTAATTTGATCACTAGTCGGCTGTTTTTGGTCTTTTACCTTGACTTTTCCAGAATCTATTTTTAGGTCCATCGATTTATTAATTGGATGAACTAAAAATTTCCAAATACTAATAGCCTCCTCATATCCTATTACATGGTCATGGTATTTGGAATTTCCAAACTTTGTAGCTAGAATGTATGTCTTACCCTCAGGGATAAAATCTCACATCATTTTATACTCTTGAATTTTATCATTAAATGATATATTAAAATGTCATATTTGTTCTCTTAATTTAAAAAATATAAACATTTATGAAAATAAAAATTAACTTCTTATAATTCAATCAGTTACTTCTTTATATTGTTATATAAGAAACTTTTTATTTTTATCATTCTCTCCCTTTTCAATTTTTCATGTCTAGTGGGGGACATGGATGAATGAACTGGACCTCATATAAGACACTAAAATATTTATATCTTAATGTATCAAACCTGTATAAAATAAATTTCTCCTCCAATAAATGATACCCTCCATGTGATAAATTATATGGGTATACATTTTGCAACATGATATCTTGCTGATATCTCCTAAAGACCTCTTACATTAAAATAAATTAATATGTAATAAAGTAATATACAAAAATATATATAATAATTATCATACCATAAATGATTTATCCTGTCGGTTGGTGAAAAATTTATTCCATCTATCTATATTGAAAAATTCATACCTGAGGCATGGGTTTTTATTCTGTAATTTCCCAAAAACATAATTTTTGGTCAATTTTATTTTAAAATATCTTTATTAAACCATCACAAAAGATATTCAAATTTCCATGATTTCTCTTGCTTCTTGAAATTCAATTGTAATATATAATTAAATATATTAAAATTTAGTCATATAAAATATATAACATTTGAATAATGAGATAAAAATTCAATTGATATATTTTATAATCAAGGACTCCAATGGATTCTCTTTAGTCATCTTGTTGATATACTTCCAATTAGGATATAAAATGTTAGTCCTGCAATGTCATGGTATGGATATATAGCTCATAAACTGCATTACATTTGAGAATGTTTGGTTATTATTACCATCAAATTTAATATATATCCTATTCTCTCCATGAGTTAATCCCATGTCTATTAACTCCAGAAATCAGGTTCTCTAGGGAATAATAAGAATAAGACTCCATTATCAGAGGCTCACTAGTAGTCTTGTAAATAAATTTTGATATTAAAAGTTTTATTTCATTAAATAAATTATTTATTTAATAATTAATAATATGAAAAACACATACCTATTCCAAGGAAAATTTTCTCTAAATTTATTTCTATCAATTAAATAAACTAATGTAGTGATATTTTAGGTATCTCTATATTATAAGAAAAGTGAATATCTAAAAAAATGAGTTAAAAATATCCAAGTAAAAAAAATAATTTCAGCACATGTGTATGTTTCACTAAAGAATAATGATTTCACAATTCTTAACCAAAAAGTATGAAACTTAAACTAATAAAAATAAGTATTAATTGAAAAATTATAGAAATGATCAACATTTATAAAATAAAATATCACATTTATAAAAAGGTGTTTTTATATTCATAAATTTAACTGAAACATAATGATGTATGTCGGGTTTCTCAATCAAAAAATGTTTAACTGGAACTGTTGAATATAAAATTTAACACATAAATCATAGAAATAATCAATACATACATACATACATACATACATACATACATACATATATTTATTTATTTAAACATCTAAATTTAAAAAAATATAGTTTTTATAAGAGTAAATTTCATAAAAAATGTGATGAAATATAAATATTTATAAAAAATATTAGGAGAGTAACTTCGTGTTTTCCCATATCCCTTCAACATGATCATTTCATACAGCATGGACTATGTCTACATTATAGTCATTTTTATCATCTTTAAATCACAGAATAGATGAAGAAACCTTACATAAATACATATTATAAGCATCATACTCATCACCCAAATGAATTATTTTCCCCTGAAAAACAATAAACCATTGATCATTTAGTGGGTCAGTAACATAAAATATTTTTTTACATGTGTCTCCATGACAAATAGTTATTATTTTCAACTTAATATTTTCAAATCAATGAGTATAAATCCATAATCATCATGGATCACATAACTTTTACTAGAAACTTAATTAAACATAAACACAATTACTCAAAATTTAATAAAATAAATTTCTCATATATCCTCAGAAACTCCAAAATATGTCATTGATGTAGAATTTGGGTTTTTATCTTTTTTAGTTGAAAAAATAGGTACTTTAGCAATGACCATTACCTCACAATTTTGAATTTTACACTGATCATTTAGATTTTTTTGTGTAAAGTGTGTAACCACTAATATCTAAATGAGGCCATGTGATCACATTAGAAGATGGTCCCCATAATAACCATTTCAATGTTTTTTATGTAGATAAATCTATTTTTACTTTCTCTATAAACCATGAAACAAATGTATTTTATGCTAAATAATCAACTAATTTTCATTTATATTTAGATATCATACCTTCAATCATGAAATATTTGATGATATATATGGTTAAACCTCATCTGTTTTGTTCAAAATATATAAATTTTCTTGCATCTCTTCATCGCATTGAATTAAATTTACCATTAAGCCACAAATCCCTCTACCTTCACTATCGAAAATAAAATATCAAGATATATAGAGACCAACGTGCTCCACTTCATATAAATAATCAGTACAAAACTCAATCACTCTTCCAATATATATTTTTAAGTAATAGATACCTTTTTGAAATAAAAAAGTTTTACATAT